>OX459191.1:18355778-19617921 GCA_949775195.1 Diarsia dahlii | reverse complement strand
ACTGCTTAAAGCGGACAATCCTTAATTTCATCTGTTTGTCAACGACAAAGAGGAAAAAATCTTATCCTCATCAAATAACTTCGTTTATTACTTGAGGTAAATCAAAATATTTTGACGATACTTATGGAATCTTTGAATTGGGTTTCAACGAATTGGAGTCTGATTCGTTTTTAAACGTTTAATAGAATTTGTTTTTATTGTAATAATCTAAATACTTAATTATGGAAACGAAATCATGGAAATCATGGAATCAAATGGTACACCACTGCTTAGCCCTTCGGGGGAAACCAGTTCGCCGTAATGAATTAACAAAATTCTTATCAAGGCATAATATATCTAAACGAGCTCAAAATTATTTCTTCCTATATCGTCTTCTACCACTATCTGACTAACCCCTCATATCTTCTTCATGATAAAACCATAAAAAAATGTTCACTTCCGAATTTGTGTACTCAACATGGGTTATCAGTAGTGCTAAAAACGGACCCTAATATAAAATATTCACATCAACTATCAGGCCAACACATACATACATATAAACGCTAAAAGAGTGCCTCAGGGGTGCAGAATAGGTGTATTTATCATTTATCGAAGGCTCCGTAAGAAATTGTGTTCATTTCTGGCGAATTTTATATCAATTTTCTGATGTGTAAGCGCGATCATACATAATGTGATACAATGCACGCTCCGCTCGACGAACGAGTACCTAATACCCTTGGCAGTTGCCCTTCATGTCATGGCTTTTGGATTACGTTGAGCCAAAGGATTATACGGGAGAGTACGTGACTTCATTACGTTTTAGAAACGAAACAACACTTTTGTAATGCATTTTACGTTCCTTAAAGACGAAACGCGACCATAAACTTCGAAGTGGTTTCAAAGAAAAACAGATTTAAAAACTCACATCAATCAATCGGTAAAAGTTTCAAACAGAGTTAAATTAATTCCAAATTCAATATTGGACATTTAAAATAAACTCACCTTTAATTGGCTAGAGGTAAAATACAAACAGTGGATGGAATACGCGAGCACGATTACCTATTTAATTTCATTTTCTAATTTAAATTAACGTATTTCTCTTTGCACTGATGTAGATAATATTTCCACCATCCCGGTGAACAGAGGCAAATAAGCATTCATCAAAAACTACTCATGTTTCAAAGTAAAATAAATCCTAGAAACAAGTAAATAGCAGTTACTTTATGAACGCGATTTAAAAGCCAGCTTTAGCAAAAAGTTCCTTCGTTATTAAAACTACTTGCTCTTTAGAAAAAAATCCACTCTTTGATAAACGAGTAATGTAACAATTGTTGTATTTTTTCACACTTACACATTTGACACAAGTTTGTTCGTTTAATCTAGGTTTTTCAACAACCGTTTATAGGGTTGTCACTTGATACTAACTCAAATAATTTCGAGAACGGAATAACTATTAATTCGCTATTAATTCACATTTCAAGTTCCAATCTTGCAAGCATGATACGTGAGAGCAGCGGTGGCCTAATCGTGGGTTTAAACTCAGACATTACTTGGCGTAATTTATTTCATCACCTTATGATGTGATTATAGCCTATTCCTTATCCGAGAGACGAGGCCTGAATCCCAGTGGGAACACTTTAGGCTGATCATGTTTATGCTAAGAAACTGTTTATAACAGGATCGTTGCATATATACACTATTTGCATATTTTATTTTTCTCTTGCATGATCAGTTCATCACCGCATTACATTGACCACTTTCCGACTTTGTCATACTAAACTCGTTTATTGACTCCATAAATTTTTGATGCCGCCGTGTCCACCACTGAATAAAACAAGGTTCTAAGTTACGTTAGGGCTTAGAAACTCCCTGTCGGGGCTGTGGATTATCGAAAGGTTAACACGGCTCCGACACTAGGGCGAAGAAGAAACATGGGTTTAGTTTTTAGTCAGTAGAAGTCTGACACTCCCCTTAGCTCTGCCCAAGAGCGGGGGGGGTTATTCGATGATTTTCCACCCACCAAAAAATAAATAAAAAATAAAATAAAAAAAGGGCTTAAAAACTTCAAGTTGAAAAATGTATCCATCCCTATTTATAAGCAGCAAGAGTCGAATGCGAAATCAGCGGTGCTCGAGTGAAGTACCCAAGAGACGCGGGCGTGCCTCAACGCCCCACTTTGTCAAACTATGACCCAATATGATTTATCACGGAACCTGTATAGGTACTCATACATCTCTTGCTCCCTCGTGATTTGGAGAGGCCAGTGAGCGATGGACTGAAATGTGACCCAATCTTATTATGTTGTAAGTGAATCTAGTTACCAAATAAGATATTTACAAAGCCGGGTGTTTTGTGTTTTAAGTTGATTTCAAAGTCACTATGTACTATATTTGCATCACCTTTAGATAGACTGGTAGAACTGCCAGGTTTACGAGATTTGTTCGAAAGAGTTACCGCGGCCCTGGAAAGAAAACGTATCTATTTCCTTATGCAGATTTTTATATACAAGTTTACGTATTGAGTAAACTTGTATATAAAAATCTGCATAAGGAACTGAACATACTGGATTTAAACAGATTTACCTTATAGAAAAAAACAAAAAAACCCGACTGAAAAAACTGAAAACCAAAAAACAAGCACATTTTAAATTAAACTTGGAAGCAGGCGGGGTCCATTTCTATTTTCATTTTTACTTTTCATAATTTCATATTCAAATGAACCCCGCCTGCTTCCAAGTTTTGTTTAATTTAAAATGTGCTTGTTTTTTGGTTTTCAGTTTTTTCAGTCGGGATTTTTAGTTTTTTAACTACTTTTTTTATTTCCAACTTTTTAGTTCTGTTATGTTTGTTATTTCGTTGGTCGTGTAAAATTTTTCGCAGATGATTTAGTTTTTGTGTTTGTTTATATGATTTGTGACTTTGAATTTCTTTTAAACATATAAGTGTCACACATTTTTGTAATCGCCTTTTAAAACCCTTCATTTTGACACCCTACTCGATGGGACGGAAAAAAAAAAATCTTTTTCATCCCCCCATCTCGGAAAGTGTCTTTTTGCTCTTCGATATCTGAGTGCAAAATCCGTTTTTATCCTCTAGAGTGATAAAGTAATTTGAATTTAGAACATCGTGTGCAAGCTAAGTCTGTGAATTCAAAACATCATACCGAACATTCACACTTATCACCGATCATTCATTCATTCGATTATTCACTATGGTGCCGAATTTATCATACAACCTCATTTTTTTAATTTGTTAAAAACTCAGACTCGGAACTTTCTTGGTGTACTTTTTTTTTAATTTGCTTTGCGCGCGCCATTTTCTTTTCAGGTCATATTGTTAAAACGTTTGGAACAAGTGATAAACCTAAAATGAGTGATTCTAGCGACGAAGAAGTTTATTTGACGCCAACAGAATTGACTGAAACTGTTAAAAATGCGCAAATGAGCTTTCTTCCTCAACCATCAAGCGAAAAATATTTGAAACAAGACGATATGTTCAACACGTGGCGACTAGCTAAAGGAGCCAAAACTTTCTCAGAAAACGTTTTGCTGGCTTATTTTATTGAACTATCCGAGACCAAGAAATCAAGCACTCTATGGAGTACGTATTCAATGTTAAAAGCAACAATAAAGATGAAAAAAGACATACATATCGACACCTATCCTAAATTAGTGGCATTTTTAAAAAGAGTCTCATCTGGTCATCAACCAAAAAAATCGAAGGTTTTTACAGCATCTGAAATTGAAAAGTTTCTTAATCTTATTTGGCGGCAAAAGTAAGTCAGTTGCGCATTCAGTATCTACTCAACTACTTAACATAATCTAATAAGTACTTAGTAGATATTGATAGGCATACCTAATTATGCATGAATATCAATTTTATTCATTTATCTTTCCCTTTACGTTACAGGTTGTTCTCATTATTGGTATAAACGGAGCATGTCGAACTAACGAACTAACACAACTTAATGTCACAAACCTTGAGAAACATTCAGATGAATTACTATTAATTCATTTACATAATACAAAGACAAAAAGAGACCGTAACTTCGTCATTCGCAAGGAATACGTAAAAATTGTTGAGAAATATCAAGCCTTACGCCCGCCTAACACTCCAATCAAGCGATTTTTTCTACAATATCGCAACGGAAAATGTGTAAGACAACCTATGGGTGCTAATAAAATTGGCAGTATCCCGCGAGAAATAGCAACATTTCTTGAAATTCCAGAACCCCTATTGTACACGGGCCATTGTTTCCGACGAACTTCAGCCACACTTTTGGCCGATTCAGGAGCTGATCTCCTGTCCCTTAAGCGCCATGGAGGCTGGAAGTCTAATGCGGTTGTGGAGGGATATATAGAGGATTCCATTCAAAATAAGTCTAAAATATGTAAAAGCATTGTAGGAGCCATAACACTGAAAGAGCCTCAGTCAGATCCTTGGACTGGCCCTTCTACATCAAAAATGAGCCGTTATGAAATACGTAGCCATTGCCCTCTCTTGCCAACATTTACGCCAAGGGAATCAGATGAATCGGTAGAACTATTAGGTATGACAGATAGTTTACCGAAAAATAGTACACAAGTCACTAACACCAACATTACAGTACCTAATATTACACTCAACTTAAGTAATTATACCTAAGTATTTTTGTTATAACTTAAAGATTTTTCTGTAATACTTAGCTATCATAATGTAGTAGATAATACTTAAACTGAAATAAAAGTATCTTGTGATTGTAAATGCTTTTTTTTTTGCATTTAGTCATTTCCTCGCTGAGGTGGGATGAAAAGTTACGTGTTGCACTCGAGTGCAAAGATTTTTCACCTCGTGCTCTTTTAATTCCCTCGCTAACGCTCAGGATTCTAATTTTGAATCACTCGCTCCGCTCGTGATTCAATTTTAGAATCCTTCGCTTCCTCGGTCATCAAAATTGAGCACGCGGTTAAAAAGCAACTTTGCACTCTTGTATAACAAATAACTATTGTGTTACTTAGGATTATTTTTCCGTTTTGTTCTTATTTAATTTTATTATTATATTTTTAGACAGGTAAAAATAGAGCTTGAATATTTGTTTTTAGTATGAGTGAGCAAGACTTCCATTTAAATGTGATTTCAAAAACGTAATTTCGACTGTGACGCGGTAATCGAAAGATTTAAATCATACTTACCTTTACTGTATATTACCCTATTGATCGCCTATCGGTCAAAGTAGCAACAATGCCGGCCGGAGTTGGATTTTCAAATCGGACATAATTTCGCTGAGTTATTTTGTCAGGAAATTCCTTGGAGCGAGCGCGGCGGTACGGAGTTTGGAAATGTTTCCGATAAGTGACATGAACCTTTTACATCAAACTGAATATCGGTATTTGAAAAATGTGGGTATACAGGTATAATACCTTTAACTGGGTACCTACATAAATATGAACGGTATCTCTACAATATGTTTTGACATGCTGTATGCATGTCATGAACTTAATCCATACGACTCAAGTATTTATCAGTGTTCCATGTCTTTGACTGGGTTGTGGAGATCAGGCAAGCAGTTAGCTCCATGTAAATGCTGCATCCGGAAAACTGGAACCTGACCCAAACATGGTTGGAAAAAGCTACGCAGATAATGACAAAGTTTGACTGACCCTGTATTGTAGTTATTCGACCTCGTATATTTATATTTTTTTTATTATTATAAATGGGCCTGCTCTTGACTTCAATCTTGCCCTGAGGGCAGAGATGATGTCGACGATGGAACGAGCTCACCCAGTAGAAGCCTGTTTACTCGCGACTTAAACAGATATGAACAGACACACAGACTTATACAGATATGTGGCAAAACAAGAGGTTTCGTCATGCATCTAAAGTGAGATTTCTTGAGTCAAGGGAAAAGATTTTTGTAGATAAAATCCGACACGTTTGTCGCTCGCAAAACGTTTGCAACAAAACGTCGTGAGACACGTCCTTATACAATTTACATCGACAAGTTCCCAAATACGCGAAATTCATCATAACACCCGATTCAGATCCTTGAGAATATTCGGATTTCGACGAAATAAACGAAATTAGATCTTGGTATTATTTACGCAAGATTCAATTTCGTTTTAATGCTAAAACGATTTCTTTATTGGTATGAATGGAAAATGTTTAATATTTCTCGTGTTTCAAAAAGGGGAAATAATTGAGCGGTTATCAGAAATAAATTAATGTTTTGGTTTTTTAAATGGATATTTTCGTTAGCTTTAAAGATGAAATATTGAATTTGGAATTAGATTTTACGCACTTGTTGACTAGACTTGGCCACTAGGCATGGTTTAGATGGGACATGAACATATAAAATATCCTTTTTGACCTAGACCTATATAAATAAATCCCTCGTTAAACCAGTCAGTCTGCATAGGCTGAATTTAATATTCTAACGTTAGATATTGAACAAGCTTGGCTCAAACAAAGCTATAGTAGTGACTTCGGGGAACTGAGCTAAGTCCTCTAAAGCTTAGCTGTGGGTCCTGCGTATAGCTTCTCTTATATGTGCATATAAAAGTTTCTTATAGGATCCTTCTAAGAAGAAAGCTAGGCTCTTTTACTTTCTAGATTTTGTATGAACAATTGCCAAAGAGTTCTTGGTAACAGTCATGAACACTAAACATGCATAATTGTATTAGAGTTTCTTCTGGAAACCGATTACAACTTTGATATTTGGAGCTCTTTATAAAAGTATAGCTTAACAATAATTACAATTAATATATCGTTGAACATTTTAAAAGTTTTCATTTATTTTTATGTGGAGAAAGAGTTGGTCGTAACGAAAAATCAATTATCCTACACAATTTTTCTTTTTGCGGCTTGGACAATCAATATCACAGGTAGGTTTAAAGTAGACATAAATAATAAAAGTTAATCTTGTTCTTTTCTATTTCTACAAACTACTAAATAGTGTCCATAGAGTTTCTTGCCGATTCTTGTCAATAAGACCTACGATTTTAATAAAATGGCCAACAACATCCCATTTACAGTTATTATTCCTGTGCTTGGACTAAAGCTAGCTTATTTTTGACTACGCAAAAGTACCACGGGTATATTTGAAATACAGTGAAAACTGGTTATGTGAGACCTCAAGGGGTCTGAAAATTTATCTCACATATAGAAGTATTCCACTTACCCAGTGTCTCAGATATTCCAAGTATAAATAAATATATCTATCTCATGGAACCTCTGCATGAGTTCTAGTTACGGAGGTTTCTCACTTATCCAGGTCCCACTTAACCAAGTTTCACTGTATATGGTTTGTGGTTTGGGGGTAATGAGGAACAGGGTGTAAAGTTCCTCATCCCCCATTGAAAAGGGAGGATCCTCCGACCGGACGGGTGTTGTGTCCGGCGGGCTAACTGCCCGACAGTTGTAAGTCGGGAACTCCTATATCTTAGGCTTATGTCGCGGATAATGTTGATAGCGCGATGTAGGAACTTCTGTCGATCGTTTGTTAGTACGCAGGTGTTGCGATAGATGTCGCTAGTCGACTCCCCTCCGAGACCGGAGGTCGAAAGCAGATTGAGTCTTGGCGCTTGTCAGCCAGTGGAAGGTTCCAGTGAGTCGGAACCGGATGCCGCATAGTTCACGGTGAGTCGGAACTGTCTGCGGTGATGCCCCAGTGAGTCGGGGTGATGCTGCATATTAGCTCCAGTGAGTCGGAGTGATGCAGTGCTTGCCGTAGATGCCCCAGTGAGTCGGGGTGATGCTGCGTATGCTCCAGTGAGTCGGAGTGTGCAGTGCTGCGTAGTGGCTGGCTGCTGCGTCGACCAGGAGAGAAGTGCGTCTCTTGCTGACCGGCCGAAGTGCAGTGTGCTGTGCCAAAGTCGCTGATGAGGCTGGGGGTGATGTCCAGGAATGCGCTTCCGCTGCATGCTGGTGGACAGGATACCCCATAAAGCCGTGGCTGCTGGCTGACGGTATGACTCGCTGCTCGAAGGCGAAGGGGAAGTGATGACGACGTATGAAGTACTTGCACGAAGGCTGCGCTGACGTTCATGCTCGGGGTCACCATTTTGGGAGATGAGGTACAGGGTGTAAAGTTCCTCATTCCCCGTTGAAAAGGGAGGATCCTCCGACCGGACGGGTGTTGTGTCCGGCGGGCTAACTGCCCGACAGTTGTAAGTCGGGAACTCCTATAAAGGCTTATGTCGCGGATAATGTTGATAGCGCGATGTAGGAACTTCTGTCGATCGTTTGTTAGTACGCAGGTGTTGCGATAGATGTCGCTAGTCGCCACAGTGGTTTAAATTAAAACTATGCTCATTTAATATTATTCGTGAAACAGGTATTATTATTCCAGTTTTAAACTCATTACTCCGCGCATTTATCTAAGCTCAAAGTCCAGTACCTATATTTTCAAATATGAATACACCACTCTTCCACTGAATTTAATTTCGCTCACTCCCAAGAATTAGCACTAACATAGCTATTCAACAAGCTTAGTATTTTCTCACTTTTCATTTCTTTTAACTCACTACGATGATGAGGCGTCCTGTTTGTAACAAGAAAAGAAAATAGAACAAGACAAGCCAAACTTAGCTGCTTCTCGGTAAGCCGAGGTCTTATTAACTCAAAACAATTCTGCACCTTAGAAGCTGAAGTTATTAGAAAATAACTTGTAAAGAAGTTCTTTCGAACACATTATTACTTGGAATTTTACTTCGGGCTTATTTGCTTTGATAAAAGTGGTACAATAACTTTCTGCCAATTACGACGAAGGTATAAATCTTGAAATCTAATTTCGGGATAAATACAGGCAAACTTATAAACAAATATTTTAAAATACAGCCAGTATTTAAAAGGATGGCTGGACGTTTGTTACTTTTTGATTTTTTGTTAATTAATTTTGTCCTGTGTGAAACCAATAAATACTTTTCTTTCTTTCGTTCTTTAAGTTTCTGGATGAAATTAGACTTTTGTGAACACATTGAATTATGACATAAGATTCTTTTGATCCCGATAAGACGACCGACTCCGAGCGAGTTTTATACTTTAGTTACTTTACTAATAATATTCTCAGCTCAGAGTCAATCAGATAGAATATCGAAAATAAAAACGACAGTAAAGAAAGAAAGAAAGAAAATAAATTATCTTGATCGACAGGTTGTCCTTCGGAGCGTCCCTAATCTTGGGGCTGATCCTTTAAATGTGTTTAACTAGAGCTGTTGAAATTGAAAAGATTTATCGACTCTTAAGTGATGCGAAAAGGTTTCAATCCGAGGTGTGTATCGATAAGCTAAAGCGATTGTGATTGAATGAACCCCGGGGTTTTGGAGTCTTTTACTAAAATTAATCTGTAGCTAAATATTACGGCTCGTAATTGTAACTGGTTTTTATCTTTTACTAGCTGATGCTCACGGCTTCACCCACGCGGATGTTGGCCAAATTATATAATTAATGCATCTAAGGCATTAAGTATATGGCCGCGGATTTTAGTACGAGATGACGTGGCCTCGGCACAAGGGCAAAGAAGGAACATGGGTTCGGTTTTTAGTCAGTAGAAGTCTGACACTCCCCTTCACTCAGCCCAAGAGCGGGGGGGTCATTTGATGATTTTCCACCCACGAAAAAAAAAGGCATTAAGTATATAATTTGATAATTTGGCGAAACCGCAATAGTTTCGCTGTGAGTTGCGAGTTCTTTGGCGGCGAAACAGGAGCGAAATTCCCTGCTCTAACGTACAAAACTGACTATGATGTTGTCTCTTTCTAACACGATTTCGCTCATTTGCTCAGGCGCCGTCTACATCTCCGCTCGTTGACCGCAATTTTGGAGCGGTTCCGCGTGTGACTAGGACGCGTCTGTAGCATAGCAATCGACTATTTATAAGAGCGAAATAGAAAAGATGGATTTGGAATTTAGTAATATAAGGTTTTATAAGGTTATGTAATTCTGAAGTAAGAATAAAAACGGTCTTCATGTGTGACTGTAACTCTATACATAATCTATTTTCTCCCAACCTCTTTCTTTTTAACCGACTTCCAAAAAAAGGAGGAGGTTATCAATTCGACTGTATTTTTTTTTTTTTTTTTTTTTTTTTTTTTTATGTTTGTTCGCTCATAACTTGCGACTGGGTGAACTGATTTTCATGATTCTTTTTTCATTTGAAAGCTGGTGCTTCCCGTGTGGTCCCATTGTCACCATTTCTATATCTGATGATGGGATCTTGTAGAAATCGGGGGAACTCTTCAATAAATAACAGCAGATTAACCGCGATTGTTGCTATAGCATATCTAAGCATTGTTTACGCCATCACACAACATAATATCACGCCTGTACTACACTACAAAGGTTATAAAAACTATTTTGTGAAGATCTGATGAAGAACTTCGGAGATAGGCAACGGAACTCCTCAATAAATGATAGCAAATGGACTGGGATTGCTGAAATCTCATATTGTCTGTCTATTGTTTACACCAGTTCCTAACATAACATCACGCGTGAAGGGGTAAGCACATGTGAAACTGTTCTTTGGGATGTGTAGATTTACTTATTTTGCTTTAGTAGGAATTTTGGTAATTTAAAATGCGTGTTTACTTTATGACGTTTTATTTGCGACCACAGAATATATATACAATTCACTAAGGTGAAGGCCATAGTTGCCAGTAAAACCTAGCAATCAAATAACACATATTTAAATATAGACATAACATACCGCCCACCAAAAGGACTTAGTTCTTTTACCAATCCAAAACTATATTCCAACAATCAACTCTGATAACTTTAACATACTTAATACTTGAAAAACTCAACATAAACATAACTCTATACTCAAATGCTTAACTTAACTTAACATTGTTCTCTTATGATGAACTTAACATAACATATGGCTCTAATGCTTAAACTTAAACATAACATTTTACTCAGTAGCAATAGGTAAAGGGCATAGCTTTGAACAACATCTCTTTACTACATTGTTGCCACTTTTTATGCTGTAGACTCTGGTTATGCCATCTTCTCCAGGATGTTTGTCTACAACACGACCCAAAGAAAATTTGCCAGGCGGTAATCCTTCTGTTTTTATTAAAACAACATCGCCAATCTTGAATTCCTCCGCTTTCTTTAACCAAATGGGACGTTGTTGCAATCGAGTCAGATATTCCTGATGCCAACGTCGCCAGAAGTCGCCAAGCAATTTTTGTGTGTATTGCCACCGGGATAAGGAATTAATCTTAACATCTTTGAAATCAGGTGACGGTACAACGATAGGCGCTTCGCCGATTAAAAGTGTCCAGGTGTTAATGCTTCTATGCAGTCTGGGTCCTTGTCATCGATAGGACACAATGGCCTAGAATTGAGACAAGCCTCAATTTGGCACAGCACTGTGGTCATTTCTTCATAGGTGAGGTTAGTGGTGAGCACGCGCTTCAGATGGTGTTTAACAGATTTTACACCCGCCTCCCACAAGCCTCCAAAGTTCGGTGAATATGCTGGTATGTAATGCCATTGTGTTCCTTCCAGTGCTAATGTGTTTGATATGACACCTTCAAAGACCAGATTTGCTTCTTTCCATGCGGCCATTAGTTCTTTGTTGGCACCAACAAAATTTCGGCCCTGGTCACTCCATATATCGCTGCATTTTCCTCTTCTGGAAACAAATCGCTTGAATGCAGCGATAAAAGCTTCAGGCGTTAAATCGCTAACAAGCTCAAGGTGCATAGCCTTGGTCGACATACATATGAACACGCAGATGTATGCTTTATGAGTTCTGATGCCTCTTCCTTTGGACATGCTGATTAGAAATGGGCCTGCAAAATCAACTCCGGTATGTATGAAAGCTCGAGCAGGAGTTACTCTCGCTTTAGGCAGGTCACCCATTAGCTGCATCCTCGATCGTGCTCTGAGTCTAGCACATACTAGACACTTGTGTATACAGGATTTAACAAGTGCCTTGCCTCTTAGAACCCAATACTTTGAGCTTATGTAACTTAACATAAGTTGAACGCCGCCATGCAACGTGTGATTATGTGCATCAGCGATAATCAAAGGCACCAAATCGTTTTTGTTTCCCAGTATAATAGGATGTTTAGCCTGTTCATTCAAGTTCGCGTTACGAAGTCGACCGCCCACCCTGAGGACACCATCTTCATCAAGGTAAGGATTCAAGGTTTTAATTTTACTTTCTCCTTTTACAGATTTATTTAATTTTAGTCTTTCTATTTCATCTTTAAATTCTTCTTTTTGTACTAATTCTATGCATTTCATTATAGACTTTTCTAATTCCTTTGTAGTAAAACCTTGTTCCGTGTTTCTTTTAAAATTTAAAAATCTTCTACAATAGGTTATCACCTTTATCAATTCTCTTAGATTATCGACATACTTTCTTCATGTTCTATTTTTAAATTTGCTTGTATTTTATCCTGTTTCTTTTCTAAATCTGTAGAAATGTTTTCTTGTTTTAATCTTATTTCTGTTTCAGAGAGCCAAGCTGGACCTTTCCACCACAAATCGGACTTTTTCAGATCAACTAGCAACATGCCCCGGGACCCAATGTCTGCAGGATTTTCTTCAGATGAGACATGAAACCACTGGTTGTTGTTTACATTTTCAGCGATCTCTACAACCCGGTTCGCTACAAATGTTTTCCATTTGTGGGGATCGCCAGATAACCATCCAAGGACAATTGTTGAATCCGTCCATGCATAGATGTTTGATGCAGGTATTTTCATGGCTTGTTCTATTTGCTTGAGCAACCTCGATAGCAACACCGCTCCACACAGCTCTAACCGTGGTAAGGAAACAGTTCGTAGTGGTGCTACTCTCGTCTCTCGTCTTTGCCGCTATCAGTTTTGTTGATACTGAGCCATCTCGCATCTTTATTCGGACATAAGCCACTGCTGCGTATGCTCGTGTAGAGGCGTCGCTGAAGCCATGAACTTCAATCTTGTCTAAATCCATACTAAATGTGCCAAGCCATCGATCTATATATACTTCTTTAACTTCTTGAAAGTCTTCTCGAAGAATAAACCATTCGTCCACCAGCTGTTGGTTTATTTTGTCGTCCCAGCCAACCTTTTCCAGCCATAGCTTTTGTATAAGCATTTTAGCTATGATTAAACTCGGAGCGATCCATCCCAGCGGATCGAACAGTTTTTGCATGTCCGATAGGATTGTTCTTTTTGTGACATTACCTGGCATCACTGGTAAGTTTATTTTATATTGATACTGATCTGTTCCTAGATTCCAGATCAATCCTAGGGCTTGAACAGTTCCATCTAATTTCAAATCTAAGTGTACTCGAGTTGTTCTCCTATTGACATCTATAGATTGCATGAACTCGGTAGAATTGGAAGACCATTTTGATAATATGAAGCCACCCTTTTGCAGTATAATAGAAACTTCTTGAGCTGTCTGTATGGCTTTCTCTGCAGTGTCATCACCAGATATCAAATCATCCATGTAGAAGTCGGCCTTGATAATGCGTACAGCCTTTGGATGATTTTCTCCTTCATCTTCAGCTACTTGATGAAGAGTTCTTACTGCTAGATGGGGTGCTGACGCTGTGCCAAACATGACACGAAGCATTCGGTACTCTTTGATGGGGTCTGACTCTTCTTCTCTCCACAAAAGGCGTTGATAGGTATCGGCGTCTTGTTCTTCTAGTAAGATTTGCAGGTACATCTTTTGTATATCACTTGCATAGCAGACGCAATGTAATCTCGATCTCATAACAATATCTCGTAGGTCATCTTGCAGTTTAGGACCTACAAGCAGTTCATCGTTAAGAGAGATGTGATTCGAGCCCTTAGCTGAAGCATCAAACACGACGCGTGTCTTCGTTGTATCCCTTTCGACGCGGACAACAGCGTGATGAGGTAAGTACACCGCTTTATTTTTCTTAGTTTCTTTTTCAGGTACTTCTTCCATATAATTTAACTTTATATATTCTTGCATGGCCTTTTGGTAGTCTTCTTTTAGTGTAGGTGCCTTTTTAAATCTTCTTTCAAGTTGTAATAATCTTTGTCTTGCTATTTCTTTTGTGTTTCCATTAGGAGACAAAGGATTATCGGTTTTAAAAGGCAACTTTACTATGTATCTTCCTTCTTTTGTTCTTGCATGAGTGTTTTCATATATTGTTTCACATTGTTTTTCTTCTCTTGTTAACTTTCTTTTCTTTTCAGTGTCAATTTCCCAAAGGGATTTCAACAGGTTATCTACTTCTATTTGCTGATGAAGGACCAGAAAACTTTCTTCTTTTAAATTGGTATTGATTTCTCCAAACAAGATCCATCCCAGGTTTGTTTCTTGTGCACATGGAGAACCGGGAGGACCTTTGATCAATTGTTGTTGCACGATTTGTGCATACTCTTTGACACCTAGAAGCAAGTCAATGGAACCCGGTTTGTGATAGTCCGGGTCAGCCAAGTTGAGTCCATCTAGGTGTGGCCAATGTGTGACAGTAACAGCTTTGGAGGGGATTCTCGTGGTCAACTGTTTACTCATGACGTATGCTTGTATGTTGATCTCGAAGCTTGGATCCCATCGAGAACCAATCCTTAGTTGGACCACGTGATCGATGCTTGTTCTTGTTGAACCCACCCCAATGATATTTCCTCTTGCTGTTTGCCTGGTTAGTTTGAGCAGTTGAGTCGCCTTCTCGGTGATGAAGGAAGCCTGCGAACCTTGGTCTACTAGCGCACGTAGAACAACAGTGTGATTATGCTCGTTTCTTGCTAAAACTGTTGCCGTGGCCAGTAGTGCTATACTTGTACTTTGTTTGGCACTGTGATGCGACGCGATCGTAGTATTAACTATTTCCTCCTTCTCTTCTACACTGTGTTGTGATGCCTTCGGTTGTTTAGAGTCTTCAATTTGTGCCGAAGAAGCAGAATCCTTATTTAGGTGAAGAAGAGTATGATGACGTCGCTTACATATACGACAGGTCATTTGCAATCTGCATTGATATGCAGAATGGCCTGGTACCAAACAATTAAAGCAAAGTTTGTTTGACTTGACATATTCAGATCTCTCAGTAGGTTGCAGTTTGGTAAAATCCTTGCAATGACATAAAGTATGTTTTTCCTTACATAACACGCATGTTCTATCTGCCGACGATGATGTTGTAGTTGCTGTAGCAGTAACAAGGTGTGACCGTTCTTTTGTAGGTTTGTCACGGGTGCCTGATGTTGACATAATAAGCTCTAAGGTACGGTATCTTGATTGCATAAATTCTTTTAAATCATTCCAGGTCGGTAAATTGTCTTCATCACTTGTGCTAGAAGATTGTTCCCACTCTTTGTGAGACTCAGGGTCCATTTTCTGTATCACAAGAAAAATAATGAAAGGATCCCATGAGCTCGTACTGATATTTAAGTTTTCTAAGTTATTCAAACAATCCGTTGTGACGTCTAGTAAATTCTTGATTTGATTTGCGGATTGAGTACTTATTTTCTTTTGATAAAATAACTTCTTTAAAACTGAATATAGAATCAATCTTTTATTTCCGTACCTTGATTTGAGAACACTCCATGCTTGATTATAATTACTATGTGTAATTTGAATAGGCTTCAATAATATCTCGGCCTCCCCAGTGACACTACTCTTCAAATAGTGCAACTTCTGAACATCACTGATCGCCGTGTTTTCATGTACTAATGAAATAAATAAGTCTTTGAATGTAGGCCAATCTTCATAATTCCCACTAAAACTCGGTAATTGTATTCTCGGCAGCCTAACGAGTTGATCATTATTGGTACATGTACCAAACGAGTTGTTTTTCGATGATACTGACGTGGAAGACGCGGACGCTGCATTTATTGTCAACAAAAGGTCTTGTAAATCGGCTAATAACACAAGATACAAATCTTCGTAAATAAAGAAATCTTCGTTAATAAAGTAATTAATAGTTTGTCGTTGTTCTTTCGGTGTTATCTTCACTAATTCTTGATGAGTTTCCCTGAATGTTGTCCAATATTGTTCTATACATCTGATTCTTGTCTCGATGTAACCTTTTGTCAACCTGGATTTAGGACATTTCTTCACATTCACCTGTGTTTTTTGTAATAACGCAGCGGTGTCTTCTAAAACATTAATAAGCTCCGTAGCACTCATCGTTCGTTTAATTTGTTGACAATATTCACAATTTCACAAGAAAAAATTTTACTTGTACAAATACTTGTCTGGAATGTTTCGCGCCGGCCGCCGGCTGCACTTTAACTTCGATAACTTGATTTTTCTACTAATTAATCCGGCTCGATTTTGACCATTATGTTCTTTGGGATGTGTAGATTTACTTATTTTGCTTTAGTAGGAATTTTGGTAATTTAAAATGCGTGTTTACTTTATGACGTTTTATTTGCGACCACAGAATATATATACAATTCACTAAGGTGAAGGCCATAGTTGCCAGTAAAACCTAGCAATCAAATAACACATATTTAAATATAGACATAACAGAAACACTAAAAAGTGAAAAATAAAAACTTTTTTACAAAAAATAAAACCGACTTCGACAAAAAAAAACACTCAAAAGTGAAAAATAAACTTGAGAAGAAAAATCAGTTTCTGAAGTCGGTGACAAAAAAATGAAATCAAAGAAACAAAAGTCACCGACTTCAGAAACTGATTTT
The DNA here is from genome assembly GCA_949775195.1 of Diarsia dahlii. Lineage (NCBI taxonomy): Eukaryota > Metazoa > Arthropoda > Insecta > Lepidoptera > Noctuidae > Diarsia > Diarsia dahlii. The sequence continues at coordinate 19,601,348 of OX459191.1, read as the reverse complement.
TCTTCTCAAGTTTATTTTTCACTTTTGAGTGTTTTTTTTTGTCGAAGTCGGTTTTATTTTTTGTAAAAAAGTTTTTTTGTTATATCATGCACCCAGGTACTACGCCTTTTTAAAGTTGTTGACCACAGTAAGATTAGTTCCTCTTCTGACTCCAAAAGCGACGATATTTTATTTCGATTGTTATTTCTCAACTGTTCTAGTTTAAGGTTTCGCTAATAGTTTCGCGTAAGTGAAGGACTGTTGTACAGTTGTTGTTTCGCAGCGGAGGTGTGCTACAGGCATTAAACCTTTCTCGAGAACCACTCTATCCATGGGTGAAAATTGGTGTAGGAGTTTTTGAGTTTATCGCGAACAGACATTTAGACAGACGCGGTGGTGGACTTTGTTTTATAATAATACTAGCTGATGCCCGCGGCTTCACCCGCGTGGATGTCGTTCAAATTATATACTAAAACCTTCCTCTTGAATCACTCTATCTATTAAAAAAACCGCATCAAAATCCGTTGCGTAGTTTTAAAGATTTAAGCATACAGACAAACAAACAGACAAAAATAGCGACTTTGTTTTATACTATGTAAGGACTAGCTGTTCCCGGCATGCGTTGCAATGCTCTTTTTTCTACCATACCTACTAACTACCCTACCTACGTACTACCCTACCTACGTACTACCCTACCTACCTACTACCTTACCTACCTACTACCCTACCTACCTACTATACCCTACCTACCTACTACCCTACCTACCTACTACCCTACCTACCTACTACCCTACCTACCTACTACCCTACCTACCTACTACCCTGCCTACCTACTAACCTACCTACCTACTACCCTACCTACCTACTACCCTACCTACCTACTACTCTACCTACCTACTACCCTACCTACCTACTACCCTACCTACCTACTACCCTACATACCTACTACCTTACCTACCTACTACCCTACCTACTACTCTACCTACTACTCTACCTACTACTCTACCTACTACCCTACCTACTACCCTATATACCTACTACCCTACCTTCTACCCCACCTACCTACCTACAACTTTCTCACCGTTTAAACCTTCCCTGGACTTCCACGAATATTTCAAGACTAAAATTATCCAAATCGGTTCAGCCGTTCTCGAGTTTTAGCGAGACTAACGAACAGCAATTAATTTTAATATATGTAGATAGATGTAGTGATAGTGATTTTTTTTTTTTAGCACTTAGTAATGTTTTTTAATATTTCTTAAAAAAAAAACATTTAGTAATATCCACTGATGTCGGGAGCAGGGTCCGTCCATCTTACGGAGATTAGGGCTCCAGAGACGGGACCTTTATCGCAGTGCGTGCCGTATGCAGATTAAGGGATCGGACTGGGTCAAAATAATATGATTCTGTTTAGTCCGTAAGTTAGATTATCGAAAAATATTGAATAGGTACGTGTTTTTTGTTTTATCAAATCAATAAAAAATGACGAAGATAAAACGCGTCAAAGATCATGAAGTGGGGCTTGAAACGTCACTTGTAGGTACAAAATGTACTATCATAAGACGTCACACGAGTTTTCGAAGCACTGTATCGTCTTCATTTTTTGTTTACGTGAAAAAAGAAAAAATACGTGTCTAATAATTTTTGGAAATCTATCTGACGGACTAATTCGTTTTTTTATGTCCGATCCCCTATTGTACTGCCTTTTGAATCAGGTCTTTGATTCAACCGCCAAGAGAGAGCCTCGACAGATGTTCATCCAGGCTCTTGGTCATAAGGTAATTGATCGTTATGACAATCAGCATTTGTCGATATGTGGTATATCGACAACCTCATGTGCCAAGTTCTAACTGGATCTTATTAATTCGGTTACTCAATCATTTTGTGACAGCGTGTTATTATTTTTATGTTTATTATACTCCTTCAGAATCTGGTTGAGGGATTTCATTAGTGATATTAAATATCTTTAGTACCTAATTATTAGATTCGCCAGCCATACCTCGTCTAAATAAATTTTCTGTTTTGTTGAAAACAACATCTGTACAATATTGTTTCGCTATTACTCATAATGAAAATTATATCTTTCGTTACAATTAAGGTGAGGTTGCAGTACTTTGTTTTTATGTACGCACGACCTCACCCCCCGCCCTGCCGCGCGAGCGATGTAATGCCTAAATTTTGACTGTTTTTTGCTTCTTGGAGAAAAACTATAAAGAAATTATACAATATGTTTTCAACATTTACTTCAGAATAAAAAGTTCTATCTATTGATATAACTTTTATATAAATTCATGATGAAATGTCTTAGCAGTACACGTTTGAAATTGTGATTTAGAGTCATGTTTGATAAAAAAAAGTATCGAGCCGATCATTCTAAATCGCGTTTCTATCTTTACGATTTACTAGAGAGTATGTTCAATTTTTATGTAATGATTTTTATTTATTAAAAAACTCGTATTTAGTTCGATTTTTATAGGTTCAAAAATCTTAAAAAGTACTGCAACCACGCCTTAAGATGTACAGATCCACTGTTTTCTAACGCATTTTAGCGTGACTTCAGTACAATGAAGGTACATCTAACTAGTCATCTTCGTGTGGTAAGTGCCCAACTGGATGTCATAGTTTTATACCACCGTTGGACTTCTGACTTGACTTTATTTGCCAACAAGAAATATATCTCAGGCATGCTGGTTCCCCGTCGGGGCTGCGGTTGGTTCGAAGGAGATACCGCGGCCTCGACACAAAGGGCGAAGAAGGAACATGGGTGTTTTTTAGTCAGTAGAAGTATGCTCGCGGCTCGTGGCTCGTAGCTCGTGGCTTAATAAGAACTGCCACTCGGGTCGATCTTTAGGTAAAGCTGTGCTTGCCTAGGTCGGTCTGTGGATGGGTGACCGCCCGACATACCGAGTTTCCTCCGTGCCTCGGAAAGCACGTTAAGCTGTTGGTCCCGGCTGCCATATTTAAAGATCTTTGGCAGTCGTTTTTTTTTCCAAAAACACGTTGATAGAAAAAAAAGTCCATCTACTAACTAAACACACAATGTACACATTCCATTACACACGCCACCGACGTTCAATTGTTTCAACACGTCACAAAACCGATTCAAACTTGTTAAAGCTTGTTTTGTTTCCAAGACTAATTACCTACACACATGGGACACTTGTAATCAGATTGCGTCGGATTACGCTTGAATTATGAACAGCGTAGAGGCCAATTTAGCTTGCACGCCGCTTAAGGCCTTTTTCGTTTAATGCGAAGGGTGTTTAATGAAGTGAGGCCTACGTTTCCGCCAACAGGGGTCTATGACGGCTCTGAATATTAAATTGCAATTGTGAATTCGTTTTCTGGTTATTTTTATGAATTAATTTAAATTAGAAGCTGAGCTGAATTTTTAAGAGTATTTATTTTAGTAATGGCTACTTTTCTAACGCAATACTGATATTTTTTTCATATTTAAAAATTAAAAAGTATGCTATTCTGGTGATCTTCTTGGATCAGCAGATGAAGACGACATTGTTGCCATCGTGGTAATATCCTGAATGAGGTTGGTACAAGAATGTGGAGCTTGGCACAAGCAAAGAGAGGCGCATACCAGCAGTGGGTGAAGTACGGTTGTGGGTAATGATGATGACAATGCTATTACCAAGGATTCTACAGCACCAGAGAATATAATGAAAATTTGGATGAAACTCGTGTTTTCCGATGGAAATGCACAACGGCTTTTTTATTTGGAACAAGCTTGGCACACAATACCAGCAATGCAACTTCTGCCACCCAGAATCAACACTGGCGACCACCAGAAAAGCGCTGAGTCAATGAAGCTCGACTAGGTCCCAGTGAAACAATTTAACTGTCATGGATCCCGCGACAAAATTAATCAGAAAAAAATAGCGGACCAGTAGGAAAAACATCATTTCCACGTTCTTCTATAACAACAGGAAACAGAATTTCAGAGCGTCTTGCTGACTAAACAAAACGAAACTATTCAGTCTTCACTTTCAACAAGAATACCTACATAAACTCACATGAAAGAACAATATTCCCGTTGTAACACCATAAAATTTATCAAATTCGCCGTCACGTGCTAATGTAGTATGTAACGTATTTACTGCGTTTTATGGCGAAAAGAAACAACCATCGCATGCCGGTAATGATCATGTATTACACGATATGTGCAACATAACTCACTGAAAGACCCGTACTTACATACTATCTCAATGAAAGTTCCCTTTTTAACCGACTTCCCAAATAGGAGGAGGTTCTCAATTCGATTGGAATATTTTTTTTATTACAAGGTTAATTAAAGCCCCGTCGGCCTATGTCCAGCAGTGGACGTCTTTTGGCTGAAATGATGATGATGAAAGTTAGTTAGCAAAACTGTATAAACGGGATGCTTAATTCCGTAGACATGATGACATTGATGGGTAACATAATTAAAATTGATTCAATAAAAATTGCATTTTTTAGTAGCAGCCCTTGGCTAGATTGGTGACAACTCATTATTTTTTTTTTTTTTTCAATCGATAATTCATATTTATTGTAGGCACAATGTAATAGGAATGTAATAATACAACACAAATAGTAATTAACCTACTTATCTGTTTGGAGTGTACGACTAAACGCCGACAGACATTACGCCGACAGACTGAACACCGACAAGACTTTACTTCGACGGGACTTTACAGCCGACAGACATGTCATACCGAGTTTCCTCCATGCCACGGAAAGCGCGTTAAACCATTGGTGCTGTCCTTTGAGAATCTTTGACAATAGCTCGAAAACCAGTATTACCTAGTAACGGGTATTACAAAAAAATAGGAAAAAAGGAAAAAAAAAAAATAGGAAAAAAAAAAAATAGGAAAAAGGAAAAAAAAAGAAAAATGGAAAATAGGATTGTAGAGGTCAGACAAGCAGTCACTCCATGTAAACTACTGGCTGCATAGGCGAGACTCGAAGCCAACCCCAATCAAGTTGGGAAAAGGCTCAGCAGATGATGACCTGATCGGATTCTTATTAATGAACTAAAAGAAATAAACTGAAATAATAAATAACAAACTTTAAAAGCTGAAACTTGGCAATGACATCGTGACGCCTTCAGTCGGCCATATTTAATTTCTTAAGACGTCATAAGCATGGTTGTCGTCATCGGTTTCGAGCACTCTGGATCAAGGTTAATCACTCCACATTATTACTGAAACAAGTTATATCGAGGTTAAACTTACGTAGTCATAATTTTAAATTATATAAATTAGTATAATTTGAAATAATTAATTTATCTGAGCACAAAACTTTTAAAGTAATGGTGTGACCTGCGTCTTACCTACGAGCTGACATTCAAACGCAAACTAAAATCTATTTAATTCTGGTAGATAATGGCCATTTACCAAAATTTATCCCACAGATTGAGCTTCAAAGTTCAATCGTCTTAAACTATTTCTTGGGTCTGTAAGTGGCAGGTCATTAATTTATATTCGAACTGCGATTCGGTCGTTCACTAATAGTCCAATCGACCCATTCCTTACAATTTATAATAATGTCGACTGCTAGCAGTAATGGGTAAACATAGAAATATAAATCGAATCAAATCCCAAACATAGCAACTTAAGTTACCGTAGGCGCCTACGCTGCTACGCCTACGCCAGCTACGCCGTAGTACCTCTACGAAATTTAGCTACGCGGTCTCCTACCATGACAATAATCGCTAATGGTTCTTTTCCACTAAAACATAAACAAGTAACAGCAGCTTTCAAAGTTTACGACTGGCTATAAACCACATTCAGAGCGTTGATTTATTACTACTCCCTAGGCAATAGTGCTTTCTGTCGCTTTTTCTTTGATACAACTCGCAATATGCCCAAGAGATTTTATCTGGACTAAAATTCAAGTTGAATTTCAATAGGTACGTCGATTTCTATCGGGGCTTCGCATAAATTACTCAACAGGTAGGTTGGGAGGATCTGTGAAGTGGTTACGGGCTTTTTGAAATTGTTTAGTAAGTCAGTGAATGAAATTGGGTTTGGTTTTGGGATAAAAAGTAATGGTAAGACAAAAGAGATGAGTGTGAACACACACAAGATTTATCGTGAAATTTTTCAATGTGCAGTCAGAAAAGGAAATTAACGAATACACATAATAAATTTTATGTTTTAAAATAATTAAATAAAAATATACAGTACGGGACATACAAAATATCATTAGAATATATCCAGTTGTTTTGTTTATTCATAATTAATTTAAAGCATTTTCTATTATAATGTAGATTAATAGCTACCCACAGGTTAACGACCCTGCTTAGTTTTTTTTTTTTTTTAAACGTTGCCCCACACTAGGAATTTCTCCTGTATCGTGGGTGCGTTCACAAACATTTAAACTCACATACACAAATACCCAGACCCGGAACAACTATCTGTAGGTCTTACAAATATTTGTTCCGTGCGGGGATCGAACCCGCGACACGCAGCGCGGCAGTCCATTGCTTGAGCCACTGCGCTAACCGTGCCGTCAAAGTTGCCGACATGTGTTTAAATTATAAACATTAAACACATGTTGGCAACTCTATTATTAATAATTATAATGTTTCAAAAACCTTTGCCAAATTCGTTCCTTAAAGGAGAATGCCAGCGGCACTATGGGCAAATGTACTCAATTCAACATTGTTGTGTCTTCATCAAATCATCTTTAAAATACTGGTTGGCATGTCTAAATACTACCTCAGAAGATTGAACACAATAGACAATGGCATTTTCGAGATATTTACAAAAATGAAATGACTATTTTTAGGTTATGCTCAACCAAAAATTAGTTGAAAAAACTATTTGAAAGGGTCTGAATGGGATTACGAGTGAGCTTTGTGTCTTTAAAGCATATTTTTGTAAAATCTGTTACGGTTTAGCTATTTCAGGTGGCCCGTGTCTGGTGACCACCTGTGACTAACTCACCAAGTCTAACTGATTTAGATTTTGAGCATTTTAAAATCATATTCTCGTGTTTCATGAAATTGCAAAGCATGGAAGAAATCATTACTATGATAATCAATCGCTCAGAGTTATTTGTAGATACTATTCAAATCTTAAGGTAGTGGAAATCATGAAATTGTCTTTGTAAGTAGGGTGGAAAGGGAAAACACACAATACTAAATACAATAAATGAAAGAATGATTATTTCTGGACTTTATTTATTTTATTCATCAAAAAATAGTGTATCCAAAAATGAAGCTGGAACACTAACATTGTTATTATAACGTCCCCAGCTTAAATAGGTGCCATACTATGCACATTAAATGCACACAGCAACCTTCAGTTCTTCTCCGTCCCAAAAGTTGTTATTCAAATGGATATTGCAGATCCGGGCACTCTAAGGAACATAATTATATTTTGTGGCGCCGTGCTGTATCAATAATCCTTTAACTATTGATGATACCAATAGACGCTCATTATTGTTGCGTTTGGTGTGGCAGCAACACGTTTATAATATGTTCTTGAATAACCTTATTAACAATCCATAATACTGATCGACCAGGGCTCTGGCAGGAGGGGTGGCATTGGAATGTTAAAATCTTGTTCAATATGTATCTGAGATCGGTTTTGGGTAGCAGAATTTTCCACTCAGTCAGCATCGTGAGTTTGTCTGGTTGCAGTTATCCAGCATGTTCGGCAAACGCTTCCCAGACGTGACACCTGTAGATCAATACAATGACTTGTTTATAATTTGACCAGCCTATATATATACAATCACTAGTAAGATAACAGTAAACAGTGTGGACTAGTGTGCATTCGTAGCTGATGGGCTAGAAAATATAACCACTTGAGGTCTGCGGCCGCCGCGCGCGCTTACGTCACCCCGCCCGGCCTTGGCAAAAAAAACGGTCGCAGCTGCGCGCCGGCCGGCCGGGCTCTTATCTTAATTTTTTGTTGACGTGTTATAAACAATAGACGCTTCAAGTAATGTTTTTGTTCAAGCTTATGAGAGACCCTTTCAAGTGGTGTCAAGTGTTTGTTAGTATTTCGTTTCAAATTTATTATATTATTTCGTAAACATTGACTAGGGTTGGCAAAAAACTTATGTGATTTTATGTGAAATTTAAAAATTATTATTTCAAAAAGTAAATCGATACCGTATATATTGTATGGCTTTTATTGGTGGAAGGGTTCTATTTACGTACGATAAAATAAAAATAAACATAGTTGTTGGTAGAAAAATATTATTATTTTTTTTTTTTTTAACCAGTATTTATTGCCGACGGGGAATAATTTAATCACTTAAATTAAATAATTTATCACAAATATACTGTTTCACGTAAATTAAAAATTTTGCTACTATCTGAAAGATAATTTAATAATGTAACTTACTTGTAAGTATTATGCTGATAGGTTTATACAATAAATTAAAATATGGAATTAATTAATTAATGAATTAAATGAAAAAAATGCACTCGACATTGTTTGTTTATTTTTTTTTTGTGAATTTTGAGTAAACACAATACATACGATGTTATTGTTTTCTACAAGAACCGCCCCTATGACGACCCCCTGACCAAGAAATACTCTCTTTAATTAAATTTATTTATTTTAGTGAATTTTTAAAAAATATAATTTTGAATTTCGCGGACCGCCATGTTTGTTTTTTTGCAAGGTTATGTTGAACAAAACTTAAAATCTTAACTTTAATTTACTATCTTTTGTATATGTTTTTGCTGAAAACTATTGTCTAGTAAATATCCAATGTGATAACTATTACTTTGGATACGGAATTGGTCTTAAAATTTCATAAATTACGAAAGCATTCTGACAAAATTCTAACACCGTTACAAGCACCCGTAAAATCACTCAGAAGTTAAAATATACTTACATTTAGGTTAAAATCCGGTTGCACACACATACACTGTATTATAATTATCCACAAAATCACTATTTTATTCAAAAACACTCACTAAAACCAATAAATTACTTGAAAATACACTAGAGCATCCGTCAATCGCGCGCGTCATTCATCGGATTTCAAAGACTGACATTCAACTTTTTTTTTTAAATCGAATTGACCATAGTGGTATAGTGTTGTCGTGTTTTTAGCATGAAGAATTTAATAAAGTAGCGGGTAGAAAAGAGAAAAAGGATTGAAACTTCATGGGATAGAAGGAAACAGATATAGTCCGACGCCATGGAACTACTACTACTAATTGTGACAAATGTCACAAAGTGGCGCTCGGGCCGTTTTGACGGATTGTCCCAAATGGGCCAATTTGGCGTTTCAGTGGTAGGACTATTTTACAATCAAAATAACGTATATAATCAGAATAACGTGAAAAAATAACGTCCTCAATCGTATGTGTATAAAAAAATATTATATATTACCTGATGAGATAGTACCCCTCGCAGTAATAATTAATTATTTGTGGGCAGTCTAATGGCACTCGGTGAGTTCTTGATCTCAGTACGGAAACCCTACAGCCGTAGCAGACGGCCGTTTGTCCTACTGCAGGTGTCAACTGTCCCTGGGATGTGAGTGTATTTTGCAACAGTGTAACACACTCCTGACACAATGTGCCTTCGGTTGACAGCTGAAAAAAAAAACATATTTAAACAATTATATTTCTGTACAACTAATCTTAAATGATAGGTACCTACTACATACAATTAATATCCTCGAATACACACTGATTAAGATAAACCATCTTAGTTATTAAGTTGGTTATTAACAACACATCAGTATGAGGTTCCTACCTATATAAGTTATATGAAAATCCGGTAACTCAACTGGTGAGGTGAGAAACTAACACACACATGGATTTTACTTGTTATTTGGTACATAAACATAAAAGTATAGTTCCTAAATAAAAAACACCATTCTACATTAAAAGACAATGTTTACTCTTACCGGTGTTGGTGAGATCCAGACTCGTAAAATGTTCATGATGTTATTCGGAATCTCCGACAACATACGTCTGTGCATAAGTTGCGTTAATCTCAAAGAGCAGTTGAGACATCGTACCACAGTTGCATTCGCCATGATCACAACACAAAAAGTCCTGTATTTAGTTATAAACAACACACACGGTGCAGCGGCGTTAGAAGTGTGTTTATTGTCAATGGGTTGGCAGCATTAACGGAGTAACTAAAAGCTTCGACTCGAAGCACACACAATGTAACAAAACCAGCAAAAATAACATACCGTCATAATGTATTGTAAAAATATGACAAACGCACAATAAATGTTAATGTACCCGCACTACGAGTAACATAATCCCTAGTATTGTCAGGTGATAGTAAAAAATGGCGTACTATGACGTCGGAAATATAAAAGTACTCATTTATCGTTTGAAAAACTATGCCATTGTAAATAATCGTTAATACTTATTTAAAAAATGTATTTTTATTTTAGATAATTAATGCCGTTTTAGGTTTTGATACACAAGTCTTTTATCAAGAGTACTGTACGCGGGCATTCTCCTTTTATTTCAGACATAAATTAACACAAATTTTAGGAAATGCTAGTAAACCAGTATTTATAGAAATGGTGCTGTAATTTGTTAACAGTTTTGTACTATTTATTTTTTAATTTTTTTAATTCGATGTTAGTTTAAAATTATTCTTTAGGACTAGCCATAACGATTAATGAAATCATTAATCATAACAGGAGTTACAGTGGTTTGAGAATAGTGTGGCGGCGTTGTCCCAAAAAAAAAAATATTTATACGCAAAGCACTATTTGAAAATAATTTTCTGTAACTGTGTTAATTATAATTACCGTTTTACGTTTTTACGAACTTAGCATTTGGAAGTCATGATTTTATCTCAAAGTATCGTTAATTCACAATTAAACAGATTTGAATTTTGCTAATTGCATACATATTTTTGCTTGTGATCAATAGACCAGTACTTACGTGTGCATAGCACACAAAATCGTTACACGCTTGTCACTTTATGAATGACACATTATATTGAAATAGGACGTGATCGTATTTTGAGAGCGTGCATCAAATGTCACTTACATTATTCTCGTAATAGGGTTTATATCATCATTTTATGTTACATGTTATCGTCGGAAATGTAACTTCTTACATTTTACGGAGAGTTTGTATAAAATGGAATACCTACACTGGTTTATCTTGCAAACATACTTACTTATAGATACTGTACTTACGTTTTTGTTTGGAGGGTGGGAAATCTTCAAATAACTCCGCCCGCTCTGGGCATAGCGATAGGGAGTGTCAGACTTCTGCTGACTAAAAACCACTCATGTTCCTTCTTAACCCTTTACATCGAGGCTGCGGTATCTCTTTCGAACAACCCGCAGTCCCGACGGGATACTGTACTTACTTATCGTTGCTGTCGAATCATTTGTAAGGAAGGGTGTTAATTTTAGATTTTTAGGCATGTAAGGTTCTATCTACTCCCATAGGAAAAAGGTAGTATACCATAGGATGTTTGTAACTTCTTGACCCAATTGTAGTAGTCTGTCATTTCTACCTTTTCCCATCTGAAAAAAACCTGAGCTTTTTAAATAAAAAACGTGTGGCACTCGGAGACTGCCGCGGTAAATCTATTGCATAGCATTTTTTATCAACTTATGCAATAATAGGTATAAATAATTAGGTATTAATAGTGTAATTACACACCAAAATAATTATTCATTCAAAAAATTTGAACAAAAATAACGATATTAAGAGTTTGATCTTCGAATTTCGCGCGATGTACATTGTATAAATCAAAACTAACCTTCATAGACTAACTAAGCTAGTAAGAAACTCTATGATAGAAAATTTAAAAGAAAAAGTATTGACAGCATGACGTAAGTGTCATAACATTGAAAAATATGAAAATTATTTATTTTATTTTAGATATTTTATAAGAAAACGAAAACGTTTTAGACCGATTCGCAGAATAGTAATGCAAAAACCAATAAAACTTATGATAGATGCGTACTAATAATAAAATGAATGTTTATAGAGTACTCACTCCTCACTCATTTTCTTTCACTATTTTTTCGTGACTTTCTTCATTAATAAATGCACTTTGTTTATTCATATTTAAAACACTTTGTACACAAATTATACGAGTAAGAATATTTTAGAAGGAGAAAGCAGAGAGACAAACAGTTATTTAATTTGACAACCTCAGTTGACAACCTTGTTATTTTCCGTAACCATAGCAACCTAGTTTAATACTGAATCCTGAATATTTTCGTTAGGAAATCTCTGGATTCGCTCTCCACGCTCAACTCAAGGCCCGCGATAGAATCTATGCAATAGATTAAAAAACTGTATTAATAAAAATGACAATATGACGATTTACCAAATTGGAAATTATATAAATTAATAAATTCTTAGGACTTAAACACAACTGGCAAAATGGGGGTTTATTATACCATAATCTGCCTAATGTTTGAATCACAAGCGTTATTCTTTATGCTCATGTGTATACTAATTATTAATGTTATTTTATTAAAACTCAAAAAATGTCTACTTTTCTCTAGACAGTGACTACAGAACATATCGCCCGCTTTCCGCAACGTATCATTAAACCAGCCCTGTATTAATACATAACATGAATATGTACATAGTAAATATAATTACCAACAGTACTGATCGTGCAATATATTATGTGTCAAAGTATTGACGTATATGATGTCTCTATCAAAGGGGTAGCCATCATACACACACATACATATGAGTGGTAGTAGATTGCATACACCCTGAAGATGACAAGGAGACATGTGTGTGATGTTAACCATATTATTATACTACGAGTATTACTATACTACTATCACTACCGCTATATAGGTACTATAACTATGTAGGTAGGTGCAATCAATGGTGCAATCAGTTTAAGATTAGATCTTAGGTGAGCCATAAATGAAAGCCTATTATATCTACGGATTGCAATTGAATTTGGCTTGAGAAATATTCTAAGCGATAGTTTTGTATGAGAGTTGATAGTTAATTAACTGTAGTTATGAACTCGACTGTACATTAATATGCAAAAAGATGTATGCAGAATTAGAGCAAAGATTCAAACTGCTTCGATAATAAATTTGATATCCACTCAAGATGGTATGTAATGCAGGATTCCTTCTTTCAACAGAAAATAAATATTGAAAATATATCTCTGACAGCTTTTCACACAACATTGTATCCTCACATACAATTTAATATGTGCATATTATATGCAATGCATCATGGATTGTGTTCACAATTTATGATGTATTGGAATGTATGTTCCTGAAATAGCTACTATTACGTTTGTACTAATCGTCTGCAAAGCAATACGACATTGTTTCATCACTTTACAGTGGAATTATTCATGTAATAATGCAGTCGGCGTGGTGGTAAGATCCGTGTGGTGTCGGACGTAAAGAATAGCACCATCCCATATCTTCCCGTGGGTGTCGTAAGAGGCGACTAAGGGACTTACCAGAGAATGGGCAGCAGCGTTCTCTGTGTCTTTGTGACAACGATACTGCGATCGCCAACCCGCCTGCCAAGCGTGGCGATTATGGCAAACCCCCCCAAAAATGCCTGGGGGAGGCCTATGTCCAGCAGTGGACGTCTTTTGGCTGAAATGATGATGATGAATGCAGTCGGCCGATTACTTAATGAGATTTTACATTTAACAAATGAAAAAGCAGTAGCAATCTACGTGGAAGGGGTCTTACTGCAGCTACAGATTGTATAATAAATGGGGACCAGATTTGTACCAATTATAGTAGGTACTATGTTTCATAAGTTTCTGATAAAAATGTTAACAGGCTAAAGTAAGTTTAGAAACCTGTTAATGTCAATCATCATCTGTCATCTGTCTCCGTTTAGACTGGAAGCTATTTGGATCAGTTTCCAGTCTAAACGGAGGGAGCTACATACCAGTTTTTGATATAGAGCGACTGTCTATCTGACATCCACAACCCAGTTAGTACTAGGTTATATACCTCTTGGTAAGACCGGTTGTCAGACTCTAGGAATACTGAAAACCTGTTACGACTGTCAAAGATCTTTAATTGGCAGTCGCTCCATGTAAAATACTGGTACTCAGCTGCATCTGCGACCCCATCAAAGTTGGGAAAAAGTTAAGCAAATAATGATGACTATGGATGTGCATTCAACCTATATTGATGCAACATTGTTCCCGTCGTAATTACATCCGTAACTAAAACTCATACACATATCCATAACGTAAATTGGTTCCACAGCCTAGAGCATGAAATCCTATATATCCCTAATAACGGTACCGAGCCGTACTTCAAACTGAATTCAGTTAGTTGCCGGCACAAACGGAGATGACAACATAATTACTACCAAAATTAGCAACAAGATTCTGTTGCCGTGTTCCGGTAGTCGGAATGCCAGACGGCTACCGGCTGGCGGGAACCGTATTTTACACGTCTATGCAAACAGAAATTGTTGGCATTGAAACAAACGTGTTTATCGAAGTGTATGTTGTACACGCTTATTACAGCTTTTAAAACTAAACGATTTTTGTACAGACGCCAGGGCATCAAGCTTCCCGAAACTGGCGTCTACTTCCAAATAATTAGATTTTTTCTAGTCATTTGGCGGTTCCACGTGGCAAGTTTTCCAAGAGCATTAGAAATAAGTGTTTTTATCGAGCTCTTTTAGATTTTTTTTTTTCAGTTTATTTTTTCAGCAATTTTAAACGTCATTTTATAGTGAAAGCAGAACGTCTACTCTTCGTATTTTAAATTGCTTATTTATGTTATTATTATTATTATATTATTGTTATTATTATTATTATGCCTGAGGACGCTCGTCGTCGCCGAGGCAGACCCAAGAAACGCTGGCGTGACGATTTAGACTCATTCCTTACAGATTGGTCAGAGAAGGCAAAACATCGGGAAAGATGGAAGGAAATGGGGGAGGCCTTTGCCCAGCAGTGGAACAAGATAGGCTAGTAAAAAAAAAAATGTTATTGATAATGCTGGAGGAAGAAGTAAACTTTACTAAGTTTACTTCTTCCTCCAGCAACCCAACTCAAGAATTACCCAAATTAACCCAAGAATTTTTACTAAACTAAATTGAAATTTGGAGATCTTGCCAAAAAGCGTAAATAGTAAATTACGCTGAACGTAGCGCTCGCCGGTCGCTTCTGCGGCTTCGCTTGCTATGCTCGCCCGACTCCCGCACCTTTCTTTTAGAATAACCCGTAACATACACTGAGAAAAGAAGTTCGAGCTTCCGAACATAATTTAGCTATTATTCATAGCTCAATTACACTTATAATTTATCTTAAGACACAATCTCACCTGTCGTGCGAGTGGAGCAGCGGCGTGAGGCGCGGCCGATCGCCGTCGTCAACTTAGCCGCATAGTGTAGGCGTCCGACAACTCCGGGCCTGTGTCTGCGCACCGCGGCACAGCACTAGCACTACACAACACTCAGCGCGTGCGCATTATCATACACACGCACGCGTATTTATTTTTGCACTGCACTTGTTTGTACCTGGAAAGAGGAAATGGAAGTTAATTTTGTTTTTCAAAGATTTAAAAAAAAGGAGGTTACAAACTTAACTATGCTTTATTTCATATCTTTGAAAAGGAGGCGATTTTTATTTCGAAATACAGTACCATACGTTCTCAAATGATTATCTGCTATATTAGAAGTCAGCAAATAAAAGACAAATTCGCCAAATTACAGTTACTCTTTCTTAGGAGTTAAATTATGTTCTTGGAAAGGTAAATTGCGGAGGAAGTACAAATAGTAGTCACATAAGATATTAGTAATACAAGTTTAGGTTATATACCATTTGCTTCGTTCCCACAGGCAAACCGTGAAATCGGCTTGTAGAGCACAGATCTAAGCTAAACTTCGTTCAATTTGGTAAATAATTATAAAATAATAAACCATAATTTTGGTAAAACTCTATTCTAGTTTAATTTTTTTCTGAAATAGCTAATGCCCACGGCTTCGCCCGCGTAGAAGTCAGAACTTGACGAATTATATAGTAAAACCTTCCTCGAAAACCACTCTGTCCGTTGCTGAAAACAGCATGAAAATCAGTACAGTAGTTTTTGAGTTAATCGCGAATAGACAGACAGACAGACGTGGTGGAGGACTTTGTTTTATATTAATATTATGAAGTGATGAGGCTAAAAATAAAATACATATTTAATAAATTCTTTGTCAAAAAAAAAACAGTTTTTATTTCAACGTCTACGATGATTTCCTTATTTGATTATGAAGTAAAAGCGTCGAACCTGTAAATATTTCAATTCAATTCGGCAATTCCGATTTTCATTCGTTGCAGCTTCAACAACAAAAGGTTTTAATTAAACGTGCTGCACTATAACGAATTATACTTGTTGTTGTATTGTCCTCGATGATTAGGAAGACTAGTGTAGTCTCGGCTTTTAAGTCACCGACGCCTACATAAGTTTAAAGAAAAAAGTTTCTTTCCGAACGCAAATGCCTCCTGTCATCCGCTTCTGAAAATAGGTTCATTCGGATTTTATGTCATACCGGCGCCATTCTTTCCAATAATTTTTATTTATTTTTTAGGTTGATAAGTCTTATTTTAACGTTTAAATGGGAAAATAAAGTTGGTGTTAACAAAGTCGAAGCTACTGAAGATATTAAAGATATTGCGGAAAGCGCATAAAATGCTATTAGCTCTGTTTTGAGTGCTAGAAGTAAGAAACCAAAATGGCTTCACTTGTGTGACCTTAATTTGTTTTTTGCCTACTGCTGAAGAATTGGAATCAAAAGCCTAAAGCTCTGTTATGTGGCAATAATCGCTACATCTAAAATATTGTATGTTTTTTATGCCTTGCGCTTTGCACGTACCTATTTGCAACTAACGGCATGATTGCCATGTGGGCACTACATCGGAGTACAGAGAGTTTAAAATGTTTGCCCTTGTTGGCTATTAACATGACCTGAGACCGCTCCGTTGGAACTTGCAACAGACTATGAAGTCCAAAATGGATACATTATGAACAACTGGCCTGGCCTTATGGCCTACACCGGCAATGCCGTAAGCAACCTGAGGGGTGTTCGGTAGGAACACACGCGGTTGACTGTTCTATTATAACCTGCAAGGAAAGTGAACGACTTGCAACGGACTATGAAGTCCAAAATGGATACATTATGGACGACTTGCCTGGCCTGGGACGTCTTGTGGGGGCGTACGCGGTCTAAAAGGCTATGTCGAGAACTCAGCAACCTTCACAGGGTGCTCTGTGGGAGTACACGTGGTTGACTGTTATATAATAACCTTCACGGGAAGTTTTTTGGGAACTTACAGGTTATTTATGTGTAGTTGTTCTTCAACATGCATTATGTTTTTCTTCAAGAAGGTGAAATACCATAGGAGGTCACCTTATGTGGGTGAAGACAGTAAAATTGTCCCTCCACAGTGATTAGAAAATATCCTCCCGTTATCGGTTGAGAATGATTGCCCGGAATTGGTATATGGATAACCACAATAGAAGTTGAAAATGCAGATCAAGAATTAAATGAAGTAAGTACCATAGAAAGAATTATTATATAATCAAGTTTCTTGAAATACTTTATGTGGATATACACCCAGAGAAAGAAGAGAAGATTTACATACATTACATACAAGCTGAATCTACCAACCCGCACTGGGCTGGTGTGGTGGATTATATATAGCCCATCCCTCTCCTAGAGAGGAGGCCTGAGTCCCTACAGTGGGAACATTATAGACCGATGATGATGATGATGAAGAAGCTGAATGATGCTTCTGTTATTTGTGTATACATTAAGATACAAGCAAGGGGACACAGATCACTCTTATTGTTGGTAAACAACAAAGACATTCAAGAGTTTGTTGCATTCATAGACGGAAACATATATTTTGGGTGAAGACGCTGAGAAACTAATCTCAGAAAAATCTATAAATAAATCTGGTTGAGGATTAAAGATGAGTGTAACATAAAATTCACTCCTAGAGAGAGCACATGGGTGCCCAGAGCAAATGCTCCTAAAATTAACAATAAATTTTTAAAACTGGCGGGGCCCTCCTCTGGCAGAAATGCAAAAAAAAGGGGGGGGGGGGCGTCATCAAGAGTACGAGTGCAGCAGACAGGTGGCCAGGAGAAATCATCCCCCTAAATTCACAGGTTGGTGGACTAAAATATAATTTATGATTGGAAACTAGTCACTCAAGCGACCCAGTTATTCTTAATTGGATGGTGGTGATGGAGTGATACTCCTCTAGATGATAAAATCTCTATACTTGAATTTATTAAGATAGTATCTGAAATAGAGAAGTGAATTGCTTTCATAGCAATGGAATTTTGTTACCCAAAGGCATATTTACAAAAACAATTTTGCTTACCATTTTTTCCTTGTCAAAGGCACAAAAATATAGCTTTCCGTTTTTTATGTAAAAGGCGTTACATATGTTTAGTTTACTTGGAGATGACCTAGTATACAACAGTATACCAATTTTTACAGAATAATGGTTTTTTCTTGTCACATTGGATTGGATGCTTATTGCATAAGACAAGGAAAATGCTATGTTTTCAATATTATGTTCAGCCCCATAAACATAAATAACAAAAACATTGAAACCCATTACAGGTTTCAAAGGACCCTTAGAGAGGCCTTTTAATTTTTTAAGAGATGTATAATGTTTAGAAAACATGCAATCACCAGAACCAAAGAGAAATGTCATTTCATACCTATCCGACACTGTAAACTTCTAGGTTTACTTCTTAATACTATTCACATAGCTTAACAAGTCAAGACAAGCCTTAACATCACTGAAGAGAAAAGAAATAATTTAGAATTTATTGATAAAAAGTCGAATTAAAATTGTTTTTAAGGTTTTAAAACTTTAATATTGTCCAGCCATTACTATAGGATTCTATTCACTAAGAAACTCGAATGGAACAAATACCTTGTTCTAAGAGATAGTTATGGTAAAATAACATCACACCTGTAATCCCCGAAGGATTGGGCAGAGAGGTACCTAATAGTACACCCTCTTTTTTGCCAGTTTGTTTTTATGATAATTATGATATAGACACTGCAATGAATATATCATATCATTTGGCTTGGTCTATAAACATAGCCAGTTCTTTTGAGTTAATAAAAATATTCACAGATGCTTCTCCCGCATGGTGTGGCCCATAGATTGCTATTATACTATGAACTGTAGATTCAGCTCAGTTTTTTCATATCAAAATTGAGTGCTGCCCCTTTTTTCTGGGCTTAAGTGTTCAGTCAGTCATTTACTAGTTATTGAAATTTTTCAAGAATTGAAAATATAACTACAGAATCAAAATTTTTATTTATTAAACATAGTTATAGTAGGTACATAATGGATACATTATTATACTCTTTTTTATGATGAGCTATTACATACATTTCTGAAAAGCATTGGTGCGAATCTAAATAGATGGTTACTTACTCGATATTACTTACATAAATACCAAAGGTAATATTATGATAGCAGATTTTGAATGTGGAAGGGAATCTTAGGTGTTTTTAAATTATCAAAATATTATATCCGTATTGGGTAAACCTCCAATTGATTAATAATTGTATCATGGACTAACACAAAGTATCACACTTATGCATCATGACCCTGGGATCTCCAGGGGTTGCGCTGTGATAAGTGGTGGATGCTCCTTGCCAATACAAGGTGGCAATGGAATATCATTTATTCTATACTTTTTTCAAATTCTCTATGGCTCTGGAACCTATAGAAAAGATAATTACAGACAAACAACTGGTATTATAGGAAATAGATACCTTACTCAACCATGGTCTTTTCCATTATTTAATTTAATACTTTTGTGATACAGGAACCTGCACTTTACATAATTTCAAATAGTTACATCCCTTTTTTCACAAAAAAAAAAAAAAAACTGGGATTGATGGCAGGAGTATTATCAGGAATATATTTTAGGTTTTCTGGAACTAGTAATGAAGCTGTTGATATTATTAGGAATTCAATAATTAAAAATACAGAATATTAATGCTTGCCTCATTACCTGCAATTGTATAGACAAGACAAGATACTGTAAGTAATTAAAATATTATATGCATTAGCAAACCATCACTGAAGTTATTCAGTCTTTTCGTTTTGAGGATTAATAAAGGTTTTTTCCTCTATTTTCATATTCTGTTAGTTCAGCTCTATCTCTAACTATAAGACCACATAAAGGTACAGATGAATTATCAAAATACTGTTCAGAGACTTTTTTAAGTTAAGTCCTCCAAGATCCAGAGAATTCTTGGGAATTGGGATGTTTTCAGTGTTTTATTCTCTCTCTACTAGATTACATTCAACAAAGTGATTTACAAATTGTTATCAAGAAAGCGGTAACTATATTACTGTTAGAACAACTAACTGCTACTGTTACCACTGTTGCTGTTATTACTGTTGCTCGAATGAGTTTATGTTTGCACCAACTTATTATATAAATGTAATTGTACAACTATTGAATAAATAAATAAATAACCACAAGTGGAAAAGTGCAAACAATATCTCTAATATATATTTATTATGTAGTGATTACACAAAATCGTATTACTTTAAGGATTGATATGCTAACTTTTCTGGGCCAAACAAATGCCAACCTTTTATAACTGTTCCTTTCTCTAGCAATAGAATATGGAGTATGAAAGCCCAGCTACAGCTGTGGATATGATAGAAGGAATTAGTTAAAAATTTACCAATAGTGAACAATAGAAAATTCTCTGAAGCAATTTTTAATAACACTGGTAATGATTAAACCTGAACTGTAAAAAATGACTTATTAGTTATTTTATATTCATCTGAATGTTTATTGACTTTAGACAGATGTTTATTAATTAAATGTTTATTGATTTTGTATAAATGTTTATAGGTTTTACATAAATGTTTACCTATTTTATATGAATGTTTAATGTTTTTATATAAATGTTTATTGATTTTATATGAATGCTTAATGCTTTTATATAAATGATTATTGATTTTATATAAATGTTTGTTGATTTTACAACTAGTCTTTAAACATCTACACTAGTCTTCCTAATCATCGAGGACAATACAACAACAAGTATAATTTAATAGTCAAACGAACTTACCTGTAAGTGAAGTTCGATGGTAATTATACTTGTTGTTGTATTGTCCGAAGATGATTAGTCCCACCCGACCCAGAATCTTCATGCTATATAGTCATATGAGCATGAACCCTATGTTGTAAAACCAATAAATTGCTATGAACTTAATGAACCTATTTTCAGAAGCGGATGACAGGAGGCATTTGCGTTCGGAAAGAAACTTTTTTCTTTAAACTTATGTAGGCGTCGGTGACTTAAAAGCCGAGACTACACTAGTCTTCCTAATCATCTTCGGACAATACAACAACAAGTATAATTACCATCGAACTTCACTTACAGGTAAGTTCGTTTGACTATTAAAATATATGTCAATTATTTCGTCATAACAATGGAAAAACAGAGCTTGCTCTGTAAAAAAGGAAAATTATTTAAATAAAAACAACCATTATTTTTGCGGAACCGTTTGTTTCCCGATACGTTTTAATTTGCGGTGGCATCGAGTGTACTTGTTTAACCAAATTTGCATGGACGATCCTGAAAAAGCAGTACTTTATATTCATCAAAAACTCCACACAATTCCGATGAATAACAATTCTTGACATAACGAAATAAAACCAATAACATTTGATCTTCATTACTTTGTCAGGCAAACTTCTACTTTAATACACGTGACACAATCGAATTAGTTGATAATAAAAAAACACGACCAAGTTCAAGTCAGACACGCACATGAAGGGTTCCGTACCATTGTAGTAGATATTGAGAGATTTTCTATGTTATTATAGCACCATAGACTACTTATAGGTTTTCCTGTAATCTATAAGTGTTGAACTAATTTCTGTATTTTTTTCAAAAATTTAGGCTCAGTAGTTGAGATAAGGGGAGGAATAGTCCGACAGACTGACAGACAGACACACGAGTGATCCTATAAGGGTTCCGTTTTTTCTTTTGGAGGTACGAAGCCCTAAAAAAACAATAATTCTGTCTACGTAAGTACGTCCATAAACGTCTATTTACAGTAAAAACATAATTCACAATATGACAGTCGTAAATGGTTCGTAAAGGTGTAGGTGGGAAGAATACAGGGCATTTGGGGTGGTACTATAAACTACGTACTCGAAACGACCGATGAAGTCACGTGATCGAGTGCTTTTACTACTTTATTGACCACCTTTACGGTCTTAAAGTGAGATAACAATCGAGTTTGATGACCGTGGTAGGCTTTCAGGGAAAATCGATAGATGCATAAAGCCGAAATGAAAAGCTTCGCCATGAAAGAGAGGTGGGCCGTAGCGTGGGTGTGTTATTAGTGATTTTACGACTTTATTTACTGTATAGACTTGCGTGATTTGATTGATCGATTAAAATGTATTTTTATTCATTACAAAGAATCTTTGTTACGACTGTAGTCACAGTAAATACATTAAAACTAACTTCCAAGATGAGTCACTTTAAACAATGGTGTTTATTGCATTTCTGCTAATCGATTAAAGAATAGGTTTTTTTTTATGTTGATCTATAAATTGAATTTAGTGAGTCGTGCATGTTACTCCAAATAGTTTCAGAAGTTTCTATCAATAAATTCAACGGTTCTCCATCTACTTATTTGTACAGAGAGCATGCCACACGTAATGCACCAAAAGTTTGTATTTTATTTAAAAACTTACATTCAAAACTCTTCGATCATTTGATTGCCTCGTTGGTCTAGTGATCGCAAGCGCAACTGCTGAACATGAGGTCCTGGATTTGTTTCCCAGTTCAGGCAAAGCGTTATTGGGTTTTTCTCTATGGAATTTTTCAGTAGCAGACACAGAGCCTGAAATTGTGCATGGTTGATGGCAACAGCGGTTTGGGAGCAGCGGTGGCCCAGTGGTGGCGGCCTCGACTTACGAACAGTAAGTCGTGGGTTCGAACCCAGTCAGACGCATTACTTTGTGTAATTTATTTCATCACCGCTGCTCTCAAAACGGTGAAGGAAAACATCGTGAGGAAACCGGCATGTCCTAGAACCGAAAAATTCGAAGACATGTGACATCTGCCAATCCGCACCGGGCCCGCGTGGTGGATTATAGCCCATTCCCTCTCATAGATAGGAGGCCTGTCCCAGCAGTGGGGATATATTAATAGGCTGATGATGATGGCAACAGAGTCAAAGGCAACAGGCTCGACAAATCCTACTAATATTATAAATGCGAAAGTTTGTGGGGATGCAGATGGATGGATATTTATTACTCTTTCACGCCAACACTACTGATCGGATTTGGATGAAATTTAGCACACAGATAGTTTATAACCAAGATTTACATATAGGATACTTTTTATGCCGGTAGTATGATCCGTGGGACAATTATCGAAGTGCTCGTGGATGAAGCCGCGGGCATAAACTAGTGGGACATAAACATAAATAGCCAAATGTGTATGTACAATAGTCCACCTCTGCCTTACCCTTCGGGGATTACAGGTGCGATGTTATAATTTAAGTTAAATTGAAAACTAGAAACCGACCGATTCAATCGATAATACAATCATTGTAGAAGAATGTTTGCAACGAACTCGTAAAACTGGTTTACAGATTAAAACTATGTAAGATCACACGGTTGGCGGTCTGCCAATAGGATCAGCTGGAGAATGAAGATCACAACGACTTACCAAGTTCCAACAGGTCTTCGGAGAACATTTTTGTGTTTCCGATTAATCATCTCACCATTTTTGCAAACAATGTGTTATTGAATTCATGTTTTATCAGCTTTGGTACATAGAAAATCATAAAAAAAATATTCTGATTAAGGTAGAAGCACCTATTCCCGTGAGTGTCCCAGTTCCCGGTAAAAAGTCAGTTATTGCGTTATTGCACTTTTCTACCAATAATATATTATAGTTTGCGAATGGCAATACATTCTTGGTAATATTTGACACAATTATAATGGCAGCACTGGCCAAAAAGTTTAATGGCGTCAAACTTATGCGGTCGAAAAGTTTGCTGTATAAAAATTTTAGGAAAATTCGAAGTTCTGTCAGTGAACTACCAAACCACCACGTCCCTTTGATCAGCTAGCCACACTGCAACGGATAACGTTAAGGTCAGAGTGTTAATTTTATAAAATATTAGAATGTATTATTTAACGATAAAACCCATAAATTGTGACGA
Source organism: Diarsia dahlii (assembly GCA_949775195.1). NCBI lineage: Eukaryota > Metazoa > Arthropoda > Insecta > Lepidoptera > Noctuidae > Diarsia > Diarsia dahlii. Next base: position 19,577,199 of record OX459191.1, on the reverse strand, counting down.
ATCTAATTGAAAAGTAAATATTATTGCATATCACATCTATTGGTACTCACAAACCCCTACTTGACCTAGTACCCGTTAAAATCTTACTTTTTTTTACCGGATATTGGTACACAATTACACGTTGCACCGATACCCGTTATTGTATACTTATTGCCTTGAAATAAGGCTCATTTTCCTTTAAACTGTATTATTTTCTTTTGACTTAGTAGAATGTTGTTACTATGTTCCTTGTTTGTGTTGTAACCACGTGGTTTTGATTCCTTTTTTTAGTTTTTCTGTATGATATCCCAATTTTAGCACATTTCGCGTTACTGCTCTGTTATTTTGTGTGTTGTATGTTGTGTTTTTTTCAGCTAGTCATGACATAGGCAGAAGGCCATATTAAAGGCCATGGAGGCAGTCCAAAAAGAGGCTACAATTTCAGCTGCTGCCAGGAAGTTCGGTGTCCCACGGTCGATGGTGGATGATAAAATATGCGGCTGCTACTCTGTCGAATGCTCCAAGGCGGACGATCGGCTACAGTTTTGACGAAAGAAGAAGAATATTTAAGAAACTGAACTATTTTTATGGCAGATAGTGGCCATAGTGGGTTACCTGTCGTAACAAAGGCGCAGTTATTGGATAGCGTGAGTTTATTGGTAAAAAACATTAAACGGCATACCCCATTCCAGAATGACAGACCAAGTCGTCACTGGCTTATGGTTTCAACGAGTGGCCCAAAATTTGACCCAAACCCGTCATCATTCATCATCATTTCAGCCAAAAGACGTTCACTGCTGGACATAGGCCTCCTCCAGGTTTCGCCACATTGACCGGTCCCGTGCGTCTCGCCTCCAGCGGGTCGCCGCAACCTTCACCAGATCGTCGGTCCACCTAGTGGGAGGCCTTCCAACGCAACGTCTTCCGGTTCGCGATCACCACTCCAGGGTTTTTCAGCCCGTCTGCCATCCATTCTGCAAGCAATGTGCCCTGCCCACTGCCACTTAAGTTTGGCAATTCTTCGGGCTATGGCGGTAACCTTGGTTTTCTTGCGCATATCTTCATTTCGGATACGATCCCGCAAGGAGACTCCGAACATAGCCCTCTCCTTTGCCCTTTGGGTGACTTTGAGCTTTCTGATGAGGCCCGGGTCTGTCTCCACCGATCCCGGGATCCGATTTGACCCATTGTGAGCGACCACGTTTATGTCCAGTATGTAATCTCTGGCAACACAATCTGGTCATAGACTTTCGTCCTGAGACACTGTCGTAAGTTGGGCGAGAAGATACATACCGCGCCACTTCCCGAACGCTGCCCAGCCGAGTCGGATTCGACGATTGACCTCTTTCTCGAAGTTAGACCTACCCAACTGAACCGTTTGTCCCAAGTTGACATAATCGTCCACAACTTCGAGTGTAGAGTATCCGATCTTGTTAGGAGTGGGTGTTACATGAACATTCAACATAACCTTGATTTTGTCCATGTTCATTTTTAGATTCACTCTTTCGGGAGCTCCACTGAGGTCATCGAGCATTGAGATCCGCCATAGTCTCAGCCATGACCACTATATCGTTGGCAAACCGAAGGTGAGTGATGTACTCGCCATTGATGTTGATGCCCATTCCTCTCCAATCCAGAACCTTTAAGGCATCCTCCAGTGCAGCGGTGAACAGTTTCGAAGAGAATTGACGTGTCCCTCTCACCGTGCTGCAGAAGGATTGGTTTCGAGGTCTTGTCCTAAAGTCTGACTGACATGGTGGTGTTTTTGTACAAACACTTCAATACCTTGATGTACCAGTAGTCGATTTGGCAACGTTGTAGTGACTGTAGTACCGCCCTGCGATCGAATTGAAGGCTTTCTCGTAGACCACAAACGCTAAACAGAGAGGCAGGTTATACTCTTCGGTCTACGGTACTAAAACCTTGTCGGAATCCGGCTGGTTCGGGAGGCTGGAAATCGTCAAAACTGCGTGCGAGACGATTCGTGATGACTCTTGAAAATAACTTGTAGACATGGCTTAGAAGTGAGATGGGCCTATAGTTCTTCAGGCGGGTACTGTCACCCTTTTTGAAGAGCACCCCTGCACCATGCTTGAGGCGTTTGCCCCTTGAGTATGACGCATTGCTTGTTGGTAGACATGATGTAGTCTATCTCATTTTTAATCGCACCATCGGGGCTCTGCCAGGTCCACTTCCTGTGCTCACGTTTTTTGAAGAAGGAGTTCATCATAAAGAGGCCTTCCTTCTCCATAAACTAGCCAGTTGGTGACCCCGGTGGTTGATCCGATGTCCAACCACAAATTGCCCCACTTGCAGATCATCCTCGCTTCGTTTGTCTAGCTTCTACAACGCTACGACAACGGTGAAGTAAGTTCTTAAACCATGCATGGCTTTTGAAATATACTCATTCATGGTTTCTACTTTATTGTCGAGGTGTAGACCTGTATGACCTTCAGCGAAAATCTTGCAGATATTCTGAGTAATAAGGTACGCAACCCTGTTCGACACACTCTCGATCTTCACCATGTGGTTCACGACGGACTTGCGGACGATAAACCCAAAACCACCTTGGGACTGTCGGTCAGTAAGTCTCGGAAGTAGAGCAGGTTGCCGGATTTCAGAATTATCGTGTCCTCCCCTTCGGATTTCAGATAATTCTACAACACTCCATCGCAACCTGCTCTATTCCTCTTCGAGTTCCGTTATCTTCTCGTCAGCCCGTCAGTGTATGTGTGTTGTATGCTGCCAGGTCAAGTCGTCGGTATGTTTTGGGGTATCCGGATCTCTTCCGGAGATTCTTAGCACCCCTTGCCACGCCCGCGCCGTCACCTCATTCATTTTTAGGGGGTTTTGCCATAATCGCCACGCTTGGCAAGCGGGTGGGCGATCGCAGTATGGTTGTTACAAAAGCACAGAGAACGCTGCTGCCCATTCTCTGGTACGACCCTTAGTCGCCTCTTACGACACCCACGACTCACGAGAAGATATGGGATGGTGCTATTCTTTACGTCGGACGCCATACGCATTACTGTCTTTTTTTTAAAGAATTTGTATGTGAAACAATAGATTTGTGTTATGTTTTAGTATTTCGTAGGTATTTTATGTGATTTTAGTGTTTTCTGATAAATGTGTGCTGGTGATATAATACTTTTGTTAAAAAAAGTGATTTACTAACACGATATTACTTATTATATTAGGTTTACAAACTTGATTGTATAAATAAATAACTGATGTAACCTTAGTATAAAATACATTATACTTATTTGATAACTCTTTTCATCTTAGCCCTTTTTTATTTATTTAAACACAGAAGTAGTATTTCTGTGAACTTTAACGTATAGCAATAGAGCTCAAATTCGCGGTGAAAATTACCGGATTTTGGGACACTTTAACGTTTACTAGTACACATCTACCGGGTACTGGTACAAATAGCCATTTATTACTATTTTTGTATTATAGTTAATGCACATTTATATTTGTTTAAAAAGAGGATATTACACCAAAACTAGATAAAATTATCTATCTAGTCATATAAAATTTGTTTTTGTAAGTCTACTAGTTTTAGCACAGCAGACCTGCAAAGTCAGTGAAGTTCGAGACTTCACGGTTATTGGGCCGTTTACCTTATATGAACTTTGACGTCCAAGATTTTTTTTTTCACCTTTGAATTCGTAATTTTTTATTTGTCCTTTTTAGATGTAGTATACCACGGTAAAAAAATATGGAACCGCTGCGCCAGCATTCTCAACAAGTTTTTCAGACCTTGTATAAAATATCTACACAAGTAAAAACTGTGCGAAGACGGACTTAACACCAGAAAACGAATTTAAATTACTCCTCCCGTATCTACCAAAAAATCTTTTATCCCAATATTCAACGTATGGATTCATGGAAATATGCCTACTATACGCATTGCACTTTGATTTTGCGTAAAAGCTTTTACCGTCGCCCCTGGTTTTAATTTTACAGGGAAATTCGTACATTGAATTTGTTTTGACACTCGGAAAGCCTACAGCGTTATTATTGAATATAGGCATATAGCAGTAATATATTATTGAATAAGGCAAATTCATCATGTTCGCGCGAAATGTATTACAATTTTGAACGTCCTAGAACTAAAAAAAATCAATTTGCACCGAGCAAATTGATTTTTTTTAGTTCTACGTGTATTCAATTTCAGTAAAGCACAAAGAAATTCCTACATCGATTTTCGAATGAAACGTGCCTACATCAAAATAGAGTTTATTTAAAGCTAGCTAAAAATAAACCTGGCCTTTACTTAAAATGCGGCAGAGTACATGAAAAGGGCGTTGACGAGTGTCGATACCTATGCACCCTTCTCGCTACGAATTGTGACGTCCTAATCGGAACCCCACTGAATTATTCACATACTTATAGCTCGTACCGACACCATAAAAAGACAAAACCTTTTCCATTGTTAAAAACCCATTAAGCCATAAACCCTTTAATCACATTTATCCATGCTTTTATTTAATCTTTTCATTTACTCAGACCTGTAATTCGCCAGATTGAGAAATAGAGCACACTGTCGAGCACAAAGTTGATGCTGCTGTGTGCGATAGCAATCCTTTTCTGGTTCTTGAGCCACGCGCTATTCACTTGTTTCCGATCGCGTAATTCGCCATTAACGCGTTGTTGAATATTAACAAGAATATAATCGAAGGTTTCGACACTCATTCTGGTATACTCGAATTTTTTTTCTGGATACATTCTGTATTTCTCGTACTTCTTGTGGAATTCTCCATCTATACTTACCTCGATTCGTATTCAAATAATGTACTCCACAATCTCTTCCAAATATTACGTCTTGAACCAAAAAAATATTACTTTGTAAGCAATATCGAGATAACTTTGATAAAGACATTTTGCTCTCGGACTTCCTGACTGGTCGCGGCGGCGAACGCGTCTCCCCGTGGCCTGCAAATGCCGCCGCGCGAATTATCGCGTCGCCCGCCGCGCCGCCTTTCGCACCGCCGATCCCCGTGGCCAGGCCGTAAGGCTGGATTTTACGTACCTAATAGCATATATAAGTAGCACATGTATGCGAAAGGAGTATGCTTAAGAAAGGAATAAGCATGCTTCTTTATCGCAGGCTGGTCTATTTTTCGTGCTAACTAACACACGATGTGTTGAGGATGCATAAAACCTCTTTTATTACTATTTTATTTATTTATTTAAACTTTATGCACAATAGTAATATGCGGCGTAACACAATAGTAACATAGGCGGACTTTATGCCACAAGGTATTCACTACCAGTCAACCTAAGGGTCAAACAAGACAACACTGTGGTAGGGTAGGTACAAAAAAAAAAACAATATCAACGTTAATAAAAAAATAAAAGTATAGGTATACTTATATTAACACTAATACACATTTAAAAAATAAAATAAACTAATAAATATTTTAACAAATACCAAAATAAATAACGAAAAACTTGACGACTTAAGACTCAACTTTTAATAATTAAAAGCTATTTGGTCTGATGGCTATGCTCGGAGTTTCCTTGCGTGATCGAATCAGAAATGAGGACATCCGCATGAGAACCAAGGTTACCGACGTAGCCCGAAGAATCGCCAGACTTAAGTGGCAATGGGCAGGGCACATTGCTCGCGGAACGGATGGCCGATGGGGCCGAAAAGTTCTGGAATGGCGACCGCGAACCGGAAGACGTTGCGTTGCCTCCCACTAGGTGGACCGATGACCTGGTCAAGGTTGCAGGAACCCGCTGGATGAGAGACGCACGGGACCGGTCAATGTGGCGACGCCTGGGGGAGGCCTATGTCCAGCAGTGGACGTCTTTTGGCTGAAATGATGATGATGAATGATGGTCTGATTTAAATAGCGGCTACGTACTTTCCTTTTAAAAGTGAATTTGCTTTCAGCTTTTTTAATACCAAGGGGTAGCGCGTTCCAGACTTTTATAGATGAGATAGCGTAAGAATTTGACAAAAAACAGGTGCGGTGTCAAGGAATTTGGAGAATGAGATTTTTGGAAGCTCGAAGACTACGACTATGACAACTGTCCAGCACCTTGAAATAAGTTTATATGTTGTATTTTATGTCCGTAGCCAAATGGCAAAAAACGGAATCCTTATGGATTCGTCATGTCTTTCTGTCCTTCCGTCGGTCCCTCTGTCCGTCTGTCTGTCAGTCCATCTGTCCGTCTATCTGTCCACTGTATTACGCAACAGCTACACGTATGCATCGATATGAAGGGACTGCGAGACAGACCACTCCTTTCCGAAATAGGCTGTAGTGCAGATGAAAAGCGCCATGTAAATAAAAATAGGTAGGCAGACTTGATTAACACAGCGCTGAGTATCATAAAAAATGTTTTACTTTTACATGAATCGGCAACAACATACAGTCGGTTAAAAAACCTCACATTTTCATTTAAATGGTCTACTATGCTTACAATACGCTTTTACGAATTTTATTTTACTACGCTCTTGTGAAAAACACAGCAACGTTTGATGTTCTGTTTTTATCGAGTTCAATAAATAAAACACTTTATAAAATTAATTAGTTTGCAAAATTAAAGGTTTGCTATGCTACTTAAGAACCGTAGCGTAACCTCTCTGATGATTCCAATGCTGGCCCTTAAGCCGCCTCTTTTTGGAGATAGTGGCCCACTTGGGCCCAGTAAGAGAATGGACCTACCCGCTATACTATACCCTTGGTTTTGTCCATGTTTATTTTAAGAACCACTCATTTGGAAGCTCCACTGAGTTATCGAGCATTGTACTGAGGTTCTCCATGGTCTCAGCCATGACCACTATATCGTCGGCAAACCGAAGGTGAGTGATATACTTACTCGCCATTGACGCAGAGTAGGCCTTGCCGTAAGATAATTTCAATACCGATGGCGAATGAAATCCACATGCATATTTTAATTAACATCCCGTCCGCTAATAAATCTCCAGGATTTATAACAATGGCTTTTTAATTGTGTCTATCTATAATAAGGCGTATGAGCTCATAAAGAACATTTTATTTTGTAGTTTACTTTAACATTTCACAAGATTGTTAAATAAAACGCCATATAGATATCACTAGTTCTTAGGCTACTGAGTAGTGTAAGAGACAGTTATGTCGTGTCGACAATGCCAGTTTGGAAATAATTTTCAGATGATCGCACGATCACTCCAAATTAATGAGCATGAAAGATGAAAATTCATTCAAGAGGTATGAAATACTTTCATAAGTTTGTCAGAATTGAGTGTAATAATATTTTTGTTGTTCAAGTTTTCGTAAAACTCAGCCAAGACGATGTATTTTTGGAAATCCAATATTATGTTGGAAGAAAAAGTTGAGGAATTTTTCTGGTTTCTGAAAAACATTAAGTATTTCATTATCTATCTATCTTATATATATATACTAGCAGTTGCCCGCGACTTCGTTCGCGTAGAAATTTTGACTCTCTTGTCTGGACTGCCTGTGGATGGTACTATGTCAAATCGAATGCCAAATGCCAATCGAAGCGATTATATTCCCTTAAACCAGCCCTGTCGTAAAATCTATTCCTACCTGAAATGTCTTAACTATATTCTATCTCTCTGCCAATTTTCAGGTACAAAAAGCCAAGGATTTCATATGGACCTACGGGAGCCCTTAGTCCAGGTCTTCCTTACAAACTTAGCTTAGATCTCCTACTCCTAAACTCTAGACTTGTTAAATTTCAGGTTGTTAGTACAAAAAAAAAACAGTACATTTTTACAAACATGTGAAAGCCCTCAGACCTCCTTATTCTGGCCATGTTGCTAAACTCGCTAAATCCGTTCTTAGTCAACGTCTACTAACTATAAAGTACCTTCCTGCCAAAATTGTAGCACAAAAAAGGAAGGACTGTCATACAAACTGGCGTGAGCCCTTAGACCTCCCTAGTCCGGCCCTGTCGCAAAATCGGTTCTTAGCAAACTTCTACTCACCTACTACATCCCTGCCAAAATTCAAGTTAGTAGCACACAAAATGATGGACTTTTAAACAAACTTGCGAGCGCCGTTAAACCTCTCTAATCCGGCCCTGCCACAAAACCTGTACTTAGCAGAGTTCTTCTAACTATAAACTACGTGCCTGCCAAAAATCAAGTTTGTGGCACAAAAAATTAAGGATTTTCTTACGAACTTGAAAGAACCCTTAGACCTCCCTAATCTGGCCCTGTCACAAAATCTGTTCTTACCAGACGTCTACTAACTATAAACTACGTCCGTCTCAAAAATCAACTTTCTAGCTCAAAAAATGAAGGACTTTCATACAAACTGGCGAGAGCCCTTAGACCTCCCTAATCCGGCCCTGTCTCAAAATCTGTTCTAAGCAGACGTCTACTAACTTTAAACTACGTCCCTGCCAAAAATGAAGATTGTGGCACAAAAAATGAAAGACTTTCATACAAACTGGCGAGAGCCCTTAGACCTCCCTAATCCGGCCCTGTCACAAAATCGGTTCTAAGCACACGTCTACTGCCTATTAACTACGTATCTGCCAAAAATCAAGATTGTAGCACAAAAAATGAAGGACTTTCAAACAAACTTGCGAGGGCCCTTAGACCACCCTAATCCGGCCCTGTCGCAAAACTAATTTATAGCGGATGCCTACTGACTATAAACTACGTCTCTGCCAAAAATCAAGATTATAGCACGAAAAATTAAGGACTTTCATACAAACTTGTGAGGGCCCTTAGACCACCCTAATCCGGCCCTGTCGCAAAATTAATTCATAGCAGACGCCCACTGACTATAAACTACGTATCTGCCAAAAATCTAGATTGTAGCACAAAAAATTAAGGAGTTTCATACAAACTTGCGAGGGCCCTTAGACCACCCTAATCCGGCCCTGTCGCAAAATCCGTTCTTAGCGAACGTCTACTAACCATAAACTACCTCCCTGCCAAAAATCATCTTTGTACGTCCAGCGGTTTTCGAGATTTCGTGATGAATCAGTGAGTGACCTTTCGCTTTTATAGATATAGATATCTATATCTATAAAAGCGAAAGGTAAAGGCGAAAGGTAGATATAGATATCTATATCTATAAAAGCGAAAGGTCACTCACTGATTCATCACGAAATCTCGAAAACCGCTGGACGTACAAAGATGATTTTTGGCAGGGAGGTAGTTTATGGTTAGTAGACGTCCGCTAAGAACGGATTTTGCGACAGGGCCGGATTAGGGTGGTCTAAGGGCCCTCGCAAGTTTGTATGAAACTCATTCATTTTTAGTGCTACAATTTAGATTTTTGGCAGAGACGTAGTTTATAGTCAGTAGGCATCCGCTATAAATTAGTTTTGCGACAGGGCCGGATTAGGGTGGTCTAAGGGCCCTCGCAAGTTTGTTTGAAAGTCCTTCATTTTTTGTGCTACAATCTTGATTTTTGGCAGAGACGTAGTTAATAGGCAGTAGACGTCTGCTTAGAACCGATTTTGTGACAGGGCCGGATTAGGGAGGTCTAAGGGCTCTCGCCAGTTTGTATGAAAGTCTTTCATTTTTTGTGCCACAATCTTCATTTTTGGCAGGGACGTAGTTTAAAGTTAGTAGACGTCTGCTTAGAACAGATTTTGAGACAGGGCCGGATTAGGGAGGTCTAAGGGCTCTCGCCAGTTTGTATGAAAGTCCTTCATTTTTTGAGCTACAAAGTTGATTTTTGAGACGGACGTAGTTTATAGTTAGTAGACGTCTGGTAAGAACAGATTTTGTGACAGGGCCGGATTAGGGAGGTCTAAGGGTTCTTGCAAGTTCGTAATTTTTTGTGCTACAAACTTGATTTTTGGCAGGCACGTAGTTTATAGTTAGAAGAACTCTGCTAAGTACAGGTTTTGTGGCAGGGCCGGATTAGAGAGGTTTAAGGGCGCTCGCAAGTTTGTTTAAAAGTCCATCATTTTGTGTGCTACTAACTTGAATTTTGGCAGGGACGTAGTAGGTGAGTAGAAGTTTGCTAAGAACCGATTTTGCGACAGGGCCGGACTAGGGAGGTCTAAGGGCTCACGCGAGTTTGTATGACAGTCCTTCCTTTTTTGTGCTACAATTTTGGCAGGAAGGTACTTTATAGTTAGTAGACGTTGACTAAGAACGGATTTAGCGAGTTTAGCAACATGGCCAGAATAAGGAGGTCTGAGGGCTTTCACATGTTTGTAAAAATGTACTGTTTTTTTTTTGTACTAACAACCTGAAATTTAACAAGTCTAGAGTTTAGGAGTAGGAGATCTAAGCTAAGTTTGTAAGGAAGACCTGGACTAAGGGCTCCCGTAAATCCATATGAAATCCTTGGCTTTTTGTACCTGAAAATTGGCAGAGAGATAGAATATAGTTAAGACATTTCAGGTAGGAATAGATTTTACGACAGGGCTGTGGTTTAAGGGAATATAATCGCTTCGATTGGCATTTGGCATTCGATTTGACATAGTACCATCCACAGGCAGTCCAGACAAGACAGACAGTCGAGTCAAAATTTCTACGCGAACGAAGTCGCGGGCAACTGCTAGTATATATATATATATAAATAAAAAGAGAAGTCCTGACTGACTGACTGACTGATTGACTGACTGACTCATCAACGCCCAGCCTAAACCCTTGGACCTAGAAAACTGAAATTTTGCACAGAGGTTCCCTTTATAATGTAGACAAGGAATAAGGAAGGATTTTTCGAAATTCAATCCCTAAGGGAGTAAAATAGGGGATGAAAGTTTGTTTGAAAAATCGTCATTTTCACACGGGCGAAGCCGCTGGCAAAAGCTAGTACTATATTAAACGCATTGATAAATACTATGTTTCCTCCTTTATTTTTATTAACAATATTGATATCAACGATATTGGATTAGCTCAGAACTCGTTGCTAAATTATAAAAGTCGGGTAGATCTTCAGGTTAAGCCACGTTTGTCTGGCTTGATCAGTGGATGGGCCTCGGAAAATATGTTGATCCATTTGTCCTGGCTATTAATTAATTTTTAAATCTTTGACCGTCGTTACAGATCAATCAGTGGCCTGAACAAAAGACATTTTGAAGGAAGTGGCAAAATAGTCTTCAGTTACCTATAATATCAGATTGATTATAAACCGAAAAGTGATAAAATAAGCGGGGTAAACGAAACCAATAAAATGTAATACCTACTATCCAATAAAACTATTTCCTCATATTGATATTAAACTTGACACTGGCAATAAAGACAACTTTAGACGATTTCTTTTAGTTGAAGATATTAGATTGTTAGCTAAGATTTTGTTTCACATTTTTTTTATGGAACAGACAAGTTTTATCCTTGCTTGTTGAGTGTAATATTGACAGAACCATTGATATTTTATGAATGATTGATATGAAATTATAGTAACCATATCAACGCATGTTGCCGGTGAGACCATGCTTAAAAATGAGTCAACCGACAGGCTTGCACTTACGTTTTATCCTCTATAGTTCGCAGGAAGATTTTAAATGCACATTTAAAACCGTCAGAACCTATCGTCTATTGACCGGTTCAAAATATGCACTCCAAAGATAATATTTTATCACGGTGTTATAACATTACACGCCATATCACCTGCTTTATTAATGTACCGTTGCGTCACTAACAGATTTCAGAAAATACTCTAGATAAAGCCTTCATTTGGAATTATCGTACGAGTGCATGACTTATCATTATGTAGTACATAGTACCTACCTACAGATAAAGGTACTTATAGTACACCCACATTTCGCCAGTTAAAGGCCCATGTAATACTCGTAAAGGCGAGCTTACTAGCATTACTTTATTTAACATAAACTTGATTTGTGCCTGGATCCAGATTCAGAGATTGCACTGAAAAAAGTGTAAAATATATTTAATTTCGGAAGTTGATGACCTAGTTTATTTCATTGAATTGTTTGCCACCAACTACCAAAATTTTTAGAAGTCGAGTTTTATTTTGCAATTTTTTTTTACCATCTTGTAGTATTTTTTGTACTGATGCCACAACAGAAAATTTCAACGGTATCTGCTCCTTAAAATTACTTACCAACCCCTGCAATAGACCGCGGTAGTCAAAATTGTAGGATTTACAATTATCGCATATCGGTACACTTCTGCCTAAGCCTTTTCGAATATACAGACGTAATGTTACATTTATATGGAACCTATCCCAAGTCCTCGTTATTCCGTGCGAGTGCTTGCAGTCAATTAAGCGAGCTTGTTGTTTTAAAGCTGTTGTACAGATATCGTCCATAGGTACATAGTTGTAGTGATAACTACTTGACATGAGAGTGCCGCTTGTATACCTATACTGGTGACAAGCTCGTTTCACAATCATCACCACGTATTATAAAACAAAGTCATCCGCTGCGTCTGTCGATCTGTTAGCGATAAACTCAAAAAATACTGCTCCGATTTTCATGCTATTTACACCAATGATTAGAGTGGTTCTCGAGGAAGGCTTTAGTATATAATTTGACGCGGGTGAAGCCGCGGGCATCAGCTAGTTGAGCTATAAGTTAGATTGGGCTCGCATTCCAATGGTTTACCAGGTATAAGGAACCGCAGACACATTATAGTACAACCCACATTTTGGCAGTTATGTTTAAGCCCCATGTAATAGGGGGCGAGCCTATTGCCATTAACTGGATACAAATCCAGACTGGCTGCTACTGAAAAAAATCTGCTTCTCAAGAAAGATGAAAAAACTCAATAACACTTTGCCAGATTCGAAAATCGAGGCCAGGACTTCGTGCAAGGCTGTCCCGATTACGATACGAATTTGGACTCCGGTTTGCTGAAAAGTTTCTGTTATGAAAAGTCATTGACTCAATGTTCCACTTTAAAATAAGTATTCAATTCTGCATAATCTTGATTATTTTACAAATAAAATTCTTACATGGCAATTATTTGAGCAAGATATTCATGTTAACATTCAAAATTGGTTTAAATTGTGAAAAAACTTATTCGTATTGTGTAGTGGAAGTTTAAACTAGCAATTTGAAGTCATTCAAACGGCTTTTAACACCAACATTTTAGTTCTTTATTTCTGGTGCTGCAGTAAGTAAAAAGATTACAGCACCTTTATTAAGGTTTTAATGGTCGCAAACCTTATTTAAAAACACAAAATCTGACCATTTTGGCATGACCTTTGCAGTTTTATTTTAATGTTAATGCAGCCGCTAGACAGAAAATATTGTCCTATATTAGGGCTGTGCATACTGTGGCAGAACGTGAAAGGGAGAGAACAGCTCTTCCCAGCCACCGCAGGAGACTCTCCGGACGTCGGGGCCACGTGATGGCTTCCGGCCATCATAGGCGTTGGCCTGTGGGCGGTGAGTAATAGGCTAGCTCATCGTCCGTCCGTCCTATGACGATGACAGGCTGTGTCGATGATGCGTTCGTGTTCCACGTGCGCCTCAAAGAGTAAGGGCCAACGCCTGTCAGGGCTGCTGGTTGTTCGAAAGAGATACCGCGGCCCCGAACACAAAGGGCTAAGAAGGAACATGAGTGGTTTTTAGTCAGTGGAAGTCTGAGACTCACTTCCTCTCCGCAGAGAGCGGGGAGGAGTCATTTGAGGATTTCCCACTCTCCAAAAAAAAGGTGTAAAAAAACTGCCTAAGAGCTCCCACGAATATGCTCTTAATCCAAATTACACTAAACCAGCTCATGCACTGGCCTATTGTACGAGTAGGTACACTGAATTCATTCATCAACATAATTAAATCTCCACATATCTTTGTAACGCTGCCAACTTTTATAATGCATACAACCTTTAGCAAAATTACAGTATCCGGTGTATGATGTATTATAAAAGCTGTAAAAGCAATTGAATCAATAATAAAATAAGTAGGTATTTATTGTTCCTCAGAAACGGAATTTGGTAAGTGAGACCCACCGCGTTAAAACGCACCCCGTTTGATTTTAGCTAACCCCGCTATTACACAAGCACAAACAAACGCATACGTTTATTCCATAATTTGTTATTCATAAACGATGGTATGGGGGTTATTCTGAAACACTGTTAATTTTTAACACCTAAAAAAACAGTGACCGTAATTTTTTAATTTATTATTTACTAGCTGTTGCCAGCGGCTTCACCCGCTACAACTCGAAATGTATCCCACGGAAACATAAAATCAAAATAAAAACTATCATATTAGTCCGGTCAATTTAGACATAAAAATAGTGTTCAAATAAGAATAATTCCCACAGAGCCAAATATTGGTGGAGAGCTGGGGTTTACCATTACAAATAAAGTGTTAAAAATCCCCATCGATCCTGTGTGCTACAAAAGTTATTCAGGGTCAAAAGTCAAAATTCGAGGATATTTGGATTTTTCTCGAAAACGGTAAGTTTTATCAAGAAAAACAAAAACCCAAAGTTGTAGATCTTAAAATTCTCTACAAAAATGGTCTTCATGATTTTTTCTAAGAGTTACCATTCCTGAGATATCGCGACTCTAAGAGTTACAATTTCTATAATATGAAAGCGAAAGGTCACTCACTCATCACGAAATCTCGAAAACCGCTGGACGTATAAAGATGATTTTTGGCAGGAAGGTAGTTTATAGTTAGTAGACGTCCGCTAAGAATGGATTTTGCGACAGGGCCGGATTAGGGTGGTCTAAGGGCCCTCGCAAGTTTGTATGAAACTCCTTCATTTTTTGTGCAACTAACTTGATTTTTGGCAGGGACGTAGTTTATAGTAAGTAGACGTCTGCTATGAACAGATTTTGCGACAGGGCCGGATAAGGGAGGTCTAAAGGCTTTCACAAGTTTGTCTGAACGTCCTTCAATTTTTGTACAACAGTCTTGAATTTTGGCTGGGACTTAGTTTATGGTGAGTCTACTAACCATAAACTACCTCCCTGCCAAAAATCATCCTTATACGTCCAGCGGTTTTCGAGATTTCGTGATGAGTGAGTGACCTTTCGCTTTTATATTATAGAAGAAATTGTAACTCTTAGAGTCGCGATATCTCAGAAATGGTAACTCTTAGAAAAAATCATGAAGACCATTTTTGTAGAGAATTTTAAGATCTACAACTTTGTGTTTTTGTTTTTCTTGATAAAACTTACCGTTTTCGAGAAAAATCCAAAAATCCTCGAAGTTTGACTTTTGACCCCGAATAACTTTTGTAGCACACATAGGATCGATGGGGATTTTTAACACTTTATTTGTAATGGTAAACCCCAGCTCTCCACCAAAATTTGGCTCTGTGGGAATTATTGTTATTTGAAATGTCTAAATTGACCGGACTATATGTGTTATCCAGCTTATAAACTATCTGCGTACCAAATTTTATCCGAATCCGTTCAGAAGTTTTTCCGTGAAGAAGTAACAAACATACACAGACTTTCGCCTTTGTAATATTAGTGTGATGTATTGTGACAACCTCCCGAAATTTGACAAGGATGCAAAACTACACCTTGTATATTGTAGTACCAAAGGGGTTTTACCGGAAGTAAGGTAAATGCTCTTCCCCGTCGGGGCCGCGGATTTTAGTACTAGATGACGTGGCCTCGGCACAAGGGCACAGAAGGAACATGGGTTCGGTTTTTAGTCAGTAGAAGTCTGACACTCCCCTTCGCTCTGCCCAAGAGCGGGGGGGGTCATTCGATGATTTTCCACCCACAAAAAAAAAAAAAAAAGGTAAATGCTCTTAACAGCAGGTACCTGTGAGCGCATATCATCCAACAATAGATCCTTGTGGAAACAAAGCATTACGTTTTTGTTCCCGAGTTCGTTAAAAGTTCTCCCTCAATCAGCTGAGGGAAAACATTAAGGGTTTTTTTATATATATTACATATATATATATTTATAAAAAACCCTTAATGTTTTTTAATTTTAATATTATTATCACCTAAGTATTCATTTCACAGTAAAACCACAGTTTTCGATGTGTGTACGTTTTGAATTAGCAAAGCCGCAGGCAACAGCTATAATTAGTTAATGAAAATGAAATGAATTAAATACATTTGAAGCTAAATAAATTAAAATAAATAAAATAAAAAAATTAAATAAAAAAATAAATTAATTATTAATTATTACATTTAAATAAATTCATAATGATAATAATTATAATCTATACTCATATTTAAAGGCAAAGCTGACTGACTGAGGATCAACGAACAGAGCAAAATTTAAAACGTAGGCGTCCACTACGGCAGGATTTTTCAAAATTCAACCCCAAGGGTGTGAAAAAAGTTTGTGGGGAAAATCGTCATTTTCAGGCGGGCCAAGCCGCGGGTAAAAGCTAGTAATCTAGGTATATAATAAACATCACGCCTGTTATCCCCGAAAGGTAAGTCAGACGTGCACCTAGTAGTACACCCACATTTTGTCAGTTACGTTTAAGTTCTAGGGGAATAGCCTTTTTTTTTGGGACAAGCCCGCCACACTATTCCCAAACCACTGTAACTCCTGTTAGCCAGAATCAACAGTGGCGACCACAAGAAAAGCGTCGAGACAATGAAGCTCGATGAAGTCCCAGAGAAGCGATTTAACCATGTCTTGGATCCCGCAACGAAATTAATCAGAAAAGAATAGCGGAGGAGTAGGAAAAAGCATAATTTCCACTTCCCTCCATATCAGCAGGAGACAGAACAGGACAAGGCCAATAGGCACACAGGGACGTATACAACTGGGATAAGCCCAGTTGCC
Organism: Diarsia dahlii; assembly: GCA_949775195.1. NCBI lineage: Eukaryota > Metazoa > Arthropoda > Insecta > Lepidoptera > Noctuidae > Diarsia > Diarsia dahlii. Next base: position 19,560,597 of record OX459191.1, on the reverse strand, counting down.
CAGGGGGCGAGCCTACTGCCTTCAACCGAACACAAATTCATTCTTTGAGAAAATGAGAATAAAATCATCATCATAATTCTCCTGCCTTTATCCCAATTTATTTGGAGTCGATGCAACAGGTCTTTTTTTCCAAGCTTCTCTATTACCTACTCGTCATCTCAATAGTCACCTCCTTTCTTGCCATATCATAAGAATATGTTTTCCAAAAATAAAAATAAAATCCATAACAGAATAAATTCCAACACAAATGGCGATGTAAATAATTTCCCGATCGGAAACAACCGACAAAGAGGTTTTATTTATAAACTAAGTCAAGTGGAAATAACTCGATAATCTGTTCTCGTACGGGAAATCATTTTTATGTAGGTATCCAAATAATGGAAAGGCTATTTTTAAGGTTTTTTGTATGGCATATACTGGTACTGACACAGTTAGGTCACAATCACGACTGCTAAGCAAGAGTTGGAAAAGTTTTATTGAGTTTTTAGAACATAAAGAACTATTCAATAACCATATGTGAACCACTGCTGTATGGTTCACGTACAGACTAATGTTACAATTTTATTTTAAATCGTGAATCCAATTTATTTTATTTTGTAATATTTATTTTGTGATTTTTGTGCCTACTAACATAGTTTATAAGTTTCAATTGTTACTAACCATTATGGATCATTGTTTTCTGACAAATAAATAAATTATTATTATTATGTATAAAGGGTGTAAAAGTACCCTTAACGAAACCGAAGGGCATTTTATTTCTTCTCCCCATCACTGCGCCATTTCTTTACTTAAATAACCTCCATGACACTATTCAAAGCATCAACAAGCAAAAAGTTTTAAGAGATTTGCCGTAAAATATGATTTTTCACCCAAAAAAATATTTATTGTCAGCAAATATTTTTGCGTAGGGGTACACGTGTTACTTGGTTTTGATGTACATAATGCTTGGTTGACGGCTTCGTGAAGGGTACGTTTACTTTACTGTATATATTTGTTTCACATTTATTTCAATATGCTTGCTTGCACCCTTCTTCTTCACGTATCGATGTTACTTTCATTTAACACGGTTTGGGCTCAGTAGATTGTCACGTTTATTGCAGCGGCAGAGGCCCTCTTCAGTGCGTCAATGGTGCAGGTAAAATGACACCTTGTGCAGATGGAGCAGAACTCAGACATACCTAACGCACAAAATATGTGTGTACTGCTATGCCGTTATCAAGGTATATTTGCATCTGCGGGTTGTTGGAAAGAGATACCACGGCCTCGGCACAAAGGTCTAAGAAGGAACATGAGTGGTTTTTAGTCAGTAGTAGTCTGACACTCCCTACCGCTCTGCCCAGAGTGGGAGGAGTCATTTGAAAATTTCCATCACTCCAAAATAAAAAGGTGTATTTACATTGAACATTTCCTGGATTGGACAGGCTTGGGCGTTACCAATAACTGAACAACGTGGCGTCCAACTGATAAACGTCTCGTCTATATTTTATTGGAACCTATGAATGAAAAACTGTATTGTTGTTTGCATGTACTAATAAAAACTTATCATTATTTTGAACGAATAAAAATAATATTAAATCCGTAATTCATTTAATGTACTCTGCAAACAGAATATTCGATGACAGAAACTCACAACTTTGAAACAATGCATAAGCTCTTGCAGGAAGTCATCGACAAAAATGCATTAATTAACTTGTCCTGTCCCACTGCTGGTCAAAAGACTCCCCCATTCCATTGTTTTTATATCTATTTATTGTTTAATATCCTAGAGTTGTGGCAAAATAACGGTTCTAACAAACAAAAAAAATACTAGAAGGCATAATTTCGCGAAAAAAACAACAATTTGTCCAACTTTGGCTCTTGTGATACAGGTATTCCTAGTACAAGAGCCAGAGCTACACTGATGTTTGTGTGAAATTATTTTGTCAATAAAGATTTTTATTATTTATATTATTATTATTAATTTTCCTGCGACATTGTAGCCTTATTGTTAAAAAATATCATCTTTGATTTTAACTGTCTGAATCTTCTTTAATCAGCACTTTTTGAACGTCAAAGTTTACAAGAGGCAGTCCCCCAAAACCAAAACTAGGAAGTGTCGAAGGTTCTATTGACTGCATTTGCTTTAGATTGGTACCTAGGGAAATCTAGTACTTACCCGTTTTCTTTGTGCAACAGCCTATTGTTCCAATAAACTTTAAACTAAAGCAGATTTTATGTCGGTAGCTGAATGAAGGTAAGCATACGTAATAATTTCATGTTTCTAATACATGCAATTAATATGTATGCCTTCATTAGTAAAAAGAAGGTTATGTATATATTTGTTTAAATAAAAATACTGGTTAAAACACACATGAAATCTCACTTCCAAATTCGAAACTCACAACACAACACAAAACGCAAATGGCCACACGCCCACACTGCACCTTATTACCGTTCGATCAGAAAAATAAACGATTCTTAATTCAAAAGTCCCGCCATTAGGAATTGCATCGTATGGCAACACAGCGCAACGCGGCTGGCAACCTCACGTCAACAGGTCGCGTCCCACACTGATGCCTGCCGCCCCGATTCATCGTCCCGTTCGCGCTCGCGCCAAAAATAATACTCTTAGAAGGACATCGAAGGCTTCCAATGGCCCTGTTGCTATTGGAAAATGGCTTTACCTGGACCATCATCTGTTATGTCTTTTGGGATTTTGATTTGCTACGTGACTAAAATTGGAAGGGTTGTAAATTATAAGGATGACATTAAATTTTATCTATGGAAAAGTTTCTGTAAACAAAGAAAATTAAAAAAAAATATGGGAGTGTATTTTTTTATTTATTTTTGTTTACAGAAACACAAAACGGATGCTACACAACTGGTAAAAAAATACACAATACGACAAGACAGATATTCAATATCGAGAACAGTAACTGATTGTCCTCAACATTATGTGGCACCCGAAACAATACAAAACATAGGTCCCATTAATATAGGTGGACAAAATTTCAGAAATCATTCAGACCACCAAATTAAGGACGATGGTAAAAAAAAAATAAGAAAATCGCATTTAAGTATCTACTCTTAATAGGATGAGTTTGTTCTAGAGTGCCGGCAATTTATTATTTTAAGGTAAAAAAAAAAACATTATATTTAATGTTTTTTTTTTTTTAACCAACTGAACGCTGTGTTAAAATTTGTCCACCTATTTTATTGGGACCATAAATATAGTAAGTAATTCCTAAACATCAATTACTCATCATTTTCGAATGTTCACCTGTAAAGGGACTAATACAAAACGAAACTAAACGTTGAATGAACTGTAAAAAGATGATATGACAAGAAGGGAGGTGTCTGACAAAATTACTAGTAATAAAAGTATGGAAAAAAAAACATGCTGCGTCGACCCCAAATAAATTTAGGTAAGGACTGGAGAATGATGATGATGACCTATAAAGGGTCGATTGGGTATTGAAAAAGCTTCTATATTTTCATGTGACCGACCCACGGACGAAACCTGGTTGTTTTAACAAAGGTGTTGATTGTTTAAGCATTGAAAGATTAAACAATGTTGGGACGTATTTACAAAGATATATTTATTGTCTAACACGTCTTCGTTTGTTTAAATCGACGTCAAATTCTATTTCCGTTGTGTGCCGACATTTATTATATTGTGTTTACGCGGACGGGCGAGCATAAAATATAGTATTTTTTTTTACATTTAAAGATCGATCTGATCGGAGGGATTATGAAAAGTCGAGACACGTGTATCACCATTCATCAGCAACGTAATAGGATAGTTGACAAAAAAATCTAATTAGTCCGTCAGATCGATTACCAAAAAAATATTGATCTACATTACTACATTGAACTACATTTTTTCCACATAGTGATGTCACAAGCCCCCACTCGTGATCATTGACGCGTTTTATCTTCGTAATTTTTATTAATTCGATAAAGCAAAAAACACGTACTTATCCAAAAATTTTCTATAATCTTGAATCATCATCACTTGATGATGATGATGATGATGATATCCAAATTTTTTCGATAATCTAACTGACGGACTAAACAGAATGGATGTGTAACAGCGAGCCTGAAAATTAGGAAATTAACTGAATTATTAGATAACCCCTAAGGCGGCACTCTGCCCTAAATCTGTTTACTAGTCGATTATTAATAGGATCAACATCAAAATGTTTCGAAAGCGTATTGTTATCATAACAGAAGTAACCAATAAAGGCTTTACCCCAAAGGCAGTAAAAGGGTTGTTTTTTCACACAATATACCTGGTTCAACAACCCTGTTCGTAAAAGATATTCTTTCTCTAGTAAATTCAGTCCAAAGAGAGCTCTAACCTGATTACTCTCCAAAGGAAACTATTATCGTAAAAGCACAAGCGAACAAGCCCAGAATCTAATCTAGAATATAATAACTCATCCATTTACTTTTTATTACTAGCAATAACGTCTAATACATAAGGTAAATCCAATTACTTCCATATATTGTAGTTACCTACTCTATTTTCTATGAGTACTTGTCAAATTGTCATCTTTCATGGATAGGTATTTTAAAGCCAATGTCAATAATGAAACTGATCGCAATCACATATACTACTACATGTTAATATATAAGTTCACACCCTTTTCCCATGGGGGTAGGCAGAAACCACAGAACGTCACCTGCTACGATCCGTACATATTCCTTACCTATACTACTATTTCAATGTAATTAAAACTCTCTGTTCTCAGCACTCCAGCAGTAGCGAGCCGAAGAGTTCATTGAACTCGTCACCGCGCTTGCCGTTCGGACGTGCGTTTTGTCCCGATAAACATACATTGCGTATGGAGAAATAAAACAAATCAAATTGATTGAATTCTAATTTAAATTAGTAGAAATCAGCAGTAAATATATTGCAAAAAGCACCTAACAGAAGAATTTAAGTTATTTGCGCCTGATAAGAAGCTCAAATAAAAAAAAAGAACCATGAAGCAAATGATGACAACATAATTATAAACAATCCCGTACAAGATAACACACATTTACAAACCACAATTTCAAGTTAAAATTCAAGTATTAGGAGCATAGGCACTGCAATTTTCTATAACACTACTTATGTATGCAACTCCCACGCTTCCTTTACAAGATCGGATGGAAATGGAAATGCAGAGTGACCAACATGAGCCGTGATTGCGTTGCGAAAGCTACGTGAAGCCGTAATAAGTCACACCTGTAAATTCACAGGTCCAAGTAAGTTTTATGAATGTAGGGTTACTATTAAATTTCGAGTATTATAAAGTCTTGATTGCATCGAGTGGAAGCAGTGTAGTTACGATTTTCCTTTCACAAATGAACCTATTTATCTAACTAATCAGGACTACAGATTTTATGATATAAAAATAAACTCACATTTAAAACCAAATAATGATGCCTTGCTGGCAATACTCTCTATAACTAAAATGCGGCGAAATGTAGGTGCACTATAAGGTACACCTCTACATAACCCTGCAGGCATTACAGACGTGATGTTAAGATAATAAAAACCAAGCTCAAACTAAATCAGTAAACAGACAAATGACTTTCGGTCCGCTTCTGCTTAACCTTCAGAGAAGACAGGCGTAACGGCAACTAACACAAACACAATCAAAACTTAATTCAACAAAACCAACACAAATATCACCTCAAAACACAAAAAAACTTCATCCACAAACTTGTCAGCAACTTACCACCCCATGAAGCGAGGCACTATAAATCAAGGCGAGTGTCATAATGACAGCTAACATTAACGCTGTGTTTCCACCAGAGATGTGCGATGGAAATGTGTCGTGCGAGGATTTTTAGCTGTGCTGTGAAAATGTGTAGGGGTACAGTATGCGCAAACCTCGCAACACATCCTTCTCAACACACATCCCACTCACACATCCCTCGTACACATCCCACTCACACATTCCTCGTACACATCCCTCGCACACATCCCTCACTTGTTTTTAAATCTAGCTCCGCTGAGCCGTTTCCACCAGAGCTGTGCTGACCGACGCGAGGTAAATGAAGCGATTCCAATATATTGGTTCTTTACAAACACATCCCTCGCTACGCATCCTCGCACATCTCTGGTGGAAACGCAGCCTAACAGCCAAGTCTAACTGTTAACACCTTGGCACTGTGCCGACCCGTAATAAAAAAAAACCCATATTAAAATCAAACTCAAACCTAACACTACATAGTTATCAGAACTTACAAATATCATGGTACTGAAATAGACTCACACTGAAAATTAAATTATAAAGACGTAATGTGGGTGCATTTCTGCCAAACCCCAAAAAGAGATGTGTAACGTTATGCAAAACTAAGTCAAACACAAGCAAAACTCAATTCAACAAAACCAACACAAACATTACCTTAAACCTCAAACATAAAATACTTCATCCATAAACTTGTCAGCAACTTACGAACCCGTGAAGCGAGACACTATAAATCAAGGCGAGTGTCATAATGACAGCTAACATTAACAGCCAAGTCTAACTGTTAACACCTTGGCACTGTGCTGACCCACTTCTGGGCTGACGGACATGGGAAGGAGTGCAGCTGTCTTCGGTATCGTTGGTGCTTTGATTAGCTTTAGGAATTGTCTTGAAGTTATTCCTTGATTCAGTTGACATTTTCGGCACGTGCATTTTGCACTATTTTTAACATGTTTTATTAACTTTATCTGTAACTAAGTATGTACGGTGCAGCGTAGGCCCAACGGTGGCTGCCCCGACTTACGAACGTGGGTTTAACTAGTTCAAACCCAGGCAGGCGCATTACTTTGTGTAATTTATTTCATCACCGCTGCTCTCAAAACACTGAAGAACCAAAAAATCCGCAGACATGTGACATCTACCAACCCGCACCGGGCCCGTGTGGATTACAGCCCATCCCTCTCCTAGAGAGGAGGCCTGATTCCCGGCAGTGGGAACATTATAGGCTTGATGATGATGCTGAACTACGTAAAAAAAAGAAGTTTAATTTGACCCACTTCCCGGTTTCCCAGATGGGATAACAATGCATGTTTAGCTAAGTGCCGCTATCCAATATCGTGAAATCCCAAAGATTATATTTTTTTGGTGTGGAACTAAACCCACTCATCATGCATGCAGTGCAGTGCTTGCAGTAGCGTCCAAATATAATATTTTTCTTTTTATTACCAATTCAAAATACAATTCACGTTACTCTAATATCGCGCATTTAGTCTACGGCCACTTAAAATCAGAGCAATCGAATCGTTCAAGCATAATAAAACAATTTCCACCACGACGTCTATTTTTCCGTGAACAAAACTTTATACGGTAACAATAGAGCAAATTGACTGACATTCTTATATGGTGCAAACGTGTCGCGCTTACAAACTAATAATAATATATGCTTGCAAGGGTTAGCACATAAGGACGTCATATACGGCAGGGTGCACATAACAACAACATAATAAACTGCTTCCAAAAGGTTATTGACTTGCAAAGAATGATGTATTGCTACAATATAGTTGCTCGTCTATATGAGGTTATAAAGGATGTGTAAATATATATACAGTCATATGGATAAGTTTATATGAACTCGGTAAAATCTATTTTTGTCTGTCGCTTGACTTCTTCGTTGATCCTGGGTTCGACATCAAGTCGAGCACAATATTATTTTGCTCGACTGGGTTTTTTTTACAGGAATTTCTCTTTAGCAGCCACGGAATCTAGATTTGTGCCCGGTTGATGTTAATGGGAACGTAAACCACACGTGAAAAACTGTTTGTTTATAGATGGTATGATGGAAATGATCACCAAAAGAAGTTTCTGACTGCAATTTTCCCCTTCGCAATAAAATAAATTATTAACGCTATCAGTTTATGTAATAAAGCTTATCTAAAAGTTCGATTTACGTGCTAACGCCGTCCAAATAAGTTATTTGTAATCACGAAAACAACGAAATAAAGTAATTACTGAACTCGTATATTTTTCGTTCGAAAGGAAAATGATACGAAGTTTGGCAGCGGGCAAGCAACGTGAGTAATTAAATAAGTTACGTAAATTATTGTGAAACTTTTGTAAAAAAGTAAATAATTTAATAAAGTTTAAACTCTCTGTATTACCCTTTGAATGACATTGTTTTCGTTTTTATGGCTTACCTATTTTTTTACAAGCTTTTTAACTTTTTTTTCATCAAATGAAAAGGCTCAGGCTGTAGACTATCGGTATACCAAATTTCATTTAAATCGGTTCTGTAGTTTTGGCGTGAAAGCGCGAAAGACACACAAAGTTACTTTAGCATTTAGTAAGCATTGTTTGTTTGGTTTGTAATGTCCTGCCACTTAAAATTAACCGACAATATTATGTTAACACACCATTTAGTTTATGCATAGCGTAAAATCGAGGTGTAATTTAACCTTTCGAGGTTAATCCGGGGATAGTCAGTAAATCGATGTGTCCCTTCAGAGAGAGACCTTTAAGGACCTGTCTACATGGATCCCCGAGGTATTAGTACAATTAGGGAAATTAAATTACTGGTTTTAGTAGGATTGTTGCGGTTATTTCGGGTACCTACATGTAATTTTGAGCGTGATGTCTAAATTGTTTGTCAAACACATAATAGAGCTATCAACGTTAGATTAAATGAGTTGGGAATAGTTGATGTTTGAAATCACTTTTGACACAATGATTACAGTGGTGCAAAGATCTTTTTGGTTCGAATAGATGGTTATTACCATGACAATGTGACGATTTTGGTGGAAATTGATCTGTATCATCACGTTTACACTACGATGCGTAAGCGGTGCGCATCCCTGGTGCGCCGGGTGCGGGCCTGCCCCAATGCTATCCTGGCAATGATCGGCCACAGGCTGGATTGCCCTTATGTCCGCCATTGTTGTGACAGGCATGTTACCGTTCCAGTGCCGATTAGGAAATTTTAGATAATGTGTTTATTTATGTATGAGTAATTTATTAATTAATGAATAACTTCAATTTAATTGTTTTTTTTTTGTGTAGTGCCCGAAGGGTTAAGCCAAAGTGTATCTTATAGTACATCGACATTTTACCAGTTATATTTAGTCTCATAGGGCGAGCCTATTGCTATCAACCAGGCACAAATATAGAGTTCGTGGCTGCTACTGAGAAATTCCTGATGGTAAATAACATTTAACCCGACCCGGGGATCCAATCTAGAACCTCATGCTGAGTAGTCGCGCTTGCGATCTCTAGGCCAGCGAGGCAGTCTATTAAGCAAAGAAATATCTTCTTTTAAATACTATCCAGAAAAGCAAATCAATAGTAACATAGTACAGAAAAATGTACCTAAGACAATGTCCTCGAGAAAAACCTTTAGTTGCCATACTTTTATCTGTTTCCCGATACGAATCTCTTAGCGAAACTAAAGAGCCTCTCAGGATCACTTCAAACATGTGTTATATTCGAGATTATTGTTCACAATGTGGAAACAATTATCGCCATGAAAACTGTTCTAACTTAGTTTTTATACTTACTATCTTATGTTACATAACTGACGAAATGTAGGTGTACTAATAAGTATACCTCTGCCTAACCCTTTTTTTTCGGGGTGTGGAAAACCATCCAATAACCCCTCCCGCTCTGGGCAGAGCGAAAGGGAGTGTCAGACTTCTACTGACTAAAATCCACCCATGTTCCTTCTTAGCCCTTTGTGTCGAGGCCGCGATATCTCTTTCGAACAACCCGCAGCCGCGACGGGGACCTCTGACTTACCCTTCGGGGATTACAGCCGTGATGTTATGTAAAACTGTGCTTCTAAGTCCACGCAGGGATCTTTCCAAATATTTCCATGATCAAAGCTATAATTAATTGTACTTAACAAAAAATCGATAGATAGAAGTTAAGTCTTTTCACGAGAACTGAACAAGAAACAATTAATCTTACGGAAACATCGTACCTTTTTAATTAAATACTTTAAATTCGATCGCGCATAAATTGTTTCGGATCATTATATATCAGATCCGTATACACCTTATTTTAATAAACATAAGGTCTTATACAAGCTAAACTTTTGTTTCACGGCTTACTAACTTAGACTTTTGAGTTATAGAGAACAAACCCCGCAATGCACATTTATGATTTCTAGTCGAAAACTGTTTAAAACTAAATAGAGAAAAGCCTTCGCTACCTATGAGATATCTAACGGTGTGCATTATTAGGAAGTTATGTTTGATCTCGACTAGAGCCACTTTAAGGTGAATGTCTAGACATTACACCCCGGCAATAAGTTAACCTAGTACTATTATAATTACCCTACCAAATGCAGATGATTTAACGTGTATATTATTAAATTCGTGCCATAGCTATGGAAATGACACATTGAATGTCAATTTAATGACACTATTAAAACAAGAATTGGTTGAAAAAGGGATGAGATTAACTGCCGCACTCAGAGACGTTTAATGATTACTTAATTCGTCACTTAGCAAAGATTTGACATACAAAACCTTAACTATCTAGTGACGGCTTAAATAATCATTAAACTTCTCTGAGTGCGACAGATCAAGTTAAAAACTTCTTGATACAGAGTGTTCTACTAATTTCCTTCAGTATGTAATGGCCTCAGAATAGGATTGGGTTTGTTGAAACTTTTAGAACAGACTTTTCACTACTGCTATTCTAGCAGCCTACAGCCTGTTTCACAGTGAACCATAATGACGATGTACCGTGCGTCGAGGTAATCAATCAAGCCCCGTTGAATCACATTTGGAGTGGCTTGACTTTTGGCCAGATTGGTGTCACTACCTCCCAACGCCGTATTACCAGATTGCTGTTGGAATACGGAAAAAAGGCTTAGTTAGTAATTGATGGTTGTGCTTTTTTGTTGGCGTTTGAAAGTCGTATATTCTCCGCGGTTGTGGGTTATTCTTAAGAGGTACCGCAGCCCCGGGCACAAAGGGCTAAAAAGGAACATTTTTGTGGTTTTTATTCAGTAGAAGTCTGACACTCCCTTCCGCTCAGCCCAGAGCGGGAGCAGTCATTTTCCACCTTACAAAAAAAAGAGTCGTAAATTTATTTATATTTATATACGTATTTATTTATCTGTGGGAGGCCTATGTCCAGCAGTGGACGTCTTTTGGCTGAAATGATGATGAATGATGATGATGATATTTATTTATTTATTAAAACTTTATGCACAATAAAATCGTACAAAGGCGGACTTAAATCACAGATTTAAATCCCAGCCGTACTCTTGGGGCGAAGATATTTTTGGAACGACACATGTAGGTAACGACTTAAACCTACTATTGTCAGTTTTAGTGTGCGCAAGCAAAACAATGACCGAAACGTTCAAAAAATGGCAACCTTGATATAAATCTTCGATCTTGGAGGAGTCATTTGATGATTTCCCGACCTCCAGAAAAAAACAAAGAGTTAACAAATTCGAACAGGAATTTGTTAACTCTTTGTTATTTTCAGAAAAAAACAAAGAGTTAACAAATTCAAACAGGAATTTGTTAACTCTTTGTTATTTTCAGGAGGTTGGGAAATCATCAAATGACTCCTCCCGCTCTGGGTGGAGCGGAAAAGAGTGTCATACTTCTACTGACTAAAACCACCGTCCCTTCTTAGCCCTTTGTCTCCGAGGCCGCGATATCTCTTTCGAACAACCCGCAGGCCAAATTGTATTAAACCTCAAAATCACAAAGATGTTATCTAAATCTATAACTACATATCTACCATTATTAATGGCCCAGCATTATGGCGGCCCAGCGTAGTTCCGTTCTAGCGAGCACCCTCGTGTGCTGAAATATCAGTGAACATTATATTGACATGGTGACTCGCAGGTTTGTGAACTTGGTTTTTATAATCTAGGGGTGAAAATCTGGAAAGTTCTGGTGTAACTTTCGGTTTGATGTGGCCATTCATTTTTATTCACACAAACAGTGTTTCTTTGGATTTAATAAAAGAATAACAAAACTTTTTATAAATAAATGCTATTATACCTAATGTTGTCGAGTTTTTAAATAATTATTAATTTAAAGTATTTTTTTTTAATTATTATATTGTAGGCCTTTCGGAAAATCATATTCAATCTTTTTTTTAGTCAATGTTTCAACTGATTGGATACGTGTTAAATAATATCTTATCTTAGGTCAAGTTACTATCCCTCGTATAGTTAAACGCCTAGTAACTCTATGCCTGAAACGTCTTAACTTCATAATAAATTCGCAAGTTAACTGAATAAAACTATGAAGATCTTATAACTCTTGAGTTATATTTACAGGAAATTGTTGATATTTTTTTTTGTGATATTGTATCCAAAAAAATAGCGAAGTTCATTCTGATTTTACGTAAACTTCCAAAACAAGTATTTATTTCTACCCGACTGCGGCGATGCCCAAAGCGAGGAAAAAAAGTTGGAAGCAGGCGGACATTTCCATTTTTGTAATGCTTCTAACTTTTGTTTTAATTATATTGTGCATGTTTTTCGCTTTTCGGTCTTTTTTAGTAAGTTTTTTTAATAAAAAATAAATGATTTATTAATTTTTTTTTTATTGACACAAAAAAGTGCACATAAATGGCAAATAAATGATCAATGACCCCCATGCTAGGTAAAACCTGTAATAATATTTTGTTTTTAATAATTATGTTACGCTAAAATAGCAGTACGTTAACGTCATGAAGATCTATTAATAGCAAAATGCAACGCTCAAGACATGGTAACTACATTTCTGAATAACAAGTTACCTTTGTAGTTCTCCTGACTACAATAACAGACTGATATTAAATATGTATTCCATTAAGATGTTGCAGGCTCAGACTTGGCCACTGTTGCTAAGACCTCAATCGCCTTAACGGCACCCTCTACCCGACTTACCTCGGTAGGTAAGTCGGGTAGAGGGTGCTTGTGGCAACAATTTAATTGTTTTGCGGTTCTGTTAATACATTTCTTGGGCAATTATTATCTTAAGAATGCAACGAAGGAGTTGTAGTTAATTGTTTGCTCTTAGAATGTATGAAAGTATATTTATAAAATACTAGCTGAACCCGCGCATGCGTTGCAATGCGTTTTTCCTACCTACCTATCTACTACCCTACCTACTACCCTACCTACTACCCTACCTACTACCCTACCTACTACCCTACCTACTACCCTACCTTCTACCCTACCTACTACCCTACCTACTACCCTACCTACTACCCTACCTACTACCCTACCTACTACCCTACCTACTACCCTACCTACTACCCTACCTACTACCCTACCTACTACCCTACCTACTACCCTACCTACTACCCTACCTACTACCCTACCTACTACCCTACCTACTACCCTACCTACTACCCTACCTACTACCCTACCTACTACCCTACCTACTACCCTACCTACTACCCTACCTACTACCCTACCTACTACCCTACCTACTACCCTACCTACTACCCTACCTACTACCCTACCTACTACCCTACCTACTACCCTACCTACTACCCTACCTACTACCCTACCTACTACCCTACCTACTACCCTACCTACTACCCTACCTACTACCCTACCTACTACCCTACCTACTACCCTACCTACTACCCTACCTACTACCCTACCTACTACCCTACCTACTACCCTACCTACTACCCTACCTACTACCCTACCTACTACCCTACCTACTACCCTACCTACTACCCTACCTACTACCCTACCTACTACCCTACCTACTACCCTACCTACTACCCTACCTACTACCCTACCTACTACCCTACCTACTACCCTACCTACCTACTACCCTACCTACCTACTACCCTTACCTACCTACTACCCTACCTACCTACCTACTACCCTACCTAAAAAAAAAAAAAGTATCCTATGTCCTTCTCCTGGTTCTTAGCTACCTCCCTACCAATTTTCAGCTAAATCCGTCCAGCCGTTCTTGAGTTATAAATGGAGTAACTAACACGACTTTCTTTTATATACACTCGAGAGCAATGAATCCGGGTCACTTAAAGAATGTTAAAAATCTCAAAAAATGCAATAAATTGTATTTAATAGACAATGTAATACTCCTTAAATGAAAGTAAAAAAAATATGAGTCACCATACATTTTATTAACACAAAATTACATAAAGAAAAAAACTGCTGATCTCTCCTTAACACAAAAATAAGAAACATGAAATTTTTGAACTTTATTACGATTTTCTTGAATTTTAATACTTCGTATTGCCTTCTCGTGCTTCCATTACTGCGTTTACGGGGTTTGGCATGCTGTACACCAAGTTCCTTATACGATTTTGGGGAATATTCTCCCATTCCTCTGTGAGAGCAATTTTGAGCTCACGAAGCGTGATTGGGGGAGGGTTTCGTTGTTTTACGCATCTGCCTAGCTCGTCCCAAGCATGCTCGATCGGGTTGATATCCGGGCTGCGCGCTGGCCACTCCATACGAGTAATGTTCATCTCTTGAAGGTAGTCATTCACAATCCTACCTGTATGAGGTCGGGCATTGTCATGCATAAATATAGCATCCTCACCTAAATTGACCATAAATGGACCAACGTAATCATTGAGGATTTCTTCCACATATCTTTCGCTAGTTAAAGAGCCGTTTTCTATGATCACCAGCTCTGTGCGACTTTCAGAAGAAATTCCGGCCCACACAAGTACAGACCCACCACCGTAGGCTACTTTTTCTTCGATGCATGCTTGCTTGAATCTTTCCCCTGGTCTTCGATACACTCTGTGTCTTCCATCGTGCTTGTAGAGCATAAATTTTGATTCGTCGGAGAACATAACTTTTGACCAATCTTCAATACTCCAATTTACGTGGCTCTGGGCATATCTTAGTCTTGAAATACGATGCCCACGCTCCAGTTTAGGGCCGTTTGCAGGTCTAAGGGGTTTTAAGTTAGATTCAGCAAGCCGACGTCTTACTGTCCATGCACTTGGGTTACTTCCTCCGAGGCGTCGAAACTAATTTGTGAGTTCAGTTCCTGTGAGAAAGCGATTTCGAAGCATGGTGTTCACCAAGTATCGGTCTTCTCGTGCTGTGGTACACCTGGTTCTGCCCGTTCCTGGTCTGCGTAGGTTAGAACCAGTTTCTTCGTAACGTCGGAGAACTCTTTGTACTGTTGACAGCGACACACCGACAGTCCTGGCTGTATCGCGCTGACTCCGGCCGGTTTCCAGCATTGTAAGTATTCTGGTGCATTCTTCAGGCGTAAGCGACATAATTTCAGCTTGAATCTTCGATCAATAATGTACTAGATTCCCGATAAGCGCTTCAAAAACGGCCCGAAATATAAGACCACAAACGTATTTGTGGTCTTATTTCAAATTAGTATGGTCCAATCATAGCCAACATTAAGACGTCAAAATACCGCAGTATGCGTTCAAAAACTGCGTAAATAACCACCGTAACACCAAAGTTTTGGAAGGAATATCTTTTTTTCGGTAATTTAATATCATTACGTGCTTTTTCATAATATTTAAACATAAATAAACTGTAAATATAATTAAATCAGCGAATATTATAATTGTTTGGCCAATGTTTGCTACAACGCACCAACTATTGTATCATGTTCTTGAACAGGGAACGCTAGTTCCGCAATAGAATAAGCACGACATTGTACACAAAATGCTTTTAACCGTATTGCTTAGAGATTAAGTTTCATTTTAGAATGAATATTTTTGTACTGATGACTTTTTATTTTGGAGCGACATTTAAAATGTTTTGCTTCTAATCTTTCTCCGATGAAAGGGCTTAAATAAATATACTTTACAATGATAATTAAACGTTATGTTTAAGTGTTAAGGTTTATAATCATCTGAAGTTGTTAATAATATTGAACATTTTTCTAAGATGTTATGTAGATGTTTACGTGTGTGCAATCGTGGCCACTTGAGCGACTCAGTTTTGTTCCTGATGCCTAATCTAGTACTATTATTGATCGAAGGCTTGAATAATGAATATAGAGCACTATCAACATGGTTTATGTACCCACATAAATGACAGATTACAAACAAAAGCAAAACCAAATGCTGTAATTACGTAGTTCCATCTTCGAAAGTGGCCCTTTTTCAAATTTGATTTTTTTATGATATAACTTTACAATAACTAAGAAGTTTTAATACCTTCATTTAAAGAGTATTACATCGTCTATTAAATACAATTTATTGCATTAACCTATCATTTTTAGTTTCCGAGATTTTTAACATTCTTTAAGTGACCCGGATTCATTGCTCTCGAGTGTATATATAGATTGTAGTTTGCGGCGTTCTTCAGATTTAAGTTTTATATAAGTGTAAGTTTAAATAATATTTAGTTTTAAGTACATTTAAGTATGTCTAGAGACTCATCAACCCCACAGTCAAACCATTGTAACGGTTTTGTGGGGCTTAGTTTATGAGTTACTTACCTTTTTCCCATGTTTTTGCGTAATTTTTATCTTATTTATGATAAAAATTATCGCATCATTAGCTTGTGGCTTATTACACTTTTGCAGGAAATGCAAATGTTCATACACTCGATCTCATCCATAGTCTCGTACAATTTTTACACGATCAAAATGTATGGAAAAACATTGTTGTTTATTTAGATGAGAAATTTCATTTTAACCTACCCTTGACATATGATTTAAAAATCACTATTAACACCCCCCACGTCTTTCTTTTTTAGATTGTCGGACATCATCTAATAACTCCTCACGCTCTAGGCGGAGCGGAAGGGAGTGTCAGACTTCTACTGAACCCATCCATTCTTACAAAATCACTTATTAAGCATACTGTGGTGGCTGTATAAGTATACCAGAGTAATCAAAATCAAAATTCATTTATTCAAACTAGGCTGATAATCAGCACTTTTCGAAGGTCAAAATTTACTTTACTTTACTACAGTGAAACTTGGTTGAGAGATTTCTTACTTATCCAGGTCCCAGACCTGGATAAGTGAGAAATCTTTATAACTGGAACTCATACTGGGGTCCCATGAGACAGATTTGGATATCTGAGACACATTTAACCAGGTTTCACTGTATTTACATTTTTATAAGACAGTCCCCCAAAAACGCCCACCCATCGACACTTCCTAGTGTTTAGCTGGAAAGAAGAAGTGGCGGAACAAACTCCCCAGCACACACCATACAATGTATGCAACGTCGACGCACCGCCAGCGTGTTGATCGATCGATACAGACGGTTACTTGAAAGTCACTCTGTAAATAATAGCACCCTTTTGTGGATGAGTTTGGACTTATAGGGATGGATGAAGGTCGTAGTTTACTCTGATAACATTTTTTTTCTTTAAAGAACGGGAGACTTAGATTTTTTCAAACATAACATGAAACCTGTATTTCCCAAAGGGTTTGGCAGGGGTGTACTTAATGCTAGTACAACAACATTACACCAGTTATGTTTAAATTCCATATAATAGGGGGTAAGTCTATTGCCACCAACTGGACACAAATCCAAACCCCACGGCAACACCTGAAAAATTCCTATTTTTTTTGGGAAATCAAATATAACTCGAGGTTCTACTGATGCTAGTTAAGAAAAAGTCTTTTGAAAGACTTGTCAGAAACATGTTGTCGATAGAACATAATACTTACTATTATAAAGGGAAAGTTTGGATAGATGAATGTTTGTTACTGAATCACGCCAGAACGACTAAACGGGTCTGAATGAAATTTGGAAACATTCAGTTTACGTATGGATACAGAACATGTAGTAATTTAATTGTATTTTTATGCACTTATTTTTTTTTTTTTAAACGTTGCCTCACACTAGGAATTTCTCCTGTATCGTGGGTGCGTTCACAAACATTTAAACTCACATACATACATACTTATATTTTACGTTTATAAAAGCTGGGATGGGATCTATCTAAAATTAAGATTAATATTATGTAAAATAAATAAATCCTGTATAGTTTTTAAAATAAAGTGCTGACGTAGTCATTTCGTTCATTCTTCTTATGGGAAAAAAAACTCAATATGACTACGTAAAATAAATGTCCTTTGTAAATGCATCAACGCGGCAACGCAACAGGACAGCCATTTTAATTCATTTACCGGACATTGCATGCCCTCAGGCGCCTCCACCTCGACTATACCGAACTATATACATAGCACTCGTTTATACACGACACAGCATGTTGCAATGTCGTACCGGTTTTCAGGATACAATTTCCGGCTGTTTTTTTTCAAAAGTCCTATTGGATTTTTGTAAAAATTAATTTAAACAAAATAAGGATTTGTAGCTCCTGTTATGACAACACGGTAAGTCAATTATAATAATAACTAGTTGTGCTCGGCGACCTTTGTTCGTGTAAAACTAAATTGCTTCCCTATTCCAATCGGATATTGTTAAGGGTTTCAATTTTTTCACGGAATCCTATTACTTTTTAAAAATAAAACTAATTCCCATCCGTGCCAGTGAAAAGTAATTCCCATCGAAATCGTCGGCACAAACAG
The DNA here is from genome assembly GCA_949775195.1 of Diarsia dahlii. Lineage (NCBI taxonomy): Eukaryota > Metazoa > Arthropoda > Insecta > Lepidoptera > Noctuidae > Diarsia > Diarsia dahlii. Next base: position 19,542,180 of record OX459191.1, on the reverse strand, counting down.
ACAGTATGTACGGTACCACAGTACCGTATACACTTTCATACGCATATGAAACGCATGAAATTATAAACAGACACTTCAATTTAAATTATTTGTACGTATAGATAAACCTCAGGTGCGGTCGAACCGAACGAATTGGAGATCTGACCGGACTGTAGACTGTGGCTTTGGCAAATAATGTACAGAAATATCTATCAATCTCCACAGGCCGTCCCCTTAACGGACCGAAAAATAAAAAAGCCTACTTGCCCGTCAAAATATGGAGGTTCTATATTATCGTAGCACGTTCGATCGTAGCACGGTGCCGCTACGCCGTAGCACTTTGCGTAGCACCGAAAAAAGGAACGCGTCGATCGCACACGGTTTGTGAAAGGTATAGCTTGAAAAAGTCATCACTGTACCGTAGTTGTATAGCCACGGCACCCAGTTAAATCTGTCAGTATAAATAATTAAAAATACCTACAATCTTACTAATTTTATTATAAATGCGCAAGTGTGTGCGAATGGATCGATGAATGTTTGTTAATATTATATTTCACGCAAAAACCGTCTGTAGTTTTTGCATGAAATAACAGTTTAGTATTTTTAGTACATACATAGTTATTATTATCATCTCGTTGGTACGATCCCGTAGAACATTTACCGAGCTCCAAGCAGGCAAAGCCACGAGAATAAGCTAGTTTAAAAAACACAACCGTTATCATCACCACAACATTGCCATTCCCGTTCCCATCTCAGAATTAATTACTGGCTCTTGTGGCACTCGTTCACTTACAAAGAAACAGGTGCCCTTTGCGACAGACTGAAATAATTACATCTTTGTCAGAGACTCTTTACAAATTGTACGCATACGTTGTGGTTTAGTCGAGTATTTCACAAATTGGTATTACAATCAAGGGAATTATTTAATGAGTGTTTTGATATAATTATACAATTATTTGAATGCTTATGGACTTATATACTGGTATCGTTAAACATAATACATATTGACAGCTACAGTTTCACATTCATAGACATCTTTAACATTGATTTCAGTGACATATGACAGCTTTAGCATTGATTATAGCAGAATGCAACTATGGGTTTGGCAAGGATGGCTGATGTAGGAGGCAACCAACGTACATGCGGAAGACGTATCTTATTCAAAGATCCGCCAAATGCAACCAAGAAATTTTTGTTGGTCAATGTCTCCCTCTTGTCGTGACAACGACAGTTGATTCAAGTTCAAAAATGGACTAGAGTCGACACTATAAATATTAGTGTTAGAGTATCTTTACAAATTGTACGCATACGTTGTGGTTTAGTCGAGTATTTTACAAATTGGTATTACAATCAAGGGAAGTTTTTAAGGACGTGTTTACAAATCTGACGAAAATAAGCAGTTTTTCGGTACTTTATGTGGACAAATGAAACTAAACCAAATAATAATAATAATATTCCACAACTATCACACAACGCCATCTAGTCCCAAGCTAAGCAGAGCTTGTGTTATGGGTACTAGACAACTGATAAACATACTTATATATTTCTAAATACATACATATTATAGATAAATTACACCCAGACACAGAACAAATGATCGTGCTCATCACACAAACATTTGTCCAACATTTGTCAAATGAAACTAATAATTAACACATAAAGATTACTCTTTCATCTTATAAAATTACTTCTTTTTATTCGAAAATGTTGGTTAATAATGTTGTAAAAAAATATTTTCTGTGCCTCTCCGCACAAAATTAGCGATATCGTGTTGACTTTAGGTACATTACTCTCTCTTTTATGACACAAATTTATTTATTTAAAAATATTTTATGGAAGTAGACATGTTCATCTCCAATAATTTTTATAAATGATATCTAAATATTACAAGCAGAGCCAGAAAAAAATAACAATCGAAGCTAATTTTTCGGCAAATTTATCGTTATTGCGTGAACTTTAAGCGCTTGACTTAAGGTTCATTTTAGCGGTCACTGTCATGTTAAATTACGCAAAAATTTAACTAAAAAAAAAAATTACCGCGAGAATGGGTAAACGCGTCCTTAATGAGTGTTTGGATATGAAATTATTTGAATGTTTATTTACTTAAAGTCTGATTTTCTTTGGCAGATCTTCAAAGTAAGTACTTCCTTATAAATTAGGAAACCGCGAGTCAAACGATTTTATTTTCTACTAGCTACCTGCACGTGCTTCGTCAGGCTGTTACGACTTAATAAAAATCGAGACTTTTTAATTAGATATATGTGTAAATGGATTAATACTAATGATAAGAAAAACACCCGCAGACAGCGTAGTGTAGATCAACGAAATCCTGTTTTTTTTTTCCAAATGGGCCTGCTCTTGACCTCGATCACACCTAATAGAAAGCGATTTATGAGGCCTATGATGAAACGAGTTCCCAGAAGATATCTGTTCACTCTTGTTTTGAAGGCAAACGAGTCAAATGTGTTCTAAGATGACCGGGTTAAATGTATTAGACAGACATGAAAATAACTTTGTTTCTGTAATATGTATAGAGAAGTATATAAATGCCAAACTATTTCAGTATTCGGATTAACACACTCAGCTAAAAAAGGGAACAAAAAGGCTGAGACCGCGTAGAGAGTTTATCTTAAGTGTGGAAACACTTGTTGAGTAAAACGGATACTTAAATGCTTTGACAAGGGTATTTATTTACGGACACTCGCAAAAAAGAATCTCACTTTCTCATACAAGGATCTTTTTGGGAGTCGTTGCTTAATCTGTTTTAAAATACATATGAGAGCAGTGGTGGCCTAGTGGTGGTGGCCCCGACTTACGAACAGTAGGTCGTGGGTTCGAATCCAGGCAGGCGCATTACTTTGTGTAATTTATTTCATCACCACTGCTCTCAAAACGGTGAAGGAAAACATCGTGAGGAAACCGGCATATCTTAGAACGAAAACTTCGAAGATATGTGTCATCTACCAATCCGCACTGGGTCCGCGTGGTGGATTATAGCCCATCCCTCTCCTAGAGAGGAGGCCTGAGTCCCTGCAGTGGGAACAATATAGGCTGATGATGATGCAATTACAATACAATATTGCATGACTACTAACATGAGGTCCTGGATCGAACAAAGTGTCATTGGGCTTTCTTAGTCTCATTATAAAGTAGCAGTCTAGATTTCTACCTGGTTGATGGCAATAGTAGGCCTGTGTCCCAGCTGTGGGAACGTTTCAAACCGCTTATTAATGCTTATAAAGACAATAGACTCGCCGCCTATTACATGGGACTTAAATATAACAAGGAATCCTCTTCGTGGATTACAAGGCCGTGATGTTTTACAAAAAAAAAGCTAGAAAAAATATAGCTCTAATACATGAAACGATAATATAGTCGCCATCGGAACCATAAATTCTTTATTCATTCTTTTGATAATATCAACCAATTTTTCCGCATTTCAACATAGGCAGATAGATGGTTATGTGTATAAGATGATTGTATGAATCACCACTTTTTTTTTTTGTAGTATGGGAAATCATCATCTAGCTCTGGGCAGGGCGGTAGGGAGTGTCAGACTTCTACTGACTAAAACCACCCATGTTACTTCTTAGCCCTTGTGCCGAGGCCGCGGTATCTCTTTCGAACACCTCGCAGCCCTTCAATCGCATAAGTGTTACCGAAATCATATCACCTAAACGTAAATGGATGTATGTCGTGTATTTCCGCCCTAATACGCACTTAGTAATGGCATGTAAAAGAGGAAAGTTCCTATAGTAAACCAGAGTGATATTGTAGTGAAACGGAGTCATATTGTAGAGAGTGCTACCCTGGCTTACGAGCAGTAAATCGTGGGTACGAAGCCAGCAAGGCGCCTTACGGTGCGCATTGTGGTATTTATTGAATCGCCACTGTTCTCAAAACGGTGAAGGAGAACCAAAATCAACAAAAAAATAGAAGACATGTGACATCTACAAACTCGCACTGGGCCTGCGTGGAGGTCTGTGGTGTCTGTGTCGTAGCAGTGGGAATAATAAAGGCTTATTATTTTCAATAATATTAAGCGCTCCCGCCCACGTCAGGCTTTTTGTCGGGTCCTTTTGTCGGGTTCAGCCTAATGCTGTCTTGACTTTCGTACGTTTTTTCACGTGTTACCACTGAAAACCAGCGCTGTGTTGGGGTCCCCATAGCACAGCACCATGCTGAGTGGTAACCTGCTTGTCGCAGTAACGACGTGCAACTTTCGTTTTATTTTCCTTGCTTATTGTATTTTTTTTTAATATTTGTTTAGTGTTGTATGTATACCTTTTTTATTGTCTCATTGTATGCTCGTCATGTTTCTGCGACAAATAAATATTTTTTTCTTTCTTTCTTATGCTACACGACAGTTTTCAATTATATTTATCACTAGCTGCTACCCGCGACTTCGTTCACGGGAAATTTTTATGTGTCAGTGACTGTCTCGTTGATCGAGTGGTCCCAAGTGCAACTACTGAGGATGAGGTCCGTGGTTTGATTGCAAAGTTTTTTCGCAGTAGAGGCCAGGCCACGGGGCGTGGTTTTCGTGCCCGGTCGATGGCAATATTATATCTATAGACATCAAACGCCCCCTATTACATAGCGCTTGAACATTACTCCAAATTATGAAAACGTGCATGGTAAGTTCATCTTCTGTTGGCTCTGGATGGGAAAACTCTTCGGAAAGTGGATTTTACGCATCTACATCTAATTCCACTCGACTCTCTCCTGTTTAAAGCAGCTGATATTTGCAAAGACATCTGTTCCATGGCCAGTCGCAGATTTTTGGTGATGTTGCAAGTTGGGGTAAGATTCAGCGGCAATTTGTAAACGGAAAGAGCAATCTGGCCATTGTTAAGCAAAGTTGCAGCCCGAGGAAGCCACAGCGATAACACGGCACGGTTGACGCAGTGCCTCGGCGTTTGACTGTGACGCTGCATGTACTGTATTCGATCCCCGCACTGAACAAATAGATTTATGTCGTGGGTCTTATCTAATTTTAATTACTTAGGTTTTTATTTTACAGCTGTTTTTCTTACTGTGTACTTGTCAATTTGTATTTGTTGACTATTCACGACAAATATTAACACCGCAATTCAGTAAATGGAGTCAAATGAACAATGCCATCTGTCAAAGACGAAGATAAACTGCCACAATTTAATGCATGGGAAGCAAACACACACCATAGGGCTTAAGCTATGTAGTTTCCTGCATGGATGGCGCGCGGAGGCACTACATGCCGCGGTAGCGGAGTTACCCACTCCACTACCGCGGCATGTTGCCGCTTGGCGGACAGACCCCCCGGTGTTATTTCATGGCATTGTGTTGCATTGCTGTCGCAACCCCGTGCAGGGCACAGTCACAGTGGTGGTAAGTCCCCTCTTTGAGGTGTGGCTTGAGAGGCGCCACGGCGCCCTCACCTTCCGTCTGGCGCAGATCCTCACCGGACACGGTTGTTCCGGGAGGTACCTGCACCGAATCAAGGAAAGGAAACGCCCGCATGCTACCATTGCAAGGATCAGCTGGAGGACACGGTGGAGCACACAGTGGAGGTCTGCCCCGCGTTAAGCCCCGTCGTGTTCTCTTCTTCTCTTGGTGTACATAATAAAGAGTATTCTAATATCTATCTATCTATCTTAGCGGCGATCGGCGGCGGCGACCCGTCTGGTCCTGGTTCAAGTCATGGTGCGGGTTGAGAGGGGATGGGACGCCGTCGCTTCCTTCGGCGAAGCAGTAATGCTAGCGAAGGAGGTGGCGTAATGTGAGAGAGAGAACCTCTCGTCCAAGCCGCAACAGGAGACGCTCCGGGCGTCGGGGGCCACGTGATGGCTTCCGGCCACCGTAGGCGCAGACCTGTGGACGGTAAGTAGTGGGCTAGCTCGCCGTCCGCCCGTCTTATGACGACGACAGGCCGTGTCGACGGTCGTGTTCCACGCGCGCCTCAAAGAGATATCAGCAATATGGAAGGGCCGCCGCTCGTCGGGGCTGCGGGTTGTTCGGAAGAGATATCGCGGCCCCAGCACAAAGGGCATGCAAAGAAGGAACATGGGTGGTTTTTAGTCAGTAGAATTCTGGCATTCGCTACCACTCTGCCCAGAGCGGGAGGAGTCATTTGACGATTCCCATCCTCCAAAAAAAAAAACCCTATGTAGATTTTCAAAGCAGCGTTATTCAAACTAATCAAGAGTACCTTTTGTTATCGTAACTGTTTGAAGACGATTTAAAAGTTATCTTGTGAACACATTTATTAATTAGTACCCTTTCGATGCAATAGATGTCGTTGCATGTATGTTTCTTAATGATGATAAGTTCTTCTCAAATAGGTACTATAAATTCGTATATCTTTTGATAGAGAGCACCAATTACAATAAAACAAAAACTTATCATATTAGTTTTTAAAATGTACACGTGATAATACTATAATAAACTAATACACCCAAGACACACAGACTACCTACAGAAAATTCTAAAAATGATTGTAACACAACAAAAGAAAACGTTATTTTTTCTAAATAATAAATGTTCAATTATACAGAAACTCTACGTCTACAGATTTATAATATTGTATTCACAATGAAAAGAAGATTTTATTAATTAATCTACTCTGAATTGATTTGAAAATCATATATCATCAAAATAAAAACAAATACCTGGAACTTACAAAAAGTGAAAACCGATTGGGGATCGAACTCGCGAACATGTTTAACATTTTTGGAAATAAAACATCACAAAAAGTGAATTCTGACTGTGATTTGAACTTGCGTACCTTTGTTTGCAGGTAAGTCTCTGTACCGTTAGGCTACGAACACCAGTGACAAATAGCTTGAAATAGACCTTCTATTTTAATATAAGTATGACAGTTGACAGTTCGATTGTGGTTCGATACCTGAAATTTGAAATGACGTAAGGGACTTCAGCTTTCTCTTAGATTTGCAACGCTCGCACCAGGCACCTAAAGTGAAAAATTGCACAGCACACTCGATGTCCCTTGCGATATTTCGTATTTTCAGTATCAAGCTGTAAAACAGTTGAGGATTATGGATAATGCAATACTGCTCACCCCCTTAAGTTAATATGGGGATAATATATAGCCCATGTGTTATTCCAGACTATAATCTACCTCTGTGCCAAATTTCATTCAGATCCGATCAGCCGTTCTGGCGTGAAAGAGCAACAAACATCCATCCATCCATCCATCCATCCTCACAAACTTTCGCATTTATAATATTAGTAGGATATTAGTAGGAAGTAGGATTGTTTGACCGCGAGCTTCCACGTGAGCGCGATAGATGGCGTTGTACGATTTGTGTCGAATCCTGAATCGCGGTGTTAAGATTCTCCGCCGAGACTATATAAGGTTTTGAGAATAAAAATTTTTTTGGTACTTGCTTTGAACAGATTTGTTTTATTTAAACAATATCCCTCGGCAGTTGACGAGTGCCGAACATTTTGGTCCTACCGAGTCGGATCGCGAAAGTGAATCGCGAGTCGAAAAGTGAAGTGACCGTGTGTGGTGACGTATGGTGTGGCACAGAAACCTGGTGGATCGCCTTGAAGTGCCTGTAAAATCCCCGGAGTGTGGTGATCAGCGGCAGCGGTGTACAGCAGCGCAGCAACGAGGTTTGCGGCCGTCTCCACCAGAGGGCGCCACCAGCATCGAGTCAACGGGTGACAGCAGGCCGTTGAGGCCTAGTGCGACGTGCAGCGACGACATCGAGAGTGACGTCACAAACAGTGACGACACACTCGCAGCGGTATCAGCAGTGACATCAGCGTGACGACGCACTCGCAGCAGCGACGTGTTTGGAGAGGTTTGGCAGACAAAACTGTGAGTTAACCAGTGCTATTATTTTGTAGACTTAAATATTTCCAAGTGAATTTAGAAGATCAACGTAGTGCAATTTCAAGTGTTAGAGACTTTAAGATTTAGTAGTAATTTTTGACTTAGAATAAATATAGATATTTTAAGGTGTTGCGACGGGAAGTCTATGCCCGATTTGTAAACTTCTTCTAAACACTTGTAATTTTTTTGTGGTTTTGTGCAGTAACTTGTAATTTTTCGTCGGTTGCATTGAATTGAGTTTAGTTTGTGTTTAACTTTATAGTTTTGTTGTATAAAATGGAATCCTTAAGTAAATTGCAATTAAACAACCAAGCAATAATTGAAAAAGGTAGAATTAACTTCAAAAAATCACCTAAAGATCGTCTCACACAAACTTACATTGAGACACGATTAGAAGCATTAGAAACACAATGGAAACAATTTGTTGAAACTCATAGACGAATAATAGAAAAAGCAACCGACGAGGATTTCAAAAGAAATGTCTATTTTACGACCGATATTTATGATTCAACTGAAGAGTTGTACATGACATATAAGTCGGAATTGAAGGAGCACTTGCGTCAGCAGACTAATACCAGTAGTTTAAAACACTCCAATCAAAATAGCTCTAATGTAAAACTGCCACAAATTAGTTTGCCTACATTCTCAGGAAATTACTCCGAATGGGTTACGTTCCGTGATTTATTTAAGTCGCTTATTCATAAAAATGAGGCACTCGATGACGTTCAAAAACTACATTACTTGAAAAGTCATCTCTCGGGCGAAGCAGAACAGTTGCTTCGACATATTCCCGTAACCGCGTCTAATTACGATGAGTGTTGGTCGATTCTAAACAAACGATTTGATAACAAAAGGTTTTTAGTAAACTGTATGCTCAAGCGGCTTATACATCAATCGCCGATTACAAAGGAATCGTCGACCAACGTTAAGGCGCTGTTAGACACGACTGTAGATTGTTTGCATGGGTTACGCAGTTTAGGAATCGAGGTCAGTACTTGGGATCCATTTGTTGTATATTTAGGCTCGGAAAAGTTGGATACCGAGTCTCGTAAATTGTGGGAACTAAGAATTAGTCCTAATGATGACTTAGCTACGCTTGATGAGTTCAAAAGTTTTATGGAGTCTAGGTTTAGAGCCTTGGAGTATTTAGATCCTAAAGCCAATAAACAGAGTAATACTCGTGACAATAATGCCAAATCTTTTCATGTCGCTTCTCAAACTTGTATAGTATGTTCTGGAGATCATAAATTGTGTCACTGTAAAACATTTGCTAAGAAAACTTGTGACGAACGTCGTGAGTTTGCACGAGTCAGTAAGCTTTGTTACAATTGTCTAGGAACAAACCATTCCGTCTATTCTTGTCGTCAGAACACTAAATGTCACCTTTGTAAGAAAAAGCACCATACACTACTTCACCCAAAGTCAACTGCCAATGCTGCTGAAACTGTTGATAGTTCAGCAGAAACGAAGGTGGTGGCTGCTAATGCAGCAACCTCTTCCAGTCAAAGTGAGACTAAACCCATTTGTTGTTTTGCGGATGTTCACAACCACGGTCTGTTAGCCACAGCCTTGGTCAACGTTGAGTCAAGAACTGGGACTGCTTTTGTTTTAAGAGCTCTGATGGATCAGGGCTCTCAAGTCTCTTTCATAACAGAGGCTGCAGTACAGTTGCTTGGATTGAGGAAAACACCGGCAAACACCGACATATTTCGATTAGGCGATGACGAGGGAAACTCAATGCCCTCTAAGTGGATAGTTCATTTAAAACTACAGTCACGTCTAGATCCTACTTTTGTTTTGTATGTCGATGCTTATGTATTGAACAAACTTACATCTCATCTTCCTGAAAAGAAGATCGTACAGTTATCGGCTTCATTTTCGTCCTTACAATTAGCTGATCCGACCTTTGACACACCCGGTAAGATTGATTTACTGTTGAGTACGCGGGTAGTCGGCGCAGTTCTAATGGATGGTTTAGTCAAGGGTCCGCGGGGATCACCAGTCGCACAGAAAACTAAATTAGGCTGGATCTTGTCCGGTGAGATCCCATCGTCGGCAATCTCTAGACCAGTATGTTATCATACTGTAGTACAGTCAGCGGATGTCAATGACCTTTTGCGTAAGTTTTGGGAGTTAGAGTCAGAACCCTCAGTTCGTAGTGTAATCTTGACTGAAGAAGAACAAGAATGTGAGGAGTTCTACGCTAAGACCACCAAACGCGACGCGGCCGGGAGGTATGTTGTAAAACTACCATTCAAAACCGATTCGCCCAGTTGCACGTTTGGGGGGTCAGAGGTCATTGCCCGTAGGCGCTTTATCAATCTAGAGAACAGATTACTGAAGGACCCGGAACTAAGAACACAGTATAGTGCGGTCGTTAATGAATACATTCAACTGGGACATGCTGAAGTTGTCCCTCAGATAGAATTAGGTAAGGATGCGTGCTACCTACCACACCACGCTGTAGTGCGTGAGGATAAAAGCACCACTAAGGTTAGGGTCGTCTTCGACGCATCATGTTCAGGCCATAATGGAGTGTCATTAAATAAAGAATTAATGGTTGGCCCAACCCTACAACCTGATTTGCGTCAAACCATTATGCGTTGGCGCTGTCACCCCATAAGTTTAGTGGCAGACATTATTAAAATGTACCGTCAGGTCAAGGTTGCAGATGAAGATGCTGATTATCAGCGCATTTTGTGGCGTGACAACCCAGATGCTGAATGGAAACACATTCGGTTGTTGCGTGTTACTTTTGGAACATCCTCTGCTCCTTACTTGGCCGTCCGATCTTTGCAGCAACTAGCTCGGGACGAGGGAAAAGATTTTCCTCTCGTAGCAGAACGAGTCCTTACGTCCTTTTATGTAGACGACCTGTTGACGGGTTGTCAATCGGTCGATGAAGGTGAACAAATTTATCACCAATTGAAAGAATTACTAGGTCGGGGAGGGTTCGAACTTCAGAAGTGGTCCAGCAGCAATTCGGAATTATTATCCAAAATAACCGAGGAGACTGTTAGGCAGGACAATTTAGAACTCAAAGTAGATACAATTACGAAGATTTTAGGGTTAAGTTATGATAGACAGTTAGATGAATTTAGATATACTGTCCAACTTCCTCCGCCCGAAACCCCCATAACCAAGCGTAAGGTGATATCTGACATTGCTCGTTTGTTTGATCCTCTCGGCTGGCTTGCGCCAGTAATAATAACAGCCAAGGTGTTCATTCAACGTCTGTGGTTAGCAGGATCCGACTGGGACGATGAACTTCCAGATCACCTGGTAAAGGAATGGCTTAGTTATAGAAACAACCTTCATTTTCTTAGAGAGTTCCGTCTGCCACGATGGATTCACACGAGTCAACTTGACGTCTTACTAGAGTTACACGGATTCTCTGATGCCTCTAATGTCGCTTACGCAGCCGTTGTTTATGTTCGGTGTATTGATGCCAACGGTCACGTTCATGTCAGTCTAGTTGCAGCTAAGACCAAGGTGGCCCCTGTCAAACAGGTATCCATACCTCGTTTGGAGTTATGTGGCGCTGTGCTGCTTTCAAAACTTCTGCGTGAAGTTTCCGACACCTTGAGTATCTGTAAGGAAAACATACATGCGTGGACTGACTCGACAGTGGTGCTCGCCTGGTTGAGCAGCCACCCGAGCCGCTGGAAGACCTTCGTCGCGAACAGAGTGTCTGAAATACTTACCGTAACGGAGAATAGTCAGTGGTCGCACGTCCAGTCCGGTGATAATCCCGCAGACAGTGCGTCGCGCGGCGTTAATCCCTCTGAGTGCGCTGACCTAGAGTTGTGGTCACAGGGACCTAGTTGGCTGAAAAATAAAGAAATTAATTATAATAGAAGGGAAATTAAGGAAACTAATCTAGAGGAAAAGAAATCGTTAGTAGCATGCAACACAGTAGTAAAAGAAATAAGTGAGGATTCTATAATTTCAAAATATTCATCTCTTAGAAAATTAACCAGAGTAATCGCCTATTGTAAAAGATTCTTATTTAAAAACAAAAATTATACCACAAAGTTCGATAATTTTCTTACACATTCTGAAATTCATGGGGCATTACTTACCTGCATTAAATTATGTCAAAGGGAGCATTTCGGATCGGAGATTGATAGCTTAATATTGAAGGAAGAAATAAGTAAAAAGGGGGTACTTACCTCGCTCAACCCTTACCTGGATCAGGAACAAATCTTAAGAGTCGGCGGTAGGTTACACAAGGCCAACCTTCACGAAGACTCAAAGCATCCTATCATTCTTCCTCGTAAGTCACATTTAACCAACCTCCTGATAGCTGACGCTCATGAGAGGACGTTGCATGGCGGGCCTCAGTTAGTTCTCAATTATTTGCGATCAAAATATTGGATAATACACGCCAAGGGCGTCGTTAGGCACTTTGTACGTAAATGTGTCATTTGCATCCGTCATTCAGGTCGGTCGACACATCCTTTAATGGGGTCATTACCCTCTGCTAGGGTCAATGCTAGCCGACCTTTCTTTAGAAGTGGCGTGGACTATGCAGGTCCTATTAGTGTCCGGCCTAGCAAGGGTCGCGGGTATCACTCCACCAAAGGCTATATATGTTTATTTATATGTATGTCCACTCGGGCCATACATTTAGAAGTGGTCAGCGATATGACATCGCAAGCCTTTTTAGCTGCCTTCAAGCGCTTTACAGCGAGAAGAGGCCATTGTGGTGAGATGTGGAGTGATAACGGCACTACCTTTGTCGGAGCTAACAAGGAGTTGAAGGCATTGTTCAACCACGAAAGGTCAGGCATAGCACCTGATATTGCCGATTGGTTGGCAACCAATGGTACAACTTGGAGCTTTATTCCACCCCACTCCCCGAACTTTGGGGGGCTTTGGGAAGCTGGAGTGAAGTCGACCAAACACCATCTTAAAAGAGTGGTTGGTACGAGCACACTCACCTTTGAGGAATTGACGACAGTGCTTGCTCAAATAGAAGCCTGTCTGAACTCCAGGCCAATTTCTACCATCACCACTAACCCAGAAGATCCAGACCCATTGACACCGGGTCATTTTTTGGTAGGCGAGCCGTTGCTTCTCGTGCCCGAAATTAATTTTGAAAATTCAAATATTAGCACCTTGAGAAGATGGCAATTGACTCAACGCATGGTTCAGGACTTCTGGCGCAGGTGGTCGCGTGAATATCTGGTTCAGTTCCACCAAAGGAACAAATGGGCGCATCAAACCGTAGAACCAAACTTGGGTGACGTTGTGTTGGTTATGGAAGATGATCTTCCACCTGCAAGATGGCTCTACGGACTTATTACTGAAAAGCATACTGGCTCGGACAAAATCACAAGAGTGGTTTCTTTGCGTTGTAAAGGTTCTACGATTAAAAGACCTGTATCAAGGTTGATTGTACTTCCTGTTAATCCATAAGTGTTAGTTTAAGATTTTAATTTTAAGTTTCGATTAAGATGTTTTCATGGTTTTGTTGTTATTTACATACAGTCCACTAGTTTTTTCACGTCCCACCGAATATTGTGTATTGCTTCATGGTGGGCGGTATTTTATTTTTGTTATGTTTTAACACTATGTTCTGGACATTCTGTCCATGGTGGGCGGGATGTTTGACCGCGAGCTTCCACGTGAGCGCGATAGATGGCGTTGTACGATTTGTGTCGAATCCTGAATCGCGGTGTTAAGATTCTCCGCCGAGACTGTATAAGGTTTTGAGAATAAAAATTTTTTTGGTACTTGCTTTGAACAGATTTGTTTTATTTAAACAATATCCCTCGGCAGTTGACGAGTGCCGAACAAGGATTTTCATTAGCACATGCAACCATACACTCAACTTGGTACGTGTCAGAGGTACCTTCTACTTCCTTCCTTCTTTATCTGAGAAAGTTTCTAAAGTAGACTTACAATCGCCTACGAAGCCGTAATATCGCTTTTACTCTATTAAAAACTTTTAATAACCTCGCCACGTAATTCTGCATGAAGTTCGAAGCAATTTTCACCTTTGGACCTATTACCAGGAAATACTGTTTTTCAAACGGATTACTCAGCGTAGAACCAGTTATTTTGAACTGTTTCTGAACAAGCACGAAATAATTTATTAAACCAGTAGATTTTGGAGAGTTTGGCCCGGACTCCATTAAAGCGGAGAGGAACGGAAATGTGTATTTCATTTCATTTGTTCAATAACAATTTACATTGTGTCTTGTTACAAAAAAAATATTAAAGACAAATAACCATAAGAGACAGTTTAGTAAAAAATTGAATAATGTGCGAAGCGAGCAGGAGAGGAGATATGTAAATGCTAGGGTGTTCCCACCGAAGCTGTGCGGAGATGTGCGAAGCGGGGAGGAGAAGAGAGGTGCTCTGCTAACCACACGCTTCACACAGCGACACCGCTCACCGCACACAGGTCACGTCTCTTTCCTTCTCCGCTGTGCGCTTGACCGCCGAGTGATCGAAGGCTAGGCAAACCATTACGAGACATCTTCTCTCCTCTCTGCCCAACGCTTTTCATTAAAGCTAGATGAAAACTAGAAGTGTAAATGACTAAATTCCATAGTTGGTTTACAACACATCTCACCTCCTCCCGTCTCTACTTCATACTCATGATCCTATTAGCATTTAATTTAGGCAAAGCACACATCACCTTAATTTTAACATAAAAGAACCGAACGGGCTTTCAAAACACCACCCACAAACGATTGATGGAAAACTCGCACGAAGATTCGAGAATTCACTAAAGCCGATTTAAAATGCCGCCGTGGAATAATAAATGAGGGTTGTTCATATTCAGTGAGCTTCGTATGAATAAAACGTAGTTTGTCGGCGTTCGACATTGACGTTTACCTAAAAAACGTACGAAGTTTATATTAACTTTGGGAGTTTTAACTTGAATTTAGTGAGAATCAACGCAGTGGTAGGCGACTTACGAGTCCGAAACCCGAATCGAGGTTGTGGGTTCGAACACAGTCAGCCAGTTCATCTTCATCATCATATCAACCCGGAATCACCTACGGCTGGGCATAGGCCTCCCCCTCTTTTCTGCCAAAGGTTCCCGGTTGTGTGTGACTCTTATCCAGGTGTTTCCTGCGACTTTCATGATATCGTCTACCCAACGAGCTTCAAGACGGCCCTGGTTGCTTTGTGTAATTTATTGTTACATGACTAGGAGTTGCCAGCGGCTTCGCCCGCTACAACTCGAAAATTATCCCACGTCAAGAAAAATCGGGATAAAAACTATCTTATGTGATAAACTTTCTTCTATTTTCCGTTTTGCCACACTAGAAATGTTGAAAACATTAACTAAACTATCCAGACATGTTATTTAGAAACAAAGTTATATCCGAATTTTAAAATGGGGATGAAGCCCTTTATTATCTGTCTGAATTTTGTCTGGCCATAAATGTATCAATGTAGTTCCCTATAATATCTAGCTTTAGGCATATCTACGAGGCAAGGTATTCAAGAAACACCTTGCTGAGATCAATTAGGGTCAGCCATACATTAGCCTGAGTTTAATATGTATGAGCAGAAAATGTTTTTATCCATGAGTAAGGCTATCAGTAGGTAATTATATATTACTTTGTTTTAGTTTATGATAAAAGCGCTTACTTTAGTCATACGAAGACTCAAATAGGGCCGATTTCACGTTTGAAAATACATCAGAACTTCTAAACTGCTTTCAAAAGATGGCAGTGTCAATAAGGTATGCTGTTGAATACGGTCTAGAAAAATATTTATATTTACAGCACTGGTGGACTCAAAATTTTATAGCGTAGAAGTATCTACGAAATCCATGCAGACGAGGACGCTGTTAATGAGTTTTAGTATTCCCGGTTTTTTAGGATTCCGTAGTCAACTAGGAACCCTTATAGTTTCGCCATGTCTGTCTGTCCGTCCATCCGTCCTCGCTTATTCTCTGTGACCGTTAGCACTAGAAAGCTGAAATTTGGTACCAATATGTGTATCCAATATGTGAGCAGCGGTGGCCTAGTGGTGGCGGCCCCGACTTACGAACAGTAGGTCGTGGGTTCGAACCCAGGCAGGCACATTACTTTGTGTAATTTATTTCATCACCGCTGCTCTCAAAACGGTGAAGGAAAACATCGTGAGGAAACCGGCAAGTCTTAGAACCAAAAAATTCGAAGACATGTGACATCTACCAATCCGCACTGGGCCCGCGTGGTAGATTATAGCCCATTCCCTCTCAAAGAGAGGAGGCCTGTGTCCCAGCAGTGGAAACATTAATAGGCTGTTGATGATGATGATGTGTATCAATCACGCCGACAAAGTGGTAAAATAAAAATTGGAAAAAAATGTTTTATTAGGGTAAAGGTTTAAGTAAAGTGGGAAGTGATTTGTTTTTTAATTTCAACCCTAACGTGTGATATATTGTTGGAAAGGTATTTAAAAATGAATAGGGGTTTACTAAAATCATTTTTTTGATATTGTCAATAATTTCAGAAATAATCGCTTCAAAAGTATAAAACAATGTGTCCCCCTCTAACTTTTGAACCATAAGTTTAGAAAATATGAAAAAAATCTGAAAAGTAGAACTTCATAAAGACTTTCTAGGAAAATCATTTTGAAAAAAAAAAAAACACATTTAAACTCATAAGTGGGAACACTTATTGTGATGGACGGGAAACTACGGAACCCTACACTGAGCGTGGCCCGACACGCTTTTGGCCAATTTTTTTTTTAGATTTAATATCTTTTTAGTTTAATAATGTAGAAGACAGATATGGTAGGTATAATGTACTGTATGTTTTCAAACACTGTTGATAACCACCAGAATAACTCAACACGTATATAGATTTAAAGTCGGTCTTATAGCATAATAATAAAACTACGAAAAATTCTTAACAAAATTTGACTGCAAGATGGTGGAAAACTGAACAAAATCGTTTAAAGGAAGATAGATTGCTGTAAATCATTCTTTCAGTGGCTTCATTTAAATAACTTCGAAGACTACTCTAAAAACGTTATGTAAAGTTGCTTTCAACCACCGCCCTTTCATGCTAGAAGCTGATAATGTTAAAGTTCACGCTTATCGGAACCCCATACACTTTATTAATAGACCGAAACTGAATTAAAGATTATGCTGCGCATTTATGTGTAATAAAATCTATACACAGATAGTTTCGAAGTAGAAAGATAAGATATTTTTCTAGCTACGGGACAATGCATTGAAGAATTAAGGTTAAACAAAGTCCCGTCGGGGCAGCGGGTTGTTCGAAAGAGATACCGCGGCCTCGGCACAAAAATCTAAGAAGGAACATGGGTGGTTTTTAGTCAGTAGAAGTCTGCCACTCCAATTCTACCGCCCTGCGGGAGGGAGCTCAGAGCGGGATGAGTCATTTGATGATTTCCAAACCCTCAAAAAAAAAGGACAAATAATGTTGCAGTTTGATGAGTATCCATTCAAAAAAAACTTGGAAACTTCGATATATTTTTTCATGAATTCGCACGTTTCCTAATAGAGAAATATAAACGCCGATATTTCGGCGCTGCTGTTGCACATTTTTACTATACCGAAATCTTAATCCTCTTCGTCTAGGACCTCAGTATTATTTTCTTCGATAGGTTAAAACAAAGTTACTACGTTTACTACAAAAAACAAAGCTAGTAATATAAACAAATACCAGGTGCATTACGTGGCTTCACTCAGCCGGGAGCCAGGCAGTCAGTGACTAATGGAACTCTGCCGCACCCTATATTGAGTTTTCTACTTGATAGGTGGTTTTATCTTACCAAGTTTCCTTTAGCTAATATTGAAATCTGGAACAAGAAAGATTGAAAAAAAGTACCTGAAAGAATGTAATAATGAATTTTCTGACGCAAAAAAGAAATAAGTGTACGGTAATAGAACATTTATTTATTATTTATTTATTTATGTACACACAAAAAACAAAAAAGGATAAAAACATAAAAAAATAGAAGAGCACAAAGGTATTAGACATTAAGATTAAGGTATTTAGATATTGAAAAGAAATATTATTACTCAGGAAAACTTTGTTATTGCATTCGAGGTGAAATTCTCACTCGAGCCGCAGATGAGGTTGTTATGACGTCGAGAACTGCGGTAACAAATGTCTATGTGTATCAAACTGAAAAAAACTGGCCAAGAGCGAGTCGGACTCGCACATGAAGGGTTCCGTACCAAGACGGTATGCTATAATTATTTATACAATTTCTTCTACGGGCCAATGAAACTTGACCTCTGGATTGTATAGGCGCTCATACGATTCAGGGACCAAATTATATTGGTTAATTGCTGTTTCCATCTGTTGTTTCCATCCAAGTTCAAAATGATTTTCCTAGAAAGTCCTTATAAAGTTCTACTTTTCAGATTTTTTTCATATTTTTTAAACTTATGGTTCAAAAGTTAGAGGGGGGGGACACATTGTTTTTTACTTTTGGAGCGATTATTTCCGAAATTATTGACATTATCAAAAAATGATTTTAGTAAACCCTTATTTATTTTTTAATACCTTTCTAACAATATATCACACGTTAGGGTTGAAATTAAAAAAAAAATCACTTCCCACTTTACATATAGGGGGGCTACCCTAATAAAACATTTTTTTTCCAATTTTTATTTTACCACTTTGTCGGCGTGATTGATACACATATTGGTACCAAATTTCAGCTTTCTAGTGCTAACGGTCACAGAGATTAAGCGAGGACGGACGGACGGACAGACAGACATGGCGAAACTATAAGGGTTCCTAGTTGACTACGGAACCCTAAAAAGCAACAAATTGTAAACAAGAATATTAATTTTGTGTTATAGTATTTTGTGACATTTTCCCTGATTGTTTACAGAATTCACTACCCAAGCGGTGGACTAAGTCCTTGTGGTAATTTTCCTAACAATTTACCCAATTTTCTGAACTTTACAAATTACTTTGACTCACAAAACCAAAACAATTCTAAGGAAAGGTGTGCGTATTTCCATCTTGTAATATAATTTCGTGGTATCCAGTCATAGTGGGGTTAAGCAGGATTATTCTGTAATTGTTTGAAGAAGTTTTTAAGTAAGAGAACGAAATTATTTTTTAAGTGGGTTTTGTCTAGACTGTGCTTTACTACCTAACGAAACTTTAAATGTGGCACTCGGAGACTGCCGCGGTAAAGCTATTGCATAGCATTTTTTATCAACAGCAAATAATTAATTATTTAATTTGACAACCTCAGTTGACAACCTTGTTGTTTTCCGTAGCAACCTGGTTGAATACTGAATCTTGAATATTTTCGTTAGGGAATTTCTGGATTCGCTCTCCACGCTCAAGGCCCGCGATAGAAGCTATGCAATAGCTTAATAACATATAAGACCCCGAACGGTTAGGCAGAGGTATTAGCTATTATTAGTACGGCCAAAATAAAATGTAACACCCCGAACGGTAACGTAGAGGTGTACATAATATTATGCCCACAAATCCCTAGTACGTTTTAGTCTCATGTAAAAGGGGGCGAGCCTATTGCCAACAACCATGCATAAGTCCAGACTCCGTGGCTGTTATTGAGAAATTCTTGATGGCAAAACCTCAACACTTGACACTATCTAGGAAAGGAACGCTCAGCAGTCCGCACTAGCATATAGAACACTTTATCTCATTATATGACATGACACAGGTGAAGTCGCGGGTCGAAATTCTTTTACAAAGATAAAAAACCTGAAACTTTAATCCAAACAAACAATCCAAGAGCAACATCGCCCAAGATATCCAGAATAGTTCCACAACGTTGAAAGGCAGCTATCGGCCGTATCTAGCGGAAATTGCGCCCCCAAGCCAAGGGTCGATCTAATCGGATCGTTGCGTGTACCGCACAGATCATTAGCGCCATCTACTGATAGTTCTACCTTTCTTTGCCCGCTACTACAGGGTTGGTGAACCAATGGCATGCGTGCATGGCTTTGAGGAAAAAACAATTGGCACGAGTTTAATCTAGTGTAGTAAACAAGAGATAACCTTTTAAACTGACATGGTCACTGACATTACTATGAATACTATAAACGGGATATTTACCATGTTTTCTTATTGTTTCGAGTTCCCGATATTTCGTGATCATGTTGCTTGTGTAACAGCGCCGAAATATCGGGAACTCGAAACAATAAGAAAACATGGTAAATATCCCGTTTATAGTATTCATAGTAAGAGATAACCTGTATACAAAAGCATGCTCTTTTCAAGACTAAGCTCTAGTATTTTCAAATGCAATTTCGTACCTCAGTAACAACGTCTGCACAATTTAATCAATAAATCTATCTGTACAATGTTTTGTGTACACACGGCTACACATCAAGCTATACAAAACCAGTATAATCTGATCGTTCATTGTGCGAAAAGATCTAGTAAAGTGAGGCCAAGATTAACTGGTTTTGTATAGCTTGATGTGTAGCCGTGTGTACATGACATTGAGTATAACGTGATTTTTCATGCAACAAAAAGTCGTTTCCAGAATGTTTAAAAGAATGTCTCTGTACTACAGACTGCAATAGATAAATCTGTCATTCCAATAACCGTTGGCGCCATTTTAGCATTTCAACTCAATAAAATAACTTATTTAAACAAAACAATTCTCTAATTTATAAAAAATACTGTAAATATCTTAAAACTATTTATAAATGTATTTAAATAGCTAACAATATGTTTGGTTAGACCTACTGAACCCTGTGTTAAAATTTGTCCACCTATTTTAATGGGACCTTATATTTTTGTGTAGAAGTTCTTTTTTTTTTTGATGAACAGAATGCTTGGTTGACGTCTTCTTGAAGTGTCCATATTATACACCTTGTATGTTTTAGTGTATCTAAAATATTTTGCTGAAAGAACTAAAACTATTTCTTATCAGCCAGGGGCAAAAGCTTTTTCCTTAATTAATTTTATTTCATAAGTAGCTCTAGGTTTACCACTACGGAACGAGTCCACGATTTAAAAGGTAAACGTATCTAAATGTTGAAACCCTCCTGTCGCTCTGTCAGTGACCTGCATTTATGTTTACCCTACCTCGGTCAGAAAGTTGATAAGATCTGGTTTACTAGGAACCAGTTGAAGTATAGGGGTTATTTTGTTTTGAAAATTTTAGGTGTCCTGTGCTAACATCAACACAAAAAATTGCTTCTGGTTAAAAAAAGGTTGTTTCAAATATCACATACCTGCCACACGCATTATGAGCATTTTGGTCCCTGATTGCCAGATTGCACGAAAACAATTTTTTTTCTCGCATGTTTAGCTCTGTAAAAGGTACTTTAGTCACAGAGACATTTTGCATGTGCATGTTCCAGGTTTACCGACCCGCGCAAATAACAAATTCTTTTTCATTACCAGTATTTTACATGGAGTGACTACTTATCCGACCTCCACCACACAGTGGCGAGGTTAGGCTAAGTAAGTAGGTTATACTATACCCCCAGGTAAGACTTGCTGTTTGACTTTCGAGCCACTGACTACCAGTAACGACTGTCAAACGACCCATCCACGGATCAACCTAAACCAGCGCAGCTTAACCTAAAGATCGACCCGAGCGGTTGTTATTATTTGGCATGCAGTTCCTCCAATCCGATAATATTACTACTCATTCAAATATATTGATTAGAGAATCTCACTGTGTTTCCAATTTATAACGAAACAATGTTTTATCTGTAGGGAAAACTGAACCACAATATTTTACACACATGACAACAACTAGTCTAACCCGCATACCACACGAGTGCTTTTAACAGATATATACTATATGGCCGCGGTCACTCGTCAATTAGTATATACCTATAATTTTTATGTGTGTAATATTCAATTAATATGGTTATTATTATTTGTAAGGGCATTACAGAGGCATTTCCTCATATAAGGCTGTTTAGGGGCTTCATACTTTTGCTTATCCTGCATCCGAAAGCAATGCGCGGCAAAAACGTAAATTAAATAATCATAGTTTCCAAATGATAAAATCACTTTTATTCGATTATTTTATTCCTTCCAAAGTGTAATGTAAATGTCGTTTGGTACACGTGGGCATTCTTTACTGCAGTTCTCGGATCCACATTGACAACCTTGCCTTCGGCTGGGGTCTGAATTCCACCTCGACTGCAATAGCAATGTTTCCACATTTATATCAAAATTTACTATATAAACCATTTCAAATATCTATTTGTAGAACTTGTTAGTGGCCTTATATAATTCACCGTGTAAAATTTACATGTGACGTTGATTATTTGAAAACCTGGTTCATACATTTTATTTTCTGATTACAGTAACATTTTAGTGTTCAATAAAGCCAGTCTTTTAAAACTATGCTTTATTAAAGCTGCATAAAATTGGTTTTTCTCTTACAATAAAAGCGTCACACAAAGAGAAAGCATCGTTCTAGCTAGGAAGTAGGTTAACAAAGCATTATCTTTATAACCTTTGATAAAACATGTCTGTACAGTGAAAAAAATAATATTTCGAGAGTAACGAACACTCCACTTGTTACGTTTCAAATGAAACTGGTTTTATTAACTGAAATACACTTTAGTGAAACATATGAAAGATTCCAAGATTATTTGATATAGGTACGGGTTTCGTAAATAAATTGAAATTACCACGATAGGTATACTTTGTTATAAAGAATGTGAGTACTACTTTAGTAGGAATTATTCATATTCTTGTAATACACGTATGTGTATACAAGATTATGAATAATTACATATTATATTATATGTAATTATATAATATGTGGCAAAGTTCAAAAGTGACTTTCTCATGAAATCATGAAATCATGATTTTAACTTTGAGATATTATGACCACATCATTTTAATTAACGCCTTCGTCACAGCGTTATACTCATTTTCAACGTCTCACTTTTTACGTCAGCCATCGTAAATTCAACTAGCCTGTATCCTGACCAAGATTATAATTAGATTTACCGCTAGGTCGTAATTTCCCACGCCAAGCTCAGTAATATCTGACTAAGCAGTATATTTTTGCCGTTAAGGCGTCAAAGCCATAAAAGCAATAAAGAAAAAAAGCAATATTATTATAATATGGCGTGAAGTCGAAAGAAAATTGATTGAAACCAAATATGAATATTCTTTCAACCCTCAAAATACGATCGCGTGGTCAATTAACCCCACGCGGTGCTAACAGTAACTCGAAACACAAAAGGAAGTGAATTAGGAAGTTTTTCCGATGAATTATTACGATTTTTGTCCGAAACTATGTGCCAAAGTATTATTCGTAAGCATGAAAGCATCAATAACAAGTTTGGTTCCACTTCAGAGAATTCGTTACCTACGAAGAAAATTATTTTCGAGAGCTGTTATGTTTAGGAGCGTCGTTTTTATTATGATTCATAATTTTGAGAGACAGCGCTAGATATTTTATTACATTCTTGGCAGGAAACAATAATGGTTTTACCTTGTAAGTAAAACAGAAAGGAAATATGACGATCTTATAGAACTTTCTGAACAAAAATGTCTGCCTGTTGTTTTCTTCATGTTGTACATAGTACCTACAATTTACAGATCTATAATAAAATATGTACAATTATCGTAATGGGAATAGTATAACAGGGCGTCAAAAAATTTGCCCACATCGCTGTCACTAAGAAAAATGCCCAAAAGGCTGGCAGCATTTCCACGTTGGACAGCAATGCTGATTAAATTGGCCAGCTCTCTTGTCACGTGTAGAGTCGACCAACCAATTGGCAATTTCCCAAAATACATAGTAATATGAATACGTACATAATCCATTACTATTGTAATAAAAGAAAAATCGATCAATATGAGAATTATGAACTTGAAAACCCAACTAAAAACAAACCTAAAATAGTTAACCACAATAATACCATACATACAAAGCAGCCATACCACACAACCAAAAAAACAAAAAAACAAGCACATTTAAACAAAACTTGAAAGCAGGCGGGGTTCATTTGAATATCAAATTATGAAATGAAAATAGAATGGACCCCGCCTGCTTCTAAGTTTTGTTTAAATGTGCTTTTCAGGTTTTTTAGTCGGGTTTTATAAATATTATGTTACAGTTTCAGTTTGTTTCCGACTTGTTGAGCTTGAAGTTCGATTCACAGGTCGATCAAAGTGTTATTGGGTTTTTCCATCAAGAATTTCGCAGTTGCGTAACATGGTGTCTCCATTTGTGCTCGATTGATGGCCATACACTTTCTCTCTATATCATAAAGCTAAAACAAACTGACAAATAATGTGCATGTACAGTCAAACAAGCTAATAAGTATACAGCCAGCTAACTTGTTTTTACTTTTAAGATTATACAGATACATTGAGAGACTGGTGTCAAACGATACAGCATTTGACATCAGTCGCTTAATGCGAAACACTTGATAAAACAAAATTACAATAAATATTTTCAGTGTTTAAGAATTATAAAGATCTCTACCCTGTATACTTATTAGCTTGTTCGACTGTACTATTGTCCCAGCATGGTTCCACCTCAACCAACCCCTCCGGAAATTGCTGGCGTGATATTATGTTACATTTTCTGTGTAATTTTGAGCGATATAAATGATCAAGGGAGGTACAAATAGACGGTTGGGTTAGTGATACATGCAATACACGACTAGTTGCATCTAGTGTTAAAATGAATAGTAGGTAAGTCACATGATTCTCCGTTGCAGTTTGAACATCTACTTACAATTATTGATACAATCGGTGCGAGCGATGATCATCCTACGTCCCAGAAATCGCTCCAGTTTGATCTTTATAGTTGCATCTTGTTTATTAGTTCAAATAAATCAACTTTATCTTCTTAACAAGGCAAGACGGCAGTATCCAACAAAATGTTTAATAAAACACTTTAAAAATAAGCGGTTAAAACCTTATTTTCTACGAAAAATAAACTAGAGAACAAATGAGAATAAATATAATACACTCACACCTAACAATCATAACGAGCCAAATACCTTCGCCTATATCAATAAAAAATCAAATTCGAATAACAAAGTAACATTATTACTTTTAAAAGGTCCAACCCATTCCGGAATCCAGAAACGATAAAAACAAAGATTGATTAGGAATTCAGTTCAGCTTCAATCAATCATTCGTTCAGAGAACAGGGTTCGTTCATTCGGTCCCATATCTCGTGTGTACAGACCCTTAACTAATTATGCACATAATTATCGACGTATGGATTTATTGAGTGTGATTCTATTTTTGAATATTGGACGGAAATGTCCTTTAAGTAGATTATTCTTAGTGTCTTCGGTGGGAAAAAAACATGCAATGAATCTCTGTTTGGTTGAATTCGTCCACTCAAACTCAAAGCATTTATTTGAGTTACATTTTCTTTTGAACGTCAAACAAGGTAAGCTCCAGACACAGTCACAAGACATAATCACTTGTGAAAGTACTGTAGTTGCCCATTCCAAAACGTAGATTTCTAAGGAGAAGAATGGGCAAGAAACTCCATGGACGCAATTTTCGGCACAACGGTTTTCATCATTTTACAGACGTTTCAAAATTAGAACAATCATTATCTTTCAATATGTTTTTGTTTCACTGTTGCTAACCGGAAATGCTCACTTTTTAGTTATTAAAAACTAGTGAAAAAATTAGAACTTTGACCCCTCAAAATCACCGTAACTAGAAGGTTCCCCGGTATGGTCCAGAAAAAAAAAATAGTCGAATTGATGGGGAACACGTGCCTTCCGACTTTGTCAAGGGTATATACCCTTTGCGTTTAGGGCTAAACGTTTATTTATAAATCATTCTGTTTCTGTGAATCGGTTCCAGACTTTTAGGATATAAATATATCTACGTATATCGTTTAATGCATTCAGTGTATAGTGGTTTTCGACAAAATGCTATGAAGAAACCGTTTTATTAATTAAATAACTTTTGACAACCACTTACTTAATGAAATCATTCGACGTCTGTGAGTAAGTAATTATCGCGCGCTTTTCTTTAATAAAGCAAAGATAATTGACTTGGTATCAATCAACCTTTTTTGTCATTAGTCTCCTCTGAAAAAGTCAGAGTTTGTGTCTACGAAGAAATCAATGGTTTCAGTAAGCTCACGATTAGGAAATCCTGCAAATTATTCTCGTAGGTTAGTTCACTTATTATTTTTTCCTAACATCACGCCTATAATTCCCGAAGGATTAAACCAAAGTATAAAGAAAAGTCATATAAGTTAACTCTATATTTAACACGTTCAGACCGGCGTGTACCACCGGTGGAGCACGGAGTATTTGCTGCCACGGTGGGGTGTACCACCGGTGGCCACGTCACACTATACTTTCAATGTACTACTTAATAAATGCGCGTCGCCTTGAGAGAAAATGTTGTATTTACCGTCCCCGCCTAGTAAAATAGACAAATTGAGGTGGATGTAATTTGACAAGACTTTTGGTTCATGGGGCGGTGATGTACCACCGGTGGCCATATGAACATTTGCGCCGTAGGATACCAAGTACCTATATATATAGGTGCCGGTCTGAACGTGTTAAGTGCCATGTAATAGGGGGCGGGCTTATGTCCATCAAACGGATCATCACGAATCCATGCTCCATGGCTGTTACAGAGAAATTTTTTGATGGTAATACCCAATATTTCTGTCAAGAATTTACTCGGTCGCTCGTAAATACTCATTCATACTCACCCGAAACTATATTCCCGAACTAACAATATTACCTATAGATACTCCTCCGCATTGGACATCCCAAAATAAAGTACGTACTGCCCACACGTACTGTACTAAGATATACAAGTTCCATCATCCTCAAACATTTAGGTTTCCTTTAGTAAATTGCATTGGGGACCACGATATTACATTGCGACCGAAGTAAAAGGTTATGTTCCGAACATTTGCTAGGCCATGTACGTTTCCGCTTCTTCATATTTCAGGCCTCACGAATTTATATATATATTATAGTTTCGTAGCTGATGTGATCTACGAAGGAATATTTCACACAATTATGTTAAAAATTAAAATGGCCTCTGTCTCAATAATTATTAGTTATTATAGTTAAACCAATTCTTATACCTCTTGTAATTTTCCCAGCTTGTACTGGGTACTATGATACTCCTTGATAAGACTAGTTGTTAGACTTTCGGGTCACTGACTACCTGTAACGACTGTCAAATATGACAGTCGGGGCTAATGGCTTCACGTGCTTTCAGAGACACAAAGGAAACCCATCCACAGACCAACCCACCTGATCTCCAACGGTTTAAGTATGTCGTTTTGCAGTGAAAGAATTAAAGCTTGAAACCTTGCCTAAGAGTTTAAAAACGCAGGAAGTGAGTAAGTATCAAGAACGTATTTTTGAAATTTCATCCCTCACCATGGGGACAAAAGTTTGAATGAAAGTTCATAATTTTTTGTCGGTAGGAAATGCCACTAGACACACGGCTTAACTAGGTAATAAAACGCGATGTGCAGTCACAGAACAGTCGAGTATGCGAAGTTCAAAGTCGCAGTTAATCTAAACACTAAGCGCGCGCCGACACGGAACATAATTACATTACTACATAATTTGCTTTACTCACACAGTGCATGCATGTAGTCATGTAGTTACATTAGAACATGTGTCACATCACACTACCACTTTATCATTATGTGGTTGGTCCGTCAGTCTAAGGTTGCGTTTACAAATAAGTGAGTAGTGGAACTAGTGTGGTTTGTAGGAGTCGTATTTCAAGTGTACGATCTCAATCTTCCCGAAAAACTAAACATGCCATGAAGTAGTATTTATTTAATGAATAAATTGACCGTAGCCTGATACATTTTTATAAACATTGCCCCGTTTCAATTTGATCATCGATCAATTTTTACATCGTATCGAAATTTCACACTTAAATATAAAATCATAGAATCACAATATAAAATCATTATCAGTACCAAAAGATAATTATTAAAAAGTTAAACATTTAAATAGCACAATATGTTAAATAGCAATACATAAAGAAACAAATAGATACTGACATTGAGATTCCATTATTACGAATGGTAGGTACATTGTATCGAAACTTTTACACAAAATTATAAAACTAAATGCATCATTGTCTATGGTGAGACAAAAAATAATGACGATTAAAAAATAACTCCCAGAGTCCCAGTTGACTCTTTGATATGGTCTCATTCATACCGTAGAGTTATGGGATGATTATTAATTTATGTAAAATTCATGTACAAGAGTGTTGCATAGGTGAACTTAATGCCACAAAGCATTCTTTACAAGTCAACCTTTAGGTCAACTAGAATTACATTAAAAAAAGTACCTTTTACATATTTTTTCCTCAACTGTTTTCCATATAAAGATCTTTGGCAGTCGTTACAGGTAGTCAGTGGCCTGAAATTCTGACAACCAGTCTTACCAACCAGCATTTCCATATTGACTGGGTTGTGGAGGTCAGGCAAGCAGTCGCCTCATGTAAAATACTGGTATTCAGTTTCATCCGGTTAGACTGGAAGCCGACCCCAACTTAGTTGCAAAAAGGCTAGGCAGATGAGATGATGATGTTTTCCGTAATAACCAGTTCCAGACTAATACTTAACCTAATAACTATCCCTCCATTTACTGTCTCCACTTACCATTGATGTGACCATCGGCACTTAATCGGAAAACTTCGGGTGACATCGGGTTTTTGCTCCGTCAACCACCATTAGATATTATTAGGTGGAGCAATAAAGGATTTTGGGTAAGGGTTGCCTCAAACATAAGGTATTTTGGTTTGTGACCTTGCTAGGGATATTCTTATCAACACGTGTAGGCATTTATTACATGTTAGAATTAAATATCGAAACAACATAAATTCAAAAGATTTTAAAACTGAAAATGTTTGTTTCAAACTTGAAGTTTTGACGGCACTGTGGTGCAATGGTTGAGCGATCGGCTCAAATATTTGTATGGCCGTAGGTAGGTAGTTGTTTCGAGTCTAGCTGATTGTGTATGTGAGTTGAAATGTTTGTAAAAGCACCCATGATACTGAAAAAAGTCCTAGCGTGGCACATGGTTTTTTTTTAAAAGAAATAGTTTTTAAATTTTTTATAAGTGTCGGTTTAGATATTTGTAATTCGAGTTTAAATGTCGCTACTTGTATTATCTAACACTTTTTTGGACAAGAAAACTGTCCATTATTGTCTGCTATTTAAGCATACAGAATAAAAGAACAGCTTCCTCTTATTATTGGTCTTCAGTTTTTCCCTATTCCCAACAGTTTCCCCCTTTGAAAATCGTCACGAAGTAAAAAAAAAGATATACACAGTGCTCTTGCAAAAAGCAATACAAAAAAAATACGGCTGGAAAAATTCGCTCAAGATTTTTATATCGGACGACGCAAAGGACCGTTGAAACATAGGAAAAGCGTTGCTTTCGAATAGCATTTTTATGGTATACCTATAAAAAGGATGCTTTCGACTTTAAGGATCTGCTTTACAAGTATGAGGTTGATTGTTAAAAACGGCGGAGAAATATGGCTTTTTTAAGTTAAGTGCTCTTTCGTTTATTTCGCAATAGAAGACACCACTGAATTTGTGGTAAAATGTGAGAAGTAAACTTTGTGGTCTTAAATAGAAACAAAAACATCTTCTCGTCATTCGTGTAGGATATTTTGATGTTTACCATAAAAAATTGGGTCACCAATTGAACTATTCATCTACTGGATTTATTCGATTTAATTTTTGCGTACACACCTGGAACGTCATAAGATACGTAGTTTGATTTATTAGCATACTGTCGTCGCTACCCTGTATCATCATCATCATCTGTCTAGGCTGTTCCTAATTATGGGTCGGCTTCCAGTCTAACCAGATTAAGCACAATACCATTCGCTACCCTGTATAACAGTCATCATTCTCATAGGCCGGCCATACACGGGCAGCTCGAGCAGTTAACCAGTGATCAACATACATGGACCGCTCTTGCAGTCAGAATCAACAGCTTGAAGCTGCCAGTGATAACTGCTCGAGCAGTTGGTTCAACAGCTCGAGCGGTGGGAAATTTCAAATCAGTAGCACCATGGATTTTATTTAGCGTGCGCGACGTGGAATGAAGAGCGCGGGCGGAGGTAACTGCGCGAGAGCAGTCGACAGCTCGAGCAGTCAGTGTATGGCTGGCGACTGCTTGACTGCACGATGAAAATTCACCGTGCTGTCGACCGCCCGAATCTGTTGCAACTGCTCGAGCAGTTCGTGTATATGTGCGTCCATAGAACTCTGCAGTTCACTGTGCAGTCGCAGCTTGAAGCTGTCGCCACTGACTGCTTCAAGCGGTCCGTGTATTGCCGGCCATACTCTTATCCCAATTTATTTTGAAGTCGGTGCAGCATGTCTTCTTTTTCCACACTTTCCTATTTCCCTGTATAATAGTACTGCAGCTACAATTACCTTGTAGCAACCCTACCACACAAAATTACTCTCAATACCTCTTTGTCTTTAGTATCGACGATTACTCCAACTTCCCCTGACAGGGGTCTGAAACGCCATCGTGATTGCGGCCAAATATAAACAAAAACGTTTGGCAATATTACGCCCCTGACTTTTAGAGCACGTATTAACGTGGGTGATGTGTGTCCAATATAGGCCACTGTGTAAAGAAGTTGATGGGTAATAGTTGGCAGTGATGAGTTATTTATACAGTTAACTATAATTATGACGGTTACATTTTTAATATTTAGATTTTTTTTTAGTGAATAAGTGCTACTGAAGTCCTTGGTTCGATTATCAGTTTTGTGCAAAGTGTTTTTGGGATTTTATATCCACAAGCGGACTCCCCAAAGCTTATGATTGACTTCTTTACTGTAAGCTTAAAGCAAATGAGAAAAAGACGCTACTCTTTGCACAATTGTTTATTTCTATCGCCAAGTAGATAATTTATGGGGACTTTTGACGATGATTCCTGTCAACCTACATATGGCACTTGTGGAGAGTAGCACAATTTTAACAAGAGTATGTTCTTTGTCCACCAATGGGTGTTGGACATCTGGAATCATAGCTGTGTCACTTGTTTTGCACGTCTTTTGTTTAGTTGGCAAATCGGTAAAGTTGCGAAACGGAATGTAGCCGATATTATTTCGGACTACATGTACCAGAGAGCCATTGATCATCTACCATAAAGAAAAGATTTCAATTTAGTCTCTACAGCATCTGAATCACAATAAGCAGTACCTTTGTGCTCTTTTATTTCTATGTTATATCCTTTTTTCGTATTTTGTATGTACCTACATAATAAATAAATAATAATAATATATGAAAAAACATCCTATAATGTCCTACATCGTAACTTTGCAGATAATGAAAATTTGATAACCTGCCATCTGAAAACGGCAATAAACCATTTAACGATGCAGTTTAATGTCAGTATTAAAGAAAGGAAACACAATTTGTCGAGATACAATTACATCGTAAGTATTCATAAGTACGACACACGATTCACTTACCTATTTATAATTAGGTAAAGGCAAAACATTTTCAACAAAAACGAATAACCCTCCTTTTAGGCTTCGCCGCACTCGGGTAAGAATAGAACGACGACACGGACACGGGATTTGATGGCACGGTTGACGCAGTCGATGATCGATTAGCTGCTGCAATGCGAGTCGCATATTCGATCACCGTAAGGAACAAATATTTGTATGACCTACAATTGGGGGACACGTGATGGCTTCCGGTCCCCGTAGGCGCGGGCCTGTGGACGGTGAGTAATGGACCAGCTCACCATCCGTCTGCCTTACGACGACAGGCCGTGTCAGCGGCGCGTTCGTGTTCCACGCGCGCCTCAAAGAGGTGTCAGCAACATTGTAGGGGTCTGCAACTGCAAGGGCCGACGCCTGCCGGGTCTGCGGGTTGTTTGAAAGAGATACCGCGGCCCGGACACAAAAGGCTAAGAATGAACATGGGTGGTTTTTAGTCAGTAGAAGTCTGACACTCCCTTCCGCTCCCAGAGCCGGAGGAGTCATTTGATGACTTCCCAAACTCTAAAAAGAAATTAAGACAGCGTATGTTAAAAAGAATAAACTATAGCATAACAGGCGTAACATTAATTACATACTAAAATAATTAGGGCAACAGGAAAGCTTGGTTAATTTATCAGTTTATCTCGCGAATATTGATAAAAATGTGTGTGACAAGTTGTGATACAGATTCGCGTACATTACTCGTAATAGTAGGCCATCGATTTTTATTGGAGGTAAAAAGGCGAGACATTTCAATTATGATGAAAGTTACACGTTGAAATAATGTTTGATGAAATTGCCGTCATATAAATCGGTTAAAACATTATATTTAAAGGATTATCAGGGGTGGAGGAGAATGTGTCGTTGATTTAGTATTCGTATGTTCCGATACTTGCGAAGTTCCTGGGTTAAATCCCTGGGTATCCATGGCCGATATATCATGAGTCTCACAATCAATCTTTGATGTCTTTCAATAGACTCCGGACTCAAGCTGGTCGAAGCAAGGCAAGCAAACCTGTTCAGGTGAAGTATGAATCTCCATGATGACATATATTGCCCTGGAGTATAAATGTGATACTGCCTCACAAATAATGAGACACTTGATATTTTGTCTTGCCTGTCTTGTTGCTGAAGACACCTATCCTCCTCACAATTTACTCTGAAGTAGGAATCAGCCTATACTTTCAGGGGAAAAAAACTGTAAGGAAGAATGATCGTTGATGTTATTTGGTAAGAATTCTTAGGTTATTAGTTATAGAGGAGCTCGAGGCTGAATAATAACTGCCACTTGAGTCAATTTTTAGGTTAAGCAGCGCTTGCCTAGGTTGGTCTGTGGATGTGTGACCACTGACCACCCATTTCCTCCGTGCCTCGGAAAGCACGTTAAGTTGCTGGTTTCGGCTGCCACATATCTTTGGCAGTCGTTACAGGTAGTGATCTAAAAGACTGACGGCTAGTCTTACTCAGTATTAACTGGCTTGTGGATATCAGATAGGCACTCGCTAAAAAGGCTAGGCAGATGAACAAAATGAGAATACACACACACACTAATCTGAGACACCAAAATTGCTTTCAGAATGATATCAACATTATGCGGGTAATAAAAAGGATGTATTTGCGCACACGTAGCGATTGCCCGCGGCTAAGACCTCATGAACTACTGGAGTGTGTAACAATCTTTATTGCGTGGTCCCTTGCAAATACGGCTTGGTGAGAGTCTTGCCAATTGTTGGGTTGGTATTGTGATATCAAAATGATATGTTTAGAATTTTAAATGAATAGTGATTTTGAATTTTCGAAAAAGTTATATTTATTTTTCGAGAGATAAGTAGAAGAAAGTTTTTCAGTAGGTCCAAATGAAATTATTTGTTTTGTATTGTTTGTCGTATGTGAGTCCAACAAATAGTTATTATTTTCTTCTTTGTTCTTTCTTATTGAATGTTAGTAGAATCTCGATTTAGTAGTTATTAGTAAGTAGAGGTAGGTGCTCAACTCCAAGTACAACTTAAATAAAACAAGAAGAATTCATCTCCGCAAGTTAGTAACTTTACGAATAGTCGTCACGTAATAAAAATACATGAGCTATTTTAGAAGTAAGAACACAAAGTTTGAACCACGAATTATTTTATAACTTACAGAAATGAAAGTCTCACATTTCAGAAGAGTTGTCTATTTATTATAAGAATTTCATAGAATAGGTAACTCTTTACAAGAACCACCAGAAATAAACCTTCTAGAGAACTAGTCCTATTATTTTGTCAGTAACTTATATTTTGCTATCGACTTAAATGTTGTGCTGTTTTGCTGCGGTGGCTTAGTGGTGGCAGCCCTGACTTACGAACAGTAAGTCGTGGGCTTGAACCCAAGCCTGCAGGCGCATTACTTTGTGTAATTTATTCAGATGCATCTAATGTCATGTAATGTGTAGTAATGGGTGAAGGAAAATATCGTTAGAAAACCGGCATGATTTGAACCAAAAAAATCGAAGGCATGTGACATCTACCAACCCGCACCAGGCCCGCGTAGTGGATTATAGCACATCCATCTCCTAGAAAGGAGGCCTGAGTCCCTGAGTGGGATCATTAGGCTGATGATGATGATGATAAATGCTTGGCAAATGTTGGCATAAATCGCTCTAAATATTGTTACTCCAACACCAGTGACCTCTAAGATAGTTTCCGTGTTTCTTCTTAAAATGATCAGATAGAAAACATTTATCTTATCTAGTTTTGACAGCTAAAAGCACAATTACTCTTCCGAAAACCACACGTTAACAGTGACAACACTATCCTGATAAAATTGCCTGATCGCATTACAGTTTCCCAACGTGTTGATTCCATTGTATTTGTCCAAAAAACATTATCTTACTCCGAATAAAAGAGCAAACAACACGAAAACATACGTCTTTAAGCACCACGAGTTATCATAAGAAAGAAATACGGAAAATGTCACGCATCTTATGTATTCCATAAGGAAAAACTGCCGATGAGTCGGTAGGTAAGTATTTTTCGAGATGTCTGTAAATAAAAAATAACAATCCTGGGTTATGTAGTACGTCTCTCAGGGAATAGGATTGACTTATGGAGTATCTTCGCCCAGTAAGCCTTAAAATGTATTTAGATTACATAACGCCTATAATCCCTGAAGGGTAAAGCTGAGGAGTGCCTAATAGTACACCCACTACCAATTTTTTTTTTGTTTAAGAGTCATGCAATAGGGATGTTTACTGACTAAAAAAAAGATGATTCTAATTAGTCCGTCTGTTAGATTATCGAAAAATATTGGATACGTATTGTTTGTTTTATCAAATCAATAAAAATTGACGAAGATAAAACGCGTCAAAGATTTGAGTGGGAGGTTGTGACGTCACTGCTCGCTAAGAAATGTCATACTAATGTCTTAGAATATGACGTCACACGAGTTTTCAAAGCACTGTATCGTCTTCATTGTTTGTTTACGTGAAAAAAGAAAAAATATGTGTCCAATATTTTTTGGAAATCTATCTGACGGACTAATTAGATTTTTTTAGTTAACATCCCTGTTGTCATCAATCAGTTGTTAGCAATTTTTGAAAATATCAAATGTTTGTCTTGATAAAAAACCGGGCACAAATCCAGGCTCCGTGGCTGCTACTGAGCCACACAAATCCTGATGGAAAAACTCAATAATATTTTGCCCAACCTGTGAAGAGAGCCCAGGACCTCATGCACAGCAGCCGCACTTGCTACCATTAGTAATGACCAACGAAGCAGTCCAAATGTATTTATTTTTTCAATATTCGTCAACCACGGTTTTGACGGGCGCAAAAGGAAAAATTAATTGGTAAAAGTGGGTTCTCGTTTTACATAACAGAAAGTGGTTGTCAATTACTCAGTGACATGATAGTGGTATAATAATATCTCCTAAAAGCTGTGGCGTAAACACCTATTTTATACTACAGGTACTATTATTAATGGTTCATATAAATAGCTGCGGTTTTCATCACAAATTACGGTAATAACCGCAAAATTGTATGCTAATTAACAACGACGGATAAAATTAATAAATAATTATTTTCACCTGAATTTTGACCGTGCAGTTTTGTTAGGAACTTATGACCCTTTTTACCCGACTGCGGCTAAGCCGAAAAGGAGGGTTCTTTATCTATAAACGATACTTATTAATCTTAAAAGAAGTAATGCACTTCAACATGTGGTAAAGAAAACATTGGCGGTGGCTTATGAGTAGTTTATACCTACGGACAAATCATAATTAAAGATTTTTCTTTTTTAGAATTCAATTTTCGAATCGAAACAAAATTTCACCAATAAATCTAAGGAGATTATAATACTCGTAATATAGTAACAGAGTATAAAAAAAAAGAAAAAGTGAAATAAAAAGAAAAAGTGTTTTTAGAGTTTGTGTGTATGTTTTTATAATGTGTTTAGTGTGATTAGCTTCAGAAGTGATATTTACGTCTTCAAATGTCCAGCACACACATTGGACACTCAAACAAGTGGGCCGTTCATCTTGACAGATTTATGAAATTACTAGCTTTTGCCCGCGACTTCGTTCGCGTGGAATAGTGACTTCCGGCAGATTTTTGGTTTATCTCGAGAAAAAAAAAAAAAAAACTATCCTATGTCCTTTCTCAAGTTCCAAACTATGTCTGTACCAAATTTCATCAAAATCCGTTCAGCCGTTTAGGCGTGAAAGAGTAACAGACAGACAGACAGAGTTACTTTCGCATTTATAATATTAGTATAGTAAGTATGGAAGTATGGATGAACCACACTCGCACTGGGTTCCGGATGCACAAATAAACCCCAATTTCTATTTTAAACTTTATTGAAATAGGTTTACTAGTGCACTGCACGTGTAATGTCCAAAAAGCATTCAAAGAAACTATGAAATGTTTTAAATCCCATCGTATATACTCGTATATAACCGTGTACGGAACCTTTTATAAAAATATTTACGGTAGACCCCAAGCTTCGTTCACGGCACTCATTATAATTGCTTTTCAAAACTCAAATACGTTCCCCTAAGTCCAAATTGTTTACGAATAAAACTTTTTATTTTGTCTCTTATATAATTTAATGTTTTGTGTATTTTAAGTGACATCTTCTGATTCAAAGTTTTATGATTTATTTTCTTTTTAACGTCAGGTGAGGTAGGTAAACCATTTTTCTTTTTTTGATCGCGTTGAGGTTTCCTTAAACATGGTAAAGCCTTAGGGAGGGTAATGTTTTTCTCGCGTTTGTAGGTAGATAGTACCTACCCTCTTGTATGTTTTATGTTACCGTGAAAACCTTCTCACGGGTTTACCCCTCAATCGATTTAGAAAATAAACGAGGTATCATTAGATACGCTTTATTTTCTAGGGTACGCGTGTGCTTCAATCGATTTCTAATGGTACGCGTACACTAAAACCGATTTTGTCGGCCGATGGCGGACAGAACTACTCGGACGAGTAACTCGGACGTTCAACTGAATACACTGCAGACGATAACGGCCGTTGTCGGTGGAACTTATGAAGTCTGAACTGTGCAACTACAGAGTACAGACGTGTTTTTTAAAATGGAGGATTTCGAAGAAATGTATTTTTTAGAAAATATCTGCCACCGGTACTTTCATTTCTGAAGCAACTTCATCCCATAGACGTTTCCCAATATCTCGATTATTGTAACTTTTTGAATGTTTGTCCCACAGTGACGGTCTGTTATAAATGCAAGTAATTAATTTTTCAATATCCATTCTTGATCCAAATAACGACTCGATCGCAGAAAGAAGCCGGTAAAACTGACAAAAAATCCAAACACGTTCGGACTCGTCAGTTGATCGTCCGTTTTCGGGCGTCATCGGACGACGTCGGTAGTAGCAGTGTATGCGCTCTCTTCCATTTACTTACGTTTGATTTGATCGGCCGAGTTCGGCCGATGACGCCGGAGCATACTTCGGCCGATGACGGATTTGGTGTACGCGTACCGTTAGACGTGAGACTAAAAATCTCGTCAGTCCATATCTAGCAAGACCTAACCGGAAGGAACAGGTATGGTCCCGATCTGAGTAATTGGTCAAAGGAAACAAGGACAAAGTTAAACGAAACACCTGTATGAGGCTGCCTGTACACTGAAGCGGAGCGAGGCTGCGGAACTTAGAAACGGAGAAATATGAACCAATATAATTGCACACTGGAATAGAGGGCCGATTTTATGCAATCCTATGGGTAATATTTCTCCGTTTCAGCAGCCGCAGCCTCGCTCCACTGCAGTGGACAGGCAGCCTAAGAGACGCATAGAACCGGGAAGTGTGGCAGAAAAAAGGAGAGGTCTATACCCAGCAGTTGATGATTACGGGCTGATATGTTGTCGAAAGAGATACCACAGCCTCGGCCAGCTTAGAAGGAACATGGGTGGTTTTTAGTCAGTACAAGTCTGACACTTGCTACCGCTCCGCCCAGAGCGGGAGGAGTCATTTGATGATTTCCTACCCACCAAAAAAAAAGAAAAAAAGTTTTTTTTTTTAAACCTTGCCTCACACTAGGTTGCGTTTACAAACACTTAAACTCACAAGAATTCCACGCGGGCGAAGTCGTGAGCATAAGGTAGTATTATTATAGTAATGCAAGAATAGGACTAACTTGATTTTTAATTTATCAGAACCATATCACCGAACTCCTTTTTTTTGGGTTGTGGGAAATCATCAAATGACCCCTCCCGCTCTGGGCAGAGTGAAAGGGAGTGTCAGATCTCTACTGACTAAAAACCGCACATGTTCCTTCTTGGCCCTTTGTGTCGAGGCCGCGTTATCTTTAATAATAATAATATTCCACAACTATCACACAACGCCATCTAGTCCCAAGCTAAGCAGAGCTTGTGTTATGGATACTAGACAACTGATAAACATACTTGTATATTTCTAAATACATACATATTATAGATAAATTACACCCAGACACAGAACAAATGATCGTGCTCATCACACAAACATTTGTCCTGGGTGGGAATGAAAAAAAAAACGAACCCACGACCTCCGGCATAGCAGTTAGGGTCACTAACCACTAGACCAACACTAAACAACCCCAGCCCCGACGGGATCATCGAGCTCCTTTGGTAATCTTTTCTCGAGAATCCATAGAGTGAAATGTCTTTTAAACCCAGTGAATGTGCTCTTTGTCAAGTTTCATACCCAGCTCCCTATAGTAACATTAATTTTTTCTGCGAATCGCACTTACATTACACCCTGTGATCTGCCGTTTCGCGGAACTTAGCAACTTTCAAAAGGGCCATTACATAACTTTTACATAGAAGTAACTTTATAGAACGACGTATGTTATCTTTTTTTCAGTATTTTATTATGTATTTATTCCTTAGTGAGTTATTTTAGTCAAAGTTCAAAGAGATTCGGCAACAGATGGCATTATTGGCGAATCTTGATTTGATTTCACTAAGAGTACCACAGACTGCGAAGAAAATGATAATTAGATCAGCATGTCATCATCATCTGCATAGCCTTTTGAATGGATAATAGCGTAAGATGTCACGTAAGTGACAGTATAAGTTTCACAATGAATTAATTCACCCTACAATTTATTCGGTTACATAAGGATTATTTATCATAAACGTACGTACTAATGTTAATATCCAAATAATATTTTGGTACATCAGCTACCTGCCAAAACCATGATTAAATATTACAAATACATTTTCAAATAAAAAAAATAAAAAAAAATAAAAAAATAACCAGCCAATATTAATACAAAATAGAGTAATCCGTCACCGCCAAACATCATATTTACCGAACCAAAACAATTGAAGGCTGCTCACCGATTGAAAATTACTGTTTCAAAGAGAAATGTTCTCATTGAAAACGATACAAAAGGTCCGGTTTCATAAACAACGAAAAGGTCATTTGCAGATCAATATACCTATTTCACTTTATTTTGTTGACCTCAAATTTTGAGTTAGTAAGTTCATCATCATTCATCATTTCAGCCAAAAGGCCTCCCCCAGGCATTTTTGGGGGGGTTTGCCATAATCGCCACGCTTGGCAGGCGGGTTGGCGATCGCAGTATGGTTGTTACAAAGACACAGAGAACGCTGCTGCCCAATCTCTGGTAAGTCCCTTAGTCGCCTCTTACGACACCCACGGGAAGATATGGGATGGTGCTATTCTTTACGTCCGACACCACACGGAACACGTTAGTAAGTTAGTAGGACATTAAAAACAGGAAATTTTCTTTAAACTACAAAGGGAAATTCTGATATCAATGGCATTAATGTTTGAATTCATTGTTACACACAGCAGGATGTAAACGGATTCTTGACAAAGCCGTCAACGAAGCATTCTGTACGTCTTGGTCTATCAGTCGCCCACGTGGCAAAATAGTTCGTTTTTCCTGGGTTCGATTAAAGTTCTGGCAATTTTTTTAACTGTCATTAGCATCCAGAGTACTGGTAGCTGATAATAAACACGCGCGCCATACACCTCTGTCGATCCCTTTGAGTCAAACATGGCAGGCATGATGTTATACAGTGCGATCAAATTATCTTGGCAGCTCCGAACTTCGTGCAGGTCATTTTGTTACAACGAATGTATAAAAGTGTTATGATATTTATTTTATTTGTATTTCTCACTGTTTAAATTAGATATTTTCTGATCGTTTAAGTATTGGTTTATCTGGCAATAACAGTTTTATTCCCAAGTTTACATGCGTAAAATTTCGCAGAGCCTATGTTCAGAGCTGCCAAGATAATTTGATCGCACTGTACGTCATACCTTTCTATTTGATCACATTCAACGTAGACCGTCTCAAATCATCTGCTGCGACATTGCGTTTCAATTCACTTGATCCATTGACTTTGCTGAAAGCCGTTGCATCCCTATGCTCCCTCTATCCCTATGACAATGGGAAATACTCTGAGGAATTGTAAAGTCTTATCCCTGACTTCCACCTGCCTCTCATTTTAATAGAGAATTTTCATGATGTTGATAACGTCATTATATTGACCCAATATAAGAAACTACTTCTTCCGATCTCCTTGGTCCGAGTAGAAGTTTAGAGAAGCTGCGTACAGACCGGCCAAACGAACGCCAACGAACGGCAATACGACAACTTCTTTTTTTCTTGATCCCGGTTGGAATGTGAGTTGATGTTGTTTTCGATGAAAATAAATCCAAAGGAATAGATATAAACTTGACTAATTTTCTCAATTCCATGTAAATTCATCTAAGCCGTCCAGATTGCAGCAACGAAGGTCAACGAAACCCGTTCGTTGGCGTTTGTTTGGCCGGTCTGTACGCAGCTCATGGCGCACTATGACAGTTGAAGTGTCACTTGTCAGTGAACGCGCGCTCGAACTTTTTTTAATTATGTTTTCTAACACTAACATAACATCACGCCTGTAATCCGCAGAGAGAGGTGAGAGTGTGTAACTAAATAGTGCACCCAAATTTCGACAGTAATGTTTGAAGGCATGTAATAGGGGGCGAGCCTATTGCTGTCAGTGCTAGAGTCTAAGCCACAGCTACCTTAACGTTCAAATACCATGTTCTACACAATTGAACACGGATCTTCTTTCAAATTATTCTTCTTTTGTCTTATGAATGTTTAAAAATGAATTTGTTATTCATGTTAACACCAGTAATCTTTTTAGACGAAGTGTTCTTTGCACATTTACCCGACTGCGGCGAAGCCCAAAAGGAGGGTTATGTGTTTGACATGTTTTGTTATCGTACAATAGGTCAGCAGTACTGAACCCTCATCAATTTAATTGGATGTACGTTTATAGGTACGCCCTGTATGCGCTTGAATTACCTTCCGTTCGCCAATTTATTTCGTAAGCACCATTTTTAACAATGATTGACCTGAATTTAACACAATATATTAAAACAGGTTTTCAGATGATTTACCTTTCACAAATACGGCTGCGATAAATGTAATAAATCGTAAATGATACCGAATAATTATAATTAAAATTTCAGTAATAATGACCTCCGGGAGTTTCATTCGCGTTATTATGTTTGT
This sequence comes from Diarsia dahlii, assembly GCA_949775195.1. Classification (NCBI taxonomy): domain Eukaryota; kingdom Metazoa; phylum Arthropoda; class Insecta; order Lepidoptera; family Noctuidae; genus Diarsia; species Diarsia dahlii. Next base: position 19,500,935 of record OX459191.1, on the reverse strand, counting down.
AATGTTAATAACAGAAATTAAATGCCACGACAGCTACTATTTATTTGGGCGTTCATTCATTAAATTTAACGTTTCACATTAAAACTGTGGATTAATCAGTTTTAATTTTGGTTTTTTCGATTTTAATTACAAGTTTGCGCCTAAAACGACCGACTGAAATCATCAAAATACAAGGTGTAAATGGTGTAAACGGACCCTTCTACTACGACTACATCAAACTAAGTAAGTTTACGCAAAAATGATTGCTGCCAATCGACTTTTTTATGGGGTAACGAATCACTGTTTAGAACTTAATGTAACGCCCTCAGAACATTGTGCAGATTTATTCTTCTTTTTTCCTATAATTTGATACCCCGATCATGGGAATGCATGAAAAAAAATATGTACTTTTCTGTCATCTTTGATAATCCACTATATTGGATTTAGAATAACGCCACTTAGCTAACCATAATTATCACGAATCAAATCAAATCAAAAATGTTTATTTGCAGAAAAATACATAAAAGTTACAAGGAAAGATCTTATATCCTAAGAAGTCACTGTATTCTGCCTGCAAGCAAGCGTGCAAATTATTTACTTTTATGTCATTATTATCAAATTAACATGCCATTAATATCATTATTTAATTATTATAAAATCAATTATTCATTCGTAATTCATCAATAACATTATTTTTTAAATTCCATAAATTCCTTAATACTATAGAAACAATTATTTTGTAGCCACACAGTCAATTTTTTTTTAAATAAATTACCCTGCAACAATTTTAATTCATTCGGAATGTTATTATAAATCAGAATACACAAGTTAAACACATTTTTTTTATAAATATCTTTATGACTAGGGGGCTGATACAATAGGTTGCGAAACTTAACCCTTTTTTGTCTTGGAAGAACTTCACTACGTTGCTTAAAGTAATGCATGTGATTCTTGGTAAAAATGCAAATCTCTCTTATATACAAACAGGGTAGTGGAAGAATCTTATATTTTTGGAAGAGAGGTTTACAACTATCCAAGAACCATGCCTTATTTATAACTCGGATGCAACGTTTTTGGAGCTTGAAAACTCTGTCTGCATCGGTCGAGTTGCCCCACATTATAATTCCATAGCTTAGGACAGATGACACATAACCGTGATACGCCGAAAGAGCCGCTTCTACAGATACATTTTGCCTTAACTTTTTTAACGCAAATACGAACCTATTAAGTTTCTGACAAATATGTTCCACATGGCATTTCCAATTTAAATATTTATCTACGTTAAGTCCTAAAAATTTTAATTCATCTACTTGATGTACTTTTTCGCCTTTGCAAATAATGTCAAAAGATAATTGTTTAGTATTATATGAGTTAAATTGTATTAATTTCGTCTTATTAATGTTAATATTCAAATTATTACTTTCCATCCAATTTATTATATCTGATAGGGTCTTTTCGGTGACTGATTTGTAGTCTTTTTTATCCTGACATTTTATAATAACTGTTGTATCATCTGCAAAAAGGATACATTTCTGCAAAGTGGCCTCCGGAAGATCATTTATAAATAGCAAAAAAAGTAAAGGGCCGAGAATGCTACCCTGAGGTACACCACACTTATTTATTATTGCTCTTGATGTAAATTTTTGTTTAATATATATTTTATCTGTTTTTTTTACAACTTTGGATATCTCAGTACACTGTTTCCTGTTTTTTAGGTAGCTAAATAACCACTCATGTGCTTTTCCCCTTATGCCGTAGAAGTCTAGTTTATTTAAGAGCTTCGAATGATTCACAAAATCAAAGGCTTTGCTCATATCTAAAAATAGACACACCGGTGGATTGCCATTGTTTATGCTTTCTGTTACAAGTCTCATCAAGTTAAAAATTGCAAGAGCAGTCGAACTACCTTTACGGAAACCAAACTGCTCTTTACATAAACTGTTATGTGTACTGAGAAAATTATTTAACCTGACAAGCATTGCCTTTTCAAAGATTTTGGACATAATGGGTACTACACTGATAGGACGATAGCTATTAGGGTCAGACTTATTTCCCGTTTTAAAAAGTGGTTTCACGATAGACATTTTTAACTGCTCAGGAAATACACCTTCCAAAAAAGACAACTTTATTAGATGCGCGATTGGATGGCATATAAAAGTAGCACACGCTTTCAAAACTTGAGTGGTGATGTCATCATATCCACTCGTCTTGGTATTATTTAGGGACATTATAATTTTATATACTTCTATTGCATCTACTGGGTTCAGGAAAATAGTATTTAAATTTTTGTTATTTTGATTTAGCTTAACATTATTAGAATTAATTGGCTGATTGGATGTCAAATTTATAAAATAATCATTAAATATATTTGAGATGTCTAATGGATTGTTATATGTCATATTATTTAAATTTATTTCATCAATGTCATTTTTAAATAAGTCATTATTATTTAAAGTTGAAGAAATAGCATTCCAAGTAGCTTTACATTTATTTTTATGTTTTTGTATACGCCTTGTCATTATAATTTTATGAGCTTTTTGTGCACATCGTTTAAACATATGAGTATATAGTTTATAAATTTTCTCATTGTGTTTTTTATTAGTTTTACTATTTATGAATTTAAAATAAAGCCGGCGTTTCGTTTTACTAGACTTTTTAATGCCTTTAGTTATCCAGTTTTGTGTCATTGGTTTATTATTAACTTTAACCTTAATTATCGGAAAGCACAGTTCGTAAAACAAAGTAAAAGTGTCATAAAACAAATTAAAACCTTCAACCAAAGTGTCAGAGTTAAGGGTTTCCGAAAACGAAAGAGAAGACATACATTCGCAAAATTTATTAATATTGTCCGAACAGTAGTCACGTTTAAATTCAGACCAACAAGAAATTGTTTTGTGTTTTTTTGCTTTGATAGTAATCGTTTGTGCTGTTTCGTGATCTGATAGACCCAAGTGATGAATCTCTGACTGAACAGTTTTTATGTTACTGGCGATTTGATCAATGCAAGAGTTCGCTCGAGTTGGTGATCTTATGTGAGCTTCAAAATTGTAGTTACGAAGTATGCCTAACAGTTCCTTCGTCGCAGAGTTATCTTTTAAAATATCTATATTCCAATCACCACAAATTATAATTTTCTTTTTTTTGTATTGGTCTGTCAAATAATTTAATAAAATTTCAAGTTTGTGAAGAAAGATGCCCATTTGTGCCTTTCTCTGATCAGGTATTCTATATATATTTACAACTAACAGGCTCAAACCAATAATCTCTACCCCACAGCATTCGAAATAAAAATTGGTAGCTAGATTAGATGAAATACTCAATGTTTTGGTGTCCAATGTCTTTTTAGTTAATATACAAGTCCCCCTCTACATTTATTTCGACTAAATATTGCAGTTAATTTAAAATTATTAAGTTTAATGTTAGCCTCCGAGCCTTTTTTAACAAAAGTTTCACTAAAACATAGTATATCAACCTCCTTGTTGTTATCTACTAATTCAGACAAAGTTACTTCTAACATGGCTAGTTTGTTACAGATACCGGCTATATTTTGGTGTAAGATTCGCACCTCCAATTTTGAATTGTCATTATCTACGAGTACTGAAGTTACATTAATGGGAGAGTTAGGAACGAAAAAATGTCTGATTGTTACTACTAGTATTATGAAGTGAGTTTCGATCACTTAAACTTAATTTTGAGAAATTATTGTCATATTGCATACAGTCAATTTCTATATTTAGCTTATAGGTAATTAAATCTAATTCTGACAGCCTTTTTCTCTTCAACTTACAATTTTTAAAGTTCTTTGTAAACAACCTTAGTTCATGATTAAGCTTTTTAACATTAAGATACCTATTTTGTGAAACATTCAACAATAATACCGTACAATTGCTTAAACTACACAGAGTACTACATATATTGGTTAGCAACTTATAGGGATTTTTATCATGTTTGCCAACTGAAAGTATGACAATGTCGTTTTCAGAAAACTAAACATGTATGTAAAAATTTTTGCTCCATCGGAAAACGAGAAGTTACTTTTAAGATTTCTTTACATAGTGAGTACTTAACAAGTGAATCTAATATAAAAGGTTGTTAAAAAGATATACCACTACCCAACCCTTTGTTGAATACAAGCGTGGTGTTGTTTTCTACCTTGATTTCACCCCTCTCAACCATGGAAATGAAAAGCGAGGAAAACATAAACATGTAACCTTATTTGTTTACAGAAATTCTTTTATCAATCGGAGCGTATTGTTTCGTATTGCCGATACAATTTGATTGATAGCCAATTGAAGCACAATATTTCCCATTTCAAGTTACATATGCTACCTTATATTGATACAAAACAATACAACGAATAAAATAAATTCTGGTAGTATTTTTTTCGGAGATAGGTACTTGATTATTGACAGGAATAAAGCTTGTCATAAATATAATAATATGAAATACAAGCCTTATTTTTTGAAGAGAATCAAGTAGTAACTGGGTACCATAGTTTATTGGGTGATTTGTTAAACTTTGCCAACGTACTAAAATGCAAGTACCTAATCATTAAAACGAAAAACTTTTACAATAATAAAAGCGTGTTAAAAATAGCTTGTAATTCATAATGTAAAAACAGCCCTATTTATTAACTAGGCAAACTCGTAGTATCAATCTATAACAGATCAAAACCTCGCTAAGTGAACCTAATTATGGCAAATATCCCGGAGGAGTAATGGCCTTATTCAATGGAAGTAGCCATTACGGACAATAGAGGTTTCTATAGCTGACATAGCTACAGATATCGGTGAGCATAGTCTATACCTAGATATTGTCTATGCCGCAATGACTAAGTTCTGAGAGGTGAACAAAGGATGATTGGTATATTGATAGACTTGAGAAGATCTATATAATATTAGTTGTCGAAACCATAGATGTTTAAGGATGTGTAGTATCCGGGGCTGCGGGTTGTTCGAAAGAGATACCGTGGCCCCAGACACAAAAGGCTAAGAAGGAACATGTGTGGTTTTTTTTTCAGTACAAGTCTGACACTCCCTACCGCTCCGGTCAGGGAGTCTAAAATGGCCACTTTAGCAGATCATAATAGGATCATAATATGAATTGCGCTGAAATTCGTAAAATGGAATATTCTTAATAGAATGATACACGTGTGTATTGATGATTACCGTCCTCGGCTATCTTAAGACCCCCACCTGACGGCTCGGGTCTCAATGGCGCCTCAGCGGTAATCACCAACGTTACACACTTGTACCATAATGTACTATTATCAGCTATAGAAAAGGGAGGATCCTCCGACCGAGACGGGTTTTGTGTCTGGTCAACTGCCCGACAGCTGGTTATGTTTGGTGTTTCTTTAAAGGTTTGAGGCGCCTTCTAAATCGTTATTCAAAATTTCGGTGTTAGTTCTTCATTTGTGTCATAGATGGCACTGTAGTACCTACTTTTTGTTGTGCTGCTACATGTTCTTTTAAATCCATGGTATCGTTTTTCAAATATGTTCAGATCACCTTGTTATTTGCTGCAAAAGTATGTTTTAAAATTCTTCTTACGTGGTGTCTTTGAATATTCCAAGTAGACCATGGTCTGGATGAGAGCTACTACAGGAACAGAGAAAAGATTTTATCATCAAATTGGATAATCTTAACCACATAATATGACGTTAATTTTAATGAGCTGCAATTTGAACAGCTTTGAAGTAAGTATTTACTAACCTGACCGTGTTCAATAAAAGGAGAATAATTAACGAAACAAACAATGATTAAACACGAGTAAATACTTCAATCACGCACAAAATAAATAATACCTAATATTTTCCCAGCAACACAATACTAACGGTAGCTACTCATTAATTACATTATTAACGACCAATCAAAGTAATCAATCATCATAAACATTACGATGCTTTTACGCTAAGTGCTACCATGATTAACTCAAAGAGTTCTCAACAATAATAATATCATAATAAACAATATTATCGATCGTGAGGAAACATAATGATAATTGATTCGGCAAAAGATATCCATAGAAAGGTACTCGCATTTGCATGATACACCGAATCTTAAAGATTTCGAATCAAATGAAAGGTATTAGGACTCTCTCGGTACTATGGTGCTTTTTCCATTCTTTGTCGCGTGGTAACTCTGACACCGGTATAAGCACTATAACCTGGTGTCACAGAGTTTTATGCCACCTAAGGGCTTCTGACTTGGGTTTACATGCCGTCGAAAAATGTATCTCAAAATCTCAAGCATGCTGGTTTCCTCTCAGGATGTTTTCCTTCACCGAATAAAATGATAATTATACAACAAGCACATAAATTCGAAAAATCAGAGGTGCGCGTCTTGGGTTCAAACTCAAGATCTAAAACTTCGCAGTCCGACGGTCCCACGGTCCCACCACGACTATTACTGTTTTTGTTCTTATTATAGTACTAGCATTTGCCAGCGGCTTCACCCGCGTGAAAATGTCAATTTTCCATACAAACTTTCATCCCCTATTTAACTCCCTTAGGGGTTGAATTTCGAAAAATCCTTCCTTACTCCTTGTCTAAATTATAAAGGGAACCTCTGTGCAAAATTTCAGCTTTCTAGGTCCAAGGGTTTGGGCTGGGCGTTGATGAGTCAGTCAGTCAGGACTTCTCTCTTTATTTATTATATATAGATTTATATAGATAGAAGATAGATAGATAGACTACAAGGGTGTTTCGGCGCTTGACGTTGACAGGCAGGCACATATTTTGTGAAATGTTTAAAAAAAAAAGCAAGAAGGTTCTATTGAAAGGTTGTAAATGAAATTGAAAGGTACTTGAGGATACCTAGGTACATGACATTTCGAGTTCAAAAAGATTTCGACACTTACGTAGGTACCTACTTAAAGCGGTCGAAAGGTGGAAGGATTATGTTAATACAAACAGCCTACAAAAACAAAGGTGTGAAGGGCACTCGCACTTGACGGGTTTCGTACAACTACTATTGCTTTAAATCAGTCAGGCAAAGAATATTGGGCAGACGTGACCATTGTAGCGGCCAACAATACTATGTACCTAATATGGCTTTATTTCTTTTAATATTGGGATTAGGGATATAACATGTATTTTACCACCTTAACCAACTGTCCAGTTGGTCTAGTGGTCACAACTGCGAATATTGAGCTTGAGGTCCGGGGTTCGATTTCCAGGTCAGCAAAATATCATCTGGGGTTCCCATAAGGAATTTCTCAGTAACAGCCACGGAGTCTGGATTTGTGCCCGGTTGATGGTAATAGGTTCACCCTCTATTATAGTTATAGAACTTAAACTTAACTGGCGAAATGTGGGTGTTGCTGATGATTTGTCGCATCCTGGGGCTGATAGCCCAGCACTGCCATAAAACAAGTCAGTCTCTTATTTTTTTCTTCTACAGCACAAGGGATCGGACTGGGTCAAAATAATATGATTCTGTTTAGTCCGTAAGTTAGATTATCGAAAAATATTGAATACGTATTTTTTGTTTTATCAAATCAATAAAAAATTACGAAGATAAAACGCGTCAAAAATCATGGAGTGGGGCTTGAAACGTCACTTGTAGGTACAAAATGTACTATCATATTATGACGTCACACGAGTTTTCGAAGCACTTCATTTTTTGTTTACGTGAAAAAAGAAAAATACGTGTCCAATAATTTTTGGAAATCTATCTGATGGACTAATTAGTTTTTTTATGTCCGATCCCCTATAAGCTCATGGACACATGTAAGAAGATATCAAACTACTTCATTCAATATAAAATACATAAAATTTCTAGAGCTCAATTTCTCCTCAAACCAAACCTTGTATTATGACAATTTCAATTACCCTTAAAAGCAAAATACACTCGACAACCTTTTAGTATTCTAAGAAGCTTTGAAAGTATTTCACAATAAAATACCTGGAACACGGTCCCTGGACGAGGAGTATTAACGTGTAGTCGTTTACAACTGTACGACAACTCACCTCCTTGGGAACGCAATAGCTTACTTTAACTTAGAACTCTTTGAAGTGGTTTAGGGTCTCTAGAGCTAAGTAATTTTACCTATATTCGACTAGGTTTATCACATCTAAACTCTTTTAGATATATTTTTGGTATCAACGTTTGTATAAGAAACCTAGAGGGACAAAGATTTAGAACAAATGCCGCTCATCTTGTATATTTCAATAAGGGTTCCAAAAACAGTTTCCACAATATTCGCCAAAAAAAGTCCCGAGAGCTCCTTTAATTTGTAATCTAAAGGACCCATCACGTACTATAATTTTAACCCAACTTGACCCAGATGCACGCTGCGATGACATGTTCGAACAATTAATTAAAACGCTTAGTAGAGAGACCTATTGCATATCATTGAAGATTTATCAAGTGAATAAATCATTTATATCCACAATACAATGTATTTTATTAAAACCTCTTAATCCAGAAATCATTTTACATCTTTAACCAAAAGTTCTTTAGCCAATCTAAACTTTGATACTTTTTTACGAATTCTGGAACATTTTGACCTGCAGGCACTTTATTAAAATAGTTCAAAAGTCAAAGCTCAATGACCGATGAGATACCATCAGAACCCTTGTTATTCAAACTTTGAGTGCAAAGCTCTTCATGGCTCGAGTACTAAAAATACAGACTTATATTTTCACTAGTATAAACCGCCGTCATTTCAGTTTGAAATTAAAACATAGTTTCTTTAATACAGTCGTTAGTTAGTCTAAAGCCTGCAAGTCTGACAACCTGGCTTAACAATAGATATCGTTTTACCCGATGCCTGTGTTGTCAGTGGCGTAGCGCGCTTCAGACAAGCCCTGTATCAAAATTTGTCGGGTTCCAAATGAAGGTTTACAATTTTACCTTTTTTGACTTTTGTAGTTTTTGAAGTGTAACTTTTTTACATTTTATGATGTATTTTTTTCGGCAAATACGGCCGAAGAGTTTAAGTGAGATTGTGGATAACATTGTACGATTTTTTTGCGTTTGGGGGCCCTGCGACCCGGGGGCCCCGTAGATACGGCGATAGCTACGCCCCTGAGTGTTAGGGAAGTCTGACAAGTGAAATACCAGTATTCAGCTGCATACGATAAATCTGAATACTGAAAAGAATTAGCAGGTGATGACAATGAGTTGGCTACCTAGCTAACTGGCGGACAGACTGCACCATCAAGTGATTCTAGATTCTGGACTACCCGGTTGATGGTAATAGACTCGCCCCTGATTACATGGGACTCATACATAACTGACGGAATGCGAGCCTACGTTAGTTACACCTACCTCTATGGGGATTACTAGCGCTGATGACACAATGAATGAACGGGTGTTTAAGTAATAACGAGGGTTTCTTCAAATAATACAAACTAATTTATGGCATCTAAAAACATTTATTCATCCGAAAAATTGAGGATAGGAAACAACCTGTTGACCGTTCTAAGAAGCGAGCGACTAAGAGCGTGCTAAAGAGACAAATTACAAGTTTCACTTACAGACTCAGTAACAACGCTGAATGAGGAAGATTAACAAAGCCATTAATTTTACATAAAAAGAGGTCTCTAAACGGAATCTTATTCCAGTAAGTGAGTAATCCATTTAACTTGTGGATCGTTTAAAAGTGTTTTTTTTTATACCAGGACGGTATTCCTATTATTTTCTTTTGTTTACTCTATCTACAGGTAGTCATGTCATCCGGTTCACCCTTGTTTCGCCGAACAACTTTTGATATAATGTTACTAATTCGAACAACGTTTACGAAAATAATCATTTTGTATAATATCGATTAACATATTATCATTTCATCGAGTATTTATTAGCGATAACAACATTTGCGCTATTGATCAAAAGATATAATGTTCTTTTAATGTAATGTTCAGGTGGTATAATATGTATTTTGTCGAATATTCAATTGAACATGTACTATTGTGTATAACATGTATTTTATCAAATATTCAGTCACACAACACAGATGCTGACATAAATCTTAACCGTAGTCGGTCGACGTCCGGGGTGGTTAGTTAGGTCCCTTTAAACCCTGTAGACAGAAAAAGGTGCCCCGCGCAGCGGGGCTCCATCGACCTGCTGACGGAAACGAATGAAAAGAAACGAATTATTAATGAACTGAATATTCGATACGATCTTTCGACTAAATCATTATTAGTCTAGTGAAACATTAGTTTAAATAAAATTAGTACATTTGAAAATTCGGTCAAATGATATTATTCAAATAAAATTAGTGCATTTGAAAATTCGGTCAAATGATTTTATTTCAAATAAATAAATATGCTAAATTTCCAATACCAATACCAATTAATTATTCGGTCAAATGAATAATTATACAAAATGACTTTATTGTAACTAAAATTAGTCGGAGTGATTTTCGACGAAACGTTGTTATACCAAACAAGGGTAAACCTTTACAGGCAACCTAACAATTTAAAAAGAAAAGTGTCAAGTTAAAATTAAACCTGACACGTAACGCCCTATTATACACCAACGACATGTTACTGAAAACTAACAACCTGTAATTTTAGTGTCTATTGACTGTATGCATAGTTAGATTGAAATCCGACTTATATGACAGTTAAATGATCAAGTAAAGGGTGCAGCCCCGTGCTCCAAGTATATTTTCTCGACTCTCCCTTTCGTTCCGCCCAGAGCGGGAGGTGTCACTTGATGATTACGCACACTCAATACGTTACTGCGTATCCTATTATTACTTTCATCATTTGACTACCTCTCAAAGTTTTTCCGAGAAGTTTCCAAACTCCAAACACGTTCCAAATCAATCTTAAGGTTGCCATAAGTATAAGTAAACATGCCATGAGCACACTGATACTTACAACAGCCCCTTAGTTTACAGTAAACCCGGTCTCATATGTCTAATACATAAGCCTTTGGTAAACTAGATAAACTATAACTCAACAAGTGGGGTATGAACTCGGGAACTATTTAGAGTTAGACCGTAACATACATTACGAGGGAAGCCCCTTCGGAAGATGTACTTTGGTTCTGTTTCGACGGAAGGTGGAAAAGTTACTGAATTGTTGATTTTAATGATACTTTTTCAGATAGATAGTAGCTCCATGTAAAATACTGGTATTTGGCTGCACTTGGTTAGAGTGGAAAACAACCCTACCAACGTTGGGAAAAAATAGGTAGATAAACCCAAATTCAAAATATTTTTTTATGTCTTCACAAACATTCAACACAACAAGTCAAAATTACGTTACATAGATAAGTTTGTGAGAGTGTTTGCACTAGAAAAGCCGTACCCTATACCTGTGTCACCTGTGTGAATAGTACTCTAAATAAATGGAAAATATTACTGCCTAAAGCAACTATAATGGTATTCAGTTACAGCCGACTGTAACTTCATCATCATAATCATCAGCCTCCTTTCTAGGAGAAGGATGGGCTCCACGATCCGCCACACGGGCCCAGGTGGCAGATGTCACATGTCTTCGATTTTTTTGGTTCCAAGACATGCCTGTTTCCTCACGATGTTTGCCTTCTCCTTTTGACTGTTACTTAGTTGCGATAAAGTGACGAAGCAAGGCAGATTATGTCACTTTTCCGACAGACTGAAATACTGCTTTGTTGGTTCAGTTCAGCACATAGCACATTGTCCTGGGCTTGATCTTTTAGGCCACCATCTGCCCACCACTTCCCCAGCTATATTGGCTATAGTTCCAGTCCAAATCGAATACACCTGAAATCAGTCATCATGGAGTGAATACCTAATAATGATACCTGATGCTCCTTCATGGCGTTCTCATTGATACAGAAGTCAGCTGCTAATTATTGCCATTAGCAAGATGGCATGCGACTACGAAGAATATCAGACAAGAATTATTTTCTTGTTTTCTACTTTTAAGACCGCGATTTTGTTAGTAGTCGGGTTTTAGATTTTTGAACTTAATTTTTTTATTTGAATTTTATTTTTGTATGTACTTAAACTATATTAAAATACATATTTGTAATGTGCTCGCCAAGACCTTTTATTTGATACCAAACTTGCTATGATTATCTCAATTTAATATTTTTTTAGGTAAGTTTTTGACATTTAAATTCCGTCATAAAAAGAATTTATAAAATTTATATAGCCTATGTTACCCGGGCTATTCTTGCGAATCTATTGACACCTAATTTATTAAAATCCGTTCAGTAGTTTAGGCGCTACGGTGGAACATACATACATACATACATACATATACATAGACTGCCAAAATCATTACCCTTCCTTTTGGCTTCGCCGTAGTCGGGTAAAAACACTATGACTGAGTAATACAATTCGGCATTATCTTCTTGCTCTCATACCATGTCATTTTGGGCAACACATTTTTTTCCATTCTCATCTTTCAATCGTCACGCTATCATTGACTCCTTTTTCCTTCATATCATTCCTGCACAATAGGGGATCGGACAAAAAAAATACTAATTAGTCTGTCAGATAGATTTCCAAAAAATATCGACCACATATTTTTTCTTTTTTCACGTAAACAAAAAATGAAGACGATACAGTGCTTCGAAGACTCGTGTGACGTCATATGATAGTGCATTTTGTATGATTTTGTACCTTCAAGTGACGTTTCAAGCCCCACTCTGTGATCTTTGACGCGCTTTATCTTCGTCAATTTTTATTGATTTGATAAAACACGTATCCAATATTTTTTGGAAATCTATCTGACGGACTAAACAGAATTCTATTTTTTGAGTCAGTCCGATCCCCTATTCAACCAACTTTTCTTAGATCTTCCTTTCCCTTTCGATCCATCAACATTTATAATCATTACTCTTTTAGTCGCATTCACTTCGTCCCTATACTAATAAGAAAATCGAGTCTCTTTTCACTTTACTGTAACTGGCGCAACTTTCAAACTTCCTCTCATATACTCATTCATTATTTTATCCATTCTTGTCACACCACACATCCACCTTAACGATCTCATCTCTGGAACATGCTATCTTTTAGTAATATTATACGTGGGATATATGTAATAATTTAATTATGAATTCCTAAGGGTAAACCTGTCACCAAAGAGTCAAAGCGCTCAAGGCTCTTATTTACCTTTACAAGAAAATGCAAGCAAGCGTTTCCATTCAGTTTCTTTTGATCATATAAAACCCTTCAAATGCGACCCAAAAAAATGCTTATCAGATACTTTTTCACAAGTCACGGTGAATCAGATTGTTACGCTTTTCTGTAACAAAAAGTTTCCTTATTTTCTCTCTTCTTAGTCGATACACTCGTGTCAGAGTGGTCGTGGTTGAGCAGACGAGGTACACGGAGAGATGTTTGGTGGGTCGTTGACTTCCCCGAGGATGGCTCTTTCAGCAATGTGCTTCCATTTTTGCCTGTTGGAGACGTTGCCAGTTCACTGGACCATGGTAGACTCATGGTAACCGTATTAAGAGTTATGTTTATAACTATTTGAGGGTCCAGTCCCTATTTGGAACGGTTTAGATGACTTAAAAATGCATGGGAAATTCGTATATATTAGCATTCCATTTTCTTATGTTAATAATACCGCATCCAAATTAGTGCAGCGCAACACGATTATTTCTTGAATGAAATTCTCATACAATAAATGAGAATTTGTTTGTGGATATATCATGAAAACAAAATGGCGGTGTTAGTTCGAAAGTTCAGAACCATGTTGTAAAAAGAAAATAGTTAGTTAAATGGTGTGCTGAACAATTTAAATTATGGAACTTTTTCAGTAATTTGATTTTTCAATTTTAGTACTCATCTAGCAAATACTGCTTTTTTATTGCTTGTAGTAAGTCAACGGATTTTTTTTTCATACAGCGTAGCTCACGTGTCGTGTAAAGGTAATGCCTTATTAACCTATAATTGGTATTGATTAGGTGACAACGTGTAGTACGCATTGTTAGGATGTGGTTCCGATACTGGAATGTTGTTGTCTTAAGCCATGACATGCAACGCAGACATATTTTAGATGACTGAAATTGTTGTATGCGTGTTTTGAGCGAAAGTCTTTGTTTTCGAAATGGTTGGTTTTTGATAGTTTGCGCTTTTTAACAGCCAGATATATGAATGTGGACGAGGCAAAATGAGTATGTAAGGATCGTAGCAGGTGGCGTTCTGTGGTTTCTGCATACTTCCATGGGAAAAGAGCGTGAGTTTATGTATGTGTTCATGCGTACTATCTCTTCCTTACATAGTATAAAACAAAGTCGCTATTTTTGTCTGTTTGTTTGTCTGTATGCTTAAATCTTTAAAACCACGCAACGGATTTTGATGCGGTTTTTTTTAATAGATAGAGTGATTCAAGAGGAAGGTTTAAGTATATAATTTGAACGACATCCACGCGGGTGAAGCCGCGGGCATCAGCTAGTCATGTAATAAAAGTAAACCAAAAAACCAAGTTAAAGATAGTCTCATAAATCAGTTTTATATTGCAAAACTAAAATTTTACGCAGCAAACCATTATAAACATTCGTTTTCAACATGATTATTCCACGAATAGTCAGAGTTTTCATTCTACAAGACGAGAATAATCGTTTTGCAAAAGTACCAAGAAACAATTAATTTACTTTCCGATCCGTTCCGATAAACTGTTCTACCAGTTTTCAATTGGGTTTTCCAATTTCCTGTAAACTTGCAAAAACAGTTGGTACAGTCCCCTGGACTGAACACAATGTTACACCAAAGAGTATTTAATCTACGCGGTAAAGTAAACTTTTTTTCTTTTTTTACCGCCAGCTACATTTTCCAGACATGTGTTCGAAAATCGAAAATATATTTTTCGAAAAAGCGAACTATTTTCTTTTAATTTTTTCTCGCTAGTTTCATTATTTAGTTATGTGTTCGAAAATTGAACGACAATTTTAAATCATTTGAAAAGAAAGATAAGAAAGGTGTGGAAGAAATGATAAGATTTATCTAGGTAGCATAATTATTCCGATATTTTTTTCAGTCCAATGTATGTGGAATGTTCCACAAACAAAAGTTGCTGAAAGAAAACCGAAACAAACTTTGTTACATCAATTTACTTAGCCTCTAGAATTCTAATGCTCGAGGGGAAGAAACGTTTTAAAAGTTCGGTTTAGCCAAATCACTGCCAAGGGTTTATGGGACTACGAACTAGACTAAACATCCATTTTGCTTATTTGTAATGTTTTATAATATAGCGGTTATTCGAAAATTCTCTTTATGTCAAAAAACTTTTATCTCAAATCTTTTACCAAGTTGTATGGTTCTCAACGTTGAATCTACGTATTATACTTAGATGGTTTTTAGATATTGTATTGGTTTTTCTTTATTTGTGTAACATAATCATATATTTACTGTTCCTAAATCAAATCACTTTGGAGAATATTTCCTAAATCGATTATTTTTCAAAATACCAATCTATGTTTAAATCGGATTTATAAATGTGCGTATCCACCTAATGATGATTCAAATACACCTTAAACAAAAAGAAATAAAGAGGGACACATAAAACAGATACATTCAAATTTTTATGTCCGACATTAGCAGCAAATTGGTTTCAAATCTCGTTTTCGTCATTTCTCGAATGGCTTTTTATGTTTTAAAAAACACTTGGTAAAATTAAATTTTAAAGACGACATAAAAATCCAATCACGTCATTTATCATGATTATTCTCCTTTACCTATAATCATAAAAATAATTAATAGTTGATACTTAAAAATATAAGTACGTACCCGCACTAATATCCAGAAAACGTGAAAAAACTACACAAGAATATTCACAACACTAACACCCACAGACACAGCCTCACTACTATTTAAAAAAATACACAGCATTTAAATCAGGAACAGAGATGCGTTATTTTTTTAAATTATCGCGGTAAAGCCAAGGTGTTGGTTCTGTACGGCCATTCGCGACGGCAGGCGTCCTGACGTTGTTAACTCGCGTCGCTCACTGCTACCCGCGCAGGCTAGAACTCACGGCGTTTTCACATAATACTCGCTTTTCAGACGTTGGCTGCAATATCCTCGTGCGAGTACTATATGCATAGCACAACTGTTGCTTTTGCTTCATATAAAGCGTCAAAAACACCTTTCAGATAGCGTACGTGCTACGGACTGGTAGACCCTTTGTGTAATTGGATTAAAATCAGTTTAGATTACGTAGTAGCTTGTTGTGAGATCGGAAACGGCTAGGTGAATGATGTAAATAGGCTGCAATATGGGTAATAGAGCAACCTTTATGAGATATATTGCTTTTAGTGATTAACTGTACCTACTTATTGATTAACTACAGAAGTACAGAGATAACATTTCAGTATCTTTACGTGACTTATTTTATTTTTATGGCAAAATAACAAATTTGTGCATTATGTGAAAATATGTTCCAGTTTGTTTTCCAAAATTGCAGTGACTTCGGGTATCAAATGTTTTTAACTGTACTGAATATCGAGCATGACACTAACCACCCTTTATTAAACGCCTAGTAAAGTTATAATCAGTACAAATGGTTTTACCAAATATATTTCAGGGTATACTCGTTGAAGTGTTAGCATTACTTTATTCCATGTTTATTTAGTGTTATTCAAAATAACCAATTTTTGACTTTTCCATTACGAAATGCGTTTACAAGCGCGCATGAAACGTGTATCTTGATCATTCTTACAACCGAAACACAGTGCGTGTAAAACTCGACCTTCCTCGCATAGATCTTGTAATAATCTGCGTAACCCAATTTTACGCGTAACTACACGTAAATTAGCGACGGAACCCAGGTGTGCCGTGTCGAGTGCGTTCCATAGCTTAGTGTTGCCAGCGGAAACGAATTATCTTCCCTACCCGTTTACAATATTTAAGGCCTATTCATAGAGTTTTGCTAAACAATCATTTTGTTTATAAAATTGCAGTAGGTAATGTATTTAATTTTTAAAATGACAAAGAAAAAGATGTACAAAGTTATGAGAAGTAATTTAATTGATTTATATTGTTTTAGTACCACAGCCAAAGCAGAATTACTGAAGTTCAATATCGGCAGGCTTTATACATAATTTATTTACTTGAATTCAGTCCTAACAAGTTTATGTGTGGCTTTCTTGATTTTTCTTCGATCAAAGCAGATTTTCCACAATAACAACACCGCCCCAAGTGATTGATGCTTTCCCGCCAAAAAGAATTACTGGCCAGTTTATGAATCATGGCCGACATGTTTTACATAATAACGCCTTGTTTTGTGCCGCGATCGAAATAAAAGATAAAAATAAACACGTTATCAACGCAAGTTTTTGTTTATGAGCTTGTCAGGATATTAATCTATGGAACAGTTGCCAACAGATAGAATGTTTGGGCTGTTTTACTATCGAGCAAAATATTTGTTTATGTTACTGCGAAAGAGCGGCCGGAGGTAAATTCTAAGATGTGCCGGATTCGCCAATGAAAGGTGATGAAAACTGATATTTATAGCTACTTATGTAGGTATAATCGGTGTAAAGTATACAAAATAAAGACTGTAAAATCAAACAGATCTTCTTATAAACTTTCCGAGGAACAAGAGTCTAATTAACGATTTAATTTTACGAGAACACATAATTAAGTATCTTATTACCTACTAGCTTTTGCCCGCGACTTCGTCCGCGTTTCCGTCGTTTTTCGTGAAAAAGTACCTTTATGTCCTTCCTCACGGTTCAGTGGTTTTGATGTAACAGACAGATTAACTTTCGTATTTTAGTAGGGAAATATAATATGTCAATCCACAAAACTGTTGAAAAATATCGCAATAAGGAACCGCAGAATATTATTATTATAATAATAGCTATGCCCGCGACTCCGTCAGCGTGTAACTCCTTGTATGTTATTAAGTTAATGTATTGTTAATATTGTTTAGATCACTTTCACATGAGGCTTAAGTACCTATAGGACGAAAATACTTCAGCGCAAAGCTTCCGGGTAAACTATGTTGAAAGTTGACCCGTTCGGCACGTGAACATAAAGATTTCTAGAACTGCTAACCCGGGAAAGAGCGACATATAACTGACCATGCGAGAAACAACTGACACCGAGATCTACTCCAGCGACACGAAAAGTCTGCCCTTGAGCCTTATTAATTGTCATTGCATAACACACCGATACAAATATAATCAGAAAGCTCCGAACTGCTAAGCTATCGGCAGTTACACGTGTTATTGTGAGTCAACCATAAAAGATAGACATATGCTGTTGTGGGATATTTTTTAGATAATTTTATGTAGAACATTTTCGTCATAAATGATTTCTATGTAGCTTTAAACTTAAGAACTTCTAAAATTCTGTAACGATCAGCAATGGGTATGTGCGGATATAGAAAAAAATAGGTAAAAAAACTTTTTAAGTTAAACGGTTTTATGTTAAACATACATTGCAATGTTTAAGATAAATGTACTAAAAACCAAAAAATAATAAAATAGATACAGTCGTGGGAATTATAAACATATGCATAGACTAGACTAAAATAAAACCGTGGGGCACGTCAATTTCAACGATTGTAGACAATTGACGTGCCCCACGGTTTTATTTTAGTCGGTTTTATGTTAAACATACATTGCAATGTATGTTTAACATAAAACCGTTTATCTTAAAAAGTTTTTTTACCTATTTTTATTTTCTAGTTTTTAGTTTTTATTTCGCATTCTGTTTAATTCATTTAATTCATTACCTTTCATTTGATACCCATTTTGATGGGATTGATAAAACCTAAGTTATCCGCCATTTTGTAGAGGCCGCCATCTTGGATTTTAATTTTATATATTACATTGTATTATACTGGTTGAGCACTTTCATTTGATACCCATATTGATGGGATCGATAAAACCTACGTTATCCGCCATTTTGTAGCAGCCGCCATCTTGTATTTCATTTTTTTATAGTATATTGTATTCTGCTTGTTGAGCCCTTTCATTTGATACCCATATTGATTGGATTGATAAAACCTTCGTTATCCGCCATTTTGTAGCGGCCGCCATCTTGGATTTCAATTTTTTATAGTATATTGTATTCTGCTTGTTGAGCCCTTTCATTTGATACCCATATTGATGGGATTAATAAAACATAAATTATCCGCCATTTTGTAGCGGCGGCCATCTTGAATTTATAATTATAATGAATAAACATAATTGTATTGTCACCAAAATCCAAAGTGTATACAAAATTTCAGATTAATCGGTTGACAGGAAGAGGGTGAAATTTGAATTACAAAATTTGACCCAAGAATAATAAATAAAACAAACGGGGTGAGCTAAATAAAACCGTTTAAATAAAACCGTTTAATAAATTGGGAATATCATCGGACACCTTTACGTTTGTTAGTGATGCCCACGGCAGCACAAGCTGGCTCGACCACTGCGTGGTAACAGAGTCTGCTTGGCAGTCTGTACGGTCTATAAGGGTGAACTACGACTGTACTTGGTCCGACCACTATCCATTAGAAGTATGTTGCGATTTTACTGTTATGAAACCACAGTTGGTTTGTCATGAAAACATCCCTAATAATATACTGTGGGGAGATAGGGATGAGCAGCAAAAGCAGCTTTTCGAGAAAATTTGTAACGATCACTTTAGAACGGTTTTCCCATTATAACTGTCGGGTGTTGCGATGGTTTATGTAACAATAAAGAACACAGGGCAGTTATAGACCAAATTTACAAAGATATTGTTATGACTATGAGTCAAGCGGCTGTGATTAGCTCAAAGTGTAAAAATAATGTAATCAAACGAAAGCGTGCTGTGCTGGGCTGGAATAAGCATGTTCGTGATGCTCACGAAGTGGCCAGGCTACATTTTCTGACCTGGTTACAATATGGTAAGCCTACAGGTGGACCTGTATATAATGACATGGTGGAGTCTCGGCGCACTTTCAAGGCTAAACTAAGATGGTGTCAAAATAATACTGAACAAATAAAAATGGATATTCTTGCATCACACCATGCAGATAAAAATTTCAAAAGCTTTTGGAAAGGCACGAGAAAACTTAGCAGTAATCCCAGCAGTCCCTTTAAATGTTAACGGAGTAACTGAGCCGCGTGGCATTGCGAACATGTTTAGAGGTCAATTCCAGCTGGAACCTCTCTCCGGCGTGTCGGGGATGCTCAATGCTAACGAAGTCGAGCAAAATAACTTTGGGTCAGCAGTATTACCCTCTTTTACTGCTAAAGACATATCCGCCATTATAAAGCGTATGACTAGGGGTAAGTCCCCAGGACACGATGGAATTAGTATTGAGCATCTTCAGCATGCGGGGATGCATTTGCCGAGGGTTCTAGCTATGTTTTATACATTTTGTTTAAGACACTGTTATCTGCCTGATGAATGTATGAAGACCGTAGTTGTGCCAATAATCAAAAATAAGACTGGTGATGCTTCAGATAGTAGGTAGCAATTATAGGCCCATTTCGTTTGCTACCACAGTGGCGAAAGTGCTGGACAGTCTGCTTAATCGTATTTTGAACAGTCATATAAAACTAAACGACGCTTAGTTTGGTTTTAGGAACGGGCTGTCGACAGAAATGGCGGTTCTGAGCCTTAAGCACACTGTCCGGTACTACACCGATAGGAAGACTCCGGTCTACGCCTGCTTTTTAGACCTCTCGAAAGCTTTCGATTTGGTATCCTATAACGTGCTGTGGAACAAAATGAGGACAGAAACCAGCATTCCAAATGAAGTCATTAACATTTTTGATTATTGGTACAATAATCAAATCAATGTTATAAGATGGGCGGGCGCAATCTCCGATGAGTACAGATTGAAGTGCGGAGTAAGGCAAGGAGGATTAACCTCGCCCAGCCTCTTCAATCTGTACGTAAACGGTCTCATCGAGAGGCTCAGTGACACCAAAGTTGGTTGCTCGATTGACGGAAAATACGTCAATAATATTAGTTACGCTGACGATATGGTGTTACTGGGCCCCTCCATAAGTGCCGTTCGGAGACTCCTCTCCATATGTGTGGATTATGCCGGGACTCATGGGCTCAGGTATAATGTTAAGAAAAGCTCCTGGTATTTCAATCTCCTGGTCATAAGGTGACGCACGTACCACCCGTCTTCATAGATGGTGTTTCATTACCAAGAGTCTCGCGATTCAAGTACCTGGGCCACTGGGTCTCGGAGGACCAATCAGACCACGAAGATATTGAGAGAGAGCGTCGGGCGTTGGCTGTCCGATGCAATATGTTGGCCCGTAGATTTGCGCGTTGCAGTAATGCAGTAAAAGTGACATTGTTTCGGGCGTTTTGCCAGTCATTTTATACGTGCAGTCTATGGGTCAAATATACGCAGAAGACAATCAACGCCCTGCGCGTACAGTATAACAATGCCTTCAGGATGCTGATGCGGCTGCCGAGGTACTGTAGCGCGTCGGGCATGTTTGCAAACGCTCATATTGTTGGCTTTCATGCCATTCTCAGAAAGAGTGCAGCATCCTTGCTCAGGCGTGCCCGCGGCAGTGGCAACAGCATTCTCAGTGTTGTGGCCGGCCGTTTCGACTGTCCAATATTGTGGCATTGTGTACAGTTACATGTCAAAAAACAAAAGACTGAATAGTGGAACAATAGCAGTACGCTTCACGTTTGTTATGACTGATTAGCCCCATATTTGTATTTTTTAATATTTTTGTTAATTGTATTATTCATGAGTTCATGAAATTCTAATTTCCTAATCTATGACATAATTTCTTATTTAATTAAACTTTTTTTTTTATTATTATTTCATTTTTAATTTTGGATTGCAGAAATTTACATTGTAGTTGACATTTAAAAGATTTGTATTAATTTATATCATTTCATTTTTATATTGTATTTTGATGTTAATTTTAGTATGCGAGTGTGTATTTGTCTGTATGTGCCCCTAATGATTTTATCTGTTTACTAACATAATTTTTAAATGTATTTACTAACAATGTTATGGATATTGTGTGTCTGAATCAAATAAATGAATTGAATTGAATTTAACCATTAAGGCTGCACACACGACGGAAGCTTAAAAAATGGAGCAACTTCTCCCGTTTTCCCAACATTTCCCTTCACTGCTCTGCTCCTATTGATTGTAGCGTGATGAAAAGTATACTATAACATCCCCAGGAGTATGAAGAATAATTTTACCAAGTTTCGTTAATCCGTCGAGTAGTTTTTGTTTCTATAAGGAACAGACAGAAAGACAGACAGACAGACAGACAAAAATTTTACTGATTGCATTTTTGGCATCAGTATCGATCACTAATTACCCCCTGATAGTTATTTTGGAAATATATATCATGTACAGAATTGACCTCTCTACAGATTTATTATAAGTATAGAATAGAATAGAAGATAGATAAAATACATATATCCCGATTATCATAGCAAATAATTTTCTATACATACATACATACAATTTATTACTTGTTTGTCAAGTGAACTGGCATCTTCTGTGCACGCTCGTTCTATTATGCGTATCATAGACATCATCCATCGCTTTTCATCGTGATCGAGGTCAAGAATAGGAACATAGCGTCAAAAAAATATACCTATCGCTGAAACGCCGCGGCCCAAGAAACGAGTTCTACCAGCAACACACGCAATCAACGTAGACGAAAATAAAATCAGCAACTAGACGAAAAGTAAACAACAACTATTGTTTTAATGGCGCGAAATCACCGAGCTAGACTCACTTCGGGCGCCTCTTTAATTACTACATCGCCGCAGAAACTAAATCCAGTATAAAATACATCGTAAAGATTAAAAGATCTCAGTGTTTATATAAGAAAGTGTTTCATAGTTTCAGCTGGTTGTTTCCCGCGCATCTTGTAAGGGTTTGTACAGACAGAGCTGGAGAATACTGAATGTTCAGCATGTTCTTTTTAAACATTACGCCTGTAACCTCTGAAGGCAGGGAGTAACTATTAGTACACCCAAATTTCGCCAGTTATCGTTAGGTCCCATGTAATAGAGGGCCACCATATTGCCATCAACCGCAGGGCACAAATCCAGGCTCACAGAGCTGCTACTTAGAAATTCCAGATGGAAAGACCAAATAATACTTTGCCTCACCCTGGAATCGGACGTCATGCTCAGCAGTCGCGCTTGGGATTACTACCAACTGGGCAGTTTTGCTATTTTGAGGAAACATGTTCTTAGTCTGCCTAACAAATGCTGGCTTGAGGATATAGACTCCAAAACATAGACAGGACTGGAGTAATATGGAGGAAAACCTTGCCCAATATAATTTGGTTATTAGGACTGAAAAGTTCTGTAACGGCAGCGACCGCGAACCGGAAGACGTTGCGTTTTAAGACTTCTCACTAGATGAACCGATGACCTGGTGAAGGTTGCGGAGATGGATGCAAGACGTACGGGAGCAGTTAATGGAGGCCTATGTCCAGCAGTGGACGTACTCTTTCGGCTGAAATGATGTAGATGATAATATGCTAATATAATCTGAATACATACCACACGAGAAAAAAATTCTGCTCGCTATTTTTAACTTTAGTTGTTAAAAACTGCTCGAGTATTTAGTTTCTCCGTCTGCGCTCTCCCTAAAAGTAAACTAAAGAAATGGGTCACCAAAGTAGTTGGTAGTCGGTAAGAAACGGACCGACAATCTGAGATATGTAGGGTACAATCTTTGAGTTACGAATCTTGAGCTGCTAGATCAAGTTCTGAAGTGGCGATTGGAACTTTGTTTACTTCAGAATTGGAATTGGATCGATTACTTGGTCGAAGCTTTGAGTGAGATGCACTTATCTGTTTGGGGCACTTTCTTCGTACATGATTTAGATAACCAGATCTATCTACAGATTACTTACAGATTTATATTTAAACTAAACATCTACGACATCTACATCTACATCAACGTCTCAAGGGTGTAGTGGTCGCAAACAGTACTGATGCTAGTCTTATGTTCGGTTCCCAAGACAAAGTGTTATACGGTTTTTCCATTAGGATTTTTTCAGTAGCAGCTTGTTGCCTGTATTGCTCCGATTGATGGCAATGGGCTCTCCCTTATTAAGTTATTACATAGGACTTAAACAACCGGTGAAATATGGGTGCACAAATACACCGTTGAGGAAATATAAACGCGTGTAAAAATATAAGTTTTACTGAAAGAATCCTTCAGCAGTTCAGTCCCATCATCATTGTAATCATAAGGTGTCATCACAGTTCAACGAGTTTGCTTCCCAAAGTCGATAATACGTATTCCAATAATTTCATTTTCACGTCAAAGTGTTGACGGAAGGAATTTGTTATCACAGAATATTGATTTCCACAGTTCATTTCAATAAATGGTAGAAATAGTGTTTTGATTGTATGACGTACCAAACGGGCTTTTGAAAGAGAATTTTTTTGATGGTCTAAATACCGAACATTCGTCATCAACTGCCTGCCTTTTTCTAAGTATGTTGGGGTCGACATTTAATCTAACCGGATGCAGCTGAATACCAATATTTTACACGGAGAGAATGCATATCCGACCTCCACAATCCAGTTAGCACTGGGATACGATACTTGGTTGTCAGAATTCTGACCCACTTACTTATACCTGTACCGACTGTCAAGAGTCTACAAATGAGAGTCAAGACCAATGGCTGTACGTCCTTGAAAAGGCAAGGATGAATCTTGGTGTGTAATTATAGGTGTTCACCCATCCAGGCAAGCACGGGCTTAACCTGAAGCACACCTCGGACACTCCATACAACGCCCGCAAAATAATTACCTATTACTACTACATAAACAAATAACGTTTGTGCACGACGTGCACGTGCAAATGTGTGCGTAAACTCTAGTAGGGTTGTCGTAGCCTAAAAAATGGCGCGGAAAGTGCAACGGTCTGCGTCGCGAAAACCGAACGACGACTAATACGAGCGCGAGCCATTGCTCAAGAGTCGGCGACGACTACCTCGAAGTGCGGGGTGAGGTGCGGTATTTAATATGAGCGCGGGGAAGGGAGTGTCCCTTCTGTACGTAGTACTATTATGTATTCTGTGCCTGAAGATCAACCAAAGTGCTATATTATTTAGTCACAAGCTCCTTCTACCTTCCTCTTCCTTAAACCAAATTTTTACGTAGTACGTCGAGGTACCTACGTAAATGTGACTTTTAACTGCCTCCGTGGTCGAGTGGTTCAGGCTTTGCCTTGTGACCCGGTGGTCGTGGGTTCGATTCCCACGGGAAGCATACTTTGTGAAGTTGTTTCCAGTTTGGTTAGGACATTGCAGGCTTGCTTCACTTGATTGTCTGATAAAAAGATGGTTCCGTGCTTCGGAAGGCACGTATAAGTCGGTGGTCCCGGCCGCCAAATGGCGGTCGTCAAACCATGTCAGAGGCCCTTGCGGCGGTTTAGAAACTCTGACACTAGGGTGTGTGCGGTCGTTAGACCTTACTGCCCACACGATAAGAAGAAGAAGAAGAACTAAATATTTGAGTCACGAGCATAAAAACCTTACACTTACCTGAAATGTTAAAGCGAAAACGTGAATATAACGATTGTGACCCATTTCTTACCTTTAAGTTGGTATTTATTCAAATGGACAAATCATCAACATCCACAGCCCGAATTCACCCACTGCTGGGTATAAGCCTCTCTTTTCTGGTACCTAAAAGACTAGGTAGTCGGAATTCTATATAAGTTAAAAGAAAATGTACGTAAGTAATTTATAAGAAATTAATTTTAATTTGCTCGTGAATGAACATTCCCATCATTGATTAGAAACTCCGTACGTTTCATTACCATTGCTAACATTTTGTTAGGGTTGTCACCCATTTAACGTCGCGGAACTGTCATGGCGGATTTGCAGTCATGCATCACCGCGTACACTAGTCGTAGCACTCGTAGCTCTCGACAAAATAGAGATATCCGTATGTCAACAGGTATTTTATGCGTGGATTTTGGTGCCTGAATTTCTGTGTATCTAAGCCTCAAAGGTCGAGCTTAAATATTGAATGTTTTCAGTGCTTTCTACAAACGTAAACATGATGAAAGTGGAGCTTTTGTAATATCTGAAAGTGACATCCCTAAATATTTATATATTAATATCTGTATTCGTGTACAGTAAAGCTCTAAAAAAGAATTTTTAATTGCCATTTTCGAACCCTCGGTTTGCCGACGATATAGTGGTCATGGCTGAGACCATGGAAGACCTCAGTGCAATGCTCGATGACCTCAGTAGAGCTTCCGAAAGAGTGGGTCTTAAAATGAACATGGACAAAACCAAGGTTATGTTGAATGTTCATGTAACACCCACTCCTATCAAGATCGGAGACTTTACGCTCGAAGTTGTGGACGATTATGTCTACCTGGGACAAACGGTCCAGTTGGGTAGATCTAACTTCGAGAAAGAGGTCAATCGTCGAATCCGACTCGGCTGGGCAGCGTTCGGGAAGTTGCGCGGTATCTTCTCGTCCAACTTACCCCAGTGTCTCAAGACGAAAGTCTATGACCAGTGTGTGTTGCCAGTGATTACATACGGGACCGAAACGTGGACGCTCACAATGGGCCTCATCAGAAAGCTCAAAGTCACCCAAAGGGCAATGGAGAGGGCTATGCTCGGAGTTTCCTTGCGTGATCGAATCAGAAATGAGGACATCCGCATGAGAACCAAGGTTACCGACGTAGCCCGAAGAATCGCCAGACTTAAGTGGCAATGGGCAGGGCACATTGCTCGCAGAACGGATGGCCGATGGGGCCGAAAAGTTCTGGAATGGCGACCGCGAACCGGAAGACGTTGCGTTGGAAGGCCTCCCACTAGGTGGACCGATGACCTGGTCAAGGTTGCAGGAACCCGCTGGATGAGAGACGCACGGGACCGGTCAATGTGGCGACGCCTGGGGGAGGCCTATGTCCTGCAGTGGACGTCTTTTGGCTGAAATGATGATGATGATGATGATTTTCGAAAGCCCAATTAGTTACTTAACATCACGACTAGCCCTGAAAGGTTCGACAACGGTGTACGATATTTTGCAATATATATTTCGGAATGAAGATATTTCGCAATTTATGTTTGTGTCCCATGTAGTCCAATTACAGTCATGTAAATTACAAAATCCTAATTACAAATAGGTATAAGCTCTACGGTTTAGTTACATTACACATACTATTGATATCGCAAATCAATTTAATCTCAGCAGATCTATTCCTCAGTGGTCCTATTTAAATCTAAGAGCCGCTCACAAATTGTAAGAACCAATTAAGTTAAATGGAATATTCTAGTAGGAGTAAACGACGCAATGTTCCATTCAAATGCTTCAACCAGACACATCGCTAATTCGTTAGCAACATTCATGTAATCTCGATTTCTCAGTACTGCCAACATTATCAACCCACAATTTACCTATCTTGGGGCCTAAAATTAATCAAAAGTTAAATTAATCGACATGACATCAAAAGGCATTTATTTGCCCTTTGAAAGCAACAAACAGATTTAACGGTGTTTAATTCGCCTGATAGTGATACTATACTACCTACCTATTTAAGTGACATTCTGCCAGGATGAAAGTAATTTCTGTTGACGACCTTTTTACCTACTTGTAAATGGTACTAATACACAATACAAGTAGGTGGTACTGTGAAAGAATCCACCTACTTATCATCACTTACTATATATTATAATGTTCACACCACTTCTGTACCAATTTGACTGATCACGAAAGAGAAGGACTTCTCTTATTTCTTCCCAAGAAAAATCAAGAAAAAATCAATCAAGTGCTTGATTATTTTTCTTGACTTCTTATTATTATTCATGAAGTAGTGCTGAAGAGTTCAAATTCAAATATCTCTTACATGGATACGAAATATAGTGTGTTAGGTATTTGAACATAAAATACTTCGGACCCTCTCTTTTAAACACAATCCTAGACCATCGTAAAACCACGTTATAAGAAGGGATGTTTCTAATTATTTCACTTACAGAATATTGCTTCTATCTAAGCATCTACATAGTATAATGAGCAACCCTACATCTGCAACTTCTCAACGTTCACCTCTAACTTTCTTTTTATAATATTCTAGAAACTTGTTTTCATTTTTTGTCTCCACCACTGGCGGACGGCACGATCGCGATTTGAATTAAAAAATGTATTCAGAAAATTACGTGGTGCATTGAAGGTTCCTTACATTTTTATTATAATTATATTTGAAAGGTGCATAAAAAATCCTGAGCTAAACGGAATAATGAGAATACAGTTATTAAACGATACTTTTTAAAGAGTAACTCTAACTAAAGCACCGGCCTTCAAAAAAATAAAAAATATTAATTAATAAAAGAGTAAACTCAATTGTGAAAAAAGTAGAAGACTTCAAACTTCCTCTACCAAACCCAAAGTATAATTCGAAAACCGAAGAATAGTAGATTATTAACCAAGGGGATAAAGCAGTGTCTTCTGTCGCGGGTGACGATTTAAATCGCGAGCGTAACGAAGAACCCGAGGTTTACTCCCGAGCGTAGCGAGGGTGTTAAAAACTTAAATCACGAGCGAAACGAGGGATTTAAGACGAGTCCTGAGTGTAGCGAGGGATTTAAGTTCACCCAAGACTAAGACAGCTTTATCACCGAGGAAAATACTCTACTTTTCGTACCATTTGCGAAAAAAATAACACAATAATAATAAGAGATAAGCATTTATTAAAAATAATTACTTAAAAGTAAAAGTTAACATTCGAAAATTGTACTGAATTTCATTCATCCTCTAGGGGGAGAATGTGATTTCTATCAATAATTGGACCAATGTTTCGAATGTTAACTTTTACTTTTAAGTAATTGTCATTATTTTTAATAAATGCTTATCTCATATTATTATTGTGTTAATTTTTTCGCAAATGGTACGAAAAGTAGAGTATTTTCCTCGGTGATAAAGGTGTCTTAGTCTTGGGTGAACTTAAATCCCTCGCTACACTCAGGACTCGTCTTAAATCCCTCGCTTCGCTCGTGATTTAAGTTTTTAGCACCCTCGCTACGCTCGGGAGTAAGCCTCGTGTCCTTCGTTACGCTCGCGATTTAAATCGTCACCCGCGAGTGCCCGCGACAGAAGAGACTACTTTATCCCCTTGGTTAATAATCTACTATTACCAACCTGCTTGTAAATGCGGAACAACGTACGAGCTTCAAGTTTTTTTGCATACCGCTCCAAAAACAAACTTTTCTGAATAAAAATTCAGAAAAGTTTTGTGTGAAGGTTGTCACAACGTGGTAATGTGATGATTGGTTGTCTCTTTACTCGTAGACTTTTTGTCACAGTGTTGGCGTGTATTTTGGTGGGAATAATATTCATATTTTATTAGCTGGTTTTTGGAATACGTAATATAAGTCCAAACAAAAACAAACAAAATTATGGGTCTCCCGATATCCATAGTAGGTACAAATGCTAATATTATACCTAAATGCTAAAAAGTACCGTTTTATGGTTTCTGGGTTTGAAAACACATTGGTTGAATTTCAATAATTATTCAGAAAGTAAGTTAAATTGAAACTATAGGAAAGGCATCTATTTCCTAGTTTCAATTTAACTTACCACAACTTTGGTTTTTTCAAAGCATCGTACGGGCCTCTAAAACAGCAATATCCGTTTTTATTGCCTTTTGATGATCTTGTTTAATTTTATTTTTGTACCTAGAATAAATCTTGCTATTTCACCGCCGTCTCACTTCTGTCACCGCCCGCTACAGGTAGAAAGCTAGTAGTAGTAAGTAAAGTATGGTCAGTAACGGAAGTAGCTTATCATTTCGGAATTTTAATATTTTGATGTACAGGACTCCAGGTATTATTTTTAATGTTTCAGAAGATTATTCTTTAAAATATTCCTTACTCTTCAATAACTTGTTAGTAGCGAGTTATATCTCGCTAGTTTTTATTAAAGAACTTGCTTTGAACCTATAATAATAATAATATAATAATAATATTCCACAACTATCACACAACGCCATCTAGTCCCAAGCTAAGCAGAGCTTGTGTTATGGGTACTAGACAACTGATAAACATACTTATATATTTCTAAATACATACATATTATAGATAAATTACACCCAGACACAGAACAAATGATCGTGCTCATCACACAAACATTTGTCCTGGGTGGGAATCGAACCCACGACCTCCGGCATAGCAGTTAGGGTCACTAACCACTAGACCCACAGGCCAGTCAACTTCGAGTAGTGTTAATCTACTTCTGAGGCTGACTGTACGAAGGATGCTGTGTCGTATCGATCGCACTCTTAATTAGTGGCGTTGGATTACCTAACTAATTAGGAGTTGGTGGACGGCTACCTAGATTCATTGGCATGCAGTTTTGTTTTGGATAGTTCAAATTGCGAGAGTTTGTGTTAATTTTCGTTCTGAGGACAACTCGCTTTATTACTGTAATGCGATTTCATCTTCAAAATGAAATACCTACCTACCTACCTATTTCATCGCCAGAGACAGGTTTTATTATAGAGGGTGACAAACGCATCGGTAAGCGCATTGACCAATCGTTTGGTTTATGTACTAATTAATTGATTTTCGCACGTTTAAACATTTTTTCGGTTCGATTTTATTAGTGTAATTGCAAAAGAGGGAAAGAGAACAAGATAAATGTAGAGATAGCTGAACCAACTTTTGAAACTTATACCATAACCATGTTACTTGTACCTAGTTGTATTTTAGAACTATGTGATAGTTAAATAGATAAACAAATAACTTTCCTTACATTTTTTGATATAAAAATAATGAAAACACTAAAGTCCGTTATATAAACAAGAGCTTACTGCATTATTAACATAACTTCATTATCGACTTAACGCAAGCTCGATATACGCCATTAATTTATCCATTTTCCTTCGCTAAAACGATGTGAAACGTAATTTTCTTCTTCGCTCCTTATATTGTCTCTTATGATTAATATTGCTGCAGGCTCACAAAGCAGGCTTGCCTGGGACACGCTGAGCTTTTTGTTAGACATAATAAAACTCGGCTTAAAGGAGTCTTGAACTATTGACCTTCGTGTCTGCAATGGCCGATGAGTAAGGTAGATGTGAAACTACATAATAGTATTTTTTTTGGGAGGTTGTGAAATCATCAAATGAGTCCTACCACTCTGGGCAGAGCGGTAGGGAGTGTCAGACTTCTTCTGACTAAAACCACCCATGTTCCTTCTTAGCCCTTTGTACCGAAGCCGCGGTATCTCTTTCGAATAACTCGCAGTCCCGAGCGACGGGCGTCGACCCTTGCGGGCCCAACTAGTCCTATTAATATTAAGTTTGTAAGTATGTATGTATGGACGGATGAATGGATGGGTGTTTGTAACTCTTTCACGCAAAAACTACTGAACGCATTTCGATAAAATTTGATACACCTGGATTAACACAAAGGATAGTTTTTATGCCGATTTTATCTTCCCATGGGATAATTTTAGAGTTGTAGCGGGCGAAGCAGCTGGCAACAGCTATAAATAATTAATAAAACTTTATTGTTACTTGAGAAGTGTCTATATTAAAAAAATAATAAGTTAAAAATGTGAAAATTCAAACATAGCTTCCCTAGAAAAATGAAAAAGTTGTGTGGTTGTTGGGTTTTTCTTTTAGATAATTATTTCTCCGTAGCAGCTCAGAATAGGTACCTACTAGAATTCTACCCGACTGATGGGAGTAGACTCATCCCCTATAATTATAATATACTAGCTTTTGCTAGCGGCTTCGCCCGCGTTAAAATAACGATTTTCCGTACAAACTTTCGTCCCCTATTTAACTCCCTTTGGGGTTGAATTTCGAAAAATCCCGATCCGTCCAGTGGTTTGGGCTGTGCGTTGATAGATCACTATGTCAGTCAGCATATTCTGTTATCTATGTCAGTCAGTCAGTCACCTTTGAGTTATATATATTTAGATGGGAAGTAAACATTATTGTTAACATTATTAAAATACGTATGTAGATAGGTGTATACCATAAGTAGGTACACCTCTGCATATTCCTTCGGAAAAACAAAAGAGTAAAGTTATGTTACTTTATAGCTCGTATGTTTGTAGTTCTTAGACACCTTACATTCGCTAGTGAAACACGAACTACATCTTATTCAAAGAACATCTCATAAATTCCAACAAATCATGCAGAAAGCAGAACTAAACAAACATCAAATGAAACCTCCGTCTGCTTTGAGCACAGAACTGCTACGACGAACACAGAAATGTACTTTCAATCAACCAGAAACCCAATAAACAACTGAGCAACTAAAAACAACAAATACATTTCTATTTGATTGAGCAATTTTATTTAATAGCCCGATAGAAATACAGCAACCTGCCGTCGAGTCTATAAAATAGAACAGGAATGAAATGCATTCTGAGAACTCGTTGCAAAAATAAATAAGACCTCCTTTCCTCCTCCTCTCTTACCTCCTTTGCACTCAGACAACGTTCAAGTGAGAAGATATTAAAAACTTATTGATACGTGCACTGCTTTTTAAATATAGGTACTACCTACTCGTATTAAATCTATTGGTAGCGTTCGAACAGTAATATGTCGACACTGAAATACCTGGCGCTGCGCTGTTACCACAAAAACGAGTCTCCCAAATATTTACCACATTTGAGAAAAATAAATTAATCGAATTTGACTACAAATGAATATGCCTTTTGCAAAAAAAAAACATAACTACAACCAACCAACTGGTTGATAGCAAAACACCTGATTAGAACATTACGTACAAATGTTCAGTCACAAAATAAATAAATGTTTCGTGTTCGTGGAAAAGTTTGGGTTCTCCAAAACTTTGACAAAACATATTTATTTGAATGATTACTGTCACCTTTGTTTGGATATCTTGCACTGCGAAAACTACCATTATGTCTACGACCTGTCTACGACTTATAGGTGCTATAAACGTCAAATCATAACTTATTTATTTCTGTGTATGAAAAGACAACAATCGTTGGAGGAAACTTCTGAATAAATGTTAGAAAACTTTTGTTGTTAAGATGATGGACATAACTTTTTCTGTGTAGTTATTAATGTTTGGTTGGTAATTGCAATACCTACAGATTATAAACAATGATCAATCAAGAGTAATCCGAGAAGTAAATGAGAGCGTGTCGGTTGACAGAGGACAATGGAAGAAAAAATCTCCATGCATAGCCTTATCCATTTCCCAGTTTAGAGAAACTATCCAGCACCACTAACCATTTCACATTTAACTATCTGTCTATTTGTGTTATTATAAGGTTGCTCTGTATGGTTGTCTCTGTGAATAAATACGATTAATAATTAATTACACTTAAAATTAAACAAGATAAAAAAAAAACATTAACAAACAAATATCAGTGTATCATGAGTGTATCCCTGGCTCTTGTTGTAGGAGTTCCTGTATCACAAGAGCCAGTAAGTACTCGTATCCCCAATTATAGTGCTACTAAATACAAGTCGTGATGTATCCTGTCAGTCGGTTCAATTTTCAAACACTAATTACTATCTTGTAATTAAACATACATGTCCAATTACTGATATGATTGATACGAGATAAAACTAATTAACTGTTTTCAGTAAAGGATAATCGGCATCGAAGTATCTGCCAGAAGGCTCAATAGCCACAAAATATTAATAATTGAAAAAAGGAGAACATTTGCTACTAACACGACATTTGGGAATTCGCGGAGCGAGTGCATGACCTAAATCGATGACTAGTTGGATACCGAGAGAAGAAGTCACCATGATAAGAAATGTTGTTCTTGAAGGAATCTATCCATTGGTATCTATTTCATTTCATGATGAACTGAAATATAATTGATTACAGTGTAGTTCCCAATTCGCTAGTATTTGGCATCGCAGTTTTAGAGAAAATAAAACAAAACCTTTTTTTCTATGAATTGGCAACACAGATTTGACACTTCTTTTTCGCGCGTTGAACGGCATCGCAAGTAAAAATGGTTTCTGAAGAAAAACTTATTGGAAACAGGAAGAGTCAACCACAGCAGTTGAAAGCATCAACCAACCAAGGAGATGGTATGAGATGGACCACAGACTCGACCACAGCCATCACACCGCAGAACATCCTTGAACCCACAGCGTTCCGAGAGAACCCGGGATGTCTACTACAACAGCAGGAAATAAACAAGGTACATATTTTGTTTGTTGGTTGTAATCAACAAATGACCCCATTATATTGCAGTGGATTAAGGATTTCATGTCCCTTTCATGTCTCAGTCCTAAAAATAATTTACCTGATTGTGAAATTACACATATGCAGGAAGCTTTTGTTCATAATTGTTCACCTTTTACAATTAAGAGCTATAACACCATGTTGTCATCCAAAGGGAGAATACATCTCAAAAGATTTTCCTAGTTTCAAAACCTGATGGCAAACAGGTTAATTTTAAATCTAAAACCTTTGAACAAGTATGTAAAAGTCAGCACTGCAGTAAGGTTAATTGCTGATCATTAATAAGTGTGTTGCATAGACTTAAGGAAGTCATATTTATGATTTAAAGTTCCTTTGTTTTGAATTCAATGGAACCTTATATGAATTTACAGCATTGCCATATGGACTATGTACTGCACCTAGTTTGTTCATCAAATTGTTAATACCTGTGGTTGTTTATGCAAGAAATTTAGGCCACTTATTCATAATCTACATTAATGATATTTTATATATTGACCAAGCATATTACAAGGAGTGTTTACAAAACACGAAAACAACAATTAGTGTGTTAAAGTTCATATGCTATTATTAGGGTTCCGTAGTCAACTAGGAACCCTTATTAATTATGACAAAAGTACCCTAGTACCTTGTTAATGTTGTAAACTGGGATTCATGATTAACTCCAAATCATTGTGCCTACCTACCAACCATACCTTTTGAAAAAAGAAATACAATGAAGAGTATGTTAAATTCTAAAATTTAAAATAAGAGAATTTTGCCTTGTTTTTAGGCACATTAGTAGCAGCATGGCCAGCTTTATCATAATATGGCATAGTACATACAAAACAAATGGAAATGGAATACCATTACTGAAATCAAACCATCTTTTTATCAGACAATCAATCAATTATTTTATTGATTATGATGCATCCATGACATTACCTATGGTTTACTTTTTCAATGGTCATCATCATCATCATTTCAGCCGAAAGACGTCCACTGCTGGACATAGGCCTCCCCTAAGCCCCCCTCGCCACATTGAGCATGACCAATAATTGACTGTTGACTTTCAATGGAGAAGGAATATAATTATGTTATTCCTCCACCAATGACACCATGCTTATCAGCAAAACTTAGAAGCATAGCAGTGAAGAAAATTTGATTTACAAGTTTATACAGACCTGACAGGTTGGGATACTCATTGCTATGGTGAAAATGTTGGAGGCCTGTGGTCACAATCAGAGCAAATATATCACATAAACCAGGTTAAGGGCAATATTTTCTGGTTTAAAATGCTTTGTAAATTCAAAAAATAATTGTGATATTCTTCTTCGGATTGACAACACTACTGCCATTGCTTGCATTAACAAGATGGGTAGTGTTCAATGTCTAACCTAAATGATGGTAGTAGAAGGATATGGGTTTGGTGTGAAGCTAGGTGTATTAATCTCCAAGCATCTTACATAAAATCTAAATATAACTTGTCAGATGAGGAACCAAGGCATACTAACATTGCCACAGAGTTGGAATTATCATTTATGAGTTATTAGCCTTACATAAAATCTAAATATAACTTGTCATATGAGGAATCAAGGCATACTAACATTGCCACAGAGTGGGAATTATCAATTATGATTTACTAGCTACCGGAGTTAATTCAAATTGTAAAGCATATGTGTCATGAACTTGATATAGAGACCCATATGCATTTCAGATAGATGCCTTCTCATTTAAATAGAGCTCCTATTTTTTTATACACATTCATACCATTGACATTAATTACGAATTGTCTTCAAAAATTAAAAAAAGGGGGGGGGCAAGGAAATATGAGTAGGTGTAGGTACCCACTGTGGACTTGTCAGATATCCTTTGGTAAAAATGACTATGGTTATAAAACCAATCATATTCTATTCTAATAATAATTTATTACAATCTCCTTTCAGTACCAAACACCCATAAAGCAACCAGCTTACTCCGGCAGCGACCATCTTTTGCAAAATGCATTCACTTAAAGAGTTGGTAGTTATTCTGCCAAAATCACAGTGTGATTCAATACCAGATCTAATACAATACCTCACTGAAATACATTATACATAAACCAAAATAATGTTGGCTACAGCTTGTTACATTAGGCTAGATCAATACTTTCGCTTCTCTGTTAAATGAATGAATTGACAGGGATGATCACATCAAGCGTTTTACTCATGGGTCTTTAAAGAATTTAACCCGCTTTATACAAGTATGGGAATACTTGTGATCCTACAATAGTAGTGTAGTAGTAATCACTGTCTAATTGGGGATAATCTGAATTTTAATTTAAAAAATTAAGTAAAAAGCTTGTCACCTTATTAGCTCTTGCTACTGCTCAAAGAGTGCAGACTCTATCAGTTATTAAAAGACAATATGTCCATGTCACAAGACATAATACATTATGTACATTACTATTCTTATAAAAATATCACTGTCATCAAAACTGAAACCTGCTTTCCTTTTATAACAGGCATCCAAACAAACAATTAGTAGAAGAATTAAATTATTAATGAAGGGAAGTGGGATTGACTGATATATTATGTACCACACATAACACACTATACGCAGACATATTTTGCTAAACAGGCAGGGGTGTCATTAGATGTCATTAGGAAAACTATTGGCTAGCCAGATAGTTCTATTACATTGACAAGGTTTATGATGTATCAGTGAATGTTAATGGTTTATGTCTGTTTGACGGCACGGTTGGCGCAGTGGCTAAGCGGTTGGACTGCTGAGCTGCGTGTCGCGGGTTCGATCCCCGCACGGAACAAATATTTGTATGACCTGCAGATAGTTGTTTCGGGTCTGGGTATTTGTGTATGTGACTTTATATGTTTGTGCACGCACCCACGATACAGGAGAAATCCTTAGAGTGGGGCAAAAAAAAAAAAAAAAAAAAAAAAAAAATGTCTTACATGACAGCTTTATTCTGCTTTATTAATACCGTCTTAAATACCAACTTGAAGATGTAAATCATATTTACATTCCTTTATTTATCTTTACACAAACTTAATAAGTTTAATTTAAACATTCAGTTTTAAGTTTTATTCAAACATTCCATAATATTAATGATTATTTATTTTATTTGTACACTGTCATTAATAGTGTTTTAATTTAGTAATATGGCATTATTAGCTATACATACTTATAGCATTTATTGTTTCATATTGTATCTGATTATGAGACAGGACTGATAGTATTTTATTATCATGAAAATACTAGTAGCCAATTATCATTGGTTTGTCTTTAATGACGCCCTAGTTATGTAAGCCACATAATGGCTATTTTGTCTTTTTACACATACATACGTATTATATAATACCTTAAGATTGATGATTATGAATCATACCTACCTAAGATATACAAGCATAGGTTGACTATATTGGTCTCAAATAAATTTGATTCATGTAACAATAAGATTGATTTGGTAAGTCTTGTATATTTCCAAAAGAGTGGCCCATGTCGACTTAGACTCTAAACAGCTACACTGTAATCAATTATATTTCAGTTCATCATGAAATGAAATTGATTAATCAGACGAACTTACCTTAAGTGAAGTCCGATTACAATTTCATGAAGGATGAACTGAAATATAATTACCCACCCAACCCATCCTTTTTAGGATTAGTCCCTTGTCGAATGGGCTAATAGAGCAACGCTATCTCTAAAGAGTGTCAAATCTGTGTTGCCAATTCATAGAGAAAAAGTTTTGTTTTATTTTCTCTAAAACTGCGATGCCAAATACTAGCGAATTGGGAACTACACTGTAATCAATTATATTTCAGTTCATCCTTCATGAAATTGTAATCGGACTTCACTTAAGGTAAGTTCGTCTGATTAATCAATTATATTATACCTTAAGGCGATATGTCGATGAAGCGACCCGGGCGACTGATATGACAAGCGAGCGAAAGTGATACAAATACTTCTGAAACGCAAAAGAAGAGATGTCAATAATTTGCGTCTGCTCGGAATAGAACGACGTATGTGCCAAAACGAATTCTCTCCATTTTTAACAGAAAATATAAATAAAACTTAAAATTACTTTGAGCGACCTTTGATATAATAATTCTCTATGTTTCAAAGTAAATTCCATTGAATAATTCTTAAGCGTTACACCGTGCTGTCTAAGAAAGTAAAAAAATAGATATAACTTTGCAATTTTTTTGTATCGAGAAAAATTGATTGAATCGTGTATTCCTTTTACACGATACCAGACCAAAAAGTCAAAAACCATTTACCAAAATGTCAAATCGCTATTCCACACACTTAACAAGTTACACGATATAGAAAAATCACATATTTCTCAATAAATCACCTTAACGCTATTGAACGCTGGGGCAATTCTGGCCATTTTCCTTTACCTGTAATATTTTACTATTTGCGAACACAATGTTGATAATAAGTTTTGGATATTTAAATTATTTACAGTTTTTCATGTCATCATAATTATACCTACATATTGCTCAACGAAAAGTTTAGACAGTTAGGTAATAGTGTTGATACCATCTCAAAACGCAGGCGGAAAAACAGAACTTTTATGCACCAATTTTGACATAACGTTGCGAATTTTCTTGACAAGCAGCGCTACCTTGAACTGCACACATATACTATACCTAAAAACCATTCCTGTTACCGTGACATTACTTTCAAATGTGTAGGTACCTATGTCTTCGTCGATGTACGGATGCCAGCACGTCAAAAACCATCATCGAGCTACTCAATTTGACTTTTAATAGAATTTTCATTGGGTTCAAAGTTGATTGGGAATTGCTAGCGTCTGTCCGTGTTTAGTTACAAATAAGCTAATTTATGATCGGCCGCTGCCTTAGTAACGTCTAATTTGCTTCAATAAAAACTTCGTAAATTATTGATATTCATTTACGCCCTTTAAATCAAAAGTTTTAATTGAGGAGCTCAAACAAATTGGGTCAAGTAACCCCATTAGTTACATTTTCAGGAAAAAATGTTGGTATTTTGTACAGCTTCCTAGGACGAGATCATTTGGGTTTTTGCGACGGCAAATTACGTCGTAATTTATTTGAAAATATATTTTATAGCTTTTGTTACTTGCTGGGCTTCGCAACGGGTTCAGAATTTGCCTTCAAAGAGTTTTTTTAGTTCTATAAGTTATTTTTGGCGCTTTTGATTTTTCAATAAATCAATTTCACCATACAGACGCCAGAGAGCAGTGGTGGCTCAGTGGTAGCGGCTCCGACTTACGAACAGTGAGTCGTGGGTTCGAACCCAGTCAGGCGCATTACTTTGTGTAATTTATTTAATCAACGCTGCTCTCAAAATGGCGAAGGAAAACATCGTGAGGAAACCGGCATGTCTAAGAACCAAAAAATTCGAAGACATGTGACATCTGCCAATCCGCACTGGGCCCGCGTGGTGGATTATAGCCCATCCCTCTCCTAAAGAGGAGGCCTGTGTCCCTGCAGTGGGAACATTATGGGCTGATGATGATGATGATGATACAGACGCCAAAAGATTAATTCCATGGGAATTAAACATTCCCATGAAATTTTTTCAGTCTTACGGAGTCTGTATTTCGGCCCAGTAGATGGCAGTAGGCCCGCCTCCATGGGACCACATGGGACTTAAACATAACTGGCGAAATGCGCGTGAACTATCAGGTACACCTCTGCCTTCATCATCATCTACAGCCTATAATGTTCCCACTGCAGGGACTCAGGCCTCCTCTCTAGGAGAGGGATGGGCTATAATCCACCACGCGGGCCCAGTGCGGATTGGCAGATGTCACATGTCTTCGAATTTTTTGGTTCTTAGACATGCCAGTTTCCTCACGATGTTTTCCTTCACCGTTTTGAGAGCAGCGGTGATTAAATAAATTACACAAAGTATGCGCCTGCCTGGGTTCGAACCCACGACAGTTCGTAAGTCGGGGCCGACACCACTGGGCCACCTCTGCCTTACCCTTCGAGAATTACAGGCGTTATGTAATGCATAATCAATAAATCAAGGAACAACATTATAACAGGGAAGACTAGTTTATTAAAAACACTACCACGAACTATGTAGTTATTATTAATATCAACCCGTTACAAGCTTCGACAAAGCGCTTTGTGTAGCTGACACTTTCTAGAAAACGAGAGGTTGGAAAATAGGTACCTAGGTAGTTGTTTGTTTAAGAACTAGTTAGTTAGTACTCAGGTTTTACATTAGCACTATGGTATTAATCTTTTAGTACCTACAAACGATGGATTTTCCTTCAAACTAAGATACAAACCACCATAATAATTCAACCCATAATAAACTACATATCACACTTCGCTAAAGTTATGATTCTAAACTTTTAAAGCAATTTTCATAATTAAATTTTCAAAAAATAAATAAATAAATAAAAACATAACATTTCAGATTCCTTTGATCTCAGAATACCACAAAACCTAAAACCCAACCCCCCAAACTTAAATGAATATCGATTAATTCCTAGCTCCTGACTACAGGAGTGCAAATAGGAGTTTTATGACGAAACTTTAACTCTACAGCGCTCTGCACTGTAAACTCATATGCCGATCGTGAAACTAAAATAAAAAACAGGAGTTTTCCTATGGGATAATAAAGTACCTATATCGATTGCTTTTATTTCAAATATATATGTATCGATGTTGCCATACTCCGCGTATAAATTAAGGTAAAAAATACTTACTAGTTGTGATTAACGCATGTACTCCATGACGCGCGCTCGCTTCGCTCGCATATTAAATAACACTAATATCTTCTGTCCCCGAAGTGCCGGGCCTCCTTCGTCGGCCTACGGCCCGGTGCCCATGCCGCCCATAAAGGATACTGTCGCGAGACGGTCGTATTATAGGAACACGAAGAAAAAACTTAGCGGACGACTAGCAACAGCCATTCGAAGTGTCTAGTCGTCCGATTAACAGATGAATAAAATGGTTAGGTTAGGTTACATTGTAAATATGTATTTGTATTTTTTTTATTTTGAAAAAGTAATCACTTAGACTTAAATTAAATGCGATCGCTTTGAGTAAATCTAATTCTGTGTAAGTGTCATTTGAAAATTCGGTCAAATTATATTATTTCAAATAAAATTAGTGCATTTGAAAATTCGGTCAAATGATATTATTTCAAATAAATAAATATGCTAAATAAAAATCGACCAATTAACTATTCAGTCAAATGAATAATTATGCAAACTGACTTTATGCTAACTGAAATTAGTCGAAGTGATTTTCGACGAAACGTTGTTATGCCAAACAAGGGTAAACCAACAGCAATCTACTTCATTGGAAAACTAAAAGACAATTTTATTAACTAAACAATAAAATAGCATTCTATACAAATAAAAAAAATAAGACTTAAGGAACATTAAACTATAATTATTGGTCCTGTACGAGGCCCAAAGTTACCCCTTTTTTCTAACTATCGAATTCTCTGGTTTGTCCTCTGCCATGGAGTGAGGGGCTCTCAGACCTCTCAGACTCTTAACTGATTAAAGACCACTTTGGTGTTCTCGTGTGGAACACACTTGCACCGGGGATCATAGGTACTAGTGCGCCGTCCTTCGAGGAGGCTTCTGCGGGCCTTCTCCGGGCCAACATGAAAAAAAGAAATGGAACCAAACAACTGAAAGTCGTAGAGGCGTGTGCCCAGCAGTGGGACGATCCAGGCTAACACTATCAGGGAAAGATAGGACCTTAGACTTTTGTCCAGTGCCTTCTTCTACACAGATCTTGTACACAATGTACATCATTATAAAGAACACTGATGGGCCAATCACTTCAAAAGACACGTTCCATTCCAGTTTCCTACTTCCTTCAAAATAAAGTTATAATGAAATTCGGAATGACACACCATAAATCTCTGAAGATTGACATTATCGAGACTGAAAGTAAATCCCATTACGTTTCCCTCTCGTAAACGTAATATTACCGTAACATTATATCGTCATCATCTTTGTTTTAAACAAGTTTATTTATCATAATTAGGTATATCATGCATTTATATTATACACTTACTTACTTAAAATTATATTTTTATAACATAACGTAATGTGAACCTTTGTAAAGAGAGAAAATAATGGTATTGTATCATTATTGTATTGTAAACATTGACAAGTTTTAGCCGCCTGATATGAATGTGAACGGGTCCATATTGGCTCACCTAAAGTTCTTTATCCGAAATTGTTCTTCCTAACGATTTGTAATCCGAATGATCACTCTTCCTAAAATTTTTCATCCTAAAGTTTTCATTCATACTATTTGTAGTCCTACCGACGATGTTCATAACACTCATGTTTCCGAAAATTGGAATTCATAATATCATTAGTGTAAATATATTTAAACTCCTACTGTTTTTTATCCTAACGCTTTTATTCCTAAACATAATTACCATAATATTTTCACTCATACAACTGTTTAGAATGATTAAAGGTCGTTTCACTGATTTTTGTCTTGAAATAAAATAAATGAATGAAATTCAGGTCAGAGTGTCGTCTTGGGGGCACTATGAAAAAAATACTTAGAAAAATTTCGCGACCAATTTCGAGGTAGCGCTCGCCGGCCGCTGCCGCGGCACCGCTCGCTTCGCTCGCTCGGCTCGCGCGTAGTTGGTCACAGTTCTAACCTAACCTAACCTATGGATATCTTTGCATAGTATATAAGGTCCCATTAAAATAGGTGGACAAATTTTAACACAGCGTTTAGTAAGCCTAACTAAAGACATCTAAACAAAAAAAAAAAACACTATCTATAAAGTGATTTTATTTTGACTTAAAATAATAAATTGCCGGCACTCTAGAACAAACTCATCCTATAAAAGTAGGTATTTTATTTCTTATTCTTATATTTTTTTTTGCTAAGTATTGTCCTTATTTTAGCGGTCTGAATGATTTCTAAAATTTTGTCCACCTATTTTAATGGGACCTTTTATAATACTGATTATTGTGAATAAAAAGTAATATAAACAAAAAAAAAGATATGACTGAATAATAGTGTAAAAGATGGTTATGTTGAGAAAATATAGGAAAAGAAATAATAGTGTAATAGATGTTTATTGCTACAGACATTATGAAGTCGAATGCTTTGGAATTAAAACATTAGAGACAGAGAAGTTAGGAATTGCGATTGTTAGGATGAAAAATGTTAGGAAGAACATTTTCGGATTTCCAATTATCGGAGTTGAAATTTTAGGTGAACTTTGGCGCACCCATGTGAACCGATGGTGCGGCCTAGGAAGGAGGAGCTTGTACACATTCAGTACATCATTCGGAACATCACCACATATAATTATGCGTGTCGCGGGTTCGATCCCCGCACGGAACAAATATTTGTATGACCTGCAGATAGTTGTTTCGGGTCT
The DNA here is from genome assembly GCA_949775195.1 of Diarsia dahlii. Taxonomy (NCBI): domain Eukaryota; kingdom Metazoa; phylum Arthropoda; class Insecta; order Lepidoptera; family Noctuidae; genus Diarsia; species Diarsia dahlii. The sequence goes on along the minus strand of OX459191.1, from coordinate 19,457,529 downwards.
GGGTATTTGTGTATGTGAGCTTATATGTTTGTGAACGCACCCACGATACAGGAGAAATTCCTAGTGTGGGGCAACGTTTTAAAAAAAAATAAAAAATAAACTTAGATGTTTTTCAGGCTTAATTAAAAGAAAAGTACTGTAGCATCGGTGATTTAAAAAAACTGGTGTTCTACAAAAGTGTGTCCTACACGGTCAGAATGTATGAAACAGGTGTTTTATTTAAATTAATCAGTAATTTAAAAAAAATCTGTTCTAACGTCCGGGGCAACTAGAGCGGCCCCGATGAAAATCCAAAATGAAACATGGTATCTTCAGAATGATGTGTTGAAAACTAGGTAACCGTTTAAGTGTCGGTGTCCCTTTCACCCCGTTATACAATATAATTATGAACCTACACAGTACTCTATTATAACGTAACTAGCTTTTGCCAGCGGCTTCGCCCGCGTGAAAAAAAACGACTTTCCATACAAACTTTCATCCCCTATTTAAATCCCTTAGGGGTTGAATTTCGAAAAATCCTTTCTTATTCCTTGTCTACATTATAAAGGGAACCTCTGTGCAAAATTTCAGCTTTCTAGGTCCAAGGGTTTGGGCTGGGCGTTGATGAGTCAGTCAGTCAGTCAGTCAGTCAGTAAGTCAGTCAGTCAGGACTTCTCTTTTTATTTATATAGATTACTACGAATGTCTCTAGCTAAACAATAACAAGAGTATTATACTGCAAACCACTATTAACACCGAGTAGAAATAGCTCTTTGGTAGGAATTCCTCCGGGAAGCCTATTTTCTAGAACAAAGCAGTGTTTCTTTGTTTAATGATGATGTTAGTTTAAAAACTTGTAATGAAATCTTGTTTGAATATTTCGTTGCTTAACTAAATACAGACGTAAATCTACTCTTTCATGTATCTGTGATTGCTTCTTAAGCTTAACGCTGAAGATTAAATATAAAACGGTAAACTACCGTTTTAGGGTTTCGTAGTCAACAAGGATTCGCCATGTCCATGTCTATAGTTTCGCCATGGCCGTCTGTTTGTCTGTCCGCACTATAGCTCAATTCTCAAAGATTTTTAGTACTAGAATGCTGTGATTTGGCATGAATATGCATACACGGGAACTCAGAACATTTAATGTTCTGAGTCAATATTTTGGCGCTATTGCCAAGCCCCATGATTATGGATCAGTTGAAATTAAACAGTAACAGTGGCTATAGTTGAATAGTTAGTAAACATGGTAAATATCACGTTTTCAGCATTTCAGACTTCATTAATCAACTAAAGTCCTAATTCACCTAATTGTGGCACATATAAATAGGGTTACCACATTTAGCGCGCATTCAGCGTTCTCGAAAACCCAGATTTTAACTTTTCTCATTTACTAATACGCATAAAGTTCGCGTTCATAGCAAAATGGTTCTGTCGAAATGAAGCACAAAATTTAATACAGTCAGCATCTGAAGTAGATAAATAGGTACTACACAAAGTTTTAAATCTGGTAAAAACTTGTTAGAAATTACTCGTTACTAAGAAGTTATTGAAGAGTAAGGAATGTTTAAAAGAATAATCTCACACATTCTTGAACTCAATTCGCACATCAAATAATTTAAATTCCGAAATGTTAAGCTACCTACTTCTGTTGCTGACCGTACCTACGAATGTGGGAATTGAGTTCAAGCGTTTAGTCAAAGGAACTTTGGCAAGTTTTCGTATTTCTGTTTAGACTTACTTTTCTAAATTATTTAGTATTTGTGAAGATGGGGCTGATTTCGATGAAAGTAACATAAATTAAATAAGATACTGTACCTACTCACGACGATCAATCAAGCGACCTATATTAAACCTGTTTAGTCCTGTGTTACTGAAAAGATGACACCTACTAAACGACTTTAAATAAAAATAGGAAATCTACATATTTTTATTTAGGACACAAATAAATGTTAATTAAAAAAAAAAGAAATCTAAAATAACATTACTATCGGAAGTCGCTGGTAAAAAGTCAATGAAACAAACCACGACTCTCCAGAACCATTTCAGTTTAGAGACGAAGATGATACATTTATTACTACTTTAGTTGTAAAAGAAACCTTGAAGAAAGATTGTTCACGGAGGCATATAAAACATATAAAAGAGGTCGAGTTGATAATACCACCCGTCCCGTTTTTAACCCGAACATAAAGTAGTACCTAGGATATAGGCTTAGCATAAGTTTATTTACTACCATGGTCGTAGCTACGGATGTACTAATAAATATTCCAGAACACTTCTTACGAATTTCTTTCGTTTATGGTGACGATTCTTGAGGTAACTGACTTATACTACGGCACCTAGTCAGAGTAAGTAAGCTGAAATGGCAATGGGCCAGCCATATTAGCCGTAGAACTGTTGGAGTGGACGTTCGGAGTAGTCGCAAGTCAGTAAGCGTAAGATATAATAAGGGACGGACAAACTACGGGGAAAAGGCGATATTGTTTGAAGGAGCACAGCTGTTTAACGACCTACTAAATGACGTAAAAGATTGTGATAATATTAACAGATTTAAACTAAAACTGAGAAATTACGTTTATCAAATGTAGTCATACCGTATAATAAATGTTAGCAATTACATACTTCCTACATACTTGTTTTGTATAACTTCACCAACACGCATCAGAGGCAAAATGTATTTATTTAGATATAAGCAATTACTTTGTATCTCATTATAAGTGAACCTATGTAAAGTTCTTATGAGAATAAATTCTTTAAACCGATAAGAGGCCAAGAACCTCAGACTTGGGGGAGCGACGATCTAGGCTGGTGGCAACTGAATGAGAGGTGCCAAGAATACAGTTGTAGCGTGCGATTGCAGAACCATATACCTATCATAATAAATATAACGCACTGACCGCGGCATATTATTTACCTCCACATAAAACTGTACAGTATACCTTTACTAACTATAATACCATTTAAAACTATCTACCTCTCAAGAATCTACTTCCTATTAGACTATGCAAACTTCGGATGCACTGCATAACTTCCATGATTAATAGATCCTGACAGATTTGAGTTTACCACTTAGCCAGGTAACGATGATTCTCCCTGCATAATCTAAGTTTGGACCAGATTTACATTGGCTGATGGATATTTTGATTACAGGAAGATACTATTTCGACAGTTTCAAGGAGACTCCAAACTTTCCTTAATTCGGTGAAGTATTGTGTGAAAACTATGCAATTCAATGTTCTGTCTTGTCCATGCGATTTCTGTTTGTCATTCTAAAAGGCCTTCGCTGGATTATTTCTTCGGTGAACGTTTTGGGGGACTGTCTTTTTGACATTAAAAATTATATTTTCAGCATAATTTGAATAAATTACTTTTGTTTTGATTTGAGTCTTAACTGTTATTTCTTCTTTGGAAGCTGTTATTAAAATTTCCGTTTTACCTTTAAACTTTTTACGTTACGAACGGATATTTGTATGACCACAGGTAGCCGTTTCGGGTCTGGCTGTTCAGTGACTTTCTAACATTCGAAAAAGTTTGACATTGAGAATTTGAAGTTGAGACCTTAAACTCCACTCAGGGGATTATTTAAAAATTTGATTCGCGGGCTACTTTGAAGAAATGTAATGTTGAAATAGAGTTTGTCAAGTTTCCAACTCAGAATCCGGTAATTCATCACAGCAACAATTTTTCAATAAAATATGAAATCAATAGCGATACACAAATAAAACGCATCAACGCTCAGAGGTTTACATTTTAAAAGCTTTCGAAACAAAGTTACGTATTCATGGAACGGAATACAATACAGCAAAAATGAATTGTGTCCGACGCACGAATTCGCGCTACTGACAACGTTCGCGCCTCTGGTGTTAAAGTTGTTTCCGAGTGAATCAAACTTACTATTTACATAACCATCAGAGCTTCGTGTTTATTTACCACTGGATATAGATTCCATCTATTGTTTAACATTTAAAGACAATAGTTTGAAATTGGTTCATATACCCAACTAAGACCAGCCATTTTATAAAGATGTACTACTCTCTACATTTCTTTACATATTTTTCCTTTCGCTGGCTTGCTGGCAGAAAACGCTACGTTTTGTTACGATGTTTTCTCATGTGCTCTCTTGTGAGTACAAAAACGATAAAAAAAAAAGATAGTTGTGTCAGGCTGGATATAGAATGCAAAGGACAGTAGGCTGTTGCACCACAGCCAATTAATAAATAAAAAAAAAACCGAAACGAGGTTACCTCTAACTTAATTTAAATAATGAAAAAACAAAAGCAACCATCTCGTGGTAGTATTGTGGAAAAGTCCTCAAATATACATCACCCGCTCTCTCGCACAAATCTCTATCAACCTCTTCAATATTGGATCTGATTGCGGTGAACACAATCCGCTGACATTTTATAGAAACACGTCCGGCTTCCAGACTGAGCACAAAAGTATAGCACACGTTAGTGACCTTGTGGTGGGAAAACAGTGTTTAAGTAAATAACAATCGGATTGAGAACCTCCTCCTTTTTTGAAGTTGGTAAAAAAAGAAACACATTTACTTGATAAAATGCGTTTCCTAAAGCGATCGTTTGTCGTTGCTCCAACATTTTAATTCAAGGAAATGAGCGATTACTGAGTTTATGTTTAAACGTTAAAAGTCGTAGAGCGTCACGTGTGGTCTGTGGTGCAGAAATGTAATTAAGAAGATCGTTTCAATCCATCCGTCCTATGACGATGACAGGCTTTGTCGACGGCGCGTTCATGTTCCACGCGTGCCTCAAAGAGATGTCAGCAACATTGCAGAGACCCGCAATGGCCTACGCCTGTTGGGGCTGCGGGTTATTCGGAAGAGATACCGCGGCCACGGACACAAAGGGCTAAGAAGGAACATGGGTAAAAAAACAGGAGTAAGAACAGGAAAATTATTCGACAAACAATAGGTGAAGAAAAATATTTATGATTCTCTCAAAGTTCTTATCGCTTTTCGAGATGACGATCGTGGTTAAATATTTTATGAACACTCCGATCAGAGTTATAATTTTCCAATGAATATTGAAGTTCGTAAATTCCACGACACTTACATACAGGTAGACATTTTAATAGCTCGTCGGTAAAACTTGTGTCAAGGAAATTCTGCGTAGGTACTAAATGCGTCACTTTTTACCCGACAGGTGGAGGGTAATGTGTTTAATAGCCTATGTATTATGTATGTTTGTTCTTTCCTTCATTCTATTCTGTGACGCCGTAGAGACTAAACGCATGGACTGATTTTGATGAGTCTTATGTCAATCAAATTGCCTAGTGACACTAAAGACACGAAATTAATTTAATAGTCAAACGAACTTACCTGTAAGTGAAGTTCGATGGTAATTATACTTGTTGTTGTATTGTCCGAAGATGATTAGGAAAACTAATGTAGTCTCGGCTTTTTAGTCAATGTAGGCGTCGGTGACAAAAAAGCCGAGACTACATTAGTTTTCCTAATCATCGAGGACAATACAACAACAAGTATAATCCAAATTTACTAAGCGACAACCAGACGAGACACCTTATTTTGAAAAATTGTTAAGTGGGATTTCATTGAAGAGGTATTTGAAAATCACTATAGGTTTCTCATAATTATGATTTTTCATTTCGAATACCCATTTAGGATTTATAACGATTTAAATTCCGTTATTTGAAACGACAAATCCCCAACATAAAAAGTTAAAAAGCGATTTCCAGCTTTTTGATTAGTTTCTTTGCAGGTTGATAATTCGTCGATAAGGTAGGTACTTACAGCAAAACATCACTGGATTATCTAGAATCTAGGAGTCTTTGGTCAACTGAACCCACTGGAACTGGACCCGTGGTATCTTTCAACCAAATCACATTTTAACTTGGTCGACGGCCCACGGGTCTTCTAGGCCCTCAGTTCTCGGTCCCCAAGGAAAATAGGATTAAAAATACCACCACGTAGGCCGATATAAGTACGTATGTTAATTACTAGGTACCTACATAAACACAGACCGTCATGTTTTAAAGGTTGCTAGAACTTCAAAGAGCTCTATATTTGTTTCTAAAGAGGTCCTTCTCTTTGCGTTATCTTACTGGGGATTGAATACTTACAGGTGAAGTTGTCTATTGAAATTAAAATTAGAAGGAAAATTCGTCCTTTATACACGTATTATGCCTCTCTCATTTCAAGGTATTTCAGTGATGCTTGGATAGGTAGGTACTTATGAGCAATAAGGTAGATAATTATTTAAGTTACAGACATATTTATGCCCAAAAAAAACATAACAGCGCGATAGATTGAATAAGAAGAGCGCACAGGTACTGCTTTATTCCTAAGAAACCTCCAGTAGACCTGGGAGAGGACAAACATGAAAATATTAGAATTAAAAAATATTTATTGATTACTCACAAACATCAATGTCACCGACTCTTGTACTACAATACTCTACAATACTTAAATCTCTTTATGGCTATATCCTTTACTACATCATAGGCTACAAAATCACGATACTGTTACGTTGCTTGGACGGGAACGTTCGTCTAAGCCCTTTTAAGTCTCTATTTACAATAAAGGTTAAATTACCTCAGTACTCAGGTGTGTTATGTAACCAAGACAATAGGGAACTTTGTTGGTAGACTTAAGGTTCCTATTTATCTATCTAGACAACAAAGAAGTTTCAACCCTAGCAACTTACTGAAAGAATATTACGAGTAGATAGGTACAGCCGAGATCCACGTTGTTTATTGAAACTTGTGAAACTAAATATGATACTTCACAATAGCATGTCTGAGTTCGTTAGTTTCAAAAGGTATCTTCTTCACATTTTACCTTAATATCTAGCAAGAAAACATGTTCGATTCTCTACGTTTATTTTACTTTCAAGCAATGTTTCGAAAACAGATTCTGCATAGCATTCTTTTTGGCATTACCAGGCATTACCTACGATAGACAGCGAGATAGACGATATTCGATCCGGTTCCGACGATTCGATTGTTTGTAATTATTACTACATATAAACAATCGAATCCGGCTTCGATTCGATTACTTAATAGCTGGGCAGAATTGCATTTTCTTAGTTTACTTACTTACTTTTTTGAAGAGAACGGCAACTTTTTTTAAATATTGTTGAAAAATTTAAACGTCAAATGTGTGGGCCCTGTTTGGAATGATTTACTGAATGCTGTTAATTGAAACGGTTGTCCGTCGATTTTCTTGCCACCTTTTATTTATGGTCGGTGGGTTATCATCAAACGACACCAATCAATACTCGTACCAAACAGAATACCTCAGTTAATGAATCAAGCTATTAGAGCTGAAAAAATGGACAAGCCCATTATGAAACGCCATTTTGAAGAAGTGAAGAAACTCGATGAAGAGCTAGACATTATAGAACATCCAGAACGTTTTTTTTTTTAAAACGTTGCCCCACACTAGGAATTTCTCCTGTGTCGTGGGTGCGTTCACAAACATTTAAACTCACATACCTACACAAATACCCAGACCCGAAACAACTACACTCATCAAAAGTGTCTAGGGATCAACATATATTTTTGCAATAACTTTTCTCCTGATTGATATTAATTAAAATTTTCTTTAAGGATTCATCAAATAAAGTGTTTTCGTTTGTCACAGTAACGATAAACCAAGTCACCTTTGCATTAATAAAGAAATTTGCCATTTTCCTAATAAAGGGATTTTTGACATTTGAACCACTAACATTAAAGTTCGAAAAAAAGACTGAAATAACACATTTTTCTGATTAATACCAACGTTATTATGGAGCGGCGACGTCATTTAAGCAGGGAAGAAATGCTCAGAGCCGTGGTAATGATAGAAAGCTGGTTCCCGGCAACGTACTGTGGCTTTAGCTCTGAATACAAGTCAGAGTGTTATCAGTCGACTTTGGACACGTTACCGAAGCACTGGTACCGTGGCTGAGCGCCATGGAGGACGGTATCGCTGCACCACACGGAGACAAGACCGATACATTCAAATCTTAACTCGAAGAGCTCCAACAATAACCGCCATGATGTTAGCCGTGAGGCTTCATCACTCTTCAGGGAACTTAATTAGCGACCAAACAGTCAGAAACCGCTTTCATGAAGTGAACCTTCATTCCCGAAGACCGCTACGGGTACCACCTATAGCAATGCACAATCGTAGGATTCGATATCAATGGGCTCTTGAACACAGAAATTGGGCAGAAGAACAATGGCGTTTCGTGTGCTTTTCTGATGAGTCTCGTTTTGGTATGAGACCGGATACAAGACGTATACGACACTGGAGAACCCCTGGACGCCAATAGCGATTAAAATCCTGCCAGGAAGTCCATCCTTATAGTGGTGGAACCATCATGGTATGGGCGGGTATTTGGATCGGCGGAAGAACTGAGTTGATTTGGATCAGAGGCAACCTCAACGCTCAAATTTATGCTGAGACGATTGTATCAGACGTAATCGTTCCTCTACAAGTGCAAATCGGTCCCTTATTTCAGTTAATGCTACTAAAGTTAAGTTACTTTTGATGCGACCGTGAGCCGAGGCACATGCACAAACCCATTGGCTCTAAAGTAAAGTTTAATTATTTTCCTTCCCTTATTTAAATCAGTAATTATTATTGTAATCATTAGTTATTTTGGTGAAGTTTTGTTAGAATATTAAAAGTTAAATTAAGTGAGATATTTTGTGAGTATTATTTTACAACTACCAGCACCTACACGTCCATAATGGAGGACCATCAGATGACGATAAACAGCGACACGTGGTGTCTCAGCCGCTCGAGAATCCGTCACGCGTTCAAGGCGGACGGTTAGCTTGGGACTAGATGGCGTTGTGTGATAGTTGTGGAATATTATTATTATTATTATTAATGCATGATAATGCACGACCGCACACCGCAAGAGTTGTAAGACAGACTCTCGCCGCAGCTAACATCAATGTCCTGCCCTGGCCTGCTCAGTCGCCAGACTTGAACCCGATTGAGCATGCATGGGATATGCTACAGAGAAGAGCTCTGCCGAATATGGAGGGTATCCAGTCGCAAGAAGACCTTTTTTTGTTGTTGCAACGAACATGGGCGGCCATTCCACAGCGTGATTTGGATGAACTCATTTTGAGTATGCCAAACCGATGTTCTTGTGTTGTTAGTGTTCGCGGTAGAAACACGGATTATTAATTGTTTAAGTTACCCAATAAAATTTTAAAGAAAACTGTTATTTCAGTCTTTTTTTCGAACTTTAATGTTAGTGGTTCAAATGTCAAAAATCCCTTTATTAGGAAAATGGCAAATCGTTACTGTGACAAACGAAAACACTTTATTTGATGAATCCTTAAAGAAAATTTTAATTAATATCAATCAGGAGAAAAGTTATTGCAAAAATATATGTTGATCCCTAGACACTTTTGATGTGTGTATTTGTAGGCCATACAAATATTTGTTCCGTGCGTGGATCGAACCCGTGACACGCAGCGCAGCAGTCCAATCGCTTAGCCACTGCGCCAACCGTGCCGTCAAAATAAAGTTTGAATAACATGGATGAAAAAGAGTGTCGCATTACGGTCCAAGAACAACTTGTATAAACGCCAAAACCCATTTTGCTCAATTTTATAACTTAATAGAAACGATACGGCGTTTGAACAATAATTTCAGAATCTGCGGGCTTCAACCGCGAATTGCTTGAGGGGAAATGATAAAAGAACATCGAATTTTACGTGGATAAACAATTCAATGAAATGGATTCGGGAATTTGGAATTCGTATTGTTTAGGTAGGTACGATTTGAAAGCAACAGGTTCCTACTTCCGATAATACAGGCAAAACATAGGTTTGATTGTTTCTGTTATCTATGGTTTGATATCCAATATTAGGTGAAAATCTCACTATTAGGTAGAGGTGGTTGTACGAGTAAGTATGTAGGTAAATATTAATCTTATAATGCGTGAATCGGACCTCACGCAGTCATCTTGTTTTTTCAATACAATCCACAGACAATTCCCTAATTGTTTGCGTATCTTTTTAATGTCAGTGGCTATCATAATTATAGTGTCTATCAATTAACTGTCAATTGGTTATGGTTTGTTTGGTACATTTTTTTTAAACTAAGCATTTGACAGTTATCTGATGGACACTATTAGGCCGGCCGCACACGTCCGGTTTCCGAATTAGGTTTTCAGATCAGGACTTCAGATTTGGAATCCTGAATGCTCTGCTTACATACAAAATGTTTAACAAGGCGCACACTATTCTTACTTTTTCCGTCGATGCGTTCGGACAGTCAGAACGGAAAAAAAAACCTAATGACGTCATTCCGAACGCAGCGCTCGCGTACTATTTTGGCTCGTCCGCCACACACGCACGGAAATTTCAATTCAGATCCGCGCGATCCTTGTAACGAGTGGACGTCTATCGACCCGTCGTCGTCGTACACACGGCTACACATCAAGCTATACAAAACCAGTATAATCTAATCGTTCATTGTGAGAAAAGATCTAGTAAAGTGAGGCCAAGATTAACTGGTTTTGTATAGCTTGATGTGTAGCCGTGTGTACCTAAGTAACAAAATGTGTGAAACCGAAAATTTAATCATGGTGGTGGAACAATACGAGTACACACGGCTACACATCAAGCTATACAAAACCAGTATAATCTGATCGTTCATTGTGCGAAAAGATCTAGTAAAGAGAGGCCAAGATTAACTGGTTTTGTATAGCTTGATGTGTAGCCGTGTGTACCTATCCATGCATATAGGATATTTATAATCTGGACTATCACGTGAGAGACGTAAAGGACTATCTTAAAAACGCCAGTAAAAGTGCGATGGCAATCAATTCCCCTCCGTCATCCATGTTTACGTGTGTTTTCACAAGCGTCTCTTACTGGTCGTATAAAATTCCGAATGAAAAAAACCGGACGTGTGCGCTAGTCTCACGGAATTCCGAATCTGAATTCCTAATTCGGAAACCAAACGTGTGCGGCCGGCCTTATGATAGCCACTGACATTAAAAGATACGGAATAGCTCTGCTGATCTACCAACAGCGCAGCGCCCTTAATAAAACATCAAAAGAGAAACTTGCAGCACTATGATCAGGTCGCACGATGATCCCAAATTCCATCACCATTACCAATCTTTGCAAGAAATGCAATTGCTATTAGATTTCTAATTACCTGCCAGTCAGTTTCTATTTAGACCTCCGACATAAAAGAGCCGAGTAAATTACTATTTAGCTCGCTCCTAATCGTTAAACCCATGCGGATGACTGCCTACGATCTACGAGTGACAAAACATTCACCCTCGCGTTTATTTTGCTTTGCTGAGTGTAAATTCTTAATCGAATGTCAGACGTGGTAAACGCTTGGCTCTCAAGTCTGAACGCATCAGAGACATGCCCGTAATTACTTTTGAATCCATAACGCAGTTTATGTTCCGAGCAGCGAGAGTTTTATAATTTGATTCTGTAGTAGACTGAACACTTAGTTACCTATACAATTCTTAGCACCGTATCTAAGAATAAATTATACTACTCCTGCGATTAAGTTCCCGTTAACTTACTTAGCAGATGATTTCACACAAATTATGTTCCATTTTTGCATTTATTCGGTAAGCAGTGGCGATTGGGACATCGCGAAATAGGCCCTCACAGTGTTAGACCAAATTATGGATACAAATAAATTGCGGAACCCTTACTAGGGTAGTTGACTAACTAAAAAAAATATGATTCTGTTAGTCAGTCTGTTAGATTATCGAAAAATATTGGATAGGTACGTGTTTTTACCCGACTGCGGCGAAGCCCAAAAGGAGGGTTATGTTTTGTTTAAAAATTGACGCAAATAAAACGTGTCAAAGATCGTGAGTGGGGGTTGGTGACGTCACTTACCTACTGGTAAAAAAAGCGACTTTTCGAAGCACTGTATCGTCTTCATTTTATTGTTTACGTGCAAAAGCGTAATACGTTTATGCTGAGCTGGAGTGCGATTCACTAAGGCACAACATCTTTACAACCAAGAAATCATCGTTGAAACACAGCCGAAAACAGCGTGTTTCAACGATGATTTCTTGGTTGTAAAGATGTTGTGCCTTGAGGCCCTTTTGGCCTTATTAGTTTTAATAATTTTGAATTTGCTTTGTTAATTTTTAAGGTTTGCCAAATAAACACAATTTTCTTTTCTTTTTAACCGACTTCAAAAAAAGGAGGAGGTTATCAATTCGACTGTTTTTTTTTTTTTTTTTTATGTTTGTTCGCTCATAACTTGCGACTGGGTGAACTGATTTTCATGATTCTTTTTTCATTTGAAAGCTGGTGCTTCCCGTGTGGTCCCATTGTCACCATTTCAATATCTGATGATGGGATCTTGTAGAAATCGGGGGAACTCTTCAATAAATAACAGCAGATTAACCGCGATTGTTGCTATAGCATATCTAAGCATTGTTTACGCCATCACACAACATAATATCACGCCTGTACTCACTACAAAGGTTATAAAAACTATTTGGTGAAGATCTGATGAAGAACTTCGGAGATAGGCAACGGAACTCCTCAATTAATGATAGCAAATGGACTGGAATTGCTGAAATCTCATGACTGTCTATTGTTTACACCAGTTCATAACATAACATCACGCCGGTACGTTGTGAAGGGGTAAGCACATGTGAACCACTAAAAAGTGAAAAATAAAAACTTTTTTACAAAAAATAAAACCGACTTCGACAAAAATAAAACACAAAAAAGTGAAAAATAAAAAATCAGCTTCAGAAGTCGGTGGCAAAAACATGAAATCAAACAAACAAAAGTCACCGACTTCAGAAGCTGATTTTTTATTTTTCACTTTTTTGTGTTTTATTTTTGTCGAAGTCGGTTTTATTTTTTTTACTTACTTTCTTTTCTTTCTAAAAGAAAAAATACGTGTCAAATATTTCTTGGAAATCTATCTGACGGACTAATTAGTTTTTTTTTTTTGTCAACTACCTGTTTCCGTTTCCAGACCCACAGTCACCCAACTAGAAATGTGCTTCGACAAATAAGTATGTAGATCGACTAAAATCTATCAACCTACTTTTATAAAATCTTTACCCGCGTTATTAGTTTCAAGGCGAGGGTATCGCTGACTAGGTTGTCTCCCGAACTCCCTAGAGGCTGGTCGACCTAATTCCTTCACCCTCATTAATGGCATCAACAGCTCAGGGTCTTATTATCTTTTCTCCCACGATAGACGACCTCAAACGCCAGCTCAACGGCAGAAGCATTGGAACACTATGATGCATCATGCATTAAATTTTAATGTTGTAGGTACTAAGGACCGAACTTGGTACATAATTATATACCTATCCCTGGATCGAAACAATTGAGTTGAAACCTGAGGACCTAGTGAAAAAGTAATAGGTATTCTATGAACGATAGATCGATAATTGTACCTATTAGAAAAGATGAAAAAGTGTTGGATTGACTTAGGCTGCCAAAAGCGTATCTACCAGAAGCCCTAGCATGTGCACGAGGTGTTTTAATAGGCTCGCCCCCTTATATGGGACTTAAGGTAATCTGTGCTTAAGGTGATACGTGAAAAATCGCAGCAGGCGAACTGGGCGGGAATAAGAAAGGGACAGAGTCAATTACTTCCACATGCGAAAAAAGAGAGCGCAACAGTGCGCTGGGGCCAAAATATAATAACGTAAGCGCCAAACCAAATGAAAATTGTTTAAAAATAAATTATGCTATCTATCAAAAATGTGTTCAGTCAGAACTTTCAATTACCTAATACGCACATTTTGAATGCAATTTTGCAATGAAATTACTTAGGATTTTAAAATTACAGAAAAAATTATAAAAAAGAGAAATAGAATTTAATAAAAATTATAAAAAAGAGAAATAGAATTTAATTACGAAAAGACCTCCAGGTCTTTTCGTAATTAAATTCTATCGAGCTTTAACCCAATTTTGTTTTCCTTCAGTCAAAGTAATAACCAAATAGTCAATACTTACATATATCCATCCAAAAATGAAATCAATACATGCTGTAATAGTGAAATAAATGGATACGAAAAAGACCCCAATTTATTTTGGTAGCGCCTTAAACATAACGGGCGAAACGTGGGTGTTATTATAAGGCTACAATTTAAATGCTCACCAAAAAATATTTTTAGACCCTAGACTAAAGTAAAGTACCAAATAAAATATTTTAACTTCAAATAAAATAAACCCACCCTATACCGAGGTGCCTAAAGAAAAACGTTTTAAGTTCCAAAATAATTAGACACTCATCAGAATAATTGTACGTGTTGTATTTCTGCCTATCTATTTTCCTAGACCTCAAAAAAGCTTTTGACACCGTCTCTGTCCCTATCCTAGTGAACAAATTACAAAAAGCCGGAATAAGAGGTACTGCACTCGACCTGCTCAGGGATTACCTCTCTAACAGAAAGCAAAAAGTTAAAATAGGACAATGCACTAGCGACAATGCAGATGTAACATACGGCGTACCACAGGGTAGTGTTTTGGGTCCTACCCTGTTTTTAATATACATCAATGATCTGTGCAATATAAAATTAACAAACGCCAGGGTATTTGCATACGCCGATGATACTGCTATTATATTTGCTGGTGATTCTTGGCAAGAAGTTAAACTGAGTGCAGAGGTAGGGATTGCCCATGTAGCTGAATGGCTGAAAAACAATCTTCTAACATTAAACACCACCAAGACTAACTACATATGTTTTAGTGTTAGTAACCGGACACAGCCCAATGATGACCTAAATTTGAGGGTACACACATGCGGAGAGCTAAACAGGATAAGCTGTAATTGTGCATGTCTAAATAGAGTCTCTAAGACGAAATACTTGGGCGTGATGGTTGACCAGTTTCTGTCTTGGTATCCTCACCTTGAGCAGGTGATTGCCAGGGTCAGAAAGCTTACTTGGATCTTCAAAACATTAAGAGCGTTGTCACAAACTTTGAGCGATTTGCCGAAAATACGTACTTTTACAAGTCCTGGACACGTCTTATTTATAGATAAAGGCATAATATTTCAATGAGAATTTATAAATCTGACTTTGTTTTAGGTCCTTATCTAATTAGAATCACGTTTTAAATGTTAATATTTCGAGAAATAGCAATTTCCCGACACCCAATTTCAAGCAAACGTAAAACATATGTTTTTTCCCTGCTACTGGTGACAAACTGGCAACACGGAAAAATCTGAAAAAAATGTCTATTTACTGGTAATATAGTCCTGAAGGTCCTTATCTAATTAGAATTGAGATAGAAATGGAATCGCAGCAAAAAAAAAATATATTCAAAAGCCATACTGAGCTAAAATGTATGCATTTTAAATATGGTTTAAACATAGGATAAAGACAAAATTAACAAAAAAAATTTAGACCTACTTATAGTACAACACTTTACCTTCCCTAATTATTTTTTTTTGGAATTTTTCGCGGTCTCATTTTTTTATTACGATTTTCCAAAATAATGTCTTATTAGTTGATGTACGGCCGCCATACGCTCAGTCACGCCTGAGGGCTCGTGGAGGACGGACCTATGTCGCTCGCGCTCCCGCGTGCCTTAGTGTGAGTTACGTATACGAATACAGGTAAACCAGAGGTTGTCCACAGTTCAAACGTAAGTATTCTTTGTAATTCATTATGATAAAATAAAATTATTGTAGTCAAGTTGTAGTTGTGTTCTATGTTGGAAAGGAACGTTTTGTGCAACCTTATAATAAAGTTTATTCGTAAATGATACGTCATAATAGTTGATAGAAAATCATAGGTACAGACCTAACAATAAATTATGGGTAACAGAAATCTTTATTTTAGAAATAATGGGGAATCTTTCGAATGTTGCATTGAAATATTCACTTTTATGAATCTTTCGGAAAAAAAAAACCAAGATATCGGCTAGGAAAATTTTAGGATTTTCCGTCATGGGTGTCGTTTTGATGGTTTTTGGGGTCGCTGATTACGAAAATGAGGTCAAAATTAAAATCCAAGATGGCGGCTAGGAAATTTTTTGGTTTTTCAGTCATGGGTGTCGTTTTCATGGTTTTTGGGGTCGCTGATTACGAAAATGAGGTCAAAATGAAAATCCAAAATGGCGGCTAGGAAAATTTTTAGTTTTTCAGTCATGGGTGTCGTTTTCATGGTTTTTGGGGTCGCTGATTACGAAAATGAGGTCAAAATGAAAATCCAAAATGGCGCCGACGAAATTTTTTGGTTTTTCAGTCATGGGTGTCGTTTTCATGGTTTTTGGGGTCGCTGATTACGAAAATGATGTCAAAATGAAAATCCAAGATGGCGGCTAGGAAAATTTTTAGTTTTTCAGTCATGGGTGTCGTTTTCATGGTTTTTGGGGTCGCTGATTACGAAAATGAGACCAAAATTAAAATCCAAGATGGCGCCGACGAAAAATTTTGGTTTTTCCGTCATGGGTGTCGTTTTCAAGGTTTTTGGGGTCGCTGATTACGAAAATGAGGTCAAAATGAAAATCCAAGATGGCGCCGACGAAAATTTTTGGTTTTTCCGTCATGGGTGTCGTTTTCATGGTTTTGGGGGTCGCTGATTACGAAAATGAGGTCAAAATGAAAATCCAAGATGGCGCCGACGAAAATTTTTGGTTTTTCCGTCATGGGTGTCGTTTTCATGGTTTTTGGGGTCGCTGATTACGAAAATGATGTCAAAATGAAAATCCAAAATGGCGCCGACGAAATTTTTGGTTTTTCAGTCATAGGTGTCGTTTTCATGGTTTTTGGGGTCGCTGATTACGAAAATGAGGTCAAAATGAAAATCCAAGATGGCGGCTAGGAAAATTTTTAGTTTTTCAGTCATGGGTGTCGTTTTCATGGTTTTTGGGGTCGCTGATTACGAAAATGAGGTCAAAATGAAAATCCAAGATGGCGCCGACTAAAATTTTTGGTTTTTCCGTCATGGGTGTCGTTTTCATGGTTTTTGGGGTCGCTGATTACGAAAATGAGGTCAAAATGAAAATCCAAGATGGCGGCTAGGAAAATTTTTAGTTTTTCAGTCATGGGTGTCGTTTTCATGGTTTTTGGGGTCGCTGATTACGAAAATGATGTCAAAATGAAAATCCAAGATGGCGGCTAGGAAAATTTTTAGTTTTTCAGTCATGGGTGTCGTTTTCATGGTTTTTGGGGTCGCTGATTACGAAAATGAGGTCAAAATGAAAATCCAAGATAGCGCCGACTAAAATTTTTGGTTTTTCCGTCATGGGTGTCGTTTTCATGGTTTTTGGGGTCGCTGATTACGAAAATGAGGTCAAAATGAAAATCCAACATGGCGGCTACAAAAATTTTTGGTTTTTCCGTCATGGGTGTCGTTTTCATGGTTTTTGGGGTCGCTGATTACGAAAATGAGGTCAAAATGAAAATCCAAAATAGCGCCGACGAAATTATTGGTTTTTCAGTCATGGGTGTCGTTTTCATGGTTTTTGGGGTCGCTGATTACGAAAATGATGTCAAAATGAAAATCCAAGATGGCGGCTAGGAAAATTTTTAGTTTTTCAGTCATGGGTGTCGTTTTCATGGTTTTTGGGGTCGCTGATTACGAAAATGAGGTCAAAATGAAAATCCAAGATGGCGCCGACGAAAATTTTTGGTTTTTCCGTCATGGGTGTCGTTTTCATGGTTTTTGGGGTCGCTGATTACGAAAATGAGGTCAAAATGAAAATCCAAAATGGCGCCGACGAAATTATTGGTTTTTCAGTCATGGGTGTCGTTTTCATGGTTTTTGGGGTCGCTGATTACGAAAATGAGGTCAAAATGAAAATCCAAAATGGCGCCGACGAAATTATTGATTTTTCAGTCATGGGTGTCGTTTTCATGGTTTTTGGGGTCGCTGATTACGAAAATGATGTCAAAATTAAAATCCAAGATGGCGGCTAGGAAAATTTTTGGTGTTTTAGTCATGGATGTCGTTTTCATGGTTTTCGGGGTCGCTGATTACGAAAATGATGTCAAAATGAAAATCCAAGATGGCGGCTAGGAAAATGAAAATACAAAATGGCGCCGATTAATTAATCTTGGATTTTCATTTTGACCTCATTTTCGTAATCAGCGACTCCAAAAACCATGAAAACGACACCCATGACTGAAAAACTTTTCGTCGGCGCCATCATGGATTTTCATTTTGACCTCATTTTCGTAATCAGCGACCCCAAAAACCATGAAAACGACACCCATGACGGAAAAACCAAAAATTTACGTCGGCGCCATCTTGGATTTTTATTTTGGTCTCATTTTCGTAATCAGCGACCCCAAAAACCATGAAAACGACACCCATGACGGAAAAACCAAAAATTTTCGTCGGCGCCATCTTGATTTTAATTTTGACATCATTTTCGTAATCAGCGATCTCAAAAACCATGAAAACGACACCCATGACGGAAAAACCAAAAAAAATCCTGGCTGCCATCTTGGATTTTCATTTCGACCTCATTTTCGTAATCAGCGACACCAAAAACCATGAAAACGACACCCATGACGGAAAAACCTAAAATTTTCCTAGCAGTCATCTTGAATTTTAATTTTGAGCTCATTTTCGTAATCAGCGACCCCAAAAACCATGAAAACGACACCCATGACGGAAAAACGTAAATTTTCCTAGCCGCCATCTTGGATTTTAATTTTGAGCTCGTTTTCGTAATTAGCGACCCCAAAAACCATGAAAATGACACCCATGATTGAAAAACCAAAAATTTTCGTAGGCGCCATCTTGGATTTTCATTTTGACCTCATTTTCGTAATCAGCGACCCCTATAGCCATGAAAACGACACCCAAGACGGAAAAACCAAAAATTTTCGTCGGCGCCATCTTGATTTTCATTTTTACCTCATTTTCGTAATCAGCGACCCCAAAAACCATGAAAACGACACCCATGACGGAAAAACCAAAAATTTTCGTCGGCGCCATCTTGGATTTTTATTTTGGTCTCATTTTCGTAATCAGCGACCCCAAAAAACCATGAAAACGACACCCATGACGGAAAAACCAAAAATTTTCGTCGGCGCCATCTTGATTTTAATTTTGACATCATTTTCGTAATCAGCGATCTCAAAAACCATGAAAACGACACCCAAGACGGAAAAACCAAAAATTTTCGTCGGCGCCATCTTGATTTTCATTTTTACCTCATTTTCGTAATCAGCGACCCCAAAAACCATGAAAACGACACCCATGACGGAAAAACCAAAAAAAATCCTGGCTGCCATCTTGGATTTTCATTTCGACCTCATTTTCGTAAAAGCGACACCAAAAACCATGAAAACGACACCCATGACGGAAAAACCTAAAATTTTCCTAGCAGTCATCTTGAATTTTAATTTTGAGCTCATTTTCGTAATCAGCGACCCCAAAAACCATGAAAACGACACCCATGACGGAAAAACGTAAATTTTCCTAGCCGCCATCTTGGATTTTAATTTTGAGCTCATTTTCGTAATCAGCGACCCCAAAAACCATGAAAACCACACCCATGACGGAAAAACCAAAAATTTTTCTGGCCGCTATCTTGGATTTTCATTTTCAGCTCATTTTTGTAATCAGCGACCTCGAAAACCATAATAATATAAACGACACCCATGATGGAAAAACTAAAAAAATTCTATGTTACTTTCACTGTCATAAAATATTAAAATTTGTATTTCATTATCACATTAATAAAATAAAACATTCCATAACTTGTATTTTTTCCCAATTCAATTCTAAGTAAACCGCAGTGAAACGTGTTACGCACCTCTGCCGCTGCACGTGTGTGTATGAAGAAGCGTACATCACGCACACAGGCGCAACAACCGTCAGTCGCCGCTCGTTTCGAAGTTACTCGATTTTGTAACAACGCTCTTAAGACACGTGGCGCCGACTAAAATGTTAAGGAGTGATAAGCAACCTAGAAATCTCCTCAATGAGATCTATTTTGCTCTAGCACAGTCCGTCCTTCTATATTGTATCCCCATTTGGGGTGGCGCAGCTAAAACGAGATTTTTGGACGTGGAACGTGCACAACGAGCACTTATAAAGGTTATGTATTTTAAAAATAAAAGACACTCTACTAAAAACCTATATTTAATCAGCAATTTACTCTCAGTCAGATAACTGTATGTAACCCAAACGGTTCTAAAAAAACATAAAACCCTCCCTTATCATATGAATAAAAAACACAAAAGGAGAAAGTAAAACCAAATTTAGTAGTAGACAATTTCACCATCTTTCAGCTCAAATATACAATAGGATTAATAAAAACATATGTATACATAATAAAAACAATCACGACTGTAAAAAAGCTATAACAAACTGGACAAAGTCTCTTAGTTATGAGGATACGGAAGCTCTTCTGGTTTATCATGAGTAATACAACACACCATAATGATACAAACCTTACTCTACTCCATACACTACACTACTCTACAAATCACCATACCACACTATACCACACCACACTACACCACACCACACTACACTACACTACACTACACCACACCACACCACACCACACTACACTACACCCCACCACACCACACTACACCACACCACGTTACACCACACCACATTACACCACACCACACTACACCGCACCACACACTACACCGCTGCACCACACCACACCACACTACACCGCACCACACCGCACATCACATCTAACCGCACTACATCTTACACATGCGCCACGTCTAACTAAAGCCCACCACGCTTCACGTGATACATGTTACATAATCAAGATGTTAGATTAAGAAATAGCAATTATGCTGTGATATAATTATGTAACAAATATATCTAAGATATGGAGGAGCGGAGTCTCCTAACACAGGCATTGTTTGCCTAAAAGGAGGCTCCAAACACAAATCATTGTATATGAAGCATTTTGTTTAAATAAAAATATTTTTCATTTTCATTTTTCATTTATATTCTTTTTGCCTACCAAAATGGATTAATGCTCACCAAATCAATTAACCAAAATTATAATACGACCGTCTCGCGACAGTATCCTTTATGGGCGGCATGCCGGCATGGGCACCGGGCCGTAGGCCGACGAAGGAGGCCGGCGGAGGCCCGGCACTTCGGGGACAGAAGATATTAGTGTTATTTAATATGCGAGCGAAGCGAGCGCGCGTCATGGAGATAAATTGAAAGTCGTGAAATACAATATTGGTGACATCTATTTAGTGATAATATAAAATATTTGGTCTGCAGTTAACTTTAAAGGCGTTTATAAATCTTTATGTTATAGAATAAAAAGGAAAATAGGTTCATTCCTACAATACTTTAGGAAACACAATTTGGTGAGCATTAATCCATTTTGGCCGGCATTTCGAATTTTTTTGGTAGTAAAATAGGTTCTTTTCTGGTAGGCGTTTAAACACAAGCCTTATTATAATGGGCACACCTCTGCCTTACCCTTTTGGGAAAACCGGCGTGAAGTTATGTTTGTATTTTACTTAAATGGGCAAGTGCAATCACTATCATATATATCTATATCCATCAATTCACAGTACATCGCGCGTATGGTTGGTAAAACTGTATTACCATTACAAACCACACGCGCGATGTACTGTGAAGTGTGAACGAAAAGTGTGGTGAAGCTTGAGCGTGTAGTAGGCCCATTACATAGCATGCAAACATATTATGTCTGTTACTAACCACTAACTACTATACTGACTGTGGGGAAGTGTGAGCGTGTGGTAGGCGCATTAGTGTTGTTAGTATTTAATTCTATTTAACATAATCCTATACCTACCTAATTTTACCCAGTTTCTTTAGATGGAATAGTCCACTCTGCCAACAATAATTTTTATAGCGATCGCCTTTTATCAAGCCAGACCAACGTCGATCGGTATAAAAGTTTCTGCAGCAGTTTGTTTTGTAACCCAAGTAGGTACCAAATATTGATAAGATAGAGATCGCCAAAAAATAAGCAAGTACGGAAACAAATATTTCGAGTAATTAAGTACATAGCTTGGTAGTACATGTACATATCTAAAACTATCCCACAGGATTAAATTTATTAAACGTCTCTGACCAACAGCGACATCTAACGGAACGCATAGAGACCAACAGAGAAACAGAGGGCGTGAAACAGACTTATAGATTGGAGAGAGAGCGCGATGGCGCTGTACAGGGCATTGCTTGCGCTGGTTTGTAACATCATAACATTTGTGTACAATAGCGCAAATGTGCACAAAGGCGCAAACTTACAAGTGAAGAGAATGTTTTGTCAAAATAATCGTCTTGTATTTTTGTCAAGGATTTGCGTGAAACAGTCTTTCTATAGTTCTTACGGTTACGATTAACACGAGTAGAACAGAACTCCGATACTACTACTCATTGTATATCTACAAAATATCAACAGAAAACGACGCCCATACGACGAGCTTACAGATGTTACCGCTAGCTCATTCCACTTGCAAAACCGAAGAACGACGACCGAAGCGACGCGACGTGGGGTATAGGTAGACGCTCAAAATGAGTGTGAGTTGTGTCTACACATCTGTGAACAAAACGCCAAACATAGCACAATAATTATTAGCGGTAGCAGATACGGATTAGTACGGAATACGGATAATATGCGTGTGTGCGTGCAGTGCACAGATTCAACACACATTTGCAATTTATCTATGGTCGTATAGCGTCGTTTTTTTTATAACGCTCTAACGTTTGTCAGGTTTGCCCAAAGGGCTTGCCACATGGTGTGCAAAGTTCATACTCCATTTGCGTGTGCGTTACTGAGCGAAACGGTCGTATTAGTGAGGTTATTATAATGGACTGGAGCAATGATTCTGTTCTTGAATTTATTGGATTACTCCACGAAGAACCATGTATTTGGAACCATAAAAGTAAGGAAAGCAAAAATAGAGATCTTGTAAATTTTGCCTGGACCAGACTAGCGAATAACTTTTCAGTTCCTTGCCCTATCGAGGAATTAAAAAAGAAGAGAAATTCTTTGTTGACGCAATACAGGGATATTTTGAGAAAAATAAAGGAATATACGCTAACAGGTGACTTTTACAAGCCGACATGGTTTGCGTTTGATGCTATGGACAGTTATATGGCTGATTTATATCAAAATCTGCAGAAAACAAATGACGCAAAAGTGGTGAGTCAGTGAATAATTTACCTCCAATATGCCTCCAATTACAATACTTATATCTGTCGTTCTAAGTTATGATTTGGTGATAATGTTAACGAAATACCTTTAGGGGTAGTTCTACTTTTAAAGTCCTTCATAAAATTAAGGTTTGTTACAACGGGGACCCCGTTGTAACAAAGGTTTAATACTAAATACAGAATGGAGGAAGTATCATTTATTTTATTTAAATCAATTTAATAACTTGTATTTAGACAACCATCTTTAAATTTACTTTAAATTAATTTGAACTTTATTATTAGAATGGAGTCAAACTTTTGTTACAAAGTTAAAACGGCATGTCCCCATTAGGTGTTGCTTGGAACTATTACGTTTATTATGAACATAATTTATTGAAGTCACACAATTTAATAAAAAAATTGAAGAGATAAATTGGTAAGCATGGTAACGAGAACGTTTATTTTAATTTATCTGTAAAAGTTTTTTATTTTTGCTGTGACGAAAGACTGTCCCGAAAATTCGAGTATCCATCGTCACGACAGCCAAATATTACCTTAAGTTTTAAAAAAATATGTGAGTGTATTAAGTTTTTGTGTGAAACGAAACGCCAAAGACCATAGAGCATAGAGCGAAACTCAAATCAAGTGATTGACATTGACAGCTTCAGCTTGTCACTTCTTTTACATCAAGGACGAAGACCGGCGGCGTGTTTTTTGAGGTTATCCTTAGTCACAGCGTTTTTTGGTATGTATTTCATGAATTTTTAATCGTTTTAGCTTTTATATGATTCATATAAATATGTAATCTTTACGGTAAAGTATTTCTTTTATCTAAGTGTACGCTATGCACGATTTGTAACAATCTTATTCATAAATTGTATACTTCGTCACACGTATCATTCGGCACAGGTAGAATGTGACGATGGAGACATGAAAGTGACGAAGGTTACATTTATGGAAGATTTCATTTATAGGACGCTACATTAAGTCCCTACTTTCTTTTCTTTTCAGAAATAAATACCTATAAGCCATGCCGTTGTCAGTAGCTGAAAGGCAACGTCGTTGCAGGTTGAAAAAAAAGCAAGACAAGGACAAATATGAAGAATATTTACAGAAGGCAAGAGATCGCTATCATAAAAACAATACGCTAGTGAAAGATATGAATGACAGAGAAAAAACATTGGCGAACAGAAAGTGGAAAATAAAGCAAAAAAAGTACAGAGATAAACAAAAGGAACAGGAAAAAACGTTAGAAGCTTATACTCCAACACCATCACCGCCAGCCTCGCCTATCGTAAGTAGCGGAAGAAAAAAAGTAAGACGAGATAGAAGTAAATTATATACCAGGATTGGACGTGCGCTGATGAGTAATATTGTCTGTGGAATGTGTATTGAAACGGTGGTGTTAGTTCCGATTATGGCCACGCGAAATGGTAAATTCGGTTCGCCGCCAGTGGCTACAATCAGAATTATTTTCCCGTTGTCTTCAATGGTGACGACAACGCTGGTGGTGACAATTGGGAATAGACGAAATGAACCACGACGGACTAAATATTCTGCCTTGCAGAGGAATACTTCCTTCTTTTATATGATATTTTCGTCACCACCTCTTAGTTAATCTTGTTAAGGTGAATCCTTCAACCAGCCCGCGAAAATCAAATGTTCATCAACATACAACCTATCACTTGCCTGCAAATTGCAAAAAACTTAAGAAAATTTGAATTTCGCGGGCTACCCTGGAACATCAACCTTAAACAACTCAGTATCTACGTATATATTACATGAACACTACACACCATTAGTTATTAATTACAGTACAATGTATTGTTTTGCATAATTCGCTTTTTTCTTCGCTGACATATTATGGCCTGTACAGACCGGCCAAACGAACGGGTTTCGTTGACCTTCGTTGCTGCAATCTGGACGGCTTAGGGGCTTAGGGTAAGGGGTAGGTAAACCTAAACGTTAAGTAGGTTTAGGTTTACCAAGGTTTTGGTAAACCTTTGCCCTTAGGTAAACGCTAGCGAACGATAAATGAGTATTTCTCAAAATAAGTGTACATCTGTTGAAAAAAAAGTGTGCCTCGAAATAGTAACAAAGTTTCAATGTTTTTATTTAACCATACATACAAAAAATAACATATTTGTGAAGAAAAACTATTAAACTTTAAAGTTGTGAAGAATAAATGGTAAAACCATAGTATTCAATAAATTTTAGAAAGCTTTTTTAAAAAGATGTTTTTTGCGTTTCATACAAAAATCAAATTGCCACCCTACGACTTCATACATGTAACACTTCATAAAATTCGATATGTCGCGTTAATATTGTGCATTTTTTGTATTACAAACCTTGATTAAATGTAGTTTCTTTATTAAAGTGATTTTCTATGGGGTTTCATAGTAAAATATAAAAAAAAATGCGAAAAACAAAATGAGTCGTGCCCATTTACTTTTTAGTAACTTACTCTTTAGTTACGTTTTATTTCTACTTCCACGTAATTTCTGTACGCATCCGTTACCTTTTAACACGGGCAACACTAGCATCATTCTGATTGGCTGTAGGTCTGACGTCTCCGCCATAACTTTTAATGTGAAAATCAGTTTTGAACGTGTTGTCCAAGGGAGATTACTTTTTCGTAATAAGAAATACTTTTTCACTTTTTCACATTAAGATAAGTCTTGATTTATATATGTTATTGTAATACGTATCGTACGAACATTTAAGCGTATTATATTATTTGCAGTTTCAGGTTTTATCAAACCATCGACTTATTATGATCTTAATTTGTAAAATTTTCGTTGCTTTTTCGTAACGTTTTTTATGAATTTCGTTACGTTATGAAAAAGTATAGTGTAAAGTTGAGTGTTTAAAGCTCTTAAAACTTTGCCAATATTAAAACCTTAGTGAACATTCACTGGCAAATAGTTCTTTACGAATTTTAAAGTCTCATATGCTTTATTTAATAGGTTGGTTTATAGCCTTATGTTTACTATTTAGTAACATCTAGAACTATTTCATAACAATATTTCGTAACAACTTTTTCGTTACGTACACTTTTTTTGAGAAATACTCAAATATCCATCGATGGCGTTCGTTTGGCCGGTCTGTACGCAGCTTTACTTGTGATCCATAGACTAGGGATGAGCGTTGAATCAACGAACTAGTTGAATCAACCGTTGATCTCCCGTCAACGTAAGGTGGATGTTCACGGTAGCCCGCGAAATTCAAATTTTCTTACGTTTTTAGCAATTTGCAGGCCAGTGCTAGGTTGTATGTTAGTGAAAATATGATTCGCGGCTGTAAGACGTATGCAGTTACAGAATTATAATCATCAAAATCATCATTACAACCCTCCAAGTTCATGTAACTCTCAAGAATGACCTTTTGATGAAATACTCATTCTTGACAGTTACATGAACTTGAAAAATTTGAATTTCGCTGGCTACCCTGGAACATCAGTCTTAACGTTAACTGTTTACGAATCAACTAGTTGAATTCGTCAAAATCGTCAACGACGTTTATGACATTAACTCGTGCATCTCGTTTATTAAACGAGAACGCAACCGCAACAAACTGAGCAAATTAAAAAACTTACGTTGAAAAATAATAACGCCATAGATTGCGAGCGATAGTCATTTCGTACAATTTGAACTCTAAGCACCGAGTTACAGAGTTGATTTTCGAAATATTTATTTTAAGACTATAGAAGAAAAAGTATGAAGGGAAGGTCATCTAAGTAGAACCATCAAACAAACGTTTTCTAATGGGCCTACTACACGCTCAAGCTTCACCACACTTTTCGTTCACACTTCACAGTACATCGCGCGTATGGTTGGTAAAACTGTATTACCATTAGGTACAAACCACACGTGCGATGTACTGTTCAGGTCCTAACGTTCATTTATTCAGTGTTGCCATTTTCACACAAATATTGTTGTAATATTAGTTCGACAGTTATATATTTACTATGACTTATTTATTGTTTTTGTTAGATATTTAATTTTATTTAGGTTTTAGTTATTTTATTCTTTTTGTTTTTTTTCTGTGAACGTGGCGTCACCTTTGGGCCATAACAGAATACCAGCGCTGTGACATTTGTCATAAATGTTACAGCACCATACTGAGATAGTGGCCCTTTGGCTTCGCACGGGATTAACTTAAATTGGCTACAATTTAAAATTAAATTTAATGAATGTACATGATGAGCGTTTTCACAAAAAAGTGTACCCCCCACTTTTCGGTTGTCCCTTGTGTTTGAAGTATTACTAACAAAATATGATATGATCTGGTGAATATTTTAATAACTGTAAGCACTAAACACATTATAAACTAGTAAATGAAATGCCACAAATATGAAAAAAAATAGAGCAATTAAATTAATGACCAATTTTAATCAGCAAGAAGTCAGTTTTTGACATGTCCCCCACTCGAATTTCTCGATGATGAAAGCTATTCTGAAAATTTTTTGTAATGGCGACTATTGACTTTTTGGTACGGTTTGAAAGAACTTTGAGTCTTCTATCGTCTCCGGTACTTTTTAATTAAAACCTTAAACACACACTACCACAATTCAATTTCCAACAAACATGTAAAAAGTGATGCCGACCGGACATGACAGGTTTGTCACGGCTAAAACTGCTATTTAAATTATAAATAAGGACTTTTTAATTTCTAAACGGGCAACATTAACCTTACAATCCACCGTTCGTTCGAAATAAAAAAAGAACCAGTTGTGACACGAATCCGAGTAAAACAACGTGTTTATTTTGTTGTGCCACGAACGTCAAGATTTCTTGTGTCGGATTTGAGACACATCACACAATAACTGCTGATTCCGGTAAGTTTACATCATTCCACGATATTTAAGAGATTAATAATTTAATAATGGAATCGTAATATAGTTAATAACAAATTTAGTGTAAATGTTTATATTAGAATACAGTTCAGAATATATTAAAAGGGAATAAGCGTCACGTCAGGTTTGCGACATTTTATCCCGTGACCTACCAGGCTGACCAGCAAAGTCGCAAAACCGACACCATAAAGCAAGGTTTACATTACGATAATTTACAGTTCTTTTTTATTTCCTGTTTTTTATTATGTCTGTCGGTCTGTTTGAATAGTGGGTTATTTTTTAAAACAAGTAGGTATCGTTTATTTGTTTAGGTTTATCTATACATATATATAAAAATCAATGCCACTTTTCGTTGTGATTTTATAACTCAAGAACGGGCTCACCTATCCAAACACTATGTTTAGGCTATGTTCGAACTATTTAGTAGATGGTTTATGTGAAGTTGGGTAGGGTAGAGTAGGGAAGAGTCTTACGAGTAGGGAAGAACGGGAGCGAAGCCGCGCGGGCAAAAGCTAGTTATGTATGAAGTTATGTCATACAGTGCTAAGTTTATTCATCATCGGAAGGTTCATACAAATCAGCACTATTTTTTTTTTAAGATTTTTTACTCTATTCTTTAAAGTTCTTATTATTTAAAAATCGTTAAATACATTTTAGGTTACACGATGCCACTCACTAGTGCAGAAAGGTCTAGGAGGTATAGAGAAAAGTTGAAAAAGGAAAATCCTGACAAGCTTGAGGCACAAAGACTAAAAAATTTACAAAGAATAAAACAAAAAAAAAAAGTTTCAGAAATGACTCAGGAAGAAGCTGAGAACAGGAGAAAAGTTTGGCGAAAAGAAAAACAAGCTAGTAGACAGAAAAAAAGGAAAAGTGTTCAGGATAGTGTCAGCGTGGTACCTATATTTCGGTTTTATTTTATTCTATCGCATAATATTTCTCTCAAAAATTTAGTCATGTAAGCCCAGCCTTACAAAAAATGGACTGTCAGTTTTGCGATTGTCCTGTGTTTTACGACGAGGGATTTCTTAGTTTTTGTTAATTCTTAATATGAAAGGGTACAAATTATTTAATTTCAATATTTAAAATAGCAATGTATATTTCGAAAGCAATAATGTAGTGTCCCGGTGAAACTACAACCATTACAATATCGAAAAAATAACGGTTATTAACATCAGTTGTGGCAAAACCGAACTTAACATTAGCTTGACATTCACATGTTATTAAGCTTTTCACTATTATGTCGTGTTTTAAAAATATATATATATTATTATTATCTTTAAAATACAATTATTAGAATTTGTGTGTTTTCTCAAAGTTGTAAGTTAAGTAGCTTTTAAGATATTCGCAAAACTGACATTTTTTTCCACAGAGTCAGTTTAATTTTACGTTTTCTCGTAAAATAGCATATTAATGAAGAAAATAAATATCATTTCATAACTTACAATACATCTACGTTATATTCTAATAAAAAAAACATCGAAAATATCACATTTAAAATCTGACAATAAATTCGGTCATGGTAGGTACTTACACTTTTTTGTGAAAACGCTCGTATACCTATGTCCTAATTTTAAGTGTTACGTCTTATAAGTTTACTTGTAGTGGGAGAGCCGGCTGCAAAAATACCTACCTCATCAGGTACCCCAATAGGCTATCTTTAGATCGTTAACCGACACTTAAACACGTAAAAAAAATCAGGTCTGCCAGTGCCGATCCTGGAAAAAAAACATATTTTTTGTCGTGTCTCATCGAGTAGGTACCCTGATGGAACCTACGCCAAATAATAGCCAAGATGCCCTCGATAGAGGATCAAAAGGTCTGCCAGGTCTAATCACTAAGTTCCGGCAAGATTAGACCTGGCAGACCTTTTGATCCTCTATCGAGGGCATCTTGGCTATTATTTGGCGTAGGTTCCACCAGGGTAGTCGATGAGGTAGGTTCATGGTGCTGGAGGGGCCATATTTTAGAGGTCTGCCAAGTACTTCCGGCAGAGTGCGCAATGGCAGACCTACTTTTTTTTACGTAATTAATCAATGGTTAACTGTTGCCAGCACTTTAATTCGGTACCTTGTGACGTAATTTTCACCAAAAAAATACGACAAAAAATATGATTTTTTTCCATGACCCGGCAGGATCGGCACTGGCAGACCTGTTTTTTTTTACGTGTATAAGTGTCGGTTAACGATCTAAAGATAGCCTATTGGGGTACCTGATGAGGTAGGTATTTTTGCAGCCGGCTCTCCCTCTATTGGTTTACCAGTTTACCTGTAATTTTTTGTCAATTTGTTTTTGTCCTGCCTGTGGGAAACCAATAAATCATTTTTCTTTCTTTCTTTCTTAACGAAATGTTCTCTTTTATTAGCAGGAATTGCTGATCGAAGAGGATTCGGAACTATCGGGATCGGACCATGAGATTGGACCTCAATTCGCCAAAATTCGGGTATCAAAGACATCCATACTAATAATATTTTCATTACATACAGGTACCTACTCTGAAAGTATGTCATAACATGCCTGCGGAGTTAGTTGAAAGTAGGTACTACTTTTCAGCCCTAGGGAGAATCGCTTTCAACTGACAGCTTTCAAATAATTAAAAAAAAAGTATAATTTCACATTTTAATTGAACCATGTTCCAAATTTTTATACAGCCACTAAATAGCAGCACGATTTAAAATTAAAATAACAAAGTTAACTTATGAAGGTAACGTTGCAATGAAATAGCCGTTTTGTGGGTAAGACCTACCGGTCTTACCCACAAAACGGCTACCCATCATGGCAAATGAGAATAAGAAGGATTCTATGAGAAGTCACAGATTTAAGTACCTACTATAACTCTGTGAATTCTCATAGAAAACAAAAGCAACAATAATAATTCATTATTATATACCTTTTTATTTTTAAATCAATCAGCAGCTGATTTTGCATTTTCTGAGAAAATTTACCATTGCAATGTATATTTTTAATACATCATCAGCAAGTAGAGATTATAAGGAACACAACGCCCACCGACTTTTTAAAAAAAGCTGATATTTTGACGGGTGAATTTTCGATTGAAAATATGGCTGATTTTTCGATACTAAGTCAATAATAAGGTGAAAAATAAATATTTTTAATAAAAAAAATTACAGTGTATTTGGGACATAGTATGGTAACTCTTCACCAAGTTTCGTAGAAAAAAAGTTTTTTTTTGAAAAAGATATAAATAAAAAACCAAAAACTTGGTTTTTTGAATTTTTCACCTAAATTTTGAGGTTATGTGAAAAAAATGTTAAATCAAAGTTGTAGATCTTTTTATTCTCTACAACTTTGCCCTTGTATTTTTTTCGATAGGACTTGTAGTTTTGCCGGAAATCGAGATAAACCGCTTTCCCCCCTTAAAACCCCCCCCACCCCCACTTCCCGACCTCAGATCGACCGTAATTTATTTTTCCTTTAATTTTTGTTATATTCTCTACTTTTTCCATTGGGTTTCATCCTACTGTAATTTTTTTTCATTTTTTACCATTTTTGAAGGCTTCGGCACTGGTCTAGCTCCCGTAACGTTACCCATGGCAGCTTTCAGCAACCAAAAGCCTTCCGGTGCAGCGGTTGTCCGCTGGCCAGAAGTTATATTATTATGTTATAGTGAGGTGAGACTGTGAGAGCGCAACATTTTGTAAAATTATGAAGAAACATAATTTATTTTATGTAATTATTGAAATATCTAAGTAAAATATTATTAAGTAAAAAACTTATACCTAGGTACCTACCGCTATAAGTTTTTTATTTAATAATATTTTTGCAGATAGAGCTAGATGTTGACCAATATATTAATTGCTAGTCTCCAGTTACAAGTACTAAGTAAGTAGTATTCTTAACAGTGGTGGTTACCTTCATATAGCGCCAAAAAATTCCACGCTATTATTTTGTTCATAGCGTATTGTAGCGTTTCCTATATAAATACCGACTTTGCAACAGCAAACCAAAATAAAACGCCAACAGCGCGGCTAGAACGGGATAGCAAGAATAACGCGGTGCGTCTGTAGCGCGTCGGTCGGATAAACTCGGACGGCAGTCGGCCCGCGTGACGCTGACGATATCGTGAACTCGTGATTTCTGTTAATATAACCCGTGCGAGTTAAGTAGAGACTTAACGCAATACGAGTCTTATTTCAGCGAGGTGTCTAGTTAATTCGGTCGGGTAATCGTGTTGAACCTAAACGCGTTGTTTGTCACAAGCACAGAGTACAATAAATAAGTCACAAGTTAACGCTAACACGCTAAATATAATAATTTCTGATGTTCGTCGTGCTATCGTAAATTACTGTAAATAGTTATTGTGAGTTGCTTTTGAACTGTGATAGTAGGTTTAGGTACTGTGTGACAGAGTGGCACTGTGATTAGGTAGTTAACCTATAAGAACTTTTGTGCTGTTATCTCTATCAAATAGTTCGCAAAAATGCGTCACGGTCGCGGTGATAGTCTACCCATTTGGAAATATTTTGAGAAGTGTCGTGACGGCAGTAAAACAGCCGTGTGCAACTATTGTCACCGAGAATTTTCCTTTAAATCGACGGTAACAAATTTAAAATCGCACCTAAGACAAAGACACAATTCGGCTTATAATATATTTTTAAAGCTCGCCAATAATTTAAAATCAGTGTCTGAATCCGTGGAGGTGAGTAACATTCCCTCTGAAAATTACGGTGTGCTGTGTGCATGAGGAGAATTCTGGTTTTGGTAGGTACCTCTGGTGGAAGTTCTAGATTGGCAACGGCACGCATCAGTAATGGTGGCGACGAGACGGCAAGATAGGGAGGCATAATATATGGCATAGGTAGTAGGTAAGGGAGCTACTAATGCTTTGTTATAACGTGTTATAATGATAGCGTGTAGACTATATTTAATCGTCTATAACGCGTCTTTAACACAATCTATAGTTTATAGCGGAAGTGAACATTACTCCCAAATCAAATCGAGATTGTAGAACATTATTTTTGAGATTTACTAAGAGGGTAAAACAATAGGTCATTGTAATAAGGACTGAAATGGATGTTCACACCGACGACATCTTCGCAATTATAGTTAATGAGATATCAGGGCCCTATTTAATAAAACTTACAAGTCTACAATTTTGTAGATAACTGACATAATTGTAAAAATTTCTTACAAGTGCCGTTTAATAAACCTTACAATTTGTAAAAATTCTACAAGTAAAAATTTTACAAATTGTACACTTGTAAATGCTGTTTAATAAACGTTTACAATTGTAAAAAACGCCTGTAGATTTTTATGACAAGTTTGTAGCTACAAATATGTAGGTAATTGTAAGTTACAATTTTACATAAAAATGTAAGTTTTGTTGAAGATTCTTAAATCGAGAGTAATTTCATAAATCTTATACATTTAGAATTTGGTTTAACTTCTTTAATATTTGTTTGATTTATAATAAATTTGCCGAGTGGATGTAAGAGCTGCATTTCTCTTAAAATCGAATTTAAGATCATGTCCTATCTTCGTTATAAAATATTCGCCGGTATTTTTTTTTCATTAAACCTAAAATTTGACGATTCAAAAGTAAAGTTAACCCTTTATAAAAAAAAATCACCTTTACCGTTCACTCTTAATATTCATCATCACTATTTCAACCATTTTTTAAAGAATAACAATTTTCTTCACTTATTTAATTGAGGTACAAAATTGTAAGTTTCTGACACACGGTGAGTCCACCTGTCGAAATTTTTCTACAATTTACAAATATGTAAACTTGTAGCTACAATTATGCGTTCAATAAAACAGTTTTCCCTACAAATTTGTAAATTGTCACCTGTAGAGAGAAAATGTTTATTAAACAGAAATATGTAGAATTGTAGCTACAAGTCTACAAATTTGTCAGTTTTCCACCATGGTAAAATTGTAACTTGTAGTTTTTATTAAACAGAAACTTGTAGAATTGTAACTTGTAGCCTACATTTACAATTTGTAAGTTTTATTAAACAGGGCCCAGCTTACCTACAAAGTAGTTCGCACGGTCTACTAGGTAGGTTCCTACACGTAATTTTGCTTTCGTTAGTTTTGACAAATTTTAAGCCCATTCTTCTATGTAACAGCTAGGCTTTACTGTACTGCAGTCTCAACTTTAAAGAAATAATCAACAAGTGAAGGATTGCGCAACTATAACTTCCAAGGGGAATACTTAGTAAAAACTGGCCAAGTGCGAGTCGGACTTGCACATGAAGGGTTCCGTACCTACCATCGTAGTACAAGTAGGGAAGCCCCCTTTTTTTTTTTTGGTGGGTGGAAAATCATCGAATAACCCCCCCCCGCTCTTGGGCAGAGCGAAGGGGAGTGTCAGACTTCTACTGACTAAAAACCAAACCCATGTTCCTTCTTCTTCGCCCTTGTGTCGGAGCCGCGGTAACCTTTCGATATCCACAGCCCCGACGGGCGTCGGCCCTTGCGGGCCCCTCCTTGCTGACATCTCTTTGAGGCGCGCGTGGAACACTTACGCGCCGCCGACACGGTCTGTTGCCGCCATGACGACGGCCGGACGGCGAGCTAGCCCGTTACTCACCGTCCACAGGCCCGCGTCTACGGTGGCCGGAGGTCATCGCGTGACCCTGACGCCCGGAGCGCCTTCCGCGGCGGCTGGGACGTTGAGAGGTTCTCTCCCTCTCTCGTTCCGCCACCTCCTTCGCTAGCATCACTGCTTCGCAGAAGGAGGCGACGGCGTCCCATTCCTCCTCGCCCCGGACCATGGCTTGCACCAGGGCCGGGCGCGAGAGGTCGCCGCCGCCGTAGGGAAGCCCCCTTGATTTGTTGTAACAACGAAATACATATTTTGTGATAAGTTTGTTTTTCAGTGTTTTTAAGAATGACAAAGTTATTATTATTAGTTAATTGGCAGTTTTTTTTTAATTGTGATAAATCACCTTATATTTTCACTTTTTTCCTACAATACCTACCTTTTGCTATTTTGCAGGAAAGCACAGAGGAAGAGCCGCTTGGAAGTCCACTTTCTCGTGAATCTAATACTGAAACGCCTTTGCCACAAGAACCAATTGATATAAAACGTGAAGAATCGAACACAGAAGATCCGCTCTTCGATTCCTCTCCGATTGCAAAGAGGCGTCGAGTGCAACATTCGACGATTCCAAATCGACAGTTGGAGGAAGAATATTCTACTAAAGATGAATCTAATTGTGGTGACCGTGAAAACGAAGAAAATGACAAAGAATGTGAATTATACGGACAGCTTCTTGTTACAAAGTTAAAGCCGTTAGATGTGGATGACAGACTTGTGTTAATGAATGAAATTGATAACCTTGTATTCAAATATTTGTTAAAAATCAGGCGGCGCAGCAAGTTATCTAACGATAAACCTGGAACTTCTTCTCGACCGTATTAAATTCAAGGGAATATAGAATATGCAAAATTCAATCAATATTGATTGAGTTTGCAGAGGTGCCATTCAGAAGTGCAGAACATTTAAAACGGAGACAGAAGCATCACCTGAATATACGCAACAATTTAAGTAAGTGTGTTGACTAATTGATTTAAAAAGTGCGATGCTGATTACAGTGCAGTTTTACGGTACTTCCATTAAATTGCGAGTGCGGGGTAGTGGTCCAACTGCTCTGTCCAACTAGTTGGACCATGGGTCTTTACTAGGGACAGTTGTTCAACTTTAAAAATAGTTGGACTACAGCACCTTTTGAGAGTTCTGTGGTCCAATTCATTTAAAAATAACTTACCAACACTAAAAACCTCAACTGCATCTTGTGTGCAATATAATTATAGGAGTATATAGGAGTACCTCCTATATATTTCTGGGCTCCTGGTACTTCGTGAGACTTTACTGCCCTTGTTTCTCATCTCCAACAAAAAAAAATTCCTTGGTATTAGAAAGGCATATAGATTTGATTTTAAGATTCCAATTTCCAATACCTCCTAATGTTTCTGTTCTCCTGGTAGTTTGATCGATTGGGATTAAATTAATTAACTATCAAATTCAGTCCTTTTAAGGTAGGTAACTTATTTTTAAATGAATTGGACCACGGAACTCTCAAAAGGTGCTGTGGTCCAACTATTTTTAAAGTTGGACAACTGCCCCTAGTAAAGACCCATGGTCCAACTAATAGGACAGAGCAGTTGGACCACTGCCCTGCACTCTAAATTGCACCGTTGCTAATTCAATTGTAGTATGCGAACTTTACTAGTGTAAAACTTAAATAAGTGCAAAATAGTGTGAAGTGTATCAAGATGTAGCAGCCAATCTATACCTAGTGCATTTCAGTGTCTAGAAAAGTGTAAGGACTGGTAAATTAAACCACTTTTTCTGAATTTCCATCACGGAAGAGTGTGTATTAAATCATTTTAACAAAAAAATCTTGGTATGTCCTTTTATACATTAATCAAACGAAATACATTAAAATGCGAGGGTTCAATAAAAACAACACGACATACAACTACTGAATCTTTAATTATATCCAACAAGTACTCTTAAGCGAATCTTTTAAATCATACTTAACTAAAACATAATCGCTAAAACTCGAACCTTTCTCATTTGTATGTCAGATACAAAAATATTTATATCTTATATCAACAGAAAATCCACTCATACCATGTGTTACACTAAACTTATTGAAATAAAACAACGCACTCATAATTTCAGCGTCCTTCGTCCGGGATACTCGACTAGTATCTTAATATAAAATGTATATTCACAAGCCAGAGGCGCCGGCTTTCAATATGAAGCCACGATGTACAGATCACTGTCTGGTTACAAGTCTGCAACAAAACAGTATGCTAAATAAGAAAGGGAACTAATTAGCGAGCACAGACCAACTGCAATTTGATTACAGACAAAACAAAGTCAATTCAAAGGAATGCCTTGAATAGTCATTGGAATCCAGAAACGGCAACAATTTTATTCATTGTTTACAGGTTTTTGTACACAGAGGCCATTATAGAGTTTTTCTGTCACTCACGCTGTGCAATTTCCATGTGCCATACAAAAGCCCATACACGACAGATAAAAGGACTGGTAGTTATTCTTTCAGGCAAATTGAAGTCAGTCTATCTTCACTCTCACTCTGGCATTATTCCAAAATACGGTTATTCAGCTGCATCTGATTAGACTGGAAGCCGATCCCATAGTTGGGAAAAGACTTGGCAGATGATGATGATATACATGTAGCATACAGTTAACAGTTTCAAAAAATATCTCAGAAAAAAAAAAGTTTATCTACAATCTTATTCGTTTTGTGCAGTTCATGCAAATAATAACAGATCATTCACATACTTAAGGCTAATAAAAGCGATATTTAAAGAAATACAAGGATTAGATGTAGAAGATTCAGCTAAAACTACTCACAAACTCTACTTTAAGTATCACTTTTCCAAAGTTTGATAGTCTTGTCGTTCTCGAGCGCCGCTGACGCAATGATGTTCTCGGTGGGGTGGCATGCAGTGCATAGTACGGTGTCCGTGTGGCCTGACAACCGCTGTACGATCTCTTTTGATTGCAGGTTCCAGATGTACACTAGGTTATCTTCTGAGCCCGATACTATCCACTGTGGACAAAGAAGATGGTTATTATGTTGGCTCGGTATGGTATGACAGGTTTACGTCCGTAACTACGTAATAGAATAGAATTTCTTTATTTTCAGGTAACAAAGACCCATAGATAAATACCATAACCTAAATATACATACTAATAATACAGTTTGCCAGTTTCTTTGTTGTTTGTAATGCTTGGGATACACGAGGTTCTCTACTAAACTGTCCTGTCTTACTGCTGTGGCTTGGAACATGCTAGAAATGAAGCTAAATTTGTCTGCACGAAGCCAGAAGTACTATCTTACTGACATTAGTTTGCTATGCTGAATTGAAAAACTGGTTCCGTGTATCCCGGGCATAAGGGCGTGGCAGTCATACATGTTAAAATTGCCCACTGAAACTTTTCGGCAGTTACATAGCGATTGAACTCGTAAAGAAAAAGAAAAATTATGAAACTACAGCTACTAAGTGGAATGGTAAAAAATCATTTAGGAATTCCTTTTTTTGAAAACAAACGTAAGAGATTGGATTATCAAACATAGTTTACAGAACCATAGTAATATTAGGTAGCTATTACCATTCATAGCAATTCTATGCTATACAGTCATTGATATAAAAACTAAAGATACGGTCGTCCGAACATTTTGCTTGATGCATTCCCCATACAGAGAAACACTAACGTCATCTATAAGAACTAATCAGGCTGCTCGTAAACGTAACCTTGTATGAGCGGCGTGGCGTGGTATTATCGAGGATTAAAGAAATTAAATAAAGCTTTCATTAAAAAGTTAATAAAAAAAAATATTAAATTTTCATTTTTAATTTTCATTTTCTTTTAAACTTCGGTTTAGTCGAGACCTATTTGGGACCAAATTCGAGGCGTCATTAAAATTTTATCATGCGGTCCGCCCAGTCCTTACGCAGTATTAAATAAGTCAATGTATACAGTAGAACTATTTTCTGCCACAACATACTATATTTGGTTGCACATTTGCCTAGAAACACGCATTGCGTGGCGATCTCACGCTCGCTATTTGTTTGTCATGCGTAACATAGCTCATTGCATACATAAGATTCCATCTCACTTGTTGCTAAGTTAAAAGATAGTTAATTATAATAATACGGAAATAATAGTACGGACTTTGAAATTATTGGATAGCAAATCATGAGAATTCAAATTTGCCTTGACACACTTGCAATCTCTTATCAACTAGCTACCGCAAGATAAACCTTTACAAATCTGTAAGAGTATTTTTAACTGATAAGCTACAAATCTGATGAAATAATGGTTTCCGTATGGGGAAACTAGAGCGTCTTTGGAAAAAAATCAACTATTTGGTCAATCAACTAGTCTGAAAATATACTTTATTTTTTATGATGCTCTTGGAGTACACTCATGTTTATGACTCCACTGGGTTAAGCTGCGTATAGATAAAAATATACTATGCATAAGTGGTGAAAGCACAGGAGTCTACTGGATGCGGCCGGCGCAGAGGATTGTGTTGATACTTTTGTCCAGTCCGTTTTGGACGTCTTCCGGAAGAAACAAAAATGGTAATGATGCAAATTTTAATAGTCTTACCTTTCCACCAGTAACACTAAAGTTGGCGAAGATACAATATTTCTCGTTTTTATGTCCGGTGTACGTCTTGAGGCACTTGCCCCGACTGTAGTCCCATAGTTTGAGGGTGTTGTCAAGTGTCGCAGCCAAGATATATTTGCCGTTTGGAGAGAACTTCACGAAGGAAACCGGCGGATTGTCGTCGTCTATCAATGTCTTTAAACATTGACCTGATGCTGTATCCCAGATACGACTGAAAACAGAAAATTATTTTTTAAATCTTCAACTTTTAGATAGAAACACTTGACGTAAAATGCGAGGTTGAAGAACAATGATACTTTATTTAACAAACTGTGAAGAATTGGAAAAATAAGCATGTCTAGTAAATAAGGTCCTTACCATAATCCATCGTAACTCGACGAAACAATAAGGCTGCCATCTCTGTTGAAGTGTACTGCTGAAACTGGATCCGAATGCGCGGGTAGAGTTTTTAAACATTTGCCTGGAAATAAAATTATGCATATATACATTAGTAAAATTTTTCAGTAAGACGTTCGAACCATTACATTCGATGCTGAGCGTCAACATGATAGTCGAAACAAAAAATAAACTGTCGAGTGATAGCCTACACTGAATAATTGCGATCTTCAAACGTGGAGAAAGAAGGTAGTAACATCTCGGCCCATATAATGAAGAGAACTATAAAGGAATTCAAATGAGTCTCTTTGATCAATAATTTCCGTACTACAATGAGACGTACCGATTTGGCCAGGATGTTAATAGTATAAATAGTGCACTAACCCACTTCTACAGGAGTATCAAGCGTGACATTTACGATTGTTTCTAGTTCCACGTGGCTATTATTAGAAGTAATTATCATTGAGAAAATATGTCGAAAGTCGTGTAGTGAACGGTGAAAATGTTTTCACAGTATGGTGTTAATCTGCTTGGCGAACGTTGTGTAACGAAGTACCTATGTAGTTTCGGATTAGCTGTTTGAAGTAAATAGGTACGTACATACTGCGGGCGTGACTGAACGAACGACATGCCTGCGTTTTCGTTCATTGTTTAACGTAAAGATGTTGAATAGCTTGGTAGGTTTAAGATTGCATACAGAATGTGGATCGTTGACCGTTCTATTCATATATTCGTGCTAGTTTTACAGGGTCACGACACGGTAATGATATCAATAAACAAGAAAATGTTATTTATTGTCAGTTCTGTGCATTTTTTAGGTTTGTTCGTGTTGCAAATAACATTCCGTAAGTTGACCGGGAAATAAATAGGTAGGGCGACAGTTACATTACAAAAATAGTACATACACCGCCGTATGAATTAACCTTTTCGCAACTACGGACATGCGCACGACAACATTTGAAATGCCATTTGTGTCGTTAACGGTCAACAATTTAAGGGGTACTATTACACGTCTACAGGTTTCTGAATGTGCTGGCTGGCTCATTTATTTAACAAATGCCTTTATTGTAGCAGTGGAATTCAAAGGTTGCAGTTTAATTATACACACAATAATAATGTTAAACTAATACTCTAATATACTATCGCAGCCGTGTTATTACTTTTTAAATGGCTTTTTTAGTTGTAGCTTGATTTTAAGTAATGTTAATTGCGTAGAATGGCCGTTATACATGGCGCCGCAGTGGCAGCCGCTGCGCTGCCACATGGATTTGTATCCATGACCCTTCTGAACCGCCGTGAAGTCGCGCGCGGCTACGCCTAGTGTGAGTGTAACGGCTATTCTACGGCCCTAGTACACTGAACAATATAACGTTCCCAATGATACCCGGTTTATTATTAAGAGAATTACCAGGGATAAAACCAAAAGGCTGGTTATAATTTTGTCATAACCAACCTTTTAGTTTTGCAGTAGTAAGTTAACTGAATGAAAATCTTACCTGTTCTTACATCCCATATTCGTACACTTTCGTCAAAACTGCCCGATACGATAAGATTGCTTTGTGGATTAAAATTACAGCAGAACACGTAGTTGCTATGTCCCTTCAGTGTCTTCAAACATTTGCCTGAACTCAGTTCCCATACCTGTAAAATGAAAATGGGTCGTAGAATATTTGTTGTGGGTGTCGACTGTTCTATTTCGGAATTTTATGGCGCAATACTTATTCTTATGAGTTTAAGAGGCGGAAATGTCAGTGTTTCATGTTCAGCGTAAACAGTTAAATTGGCATTTGGGAAAATCAATTGACATTTTCGATACATTGGCGAATTTAGTAGTTTAGTAATTAGTCGTTTTCGTAATGTCTATGATTACAGGATAACTACAGTTATTAGTTACTTTCAATGGAAGAAACATGCATCTAGTTTAACGTTTGGCCCTTATGGCACAGGCGAAACTGTACTAAAGTTGCAACCAAGATAACTTTTGACACCAAAATACATTGATCTAAATAAAGCATAAATAATTAGATAAATAATAAATTGCTATTGCAACACCAGACATTGAGGTCAAAGGATGAAATATGTAACAATGTGCAACTTTCATTTTCATTTAATTTCTTACTTTTTTGCTGGAACAACTTGGCACATTTAAGCTCTGATAAATGGTGTTAGTCAAAATATTTTTTTTTTTTCGATTCTTTTATTATGAAATTCTAGCAACCTGAAGCAGGATTTCTGCTCAAATTCTCTTCAGAAAGTATGCGAATTTGGGAATTCAATATTACTGTTAATTTTTTATGAAAATATTGCTGTCCATGAGCTATGAATATTATATAATGGTGGCAAGGCATTACAGTCTAAAAAAACTATTTTCTACATCTGCAGTAACTTAGCAGATGTTTTTTTTTAATTACACTAGGTTTAAAAAAACGTTACAATTTAATCACTGATGCATATTCAAGTTTCTAAAGTTCAGATTCTTATCTATTAATGCTGTGGACATAAACACACACTGTTATCTTTTAAGATATCAGTTGGTTCAGTGAACTAAGAAATATTTTATCTACTTTCCCAGACTATTTTAACAAAGGTAAGCATGGTAGTTGACATTTAAGAATTGGAGCAAGTGGCAATAATAGCCATCAATCATGATAAGGTCATGACACCTATATTTGGTCTATTTCATATTTCAGAATTAGGCAATTTTGCAAGCTTATCAGTGAAGGCTAGTCTATGTAAAATTAGCAACTGTATTTTTTTTTTCAGAATGTTAGTTAATGAATGCATTACCGAGGCAGAAGACTAAAGTAAACTAGCTGACAATGGCTAGTGATAACATTTCAAAACATTTATTTTTTGAATGGTATACCTAGGTAGTTTAGATATTCAACAGAACATTACTTGTTGCTTAGATTACAAGTAGACACCAATACAACCGTATATTATAATTAACTAATATCTAAATCTATTATTCTGATACATTCCGTAGTTACCGAGTTTCATTGCGCGGCACAGTAACTTTTCCCTTATAAACGGTCTATGTGAGTAGTTGAGTACGGCGACACGAAATTCGCGCACGCGATTCCTTATTCCCCTCCCCCTCCCAGTCCCAACTCCCGCTGAGATCACTCACCGCGCCTGCGCGACCCCCATTAACGAACGTCGCCGTTCAAATTTCGCGCGCCATGAAGGTATATGGTTTTGGGTACTTATAATTAGGAAGTAACCTTGAGTATGTCATAACGGCAAGTATGTAGAAATTTGTTTTTATTTTTGGTACATTTCTGTTATCCAAAAATTTGGGCTCTTAAATTATATTTCATCTAACAAGGGGCAGTAGTCTAAGTCTAAAATATATTACTCACAAAATAACTTCTACTCCTGTTTGTTAGCAAATATAAATAAATTATTGTAATATTGTACTGTATGGGTTTTTTACAAAAAAATTTACATCAAAATAAATATCTTTTGATAAATAGATTAGGACGTTATTTCATACCTCACTACTTTGAGAGAAACAGCCAAAACAAACTCAGAGGATGGTTTAATAGATAAAAGTTTACCTTTAAAGTCTTGTCATCACTCGCACTGACTATCAGCCTGCTGTCTGAGGACCATGCCACATCACTAATTCCCATTTTATGTCCAGATATTGTCTTCTCGAATTTTCCATCATAAGCACCCCACACCTTAATAAGTTTGTCAGCAGCTGTAATAACATGTAAAACAGTGTCATTTAACTTTTATCCTTTTCCATAGATCTTAAAAAATGTAATTTAATGACATCATCAATTGATGTGTAAGAAGTAGACAAAAAGAAATCACACATTTAGGTAAAATCCTGTCAAGTAGCTTGCCTGGCAACAGCTGTTTTAAATTGTAAATTTAATTGAAGGTCAACAAACTCAAACTAGTCATTGGAATTAGACATGCTTTGTTTACCGTGCATCTAAAATAGGTTTTACTTGATTAGACCTCATTTGGGGAAACGGGCAAACATTATTTTTATCATAGGAATTAGGCACAGGTTTGACCTTGCATAAACTATGTTGAACAATATCTACACCCAAAAACCAACTGAGTGTGACTTATTTAAGTCAAAAGAGTTTGTCTAGACTTAATTATGTGACTACAAGACATTACATCACTACAACTATACAAAAAAAACACAGTGATGTAAACTATTCTCATAATTTTACTTCCACCTATTGGATGCCACTACCCAAGGCCAACCTTTAAAACAAAACTGTTGCTTCAATATTGCTGACTAGTAATTTAAAAAAAAGTTTAAAATGGTACAGTGCGATCAAATTATCTTGGCAGCTCTGAACATAGGCTTTGCGAAATTTTACGCATGTAAACTTGGGAATAAAACTGTTATTGCCAGATAAACCAATACTTAATCAGAAAATATCTAATTTAAACAGTGAGAAATACAAATAAAATAAATATCATAACACTTTATACATTCGTTGAAACAAATGGACCTGCACGAAGTTCGGAGCTGCCAAGATAATTTGATCGCACTGTACTGCTAGTTTTATTCATAATCTTGTAAATAGGTAATTTGTCTAATAAGGTTGGTAGTGTCCTAATCTTGATTTAGGGCAGGCATTTTAAATGAATTATAGTGTAGTTTAGGAGTTTCTGTTTCTAACAGGAAACAGCCATGAAAGGATTTCACAATCTCAATATTAC
Organism: Diarsia dahlii; assembly: GCA_949775195.1. Classification (NCBI taxonomy): domain Eukaryota; kingdom Metazoa; phylum Arthropoda; class Insecta; order Lepidoptera; family Noctuidae; genus Diarsia; species Diarsia dahlii. The sequence continues at coordinate 19,413,410 of OX459191.1, read as the reverse complement.
AATATTCATGATGGCTTTATGTTGTAACCATAGGTACTAAAACTAGTGATTTAATGACCATGATGCATGGTAACAAAACATCAAAGGCTTGTGTGTAGTTTGTAAATCTTACACAATATAAAGTAATGATGAATAATACATTGCAACAATAAACCAAAAGGTATTTTTAGGATGAAAATGTATCCTGAAAAGCATGAGCATGATCATATCAAAATGAACATTATGCTTATCACATGGTTTAAAAGTTAGTTCACACTTCAGATCTTTTGCAAATTAAGTTTCCTACTAAATTCATATCAGTAGAAGCTGATAATAATTATCAGATTAGACAATCATGACCTCTTAGAGATTTACAAAAAATAAACAATCTAAACATATGGGGTCATCAAACGTAAATAAATAAGTTAGATGGACCACTAATTTATGTCAAATGTGTTATACTCACAGGAGCTTGCCAGCCATTCTCCATTTGGACTGAATTTAACCGAAGACACAGCTTTTGTGTGCCCCGCAAGTGTGAATTTGAGCGTGTAATTCGGCTTCTGGAAACCGACATCAAAATTAGCGCCAAATCGCACGTGCTCATAAAGTTGAAGTTACATAAACATGTGCCGCCCGCCAGACTGACGCAAACCAATGAAATGCAACGAAAGAAGGACGCTACTTACCGCCACTGAAGACTTGTTCGACTGTGGAGCGGATTGTGATAACGAATTTGGGCCGGAAAGGTTGGCGGAGGGCCCACCGTGTGTTTGGTGTGCAGCAGGGTGGCCTGGGCCGGGACCTAGCGGCACCATGTTTCAACTTTCGACGCACTACGCTTTACTTTGTTCGTCACCCAACACAGTCACTATCACACAATGAAAAACAATCTAAATTAAACTTTGGATAAGGTAACACACGGAACTTGTCACTCACTCCAGTTTTTACATTTATTTCAACGTAGATTTTCAGAGAACATTCTAAATCCGGGCGTCCCAATGCGTGCATATTTCGCGAAGACGATCAGTGGTGCCAACCTACTTTTAAATTATTCCCTCCCGCAGAACTCTAGCTGGCCAGCGCATTGTCTCTGTTAAGTTATTTTTGTAGAAAAATTATTACTAACAAACGAAATTTTATTTACACTGATTATTGATTAAGTAAAACATAAAAGTTTTGTGCGAAAATATTATAATAGAGTTTTGGGTGAGGTATTTTCTTTATTTAATAGTTTATTGCCAGTTAGAAAATAAATGTTATTTTTTGTAATGGCATGTAGGAATGACCTCTTTGACATTTCCAAGGTTACATTTGACATTTTGAAATTCGCCGCTGATCAGGTGCAGAATTGTGCACAATTATTTGTAAAACTTTAAAAAACTATTATCAAAATGGCATTAAACAAACTCAGTATTGATGCCCTTAACTTGGCCGGCAAGCGTGTGCTGATGCGGTGAGTGTTACCTCCATTATTTCACGCGATAGGTGATGATTAAGGGCCGACCTTCGTAAAGTTCGAAAATAAATTAATTGTATGATTGCAGAGTTGACTTCAACGTTCCCTTGAAAGAAGGAGTGATCACCAACAACCAGCGTATCGTCGCAGCTCTTGATTCCGTCAAGTATGCCTTGGAGAAAGGTGCCAAGTCGGTCGTGCTTATGTCACATTTGGGCAGGCCGGACGGTCAGGCGAACCTCAAATACACCTTGAAGCCGGTCGCTGAAGAGCTCAAGAAGCTCCTGAACAAGTAAGTTGTATTTAGGCATCTTGTAAATCTGAAATGATGTGGCATCATGCATGTTTATTGTTTTCCTTATCATGACTAAAGTAGGCAAACAAATAATGATAAAAAGACGCCCTCAACATAAATACACGTAATTTTTATCGCTAATTTTGTTATAAATATTTTATAGCTAATAAACCAATTTTGTCAAATGTTTAAACTGGATTCTTATTTGACTCTTCAATACAATATCTACATTATTGTACTTACACTTGCAGAGATGTCACATTCCTCCCTGACTGTGCGGGACCTGAAGTTGAAGCTGCCTGCACTGACCCCACACCTGGATCCATCATCTTGCTGGAGAACCTCCGGTTCCACATTGAGGAGGAGGGCAAGGGTGTTGATGCATCTGGAGCCAAGGCTAAGGCTGACCCTGAGAAGGTCAAGGCCTTCAGAGCCAGTTTGAGGAAGCTGGGTGATGTTTACATCAATGATGCTTTTGGTAAGCTTAAAAATCAAAATTTATACAGACTCAAATCTTTTTTCTCATAATTATTTCAGAATCATATTTGTAATAAAATAACCCTTTTCATTTTGAAGCACATTCTTAGGAAAAGAAAATGCAAATTGTAAGAACAGCCTTATGCTAAGTTAATTAAGTTGTAGTTTCTGTAACAAAGTAAAGTTATATTAATTACTAGCTGACCCGGCAAACATTGTTTTGCCATATAAATAATTTCCTAGTAATTTGTAGTGTAGACAAAAAAAAATTTAGGGGTGGACTACCCCTAACATTTAGGGGGATGAATAATAGATGTTGGCCGATTCTCATAGATACCGGATAAGCACAAAAAATTTCATCAAAATCGGTCAAGCCATTTCGGAGGAGTATGGCAACGAAAACTGTGACACGAGAATTTTATATATTAGATATTTTGATTTAAAGGAGTGGAGTTTCTTGCCCATTCTTCTCCACAGAGATCTATGCTTTAGAATGGGCAAATACAGTACTTTCACAAGGTATTTTGCCTTGTGACTGTCACTGAAGCTTTGCTTTCTTTTTTTACGTTCAAAAGTGAGGCACTTTTGAATGTTGGTCTAATTGAAAAAATGCATTGAGTGGAAAGTTACTACTTAGTTTATTTATCACAAATGATATTATTTCCACAGGCACAGCCCACAGAGCCCACAGCTCCATGATGGGTGAGGGCTTTGAGCAGAGAGCCAGCGGCTTCTTACTGAAGAAGGAACTGCAGTACTTCGCCAAGGCTCTGCATGAGCCAGAAAGGTAAGCAGCACTTGGTTATTATATTTTAAGAAGCTGAAAAAATGTATTCAGTTTTGGGCCAGGAAATGTTATTGCAGGGAACAACAGAAAAATCGATTTGTATTTTTATACCTTATACATAAAAGCTTTCCGCGCAACACTTGTAAATAATCAGTTTTCCATTTAAATTTCTATCACCTCCTAAAGGCACCATGTTCCACCAGAGATGTGCTAGGATGTGCAGGGAGAGATGCAACTAACCAACCACAGAGCTAGCTTATTTCAAAAGAACCTTTACCATTGTTTAGTTTCAAACACATCCTGCCCATCTCATGTGGAAATGCAACTTTATCCTGGAAACTACCTTGCTGTGGTTCTTTTATTGATAATTTCAGTGTTAACTTCTGGTGATTTGTACAAATGTATAAGAACTGTAAAACACTCCTAACAATAGGGATGTTTCCTGACTAAAAAAAATAAGATCTTGTTTAGTCCATCTGTTAGGTTATCGAAAAATATTGCATTACGTGTTTTTTGTTATATCGAATTAATAAAAAAATATGACAATAAAACAGGATAAAGATCATGAGTGGGGGCTGCTGGTGACGTCACTTTCTGGTAAGAAATGTAGGTACCCAACTGTTGTTCAGGCTTTAGCGCCTTCAACAAGGCAATGGCAACGACACGACGCGTTCGGTGATGAAACTAATATACGAGTAGGCGTAACTTTTTTTCGTATAAAAGTGAAAGGTCGCCTTCACTTGCTCAACCATCGTCCGTGTATACGTTCTTTTTTTTATAATTAAATAAATACGCAGTTCTTGGGACTTTGATTTGGCACCATTATATCCTCCAAAGATATAACATGGTGGCCCATGAGGGGAACAATAAATAATCCGCAAAAATAAGAAATAAAATTCAATAAAATTGGTACGAGTACGACACGCGCGCAGCGGCAACGAACTCTAAGATTTGGAGCCTTGCAGCGGAGGAACAAAAGCCACAGGTTCCAGCGTATGGAGGACTGTCGCCTGGTCAATACAAGGAGCCAGGGTTCGAGCAGTGGTGCAGCCAAAGCATCACATCGAGCAGGGCGTTGACGTGTCGCCTCAAAGTTAAGTGCCCATCCTTTGTTTAAAATCCATCCATTCACCCAAAATACCCATAATACCTATTCGAATATTGAGAATAGCATTCCATTTGTGTAAATTAAAGGTTTTTCGTGCATATAATTGCCGAAATCTCCTAAGAATTGCAAATATTGCATCAGATATTTTTTTTCCATCTACCATCAATAAAAAATAAAATCGTTAAAAGGTTTAGAATAATGTTAGATTACTTCGTTGAATTATAACAGATTCGAATTATATGTAATTTTGCCTATTCAGCTTCGTTATTATATTAATATTTTCAAATAAAATAGGCTCAGTCAATGATCTCTTCCGGTAACTTCATGTCTTTGTTCTGGCTTTTGGTTTAGCGTATTGTGCCGACTATTCCAGATCACGCCCCTTCGAGCGTCACCGGCCACTCGGCCTGGTCACGAGCAACTTCCCGACCGTCCGGTTGGCGTACAGCTGCTCGTGCGAACCCGAGTTCCATATAAGCACACCGAAACGAGGAACGTGAGCCCATTCATTTTCTTAATTTTACTTTGGAAATTGCCCAATATCATCTTGGAAATTGACTTCTTGACACTGTTTGCTCACAATGTCTGAAAGTAAGCAGCGTTTTAAAGAATTGTTCACAAAAAGAGCGTCCGCCAAAGGACAAATTACTAAATTTAAAAATTATTTAAATAATATTTCTAAGGAAGATGAGCTAAATGATATTCAGTTAACAGAACTAAATTTAAGACTTGCAAAGTTTGAGGCATTATCTGTTAGGGTTGATGACTTGCAAAATGAAATAGAGGTTCTGAGTCCTGAAAATATTGAGGCTGAAATTGATGAGCGCGATAATATTGAGAGAGAAATAATAATGAACATAGCCACTGCTAAGAATTTGGCTGCCATGTTTTCTCGAAAAAATGAATGCGAACAAAGACGCAATTCTGGTCATAATGCTTCATGGTGTTCAGAGGATCATCATAATTTAGGATTAAAACTCCCACAAATACAAATAACTAAATTTAATGGTGAATATTTCCGTTGGTTAGAGTTTAGAGATACCTTTGAAAGCTTAATACATAAAAATGATCATATTTCTGAAATAAATAAATTTTATTATTTAAATTCATATTTACATGGTGATGCAGCCAGAATTGTTTCCAATCTTGAAGTTTCTGCAAAGAATTATTCTGAAGCTTGGAAGCTGCTCTGTCAACGGTATGATAACAATAGAATTTTAATTGATTATCATCTTGATTCACTACTGAATATAAAACAGCTTGCAGGCGAGTCAGAAAAATCTTTAAGATATTTAGTTGATCATATTACTAAAAACTTACGTGCCTTGGTCAGCTTGGGGCAATCGACGGATAATTGGGATGTCATTATTATATTCATGTTGTCAGCGAAGTTCGATAGTCAAACCTTGTTGAAATGGGAGGAATATCGCAATAGTTTAGGGAATAAGCGACCAAATTTAGAGCAGTTTTTTAAATTTATTATGGATCGTGCAAGTGTGCTAGAATCTGCAAATCGCAGTAATCATAATTCTGCTAACATAGATTCAAAGAAGCCTACAACTCCTCAACGTACGACTCCACATAAACAAGGTCAAAGAAGGAGTCCGAATAACAATGTTAAATCTTTTGCAAGCACTAGTGATAATAATAAGAATAAAGGACAAAAGGGTTATTCGTGTATTGTCTGCGACGAACGTCATAGAATTTATGACTGTCCAACATTTAAAGCTAAGGGTATTGGTGATAGAATGACGGATGTGACGAGGTATAAACTTTGTATTAACTGTTTGAGACAGGGTCACTCCGTCAAGGATTGTCGATTCCGGTCATGCCAAGAGTCTGGCTGCACTGAAAGGCATAATAGCTTGTTGCACCAGCCGCAAGCGCCGGCCAGTTTCGCTACGGTTGATGAGCCGGGTGAGATTGTAGCACACTATTCTAATAATACAAGTCAAATTATACTGTCAACAGCCATGGTGGAGGTATCGAATCCATTTGGCCAGCAAAAGGTCAAAGTTCGTGCACTATTGGACTGTGGCAGCCAATCATCTTTTATAACTGAATCCCTAAAGATCAGGTTATCATTAAAGTCCCATCCCATTGACACTCTAAAGGTCATTGGTATAGGCAACACATCAACAAACAATGCTATTGAAAGTTGTAATATTAAAATACAATCAATAAATAGTCACTTCAACATCAGTTGTTCATGTCTTGTGTTGAAAGAATTGACAGGTAGGCTGCCAAGGTTCCCCATAGATATTGGCTCTCTGAAGCTACCTACAAATATTCAGCTGGCTGATCCCATGTTCCATAAACCAGCCGACATAGATGTCTTGATAGGCGCTGACTTATTCTGGGACATTCTAGGTAATGAGCAACTTTCATTAGGTGTCAAAAATCCTAAGATAAGAAGTTCACAATTAGGTTGGATCGTATCTGGTCCCATGGAATCTGTGAAGCCATATAAAAATATTCACTGTAATCACAGCATAGTTTCCAAATGTGATAGTGGTGATGATAGCATTGATAAAATGTTAACTAAATTCTGGGATCTGGAAGAGATTCCTGGAAAATCCATTATTACGAGTGAAAATGAAAGTGACTGCGAAAAACACTTTCTCAATCACACAACAAGAACCAGCACCGGTAGGTTCTGTGTAAAATTACCGCTTAAGGATACTACTGATTGTTTAGGCGATACTTACAAGTTAGCTAAGAGACGCTTTATTAATATGGAAAAACGTTTAAAACGAAACCATAGCTTAAAATTAGAATACGTCAAATTCATTAAGGAATACGAAGAATTAGGTCATTTATCGGTGTTAAGTGGTGATTTAAGTGATAGCTTAAGCCCAAGTTATTACCTGTGTCACCACGCAGTTCTGAAACAAGAAAGCGAATCTACTAAGGTCCGTGTAGTGTTCGATGGTTCCGCTCCCTCCACTTCCGGTTGCTCACTGAATGATATATTAATGGTGGGTCCAAACGTACAGGATACTCTGTTTTCTATTTTGATACGGTCTAGGCAATACAAGTACTTAATCACCGGAGATATAGAAAAGATGTATCGCCAAATATTGGTACACGAAGATGATAGGCGTTTACAGCTCATATTATGGAGAGGAGACGAATCTGAACCCATTCAGACGCTTATGCTTAATACTCTAACTTATGGAACAGCGAGCGCAAGTTACTTAAGCACACGCTGTTTGTGGCAGGTAGGGCAGGAACAGAATAATGACCTCATTAAAGACATTATTCAAAAGGACTTCTACGTTGATGATTTGATAACGGGTTCAAATGATTCACAGCAATTATTATATATACATAAGGCTGTATCTGAAGCATTAAAGTCAAATTGTTTCAATTTAAGAAAATTTAAAACAAATCATCCTTCCATTTTTGATAATGTTATTCTGAATGAACAGGACAAGTTAATTTTTAGTGAGTCTTCAAGTACACTAGGGTTAGGCTGGACACCTTCTAGCGATACCTTACACTTTCCAATAAAGGGATTTTCACATGATAATATTCAAACAATAACAAAACGATTTATCATGTCAAACGCTTTCAAGATATTTGATCCGTTGGGTATATTAAGTCCAGTTGTAGTGATACCTAAGATAATGTTGCAAAGACTTTGGCAACAAAAACTGGACTGGGATCAGCCGGTCCCTCGGGAGATAACAGACGATTGGATTAAGTTTGCTGAAAACATAAAATACTTGTCATCGTTACAAGTGCCCAGGTTAGTGCTGGGTGACTCATTTAAATACATCGAGTTACATGCATTCAGCGATGCTTCACAAAATGCGTATGGTGCGTGTATTTACATGAAAACGATTAGCCTTAGGTACTGATGACGTCACAGTCAGATTATTGTGCGCGAAGTCAAAGGTGGCGCCATTGAAGCCTACCACCATACCCCGCCTAGAACTGTGCGCGGCCTTATATACTTGCTGCTAAACTTACAAATTCTGTAATTAAGTCACTTCGATACAAGCCGGATAAACTAGTGCACTGGTGCGATTCGACAGTAGTCTTGTGTTGGATTCGTAGCGATGTTAGTAAATTAAAAGTGTTTGTAGCCAATCGTATTGTCGAAATTAAGGAACTAACGTCTACTTCAGCGTGGCGATATGTTCCGACGGATTCTAACCCCGCGGACCTAATATCAAGGGGAGTAGATGCTAAACGGCTTTTAACAATGGCACTGTGGTGGACAGGGCCTAGGTTTTTATTAAAAAATGAATCTGAATGGCCTAAGTTAAACGTTAATGATTCGGAAGAACTACCAGAGTTAAAAGTACATCATTCGATAATAATTGATCAACCCGTCATTAGCTTTGATAAATATTCATCTTTAACTAAATTACAAAGATCATTTGCTTATGTTCGTAGATTCGTATTCAACCTTAGAGGCAAACATAATAAGCGCGTAGGTATATTGTCAGCTGATGAGCTACGTGAGTCATTCTACTCGCTATGCGTTATCGCTCAAGGTCAGTCGTTCCCTATTGAATACGATTTGTTATTGAAAGGTAAATCTTTAAATAATAAAAGTAAGTTATTATCGTTATCGCCGTTCTTAGACGAGCATAAATTAATTCGAGTCGGTGGACGTATAGATATGTCGGGTCATTCTTTTGAAAAGAAACATCCAATTTTACTTCACGCTTCGCATAGATTAACTAAATTATATTTCGAAAGAGAACATGTAAGTAAATGCATGCTGGTCCGCAACTGTTGTTGGCGTCTGTGCGAGAAGCGGTATGGCCAATCAATGGTAGGTGTCTCGCGAGGCGCATAGTCAATAATTGCGTAAGATGTAGACGACTACGAGGCGCGACGTTACAACCTAAAATGGGTAATTTACCGTCCCAGCGCATAACACCTGACTATCCCTTCATATCTGTCGGCTTGGACTTTGCTGGCCCATTTTATATTATCAATCGTAAAGGCCGTGGGAGCCGTGTAGTTAAATGTTACTTATGTCTTTTTGTTTGTTTGCGTTATAAGTGCATCCATCTAGAAGCTGTCAGCGACTTAACAAAGGAGGCATTTATAATGACATTCAGGCGGTTTATAGCTCGTCGAGGTAAGCCAACGGAAGTATTCAGCGATAACGGAGGCAACTTTGTGGCTGCCGCGAAAGAAATAGGAGCGTTCATAAGAGATCAACACGAGCCTCTGTCTGATTTTGCGAGTCAGCAATCAATTACATTTAGGTTTATTCCGGCTTACACTCCTCATTTCGGTGGCATATGGGAAGCCGGGGTTAAGTCGGCAAAATATTTTTTAAAACGTGTTGTTGGCGACAGCCATTTCACATTCGAAGAAATTTCAACTTTGTTTACACAAGTGGAGGCGATTCTCAATAGCCGCCCCTTGTGTCCACTCTCATCCAGTCCTGACGATCTCCTTCCCTTATCCCCAGGGCACTTCATCATTGGGAGGCCGTTGACCGCTCTGCCAGCACCTAACCTGGTAGAAGTTGAGGAAAATCAACTGCGACGGTATCAGCGCCTAGAGAAGACACAGCAGCATTTTTGGAAAAGGTGGCAAAAGGAATATCTGTGCGAATTGCAACAGAGAACAAAATGGCGAACAGATACGTCAAAGCTAGATGTTGGAGATATGGTACTCCTAGCAGATGACCACGCGCCACCTCTTGCATGGAAACTTGGACGTGTTCTTCGCCTTATATCCGGATCTGATGGAATATCCAGAGTAGCAGACATCCACACCAACAAGGGCTGCGTGCGACGTTCACTAGTACGGCTCTGCAGACTTCCCACAGCAGAAGAGCTTAAGGATTGAAAGAGTCTTTCAATCCCCGGGAATATGTTCAGGCTTTAGCGCCTTCAACAAGGCAATGGCAACGACACGACGCGTTCGGTGATGAAACTAATATACGAGTAGGCGTAACTTTTTTTCGTATAAAAGTGAAAGGTCGCCTTCACTTGCTCAACCATCGTCCGTGTATACGTTCTTTTTTTTATAATTAAATAAATACGCAGTTCTTGGGACTTTGATTTGGCACCATTATATCCTCCAAAGATATAACAACTGTGACGTCACACGACTTTTTAAAGTACTGTATCATCTTTATTTTGTGTTTACGTGAAAACAGATATATGTGTACAATATTTTTTCGAAATCTATTTGACGGACTAATTAGTTTTTTTTGTCATATACCCTATACCTACTGTTGTTTTTATTTAAGGCCATTCCTTGCCATTTTGGGAGGTGCTAAGGTAGCTGATAAGATTCAGCTGATTGAGAACTTGCTGGACAAAGTCAATGAGATGATCATTGGTGGTGGCATGGCCTACACTTTCCTCAAGGAGACTCAGGGTATGGCTGTAAGTATACTATGCTGTAATCACTTAATACTGGTACCTTTTAATCAGCTAATGATTTTTATGGCAAAACTTTTTCCTTTTATTAATTCACTACCTATGGACAGAATGAAGAATTCACAAAACTTGTGTTTTGGTCGACATAATAGTAATTAAAAGATAGGTATATAATAATTAAAAGATAGGTATATAAAAATATGGTCCAAAACCTCAATATATTCTCCAATATCCAGTACAGTTGGAGCGATGTTGGGTTTAGAAATATTTATTTAATGTTCTCTCTAAATACATGGACTTATTCTTTAAACCAAGAGCTGTGTGGCGACTAGCGACATCTATCGCAACACCTGCGTACTAACAAACGATCGACAGAAGTTCCTACATCGCGCTATCAACATTATCCGCGACATAAGCCTATATAGGAGTTCCCGACTTACAACTGTCGGGCAGTTAGCCCGCCGGACACAACACCCGTCCGGTCGGAGGATCCTCCCTTTTCTATGGGGGATGAGGAACTTTACACCCTGTTCTTCATACCTCCCAAACTGGTGACCCCGAGCATGAACGTCAGCGCAGCCTTCGTGCAACTACTTCAGACGTCGTCACCACTTCCCCTTCGCCTTCGAGCAGCGAGTCATACCGTCAGCCAGCAGCCACGGCTTCATGGGGTATCCTGACCACCAGCATGCAGCGGAAGCGCATTCCTGGTCATCACCCCCAGCCTCATCAGCGAACTTGGCACAGCACACTGCACTTCGACCGGTCAGCAAGCAGAGACGCCCTTCTCTCCTGGTCGACGCAGCAGCCAGCCACTACGCAGCACTGCACACTCCGACTCACTGGAGCATACGCAGCATCACCCCGACTCACTGGGGCATCTACGGCAAGCACTGCATCACTCCGACTCACTGGAGCTAATATGCAGCATCACCCCGACTCACTGGGGCATCACCGCAGACAGTTCCGACTCACCGTGAACTATGCGGCATCCGGTTCCGACTCACTGGAACCTTCCACTGGCTGACAAGCGCCAAGACTCAATCTGCTTTCGACCTCCGGTCTCGGAGGGGAGTGATGTGGCGACTAGCGACATCTATCGCAACACCTGCGTACTAACAAACGATCGACAGAAGTTCCTACATCGCGCTATCAACATTATCCGCGACATAAGCCTATATAGGAGTTCCCGACTTACAACTGTCGGGCAGTTAGCCCGCCGGACACAACACCCGTCCGGTCGGAGGATCCTCCCTTTTCAACGGGGGATGAGGAGCTTTACACCCTGTTCCTCATACCCCCAAAGCTGTTTGGTAAAAAAAAACTGTACTTTTAAAATATTTTTTTTTATTATAGATTGGCAACTCCTTGTATGATGGTGAAGGTGCAAAGATTGTGGCTAAACTATTGGAAAAGGCCGCCAAGAACAATGTCAAAGTACACCTTCCAGTTGATTTTATAACTGCTGACAAGTTTGATGAGAATGCGCAGGTAACTTAAATTTTTTCGTTTTATATTAATTTGAAGAAATTGAGTTGTGTACTAAAAGCATAGTACTTTTGGACTTTCAATGAGAAGAGGGAGCTGTTTGTAAACATTTGTGAAATTTTCTATGGCAATTTTATTGAAAAACCAGTTGACTACTAGTCCTTTAGTAGTTACTATAACCATGCGCCGAAAGAAGTCGCAAGTCATTCTTATGTGTACGGAATACACATTTGAATCAGTCACTTTTATTTTGTTGTTAGGCTGGTACCTCTGACGTAGCCGCTGGTATCCCTGAAGGCTGGATGGGTCTTGATGTTGGACCTAAATCGAGGGAACTCTTTGCGGACCCCATCGCAAGAGCTAAAGTTATTGTATGGAATGGGTATGTATTCAAACTATTTTCATTAATAATTTGCAAACTCGACTTTATTGGCAACTAAATAATGTTTGTTTTTGTTAAACAGACCCGCTGGTGTGTTCGAATTCGAGAAGTTCGCTGGAGGCACCAGGGCATTGATGGACGGTGTTGTCAAAGCTACTGCCAATGGAACTATTACCATTATTGGTAAGTACAAGGGCTTAGTTAGTGGAATAATGACAGTATAACTGGCTATGTAAGTGAGTTTAGTCTTCTCCATTTTACGCCATTTTTCCTAGCCTGGGGCCACCCGCATATAAGTCTGGCCTGCTACCTTCTGTGTCCTCCTGTGAAAGGAGGTGTCTGATGAGATTACAGTATGGAAGAAGAAAATAGCGCTTGACCCCAAATGAATTGGGATCAGGGCAAAAGAACATATTGACGATGACGAATTAAAATCATCAATACAACACCCTAAGTTTATTTAAACCGAGAACTATTTCATAGAGTTTCTTGTTTTCATTTTGTAATTGGTGTTATATATACCAGGTTTTTATTTTATTTATTTAAAAAAAACTGTTCTTTTTCCCAATAGGTGGAGGTGACACAGCCACCTGCTGCGCCAAGTGGGGCACTGAGGACAAGGTCTCCCACGTGTCCACCGGTGGTGGAGCATCCCTTGAGCTGCTTGAGGGTATGTAGAAGACTTATTTAGCTAATACTGGCACTGTATTTCGCGTCTTTGTCAAAGTTTTCTTTTGTTGCAAAATACACTTTATCCTTATTGTAATAACGTCGGTGTTCGAGCGAAGGTCGATTTTTGGTAGAAGCCGACTATCGACACAACCTTCAGCCAATATGAGGATCGTTATTGGAATTTCGGTTCAAAATTGGCTAAAACTGAATATTACATTTAGACTTTTAAACACGGCCAATAAATAACGCAAATACGCAAGTTAAGGACCAGCAATCAGCATGAGAAAAATGTTAAATGTTTTACAATAGGCTCAAAATATGCATCAAGCTGTAGTCCGCTGCTGTACCTATGTACTGCTGCTTTTTATTTCTATCGCTAATAGAACGTTGTGAAACAGCGGTTTTTATACATATTTGTTTTTATTTTACTAGACGCATTTTATTTAAAAAGCCGCTTTTAAAGCTTTTTGTAAATCTGTGTTTTCGCGGTTCAAATCTTCTTAGATAATTAATTAGTGAAGAAAGAAGAATACTAGCCCAACGTAATTATGTTTTATCTTTATTTACTTTGCGTAGAGTAATATCTATGGAATAGGTACTTTTTATTCTAAGTAGATTTTGTTTTGTTTTTGTGTAGTATCACAATAAAATAATATAGAGTAGAAATTGTTGTATTGTTTGAATTGCCGCTATCGCGTATTCAATACAAAATTATTACCCCCCTTGTATCTAATAGCGTATGTAGATCCCATCCTTACAGTACTTTCACAGTTATGTTACCTTTGACAGCAGCAACCTGAAGTAGACCTTATTGGAACAACAATAAAGATCATTTTTGAATATGATACAAAAGATATAAATAAATGTGAAAATACTACACATAGTAAATTGTGGGGAGACAAAAACATTTTTTTTCTTATTTTTTATTTAATTTTTCAGGTAAAGTATTGCCAGGAGTTGCGGCTCTATCTGACGCATAAATCATAATAAAAAGCATAGAATATTTATACTATATTTGAATGCTTCATAGCGATGTAAAACTATCCTATTTGATAGATTGAAGAAATCCAGAAATTATGTTTTAAGTGATATGTATGTATTGTACATTATTTTTAAGTTTTAGACAAGAGAAAGTGTCATGTGTATCGAATAGTGTGATAATTTATTACCAGCACGAATAATATACATTGTTGTTTATAATTTGTTGTGTTTTATTTATTTGTCTATGATACAAACTGACTGCCTCGTTAGCCTAGTGCTTGCAAGCGTGGCTACTAAGCGCGAGGTCCATGGTTCGATTCCCGGGTGTGATTGTGTTTTGCCATCATGAATTTCTCAGTAGCAGATACGGAGTCTGGATTTGTGCCCGGTTGATGGCAATTGGCAATAGGCTCGCTCCCATTACATGGGACTTAACCATAACTGGCAAAATGTGTATGTACTATCAGGTACACCTTTGCCTAACCCTTCGGGGACTACAAGCGTAGGACTTACAAACACACTCATTGGATTAACGCTTCATGACTCTCCTCCGTGTGTTACTAAATCCATCGACTGTTATTATCCAAATGAGAATCAATAGACGGTACATAAGTGCTACATTATATAATACTAGCTGACCCACGCAACTTCGTCTGCTTCACATAAATATAGCTTATAACCTTTCTCGATATATCGACTATCCGACATAAATTAAGCTAAATCGTAACAAACAAAAATCGTATCTTTCCTCTTTATTATAATAATTTAGATGGTTTATATTAGCTTAGATTATATTTAAGTGTGAATTACTATAGGTATCTCTTACTGTTAAATATACGATAACACTCTGTACTTGTAAACATTATGATGCAGTAAATATTTTGAATTTGAATTTCCCGGAAAGAATCTCCCCACATTGCGACGCGCGAATTATTTTGCCGCGCGGATATTTTTACATTGCGATATCTTCTAAGATTTTTGTTTAAACTGTATAGAGTAAAGGGCACAAATATTCTATATTAAATTTCCCTTCTAACAAACACATTTATTTAGATATAGATTAATACTATATGGGTTAAAGAAGCTACGCAAAAAATAATTATTTTTAACCTAACAGTTAAATAGTAAAAAAGGGTTACAGTGAGTCAATCTTAAAAGATAGATATATGCTGTCGCGGACTTTCTTTTAGAACTTTTAAAGAGGAACAATTTCTTCATACATGATATTAGCTCTCAAAAAGGAAATACCTTTTCCCGTTTCGTTAATTTTTGTTTATATTTGTTATTTTATGTGTGCAATAAAGAATCTATACTAATATTATAAAGCTGAAGAGTTTGTTTGTTTGTTTGTTTGTTTGTTTGTTTGTTTGAACGCGGTAAACTCTGGAACTGCTGGTTGGAATTGAAAAATTATTTTTGTGTTGGATAGTCCATTTATCGAGGAAGGCTATAGGCTATATAACATCACGCTACGGCTAATAGGAGCGGAGCATAAATGAAAAATGTTACAAAAACGGGAAAAGGTATATCCTTTTTGAGAGCTTCCGCTGCGTGCGCTGCGAAAACGGTTTAAGTTACGCAAATATCATGTATGAAAGAATTGTTCCTCTTTAAAAGTTCTAAAAAAAAGTCCGCGACAGCATATATCTATCTTTTAAGATTGACTCACTGTAACCTTTTTTTACTGTTAAACTTTTAGGTTAAAAATAATTATTTTTTGCGAAGCTTATTAACCCATACGATATTAATCTATATATAAATAAATGTGTTTGTCAGAACGGGAATTTAATATAGAATATTTGTGCCCTTTACTCTATACAGTTTAAATAAATATCTTAGAAGATATCGCAATGTAAAAATATCCGCGCGGCAAAATAATTCGCGCGTCGCATTGTAGGTACGGGGATTCTGGCTGGCCTCCGGGAAATTCAAATTCAAAATATTTACTGCATCATAATGTTTACAAGTACAGAGTGTTATAGTATATTTAACAGTAAGAGATACCTATAGTAATTCACACTTTAATACTAAAATCTAAGCTAATCTAAACCATCTAAACTATTTTAATAAAGAGGAAAGATAAGATTTTTTGTTGTTACGATTTAGCTTAATTTATGTCGGATAGTCGATATATCGAGAAAGGTTATAGCTATTTTTATGTGACGCAGACGAAGTTGCGTGGGTCAGCTAGTATAAGAATATATAAGATAAGACCTTTTCCCGTTTTTGAAACATTTTTCATTTATGCTCCGCTCCTATTAGCCGTAGCGTGATGTTATATAGCCTATAGCCTTCCTCGATAAATGGACTATCCAACACAAAAAGAATTTTCCAAATCCAACCAGCAGTTCCTGAGTTTACCGCGTTCAAACAAACAAACAAACAAACTCTTCAGCTTTATAATATTAGTATAGATAACAATAAGGATCGTCAAATTAACCATTTCGAAAGACTGCCTCGTTGGTTGAGTGGGGCAAGCACTTCTACTGAGTAAGGGTTCGATTGCCGGGTTGGGCAGTGTTACTCAATTTTTCATCATGATTATCTCAGAAGCAGCCCGGAATGGAAATTTGTGGTCTTTCAGCTCACATGCGGCATGATACCGCGGCCTCGACACAAAGGGCTACGAAGGAACATGTGTGGTTTTAATTCAGTAGAAGTCTGACACTCCCCTACCGCTCGCCCGGAGCGTTAGGAGTCATTTGAAGAAATATCCCAACCTTCAAAAAAAAAGGCATACCGAAATTATCTTACATCCGTCCTCCATGTAGGCAAGGGAAGCTTCCTTTCTACAATATTTTATTTACAAGGCCTCACTTCAACTTCCACGCTATACCGTGATGTAGAGTGAATTATAAATGTCTCTTAACTCGATCATAAACCTATAACGCCGATCTCATACGGTGTATACTTACCTGAGTAGATGCATGTATGCTTGTATGTAAGTATTTTGTTACTAAAACGTCAGGTAAATGATTTACGGGGCTGTACAGTGTGGAAAATTGAGTTTTATACAAGTACAACCTATCTATTGGAATGTAGTTACCTGCTATTACGTTGAAAATTTGAAATACTGATCGTGTTTTGCAGAGTGAAATTGTTCCATTTTAGAATAGAATAAAATGAGTAAAAGGACGAGGCAAAACAAGTATGTAAGGATCGTAGCAGGTGGACGTTCTGTAGTTTCTGCCTACCTCCATGGGAAAACGGCGTGATTTTATGTATGTATGTATGTATATGTTTGAATAGGATATACTATTTACAGAACTAAGATAATAATAAAATATATACAAGTATCAAAAAGGGGAGTAATTACAGGGCGTCAAAAAATTCTTCCACACCGCTGTCAACAGGAAAAGTGCCCAGAAGGCTGGCAGCATTGCCACGTTGGATGGCAATGCTGATTCTTTGCCCAAAAAATATTCCAGCCCTCCGGTCACGTGAAGAGTCGACCAAACGCTTGGCAATTTCCTGATAAATTAAGTGGGAACTCGGACCCCATGGCCCCAGTGTTTCAACCCCAAACGGCTCAAACACATACTATATATATTTATATACCTATATGTTTATATATATAATTCTACTGTACGTGTGTATGTCACCGAACTCCTCCTAAACGGCTGGACCGATTTCGATGAATTTTTTTGTGTGTGAGGTAGGTTCGAGAATGGTTTAGATTCGCAATTGGACCCGGTAGCTACTGTCCGGGCACGACCACGTCTACGTCTACCAGGTCCGCTAGTGTCTGTATAAAATTAAAAAGTTTGAAAATATTGCTTTGATACAAGTGCCTACTCATCAGAATAAGGACATTTCATTCAGATCGCGACCCATTACCTACGTGTCTAGACAGCCAGCCATTAATGTAATAGCTTTCGTACAAAGGAACCTAATAATTAAGTCTAAGCAAAAAACTACTTATGTTCCTGGACTACTGACAGAGTCAGAGAGAGAGAGAAAGAGTCTATAATCCTTACATAGTATAAAACAAAGTCGCTATTTTTGTCTGTTTGTTTGTCTGTATGCTTAAATCTTTAAAACTACGCAACGGATTTTGATGCGATTTTTTTTAATAGATAGAGTGATTCAAGAGGAAGGTTTTAGTATATAATTTGAACGACATCCACGCGGGTGAAGCCGCGGGCATCAGCTAGTGGCTCCATAATAACATTCTAACAAAGTTTACTGCAATGCAAATGTAGATATACCACCGAAAGGCAAAGGCAAACTTTAATGCACCTCCTTATTATTTGTATTTAACTTTTACATGCGGCGGCGGTACGGTTGGCGCAGTGGCTGAGCGATTAAACTACTGCGCTGCGTGTCGCGGGTTCGATCCCCGCACGGAACAAATATTTGTTTGGTCTACGGATAGTCTGAGTTCGTGTCTGGGTATTTGTGTATGTGAATTTAAATGTTTGTAAACGCAACCACGATACAGGTCATACAGGAGAAATTCCTAATGGGTGGGAACGTTTCTAAAAATTAGGACTTCGAATCGAACGTCTTCCGTCTTTCCGGGTAGGTCATAGAATATTAAACCGTGGTTATATAGTCTATGAGGTAGGTAGAAGTGTCAATAACGACGAATAAGGACATGGAGTCCGCATGCATATCTAATACCTTACCCATAGCAATGTTCGAGTATTATATTTATTAAGGAAACTTAAAGCTATGATACAGATAGTGAAAGAAGGCAAATAAAAGTTTTCACTGACATTATTTATGGATAGCACAAGAAACAGTAGACATGCAAGAGAAAATAGGAATTAAACTCTAGTAGAGAATTAAAAAAAGATTGAACAGATTTTAGTGAACATCAAAGAAAGTTTGATGTATAAGTAGTTAGTTTGACGTACCTACATACCCAAATACCATCCATTTACTAGGGTAAGGGTTAGTAGGTAAAATATGCATGCACGATTAAGTCTAGTTGCACGATACCTAAGTTCATTATTAATTCTAGTACCTAGACCTAGTTTATCAATTGTTTAGGCTAGACTTTACGTTATTACCTATCCCTCCCTACTACTTATGTATACAAGACCCTTCGCGAAGCCGTCAGCCAAGCAATATGTACGTCAAACTGAGTAACTTAATGCAAAAATTAGTGCTGGGAACGAATTTTTTAGGGGTAAAAAATCTCGATTTACGGTAGGACTAAAAATGAGAATAACAAAAAAAAAACAACCGACTTCAAAAACACCAAAAAGTGAAAAATAAACTTCAAAAGAAAAATCAGCTTCTGAAGTCGGTGACATTTCTTTGTTTGATTTGGCTTTTTGCCACCGACTTCAGAAGCTGATTTTTCTTTTGAAGTTCATTTTTCACTTTTTGGTGTTTTTGAAGCCGGTTGTTTTTTTTTTGCAAAAAGTTTTTTATTTTTTCATTTTTAGTTGTGTATCTTATAGAAATATTTACTATGAAACCTATGCTTGTATTGCGTCAGAAAAAGCACGAAACACGTAATACGTGCCTATGTTTGAGGGTTGCCCTCGATTTCTCTGGGATTCCATCACCAGGATCTGGTTTCCATATCATGGTACCACTCTTGAAATATCTCCGTTCCAATAAAAAAAGAATCATCAAAATTGGTTCATAAACGACGAAGTTATTCGCGAACACACATAAAAAACGAACGAAAAATGTTCATAAATTATAAAAAAATGGTCATAAAATGAAAAGTACTGGGCCAAACCATGCTAAATTTTTATGGGACCAAATGGCAACTATTCCGCATCAAACTAAAAAGGAATCACGTAAATCGGATCATAAATCGCAGCGTAATCGGTGTACATACATAGAAAAAAAAAAACATACCGATCGAATTGAGAACCTCCTCCTTTTTGGGAAGTCGGTTAAAAAAATAGTACATTGTTACCTTAGGGGTGAAAGGAACTTATTACACGACTGCCCCAAGAAAAAAGAGTGTTACGTTTTTTTAGCCCCGAGTCGGGGTTTGGCGCCTGAGCGCAGTGAGGGTGCTAATAGTTCGAGGGACTAAATAAGTCTTTAACCCGAGGTAGGTAACACTGTGTTTTTCATTACGAATACAAGGAAAGTTGATGGGAATAGGCTTGCCCCCACGGAACAGCTTGCCACCAATTACCTAAATCGGTGAATAGACTTTGCTCCTAATTACATCGGTTGATGGCAATAGGCTTGCTCCTAATTAGATTAGTTGATGGCAATAGGCTTGATCCTAATTAGATTAGTTGATGGCAATAGGCTTGATCTTAATTACATCGGTTAGGGGCAATAGGCTTGCCCCCCATTACATCAGTTGATGGCAATAGGCTTGCTCCTAATTACATTAGTTGATGGCAATAGGCTTGCTCCTAGTTACATCGGTCGATGGCAATAGGCTTGCTCCTAATTACATTGGTTGATGGCAATAGGTTTGCTCCCAATTGCAACAAATAATTTGACAGCTGTCAGTAGAAAGCGATTCTCCCTAGGGCTGAAAAGTAGTTCTTTCAACCCGCTCCGCAGGCATGTTCTGACCTGCTTGCAGAGTATGAGTAATGAAAAAATATATGTAGGTACGTAGGTAGGGGTATTCTTCGGCATTGCTCCGAAAATTCTTTCCTAACGGAAAGCTCTATTATTCCCGCGTTTTATTGGCTACATTCTAAACGTTCCCATGGAGTAGATAGCGTATAGGTACCTACATAAAACGAAAGCGAAGCCGCGAGGCAAAAGCTAGTCAGGTAGGAATACAGTATGTTAGGTTAAACGAGGGACTTATTGAGGGAAGGTATTCAGTATTCGATTCTCGTCCCAAGTATGTAAAAAATCTATAACCTTAATTTGTGACTTAATTGTGCCATGGCCCGCACGCTCTCCAAATCTTTGCTTTTTCGCCATTGTCCTACGTTCTGTCTTTTATCTATCAGTGTTATTTTTTTGTTCATATTGTAGTACCTAGGTACCATGTAAGGAGTTATTCCGTTCGGATCCCCAAAAACTACCTTAAGGGATCAGTTTTATTATAAATTATTTTCTATTCCGGTCTGATCCCCCGTAAACGATTATAATCTGATCGGATACCCTGACACATTTTTAGGACAGTCAGCAACAAAATATTTATACAGGTTCTATTAGATTATTGCATGCACTATTGCGGGTTTCAATGAATCCCTAATTTAAACTAACATACTTACCCACTGTATATCCACCTCCTACTATAAAAACACGTACAACCCAACAACAATCAGCGGGAGATCTCCACGGGAACGCAAAACTCTTGAAACCCTAAGCAAACTTAATCAAAAGAAAACCTGCCGGTGCGTGACGCACCACGCGATGTTATCAGTGGGGTTCCGTAGTCAATTATTTTTTGAGTACGTACAAAAGGGAAAGTTCTTGTTCTATGAAATTAAATAAGATGCTTTAGGTACGTTTTTGCCTGAGACAAAATTGAAGATCCATTAGAAAAGAAAGAACAGAATATCTGAAAGTATCTGTGGGTAGAGAGTCAATGGACATCAGTTGAGACTTCATGAAAGATATTTCTTGACGACTTGTAAAGCTCAGTCAGAGGACAATGGGTGGCGTAAAAGTAGTAAAAACTAACTCCAAGTTAGTCACAAACTAGACAAAAAGAAGAAATATTCTCACTCATAACTGTGAGCCACTGTTATAATAGCTTACCTCACTACGGAACCCTAAAATCAAGATAATTGTATATCTAAGCTTGCGAGTTTCTATAAGCAGCAAAGCTAACAAAGAGTATTCTACAAAAAAAAACCATTTCTTCTACAATAAAAAATAACAAAGAGAACGTAGCTTCAGTCAAATTAAGTGAGATTGCCTTTACGAAGCCCCCATAGTATTTTCAGGCCTATATAAATAACATAAAAACGCTTCTGCCACGACAGACTAATTTCAGGGCGGCTTTTCTTAGACCATCAATATATCTCTTATACCTTAGTAAAAGATTAAAGCCTCGTATACAAAGCGAAAGTTGTTCCATGTAAAATACTGGTATTCTGCCGGTTAGACTGGAAGCCGACTGAAATTGGGAAAAAGATAGGCAAATGATGAAGTGGAAATTAAGTATGTTTTTTTCAAACTCCTCCGCTATTCTTTTCTGATCAATTTCCTTGCAAGACACTTAAATTGTTTCTCTGGGACTTCGTCGAGCTTCATTGTCTCGGCGCTTTTCTGGTGTTGACTCTGGCTTTCAGGAGTTACAGTGGTTTGGCAATAGTGAGGCAGGCTTGTCCCATAAAAAAAATTGATGATACCTCTTGACTGTCTTCGGTCACGGCAACCAATATTAGTCATTGGGGGTGCTGCCTCTGTTTCTTTACTCTCATAATCCGATTGGACGGCAATCCGACACGACCGTAGAGAAATTTCTAATGGAAAACCCAGAGAGCAATTTTTGCCCGTCCTGGGCATCGAACCTAGGACTCCACCCTCAGCAGTCGCACTTGCGATGACGAGGCCAACCGGGTAATTGCTTGACTCGTCATCGTCTTCATTCACAATTTGACGAGACTCTACTCACTGCAGCTCACCTCTTTATAGCTCACATATTAAATTTACATAAACATCACACAAGAAAGAATAAATGCATCTAAAATTTCCTTGGCCTTATGTCTATATCGTGAATCGTGTCCTATAATCGTTTGCTAAAACTTATTATAAAAGCAAACCCTTCCTTTCAGACCATTACCAGGTACCATTGGGGTTGAAATTAATTTACGATTAATTTGGATTAATGCCGCCTTTGAGTCGAGTTGGCTAATGAAATTTGTTTTAGAGTACACTCTGAAATAAAGTGAATATGAATATTCTTGATATGGCGACTAGAGGAAATATAAATTTTGATAGGCTCACTATATTCTGATGGTACCCCGCCATCAGCTGAGCATAAAAAGTATAAGAAACCATCTTACGCTAAGTCTCTGTTGCAAAACCAATGTCTATTTTGGTCAACATCTAAAATATGACAAATGATAGTAATAAAATCATTAACCACTGAAGCGGCCTGACGGAAAACGTTCATTATCATATCAGTCATAAGACTGCAAGAACACGACAGTCTATCGATTCGAACCTACGACCTTCCGATCACCCTCAACGATAAAGTACGGTCTATCCGTCTTTATCTCTGACTTAGTTTAACATTCTATACCACGAAGAAATGAGGGTCTCAAGTCTTAACAACAATAGTGTACATCCAACTTTTGTGTACTCTCATCTGGCCGATAAAAGAGGAAAGGTGACTCCTTCGGGTCATATACGTCGTAGTTTTCAATGCTACCGTAAATTTATCTAAAAGGGTATAGGACACCTTCAATTCTAAATATCAACGGTTTTCTATCGGTAGGCACAACCAATCTGAACTTTATTGACATTTATCTGCCGTGTAAACAATTTGTTTTACTTTCATGAATGAGGCACTGTCCTTTTAAATGATGTGTACCAGTTTATTTCACACCTTACGACAACGCAATAGGATTGCTTTTCAGGTGCTCGCTGTATTGTTACCGGACCTATTGCAGCTAGCTGTACATGTGGTGGTTATCGATCGCTGCTTCGCGCAAGCGTCTCTATACATGCAAGGCGAAACGACACACAGAAAAGTGAAACAAAACTGACAATGAAATGACATCAATACCTTGAAATACGCTAACAATGCCTAAGCAGACGCTAAATAGAGAATTATCAGTTCGGAAATTATCTTTATGAAGAAAATACAGCTGTTTCTGCGTAGCATACCAATCGGGTCTAATGCTTTCCAATACGTGAGCTCTGGTCCAATTGGCGAGGGTTTGCGCATGCCCAGTGGTACCAAAGGGGCCTTTTTATCAAAAAATAGTAATTTTACTTAGTGTCAGTGATGTAAAGGACATCAGACGCCGCCGGGCGGACCGGCTGGCGTGAAAAATGTAGTAGAAAACTAGTCCTAACTGAAAGACAAACATACGATTAGTTTAGTGAAGCGTTTAATGTCAATTGTTATAGTGTATATCGATTATATCGTAGAAATATCGTTGTTTTTAGGTAAATTTATTATCAGGTGAGTGGCTCGTGTTTCTTGTTTCTTATTTGTTTTTATTTCGGCTCGTTATGTTTTCTTACCTGCTGCTTTTGTGATTTATGTCTCAAAACATCTTTGCGTCAGTTTGTGAATTTTGTTTTTATGTTTCTCGCTGTATCTTCCTTAGAAATTTTAATATTAATCAATTCTGACAGCTTAAGTAGAGACGAAATATTTGAGTTTAAAATCTTTAAGACCTCTCTTTCCAAATGATTTTCACGGAAGTGTATTTTCTTTACACATTTCCTTCAAGAAGTTTTCCTAAGAAAGAAATCTAATAAAATGTTTATGTGAAGCTACAGGTTTATCGCGCCTACGTGTTTATTTGCTCGTTTTAATAATTAAAACATACTGTTTGATTTCATCCCTAGTTTTATTATTAAAGAGCGGGTTTTTTGGCTAAACCCAAAAGGGAATTGGTGAATAAATCGTGAAAAAGAAAACTTCCTTCGCTCATTCTATTACTTTTAATTGTATTGTGCCTTAAAATGTTAACTATTAAATAAAATAAAAGATAGTAAGGAAACAACTGCATCTCTTTTAGCCTAGAAATATGGGTGTACACAGTTGTTAGATTATCTTCGAAAAAATTTACTTTATCTGCATAGCATTATAATAGGTTGATAATATACAATATACATAGCCTCGTTATGCAAGCAAAAGTGCATATACTATATACGTAGGTAGGCACAGCAATTCGGTCAATAGTGCACATATCGGGTCGGGGTGTTTCGGCACAGATACGCTACTGTTTTCAGTACTTTTCAGCGCTTAATTCGATAACTATAAAAAGGTTTTAACAATAACTTGTTTGCAATGAAGACGATGCAATTCTTTGTTTCTATTCCGAGGTCACATAAAAAATAGTCGATATTTTATACCAAGGACATATTATCCTTCCCTACCTTGAACCGATTAATATAATTGTTACCTGCATACTGTAATTACCGGTTAATAACCAATAATAAGTTTTGGCATATTTATATGCTTTACTAGCGGACCTGGCAGACTTCGTCCTCCCCGGATAGCAGCGCCATTTACCGGGTCCAATTGTATTTTCAAACCATCCAAGAACTCATTGAAATATCCAGAAAGTTTCATCAAAATAGGTCCAGCCATTTAGGAGAAGTTCAGTTACATACACACGTACAGTAGAATTATATATAAAGATTAATCAATCGCCTTGTATATACATATCTACCATCAGTCTTCAGGAATCAACTACTGAACTGGGGCTTCTCCAATAATACATCACTTGATAGAGGTCGAAACCTCTGATCACTAGTATCGTCCTATTGCTCTTAACCCTGGTTGGCAGAAGACATGTTGCACTGACCTGAATTAATTTATTGTTTAAGGTCGACACAGCTTGTCTGCTTTTTCCATTGTATGTGTCTCTATCAGCTGCAGACATCTTAATTGTAAATATCCATAATTTCTTTGATTTTATCTCGCCTCTGCCACACTAAATTCAGTCTTAAAGACGTCAATAGCTCCTATTAATTGTTGTGATCCAATTTCCATATTGATTCCAGAATCGTAGATTCTCTTAACTACCATAATTGCTTGGCTGTTACCGGGCCCCGCTCTCTGCCGACCTCGTAATTTAGTTAACAACTACCTATTAGGGAAAACGTGGTAAGATCTAGCCGAGCTTTCCAGGTATTTACTGTGTCAAGTTGTAAGGTTTTATGGCTAACTCTGTGACTCACAGAACTGGAGTTCATAAGGTTTAGATTTAAAGAATTTATTTCTCATAAGAATGAGGTACCAGATACTTACATCTAAATAATAACATAGTATTTGCTTCTTGGATGTTGACAATGTTACATAAATGTTTCTTATATTTTCTTTATATAATGTTGAAACTATGAAACTTCTTTAAATCCTCCCGTAAATCAATGAACAGTTGTGCTCCCACAAACGATATTGTTTTTTTGCCGTAATTAGTCCGTGTTGTAAAGGGATATCCAGCATTTTCCTGCAGCGTTCTCCTACTTTTGTTTGGGCTTAGTAGGTCCTAGCTGTTTTAGTTTTCATGATATAGGTAACTATCACTATTCAGCTGACTACTTTAGTCCTAGCTACAACAAACTCCCAAACTTCTTTTTCAAAACTAACCACGAGGGCCCCAATTTCCCCCCCAGTTATGATTTATCGCGACATGATCCCGTGACACGGAGATTCATATAACGGCAGTTGCCTGTTGAGCTTGCTAACTCCGCGATCGAATACCAGAATAGTGAACACGACTCTAATACAAGATGCATGAGGAATTGGAGATGAAATCGATACTGGTTGGCTTCTGCAGCTCCCACCTATGTGGCTATGACTCAATGTAAAATGTAGGAATTAGAATAGGTCAGGTCTGGAAACTACACTACTAAAACAGAACTAAAAGAGTTTTGAATATAAATGTTGATGGATGGAGCGAGGAAGGATCTAAATTAAAGAAAAACCGGCCAAGAGCGTGTCGGGCCACGCTCGGTGTAGGGTTCCGTAGTAATAATTCTTTTTTTGTTTGAAAAAAAAAGATACGTTCAGGATAATAAAATATGTAAACGAAGTTAAAAAAAAAATGCTTGCATAGTATACGATTATTACTACAAACTTAGTCCAGAAATTATTTTGTACAACTTTTTGTCTTTTTTGTACAAAAACTGTTTCCATCCAAGTTCAAAATGATTTTCCTAAAAAGTCCTTATAAAGCTCTACTTTTCAGTTTTTTTTTTCATATTTTCTAAACTTATGGTTCAAAAGTTAGAGAGGGGGGGGACACATTGTTTTTTACTTTTGGAGCGATTATTTCCGAAATTATTGACATTATCAAAAAATGATTTTAGTAAACCCTTATACATTTTTAAACACCTTTCCAACAATATATCACACGTTAGGGTTGAAATTAAAAAAAAATCATTTCCCACTTTACATATAGGGAGGCTACCCTAATAAAACATTTTTTCCAATTTTTATTTAACCACTTTGTCGGCGTGATTGATACACATAATATTGGTACCAAATTTCAGCTTTCTAGTGCTAACGGTCACAGAGATTAAGCGAGGACGGACAGACGGACAGACAGACATGGCGAAACTATAAGGGTTCCTAGTTGACTACGGAACCCTAAAAAAGGATTGAATGATAAATACTGACTCGTTGGCTTATGGTCGCAAGCGTGACTGCCTAGCATGAGGTCCTGGGTGCGATTTCCAGGTCGAGCAAAGTGTTATTGGGTTTTTACATCAGAAATTTCTTGGTACCAGCCACGAAGTCTGTATTTGTACTCGGTTGATGGCATCAGGCTTGCCTCTTATTAATCGGGACTCATCTGACCAAATGTGGGTATATACAACTCTGCCTTTACAGGCGTTTTGTTATGTTATGTGAAATGATGAAGTGACGGCTGACGGGCGAGTATGAAGAAAATAGTATAGAAGGAAAAAAACGCGTTAGGCCGTCTATCTAGTAACATGGGACAAACGCAAGAAAATTACTACTTATTCAAGCAATTTCTACAAGTTCAGTTCAAGGTTATATTAATAAGTAGGTAGGTATAGACGTACCTAATGCAGTTATAGTTTGTCATTTCCTAGAATATTCTACCACTGCAGTAGCAAACCAATAATAGAATCAAACCACAACCCGCATAATTAGTAGTACCCGTCGTTTACAGTTGCATGTATACGTATCCATTCGAGGTTTGAAGCCATCGACATTGAATACCCGACCTTTCTGACCTTACAATACAAGTGAAAACTCATTAAACTTTATTTCAGTAATAGCTAGGTTAAACCGCTCATTAGGGCCGTGTCAGAAACACAAGATTATTCAGAATTACTTGTTAATTCAAAAGATATTATATTAACAACATTTTCTTAGAACATAATATTGCTTTAACCTTTATAGAAGAGCAAAGAAAAATTTAATACGATAATAACATTTTAAGTTTTCTTTTTAACGTTACCTAGATGTTTTTTTTAAGGTAAGGCAGGCGTAGGCGTAAGGTACCTATTATAAAAGATTGTTTTTAAAGCTTGCCAAAGTTTTAATAAGGCGGCGCTTGTCTAGTTTTGCTTTGCCCTACGTAAATGTTGAGATATTAAATTGTTTAAGTATTCTTAAGGGCACTAGAGTTGACTGATAATAAAGCTATGTTGGATTTTTATGTAAATTTATTCTGATCTACGAGTACTGAGCACAAAATAATCGCTTGGGCGTGGAGTTACAAATGGGTACCTATCATACAAATTCCTGATATGAAATATTTTTCGTTTAAAATATAAAAAATTTACTAACGCAGATATTGTTAAGAGCCCTCTTACATTTTTGCGTAACGACATTTTTACAATTTACCAAAAAAAGGCACGTAAGAAAATATTTTTTATTATGGTAAAAGTGAGATGAAAAAAAATGGTATAGTATATACCATCAATTCTTTTTTTGTACATATTATTATTTTAACAGTATGTTAAAGTTCAAATCACTACTATTAATATCATAAACGATATATTTACCATGTTTGATTATTGTTTCGAGTTCCCGATATTTCGGCGCTGTTACAAGCACCATGATCACGGATAAACTGAAGTCATTGCGGGTGGATGTTTATGAGCAGACAAATCGGTCTACCCTCTTTCTAGTTCGTTTTTTGCGTTCGGCACCACTACCATTGTCACTCACTACACGATTCTGTTCCCGACACACAAAACTCACTGTGTCCAGTCGCGAACTTTTTTCGACACTTTTTCGGTTTTTGCACAGTTGAACTATTGGATTCCAGGCTCTCGACAGTGAAACCCGTCCCCCCGGTTAAAGTTTTTGTATTTGGTGATTTCAATGGCCTCTCTAACCAGACGAGGTATATAGTGGCGTTCTGTAGAGATGACCTGACAAAAACTTTAACAGGGAGGACGGGTTTCAACTGTCGAGAGCCTGGAATCCAATAGTTCAACTGTGCAAAAACCGAAAAAGTGTCGAAAAAAGTTTGCGAGTGGACACAGTGAGTTTTGTGTGTCGGGAACAGAATCGTGTAGTGAGTGACAATGGGTATTGGTGCCGAACGCAAAAATCGAACTAGAAAGAGGGTAGACCGATTTGTCTGCTCATAAACATCCACCCGCAATGACTTCAGTTTATCCGTGATCATGGTGCTTGTAACAGCGCCGAAATATCGGGAACTCGAAACAATAATCAAACATGGTAAATTTCCCGTATATGATACTAAATAGTAGTGTCAGTGACCATGTCAGTTTAAAAACTTAAACCGCCTTATTACAAAAGGTAGTTAAACCTGGTTTAACTTAGACCTGGTTTATCTCGCATGCTGTCACTTTCTTTTGAATATTATTGAAGTGAGACGTCATGCGAGATAAACCAAGTCTAAGTTAAACCAGGTTTAACTACGTTTACCGCCTGTACCGCCTGTACCGTACATAAGACTTGTTAGAAAGCGATAACACTAACGCCCGAATACTCGAACGTCACTCAATTATAAGTAGCCCTCAAAACTCGTGCTATCTCTGTCACTCTGCGTTAAAGTAACAAAGACAGCACGAGATTTAAGTGCAACTTAAAATTGAGTGACGTTCGAGTATTCGGGCGTAAGCGTAGTTAGCTCAGACATGCCGTATGGTACGAAACGACAGATAAAATAATCAGTATGTGCAAACAGAAACGTGATTATATTTTTTGAGTAGAGGGCTAATGTAACCTGAATAATAATAAATACTGGGTGGGCGAATCTGTTGTCATTAATCAGACACAAACACTAAAAATCGATTAAAACTTGAAGTATTAATGTAAGCACTCAAAATGTAAGTACCTACGTACATAAATACTTTTTACTTACATTTAATGTATTACATAAACGTGTTCTGTTTATATTTCTGTATTTGACAGCTACTCGTGAGTCGTGACACAGCGTTATATTTAACTAGCAGTTGCCCGCGACTTCGTTCGCGTAGAAATTTTGACTCTCTTGTCTGGACTGCCTGTGGATGGTACTATGTCAAATCGAATGCCAAATGCCAATCGAAGCGATTATATTCCCTTAAACCAGCCCTGTCGTAAAATCTATTCCTACCTGAAATGTCTTAACTATATTCTATCTCTCTGCCAATTTTCAGGTACAAAAAGCCAAGGATTTCATATGGACTTACGGGAGCCTTTAGTCCAGGTCTTCCTTACAAACTTAGCTTAGATCTCCTACTCCTAAACTCTAGACTTGTTAAATTTCAGGTTGTTAGTACAAAAAAAAAAACAGTACATTTTTACAAACATGTGAAAGCCCTCAGACCTCCTTATTCTGGCCATGTTGCTAAACTCGCTAAATCCGTTCTTAGTCAACGTCTACTAATTATAAAGTACCTTCCTGCCAAAATTGTAGCACAAAAAAGGAAGGACTGTCATACAAACTCGCGTGAACCCTTAGACCTCCCTAGTCCGGCCCTGTCGCAAAATCGGTTCTTAGCAAACTTCTACTCACCTACTACGTCCCTGCCAAAATTCAAGTTAGTAGCACACAAAATGATGGACTTTTAAACAAACTTGCGAGCGCCCTTAAACCTCTCTAATCCGGCCCTGCCACAAAACCTGTACTTAGCAGAGTTCTTCTAACTATAAACTACGTGCCTGCCAAAAATCAAGTTTGTAGCACAAAAAATTAAGGATTTTCTTACGAACTTGCAAGAACCCTTAGACCTCCCTAATCCGGCCCTGTCACAAAATCTGTTCTTACCAGACGTCTACTAACTATAAACTACGTCCGACTCAAAAATCAACTTTGTAGCTCAAAAAATGAAGGACTTTCATACAAACTGGCGAGAGCCCTTAGACCTCCCTAATCCGGCCCTGTCTCAAAATCTGTTCTAAGCAGACGTCTACTAACTTTAAACTACGTCCCTGCCAAAAATGAAGATTGTGGCACAAAAAATGAAAGACTTTCATACAAACTGGCGAGAGCCCTTAGACCTCCCTAATCCGGCCCTGTCACAAAATCGGTTCTAAGCAGACGTCTACTGCCTATTAACTACGTCTCTGCCAAAAATCAAGATTGTATCACAAAAAATGAAGGACTTTCAAACAAACTTGTGAGGGCCCTTAGACCACCCTAATCCGGCCCTGTCGCAAAATTAATTCATAGCAGACGCCCACTGACTATAAACTACGTATCTGCCAAAAATCTAGATTGTAGCACAAAAAATGAAGGAGTTTCATACAAAATTGCGAGGGCCCTTAGACCACCCTAATCCGGCCCTGTCGCAAAATCCGTTCTTAGCGGACGTCTAATAACCATAAACTACCTCCCTGCCAAAAATCATCTTTGAACGTCCAGCGGTTTTCGAGATTTCGTGATGAATCAGTGAGTGAGTGAGTGAGTGACCTTTCGCTTTTATAGATATAGACTAGTATTTGCGTGGCTGCGCGAGCTGCGCGCAGCTCGCGGGTCGTGAAGAGGGGGAGAGGGGGAGCTTTGAAAAATGATTTCGACTTTCGCATTGCCCCTTTCAATGATCTGAAAAAAAAATGTTACAAGTCTCTTTAACTTTCGAGATCCGCCTAAAGGAAAAGGGACAAATGGGGCAACTTTGAAAAAGGTAGGAGGGGAAAATGGGGCAAAAAGGGGAGGTTTTGCACTTTTTAGCTGCTCATGAGAGTTAATTATACGCTTCACCCACTCAACCTTCGTTACGCTACGGAGGTCGCCGGCTCGCTTCGCTCGCCACCTCCCCTCTTCGCTCCACTCAAGACCTGCCTACCACCGAGGAAAACCTATCGTGACCTTATCCCTACGCTACGGGGGTCGCCGGCTCGCTTTGCTCGCCACCTCCCCTATGTCGCCAGCTAGTCAGTCTTCATTCTAAAAGTCTTTACTTCTACTTTCATGTTTTTGGGCAAAATCTGGGAAAATACTCAAAAAATGGGAAAAAATTTTGAGAGGGTAACACTGCTCAACGAAGTTCACAACCGGTTCATACAAAACAATCCGGTCGGGGGATGCCAGCTGTCCCAATTAGCGTGTCGAAAATTGAGATTTTTCGGCCTTTTTACAAGATGGCCGCCATAGCATCCGCCATCTTTTTTTTTTGAAAAGTCATAATTTTCCTAAAATTTCAAGGATATAGGCCACCAACTGGTGTACCTGGTGTTGCCAACTTTTGACTTTAGTAAAACAAACTAATTCGCCAAAGTCGGGTCTGACCCAAAAATTCTAGCGCCAATGGCTCTCGGGGTTGCCAGCTGAAAGTGATGAAAATGGTCAAATATCATTTGAGGGACCTCATTCTTGGTGTTTATGTAAAATTTCCATTCAAAATGTCGTTATTTCTACTTTTCATGTTTTCGGGGAAAATCTGGGAAATTTACTTAAAAATGGGTAAAAAATTTGCACCAGGCAACACTCCTTGACAAATCACATAACCAGTCAATACAACACAATCTAGTCGGGAACACGGGAGATGCCAGCTGTCCCAATTATCGTGTCGAAAATTGGGATTTGACATCATTCTTACAAGATGGCCGCCACACTGTCCGCCATCTTTTTTTTTTGAAAAGTCATAATTTTCCTAAAATTTCAAGGATATAGGCCACCAACTGGTGTACCTGGTGTTGCCAACTTTTGACTTTAGTAAAACAAACTAATTCGCCAAAGTCGGGTCTGACCCAAAAATTCTAGCGCCAATGGCTCTCGGGGTTGCCAGCTGAAAGTGATGAAAATGGTCAAATGTCATTTGGGGAACCCCATTCTTGGTGTTTATGTAAAATTTTTATTCTAAATGTCGTTATTTCTACTTTTCATGTTTTCGGGGAAAATCTGGGAAATTTCCCTAAAAATGGGGAAAATTTTTGCACCAGGCCACACTCCTTGACGAATTACATAACCGGTCCATACAACACAATCCGGTCGAGGGATGCCAGCTGTCCCAATTATCGTGTCGAAAATTGGGATTTTTCGGCCTTTTTACAAGATGGCCGCCATGGAATCCGCCATCTTGTTTTTCTGAAAAGTCATAATTTTCCTGAAATGTCAAGAATATAGGCCACCGATTGGTGTACTTGGTGTTGCCAACTTTCGAGTTTGGTAGAATAAACTAATTCGCCAAAGTCAAAAAGTCCCAAAAATTAAAAAGTTCAATATTTTTTGGGGTTGCCAATTAAAACGAACCAAAATGGTCAAATGTCATTTGGGGGACCCCAATGTTGCCGGCTAGTCAAAGTCTCTATTTAAAATGTCATTATTTCTACTTTTCATGTTTTTGGGGAAAATCTGGGAAAATACCCTAAAAATGGGGAAAATTTTTGCACCAGGCAACACTCGTCAACAAAACACACAACCGCTCGGTACAACTCAAACCCGTCCGATGTTGCCAAGTACCCAAAAAATGGATTTGAAAAAAATCGAAAAATCCAACTTTTTACAAAATGGCCGCCGCAGCGACCTCCATCTTGGATTTTCACAATGTCATAATTTTTCCCAATTGCCATTGAAATTACCAACAAATTGGCAGACTTTTCGTTGGCGGTTTTAGAATTTGGTAGAAGAAAACAATTCGTCAAAGTCGAGTGAAAAAAGTCGACAATTTCAAAACGTCATAGCGCGGCCGCCATTTTGTTTTTTTTTTTTTTTTTACTTTTTTTTTTAATGCTTTTAGATTTCGTATAGGACCTCTGAGTCGAAATCCATCCAAGTCTTTCCCCCACCGAAACCGGAAATGGACTCGCCCACCATCTCGGATTTGAACTTTCCCTATAATTTTCCTCTACTCGATTGGTCAGATTACACATTTTTGCAAAACATACCCATAACCCATCTCTCACCCATTCCGAGAAACGACATGTCAATCAGTGAGTCAGTCAGTGGCTTTGTAGTTTTATATAACTATAACTAGTATTTGCGTGGCTGCGCGAGCTGCGCGCAGCTCGCGGGTCGTGAAGGGGAGCTTTGAAAAATGATTTCGACTAACACATTGCCCCTAGTATTTGCTCGGTGCTGCTTGCAGCTCGCGGTTTTGTCGTGCTTTTGAGGAGCTTTAGTTACCATTACCCTTATCCTTAAATGAATTGGAAAATCCATTAGAGTCCAAATGGTGTTTTAAGTAAATCAACTGAACGATTTTTTATTCCTTTATTTGATGTACTTAGTCGGTACAAATAAACTATAGAATGTTTGCTCTAATCGTATGCAACATAATTATAGTATAAATAAACCTTAAACTTGATGTCAAAAAGAACCCTAGTCTTCCACTTTTCGAGGAGATCGTGGCTTAATAAGAACTGCCACTCAGGACGATCTTTAGGTTAAGCTGTGCTTGCCTAGGTCGGTCTGTGGATGGGTGACCACCCGACATACCGAGTTTCCTCCGTGCCTCGGAAAGCACGTTAAGCTGTTGGTCCCGGCTGCCATATATAGATATTTGGCAGTCGTTTCAGGTAGTCAGTGACCTGAAATTCTGACATCCAGTCTTACCAAAGGGTACCTATTGTATTACCTAGTAATAACTGGGTTGTGGAGGTCAGATAGGCGACTGCCTATCTGACGTTAGACTGGGAACCGACCCCAATATAGTTGGGAAAAGGCTAGGCAGGTGGTGAGTCTTCCACTTTTCAAACTCTAGTGAAATGCCAAATAAAGCTCAGAAGAGACCCGAAAGGTTTCTACTTCATTGAACTCTTAAACGTAGTCCGCCTTATTACAAAACGTAGTTAAACCTGGTTTAACTTAGACTTGGTTTATCTCGCATGACGTCTCACTTCAATAATATTCAAAAGAAAGTGACAGCATGCGAGATAAACCAGGTCTAAGTTAAACCAGGTTTAACTACGTTTTGTAATAAGGCGGAGTAAGTCTAGAGAAAGCCATAAGAAAACCTATTATTGTTTGAATGAACTCGTACAATTTTTTTAGCGCCATCTATCGTGGTCTTGGGAATTACTATTTTATTTTGAAAAGAAAATTCGTCATTACTAAGTAATAAATCATTATGATAGGCACTTAACTACCTCTATTACCCAATCGTGGAAAGTTTTCTTACAAAGGTTCACCAAGGTGGACCTCAGGAAGGGCGACTGTGTGTATTTTTTAGTAGTGATGACCAGCTACATGGACCGGACCAGCTATTTGGACCTCTCAAGAGAGCTTAGCAATATTAAATTTATGATGATTCAGTTATCTTATATTTTAACAGTTATGTCAATGGCTGTGCTGTTGATTGAGTAAAATGTATCATGTGAATTTAAGAATAGTATTAAAACCTATGACTAAGTTATTCGAAAAACACATTCGATTCCTAATCGTTTTCAGAGGCGATAGTAAACAAAACTGCTTTATTGATAAATTAAATAAAACTATGTTTTACTTGTTACGATATAAATATAATTTGAAACAATTCCATGTTATTTTAACATAAAAAAGTATATTTAGAAAACATAAAAAGGCATATAAGGCATCTTCTCCGGTAAGTACATTTGTACATTAATTTCTTAATTATTGATATAGTCTTTTTCGCCCATGGTCCCGGTCCCTGGAAGGGACCACGAGTATTGTTTTGCCCGTGGTTCCTTCTAGAAATATATACCTACTGCCGAATTAAATTGTACTCCATGACGCGCGCTCGCTTCGCTCGCATATATATATAACACTAATATCTTCTGTCCCCGAAGTGCCGGGCCTCCGCCGGCCTCCTTCGTCGGCCTACGGCCCGGTGCCCATGCCGCCCATAAAGGATACTGTCGCGAGACGGTCGTATTATAGGAACACGAAGAAAAAAAAGGGACCACGGCATTTTCCAGGGACTACGGGCGAAAGAATAAAGTAATTTACAATCAAAACATTTTGATAGATTTTTTACTCTGGATGTCGATTGTCGATGCTGATTGTGACCTACTTATTTTAAAACTATTTATTACATGGTTGTTGTTAAGTATGTATGTAGATGGACTGTTAAATGTGGCGACACCTGCGAAGATGTTCATCTGGTGATGTTCTGCTGCGACATCAGTAATAAAAATAATTCATACTTTGATTTTGGCAGATGAAATAGTTTGACAGCTGTCAACGCTGTCATGGACGTTTCTTTGAACGCAGTTAAGATGCGAGGTGGTGCATTTTCATAATCTTTTCCCAATATATAGGTACTATATTGAAAATTTTTAAATACTGCCCATATCACCATTTATTGGAAGGAGCATAGATAGTAATTTGTACCTTAGTACATGATTTGGCCAATAAAATACCTCCTTTAAATTCTAATAAAGTAACATTTATCCTTTGCAGATAGTTCAACAGTTTCATGTATATTTAGTACATCGTATAAATACTTGTACATATTCATAGAAGCTTTTTAGTAAATAAAGTTATTTGACTACATAAGTACATAATTTCACAATCTCTGAATAATGCTATCTGTCAAGTAAAATCTATGATAATGAAGAATTTATTTAAAGTAGAGATGGAAATATTTTTTATCCATCGGATGGATAGCGACCATGAAATAAGCCCTAAGGCTCCTAGGCTAAGGATTATAGAAGGCTTTATGGGAACCTATCTGCTATTATTATTGTTTCTTTCTATTTCCAATGTCTTCATGTAAAGATACATTTCAAACACAGTTCAGTTTAGATTTAGGTACATATTTCCCCGTTTAGAAAATGCTCTGTGGTACATATTAGGTCTTTACCTATGAAATTGCCGTTCTGCAGTACTGGCCATTTCAAATCAAAATAATTTTTGTTAAAGAAGCTGATGATACACAATCTACGGCTGAATTAGCAGCAGCTTTCGACGTTAGCGTGAAAACAATATTGGTCCATTTGCGTCAAATTGGCAAGGTAAAAAAGCTTGACAAATGGGTGCCCCACGAACTCAATGATCGCCAGCGCGAAGTACGCGTCGAGACGTGCCTTGCACTGCTCAACAGACACACAAATGAAGGAATTTTGAACCGCATTGTTACCTGTGATGAAAAATGGATTCTGTTTGATAACCGCAAGCGCTCAGCAAGTTGGTTGGATCCTGGTTCAGCACCTAAACGAAAACTTACCCCTAGAAAAGTGATGGTCACTGTTTGGTGGTCTAGCGCCGGTGTGATTCATCACAGCTTCTTACCAAACGGGGTGAGCATTCCTGCAGATGTGTACTGTGAAGAACTGAACACAATGATGGAGAAGCTGGCACATCTCCAACCAGCATTGGTCAATCGCTCGTCTCCGCTGCTCCTGCACGACAACGCGCGACCTCATACTGCACAGCAGACGGTCTCCAAGTTGCAAGAACTGGGGTTGGAAGCTCTCCGTCATCCGCCCTACTCACCAGACCTTGCGCCTACAGACTACTACTTTTTCCAGAATTTGGATAACTTCTTGGCGGGAAAAAAATTCAATACCCGAGAGGCAGTACAAAATGCCTTTGAAGAATTTGTTGCCTCCCGACCAGCTGATTTCTTTAAGAAGGGCATCAATAAACTGCCACTGCGTTGGCAAAGATGCATTGATTAAATGGGTGATTACTTCGATTAATACAAATAAAAAATACATGAAAAAAAATCGTTTAAATTTTTTCAAACAAAACGGCAATTTCATAGGTAAAGACCTATTATTATGTATATTTCAAATGTGTGTTGGTAAATGTTTTTTGTTTAGCATATGTACAAGTAAGGTATTAGTACGGAGTGTGGATCCCTTGCGGGTAAAAGTCTCCTCCAAGTTTGTCCACGTAGGTAATTCTAATGTGTGGTGATCATCCACAACATACAGCGCAAAAGGCAGGGTTCTTATCAATTGAGCCGTAACGCCTGACTGTAGTACAAAGCAAGGATGCATTAGCATCAATAATTATTGTAGATATATGATATGATGATTATATAATTATGTCCCATGCACATCCAATGCCAATGGCTAGGTACCTACCTACATAATTTTGTAAGGTAGGGAGTAGTACCTACCTACTGTTGAAATTGACGGAGGTGGCCTCATTTTAACTTTCCTTTCATCAACAATAGGACAAGTAGGTATGTTACAGCCTCCCCCTGTTGAGATTTCCTCAACATCATCGTGGACAATTTGTGGACCGACTTTATTGTAGTGTCCATATTTGAGCAGTAGGTAGGTATAGATAAAACATTACAGATAGGAGACGCATTGGTTTATGACTCGTCTTAAAACATAGATCAGATTATGCTCTGTGCTTCAACTATTGGTACTCTCCGGCTGAGCTTTCTCTTGTAATTGTGTACCTACCTACATATTTTATTGAGCGATCATTGTTTTTTAGTAGGTAGATAGGTATTAAAGCTGTTTGCGAGAGCTCGCCTGCGGAAGTATTCACCATGCTTATTTCTATCGTCAAGCAATATCCTGTTTCGGTTTGAAGGGTGTGGGTGCCGGTGGTTACTTCTGGCACGTAAGGCTTAGCATCTATAAGCCTCAAGTTGATGAACGCAGAGCAGTGCATCGTAGGACACATTCTATAGGTACGTGCCTCAACTGCGAAGCAAAGAGTTACCATTTAATACCAATATTGACCATAATTTGCTTGTTCCGTCAGTTTTAGTAGATAAATCTACAAGTAAAGGTAGGCAGAACCAAATAAGTAGATAGGTACGTAGGTATATCTTTGTTGTCCAAGTCTTAATAAGTTAGGTTACATAATTATCTATAATTATTAAGTATCTCTCTCTGTGCTTTTTGTATCGACCGTACTGCGATCGCCAACCCGCCTGCCAAGCGTGGCGATTATGGCAAAACCCCCCTAAGCAAAAATTACACTTAGGGGAGGCCTATGTCCAGCAGTGGACGTCTTTCGGCTGAAATGATGATGATGATTAAGTATTAATTGTGATGCCCTTATACTTACTTACGTTAGTTGTTATCCCAAGATTTCACGATGCTCTATTCTAGAAGTAGATTTGTCAATAATTATAATACTTAACCCAGTTTCTCATATAAATAGGTCAGGTAAAGATAACAGTCCTATCTGTATTAGTAGGTTCCTATTAAAAGTACCTGTTTATGTACCTATACCTCAGTCGGATTATTCGTTTGAATGACCTCTTACGGTAAATTTTTGGGAAACTTGGGATTTTTCATCATTTTTCCAAGATGGCCACCACACTGTCCGCCATCTTGTTTTTCTGAAAAGTCATAATTTTTCTGAAATATCGAGGAAGCAGGCTACCGACTGGTGTACTTGGTGTTGCCACCTTTTGACTTTAGTAGAACAAACTAATTCGCCAAAGTCGGGTCTGACCCAAAAATTCTAGCACCAATGGCTCTCGGGGTTGCCAGCTGAAAATGATGAAAATGGTCAAATGTCATTTGAGGGACCCCATTCTTGGTGTTTATGTAAAATTTCCATTCAAAATGTCGTTATTTCTACTTTTCATGTTTTCGGGGAAAATCTGGGAAATTTACTTAAAAATGGGGAAAAAATTTGCACCAGGCAACACTCCTTGACAAATCACATAACCGGTCAATACAACACAATCTAGTCGGGAGATGCCAGCTGTCCCAATTATCGTGTCGAAAATTGGGATTTTTCATCATTCTTACAAGATGGCCGCCACACTGTCCGCCATCTTTTTTTTTTGAAAAGTCATAATTTTCCTGAAATTTCAAGGACATAGGCCACCAACTGGTGTACTTGGTGTTGCCAACTTTTGACTTTAGTAGAACAAACTAATTCGCCAAAGTCGGGTCTGACCCAAAAATTCTAGCGCCAATGGCTCTCGGGGTTGCCAGCTGAAAGTGATGAAAATGGTCAAATGTCATTTGAGGGACCCCATTCTTGGTGTTTATGTAAAATTTCTATTCAAAATGTCGTTATTTCTACTTTTCATGTTTTCGGGGAAAATCTGGGAAATTTCCCTAAAAATGGGGAAATTTTTTAAACCAAGCCACACTCCTTGACGAAGCACATAACCGGTCCATACAACACAATCCAGTCGGGGGATGCCAGCTGTCCCAATTATCGTGTCGAAAATTGGGATTTTTCAGCCTTTTTACAAGATGGCCGCCATGGAATCCGCCATCTTGTTTTTCTGATAAGTCATAATTTTCCTGAAATGTCAAGAATATAGGCCACCGATTGGTGTACTTGGTGTTGCCAACTTTCGAGTTTGGTAGAACAAACTAATTCGCCAAAGTCAAAAAGTCCCAAAAATTAAAAAGTTCAATATTTTTTGGGGTTGCCAATTAAAACGAACCAAAATGGTCAAATGTCATTTGGGGGACCCCAATGTTGCCGGCTAGTCAAAGTCTCTATTTAAAATGTCATTATTTCTACTTTTCATGTTTTTGGGGAAAATCTAGGAAAATACCCTAAAAATGGGGAATTTTTTTGCACCAGGCAACACTCGTCAACAAAACAGACAACCGCTTGGTACAACTTGAACCAGTCTGATGTTGCCAACTACCCGAAAAATGGATTTGAAAAAAATCGAAATTTCCAACTTTTTACAAAATGGCCGCCGCAGCGTCCTCCATCTTGGATTTTCACAATGTCATAATTTTTCCCAATTGCCATTGAAATTACCAACAAATTGGCAGACTTTTCGTTGGCGGTTTTAGAATTTGGTAAAAGAAAACAATTTGTCAAAGTCGAGTGAAAAAAGTCGACAATTTCAAAACGTCATAGCGCGGCCGCCATCTTGTTTTTTTTTTTTTTTTTACTTTTTTTTTAAATGTTTTTAGATTTCGTATAGGACCTCTGAGTCGAAATTCATCCAAGTCTTTCCCCCACCGAAACCGGAAATGGACTCGCCCACCATCTTGGATTTGAACTTTCCCTATAATTTTCCTCTACTCGATTGGTCAGATAGCACATTTTTGCAATACATACCCTTAACCCATCTCTCACCCATTCCGAGAAACGACATGTCAATCAGTCAGTGAGTGGCTTTGTAGTTTTATATAACTATAACTAGTATTTGCGTGGCTGCGCGAGCTGCGCGCAGCTCGCGGGTCGTGAAGGGGGGGAGAGGGGGAGCTTTGAAAAATGATTTCGACTTACGCATTGCCCCTTTTAATGAATCTGAAAAAAAAATGTTACAAGTCTCTTAACTTTCGAGATCCGCCTAGAGGGGGGAGAAAGGGGGCAAATGGGGCAACTACGAAAAAGGTTGGAGGGGAAAAGGGGGCAAAAAGAGGAGGTTTTGCACTTTTTAGCTACTCATGAGAGTCACTTATACGCTTCACCCACTCAACCTTCGTTACGCTACGGAGGTCGCCGGCTCGCTTCGCTCGCCACCTCCCCTCTTCGCTCCTCTCAAGACCTGCCTACCACCGAGGAAAACCTATCGTGACCTTATCCCTACGCTTCGCTTTACGGGTACCACCACAGGATTGGTTTCGACGCCTACTATAATACGCTACGGAGGTCGCTGGCTCGCTTCGCTCTGCACCTCCCCTCTTCGCTCCACTCAAGACCTGCCTACCACCGAGGAAAAGCTATCGTGACCTTATCCCTACGCTACGGGGATCGCCGGCTCGCTTTGCTCGCCACCTCCCCTATGTTGCCAGCTAGTCAAAGTCTTCATTCTAAAAGTCTTTACTTCTACTTTCATGTTTTTGGGCAAAATCTGGGAAAATACC
Organism: Diarsia dahlii; assembly: GCA_949775195.1. Taxonomy (NCBI): domain Eukaryota; kingdom Metazoa; phylum Arthropoda; class Insecta; order Lepidoptera; family Noctuidae; genus Diarsia; species Diarsia dahlii. The sequence continues at coordinate 19,371,783 of OX459191.1, read as the reverse complement.
CTAAAAATGGGGATTTTTTACTTAACAAAATACACAACCAGGACAACACAACCCGGTCAGAAGGTGCGATAAATGGGACAGCCGTGTCCCATTTATCGTGAAGAAAATTGGTATTTTTCATCATTTTTCCAAGATGGCCACCACACTGTCCGCCATCTTGTTTTTCTGAAAAGTCTTAATTTTTCTGAAATATCGAGGATACAAGCTACCGACTGGTTTACTTGGTGTTGCCAAGTTTTAAGTTTGGTAAAACAAAAGAATTCGCCAAAGTCGGTTATGATCCGAAAATTCAAGCCCCAATGACTCTTGGGGGTTGCCAGCTGAAAGGAATGAAAGAGGTCAAATGTCATTTGAGGCACACCATTCTTGGTGTTAATGTAAAATTTCCATTCAAAATGTCGTTATTTCCACTATTCATGTTTTTGGGAAAAATCTGTGAAAATACCCTAAAAATGGGGAAAATTTTTGCGTAAGGTAACACTCCACAACAAAGTACACAATCGCTTTTTACAACACAATCCGGTCGGGGGATGTCGGCTGTTCCATTTATTGTGTCGAAAATTAGGATTTTTCATCATTCTTACAAGATGGCCGCCACACTGTCCGCCATCTTTTTTTTTTGAAAAGTCATAATTTTCCTGAAATCTCAAGGATATACGCCACCAACTGGTGTACTTGGTGTTGCCAACTTTTGACATTAGTAAAACAAACTAATTCGCCAAAGTTGGGTCTGACCCAAAAATTCTAGCGCCAATGGCTCTCGGGGTTGCCAGCTGAAAGTGATGAAAATAGTCAAATGTCATTTGAGGGACCCCATTCTTGGTGTTTATGTAAAATTTCCATTCAAAATGTCGTTATTTCTACTTTTCATGTTTTCGGAGAAAATCTGGGAAACTTACTTGAAAATGGGGAAAAAAATTGCACCAGGCAACACTCCTTGACAAATCACATAACCGGTCAATACAACACAATCTAGTCGGGATATGCCAGCTGTCCCAATTATCGTGGCGAAAATTGGGAATTTTCATCATTCTTACAAGATGGCCGCCACACTGTCCGCCATCTTTTTTTTTTTTGAAAAGTCATAATTTTCCTGAAATTTCAAGGATATCGGCCACCAACTGGTGTACTTGGTGTTGCCAACTTTTGACTTTAGTAGAACAAACTAATTCGCCAAAGTCGGGTCTGACCCAAAAATTCTAGCGCCAATGGCTCTCGGGGTTGCCAGCTGAAAGTGATGAAAATGGTCAAATGTCATTTGAGGGACCCCATTCTTGGTGTTTATGTAAAATTTCCATTCAAAATGTCGTTATTTCTATTTTTCATGTTTTCGGGGAAAATCTGGGAAATTTCCTTAAAAATGGGGATTTTTTTTAAACCAGGCCACACTCATTGACGAATCACATAACCGGTCCATACAACACAATCCGGTCGGGGGATGCCAGCTGTCCCAATTATCGTGTCGAAAATTGGGATTTTTCGGCCTTTTTACAAGATGGCCGCCATGGAATCCGCCATCTTGTTTTTCTGAAAAGTCATAATTTTCCTGAAATGTCAAGAATATAGGCCACCGATTGGTGTACATGGTGTTGCCAACTTTCGAGTTTGGTAGAACAAACTAATTCGCCAAAGTCAAAAAGTCCCAAAAATTAAAAAGTCCAATATTTTTTGGGGTTGCCAATTAAAACGAACCAAAATGGTCAAATGTCATTTGGGGGACCCCAATGTTGCCGGCTAGTAAAAGTCTCTATTTAAAATGTCATTATTTCTACTTTTCATGTTTTCGGGGAAAATCTGGGAAAATACCCTAAAAATGGGGATTTTTTTTACACCAGGCAACACTCGTCAACAAAACACACAACCGCTCAGTACAATTTGAACCCGTTCGATGTTGCCAAGTACCCGAAAAATGGATTTGAAAAAAATCGAAAAATCCAACATTTTACAAAATGGCCGCCGCAGCGTCCTCCATCTTGGATTTTCACAATGTCATAATTTATCCCAATTGCCATTACAATTACCAACAAATTAGCAAACTCTTTGTTGGCGGTTCTAGAATTCGGTAGAAGAAAACAATTTGTCAAAGTCGAGTGAAAAAAGTCGACAATTTCAAAACGTCCTGGCGCGGCCGCCATCTTGTTTTTTTTTTTTTTTTAAATTTTTTTTTAAATGGTTTTAGATTTTGTATAGGACCTCTGAGTCGAAATCCATCCAAGTCTTTCCCCCACCGAAACCGGAAATGGACTCGCCCTCCATCTTGGATTTGAACTTTCCCTATAATTTTCCTCTACTTAATTGGTCAGATGACACATTTTTGCAAAACATACCCCTAACCCATCTCTCACCCATTCCAAGAAACGACATGTCAATCAGTCAGTCAGTCAGTGGCTTTGTAGTTTTATATAACTATAACTAGTATTTGCGTGGCTGCGCGAGCTGCGCGCAGCTCGCGGGTCGTGAAGGGGGGAGAGGGGGACCTTTGAAAAATGATTTCGACTTACCCATTGCCCCTTTCAATGAAGCTTAAAAAAAAAATGTTCCAAGTCTCTTAACTTACGAGATCCGCCTAAAGGGGGGAAAAGAGGGGCAAGGGGGTCAATTTTTAAAAATGGTTTTACTTTCCTGAGCCTCCTCTAGGCAATCCGTAAACAAAACACGAATTTAAAAAAAAGGGGTGAAGACGGGGGCAGGATGAAGGGGGAGAGAGGAGCTTTGATTTTGACTAATGCATTGCATATTTCAATGAATCTGAAAAAAAAATGTTACAAGTCTCATAACTTTCGAGATCCGCCTAAAGGGAGAAAGGGGGCAAATGGGGCAATTTTGAAAAAGGTAGGAGGAGAAAATGGGGCAAAAAGGGGAGGTTTTGCACTTTTTAGCTACTCATGAGAGTTACTTCTACGCTTCACCCACTCAACCTTCGTTACGCTACGGAGGTCGCCGGCTCGCTTCGCTCGCCACCTCCCCTCTTCGCTCCACTCAAGACCTGCCTATCACCGAGGTAAAGCTATCGTGACCTTATCCCTACGCTACGGGGGTCGCCGGCTCGCTTCGCTTTACCGGTACCACCACAAGATAGGTTTCGACGCGTACTATAATACGCTACGGAGGTCGCCGGCTTGCTTAGCTCGCCACCTCTCCTATATTGCCAGCTAGTCAAAGTCTTCATTCTAAAAGTCTTTACTTCGACTTTCATGTTTTTGGGGAAAATCTGGGAAAATACCCTAAAAATGGGGACTTTTTTGGCAACAGGCAACATTACTTAACGAAATACACAACCGGGACAACACAATCCGGTCAGAAGGTGCAGGTGGCTGTCCCATTTATCGTGTCGAAAATTGGGATTTTTCATCATTTTTCCAAGATGGCCATCACACTGTCCGCCATCTTATTTTACTGAAAAGTCTTAATTTTTCTGAAATATCGAGGATACAAGCTACCGACTGGTGTACTCAGTGTTGCCAAGTTTTAAGTTTGGTAGAACAAAAGAATTCGCCAAATTCGGTTCTGATCCGAAAATTTAAGCCCCAATGACTCTCGGGGTTGCCAGCTGAAAAGAATAAAAAATGGTCTAATGTCATTTGAGGCACCCCATTCTTGGTGTTTATGTAAAATTTCCATTTAAAATGTCGTTATTTCCACTATTCATGTTTTTCAGAAAAATCTGGGAAAATACCCTAAAAATGGGGAAAATTTTTACGTAAGGTAACACTCCACAACAAAGTACACAATCTGTTCATAAAACACAATCCGGTCGAGGGACGCCGCCTGTCCCATTTATCGTGTCGAAAATTTGGATTTTTCATCATTTTTACAAGATGGCCGCCACACTGCCCGCCATCTTTTTTTTCTAAAAAGTCATAATTTTCCTAAAATGTCAGGGATATAGGCCACCAACTGGTATACTTTGTGTTGCCAACTTTTGAGTTTAGTAGAACAAACTAATTCGCCAAAGTCGGGTCTCACTCAAAAATTCAAGCGCCAATGGCTCTCGGGGTTGCCAGTTGAAAGTGATGAAAATGGTCAAATGTCATTTGGGGGACCCCAATGTTGTCAGCTAGTCAAAGTTTTCTTTCGAATTATTGTTATTTCTACTTTTCATGTTTTCGGGGAAAATCTGGGAAATTTCCCTAAAAATGGGGAAAAAATTTGCGTAAGGTAACACTCCACAACAAAGTACACAATCGCTTCATACAACACAATCCGGTCGGGGGATGCCGGTGGTCCCATTTTTCGTGTCGAAAATTAGGATTTTTCGTCATTCTTACAAGATGGCCGCCACACTGTCCGCCATCTTTTTTTTTTGAAAAGTCATAATTTTCCTTAAATCTCAGGGTTATAGGCCACCAAGTGGTGTACTTGGTGTTGCCAACTTTTGAGTTTAGTAAAACAAACTAATTCGCCAAAGTCGGGTCTTACCCAAAAATTCAAGCGCCAATGGCTCTCGGGGTTGCCAGCTGAAAGTGATGAAAATGGTCAAATGTCATTCAGGGGACCCCATTCTTGGTGTTTATGTAAAATTTCCATTCAAAATGTCGTTATTTCTACTTTTCATGTTTTCGGGGAAAATCTGGGAAATTTCCCTAAAAATGGGGATTTTTTTTAAACCAGGCCACATTCCTTGACGAATCACATAACCAGTCCATACAACACAATCCGGTCGGCGGATGCCAGCTGTCCCAATTATCATGTCGAAAATTGGGATTTTTCGGCCTTTTTACAAGATGGCCGCCATAGCATCCGCCATCTTGTTTTTCTGAAAAGTCATAATTTTTCTAAAATCTCAGGGATATAGGCCACCAATTAGTGTACTTGGTGTTGCCAACTTTTGAGTTTGGTAGAACAAACTAATTCGCCAAAGTCAAAAAGTCCCAAAAATGAAAAAGTTGAATATTTTTTGGGGTTGCCAATTAAAAAGAACCAAAATGGTCAAATGTCATTTGGGGGACCCCAATGTTGCCGGCTAGTCAAAGTCTCTATTTAAAATGTCATTATTTCTACTTTTCATGTTTTCGGGGAAAATCTGGGAAAATACCCTAAAAATGGGAAAAAAAATTGCACCAGGCAACACTCGTCAATAAAACACACAACCGCTCCCTACAACTCGAACCCGTCCGATGTTGCCAACTACCCGAAAAATGGATTTGAAAAAAATCGAAAAATCCAACTTTTTACAAAATGGCCGCCGCAGCGTCCTCCATCTTGGATTTTCACAATGTCATAATTTTTCCCAATTGCCATTGAAATTATCAACAAACTGGCAGACTTTTCGTTGGCGGTTTTAGAATTTGGTAGAAGAAAACAATTTGTCAAAGTCGAGTGAGAAAAGTCGACAATTTCAAAACGTCCTGGCGCGGCCGCCATCTTGTTTTTTTTTTTTTTTTTACTTTTTTTTTAAATGCTTTTTGATTTCGTATAGGACCTCTGAGTCGAAATTCATCCAAGTCTTTCCCCCACCGAAATCGGAAATGGACTCGCCCACCATCTTGGATTTGAACTTTCCCTATAATTTTCCTGTACTCGATTGGTCAGATTACACATTTTTGCAAAACATACCCCTAACCCATCTCTCACCCATTCCGAGAAAAGACATGTCAATGAGTGAGTGAGTGGCTTTGTAGTTTTATATAACTATAACTAGTATTTGCGTGGCTGCGCGAGCTGCGCGCAGCTCGCGGGGCGTGTAGAGGGGGCCATGGGGGAGCTTTGAAAAATGATTTCGACTAACGCATTGCACCTCTCAATGAATCGGAAAAAAAAAATGTTCCAATGCAGCTCGCGGTACTACCTACCTACACCTACCTACACCTACCTACACCTACCTACACCTACCTACACCTACCTACACCTACCTACACCTACCTACACCTACCTACACCTACCTACACCTACCTACACCTACCTACACCTACCTACTACCTACCTACACCTACCTACGGTACACCTACCCACACCTACCTACACCTACCTACACCTACCTACACCTACCTACACCTACCTACACCTACCTACACCTACCTACCTACACCTACCTACCTACACCTACCTACCTACACCTACCTACTACCTACCTACACCTACCTACCTACACCTACCTACTACCTACCTACACCTACCTACTACCTACCTACACCTACCTACACCTACACCTACCTACACCTACACCTACCTACACCTACCTACACCTACACCTACCTACACCTACACCTACCTACACCTACACCTACCTACACCTACCTACACCTACACCTACCTACACCTACACCTACCTACACCTACACCTACACCTACCTGCACCTACTACCTACACCTACCTTCACCTACCTACTACCTACCACCTACCTACTACCTACCTACTACCTCCTACTACCACTAAAAAAACATTACCCTAAAGTTTGCTTGTCGTCGCCCCTGATTTACGCTTCACCCACTCAACCTTCGTTACGCTAAGGAGGTCGCCGGCTCGCTTCGCTCGCCACCTCCCCCCTTCGCTCCACTCGGTCTCGCAGGTTCGCTCCACTCAGGACCTACCTACCACCGGAAAGCTATCATGACATTATCCCTACGCTACGGGGGTCGCCGGCTCGCTTCGCTCGCCCGCTCCCCCCTTCGCTTTACCGCTGTACCACCACCGGACAGGTTTCGACGCCTACTATAATATTTGTTCAAACACCTAATGGCTATCTCTTACCGTTATGAAGTTACAGTCCTTTTAATTTTAGGGGAGGTTGGGGAGGGGAGGGTATACAAATTTCAACGCCCCTCAAATAGATTTAGGTAAGAATCAAAAATTTTTTCAGGAGTAAAAAAAGAGATGTAGAGGGGGGGGGGTGAAGGGGGGGATAAGGGGGAGTTTCTAAAAATGATTTCGACTAACGCAATGCCCCTCTATATGAATCTGAAAAAAAAATCGTTCCAAGTCTCTTAACTTTTGAGTTCCGCCTAAAGGGGGGGTGAAGGGGGGCAAGGGGGTCAAATTTAAAAAATGGTTTTTACTTCCCCGAGCCTCCTCTATATGAATCTGAAAAAAAAATCGTTCCAAGTCTGTTAACTTCCGAGATCCGCCTAAAAGGGGGGAGAAGGGGGGCAAAGGGGGCACTCTGAAAAATGATTTTTACTTTACCTAGCCTCCTCTATACGAATCCCTAAAAAAAACTCGTAAAGTCTCTTTGTTTCCGAGATACGATAGGGAGGGGGGAGAAGAGGGGGAAAAAGGGGGGGTTTAGGACTTTTCCCATACTCACGAGAGTTACTTGTTTACGAATCTGTCAAAATATACCCACCTCCCCATCCACCATCTAGGAGAACAATTATGTCAGTGAGTGAGTGGTAATTTAGCTTTATATAATATAACTAGTATTTGCGTGGCTGCGCGAGCTGCGCGCAGCTCGCGGGGCGTGAAGAGGGGGAGAGGGGGAGCTTTGAAAAATGATTTCGACAAACGCATCGCACCTCTCAATGAATCTGAAAAAAAAATGTACCAATGCAGCTCGCGGTACTACCTACACACACCTACCTACACCTACCTACACCTACCTACACCTACCTACACCTACCTACACCTACCTACACCTACCTACACCTACTTACACCTACCTACACCTACCTACACCTACCTACACCTACCTACACCTACCTACACCTACCTACACCTACCTACTACCTACACCTACCTACACCTTCCTACACCTACCTACACCTACCTACACCTTCCTACTACCTACCTACACCTACCTACACTTACCTACTACCTACCTACACCTACCTACACCTACCTACACCTACCTACACCTACCTACTACCTACCTACTACCTACCTACACCTACATACACCTACCTACTACCTACCTACACCTACCTACACCTACCTACACCTACCTACACCTACCTACACCTACCTACACCTACCTACACCTACCTACACCTACCTACACCTACCTACTACCTACCTACTACCTACCTACACCTACCTACTACCTACCTACACCTACCTATCACCTACCTACCACCTACCTACTACCTCCTACTACCACTAAAATACATTACCCTAAAGTTTGCTTGTCGTCGCCCCTGAGTAACGCTTCACCCACTCAACCTTCGTTACGACCTACCTACCACCGGAAAGCTATCATGACATTATCCCTACGCTAGGGGGGTCGCCGGCTCGCTTCGCTCGCCCGCTCCCCCCTTCGCTTTACCGGTACCACCACAGGATAGGCTCCTTTCAATGAATCTGAAAAAAAAAATGTTCCAAGTCTCTTAACTTTCGAGATCCGCTTAAAGGGGGGAGAAGAGTGGAAAAGGGGTCGATTTTGAAAAATGGTTTTTACTTCCCCGAGCCTCCTCTATACGAATCCCTAAAAAAAAACACGTAAAATCTCTTTATTTTCGAGATCCGCCTAAAGGGGGGGTGAAGGGGGGCAAGGGGGTCAAATTTGAAAAATGGTTTTTACTTTCCTGAGCCTACTCTATATGAATCCCTAAAAAAAAACACGTGAAATTTCTTTATTTCCGAGATCCGCCTAATGGGGGGGAGAAGGGGGAAAAGGGGGGCCACATTGAAAAATGATTTTTACTTTACCAAGCCCCCTCTATACGAATCCCTAAAAAAAAACACGTAAAGTCTCTTTGTTTCCGAGATACGATAGGGAGGGGGGAGAAGGGGGGGAAAAGAGGGGGTTTGGGACTTTTCCCATACTCACGAGAGTTAGTTGTTTACGAATCTGTCAAAATATACCCACCTCCCCATCCACCATCTGGGAGAACAATTCTGTCAGTGAGTCAGTGAGTGAGTGAGTGGTAATTTAGCTTTATATAGTATAACTAGTATTTGCGTGGCTGCGCGAGCTGCGCGCAGCTCGCGGGGCGTGAAGAGGGGAGAGGGGGAGCTTTGAAAAATGATTTCGACTAACGCATTGCCCCTTTAAATGAATCTGAAAAAAAAATGTTCCAATTCTCTTAACTTCCGAGATCCGCCTAAAGGGGGGGGGGGGGTGAAGGGGGGCAAGGGGTTCAAATTTGAAAAACGGATTTTTCTTCCCCGAGCCTCCTCTATTTGAATCTCACGTATGCCACCACCTACCTACACCTACCTACCACCTACCTATACCTACCTACTACCTACCTACCTACACCTACCTACCTACCTACACCTACCTACCTACACCTACCTACCTACACCTACCTACCTACACCTACCTACCTACACCTACCTACCTACACCTACCTACCTACACCTACCTACCTACACCTACCTACCTACACCTACCTACCTACACCTACCTACCTACACCTACCTACCTACACCTACCTACCTACACCTACCTACACCTACCTACCTACACCTACCTACCTACACCTACCTACCTACACCTACCTACCTACACCTACCTACCTACACCTACCTACCTACACCTACCTACCTACACCTACCTACCTACACCTACCTACCTACACCTACCTACCTACACCTACCTAACTACACCTACCTACCTACACCTACCTACCTACACCTACCTACCTACACCTACCTACCTACACCTACCTACCTACACCTACCTACTACCTACCTATCACCTAACTACCTCCTACTACCACTAAAAAAACATTACCCTAAAGATTGCTTGTCGTCGCCCCTGAGTTACGCTTCACCTACTCAACCTTCGTTACGCTAAGGAGGTCGCCGGTTCGCTCCACTCAGGACCTACCTACCACCGGAAAGCTATCATGACATTAACCCTACGCTACGGGGGTCGCCGGCTCGCTTCGCTCGCCCGCTCCCCCCTTCGCTTTACCGCCTAACCGTTATGAAGTTACAGCCCTTTTAATTTTAGGGGAGGTTGGGGAGGGGAGGGTATACAAATTTCAACGCCCCTCAAATAGATTTAGGTAAGAATTAAAATTTTTTCAGGAGTAAAAAAAGAGGTGGAAAGGGGGGGGGGTGAAGGGGGGGAGAGGGGGGAGTTTCTAAAAATGATTTCGACTAACGCAATGCCCCTCTATATGAATCTGAAAAAAAATTCGTTCCAAGTCTCTTAACTTTCGAGATCCGCCTAAAAGGGGGGAGAAGGGGGGCAAGGGGGGCCACTTTGAAAAATGATTTTTACTTTACCGAGCCTCCTCTATACGAATCCGTAAAAAAAAAAAAATACGGGTCTCTTACTTTCCGAGATACGATAGGGAGGGGGAGGAGGGGGGGCAAAAAGGGGGGTTGGGCACTTTTCCCATACTCACGAGAGTTACTTGTTTACGAATCTGTCAAAATATACCCACCTCCCCATCCACCATCTGGGAGAACAATTATGTCAGTGAGTCAGTGAGTGAGTGGTAATCGAGCTTTATATAATATAAACTAGTATTTGCGTGGCTGCGCGAGCTGCGCGCAGCTCGCGGGTCGTGAAGGGGAGCTTTGAAAAATGATTTCGACTAACACATTGCCCCTAGTATTTGCTCGGTGCTGCTTGCAGCTCGCGGTTTTGTCGTGCTTTTGAGGAGCTTTAGTTACCATTACCCTTATCCTTAAATGAATTGGAAAATCCATTAGAGTCCAAATGGTGTTTTAAGTAAATCAACTGAACGATTTTTTATTCCTTTATTTGATGTACTTAGTCGGTACAAATAAACTATAGAATGTTTGCTCTAATCGTATGCAACATAATTATAGTATAAATAAACCTTAAACTTGATGTCAAAAAGAACCCTAGTCTTCCACTTTTCGAGGAGATCGTGGCTTAATAAGAACTGCCACTCAGGACGATCTTTAGGTTAAGCTGTGCTTGCCTAGGTCGGTCTGTGGATGGGTGACCACCCGACATACCGAGTTTCCTCCGTGCCTCGGAAAGCACGTTAAGCTGTTGGTCCCGGCTGCCATATATAGATATTTGGCAGTCGTTTCAGGTAGTCAGTGACCTGAAATTCTGACATCCAGTCTTACCAAAGGGTACCTATTGTATTACCTAGTAATAACTGGGTTGTGGAGGTCAGATAGGCGACTGCCTATCTGACGTTAGACTGGGAACCGACCCCAATATAGTTGGGAAAAGGCTAGGCAGGTGGTGAGTCTTCCACTTTTCAAACTCTAGTGAAATGCCAAATAAAGCTCAGAAGAGACCCGAAAGGTTTCTACTTCATTGAACTCTTAAACGTAGTCCGCCTTATTACAAAACGTAGTTAAACCTGGTTTAACTTAGACTTGGTTTATCTCGCATGACGTCTCACTTCAATAATATTCAAAAGAAAGTGACAGCATGCGAGATAAACCAGGTCTAAGTTAAACCAGGTTTAACTACGTTTTGTAATAAGGCGGAGTAAGTCTAGAGAAAGCCATAAGAAAACCTATTATTGTTTGAATGAACTCGTACAATTTTTTTAGCGCCATCTATCGTGGTCTTGGGAATTACTATTTTATTTTGAAAAGAAAATTCGTCATTACTAAGTAATAAATCATTATGATAGGCACTTAACTACCTCTATTACCCAATCGTGGAAAGTTTTCTTACAAAGGTTCACCAAGGTGGACCTCAGGAAGGGCGACTGTGTGTATTTTTTAGTAGTGATGACCAGCTACATGGACCGGACCAGCTATTTGGACCTCTCAAGAGAGCTTAGCAATATTAAATTTATGATGATTCAGTTATCTTATATTTTAACAGTTATGTCAATGGCTGTGCTGTTGATTGAGTAAAATGTATCATGTGAATTTAAGAATAGTATTAAAACCTATGACTAAGTTATTCGAAAAACACATTCGATTCCTAATCGTTTTCAGAGGCGATAGTAAACAAAACTGCTTTATTGATAAATTAAATAAAACTATGTTTTACTTGTTACGATATAAATATAATTTGAAACAATTCCATGTTATTTTAACATAAAAAAGTATATTTAGAAAACATAAAAAGGCATATAAGGCATCTTCTCCGGTAAGTACATTTGTACATTAATTTCTTAATTATTGATATAGTCTTTTTCGCCCATGGTCCCGGTCCCTGGAAGGGACCACGAGTATTGTTTTGCCCGTGGTTCCTTCTAGAAATATATACCTACTGCCGAATTAAATTGTACTCCATGACGCGCGCTCGCTTCGCTCGCATATATATATAACACTAATATCTTCTGTCCCCGAAGTGCCGGGCCTCCGCCGGCCTCCTTCGTCGGCCTACGGCCCGGTGCCCATGCCGCCCATAAAGGATACTGTCGCGAGACGGTCGTATTATAGGAACACGAAGAAAAAAAAGGGACCACGGCATTTTCCAGGGACTACGGGCGAAAGAATAAAGTAATTTACAATCAAAACATTTTGATAGATTTTTTACTCTGGATGTCGATTGTCGATGCTGATTGTGACCTACTTATTTTAAAACTATTTATTACATGGTTGTTGTTAAGTATGTATGTAGATGGACTGTTAAATGTGGCGACACCTGCGAAGATGTTCATCTGGTGATGTTCTGCTGCGACATCAGTAATAAAAATAATTCATACTTTGATTTTGGCAGATGAAATAGTTTGACAGCTGTCAACGCTGTCATGGACGTTTCTTTGAACGCAGTTAAGATGCGAGGTGGTGCATTTTCATAATCTTTTCCCAATATATAGGTACTATATTGAAAATTTTTAAATACTGCCCATATCACCATTTATTGGAAGGAGCATAGATAGTAATTTGTACCTTAGTACATGATTTGGCCAATAAAATACCTCCTTTAAATTCTAATAAAGTAACATTTATCCTTTGCAGATAGTTCAACAGTTTCATGTATATTTAGTACATCGTATAAATACTTGTACATATTCATAGAAGCTTTTTAGTAAATAAAGTTATTTGACTACATAAGTACATAATTTCACAATCTCTGAATAATGCTATCTGTCAAGTAAAATCTATGATAATGAAGAATTTATTTAAAGTAGAGATGGAAATATTTTTTATCCATCGGATGGATAGCGACCATGAAATAAGCCCTAAGGCTCCTAGGCTAAGGATTATAGAAGGCTTTATGGGAACCTATCTGCTATTATTATTGTTTCTTTCTATTTCCAATGTCTTCATGTAAAGATACATTTCAAACACAGTTCAGTTTAGATTTAGGTACATATTTCCCCGTTTAGAAAATGCTCTGTGGTACATATTAGGTCTTTACCTATGAAATTGCCGTTCTGCAGTACTGGCCATTTCAAATCAAAATAATTTTTGTTAAAGAAGCTGATGATACACAATCTACGGCTGAATTAGCAGCAGCTTTCGACGTTAGCGTGAAAACAATATTGGTCCATTTGCGTCAAATTGGCAAGGTAAAAAAGCTTGACAAATGGGTGCCCCACGAACTCAATGATCGCCAGCGCGAAGTACGCGTCGAGACGTGCCTTGCACTGCTCAACAGACACACAAATGAAGGAATTTTGAACCGCATTGTTACCTGTGATGAAAAATGGATTCTGTTTGATAACCGCAAGCGCTCAGCAAGTTGGTTGGATCCTGGTTCAGCACCTAAACGAAAACTTACCCCTAGAAAAGTGATGGTCACTGTTTGGTGGTCTAGCGCCGGTGTGATTCATCACAGCTTCTTACCAAACGGGGTGAGCATTCCTGCAGATGTGTACTGTGAAGAACTGAACACAATGATGGAGAAGCTGGCACATCTCCAACCAGCATTGGTCAATCGCTCGTCTCCGCTGCTCCTGCACGACAACGCGCGACCTCATACTGCACAGCAGACGGTCTCCAAGTTGCAAGAACTGGGGTTGGAAGCTCTCCGTCATCCGCCCTACTCACCAGACCTTGCGCCTACAGACTACTACTTTTTCCAGAATTTGGATAACTTCTTGGCGGGAAAAAAATTCAATACCCGAGAGGCAGTACAAAATGCCTTTGAAGAATTTGTTGCCTCCCGACCAGCTGATTTCTTTAAGAAGGGCATCAATAAACTGCCACTGCGTTGGCAAAGATGCATTGATTAAATGGGTGATTACTTCGATTAATACAAATAAAAAATACATGAAAAAAAATCGTTTAAATTTTTTCAAACAAAACGGCAATTTCATAGGTAAAGACCTATTATTATGTATATTTCAAATGTGTGTTGGTAAATGTTTTTTGTTTAGCATATGTACAAGTAAGGTATTAGTACGGAGTGTGGATCCCTTGCGGGTAAAAGTCTCCTCCAAGTTTGTCCACGTAGGTAATTCTAATGTGTGGTGATCATCCACAACATACAGCGCAAAAGGCAGGGTTCTTATCAATTGAGCCGTAACGCCTGACTGTAGTACAAAGCAAGGATGCATTAGCATCAATAATTATTGTAGATATATGATATGATGATTATATAATTATGTCCCATGCACATCCAATGCCAATGGCTAGGTACCTACCTACATAATTTTGTAAGGTAGGGAGTAGTACCTACCTACTGTTGAAATTGACGGAGGTGGCCTCATTTTAACTTTCCTTTCATCAACAATAGGACAAGTAGGTATGTTACAGCCTCCCCCTGTTGAGATTTCCTCAACATCATCGTGGACAATTTGTGGACCGACTTTATTGTAGTGTCCATATTTGAGCAGTAGGTAGGTATAGATAAAACATTACAGATAGGAGACGCATTGGTTTATGACTCGTCTTAAAACATAGATCAGATTATGCTCTGTGCTTCAACTATTGGTACTCTCCGGCTGAGCTTTCTCTTGTAATTGTGTACCTACCTACATATTTTATTGAGCGATCATTGTTTTTTAGTAGGTAGATAGGTATTAAAGCTGTTTGCGAGAGCTCGCCTGCGGAAGTATTCACCATGCTTATTTCTATCGTCAAGCAATATCCTGTTTCGGTTTGAAGGGTGTGGGTGCCGGTGGTTACTTCTGGCACGTAAGGCTTAGCATCTATAAGCCTCAAGTTGATGAACGCAGAGCAGTGCATCGTAGGACACATTCTATAGGTACGTGCCTCAACTGCGAAGCAAAGAGTTACCATTTAATACCAATATTGACCATAATTTGCTTGTTCCGTCAGTTTTAGTAGATAAATCTACAAGTAAAGGTAGGCAGAACCAAATAAGTAGATAGGTACGTAGGTATATCTTTGTTGTCCAAGTCTTAATAAGTTAGGTTACATAATTATCTATAATTATTAAGTATCTCTCTCTGTGCTTTTTGTATCGACCGTACTGCGATCGCCAACCCGCCTGCCAAGCGTGGCGATTATGGCAAAACCCCCCTAAGCAAAAATTACACTTAGGGGAGGCCTATGTCCAGCAGTGGACGTCTTTCGGCTGAAATGATGATGATGATTAAGTATTAATTGTGATGCCCTTATACTTACTTACGTTAGTTGTTATCCCAAGATTTCACGATGCTCTATTCTAGAAGTAGATTTGTCAATAATTATAATACTTAACCCAGTTTCTCATATAAATAGGTCAGGTAAAGATAACAGTCCTATCTGTATTAGTAGGTTCCTATTAAAAGTACCTGTTTATGTACCTATACCTCAGTCGGATTATTCGTTTGAATGACCTCTTACGGTAAATTTTTGGGAAACTTGGGATTTTTCATCATTTTTCCAAGATGGCCACCACACTGTCCGCCATCTTGTTTTTCTGAAAAGTCATAATTTTTCTGAAATATCGAGGAAGCAGGCTACCGACTGGTGTACTTGGTGTTGCCACCTTTTGACTTTAGTAGAACAAACTAATTCGCCAAAGTCGGGTCTGACCCAAAAATTCTAGCACCAATGGCTCTCGGGGTTGCCAGCTGAAAATGATGAAAATGGTCAAATGTCATTTGAGGGACCCCATTCTTGGTGTTTATGTAAAATTTCCATTCAAAATGTCGTTATTTCTACTTTTCATGTTTTCGGGGAAAATCTGGGAAATTTACTTAAAAATGGGGAAAAAATTTGCACCAGGCCACACTCCCTGACGAATCACATAACCGGTCTATACAACACAATCTAGTCGGGAGATGCCAGCTGTCCCAATTATCGTGTCGAAAATTGGGATTTTTCATCATTCTTACAAGATGGCCGCCACACTGTCCGCCATCTTTTTTTTTTGAAAAGTCATAATTTTCCTGAAATTTCAAGGACATAGGCCACCAACTGGTGTACTTGGTGTTGCCAACTTTTGACTTTAGTAGAACAAACTAATTCGCCAAAGTCGGGTCTGACCCAAAAATTCTAGCGCCAATGGCTCTCGGGGTTGCCAGCTGAAAGTGATGAAAATGGTCAAATGTCATTTGAGGGACCCCATTCTTGGTGTTTATGTAAAATTTCTATTCAAAATGTCGTTATTTCTACTTTTCATGTTTTCGGGGAAAATCTGGGAAATTTCCCTAAAAATGGGGAAATTTTTTAAACCAAGCCACACTCCTTGACGAAGCACATAACCGGTCCATACAACACAATCCAGTCGGGGGATGCCAGCTGTCCCAATTATCGTGTCGAAAATTGGGATTTTTCAGCCTTTTTACAAGATGGCCGCCATGGAATCCGCCATCTTGTTTTTCTGATAAGTCATAATTTTCCTGAAATGTCAAGAATATAGGCCACCGATTGGTGTACTTGGTGTTGCCAACTTTCGAGTTTGGTAGAACAAACTAATTCGCCAAAGTCAAAAAGTCCCAAAAATTAAAAAGTTCAATATTTTTTGGGGTTGCCAATTAAAACGAACCAAAATGGTCAAATGTCATTTGGGGGACCCCAATGTTGCCGGCTAGTCAAAGTCTCTATTTAAAATGTCATTATTTCTACTTTTCATGTTTTTGGGGAAAATCTAGGAAAATACCCTAAAAATGGGGAATTTTTTTGCACCAGGCAACACTCGTCAACAAAACAGACAACCGCTTGGTACAACTTGAACCAGTCTGATGTTGCCAACTACCCGAAAAATGGATTTGAAAAAAATCGAAATTTCCAACTTTTTACAAAATGGCCGCCGCAGCGTCCTCCATCTTGGATTTTCACAATGTCATAATTTTTCCCAATTGCCATTGAAATTACCAACAAATTGGCAGACATTTCGTTGGCGGTTTTAGAATTTGGTAAAAGAAAACAATTTGTCAAAGTCGAGTGAAAAAAGTCGACAATTTCAAAACGTCATAGCGCGGCCGCCATCTTGTTTTTTTTTTTTTTTTTACTTTTTTTTTAAATGTTTTTAGATTTCGTATAGGACCTCTGAGTCGAAATTCATCCAAGTCTTTCCCCCACCGAAACCGGAAATGGACTCGCCCACCATCTTGGATTTGAACTTTCCCTATAATTTTCCTCTACTCGATTGGTCAGATAGCACATTTTTGCAATACATACCCTTAACCCATCTCTCACCCATTCCGAGAAACGACATGTCAATCAGTCAGTGAGTGGCTTTGTAGTTTTATATAACTATAACTAGTATTTGCGTGGCTGCGCGAGCTGCGCGCAGCTCGCGGTACTACCTACCTACACCTACCTACCACCTACCTACTACCTCCTACTACCAAAAAACATTACCCTTAAGTTTGCTAACTTCCGAGATCCGCCTAAAGGTGGGGAGAAGGGGAGCTAGGAAATCAATTTTGAAAAATAGTTTTTACTTTCCCGAGCCTCCTCTCTACGAATCCGTAAACAAAACAGAACTCGAGTATAAAAAATAGGGGTGAAGAGGGGGGGGGGGGGTGAAGGGGGGGAGAGGGGGGTTAAAAAATGATTTCGACTAACGCATTGCCCCTTTCAATGAATCTGAAAAAAAAAATTTTCCAAGTCTCTTAACTTCTGAGATCCGCCTAAAGGGGGGGAGAAGGGGGAAAGGGGGACAATTTTGAAAAATGGTTTTTACTTCCCCGAGCCTCCTCCAACGAATCCCTAAAACAAAACACGTAAAGTCTCTTTATTTCCGAGATCCCCTTAAAGGGGGGGTGAAGGGGGGCAAGGGGGTCAAATTTGAAAAATGGTTTTTACTTCCCCGAGCCTCTTCTATACGAATCTCTAAAAAAAACACGTAGAGTGTCTTTGCTTCCGAGATCCGCCTAAAAGGGGGGAGAAGGGGGGCAAGGGGGGCCACTTTGAAAAATGATTTTTACTGAACCGAACCTCCTCTATACGAATCCTTAAAAAAAAAACTCGTAAAGTCTCTTTGTTTCCGAGATACGATAGGGAGGGGCAAGAAAGGGGGGGAAAAGTGGGGGTTTGGCACTTTTCCCATACTCACGAGAGTTAGTTGTTTACGAATCTGTCAAAATATACCCACCTCCCCATCCACCATCTAGGAGAACAATTCTGTCAGTCAGCGCAGCTCGCGGGTCGTGAAGAGGGGGTGAGGGGGAGCTTTGAAAAATGATTTCGCCTAACGCATTGCCTCTCTCAATGAGACTTAAAAAAAATGTTCAAAGTCTCTTAACTTCCGAGATCCGCCTAAAGGGAGAAAGGGGGTAAATGGGGCAACTTTGAAAAAGGTAGGAGGGGGGAAAAAGGGCCAAAAAGGGGTGGTTTTGCACTTTTTAGCTACTCATGAGAGTTACCTAAACGCTTCACCCACTCAACCTTCGTTACGCTACAGAGGTCGCCGGCTCGCTTCGCTCGCCACCTACCCTTCGCTCCACTCAAGACCTGCCTACTACCGAGGGAAAGCTATCGTGACCATATCCCTACGTTACGGGGTTTACTTCGGTTTACCGGTACCACCACAGGATAGGTTTCGACGCGTACTATAATACGCTACGAAGGTCGCCGGCTCGTTTTGCTCGCCACCTCCCCTATGTTGCCAGCTAGTCAAAGTCTTCATTCTGAAAGACTTTACATCTGCTTTCATGTTTTTGAGCAAAATGTGGGAAAATAATAAACAACCTAAAAATGGGGATTTGTTTTGCAACAGGCAACATTACACAACCGGGACAACACAATCCGGTCAGAAGGTGGGCGCTGTCCCATTTATCGTGTCGAAAATTGGGATTTTTCATCATTTTTCCAAGATGGCCACCACACTGCCCGCCGTCTTGTCTTTCTGAAAAGTCTTAATTTTTCTGACATATCGAGGATACAGGCTACCGACTGGTGTACTTGGTGTTGCCAAGTTTTAAGTTTGGTAGAACAAAAGAATTCGCCAAAGTCGGTTCTGATCCGAAAATTCAAGCCCCAATGACTCTCGGGGTTGCCAGCTGAAAAGAATGAAAATGGTCAAATGTCATTTGAGGCACCCCATTCTTGGTTTAAATGTAAAAATTTCTATTCAAAATGTCGTTATTTCCACTATTCATGTTTTTGGGAAAAATCTGGGAAAATACCCTAAAAATAGGGAAAACATTTGCGTAAGGTAACACTCGACAACAAAAAACACAATCGCTTCATACAACACAATCCGGTCGGGGGATAACGGCTGTCCCATTTATCGTGTCAAAAATTAGGATTTTTCATCATTTTTACAAGATGGCCGCCACACTGTCCGCCATCTTTTTTTTCTGAAAAGTCATAATTTTCCTGAAATTTCAGGGATATAGGCCACCAACTGGTGTACTTGTTGTTGCCAACTTTTGAGTTTAGTAGAACAAACTAATTCGCCAAAGTCGGGTCTAACCCTAAAATTGAAGCGCCAATGGCTCTCGGGGTTGCCAGCTGAAAGTGATGAAAATGGTCAAATGTCATTCGGGGGACCCCATTCTTGGTGTTTATGTAAAATTTCCATTCAAAATGTCTTTATTTCTACTTTTCATGTTTTCGGGGAAAATCTGGGAAAATTCCCTCAAAATGGGTAAAATTTTTGCACCAGGCCACACTCCCTGACGAATCACATAACCGGTCTATACAACACAATCCGGTCGGGACATGCCAGCTGTCCCAATTATCGTGTCGAAAATTGGGATTTTTGAAGATGGCCGCCATAGAATCCGCCATCTTGTTTTTCTGAAAAGTCATAATTTTCCTTAAATGTCAAGAATATAGGCCACCGATTGGTGTACTTAGTGTTGCCAATTTTTGAGTTTAGTAGAACAAACTAATTCGCCAAAGTCGGGTCTGACCCAGAAATTTAAGCGCCAATGGCTCTCGGGGTTGCCAGCTGAAAGTGATGAAAATGGTCAAATGTCATTTGGGGGACCCCAATGTTGCCGGCTAGACAAAGTCTCTATTTAAAATGTCATTATTTCTACTTTTCATGTTTTCGGCGAAAATCTGGGAAATTTCCCTAAAAATGGGGAAAAATTTTGCACCAGGCCACACTCCTTGACGAATAACATAACCAGTCCATACAACACAATCCGGTCGGGGGATGCCAGCTGTCCCAATTATCGTGTCGAAAATTGGGATTTTTCGGCCTTTTTACAAGATGGCCGCCATGGAATCCGCCATCTTGTTTTTCTGAAAAGTCATAATTTTCCTGAAATGTCAAGAATATAGGCCACCGATTGGTGTACTTGGTGTTGCCAACTTTCGAGTTTGGTAGAACAGACTAATTCGTCAAAGTCAAAAAGTCCCAAAAATGAAAAAGTTGAATATTTTTTGGGGTTGCCAATTAAAACGAACCAAAATGGTCAAATGTCATTTGGGGGACCCCAATGTTGCCGGCTAGTCAAAGTCTCTATTTAAAATGTCATTATTTCTACTTTTCATGTTTTCGGGGAAAATCTGAGAAAATACCCTAAAAATGGGGAAAATTTTTGCACCAGGCAACACTCGTCAACAAAACACACAACCGCTCCCTACAACTCGAACCCGTCCGATGTTGCCAACTACCCGAAAAATGGATTTGAAAAAAACCGAAATTTCTAACTTTTTACAAAATGGCCGCCGCAGCGTCCTCCATCTTGGATTTTCACAATGTCATAATTTTTCCCAATTGCCATTGAAATTACCAACAAATTGGCAGACTTTTCGTTGGCGGTTTTAGAATTTGGTAGAAGAAAACAATTTGTCAAAGTCGAGTGAAAAAAGCCGACAATTTCAAAACGTCATAGCGCGGCCGCCATCTTGTTTTTTTTTTTTTTTTTACTTTTTTTTAAAATGCTTTTACATTTCGTATAGGACCTCTGAGTCGAAATCCATCCAAGTGTTTCTCCCACCGAAATCGGAAATGGACTCGCCCACCATCTTGGATTTGAACTTTCCCTATAATTTTCCTCTACTCGATTGGTCAGATTACACATTTTTGCAAAACATACCCCTAACCCATCTCTCACCCATTCCGAGAAACGACATGTCAATGAGTCAGTCAGTCAGTCAGTGGTCTTGTAGTTTTATATAACTATAACTAGTATTTGTGTGGCTGCGCGAGCTGCGCGCAGCTCGCGGGTCGTGAAGAGGGGTGGAGGGCAGCTTTGAAAAATTATTTCGACTAACGCATTGCCCCTTTCAATGAATCTGAAAAAAAAAATGTTCCAAGTCTCTTAACTTCCGAGTTCCGCCTAAAGGGGGGGAGAAGGGGGCAAATGGGGCAACTTTGATAAAGGTAGGAAGGGAAAAAGAGGCAAAAAGGGTAGGTTTTGCACTTTTTAGCTTCTCATGAGAGTTACTTATACGCTTCCCCACACAACCTTCGTTACGCTACGGAGGTCGCCGGCTCGCTTCGCTCGCCACCTCCCCTCTTCGCTCCACTCAAGACCTGCCTACCACCGAGGAAAAGCTATCGTGACCTTATCCCTACGCTACGGGTTACTTCGCTTTACCGGTACCACCACACGATAGATTTCGACGCCTACTATAACACGCTACGGAGGTCGCCGGCTCGCTTCGCTCGCCACCTCCCCTTTCGCTCCACTCAAGATCTGCCTACCACCGAGGAAAAGCTATCGTGATGTCATTCAACGAACCCAAATGTTGCCAGCTAGTCAAAGTCTCCATTCTAAAAGTCTTTACTTCTACTTTCATGTTTTTGGCAAAATCTGGGAAAATACCCTAAAATTGGGTTTTTTTTTTGCACCAGGCAACATTACTTAACGAATACACAACCGGGACAACACAATCCGGTCAGAAGGTGCGCCGGCTGTCCCATTTATCGTGTCGAAAATTGGGATTTTTCATCATTTTTCCAAGATGGCCACCACACTGTCCGCCATCTTGTTTTTCTGAAAAGTCACAATTTTTCTGAAATATCGAGGATACAGGCTACCGATTGGTGTACTTAGTGTTGCCAAGTTTTAAATTTGGTAGAACAAAAGAATTCGCCAAAGTCGGTTCTGATCCGAAAATTCAAGCCCCAATGACTCTCGGGGCTGCCAGCTGAAAAGAATGAAAATGGTGAAATGTCATTTGAGGCACTCCATTTTTGGTGTTTATGTAAAATTTCCATTCAAAATGTCGTTATTTCCACTAATCATGTTTTTGGGAAAAAATCTGGGAAAATACCCTAAAAATGGGGAAAATTTTTGCCTAAGGTAACACTCGACAACAAAGTTCACAATCGCTTCTTACAACACAATCCGGTCGGGGCATGCCGGCTGTCCCATATATCGTGTCCAAAATTAGGATTTTTCATCATTTTTACAAGATGGCCGCCACACTGTCCGCCATCTTTTTTTTCTGAAAAGTCATAATTTTCCTGAAATTTCAGGGATATAGGCCACCAACTGGTGTACTTGGTGTTGCCAACTTTTGAGTTTAGTAGAACAAACTAATTCGCCAAAGTCGGGTCTGACCCAAAAATTCAAGCGCCAATGGCTCTCGGGGTTGCCAGCTAAAAGTGATGAAAATGGTCAATTGTCATTTGGGAGATCCAATTCTTGGTGTTTATGTAAAAATTTTATTCAAAATGTCGTTATTTCTACTTTTCATGTTTTCGGGGAAAATCTGGGAAATTTCCCGAAAAATGGGAAAAAATTTTGAACCAGGCCACACTCCTTGACGAATCACATAACCGGTCCATACAACAAAATCCAGTCGGGGGATGCCAGCTGTCCCAATTATCGTGTCGAAAATTGGGATTTTTCGGCCTTTTAACAAGATGGCCGCCATAGCATCCGCCATCTTTTTTTTTCTAAAAAGTCATAATTTTTCTGAAATCTCAGGGATATAGGCCACCAATTGGTGTACTTGGTGTTGCCAACTTTTGAGTTTAGTAGAACAAACTAATTCGCCAAAGTCGGGTCTTACCCAAAAATTCAAGCGCCAATGGCTCTCGGGGTTGCCAGTTGAAAGTGATGAAAATGGTCAAATGTCATTTGGGGGATCCCATTCTTGGTGTTTATGTAAAATTTCCATTCAAAATGTCGTTATTTCTACTTTTCATGTTTTCGGGGAAAATCTCAGAAATTTCCCTAAAAATGGGGAAAATTTTTGCACCAGGCCACACTCCACAACAAAGTACACAATCGTTTCATACAACACAATCCGGTCGGGGGATGCCGGCTGTCCCATTAATCGTGTCGAAAATTGGGATTTTTCGGCCTTTTTACAAGATGGCCGCCATGGAACCCGCCATCTTGTTTTTCTGAAAAGTCATAATTTTCCTGAAATGTCAAGAATATGGGCCACCGATTGGTGTACTTGGTGTTGCCAACTTTCGAGTTTGATAGAACAAACTAATTCGCCAAAGTCAAAAAGTCCCAAAAATTAAAAAGTTCAATATTTTTTGGGGTTGCCAATTAAAACGAACCAAAATAGTCAAATGTCATTTGGGGGACCCCAATGTTGCCGGCAAGTTAAAGTCTCTATTTAAAATGTCATTATTTCTACTTTTCATGTTTTCGGGGAAAATCTGGGAAAATACCCTAAAAATGGGGAAAATGTTTGCACCAGGCAACACTCGCCAACAAAACACACAACCGCTCCCTACAACTCGAACCCGTCCGATGTTGCCAACTACCCGAAAAATGGATTTGAAAAAAATCGAAATTTCCAACTTTTTACAAAATGGCCGCCGCAGCGTCCTCCATCTTGGATTTTCACAATGTCATAATTTTTCCCAATTGCCATTGAAATTACCAACAAATTGGCAGACTTTTCGTTGGCGGTTCTAGAATTTGGTAGAAGAAAACAATTTGTCAAAGTCGAGTGAAAAAAGTCGACAATTTCAAAACGTCCTGGCGCGGCCGCCATCTTGTTTTTTTTTTTTTTTTAACTTTTTTTTTAAATGCTTTTAGATTTCGTATAGGACCTCTGAGTCGAAATTCATCCAAGTCTTTCCCCCACCGAAATCGG
Organism: Diarsia dahlii; assembly: GCA_949775195.1. Classification (NCBI taxonomy): domain Eukaryota; kingdom Metazoa; phylum Arthropoda; class Insecta; order Lepidoptera; family Noctuidae; genus Diarsia; species Diarsia dahlii. The sequence continues at coordinate 19,347,689 of OX459191.1, read as the reverse complement.
AAATGGACTCGCCCACCATCTTGGATTTGAACTTTCCCTATAATTTTCCTCTACTCGATTGGTCAGATTACACATTTTTGCAAAACATACCCCTAACCCATCTCTCACCCATTCCGAGAAACGACATGTCAATCAGTGAGTGGCTTTGTAGTTTTATATAACTATAACTAGTATTTGCGTGGCTGCGCGAGCTGCGCGCAGCTCGCGGGTCTTGAAGAGGGGCAGAGGGGACAACTTCGAAAATTGATTTCGACTAACGCATTGCCCCTTTCAATGAAGCATAAAAAAAAATGTTCCAAGTCTCTTAACTTCCGAGATCCGCCTAAAGGGGGGGGAAAAGGGGGCAAATGGGTCAATTTTGAAAATTGGTTTTTACTTTCCCGAGCCTCCTCTATACGAATCCGTAAACAAAACAGAACACGAATTTTAAAAAAAGGGGTGAAGACGGGGGCGGGATGAAGCGGCGAGCTTTGAAAATGGTTTCGACTAATGCTTTGCCCCTTTAAATAAATCTGAAGAAAAAATGTTACAAGTCTCTTAACTTTCAAGATCCGCCTAAAGAGGGGAAGAAAGGGGGCAAGGTAGGATGGGAAAATGGGGCAAAAAGGGGAGGTTTTGCACTTTTTAGCTAGGTACTCATGAAACTATGAGTTACTTATACGCTTCACCCACTCAACCTTCGTAACGCTACGGAGGTCGCCGGCTCGCTTCGCTCGCCACCTCCCCTCTTCGCTCCACTCAAGACCTGCCTACCACCGAGGAAAAGCTATCGTGACCTTATCCCTACGCTACGGGGGTCGCCGGCTCGCTTTGCTTGCCACCTCCCCTATGTTGCCAGCTGGCCAAAGTCTTCATTCTAAAACTTCTACTTTCATGTTTTTGGGCAAAATCCCCTAAAAATGGGGATTTTTTTTGGAACAGGCAACATTACTTAACGTAATACACAACCGGGACAACACAATCCGGTCAGAAGGTCCCATTTATCGTGTCGAAAATCGGGATTTTTCATCATTTTTCCAAGATGGCCACCACACTGTCCGCCATCTTGTTTTTCTGAAAAGTCATAATTTGTCAGAAATATCGAGGATGCAGGCTACCGACTGGTGTACTTGGTGTTGCCAAGTTTTAAGTTTGGTAGAACAAAAGAATTCGCCAAAGTCTGTTCTGATCCGAAAATTCAAGACCCAATGACTCTCGGGGTTGCCAGCTGAAAAGAATGAAAATGGTCAAATGTCATTTGAAGCACCCCATTTTTGGTGTTTATGTAAAATTTCCATTCGAAATGTCGTTATTTTCACTATTCATGTTTTTGGGAAAAATCTGGGAAAATACCCTAAAAATGGGGAAAATTTTTGCGTAAAGTAACACTCCACAACAAAGTACACAATCGTTTCATACAACACAATCCGTTCGGGGGATTCCGGCTGTCCCATTAATCGTGTCGAAAATTAGGATTTTTCATCATTTTTACAAGATGGCCGCCACACTGTCCGCCATCTTTTTTTTCTGAAAAGTCATAATTTTCCTGAAATTTCAGGGATATAGGCCACCAACTGGTGTACTTGGTGTTGCCAACTTTTGAGTTTAGTAGAACAAACTAATTCGCCAAAGTCGGGTCTCATCCAAAAATTCAAGCGCCAATGGCTCTCGGGGTTGCCAGCTGAAAGTGATGAAAATGGTCAAATGTCATTTGGGGGACCCCAATGTTGCCGGCTAGTCAAAGTCTCTATTTAAAATGTCGTTATTTCTACTTTTCATGTTTTCGGGAAAAATCTGGGAAATTTCCCTTAAAATGGGGAAAAATTTTGCACCAGGCAACACTCCTTGACGAATTACATAACCGGTCCATAGAACACAATCCGGTCGGGGGATGCCAGCTGTCGCAATTATCGTGTCGAAAATTGGGATTTTTCGGCCTTTTTACAAGATGGCCGCCATGGATTCCGCCATCTTGTTTTTCTGAAAAGTCATAATTTTCCTGAAATTTCAAGAATATAGGCCACCGATTGGTGTACTTGGTGTTGCTAACTTTTGAGTTTGGTAGAACAAACTAATTCGCCAAAGTCAAAAAGTCCCAAAAATTAAAAAGTTCAATATTTTTTGGGGTTGCCAATTAAAACAAACCAAAATGGTCAAATGTCATTTGGGGGACCCCAATGTTGCCGGCTAGTCAAAGTCTCTATTTAAAATGTCATTATTTCTACTTTTCATGTTTTTGGGGAAAATCTGGGAAATAACCCAAAAAATTGGGAATTTTTTTACACCAGGCAACACTCGTCATCAAAACACACAACCGCTCGTTACAACTTGAACCCGTCCGATGTTGCCAAGTACCCGAAAAATGGATTTTAAAAAAATCGAAAAATTCAACTTTTTACAAAATGGCCGCCGCAGCGTCCTCCATCTTGGATTTTCGCAATGTCATAATTTTTCCCAATTGCCATTGAAATTACCAACAAATTGGCAGACTTTTTGTTGGCGGTTTTAGAATTTGGTAGAAGAAAACAATTCGTCAAAGTCGAGTGAAAAAAGTCGACAATTTCAAAACGTCCTGGCGCGGCCGCCATCTTGTTTTTTTTTTTTTTTACTTTTTTTTTTAAAATGGTTTTAGATTTGGTATAGGACCTCTGAGTTGAAATCCATCCAAGTCTTTCCCCCACCGAAACCGGAAATGGACTCGCCCTCCATCTTGGATTTGAACTTTCCCTATAATTTTCCTTTACTCGATTGGTCAGATAGCACATTTTTGCAAAACATACCCCTAACCCATCTCTCACCCATTCCGAGAAACGACATGTCAATGAGTCAGTGAGTCAGTGGTCTTGTAGTTTTATATAACTATAACTAGTATTTGCGTGGCTGCGCGAGCTGCGCGCAGCTCGCGGGTCGTGAATGGGGGGAGAGGGGGAGCTTTGAAAAATGATTTCGACTTACGCATTGCCCCTTTTAATGAATCTGAAAAAAAAATGTTACAAGTCTCTTAACTTTCGAGATCCGCCTAGAGGGGGGAGAAAGGGGGCAAATGGGGCAACTACGAAAAAGGTTGGAGGGGAAAAGGGGGCAAAAAGAGGAGGTTTTGCACTTTTTAGCTACTCATGAGAGTCACTTATACGCTTCACCCACTCAACCTTCGTTACGCTACGGAGGTCGCCGGCTCGCTTCGCTCGCCACCTCCCCTCTTCGCTCCTCTCAAGACCTGCCTACCACCGAGGAAAACCTATCGTGACCTTATCCCTACGCTTCGCTTTACGGGTACCACCACAGGATTGGTTTCGACGCCTACTATAATACGCTACGGAGGTCGCTGGCTCGCTTCGCTCTGCACCTCCCCTCTTCGCTCCACTCAAGACCTGCCTACCACCGAGGAAAAGCTATCGTGACCTTATCCCTACGCTACGGGGATCGCCGGCTCGCTTTGCTCGCCACCTCCCCTATGTTGCCAGCTAGTCAAAGTCTTCATTCTAAAAGTCTTTACTTCTACTTTCATGTTTTTGGGCAAAATCTGGGAAAATACCCTAAAAATGGGGATTTTTTACTTAACAAAATACACAACCAGGACAACACAACCCGGTCAGAAGGTGCGATAAATGGGACAGCCGTGTCCCATTTATCGTGAAGAAAATTGGTATTTTTCATCATTTTTCCAAGATGGCCACCACACTGTCCGCCATCTTGTTTTTCTGAAAAGTCTTAATTTTTCTGAAATATCGAGGATACAAGCTACCGACTGGTTTACTTGGTGTTGCCAAGTTTTAAGTTTGGTAAAACAAAAGAATTCGCCAAAGTCGGTTATGATCCGAAAATTCAAGCCCCAATGACTCTTGGGGGTTGCCAGCTGAAAGGAATGAAAGAGGTCAAATGTCATTTGAGGCACACCATTCTTGGTGTTAATGTAAAATTTCCATTCAAAATGTCGTTATTTCCACTATTCATGTTTTTGGGAAAAATCTGTGAAAATACCCTAAAAATGGGGAAAATTTTTGCGTAAGGTAACACTCCACAACAAAGTACACAATCGCTTTTTACAACACAATCCGGTCGGGGGATGTCGGCTGTTCCATTTATTGTGTCGAAAATTAGGATTTTTCATCATTCTTACAAGATGGCCGCCACACTGTCCGCCATCTTTTTTTTTTGAAAAGTCATAATTTTCCTGAAATCTCAAGGATATACGCCACCAACTGGTGTACTTGGTGTTGCCAACTTTTGACATTAGTAAAACAAACTAATTCGCCAAAGTTGGGTCTGACCCAAAAATTCTAGCGCCAATGGCTCTCGGGGTTGCCAGCTGAAAGTGATGAAAATAGTCAAATGTCATTTGAGGGACCCCATTCTTGGTGTTTATGTAAAATTTCCATTCAAAATGTCGTTATTTCTACTTTTCATGTTTTCGGAGAAAATCTGGGAAACTTACTTGAAAATGGGGAAAAAAATTGCACCAGGCAACACTCCTTGACAAATCACATAACCGGTCAATACAACACAATCTAGTCGGGATATGCCAGCTGTCCCAATTATCGTGGCGAAAATTGGGAATTTTCATCATTCTTACAAGATGGCCGCCACACTGTCCGCCATCTTTTTTTTTTTTGAAAAGTCATAATTTTCCTGAAATTTCAAGGATATCGGCCACCAACTGGTGTACTTGGTGTTGCCAACTTTTGACTTTAGTAGAACAAACTAATTCGCCAAAGTCGGGTCTGACCCAAAAATTCTAGCGCCAATGGCTCTCGGGGTTGCCAGCTGAAAGTGATGAAAATGGTCAAATGTCATTTGAGGGACCCCATTCTTGGTGTTTATGTAAAATTTCCATTCAAAATGTCGTTATTTCTATTTTTCATGTTTTCGGGGAAAATCTGGGAAATTTCCTTAAAAATGGGGATTTTTTTTAAACCAGGCCACACTCATTGACGAATCACATAACCGGTCCATACAACACAATCCGGTCGGGGGATGCCAGCTGTCCCAATTATCGTGTCGAAAATTGGGATTTTTCGGCCTTTTTACAAGATGGCCGCCATGGAATCCGCCATCTTGTTTTTCTGAAAAGTCATAATTTTCCTGAAATGTCAAGAATATAGGCCACCGATTGGTGTACATGGTGTTGCCAACTTTCGAGTTTGGTAGAACAAACTAATTCGCCAAAGTCAAAAAGTCCCAAAAATTAAAAAGTCCAATATTTTTTGGGGTTGCCAATTAAAACGAACCAAAATGGTCAAATGTCATTTGGGGGACCCCAATGTTGCCGGCTAGTAAAAGTCTCTATTTAAAATGTCATTATTTCTACTTTTCATGTTTTCGGGGAAAATCTGGGAAAATACCCTAAAAATGGGGATTTTTTTTACACCAGGCAACACTCGTCAACAAAACACACAACCGCTCAGTACAATTTGAACCCGTTCGATGTTGCCAAGTACCCGAAAAATGGATTTGAAAAAAATCGAAAAATCCAACATTTTACAAAATGGCCGCCGCAGCGTCCTCCATCTTGGATTTTCACAATGTCATAATTTATCCCAATTGCCATTACAATTACCAACAAATTAGCAAACTCTTTGTTGGCGGTTCTAGAATTCGGTAGAAGAAAACAATTTGTCAAAGTCGAGTGAAAAAAGTCGACAATTTCAAAACGTCCTGGCGCGGCCGCCATCTTGTTTTTTTTTTTTTTTTAAATTTTTTTTTAAATGGTTTTAGATTTTGTATAGGACCTCTGAGTCGAAATCCATCCAAGTCTTTCCCCCACCGAAACCGGAAATGGACTCGCCCTCCATCTTGGATTTGAACTTTCCCTATAATTTTCCTCTACTTAATTGGTCAGATGACACATTTTTGCAAAACATACCCCTAACCCATCTCTCACCCATTCCAAGAAACGACATGTCAATCAGTCAGTCAGTCAGTGGCTTTGTAGTTTTATATAACTATAACTAGTATTTGCGTGGCTGCGCGAGCTGCGCGCAGCTCGCGGGTCGTGAAGAGGGGGAGAGGGGGAGCTTTGAAAAATGATTTCGACTAACGCATTGCCCCTTTCAATGAATCTGAAAAAAAAATGTTTCAAGTCTCTTAACTTCCGAGACCCGCCTAAAGGGGGGGGGGGATAAGGGGGGCTAGGGGGTCAATTTTGAAAAATGGTTTTTACTTTCCCGAGCCTCCTCTATACGAATCCGTAAACAAAACAGAACACGAGTTTAATAAAAGGGGTGAAGAGGGGAGAGGGGGGAGCTTTAAAAACTGATTTCGACTAACGCATTGCCCCTTTCAATGAATCTGAAAAAAAAAATGTTCCAAGTCTCTTAACTTCCGAGCTTCCTGCCTAAAGGGGGGGAGAAGGGGGCAAATGGGGCAACTTTGAAAAAGGTAGGAAGGGAAAAAGAGTCAAAAAGGGTAGGTTTTGCACTTTTTAGCTACTCGTGAGAGTTACTTAAACGCTTCCCCACTCAACCTTCGTTACGCTACGGAGGTCGCCGGCTCGCTTCGCTCGCCATCTCCCCTCTTCGCTCCACTCAAGACCTGCCTACCACCGAGGAAAAGCTATCGTGACCTTATCCCTACGCTACGGGTTACTTCGCTTTACCGGTACCACCACACGATAGATTTCGACGCCTACTATAACACGCTACGGAGGTCGCCGGCTCGCTTCGCTCGCCACCTCCCCTTTCGCTCCACTCAAGATCTGCCTACCACCGAGGAAAAGCTATCGTGATGTCATTCAACGGACCCAAATGTTGCCAGCTAGTCAAAGTCTTCATTCTAAAAGTCTTTACTTTTACTTTTCATGTTTTTGGGCAAAATCTGGGAAAAAACCCTAAAAATGGGGTTTTTTTTGCAACAGGCATCATTACTTAACGAAATACACAACCGTTAAAACACAATCCGTTCAGAAGGTGGGCGGGCGCTGCCCCATTTATCGTGTTAAAAATTGGGATTTTTCATAATTTTTCCAAGATACCACACTGTCCGCCATCTTGTTTTTCTGCAAAGTCACAATTTTCCTGAAATATCGAGGATACAGGCTACCGACTGGTGTACTTGGTGTTGCCAAGTTTTAAGTTTGGTAGAACAAAAGAATTCGCCAAAGTCGGTTATGATCCGAAAATTCAAGCCCCCCTGACTCTCGGGGTTGCCAGCTGAAAGGAATGAAAATGGTCAAATGTCATTTGAGGCACCCCATTCTTAGTGTTCCTGTAAAAAAATTCCATTCAAAATGTCGTTATTTCCACTATTCATGTTTTTGGGAAAAATCTGGGAAAATACCCTAAAAATGAGGAAAAATTTTGCGTAAGGTAACACTCCACAACAAAGTACACAATCGCTTAATACAAGACAATCCGATCGGGGGATGTCGGCTGTCCCATTTATCGTGTCGAAAATTAGGATTTTTCATCATTCTTACAAGATGGCCGCCACACTGTCCGCCATCTTTTTTTTTTGAAAAGTCATAATTTTCCTAAAATTTCAAGGATATAGGCCACCAACTGGTGTACTTGGTGTTGCCAACTTTTGACTTTAGTAGAACAAACTAATTCGCCAAAGTCGGGTCTGACCCAAAAATTCAAGCGCCATTGGCTGTCGGGGTTGCCAGCTGAAAGTGATGAAAATGGTCAAATGTCATTTGGGGGACCCCAATGTTGCCGGCTAGTCAAAGTCTCTATTTAAAATGACATTATTTCTACTTTTCGTGTTTTCGGGGAAAATCTGGGAAAATACCCTAAAAATGGGGAAAATTTTTGCACCCCGCCACACTCCTTAACGAATTACATAACCGGTCCATACAACACAATCCGGTCGGGGGATGCCAGCTGTCCCAATTATCGTGTCGAAAATTGGGATTTTTCGGCCTTTTTACAAGATGGCCGCCATGGAATCCGCCATCTTGTTTTTCTGAAAAGTCATAATTTTCCTAAAATGTCAAGAATATAGGCCACCGATTGGTGTACTTGGTGTTGCCAACTTTCGAGTTTGGTAAAACAAACTAATTCGCCAAAGTCAAAAAGTCCCAAAAATGAAAAAGTTGAATATTTTTTGGGGTTGCCAATTAAAACGAACCAAAATGGTCAAATGTCATTTGGGGGACCCCAATGTTGCCGGCTAGTCAAAGTCTCTATTTAAAATGTCATTATTTCTACTTTTCATGTTTTTGGGGAAAATCTGGAAAAATACCCTAAAAATGGGGAAAATTTTTGCACCAGGCAACACTCGTCAACAAAACACACAACCGCTCGGTACAATTTGAACCCGTCCGATGTTGCCAACTACCCGAAAAATGGATTTGAAAAAAATCGAAATTTCCAACTTTTTACAAAATGGCCGCCGCAGCGTCCTCCATCTTGGATTTTCACAATGTCATAATTTTTCCCAATTGCCATTGAAATTACCAACAAATTGGCAGACTTTTCGTTGGCGGTTTTAGAATTTGGTAGAAGAAAACAATTTGTCAAAGTCGAGTGAAAAAAGTCGACAATTTCAAAACGTCATAGCGCGGCCGCCATCTTGTTTTTTTTCTTTTTTTTACTTTTTTTTTAAATGCTTTTAGATTTCGTATAGGACCTCTGAGTCGAAATTCATCCAAGTCTTTCCCCCACCGAAATCGGAAATGGACTCGCCCACCATCTTGGATTTGAACTTTCCCTATAATTTTCCTCTACTCGATTGGTCAGATAGCACATTTTTGCAAAACATACCCCTAACCCATCTCTCACCCATTCCGAGAAACGACATGTCAATGAGTCAGTCAGTGGCTTTGTAGTTTTATATAACTATAACTAGTATTTGCGTGGCTGCGCGAGCTGCGCGCAGCTCGCGGGTCGTGAAGGGGAGCTTTGAAAAATGATTTCGACTAACACATTGCCCCTAGTATTTGCTCGGTGCTGCTTGCAGCTCGCGGTTTTGTCGTGCTTTTGAGGAGTTTTATTTTATTTTATTTTCCTTTATTGGCCAACCAACAATTGTTTACACTGATAATATTTAAAGTATGTATAAAGTATGTAAGGTTAGTGTAACAATTTATTATAGGTTAGCACCGCATGCCCCATAAACACTTTAAGTGTGCCACAAGCACTGAACTATTATCTTATTATTTGAGTAATCAGTTTAAAAAAAAAATCAAAACATAATCAAAGCCAAAATCAAGATCAGAAATCAGAATTAAAATTAAAAATCAAGAAAATATTCCAAATCAAGATAAGAATCAATAACATAAAAAAAAATCAGAATACATAATCAAAATCAAAATACATAATCAAAAATTAAAATCAGAATACATAATCAAAAATTAAAATCAGAATTAACACCAAAATAAGAATCAAAATTGAAATTAGAATAAAAACAATAATCAAATACAATAATCAAATACAAAATTAAAATCATAATTCAACTTAAAATAAAATCGAATAAAACATAATCAAATACAAAATCAAAATTAAACAATTCCTATAGTAGTCTTATGGAACTTGGCATATGAGTCAAAATGCACGTCAACAAGATCGCTGCAGCTATTTAATAATTTGCAAAGGCGAGGAACGACAGAGTTTGCACCAAGTATTGTCCTGCGGAGAGGAGGGTGTAAAGGCGTAATAGGAGCACGAGGGAGTCTAGCAGGGGCTCGAAACTGAAACTTAGATAGTAATTGTGGACAGTCAATTTTGCATCGGAGTAACTTATAAACGAAGGTGGAATCAATAATTGCTCTACGTTTCTCCAATGAGACCATCTTAAAAAAAGATAGTCTGGCTTCATATGATCGTATCCTCTTTGCAATTCCGTTGGCGTAGGCTAGGTGCCATAGGAATCTCTTTTGTATTCGCTCCAGTCGAAGGATGTGCGTAGAGTAATGCGGTCTCCAAATCGTACTGCAGTATTCTAAGATACTACGAACGATGCAGTTGTACAACAAGATTTTAGTACGATTGCGCTTAAAACCCACAGCATTCCTTATAACAAAGCCAAGCACTCTTGAAGCCCTCTTGATGACGCCCTCGACATGAGGTACAAATGTCAAGGCGCTGTCAAAAACAACCCCTAGGTCCCTTACTTGGTCTACCTCTTGAATAACGTTAGGACCCACACGATACACACTAGCCGTGACATTCTTTTTTCGAGTGTATTTGACGTGGTAGCACTTTTTTATGTTTAAGCTCATTTCATTGTCGTTACACCATTTAGCCAACGAATCTACGTCCCTCTGAAGTAGAGTACTATCGCTTTCAGATTCGATTATTCTAGAGAATTTAAGGTCATCTGCATACATATAGCACTCAGAGAATCTTAGGCAGTGCGGGATATCGTTAGCGAAAACATTAAACATTAAACAGAACCGGTCCAATATGAGAGCCCTGGGGAACCCCCGATGATGTCTTGTAGGTCCCAGATTGAAAACCATTAACCGCGACAAAGAAGGAGCGATTGTCGAGATAACACTTAAGCCAATTGTGTAGCGAACCGGTGATTCCATACGCAGATAACTTCGATAGAAGTATATGGTGAGGTACGCGGTCAAAGGCTTTGCTAAAGTCCGTGTAAATCACGTCAACCTGCTTGCCGCGGTCAATGGCATCCGATAGCATTTCTGTGAAAGTCGCCAGATTTGTGCAAGTGGACCTAGACCCCACGAAACCATGCTGAGAAAAGCTCAAATACAGTTTGAGGTGTGCCTGAATATATGGAGAAACCAAAGATTCGAAAACCTTAGCAAAAGTTGATAATATGGAGATAGGTCTATAATTTTTAATATTTTCTTTTTGATCGTTCTTATAAATTGGAATAACCTTAGCTTTTTTCCACAAGTCAGGAAAAATACCAGAGCTGAGAGACTTGTTAAAGATCAGTGTTAAAGGGGATACCAAAGCGGGTGCACATTTGTAAATAAATATTGGCGGAATACCATCAGGGCCAGCACCTTTACGAACATCCAGTAATTTGAGCTTGTTCAGCAGGCTCTCGCGATCAATCACAGGTGCTGTCAGTGGTAGACTGTTATTCTTCATGTTATGTAAAAAATCGGACTCGGGTACACTATGTGTCGCTGTTGCACCACTAAAAGCCGAGGAGAAATTTGACGCAAACATTAATCGCATATTTGAGGACCATCTGATGTTAACAAGTTTTAGTTACCAAGACAAAAAGAAATTCAGTAGTAAAAAGGAGGTAAAGAGGAGGGGGGGGGGTTGAAGAGGGGGAGAGGAGGAGCTTTGAAAAATGATTTCGACTAACGCATTGCACCTCTCAATGAATCTGAAAAAAAAAATGTTCCAATGCAGCTCGCGGTACTACCTACCTACACCTACCTACTACCTACCTACACCTACCTACACCTACCTATACCTACCTACACCTATCTACACCTACCTACACCTACCTACACCTACCTACACCTACCTACACCTACCTACACCTACCTACACCTACCTACACCTACCTACACCTACCTACACCTACCTACACCTACCTACACCTACCTACACCTACCTACACCTACCTACACCTACCTACACCTACCTACACCTACCTACACCTACCTACACCTACCTACACCTACCTACACCTACCTACACCTACCTACACCTACCTACTACCTACCTACACCTACCTACCTACACCTACCTACCTACACCTACCTATCTACACCTACCTACTACCTACCTACACCTACCTACTACCTACCTACACCTACACCTACCTACACATACCTACTACCTACCACCTACCTACTACCTACCTACTACCTCCTACTACCACTAAAAAAACATTACCCTAAAGTTTGCTTGTCGTCGCCCCTGAGTTACGCTTCACCCACTCAACCTTCGTCACGCTAAGGCGGTCGCCGACTCGCTTCGCTCGCCACCTCCCCCCTTCGCTCCACTCGGTCTCGCAGGTTCGCTCCACTCAGGACCTACCTCCCACCGGAAAGCTATCATGCCAGCTTCGCTTTACCGCTGTACGACCACCGGACAGGTTTCGACGCCTACTATAATATTTGTTCAAACACCTAATGGCTATCTATAACCGTTATGAAGTTACAGCCCTTTTAAATTTAGGGGAGGTTGGGGAAGGGTGGTTTTATTGGTAGGGACGGTATACAAATTTCAACGCCCCTCAATAGATTTTGGTAAGAATCAAAAAATTTGTCAGGATTAAAAAAAAGAGGCTAAGAGGGGGGGGGGGGGTGAAGGGGGGGTGAGGGGGGGGAGTTTCCAAAATGATTTCGACTAACGCAATGCCCCATACCACATACTTAAATGAATCTGAAAAAAAAATCGTTCCAAGTCTCTTAACTTTCGAGATCCGCCTAAAAGGGGGGAGAAGGGGGCAAGGGGGGCCACTTTGAAAAAAGATTTTTACTTTACCGAACCTCCTCTATACGAATCTGTAAAAAAAAACATGTAAAATCTCTGAAAAGAATGAAAATGGTCAAATGTCATTTGAAGCACCCCATTTTTGGTGTTTATGTAAAATTTCCATTCGAAATGTCGTTATTTCCACTATTCATGTTTTTGGGAAAAAACTGGGAAAATACCCTAAAAATGGGGAAAATTTTTGCGTAAAGTAACACTCCACAACAAAGTACACAATCGTTTCATACAACACAATCCGGTCGGGGGATGCCGGCAGTCCCATTAATCATGTCGAAAATTAGGATTTTTCATCATTTTTACAAGATGGCCGCTACACTGTCCGCCATCTTTTTTTTCTGAAAAGTCATAATTTTCCTGAAATTTCAGAGATATAGGCCACCAACTGGTGTACTTGGTGTTGCCAACTTTTGAGTTTGGTAGAACAAACTAATTCGCCAAAGTCAGGTCTGACCAAAAAATTCAAATGCCAATTGCTCTCGGGGTTGCCAGCTGAAAGTGATTAAAATGGTCAAATGTCATTTGGGGGACCCCATTCTTGGTGTTTATGTAAAATTTCCATTCAAAATGTCGTTATTTCTACTTTTCATGTTTTCGGGGAAAATCTGGGAAGTTTCCCTAAAAATGGGGATTTTTTTTGCACCAGGCTACACTCCTTGACGAACTGCATAACCGGTTCATACAACACAATCCGGTCGGGGGATGCCAGCTGTCCCAATTATCGTGTCGAAAATTGGGATTTTTCGGCCTTTTTACAAGATGGCCGCCACGGAATCCGCCATCTTGTTTTTCTGAAAAGTCATAATTTTCCTGAAATGTCAAGAATATAGGCCACCGATTGGTGTACTTGGTGTTGCCAACTTTCGAGTTTGGTAGAACAAACTAATTCGCCAAAGTCAAAAAGTCCCAAAAATTAAAAAAATCAATATTTTTTGGGGTTGCCAATTAAAACGAACCAAAATGGTCAAATGTCATTTGGGGGACCCCAATGTTGCCGGCTAGTCAAAGTCTCTATTTAAAATGTCATTATTTCTACTTTTCATGTTTTTGGGGAAAATCTGGGAAAATACCCTAAAAATGGGGAATTTTTTTGCACCAGGCAACACTCGTCAACAAAACACACAACCGCTCGGTACAACTCGAACCCGTCTGATGTTGCCAACTACCCGAAAAATGGATTAGAAAAAAATCGAATTTTCCAACTTTATACAAAATGGCCGCCGCAGCGTCCTCCATTTTGGATTTTCACAATGTCATAATTTTTCCCAATTGCCATTGAAATTACCAACAAATTGGCAGACTTTTCGTTGGCGGTTTTAGAATTTGGTAGAAGAAAACAATTCGTCAAAGTCGAGTGAAAAAAGTCGACAATTTAAAAACGTCCTGGCGCGGCCGCCATATTGTTTTTTTTTTTTTTTTTTACTTTTTTTTTAAATGGTTTTACATTTCGTATAGGACCTCTGAGTCGAATTCCATCCAAGTCTTTCCCCCACCGAAACCGGAAATGGACTCGCCCACCATCTTGGATTTGAACTTTCCCTATAATTTTCCTCTACTCGATTGGTCAGATTTTTGCAAAACATACCCCTAACCCATCTCTCACCCATTCCGAGAAACGACATGTCAATGAGTCAGTCAGTGAGTGGCTTTGTAGTTTTATATAACTACTAGTATTTGCGTGGCTGCGCGAGCTGCGCGCAGCTCGCGGGGCGTGAAGAGGGGGAGAGGGGGAGCTTTGAAAAGTGATTTCGACTAACGCATTGCACCTCTCAATGAATCTGAAAAAAAAAATGTTCCAATGCAGCTCGCGGTACTACCTACCTACACCTACCTACTACCTACCTACACCTACCTACTACCTACCTACACCTACCTATCTACACCTACCTACCTACACCTACCTACCTACACCTACCTACCTACACCTACCTACCTACACCTACCTACTACCTACCTACTACCTACCTACACCTACCTACCTACACCTACCTACCTACACCTACCTACCTACACCTACCTACCTACACCTACCTACCTACACCTACCTACCTACACCTACCTACCTACACCTACCTACCTACACCTACCTACCTACACCTACCTACCTACACCTACCTACCTACACCTACCTACCTACACCTACCTACTACCTACCTACTACCTACCTACTACCTACCTACTACCTACCTACTACCTACCTACTACCTACCTACTACCTACCTACACCTACCTACTACCTACCTACTACCTACCTACACCTACCTACTACCTACCTATACCTACCTACCTACACCTACACCTACCTACACATACCTACTACCTACCACCTACCTACTAACTACCTACTACCTCCTACTACCCCTAAAAAAACATTACCCTAAAGTTTGCTTGTCGTCGCCCCTGAGTTACGCTTCACCCACTCAACCTTCGTTACGCGAAGGGGGGAGGTGGCGAGCGAAGCGAGCCGGCGACCTCCTCCACTCCACTCCACTTGGTCTCGCAGGTTCGCTCCACTCAGGACCTACCTACCACCGGAAAGCTATCATGACATTATCCCTACGCTACGGGGGTCGCCGGCTCGCTTCGCTCGCCCGCTACCCCCTTCGCTTTGCCGCTGTACCACCACCGGACAGGTTTCGACGCCTACTATAATATTTGTTCAAACACCTAATGGCTATCTCTAACCGTTATGAAGTTACAGCCCTTTTAATTTTAGGGGAGGTTGGGGGGGGGAGGGTATACAAATTTCAACGCCCCTCAAATACATTTAGGTAAGAATCAAAAAAATTTTCAGGAGTAAAAAAGAGGTGAAGAGGGGGGGGGGTGAAGGGGGGAGAGGGGGAGTTTCTAAAAATGATTTCGACTAACGCAATGCCCCTCTATATGAATCTGAAAAAAAATTCGTTCCAAGTCTCTTAACTTTCGAGATCCGCCTAAAAGGGGGGAGAAGGGGGGCAAGAGGGTCAAATTTGAAAAATGGTTTATACTTTTCCAAGCCTCTTCTATACGAATCCTTAAAAAAAAACACGTAAAATCTCTTTATTTCCGAGATCCGCCTAAAGGGGGGGAAAAGGGGGGCCACTTTGAAAAATGTTTTTTACTTCCCCGAGCCTCTTCTATACGAATCCCTAAAAAAAAACACGAAAAATCTCTTTATTTCCGAGATCCGCCTAAAGGGGGGGTGAAGGGGGGCAAGGGGGGGCACTCTGAAAAATGATTTTTACTTTACCGAGCCTCCTCTATACGAATCCCTAAAAAAAAACACGTAAAGTCTCTCTGTTTCCGAGATACGATAGGGTGGGGGGAGAAGGGGGGGGAAAAGGGGGGGTTTGGGACTTTTCCCATACTCACGAGAGTGATTTGTTTACGAATCTGTCAAAATATACCCACCTCCCCATCCACCATCTGGGAGAACAATTCTGTCAGTGAGTGAGTGAGTCAGTCAGTGGTAATTTAGCTTTATATAGTATAACTAGTATTTGCGTGGCTGCGCGAGCTGCGCGCAGCTCGCGGGGCGTGAAGAGGGGGAGAGGGGGAGCTTTGAAAAATGATTTCGACTAACGCATTGCACCTCTCAATGAATCTGAAAAAAAAAATGTTCCAATGCAGCTCGCGGTACTACCTACTACACCTACCTACACCTACCTACACCTACCTACACCTACCTACACCTACCTACACCTACCTACACCTACCTACACCTACCTACACCTACCTACACCTACCTACACCTACCTACACCTACCTACACCTACCTACACCTACCTACACCTACCTACACCTACCTACACCTACCTACACCTACCTACACCTACCTACACCTTCCTACACCTACCTACTACCTACCTACACCTACCTACACCTACCTACACCTACCTACACCTACCTACACCTACCTACACCTACCTACACCTACCTACACCTACCTACACCTACCTACACCTACCTACACCTACCTACACCTACCTACCACCTACCTACCTACACCTACCTACTACCTACCTACACCTACCTACTACCTACCTACACCTACCTACTACCTACCTACACCTACCTACCTACCTACTACCTACCTATCACCTACCTACTACCTACCTCCTACTACCACTAAAATACATTACCCTAAAGTTTGCTTGTCGTCGCCCCTGAGTAACGCTTCACCCACTCAACCTTCGTTACGCTAAGGAGGTCGCCGGCTCGCTTCGCTCGCCACCTCCCCCCTTCGCTCCACTCGGTCTCGCAGGTTCGCTCCACTCAGGACCTACCTAAAGCTATCATGAAATTATCCCTACGCTACGGGGGTCGCCGGCTCGCTTCGCTCGCCCGCTCCCCCCTTCGCTTTACCGCTGTACCACCACCGGACAGGTTTCGACGCCTACTATAATATTTGTTCAAACACCTAATGGCTATCTCTAACCGTTATGAAGTTACAGTCCTTTTAATTTTAGGGGAGGTTGGGGAGGGGAGGGTATACAAATTTCAACGCCCCTCAAATAGATTTAGGTAAGAATCAAAAATTTTTTCAGGAGTAAAAAAACAGATGAAGAGGGGGGGGTGAAGGGGGGGAGAGGGGGGGAGTTTCTAAAAATTATTTCGACTAACGCAATGCCCCTCTATATGAATCTGAAAAAAAATTCGTTCCAAGTCTCTTAACTTCCGAGATCCGCCTAAACGGGGGGTGAAGGGGGGCAAGGGGGTCAAATTTAAAAAATGGTTTTTACTTCCCCGAGCCTCCTCTATACGAATCTGAAAAAAAAAATGTTCCAAGTCTCTTAACTTCCGAGATCCGCCTAAAAGGGGGGAAAAGGGGGGCAAGGGGGGCCACTTTGAAAAATGATTTTTACTTTACCGAGCCTCCTCTATACGAATCCGTAAAAAAAAAAAAACACGGTTCTCTTACTTTCCGAGATACGATAGGGAGGGGGAGGAGGGGGGGCAAAAATGGAGGGTTTGGCACTTTTCCCATACTCACGAGAGTTACTTGTTTACGAATCTGTCAAAATATACCCACCTCCCCATCCACCATCTGGGAGAACAATTCTGTCAGTGAGTGAGTCAGTGAGTCAGTGGTAATCGAGCTTTATATATTATAATAACTAGTATTTGCGTGGCTGCGCGAGCTGCGCGCAGCTCGCGGGGCGTGAAGGGGGGAGAGGGGGCGCTTTGAAAAATGATTTCGACTAACGCATTGCCCCTTTCAATGAATCTGATATACCTACCTTTATACACCTACCTACTACCAACCTACTACCTACCTACACCTACCTACTACCTACCTACACCTACCTTCTACCAACCTACTACCTACCTACTACCTACTACCTACCTACTACCTACCTACACCTACCTACCTACACCTACCTACCTTCACCTACCTACCTACACCTACCTACCCACACCTACCTACCTACACCTACCTACCTACACCTACCTACCTACACCTACCTACCTACACCTACCTACCTACACCTACCTACCTACACCTACCTACTACCTACCTACACCTACCTACTACCAACCTACTACCTACCTACACCTACCTACCTACACCTACCCACTACCTACCTACACCTACCTACTACCTACCTACACATACCTACACCTACCTACACCTACCTACACCTACCTACACCTACCTACTACCTACCTACACCTACCTACTACCTACCTACCTACTACCTACCTACTACCTACCTACTACCTACCTACTACCTACCTACTACCTACCTACTACCTACCTACTACCTACCTACTACCTACCTACTACCTACCTACTACCTACCTACTACCTACCTACTACCTACCTACTACCTACCTACTACCTACCTACTACCTACCTACTACCTACCTACTACCTACCTACTACCTACCTACTACCTACCTACTACCTACCTACCTACTACCTACCTACTACCTACCTACTACCTACCTACTACCTACCTACTACCTACCTACTACCTACCTACTACCTACCTACTACCTACCTACTACCTACCTACTACCTACCTACTACCTACCTACTACCTACCTACTACCTACCTACTACCTACCTACTACCTACCTACTACCTACCTACTACCTACCTACTACCTACCTACTACCTACCTACTACCTACCTACTACCTACCTACTACCTACCTACTACCTACCTACTACCTACCTACTACCTACCTACTACCTACCTACTACCTACCTACTACCTACCTACTACCTACCTACTACCTACCTACTACCTACCTACTACCTACCTACTACCTACCTACTACCTACCTACTACCTACCTACTACCTACCTACTACCTACCTTCTACCTACCTACTACCTACCTACTACCTACCTACTACCTACCTACTACCTACCTACTACCTACCTACTACCTACCTACTACCTACCTACTACCTACCTACTACCTACCTACTACCTACCTACTACCTACCTACTACCTACCAACTACCTCCTACTACCACTAAAAAAACATTACCCTAAAGTTTGCTTGTCGTCGCCCCTGAGTTACGCTTCACCCACTCAACCTTCGTTACGCTAAGGAGGTCGCCGGCTCGCTTCGCTCGCCACCTCCCCCCTTCGCTCCACTCGGTCTCGCAGTTTCGCTCCACTCAGTACCTACCTACCACCGGAAACCTATCATGACATTATCCCTACGCTACGGGGGTCGCCGGCTCGCTTCGCTCGCCCGCTCCCCCCTTCGCTTTGCCGCTGTACCACCACCGGACAGGTTTCGAAGCCTATTATAATATTTGTTCAAACACCTAATGGCTATCTCTAACCGTTATGAAGTTACAGCCCTTTTAATTTTAGGGGAGGTTGGGGAGGGGAGGGTATACAAATTTCAACGCCCCTCAAATAGATTTAGGTAAGAATCAAAAAAATTTTCAGGAGTAAAAAAAGAGGGGAAGAGGGGGGGGTGAAGGGGGGGAGAGGGGGGTTTCTAAAAATGATTTCGACTAACGCAATGCCCCTCTATATGAATCTGAAAAAAAAATCGTTCCAAGTCTCTTAACTTTCGAGATCCGCCTAAAGGGGGGGTGAAGGGGGGCAAGGGGGTCAAATTTAAAAAACGGTTTTTACTTCCCCAAGCCTCCTCTATTCGAATCCTTAAGAAAACACACGTAATGTCTCTTTATTTCCGAGATCCGCCTAAAGGGGGGGAGAAGGGGGAAAAGGGGGGCCACTTTGAAAATATATTTTTACTTTACCGAGCCTCCTCTATACGAATCCGTAAAAAAAAAAAATACGGGTCTCTTTGTTTCCGAGATACGATAGGGAGGGGGGAGAAGGGGGGGGAAAAGGGGGGGTTTGGGACTTTTCCCATACTCACGAGAGTTACTTGTTTACGAATCTGTCAAAATATACCCACCTCCCCATCCACCATCTGGGAGAACAATTCTGTCAATCAGTGAGTCAGTCAGTCAGTGGTAGTTTAGCTTTATATAGTATAATAACTAGTATTTGCGTGGCTGCGCGAGCTGCGCGCAGCTCGCGGGGCGTGAAGTAGGGGAGAGGGGGAGCTTTGAAAAATGATTTCGACTAACGCATTGCACCTTTCAATGAAACTGAAAAAAAAAATGTTCCAATGCAGCTCGCGGTACACCTACCTACTACCTACACCTACCTACTACCTACCTACTACCTACCTACTACCTACCTACTACCTACCTACTACCTACCTACTACCTACCTACACCTACCTACTACCTACCTACCTACACCTACCTACTACCTACCTACTACCTACCTACTACCTACCTACTACCTACCTACTACCTACCTACTACCTACCTACTACCTACCTACTACCTACCTACTACCTACCTACTACCTACCTACTACCTACCTACTACCTACCTACTACCTACCTACTACCTACCTACTACCTACCTACTACCTACCTACTACCTACCTACTACCTACCTACTACCTACCTACTACCTACCTACTACCTACCTACTACCTACCTACTACCTACCTACTACCTACCTACACCTACCTACTACCTACCTACTACCTACCTACACCTACCTACTACCTACCTACTACCTACCTACACCTACCTACTACCTACCTACTACCTACCTACCACCTACCTACTACCTACCTACACCTACCTACTACCTACCTACACCTACCTACCACCTACCTACTACCTACCTACTACCTCCTACTACCACTAAAAAAACATTACCCTAAAGTTTGCTTGTCGTCGCCCCTGAGTTACGCTTCACCCACTCAACCTTCGTTACGCTAAGGAGGTCGCCGGCTCGCTTCGCTCACCACCTCCCCCCTTTGCTCCACTCGGTCTCGCAGGTTCGCTCCACTCAGGACCTACCTGCCACCGGAAAGCTATCATGACATTATCCCTACGCTACGGGGGTCGCCGGCTCGCTTCGCTTGCCCGCTCCCCCCTTCGCTTTACCGCTGTACCACCACCGGACAGGTTTCGACGCCTACTATAATATTTGTTCAAACACCTAATGGCTATCTCTAACCGTTATGAAGTTACAGCCCTTTTAATTTTAGGGGAGGTTGGGGAGGGGAGGGTATACAAATTTCAACGCCCCTCAAATAGATTTAGGTAAGAATAAAAAAAAAATTCAGGAGTAAAAAAAGAGGGGAAGAGGGGGGGGTGAAGGGGGGAGAGGGGGGAGTTTCTAAAAATGATTTCGACTAACGCAATGCCCTTCTATATGAATCTGAAAAAAAATTCGTTCCAAGTCTCTTAACTTCCGAGATCCGAAAGGGGGGGGTGAAGGGGGGCAAAAGGGTCAAATTTAAAAAAAGGTTTTTACTTCCCCAAGCCTCCTCTATACGAATCCTTAAAAAAAAACGCGTAAAATCTCTTTATTTTTTAAATCCGCCTAAAGGGGGGGAGAAGGGGGAAAAGGGGGGCCACTTTGAAAAATGATTTTTACTTTACCGAGCCCCCTCTATACGAATCCCAAAAAAAAATCACGTAAAGTCTCTTGGTTTCCGAGATACGATAGGGAGGGGGGAGAAGGGGGGGGGAAATGGGGGGTTTGGGACTTTTCCCATAGTCATGAGAGTTGATTGTTTACGAATCTGTCAAAATATACCCACCTCCCCATCCACCATCTGGGAGAACAATTCTGTCAGTCAGTCAGTGAGTGAGTCAGTGGTAATTTAGCTTTATATAGTATAACTAGTATTTGCGTGGCTGCGCGAGCTGCGCGCAGCTCGCGGGGCGTGAAGTGGGGGAGAGGGGGAGCTTTGAAAAATGATTTCGACTAACGCATTGCACCTCTCAATGAATCTGAAAAAAAAAAATGTTCACCTACACCTACCTACACCTACCTACACCTACCTACTACCTACCTACACCTACCTACTACCTACCTACACCTACCTACACCTACCTACACCTACCTACACCTACCTACACCTACCTACACCTACCTACACCTACCTACACCTACCTACACCTACCTACACCTACCTACACCTACCTACACCTACCTACACCTACCTACACATACCTACTACCTACCACCTACCTACCTACTACCTCCTACTACTACTAAAAAACATTACCCTAAAGTTTGCTTGTCGTCGCCCCTGAGTTACGCTTCACCCACTCAACCTTCGTTACGCTAAGGGCGTCGCCGGCTCGCTTCGCTCGCCACCTCCCCCCTTCGCTCCACTCGGTCTCGCAGGTTCGCTCCACTCAGGACCTACCTACCACCGGAAAGCTATCATGACATTATCCCTACGCTACGCTTCGCTTTACCGCTGCTTTTTCGACGCCTACTATAATATTTGTTCAAACACCTAATGGCTATCTCTAACCGTTATGAAGTTACAGCCCTTTTAATTTTAGGGGAGGTTGGGGAGAGGAGGGTATACAAATTTCAACGCCCCTCAATAGTTTTAGGTAAGAAACAAAAATTTTTTCAGTAGTAAAAAAAGAGGTGAAGAGGGGGGGGGGGGGTTTGAAAGGGGGAGGGTGGGGGGAGTTTCTAAAAATGATTTCGACTAACGCAATGCCCCTCTATATGAATCTGAAAAAAAATTCGTTCCAAGTCTCTTAACTTTCGAGATCCGCCTAAAGGGGGGGAGAAGGGGGAAAAGGGGGGCCACTTTGAAAAATGATTTTTACTTTACCGAGCCCCCTCTATACGAATCCCTAAAAAAAAACACGTAAAGTCTCTTTGTTTCCGAGATACGATAGGGAGGGGGGAGAAGGGGGGGGAAAAGGGGGGGTTTGGGACTTTTCCCATACTCACGAGAGTTGCTTGTTTACGAATCTGTCAAAATATACCCACCTCCCCATCCACCATCTGGGAGAACAATTCTGTCAGTCAGTCAGTGAGTGGTAATTAAGCTTTATATAATATAATAACTAGTATTTGCGTGGCTGCGCGAGCTGCGCGCAGCTCGCGGGGCGTGAAGGGGGGAGAGGGGGAGCTTTGAAAAATTATTTCGACTAACGCATTGCACCTCTCAATGAATCTGAAAAAAAAAATGTTCCAATGCAGCTCGCGGTACTACCTACCTACACCTACCTACTACCTACCTGCACCTACCTACACCTACCTACACCTACCTACACCTACCTACACCTACCTACACCTACCTACACCTACCTACACCTACCTACACCTACCTACACCTACCTACACCTACCTACACCTACCTACACCTACCTACACCTACCTACACCTACCTACACCTACCTACACCTACCTACACCTACCTACACCTACCTACACCTACCTACACCTACCTACACCTACCTACACCTACCTACACCTACCTACACCTACCTACACCTACCTACACCTACCTACACCTACCTACACCTACCTACACCTACCTACACCTACCTACACCTACCTACACCTACCTACACCTACCTACACCTACCTACACCTACCTACACCTACCTACACCTACCTACACCTACCTACACCTACCTACACCTACCTACACCTACCTACACCTACCTACACCTACCTACACCTACCTACACCTACCTACACCTACCTACACCTACCTACACCTACCTACACCTACCTACACCTACCTACACCTACCTACACCTACCTACACCTACCTACACCTACCTACACCTACCTACACCTACCTACACCTACCTACACCTACCTACACCTACCTACACCTACCTACACCTACCTACACCTACCTACACCTACCTACTACCTACCTACACCTACCTACTACCTACCTACACCTTCCTACTACCTACCTACACCTACCTACTACCTACCTACTACCTACCTACACCTACCTACCTACACCTACACCTACCTACACCCTACCTACACCTACCTACACATACCTACTACCTACCACCTACCTACACTTACCTACACATACCTTCTACCTACCACCTACCTACTACCACTAAAAAGCATTACCCTAAAGTTTGCTTGTCGTCGCCCCTGAGATACGCTTCACCCACTCAACCTTCGTTACGCTAAGGAGGTCGCCGGCTCGCTTCGCTCGCCACCTCCCCCCTTTGCTCCACTCGGTCTCGCAGGTTCGCTCCACTCAGGACATACCTACCACTGGAAAGCTATCATGACATTATCCCTACGCTACGGGGGTCGCCGGCTCGCTTCGCTCGCCCGCTCCCCCCTTCGCTTTACCGCTGTACCACCACCGGACAGGTTTCGACGCCTACTATAATATTTGTTCAAACACCTAATGGCTATCTCTAACCGTTATGAAGTTACAGCCCTTTTAATTTTAGGGGAGGTTGGGGAGGGGAGGATAAACAAATTTCAACGCCCCTCAAATAGATTTAATCAAAAATAGATAGAATCAAAAAAAAAAACAGTAGTAAAAAAAGGGGTGAAGAGGGGGGGGGGGGTAAATGGGGGGGGAGAGGGGAGCTTTGAATAATGATTTCGACTAACTCATTGCCCCTTTTAATGAATCTGAAAAAAAAAAAATGTTCCAAGTCTCTTAACTTCCGAGATCCGAAAGGGGGGGGTGAAGGGGGGCAAGGGGGTCAAATTTGAAAAATGGTTTATACTTCCCCAAGCCTCTTCTATCCGAATCCCTAAAAAAAAACACGTAAAATCTCTTTATTTCCGAGATCCGCCTAAAGGGGGTGTGAAGGGGGGCAAGGGGGTCAAATTTGAAAAATGGTTTTTACCTCCCTGAGCCTACTCTATACGAATCCCTAAAAAAAAACACGTAAAATCTCTTTATTTCCGAGATCCGCCTAAAGGGGGGGAGAAGGGGGAAAAGGGGGGCCACTTTGAAAAATGATTTTTACTTTACCGAGCCCCCTCTATACGAATCCCTAAAAAAAAACACGTAAAGTCTCTTTGTTTCCGAGATACAATAGGGAGGGGCGAGAAGGGGGGGGAAAAAGGGGGGTTTGGGACTTTTCCCATACTCACGAGAGTTGATTGTTTACGAATCTGTCAAAATATACCCACCTCCCCATCCACCATCTAGGAGAACAATTCTGTCAGTGAGTGAGTGGTAATTTAGCTTTATATAGTATAACTAGTATTTGCGTGGCTGCGCGAGCTGCGCGCAGCTCGCGGGTCGTGAGGCGGGGGAGGGGGGGAGCTTTGAAATATGATTTCGACTAACGCATTGCCCCTTTCAATGAAGCTTTAAAAGAAATGTTTCAAGTCTCTTAACTTCCGAGATCCGCCTAAAAGGGGGGAAAAGGGGGGCAAAGGGGTCAATTTAAAAAAAAATGGTTTTTACTTTCCCGTGCCTCCTCTATACGAATCCGTTAACAAAATAGAACACAAATTTAAAAAAAAAGGGGTAAAGACGGGGGGAAGAATGAAGGCGGGGGGAGAGGGGGAGCTTTGAAAAATGATTTCTACTAACGCATTGCCCCTTTCAATGAACCTGAAAAAAAAATGTTACAAGTCTCTTAACTTTCGAGATCAGCCTAAAGGGGTGAGAAAGGGGGCAAATGGGGCAACTTTGAAAAAGGTAGGAGGGGAAAATGGGGCAAAAAGAAAGATTTTGCACTTTTTAGCTACTCATGAGAGTTACTTATACGCTTCACCCACTCAACCTTCGTTACGCTACGGAGGTCGCCGGCTCGCTTCGCTCGCCACCTCCCCTCTTCGCTCCACTCAAGACCTGCCTACCACCGAGGAAAAGCTATCGTCACCTTATCCCTACGCTACGGGGGTCGCCGGCTCGCTTCGCTCGCCACCTCCCCCCTTCGCTTTACCGGTACCACCACAGGATAGGTTTCGACGCGTACTATAATACGCTACGGCGGTCGCCGGCTCGCTTTGCTCGCCACCTCCCCTATGTTGTAGTCAGTCTTTACTTCAACTTGCATGTTTTTGGGCAAAATCTGGGAGAATACCCTAAAAATGGGTTTTTTTTTGCAACAGGCAACATGGTCAAATGTTGTTTGAGGCACCTCATTCTTGGTGTTTATGTAAAATTTCTATACAAAATTTCGTTATTTCCACTATTCATGTTTTAGGGAAAAATCTGGGAAAATACCCTAAAAATGGTGAAAAATTTTGCGTAAGGTAACACTCCACAACAAAGTACACAATCGCTTCATACAACACAATCCGGTCGGGGGATGCCGGCTGTCCCATTTATCGTATCGAAAATTAGAATTTTTCATAATTTTTACAAGATGGCCGCCACACTGTCCGCCATCTTTTTTTTCCGAAAAGTCGTAATTTTCCTGAAATTTCAGGGACATAGGCCACCAACTGGTTTACTTGGTGCTGCCAACTTTTGAGTTTAGTAGAACAAACTAATTCGCCAAAGTCGGGTCTGTCCCAAAAATTCAAGCGCCAATGGCTCTCGGGGCTGCCAGCTGAAAGTAATGAAAATGGTCGAGTGTCATTTGAGGGACCCCATTCTTAGTGTTTATGTAAAATTTTCATTCAAAATGTCGTTATTTCTACTTTTCATGTTTTCAGGAAAAATCTGGGAAATTTCCCTAAAAATGGGGAAAATTTTTAAACCAAGCCACACTCGTTGACGAATTACACAATCGCTTCATACAACACAATCCGGTCGGGGGATGCCGGCTGTCCCATATAACGTGTCGAAAATTGGGATTTTTCATCATTCTTACAAGATGGCCGCCACACTGTCCGCCATCTTTTTTTTTTAAAAAGTCATAATTTTCCTGAAATTTCAAGGATATAGGCCACCAACTGGTGTACTTGGTGTTGCCAACTTTTGACTTTAGTAGAACAAACTAATTCGCCAAAATCGGGTCTGACCCAAAAATTCTAGCGCCAATGGCTCTCGGGGTTGCCAGCTGAAAGTGATGAAAATGGTCAAATGTCATTTGAGGGACCCCATTACTGGTGTTTTTGTAAAATTTCCATTCAAAATGTCGTTATTTCTACTTTTCATGTTTTCGGGGAAAATCTGGGAAATTTCCCTAAAAATGGGGAAAAATTTTGCGCCAGGCCACACTCCTTGACGAATTACATAACCGGTCCATACAACACAATCCGGTCGGGGGATGCCAGCTGTCCCAATTATCGTGTCGAAAATTGGGATTGTTCGGCCTTTTTACAAGATGGCCGCCATGGAATCCGCCATCTTGTTTTTCTGAGAAGTCATAATTTTCCTGAAATGTCAAGAATATAGGCCACCGATTAGTGTACTTGGTGTTGCCAACTTTCGAGTTTAGTAGAACAAACTAATTCGCCAAAGTCAAAAAGTCCCAAAAATGAAAAAGTTGAATATTTTTTGGGGTTGCCAATTAAAACGAACCAAAATGGTCAAATGTCATTTGGGCGACCCCAATGTTGCCGGCTAGTCAAAGTCTCTATTTAAAATGTCATTATTTCTACTTTTCATGTTTTTTGGGAAAATCTGGGAAAATACCCTAAAAATGGGGAAATTTTTTGCACCAGGCAACACTCGTCAACAAAACACACAACCGCTCGGTACAACTCGAACCCGTCCGATGTTGCCAACTACCCGAAAAATGGATTTGAAAAAAATCGAAATATCCAACTTTTTACAAAATGGCCGCCGCAGCGTCCTCCATCTTGGATTTTCAAAATGTCATAATTTTTCCCAATTGCCATTACAATTACCAACAAATTGGCAAACTCTTTGTTGGCGGTTCTAGAATTTGGTAGAAGAAAACAATTCGTCAAAGTCGAGTGAAAAAAGTCGACATTTTCAAAACGTGCTGGCGCGGCCGCCAACTTGTTTTTTTTTTTTTTTTTACTTTTTTTTTAAATGCTTTTACATTTCGTATAGGACCTCTGAGTCGAAATCCATCCAAGTCTTTCCCCCACCGAAATCGGAAATGGACTCGCCCTCCATCTTGGATTTGAACTTTCCCTATAATTTTCCTCTACTTACTTGGTCAGATTACACATTTTTGCAAAACATACCCCTAACCCATCTCTCACCCATTCCGAGAAACGACATGTCAATCAGTCAGTCAGTCAGTGGCTTTGTAGTTTTATATAACTATAATAGAAGATATTAATTATACCATAGATGACTCGTAATGCCGTCAGCGTTCATATCAAATTAAAGAGGCATTTGGTCGCGCCTTCGATGCTATAATTTATGAAAATAGACCCAATAACGAATGCATTAAGATCTATTATACTGAAACGTAGCATTTATATTGCCACTAAAACGGTTTGATTGATTCTAGACATGATTCTAGACATGATTCCAGACTATGAATTTCTACTTAGGCACTTAAGTGATAATTTCCTAGAAATTATCTGATGGCTTCATTTAAAATCTATTAAAATCTGAATTGAATAAAAATACTGATTTTCATCATACCCTAAAATACCTAATTGAGAAAACCACTAACACAGAAATAAATCTCTAGGGAACTTTCCTGTAGGTATGAGACGGTATGTCAATAAGTACATTTGGTAGGTATATCAAAAGATTTCATTACGAACTTTTTCAATTCTGATTTCATTAGAAAACTTGTAATTTGAAAGAAACGAGGCTGGCTGATTGATTCACTTCAATCCGAATAAATTCTATTTTGATTGAAAACATTGATTGAGTTGGCGTTTACATTCGTCTATTTACGTAGAAAATTGAAAAATACAGCTTTTGATAGCAATTTACCAATTCATCCGTAGCACTCGTAGCGGAAAATTCTCGTAGCAAAATTTACATGCCGTGCTACGGGGCTACGAAGCGGAGCTACGCGGGAATGATGTCACGTCATTGACAATCGTCGCAGTGTGTTGCCTACGTAGGTACTAGTAGACTAACAATGAACCCTCTCTGAAATACAAATACAACAAAGAAAGTGTTCTTTTTTTTCATGAAATATGTCAATTGTCTCTGACAGTGAACTGAAAGGTTTTTGCGTCGTATCTTTTGTAACGTAACGTAAATGATCTCCCTGAGCGCCGGGCGGTGAGCAGAATCCGTGTAATTACGGTTTACTGGGGTAGGAAAATTCACTTCTACAGAACATAGTCATCATCATCACCCTATTAATGTTCCCACTGCTGGGACACAGGCCTCCTCTCTTTGAGAGGGAATGGGCTATAATATATGTACGACTGTACATATATTCACACCTTCAAAAATGCATGGACAGTTCTGAACTCTATTCACAAGTAATAAAGACTAAAAGTATCCATGCAATTTTGCAGGTGACTGTACCACGCCGGCCCAGTGCGGATTGGTAGATATCACAAGTCTTCGAATTTATGGTTCTAGGACAGAACATGTTTTAATTAATTTAATTGCGGCTTCTTTTTTATTACCATTTGGGGCCTCGCGCACTACGCGGCCACGACTTTTGCCCGCGGAAGCTCCGACCATGAAAGAAAGAAAGAAAGAAAACACATTTATTCATATCATATATCATGAAGAAAGTGTGGTCACACATTCGGGTGTCCAAACTGTTTTGTTCAAAATAGAGACCGGCCATCCGATAAGTCGTGGTCATGGTCGCATTGTGCACGAGGTCCTTTTATCAACCATCACAAAACAAAAACAATTGATTATCCCCTACTACACTCGAAGTCAACTATTTTCATGACGTCAGTACTTTGCCTCGTGCTACCAAAACATTACCTATATTTCGCTCCACATCACCCTAACCATGCATTGTGCAGTTTCGTGCCGAGCAATGAGCGGGGCGAAACGGCTCAGGTCACGGGCTCACGGGTTTGCAAGGGTGGAACAGGGGGTCGGGACCCACACCCCTGCGACACGTATTTTAGGTACACTTGACAAATATATTAGCTGTACAAGCGGCAATGTTTTTTGTTTTACTAGACTGCTAATCGTGATGTTATACTGTAAATTATTGACTAATAATAATAATAATAATAATAATATTCCACAACTATCACACAACGCCATCTAGTCCCAAGCTAAGCAGAGCTTGTGTTATGGGTACTAGACAACTGATAAACATACTTATATATTTCTAAATACATACATATTATAGATAAATTACACCCAGACACAGAACAAATGATCGTGCTCATCACACAAACATTTGTCCTGGGTGGGAATCGAACCCACGACCTCCGGCATAGCAGTTAGGGTCACTAACCACTAGACCAACAGGCCAGTCAAATGAATGAGACTTCATTGTTTATTGTAAACGGTACTTCGGAGGCACACTGATATTACGGACAGCTACAAGATCTCCTCTCGCTTGCATTCCTTGATATTGACAGGGTATAGGGGCTAGGAAGGAAATCATAGCTCGGTTGCACATACATGCGCATACATACGTGGGTATACAATATACATGACGTCTAACAGGAATGGTGTGAAACTTTTTACCAACGAGGGAATGCTCATGAATTTACATTTTAATTGGGTACCGGTGATAGCCTAGTGGAGTGACCCTCGAACTGCCAGGTCTCAAGTTCGAAACTAAGACTCAAAATTTTTGGATTCGTGTGCGTATTGTATAATTAGGTATCACTTGCTTCTATAAAAATCATAACCCTCCTTTGGCTTTGCCGTAGTCGGGTAAAAAGAAAACATCGTGAGGAAGCCAGAATGCCTGAGAGATATTCTCAAATGCATGTTAAGAGAATTCAGAGACCCGTGAGCAGTATAAAAACCCTGACAGCAGGCTAAGCACTAAGCTAAAAAAGAAGATTGGAACCCAATCTTCGATATGATGTGGTTAGTGCTTGGTTAGAAGAAAAAAAATAAAATCGAAGCAGCTAATTATGTGTTAGACATGTCTCTTTATATCACGAGTTATTTAAAATCAAAAGTCAATATATAATTTAATTTTAAGTAATTTATAATTTAATTTTCAATTATTTGTGATTTATAGTTTATATTTCAATTATGTAATTTATAGTTTAATTTTCAATTTTGTAATTTAATTTATGATTGTTTTAATGTGCCTACTAACATCCTACTAATAATATAAATGCGAAAGTTTGTGAGGATGGATGGATGGATGTTTGTTGCTCTTTCACGCCAGAACGGCTGATCGGATCTGAATGAAATTTGGCACAGAGGTAGATTATAGTCTGGAATAACACATGGGCTATATATTATCCCCATATTAACTTAAGGGGGTGAGCAGTATTGCATTATCCATAATCCTCAACTGTTTTACAGCTTGATACTGAAAATACGAAATATCGCAAGGGACATCGAGTGTGCTGTGCAATTTTTCACTTTAGGTGCCTGGTGCGAGCGTTGCAAATCTAAGAGAAAGCTGAAGTCCCTTACGTCATTTCAAATTTCAGGTATCGAACCACAATCGAACTGTCAACTGTCATACTTATATTAAAATAGAAGGTCTATTTCAAGCTATTTGTCACTGGTGTTCGTAGCCTAACGGTACAGAGACTTACCTGCAAACAAAGGTACGCAAGTTCAAATCACAGTCAGAATTCACTTTTTGTGATGTTTTATTTCCAAAAATGTTAAACATGTTCGCGAGTTCGATCCCCAATCGGTTTTCACTTTCTGTAAGTTCCAGGTATTTGTTTTTATTTTGATGATATATGATTTTCAAATCAATTCAGAGTAGATTAATTAATAAAATCTTCTTTTCATTGTGAATACAATATTATAAATCTGTAGACGTAGAGTTTCTGTATAATTGAACATTTATTATTTAGAAAAAATAACGTTTTCTTTTGTTGTGTTACAATCATTTTTAGAATTTTCTGTATGTAGTCTGTGTGTCTTGGGTGTATTAGTTTATTATAGTATTATCACGTGTACATTTTAAAAACTAATATGATAAGTTTTTGTTTTATTGTAATTGGTGCTCTCTATCAAAAGATATACGAATTTATAGTACCTATTTGAGAAGAACTTATCATCATTAAGAAACATACATGCAACGACATCTATTGCATCGAAAGGGTACTAATTAATAAATGTGTTCACAAGATAACTTTTAAATCGTCTTCAAACAGTTACGATAACAAAAGGTACTCTTGATTAGTTTGAATAACGCTGCTTTGAAAATCTACATAGGGTTTTTTTTTTGGAGGATGGGAATCGTCAAATGACTCCTCCCGCTCTGGGAAGAGTGGTAGGGAATGCCAGAATTCTACTGACTAAAAACCACCCATGTTCCTTCTTTGCATGCCCTTTGTGCTGGGGCCGCGATATCTCTTCCGAACAACCCGCAGCCCCGACGAGCGGCGGCCCTTCCATATTGCTGATATCTCTTTGAGGCGCGCGTGGAACACGACCGTCGACACGGCCTGTCGTCGTCATAAGACGGGCGGACGGCGAGCTAGCCCACTACTTACTGTCCACAGGTCTGCGCCTACGGTGGCCGGAAGCCATCACGTGGCCCCCGACGCCCGGAGCGTCTCCTGTTGCGGCTGGGACGAGAGGTTCTCTCTCTCTCACATTACGCCACCTCCTTCGCTAGCATCACTGCTTCGCCGAAGGAAGCGACGGCGTCCCATCCCCTCTCAACCCGCACCATGACTTGAACCAGGACCAGACGGGTCGCCGCCGCCGATCGCCGCTAAGATAGATAGATAGATAGATATTAGAATACTCTTTATTATGTACACCAAGAGAAGAAGAGAACACGACGGGGCTTAACGCGGGGCAGACCTCCACGGTGTGCTCCACCGTGTCCTCCAGCTGATCCTTGCAATGGTAGCATGCGGGCGTTTCCTTTCCTTGATTCGGTGCAGGTACCTCCCGGATCAACCGTGTCCGGTGAGGATCTGCGCCAGACGGAAGGTGAGGGCGCCGTGGCGCCTCTCAAGCCACACCTCAAAGAGGGGACTTACCACCACTGTGACTGTGCCCTGCACGGGGTTGCGACAGCAATGCAACACAATGCCATGAAATAACACCGGGGGGTCTGTCCGCCAAGCGGCAACATGCCGCGGTAGTGGAGTGGGTAACTCCGCTACCGCGGCATGTAGTGCCTCCGCGCGCCATCCATGCAGGAAACTACATAGCTTAAGCCCTATGGTGTGTGTTTGCTTCCCATGCATTAAATTGTGGCAGTTTATCTTCGTCTTCGACAGATGGCATTGTTCATTTGACTCCATTTACTGAATTGCGGTGTTAATATTTGTCGTGAATAGTCAACAAATACAAATTGACAAGTACACAGTAAGAAAAACAGCTGTAAAATAAAAACCTAAGTAATTAAAATTAGATAAGACCCACGACATAAATCTATTTGTTCAGTGCGGGGATCGAATACAGTACATGCAGCGTCACAGTCAAACGCCGAGGCACTGCGTCAACCGTGCCGTCTTATCGCTGTGGCTTCCTCGGGCTGCAACTTTGCTTAACAATGGCCAGATTGCTCTTTCCGTTTACAAATTGCCGCTGAATCTTACCCCAACTTGCAACATCACCAAAAATCTGCGACTGGCCATGGAACAGATGTCTTTGCAAATATCAGCTGCTTTAAACAGGAGAGAGTCGAGTGGAATTAGATGTAGATGCGTAAAATCCACTTTCCGAAGAGTTTTCCCATCCAGAGCCAACAGAAGATGAACTTACCATGCACGTTTTCATAATTTGGAGTAATGTTCAAGCGCTATGTAATAGGGGGCGTTTGATGTCTATAGATATAATATTGCCATCGACCGGGCACGAAAACCACGCCCCGTGGCCTGGCCTCTACTGCGAAAAAACTTTGCAATCAAACCACGGACCTCATCCTCAGTAGTTGCACTTGGGACCACTCGATCAACGAGACAGTCACTGACACATAAAAAATTCCCGTGAACGAAGTCGCGGGTAGCAGCTAGTAGTTCATAAGTTGCAATTGTTACTAACCCTATTGGATAATATATTTTATGATTGTTTTTTGTGCCTACTAACATAGTTTATAAGTTCTCATTGTTACTAACCATAATGGATCATTGATGTCTGATTTTGGATAAATTATTATTATTATATTATTTATTCAAATTAGGTTGATAAATTAATCAGCAGTATGATCCGGCGGTACAAACCCCTTAAAACATTCGGTTGTTAGGTTAGAAGAAACAGGTTTTATATTCAAACATATTATCTATTTATGTACTCATCATTCATCCGTTTTGCCAATTTATACCAATTTATTTGTTCTGTAATTCTTCTTCTGGGAATTTCTTCTAGCTGCCTTTCTACCTAATAAAAACAAACGATGTATTTTTTCCTACGACATACAAACCTAGTATACCTACCCATACAGCTACGGTTCTCTGTTCTACTCGTAGTAGGTAATTAATTTGTAGCTAATTAATGTGTAGCTGTGTCCGGGGTCTTAACTTGAAATAGTTAATTACAGTTCCTACTCTAGAAAATTTC
Organism: Diarsia dahlii; assembly: GCA_949775195.1. NCBI lineage: Eukaryota > Metazoa > Arthropoda > Insecta > Lepidoptera > Noctuidae > Diarsia > Diarsia dahlii. The sequence continues at coordinate 19,313,596 of OX459191.1, read as the reverse complement.
CTTTCTTTCTTTTGTATTGTAGCTACATTTCATTGTGTTTGTGTGGCATGGTACTACCGCCAAATGTTTCTCGAGGGAGTTGTATTGTAATAGACGTAGAGCTTAGCAACCAAGTCCTCTAATAACCCTCATTTTGGGCTTGGCCGCAGTTGGGTAAAAACGTTGGAAGAACGAAATAAAAAAAAAAGTCGCAGGTGCACGTAGGTATGCATAATTATGAAGAAGTAGGAAGTGGGTGATATATGAGTATAGTCCCCACAAAATGCAGACTTTCTATCGGCCGATAGTTTAGTCGGGCTTTTCATCATTATGAACATGGCTGCTAGTGCATCCTTACATAGTATAAAACAAAGTCGCTATTTTTGTCTGTTTGTCTGTATGCTTAAATCTTTAAAACTACGCAACGCAAGTATTATGCTATACTAGCGGATGCCCGCGGCTTCACCCGCGTGGATGTCGTTCAAATTATATACTAAAACCTTCCTCTTGAATCACTCTATCTATTAAAAAAAACCGCATCAAAATCCGTTGCGTAGTTTTAAAGATTTAAGCATACAGACAAACAAACAGACAAAAATAGCTACTTTGTTTTATACTATGTAAGGATGTAAGGATATCGTTTTGGAAATCTGTCTGATGGTTTAAACGATTGCCTTCTCACTATACTATCGGCCAACCGCTAGATCAGTCCAATTTTAACCTGCGCTCAAAGGCGATTGTTAATCGGCCAACTTAAATTGTCCGTGCGCAGTCGACTGACTGCTGGTCTGGTTTACGCATTTGTCACCATTCGGACCGTTTAGTTGACCTAGTGTGTCCGCTATCAGCCCAACCTGACTAAACTAGGGATCTTCTGGACACGCTCGTTCCATCGTAAGCCTCATGCATCGCTTTCTATCAGGCCGGATCGAGATTAAGAGCAGGCGCCCAGTTACCAATAAAAATAAACTATCGGTTGATAAAAAGTCTGTCTGTGGGGACTCTAACTTAATAATACCCTTCTGCGATTAAAAGCTATGGTAGATTGCAAATCTAGACTGCTATGACTGCTTGTTTAATTTGAATAATGATTAATGCCTGTAGCCATTAAACACTAGGCTACAACTAAATAAACGCATTAATAAAACCGCTCGATTGGATTTTCAACTCTATTGGTGCTCAACAACGAAGTCGTTTACGAGTGTAGGTAGTGAATTATTAATACCCTTCAGCGATTAAAATCTATGGCAGATAGTAAATCTCAACTGTGCTATTACTTGATAATATTCTAAATCTTGGCTATGCTTGTTTAATTCAGGTGATGATTTAGTATTACATAATATTCCACAGTAAATAATACGATACACATCCCGCAATAGGACTGTGCCCAGTTTAAAGATGTTACGCGTGTTTTCACTGTTACTAATAGCCTAATCAAAAGCTCTGCATTGGATCTTCACGGTTCATCGCAGAGCATTGAAATTCGATCAGTGGGATCATAGTTAAGCATTCATGTGCTGTTCGATGTTAGTGACAACGATGATAAGTGTTATATTCACTCCGCAATAAGTACGTGCGCTGTTTACCTGAGATTTTAGATTCTCACAAACACCAATTCTCATCCTACTGCAATATCATGTTGCGTTAGGTTTCAACCACAAATAAAAGGTAATGACATTGTCTCTTTATTTTCGTTTTCTTTCAAAAGGTATTTCAAAAAACATATTGTTTCAGAAAATTCGTATAGAAAAAACAATTCACTATTTGAGAGAAGTGCGCCTAATAACTGAATCATAACTGATTCATGCATCCCATCCACACCCTCCTCAATTCGCAATTCAGAAAATTTGTCTACTAGAGAATTACCGCCCAATAGCATATTTGAGTACCTGCACTATCCAAACTGCTAATAAAAATTGTAAGCCACCGCCTAGTCAACTATGTATTTTGAAGATAACAATTTAATATCTAAAAGACAATTTGGCTTTAGAAGTGATAAGTTAACTGAAGACGCTGCGATACTGTGAACTAATTATGTTACCTCATTCATTGAAAAAGGAGAGCACGCCATGGGAATTTTTCTGGAAATTGCTAAGGCGTTCGACACAATTTCTATTGACCGCCTTCTATCTTAGCTAGACGGAATAGGAATAAGAGGAGTCGCGCATGACTGGTTCAAGTTCTACCTGTCAAATCGTCGACAGAAAGTAAAAGTAGAAAATTCCGTAAGTGATCTACAATCAATTAGCTTCGGAATTTCTCAGGGTAGTACTCTTGGTCCTACCCTCTTTGCATTTTAAATGAACGACATATTAAATGCTCCAATAAATAACGTATCGTATGCAGATGACACGGCAATTGTATTCCACGCCAAAACATGGAATCAAGTGTATGATCTTGCTGAAAATGGAATGCTTACAATTGCTGAGGTTCTCCGATAAGCAACAAAATACCTTTATAAGGAATTTCCTAATCTGCGAGTACAACAAATAATCATTCTTCTTAAGGCCATACTACGCACGCACTCACAAATCCACAAATATAGGCTAGATTACAAAACTCTCTATCTAAACGCATTTACCAAATCCCTCTTCACAATGCAACAAGTCTTCTGGCTAGACGGTATCCTTCCTAGGTACTCTCAGACTCATGTTTATAATTGAAATTGCTTCTCTTATTTAATTTTATTTTATTTTTCTGTGTTAAACCTTCACCACATCATAGGCATGCATGTCATATCCGCTGATAGACACACACACCCCATTACTAAATATTAGATTTGTTTTTATTCTATTACTTCTTTCTCATTTTATTTTGAATAAGAACGTCTAATTTACCTTCTTACCAAAATGTTTTGTAATAGGACATAGGTAATTCAATTGTTATCAAAATGTCTAATTATCACATAGGCAAATACCTATATTATTATGTTTTTAATTGAAAGTTATCTGGTATTTCGACCCCCAATTTACAGGCGAACTTAGGTTGGGGATCACTTTTTTCTAAGTTTACCAAAATAAATCTTGTTACCGATATCCATAATGATGTACGATTATAACAATATTCGCAACTAGGGTTTAAAACATTTATTCGTATTTTTAGAAATGACCTTTCTTGGCAATGTCATTTCATGTTTTATTCGTCCCAATGTTGACCGGTCTGATAGTAAGTAAACGTTTAGTAACGTCAATAAACGATGTCTAAATCGTTGTTTTATTGACAAGGCTCCAATATACTTTATGTCGGCGTATCAACTTTTATAGTTTTAGCTTCGATCCTAACTAAACTAGGCTTGTTGTATTTTTATGCAGTTACATGGTTTTATGTATTTTCTATTCGCTTTTCTAACCGTTTAGTACTATTTCATTATCATCACTTTCCTGCCTTTATCTCAATTTATAATAGGTACATTATAAACCTCAGCTAAATATTTGAGTATTCCTAAGCTGCTTTAGAGATTAAAACAGATTAAAAAGGTATTATAGTTCAGGGACACCGACACGGAATATTTTACACGAAGATTTTCTATTTGAACAAATTCGTGACTTCAGTTACCAAACATTTTACGAAAGTTATTCAAACTATGTTATCAAACTGCAATAAATATTAAATGTACCAAATACCAATACAAGAACTATACTAAAACAAAATTATTATGACAAATGGGACTGCCGGCAATACTTTGACCTTAATATCATTGGTTACTTTTTTATTCATGAAATTCCGTAACGGCTGTCGTCGGTAAAAGATTCACTTTGAACATAATAAATGTTGTTAAGGCATGTCATTATTGTTACCACTTACTGAACGATCCCTTGCTTCGTTGGAAATAAGTGAATTATGTTGCGTCTTGACTGTGTCATTGTGAGAATTCAATGTTCAGCTAAAAGCCGTGTTATTCGCCCTTTCGACGCTAATGGGATGATGAAACGGTTGCGAAATAGGACAAAAAGGCATGTAAAGAAAGGGTCACGTAATTCAGCTTTACAAAAGGTCAACATTACGCGAGATAACCACTATTCATCCAGCGTTAATGGACATTAGACTAGAAGTGACAAGTATATATGTTCTGCTCCAGTTGGCTTGCTGTCGTAGTGTGCTGATGACAGTTCTGATAGCTTCCACCAGAGACCGATAAAATAGCCACTGCTATGTACTTTATTCGAATATGGCCAAATAAAATCCGTTTATACTTACTCAGTAGTCGTGTAATAACTAGTAAAGTTAGGATACACCCTGACTGTTCTAGACCAAATAGCCGGTAAGGTTGGACAAATAGCCAGGAAACGCGTAGGCACTTCCCAACTCCATAATTTATTAGGGCTCACGTCCAGTTCCCATCAGAACAAAAGCTTGCAGGACCTAAATAAATAATACAGTCGTTGTGTCGAGTTGGCCATTCGCAGCTAACAGTTTTGAAAATTTTAGTAAGGGTTGCGGTAAACACCCCATTTGGGGCAATTTCAGACCCATAAACTGTCGTGTGACCAGCTTTTCCAAGCACAAAAGTGGTCAGGTGTTGTAAACAAGTTAAACCTTTCGATCCAACCGTAATCCTATTGAGCCAATCATCTGAGCGAATATGGATTGCGTACAAATGTTACGTTACGGTACGGATCTCACCGAGACATAACAGCATAGAATACATTATTCAAATCTCGTTTAGTATACCAACAGGATTTGGGGAACAAATAGAACGAATTTAAGGAGCTTATCTCTTTATATTTTCGCGTAATCCCTGAAGGATTATTCAATATTGTAGTTGAAGCTTCCGAACTAATACCGAACATCTGTGCCAAAACACCGCTTTTAGAACCGATTTTATCGCCAAATGTGCCTACCTATCTACCTAAATGTATATTTACACCTGGAACAGTGCAGTTTATCCGAGATCATACTTCCGAAACGTATCGCGTGCTAATCCCAGTATTTTCTTGTTTGTTATCCCTGAAGCTTAGTTGGTTGGTTTTGTTTGTTTACTTTGTTTTATCCTATCAAGTGTTCTCATCTTGTCATTGGTCTGGAAACTGTGGAAGTTTTGTCTTTGCCTCTGACCTTTGTTATCTTTCCTCGAGATTTTGCCCAAACTTGCATAATAAAGACTGTGTTCATAAAATTGTCGTCCACAGTAAATATCGCTAGAACAAAATGCCGGACTGGACGTGGTTGGTGTTCGCTGCGGTGTTCGGGGCTGTATCGGCCCTGTCCGTACCGCTGGCACTGCTCATCTACTTCGTACGCCCCTTCGAGAAGAAGACGCAGACTCCAGAGGACTACAGTTTGCCCATCACCTTGCCACCTGTAAGTACCTACCTAGATTAAACTTTTATTGCAGACCTTTTTCGCAGCTTCTAATCTGCCGCGAAACGGCGTTAAATTTTATTTAATGGTGATAAATTAGAGCTATTTTAGCACCATTAAATAAAAATATAAGTTTGAATTTCCAAATATAAAATATATTTTCTGTTAATGTATTTGTCAATTAACAAGTCAAAAGATAAGGAGAGAGATGGCCGTGTTACTTAATCACTTACTGGCATATTAATCTTAGTTGACATTAGCGTGGGAAGATAATACACGCAAGTTCGTGTAATTTCGCTCACGATCACGAGCCACTATCTTGGAAAATTACATTTCCCATCCATCTTCCATGACATGGGTTTGTATAACAATCAAAGCGTTAAAACAAACTGTTACGTGATGGCAGAAAATAAAATTAAAATGAAAGCCAGCGTCAAAAATGTAGTTAGCAAGCTTTTCATAAATATTTTTCCATTGAAATTTTTTCAGACTTTCGTGATAGAATAGGCGTCGTTATTCCTCGAAGCGAAAAAAAAAACATTACACTTTGAATACAGCAATTTAGTTCAGGCTACGGGTAGTTGGATAGGAAAATAAACAAATGCCTGTCTCTGCCACTTTCAGAGTTAGGCAACATTCACGAGTTGTTTTGATTGGCACCGAACTGTGCGAGTGCTGACGGGCAAATTATAGGTTCGATTTGTTTTTCAATCAGTCCATGCTTGTTTTTGATAGAGCAATGGAAATTGGAATTCAACCAGTTGTCATGCGTTATGATAGCATGGGTTATTATTTAAGGTGAATATATTATTATGGTGATTTTGAAAAAAGAGAAATCCTTACAGAATTTTGTATGGTTGTCATTATTATCTTATGCAGTTGCCCTCTATTGTGTATGTTTTTTTTAAGAGAGAAAGATGAAGTTTTGAAATAAAGTGAATTTATTTGCCTGAAACTTAACCAGGGACGGGTTATCTGAAGACATTACATAAAATCACGCCTGTAATTCCGGAAGGGTTAGACAGAGGTTTACATCCACATTTCGCCAGTTATATTATTTAAGTCCCATGCTAGTGGGTGGACCTATTTTTTTTTTATAAAACAAAAAAATATATTGCCATCAACCAGACATAAATCCAAACGCCTTGGCTTCTACTAAGAAATTTCTGATGGAAAAACCCAATAACACGTCGCCCGACCCGAGAATCGAACCCAGAACCTCATCCTCAGCAGTCGCGCTTGCGATCACTAGACCAACAAACCAGTACCTAAACACTAAATGACAAAAAACCGAATCGTCCTTCAAGTCTCTAGAGATATGCCTCTCTAACCTCTAAACGTATTACGCGAGATAAAAAAACACTTAAGTACCTCCCATTAGTGGCCGCTGGGCCTTTTCCGATAGAAAGTCATAAATATTATATTGACCTATAAAAGGTTCCATTTTCCAACACCTTAAAAAACGCTCTCAAAGCGAGGATAAAGTCAAAGTATTCCCATATCGCATGACTTGATCGCTAGCCAAGGTCAGAATCGGAAGCCAAGCCAGAACACTTCCTCGATTCTAATGTGTAATTACAAAAACAGAGCGTAGTTCTAATTTATGTTATGTAATTGGAAAATGTGTGTTAAAATAGTAATAGGTGTTGGAATGGAATGCGGAATGTGGTTTCGGAGTTACCTAAGTTATGTTAATTTGTTGTTAGTCGAGGTGTTGGAAACTGAACTATTTGATACCCGCAGGGCGTTAAGGTTTAATTCCTTAAGCGACCACAACTGGGAACTTTAGGTGCAAAGCCAATCGCTATGCTAGACCACAGCGACACCAATGTTTCTAAGTTACTTGAAAATCGAAAACGCTTCCTTAGATAAAATAGTACTGCCTGTAGAGTTCCGTAGAAACTCTACCTATAAGTGCTATTACTTCTTCTGCATCGGGTGGTTAGCGCTTAATCTGGTGTCAAAGTTTTTATTTTGGCCATAGGCCTCTGACTTGGGTTCACATACGTTTTACGATGTTTTCCGTCAGCAAAGTAAGTGATAACTAAACAATATGCACATGAATCCGAAAAATCTGGCGTTCTTGTCATGGGTTTAAACTCGAGACCTAAGACTTGTCAGACGGACACACCACTAGACATCTATAAAAAAGAGGTAAAGTTCAACATCTAGTTGGGGGTTAATCATTTAGTTCCAATAATTCGTTCAGTTCAGTAATAGGAAGTTATATTATCCCCGAGTGTCAAAGGCTATTTTAAAACGTCCCCGTGAGTTGATTTCCGACCATAAAGGGAGTAAGCCGCGGGCTAAAAGCCAGTGGTGAACACAAAGTAAGGAGAACCCTGCCAGGATTGATTGTTTGATCAAAGCTACGCACTGTAACAATATTTTGTAGATATTGAAAGGATTTGTACCTTCAAAGGTACACGTGCGTGTGCGATCACCTTTACTCAGTTATAAATGTGTTTTGCCAACGCACCAATATTGTTTTTCGATACAAGAAATCTGTGTTTTTTTTCGTCGGGGTTTATAGCTTCATCGAGATAGAAAAAGTATTCAATTGCGTGTTTGTTTCTTGTCTAAATTATTGATACTCAACTGCGCAGAAAAAGGTTGTTTGGATAGCAGTGCTTAGATAAAAAGCTAGATATACAATTTTTTCGTTTGTTTTTTGTCAATAAATATATAGAATAGAAAGAGAATCATGCAATCATCCCTGCGGTGCGAATAGTCTCCCCTCAAGGAATTCACCCCCTGTTTTCCACCCTCGATACCGGCACGTGCCTAGTCAATCCAATCATACTCCCTTATCCATTCCCGTCCCATTTCTGTGACGTCATCAGATGAAAAAGGAGCAGGCTATAAGTTTTTAAACTGGCATGGTCATTAATATTCACAGTAATATTTACCATATGTTATATTTGTTTCGAGTTCCCGAGATTTCGGCGCTGTTGCAAACACCATGATCACGGATAAATTATTGCGGGTGGATGATTATGAATAAGCAGACAAATCGGTCTGTCTATCCTCTTTCTTGTTAATTTTTTGCGCTCGGTAACATTAAACATAGTAAATATTCCGTTTTCAGTGTTAATGATAATAGTCCAAGATCCCAGGGCCGCCAGACGTCACGTATTTTCTGACGAAGGAAATGTGGGCGATTGAGTAGTGTTAGTATGAACTAAGAACACACTACTACCAGCTAGCTTGCTTGGACGGCCAATTTTCAGGTATCAGGACATCAAGGTACATACAAAAATTACTTATTTCACGTAATTTCTCCAAGCTGATTTTTACGTATATTTTATATAGGCAATATCCTTAAAAATAAGTCGCAAATACTCCCAGACACTTTCCGTCGGCCGTATTGCATAACAGACGCTTTAAAGAATTCTAAACTCCTAATGATTTAATATTAAAAGCTCGGGTTATTGCCATGCTATATTGGGCAGGCGCTCCAACATGCACCCCAGCGTTGAAAGCAACGTTTTCAACAAAATTCTGAAGACACAGGCAATGGACAGATCCTGTTGAATGCCCACCGAATGAGTCCAGTGGAGGTCTGTATGTCAGCCACAAGAGCGATGCCATGCGTTCTCGGGTAAACAGTCACAATACGTTTAAGTCTACACTTTTTGGGAACTTTAAAGCGTCTGTTAAGCAAAACGGCCGCTAGGAAGTGTCTGGGAGTATTGGCAACTTATTTTTGAGCATATTGCCTACAATATACGTAAAAATCAGCTGTCAGAAAATACGTGAAGTTAGTAATGTTTTTATGTACCTTGATAGCCTGATACCTGAAAATTGGCCGTCTAAGCAAGCTAGCTGGTAGTCGTGCGTTCTTAGTTCATACTAACACTACTCAATTGTCCACATTTCCTTCGTCAGAAAATACGTGACGTCTGGCGGCCCTGGGATCTTACTCTATAAGGACCTGTCTGCTTGGTTGTAACTTTATAAATCTGGCACTTGTTTCTGAGCTTTAACAACAGCCAGGACTTGAAAAAAGCGTGAGAGCACTTGAACGACCTAAGAGTACTTTCTTTCGTACTTTTTCAGACGCTACACAGTATAATATCACACAATATTAAAATTTAATCACTATCAAGGGTTTACAACACACGGGATCCTCACGGGTAATAATAATAATAGTCCTCCTGACCGTTTTTCGGCCACGGCCGCCAATCCCAGCGGAGATTAGCCATAGAGGTGAGGCATAAATATTGGAACAGGTATGTGGATTAGGTATTTTTCGATGCGAGTCCGTACCTAATCCAAAGCGTCGCGGATTAGGTATGGTACCAAATATTCGTTCACAGTCTACACAGAAGATATTCCGTACCACAGAGTACATTATTATGTTCCGTATCTTAAAATGTTTTGCCTTCAGCGCCATATATTATGTAGAATACCACCACTGGACAAGTTAGTGTTCTAGCGATATAAGTACTAACGAATATACGTCGTCGTTAGGTGGCGTTATTTTACATACTCCCGAAGAAGAATAACAAAACTTTCACTTCTTTTAAACGAAAATAAATGTTTAAAAATCAGAAACTCATGTATTATTATGGGTGAAATGCACTTTAATATAATAATGCTCTGGTTTCTATACATAGTACACCAGTTTTAATTTTAAATTTTTTTTGATCACTATTATATTAAAAACAAAAGTATTCACGTTGACTTTAAATACCGTTTGCCCATAAAACACGAAATTAATTTAATCCAACGTTCCACAATATAACGAAAACGGAACGTCCATACTCCATGCCGAATATTTCTTACCCAATCCACATACGCTAAAACAATGTCGGTAACAGGCCAGCGGCTATAATGAATAAATATTCGGAATAGGTAAATGGATTAGGTATTTATAAATACTAGGATTAGTTGGATTAGGTATCGTTTTTACCTAATCCGACCCATGTCTAATTAGCCATCTGCGCGGGAGATATTATAGTGCACAAGTGTGTGCGCAGGCACTCTCTGTTCCCTTTTCTCTCATAGTCCGATGGGACGGCAATCCGACACGACCGGAGAGAGATCAGGCGCAGGACCAACGGCTTAACGTGCTTTCCGAGGCACGGGGGTATTATACCACCAACTTCCAAACTCCGGGCTACTACTGGGAAATTTCTAATGAAAAACCCAATAGCACTTTTTGGCCGACCCGGGAATCGAACCCAGGACCTCACGCTCTGCAGTCGCGCTTGCGACCGCTAGACCAACTAGGCAGTTTACGGGTACTATCTATTTTGAGCGCCTTGTTTCAAGATACTTGATGACCTTAGATCCACCGTGTTTAATCAGGACCAAAATAAGATAGTGGTATACCTACGTTATATCAATAAATCTCTATTGATGACTGTAGGCGTTTCACGTAGACCTGCAAACAAACAGTCGATAATCTATTGCTCGGCAAATATGTTTACCCATTTAGAAACCAAACGCCTTATTGTCTTTATTTATCTAGCTTATTTATCAAAATCGTATTTGTACCACCGATATTTATTTGTCGGATGTACAGTACATTTGACCAATGTCCTTCATTAAGTAGTGTCCCAATTATAGCCTACGGCCCTTTAATTAAGCGCTGCCCTCAATTTGAGTGCGAAATATTATTAATACAGCCGCTTCGATATAAATGGCCGACTGATGAGGTGCGTCACGTCATTACTTTGATTTTGTTCGCAGAATTTACTAGTTGAAAATTTACTCTATTTACCAAAACGAGAAATCGGTTTTACGATTCGTTGGAGCTGAAAATATCATACAAATCTCATGATTCTTTTGACAACTTGTCAACGATAAAGCATGATAAGATTCCTTTACCTGTCATGGGAAATTCAACCTACGGAACAAAATGGATCAAGGGGATGAAATAAATTGTATTAACGCGTTGTCTGTTTTCCTATAAATTATGTCTCACAGACATGAGAACGTCTCTGTTTGTCTTTTATATCGCTTATTTATCTTTGTCGAGGCGGGTACTATAATTATTATAGGTAACCACGACGATCGAATCGATTTTAATATAAAATTCTCTATTCAATAACTAGAGACGGCTATAAACTTTTGAGTGCTTCAATTCTTAAACTCAAGTAAAAAGTTTTTAAATAAAGGAGGTTTTACTCACTAACATAGAATATTCATACTTCTATATAAAACCTACTTATAGGGTCGATCTTCATGATTAAGTGCTATTTTCTCAGCTTTCTTCATCAAAAGGAATTATGAAGGTGGCAGATGCTAATGATGGGAGATTAGCATTCAGTTATCTCGCCTTTGTTCTCCCGTTAATAGGCGTCTTAGTACCTCTTTCATCATTTATACTGTAACATCTACTTTAGTCCGCTCGACAAAGGAATGTAGGAAGATATGTGCTGATTATAACTGTCGGAACTTGTAACAAACCCGATACAAACTTTTAGCAAACTATGGTGTTGTATGCAGATGCTGACACTAAAAACTATAGCTTCTCAAGCTACCATTATCAGCGGCGTCTGGTGGTACTTTCATACAAACCCTAAAAGCTTATTGGCTTGGCCATAAGGGCAAGCCAAGCTTACCGATTCTGTTTCTGCCCAATCTGCTGGCCTTATGGGCTTGCCATATTGTTGCCCCTTAGACACACCACTGATCCATTACCAACTGATTCTAGATAGATAAATAGAATACAATCTCTAGTCGTCACCCCCCAACATTTATTCCTGTATTACAATGACAAGACTATAGATTTTTAGCTATTACAAGAGAAAATTCATGAGCAAGTATTATACAAGAAGTCATGAATATGATGAATATACCTTTGTAGGGTCTGCCTTTGATTTTGAAACTTCCCAAAAACTATATACTGATCAGTTTGATCACCTGCCCTGTTTTAGACTGAGAACAAAAATATGAGGCTACAACTCCATGAATAATCTTCAAACCATACGGCCCATATTCAGAAATCGATAATTAAACTACAACGTGTAAACGGAAACACTATCCCTCATCGGACGGTCGGCGAGCTCGTATTCACGTAATAACAGCTAATTGATTGATCGCCCCAACATCGGACACACCTGCATAATTACTGCGAGCACACACGGTCAAATTGTGGGTCGGTATTTGATTCATTGTGCGGTAAAGGTGTTAATTGCAACAATAACCATTAATTTTGATATGACATGTAGGTAATTACACTCGTTTATTATCCTCCGAGTTTCGGTCTCGGCGTAAAAAGTATAAAAGAAAGAGAGCAGAGACATCTGCGGCTTTTTCATGCTTTCAGAGGCACAGTGTCACATCACTAACTTAAATTATATCATCATCATCATCTTCCTGCCTTTATCCCAATTTATTTGGGGTCGGCGCAACATGTCTTCTTCTTCCATACTTACTTCTCTATTTTACGCCACTAATTTATATCTGGGGCTTAAAACGCCGCTACGCATATCAGAGTGCGTAATCTAATTGATTGATCGACGCCAAAATAATGAGGTTCTCAATTCATCTGATTTATTTTAAATATTCATTTCTTAGATAAGTAGGGTTTTAGTATCTACACTTTCAATATTTGAAATCGACCCCAAATTAATTGGGATAAGGGCAAGAGAATGATGATGACATTCAATATTTGAAAATCAATGTATTTGTACATAATTAGGGTAGAACTTATAAAGTTAAATAAATGTCAAATTGGTTATGAAAACGGCAAAGAAGGTACCTGATATGATTATTATATGAGGTACCAATGCTTTTCTGGTAAATATAAATGGGCGGAATTAAACACTCTGACACCAGGTAAAGCACTAACCACGCGATATAGAAAGAAAGGTTTTATATAAGTCAATTTAAATAACTCGTTATTTTACGAAGAATCCTACTTATATTATAAACGGGAAAGTTTGTAAGAATGTATGTATGCATGGATGTTTGTTACTCTTTCACGCAAAAACTACTGAACAGATTTGGATAAAATTTGGTACACAGATAGTTTATAACGTGGATTAACACATAGGATAGCTTTTAATAATTTCTTTCTTGGGATAATTTTAGAGTTGTAGCGGGCGAAGCCGCTGGCAGCAACTAGTTATGTATAAATGTCGGATAAAATCAACATTCGGTACCGGAAAATATTCAGATTGGTTTCGGGCTGTTTGATGAGAAATCTTTAGTAAACTCTGAGTCGACTGACAAATCACTAAAATAACAGAGCCCATCATTTGATTTACCAAGCCAATTTTCTTTGGAATTGTTCGGAATTACGAATTATTATTAAACAAAGTTCGGACGCTAGCACGTCAAGCTACAATCTGTCAAATTTCCTTAATAGGTTTTCACCAACGGTTGCAGCGCTGCCGCCGCGCTGCTTTGTAAATCCATTTAAATAAAAACCGGCCAAGAGCGTGTCGGGCCACTCTCAGTGTAGGGTTCCGTAGTTACCTGTCCGTCACAATAAGTGTTCCCACTTATGAGTTTAAAGGTGGATCCATTGTTTTTTTTTTATTTTTTTATATATTTTTTTTTTCATTTTCAAAATGATTTTCCTAGAAAGTCCTTAGAAAGTTCAACTTTTCAGTTTTTTTTCATATTTTCTAAACTTATGGTTCAAAAGTTAGAGGGGGGGGGGGGGACACACATTGTTTTTTACTTTTGGAGCGATTATTTCCGAAATTATTGACATTATCAAAAAATTATTTAGTAAACCCCTATTCATTTTTAAATACCTTTCCAACAATGTATCACACGTTAGGGTTGAAATTAAAAAAAAAACCACTTCCCACCCTAATTGAAAGGCGCAGACTTTTTCAGCAGAGTGATACGCCTAACTTTTGCAGACTTGTAACCATAGGTAACTTGATGTACTTGATATTCAGGATGTTCAGCAGGATCGGGATGATAAATGAAAGACGATTTCTTCAGTAAAAACAAGGGCGCTGCGATGTGGAGTGTAGTGCGTGTGGAGTGTAGGGGAGACGGTGATCTTCGTATGTAGGTGGTGTCTTCAAGCAGCGGTCAATCGAATAGTGAATCAGAATTTTGTGGGCGGGCTATATTTATAGCCTTAACATCTTAGCGCTAGGCGCGGCAGTGAGAAAATGCGGCAACTTTTTGACTGGCCAATGAGAGGCGACTATTTATGATGTATATGTGTGTGTGAGCTGTAAACGCATGTCTGTATATGTGTGTAAGCAGCTTTTATTTATTGTACATAAGACACAATTTGAAATACATAGTTACATACTTGGAAATAGTAAAATCTAGTACATATTAGGTCAGAGTTGAACATACAATGTAAAAATCTTATATATCTAGGTTACATGTGTAGATTTTCTACGTTTTTGTTGTACATAACAAGTTATACTTATGTATTAGGCACTAAAGGGCGCTAAACAGTAAACAAAAGTGGTTCTTTACGTTAATACACAAGCAATAAGGCTCCTATATGCCTTAGAAGTGAATAAAACTATTCTAACAAGGACTAATAACAAAAATAACACGATTACATGGCTAAATTTTACATGCATCTAGCCTTATATCTAAGCTGTTATTTACACTAATAAAACATTTTTTTCCAATTTTTATTTTACCACTTTGGTGATTGATACACATATTGGTACCAAATTTCAGCTTTCTAGTGCTAACGGTCTCAGAGATTAAGCGAGGACGGACGGACAGACAGACATGGCGAAACTATAAGGGTTCCTAGTTGACTACGGAACCCTAAAAACGCGATGTGGCAGCGCTGCAGCCGCGCTGCTGGGTGGTAAATCATGAAATGACTCCTCTCGCTTTGGGCGGAGCCGTAGGGAGTGTCAGGTAGACTTCTACTGACTAAAAACCTCCCATGTTCCTTCTTAGCCTTTTGTGTCCGAGGCCGCAGTATCTCTTTCGAACAACCCGCAGCCCCGACAGGACCTCTACCTAACCCTTCGGGGATTACAGGGTTAATGCTATGTCATGTCACTCACTAATAAACCCATCAAAATACTAAAATACTTTTTTTTTTTCAACAGGAACTGCTCAACGAACTAACACGCGGGCTAGGCAGTACGCCAGAGGGCGCTCTCAACACAATGCTGCAGTTCATCTTCCAACAAAGCACAGCTGACACCCGCTGGCTGCGCCGACGCATGGCCACGGAACTCGCCGAGCTGCTCGCTAAGACGTCTTCTGGAAAGATCTTTGAGTCTTTAACGGTGAGGAATTTAACATAGAGCTTTTTTTTATAACTTACTGAAACACCCACAAAAGGAGGGGCCTTATTTTGGAAGTTGATGGAACAGTGCTGCCATTAGTGATGATGAACTCATTTCATGGGAAAATTAGATAGTGTTTTTATGTTTCACTTTCAGGTGGAGGGACACCGACGCGCAAAAGGTTATCACACCAGTTCTTAATTCTGAACCAAGATATAAAAAAACAGTTGTTCTATACATTTTCCCCGTGTAGGCATTCCAATTTTGTAGGAAACAGCCCATATTTTCGTTGATTGCTGCTGAAAAATGTATTTGTGGCGGCGCTCATTGCAGAATGATTTACTGAATACATGGTTTGTGCGTCGGTGTCCCTTCCATTCTGTACATTGCACTCATGTGACTAAGGTCAGACAAGAAACTTCCTAATCCAAAGTGAGCTTCAATGTGGGGTTTAGTTTCTTTTTAAAATTAACGAAGCCCACACTTTCAACCAAAGAAACTTTGAAGGCGAGAATCGGCTTAACTTCAAAGTTTATTTGACCGTTCTTCCAGATGCTGTCTGAAGAACTATTCATATAAACTTTTAACTACTGATTCTCTCTAAAATAAACTGAACTGTGTCACCCCAAACTTAGCCTGCCTAGCCTTCTCCCGACTATTGGGATCGACTTCCAGTGTAACCGGATACTATTTCTAACTATTTTACATGGAGATAAAGACTGATTGTCAGAGTTTCGGACCACTAAAAACTTGTAACAACTGTCAAAGTACTAAAAATGACAGCCGGGCGGCAACGGCTTTGCGTGCTTTTCGAGACACGAAGGAAAATCGGTATTATGTATAATGGGCACCCATCCACGAAACAGCCAAGGTAATCGCAGTTCAATCCTATAGATCAATAGGGATGTTAACAAAAAGAAACTAATTAGTCCGTCAGATAGATTTCCAAAAAATATTGGACACATATTTTTTCATTTTTCTCGTAAACAAACAATGAAGACGAAACAGTGCTTTGAAAACTCGTGTGACGTCATATTCTAAGACATTAGTATGACATTTCTTAGCGAGCAGTGACGTCACCACCTCCCAAAATCTTTTAAGCGTTTTATCTTCGTCAATTTTTATTGATTTGATAAAACAAAATATACGTATCCAATATTTTTCGATAATCTAACAGACGGACTAATTAGAATCATATTTTTTTTAGTTAGTAAACATCCCTATTCGAGCGACTGTTATATTCATCCACGACCTCCTCAAACATGGAAATCACCCGATAATCAAGATTAATTGAAAAAGCATGAAACAACCACTCACAATTTTTTCTAGGTTCATCGTTTCCTTATAAATCACACTTTAATTACGATAGCAGCACCATTAATAAATGACCGATAACGTTACATTGCGCTATATTCATTATGGAGTAAATATGGGGCGGTTGATCGGTGGTCAATGTATAATGCAAATTGCGTAGCAGTCGCTGATTGCACAAATTATAGACGGCGATGACTAAGTACCACCTGTAATTTCGCTATGATTGTAAATGTCGGTGCGGTTTCAGATAGTTCTTCTTTTCCATTGATCGTAGTTATACTTATAAGAATGTAGATTGAGCGTAGCTCGAAGTTTTAGTAGGAGGTTTTAGCTTGTTCTGACCTCCTGAGAGTGTCAATCCTTGCGTGAAGTTCTGACGGCCAAAAGAGCTTGAAGTAAATCTGGTCCACGACGGACGACTTTTTTCTGTTAATTTACTAGGTAAGTACCTATGTTCAATTGTTCATAATTGAGGACAAACTGCTACTGGGAAATCCTTTATAAAATAACCCAATAACACTGCCCGACCTGAGGATTGATCCCAGGACCTCATTCTTAGTATTCCCCATTACGTCCACTCAACCAACGAGGCAATTTATTCAATTGTCCATGATCGAGGATAACCCTCGTTCTCTAAGAGGCTTTTAAACTGACCGAGGACCACTTGTGAACTTAATAATGCGAATTTCGTTTCTACCGATATCCTTGCCATTTCTATATTAAATGTAATCCATAATATAGCACGGGTAGTTAGTTTTAGTTGACAAACTATTCGCTCCAATGACCACTGGTTTGCGGTTCAATCGGCGCCAACGATTCGTGACCGACGATGTGAAAACGCCCCACCCGACTCGGAACGAATTATAAAAACTGCTAATGGATAATATTATGTTTATCGTAACGTCAACACATACTTAGCGTTTGTTAAACGATTATACCTTTTTACCCGACTACGGCGAAGCCAAAAGGAAGGGTAATGATTTTGGCAGTCTATGTATTTATTTGAGGTCTAATCGCCATGTATCAATATTCAATATCGAATATACCAGCCGTCGATTCAGACCCTCATTAAAATCTTTGGTAGGCTTCAAGTCATAGCATTTTGTAATCCTAATCATTATTCATTATTGAATCTAAAAGTTATCTTTGTCCTTTTTTTGATGTTACATCGAAAACAAATGGAAATGAAAACCAGCCCTATATCATCATCAATTTATTTGGGATCGGTGCACCATGTCTTCATATTCCATACTTCTTTTACTAGTCAACTCATCAGGCACCTCTCCTTTCTTCAGGCATATCATCCTTTGCACAGTCCATCCATCGTTTCTTTGGTCGTCCTCCACTCTTATTGCTATCTACTTTCATACTCAACATTTTCCTCATTCCTCCGCATCACAGTTCATACAACCATAACTGATCACCACACAACTAAAAAAAAACTACCCCTAATGAATACAAAAATATTGATGTATGGAGGATCCCCAAATTAAAGATAGACGCTCAATCTATTATGTGCGGTGAAGCGTGAAGGTCGACAGGATAGATAGATAAAATCATATAATGAAAAAACTTGTTGTGCCGACCCCAAGTACCACGAGATAAGGGTAGGAAGATGATGAACAACATCAAACAAGTCTGAATCGGGGGCATCTTGATTTTTTAAGTACCTCGTCTGCGATTGAGTGTTCAAGTATTGTATGATTCGTTGACTACTTAATTTAAAGTATAGCAATGCTTGGCTCCAAAGATATCTTCTTTCTCGAAGTAGGTATTAAGACCGATGTAAGGAAGACACTTCTCGTAGGACTTATCTCTTGAGAATAAATAAATCTCTTGACAATTTTGTCTTAGAATAAATCTGTTGCTACAGGTTGAGCCAAGAAAATTCCTTTCTTAAGAAAAGATTTCTAGGTACTGAACTTACAAATTAAGTTTCCTACCCAACCCTTGTTTCCAAGAAGCAGTTCTTGTGAAGCAGACCTCATAATTATTTGTACCTCTTTTAACAACAGTTCTTAAAAAATTGAAACATGAGTAATATTGAAAATCTGTACCTCCCTGTTTTATAACGTGCAAGTAACATTCAACCTTAGGATATTGAAGCATTGAGGTACCTACGAGGTTTATTTAGAAGGTTTATAGAACGTCTTGCGCGTACTAATTAGTTAGTTTTAAAGCTTTATAAAAGCTCTGTGGTCCGGGGTTAGCCCCTACCAGTTTGAGTACCTGCTTCCCAGGAAAAAACTTTTGCCCTTTTTACGACGTTTTCTTCAGTGATTTTGCGCAAAGGTTCCGAAGTCTGAAACTTTTGTTTTTAGGTATTCCCTCAGGCAAACACGTATAAAATAATATTTTCTTTTCATTTTACTTATATTTTCTAAAGAACTATGAGGTCGTAGTACGCCCGAGGGTACATGTATCATTAGAAAATTCGTAACAATATTTACGTCTTGTTATCAAGTTAATGTTGCTTGTAAGGCTTTGAAGGTTATGTTCTAGAGTTCATAGACTCGTGTTTAACGAGATATCATCGTCTCGTGTAGATTATCCACTCGGGCCTCAACTGACTCGAGTACATACTTAAGCATAAAGCCGATATTAAGTGCATATGATCTTCGCTCAATATTCGCGACGTGATAGATCGCAGAGGGGAGAACGGTGCTATCAAATTTCCATATTATTGCTTGACTACAGACAACCGACATTCCTTTGAACCCTTTCGTTAACCATATTACCTGTTCCTCTGCAATAGACCGACAATAGGTCAATTGTGCTCTCCGGCCTGCCGGTTTGTTTGGATGAGTATTATTTTGCAGTGTTCCCGTTTAAATTTGTTGAAGGTCTAATGCTGATCTTCGGAGATATAAAATGGAACTCTTCAATAGACAGCAAATCTCTCGTGAACCGATTGCAAAAAAAAAATGAATGAAACAAACGGCGTTCGACTGTCGAGGAGAACCACGGAACAGAAAGAACAGTGGAAATGCAAAGTAGGCGTAGCACGGCTGTCATAACTTTGCAGTGTACTGCAAACTCTCAGATTTTTGACTTAGCCGTGTTTTGACATCGCTTCGAGTCGCTAGTCTCCCGCCTATTTAATTTTTGCATTAATATGCCGTATTGTCACGTATTGTGCGATTTTGGAGCGTAAAAATGACTGTAGAAAAAAAAAATCTTGAAAACGGAGGTGTTTCCTATCATCGGTAGATACGATTTTATTTGTTTTCTAATAAAATCGTAGTAAATATCAATTTTCTAAAATTTTCTAAAAATGTGACAATCTGTCATGTTATTAGAAAATTATAATCAACCTTTTCCGATTGAAATAAAGTTTATTTTAGATCGAATGTCGATTGTTATATTTTGAACAAGAATCTTTTTTGTTCTCGAAAGTTCCATGCTACTCAATTAGTGATGTGGTTAAGATCGGTTGCAGATTTGATCGATAGATATCGATAAAATAAAACAATGTTATACTTACTGTTTAACATTTCAATACAAAGATCCTATAATATCACATAAAATTCATTTTGAGAGGTGTACCCGTACAACATTAAAGTTACATGTTTTGTAGCTAATATAGAATCAAACTTTTACAAATTTTAATAATGATTGAGAATTGCATTGACATTTTACGTAAAAACTGACACAATAATATTGACAATTTATGTTTTTCTTTTGTATGATGGCATCTGAAATATACCTGTTTAAATAAAGTATGAATGTAAGGACCATAGAGACCACCAAACCATAATAATAAAGTGATTATTATTATAAAGATACTAGCTGATGCCCGCGGCTTCGTCCGCGTGAATGTCGGTTACCGCGACCGATGTCGGCTATCGCGACCAAAAGTAATGTCTTCATCCCTTCCTTTCAACCCTTTTTTCGCACCAAAGATGAACGCGCACCTGACCGCACCGCAATCGCCGCAGTCATCGCATTTTATAAATCTTTATATGAAATAGTATATGGCATCACGCACCTATCCGCGCCGAACCATCCGTATTTTCTAAATCCTGACTGGTTCCACAAGATTCCACAACCTTAAAAAGTAGCCTATGTCGTTTTTCAGGCTCTAGACTATCTGTGTACCAAATTTCATTCAATCGGTAGTTTTGACGTGAAAGCGCGACAGACATCGAGAAACTTTCTCATTTATAATATTTGTTTAAATGAAATCCAAAATGTTCACTAGTAAATAGTATTATGCTGCAGTGCAATAATTACAACATTCTAATTGGCTCTAAGTTGGAAGTAGTTTAAAAAAAGTATCATCATTCATTAATCTTGTGTTAGGTTTCCCAAAGACGCATGCATCCGCAGACGGGTAAAAAGTCAATATAATTTCTCTTTTATGTTAACTCCTTAGAATTTTCTCGTAGAAAACTCTGTTAGTATTTATTTGTTTGGGTTTGTTGTAAAAAGTTTTATGCAAGTAATAAAATATTGTATTTTATTTTATTATTTACAATTATTATCAGGTACAATTATTTGTTTATAATACTACAAACTTTTTTTCAAAATAAATTGATTATCTATCAATATCGATAATATAGATAAAAGCTTAATGTGTCTCTTCCTTGGCCGAGTAGCAAAAAATACAGACCTGTGACGCGAATATAATCCTTATTACTGCAGTTTTTAAGTGTATTATTGCGTCCATTGAAAATACTGCCATCTATGGACGAGTAGCGGAATTTACTAGGCAATAATTTCTAGTATGATTGCTGATTACAAAACGTCGTATTTTATTTCTGAGTGAAGCAAAATAAATCCTATCGTAATACCACGAAGGTATATTTTTAAAATGTAGAATCTGTGAGTTACGCTAGTTGTGATTGAAATTGAAACGACCAATCAAACAAATTGTGTAGTTGTAGTGCACTGTATGATTAATGGTTTGATTGTGTTAGTTTGGCGACACTGGTTCCGATACAGATTTCGTCACTTAGCACTTCTACCTGTTTTTTCTGTTCTGTGAGGAGAACACACGTGTACACCGTATTTTAACTTACTTCTGATTTATACTATCTAAAGTACAAACAAAAGTGATACTAAGAACAATAACACTTACGTACAAAATAGCGTGAACTAGAGTGACAGTGCTACTTCAAACGAATTGTATTGAAATTACAACGTGCAGTGCGCGACAGTTGCCGTAACCGCTCTTCACCACCTCGGGGAAAGGAGACGAAACCATAACGCACGCATTTTTTAACTCGTTCGCACACTGACCACGGACCCTGTGAGTGCGTGCTACGTCACTGCCATATTATAAAGATGAGTGCACAACAATCTTCGGCCGAAATAAATATGAACTTATGCAACAAAGGAAGTGGATCACTTACTGATCTACGTACGTTGGTAAAAGAAGATGGCAAAATCTCGCTGCGAAAAAGGAAGCAGAACTTTGAGGGCGAAGTCATGCAAGAAATGTCCGACTTACGATCTGAAATGAAGAACTATTTCCAAGCCTTCAGCGAAAAACTAAACGAAATCTCGAGCAATCTATGTCAAGAAATGGTTGAGGTTAAAAATGAAATAAAAAACATGAAAAACGCGACCAATATTCTTACATCTGAGCAGACTGACATTAAGGAAGAATTGAAAAAGCTGAAAATCCAAAACTGTACTTTCCAAGATGAGATAACCCTTCTCAAAACCGAATTATCTTCCGATAAATATAATAAAACATCGCGCGAAGGAAACAAAAATCAGCCACAGTTCGATTGTGAGTACATGGCCTTAGAAATTCAAGACCGCGCAAAGCGACAGTATAATATTATTATTGGAGGTATATGCGAAATAAGTGACAAAAACTCAACAACAAGGCGTGAATACGACACTAATCAAGTGCTTAGTATAATTCAAACAATTTACAAGGAATGTCCCTCCCCTATGAGATGCATGCGTCTTGGCAAGTATAACTCGGAAAAAACTAGATATCTTAAGGTTACCTTCCAACAGCAAGAAACAGTTATGCACATTCTGCGTAACAAATCGAATCTCAACAATGAGAACGTTCGCATATTACCGGATCAAACGCCAATGCAAATAAAACATATGAAAGATCAACGTGCGGAATTGAAACGACGAACGAAAAGTGGTGAATCAGATCTCACGATAAGGTACATAAATGGAATACCAAAAATAATAAAAAATCCAGCAAAAAACTACTCACAAAACAAATACCTCAACAATGCAACTACGACACTTCCGATTTAGATAACGTGACTTATCAATACGTAGATACCTACCAAAATATATGTACATCCCCAGCCTCGTTAAGAATGTTTTATGCTAATGTGCGTAGTTTGGTAAAACCAGGGAAGCTTGATGAATTAAAATGTATCCTACGCGGCTTTAATCATACCATACACATTGTGTTGTTAATAACAGAAACATGGATCAAGTCTAAAATTGATGCCGATATGCTGGATATACCCAACTACACACATATATTTAATTTAAGGAAAGATTGTATAGGTGGGGGTATTTCTATGTACATACACAAAAGTTTAAAATTTGATATAAAAGAGGAGAAATATGAAAGCGGTAACAATTTTTTATGGGTAAACTTAGTAAAACACTCTCTTACCATTGGTCTAATTTATAAACCCCCAAATACGAACCTGAGCGACTTTCTTAACATTTACACACAAAGATTGGATAGAATCAAACGCAAGACAATTATTTTTGGGGACTTTAATATCGACCTACTAAGTAGTGAGCGCAAAACAACCGACTACACAGATGCTATACAAGAATCAGGATACTATATAATAAACAATATACACGAAAATTACTGTACTCGACAAACTAAGAACACAAAAACCATAATAGACCATGCATGTACTAATATATGGAACGCTAAGGTACACATGGCAATAATTGAATCAACACTATCAGACCACAAACAAATCTACCTGGAACTCAAACAATACAAACAGACCCTAATACGAAAAGTCCAATATGATGCAATAGATTACAAAGCTCTGTGTGAGAACATGCTAAAATATGTCTCGACAGAAGAAATAAACCGCTATGCCATTCTTGAACAATATATAATAAAGAATATAAATGAATCAAAATTAAAAAAAATACAAAATATTAAACCTACCACAAAAGGACTGGATCAATAAAACAGTAATTAACTATATTAATGAACGAAATCAATTATGGCGTGGTTGTTTGATGGATCAAGAAAATGTTCAACTGCAATCTAAATATAAAACTGCTAAAAAAAGAGTAGAATGTAAAATAAAAGAAGATAAAAAGAAATTCTATTATGACGCTTTTTCAAACTGTAGGAAGAACCCCAAACAAATGTGGAAATTGATTAACACCCTAGCTAAAAATAAGACAAACGATGTCTGTACTCTTCCTAAACTGACGGTTGACGGCAAAGACATAACAAACGGTAAAGAAATCTGTAACGCGTTTAATAACTATTTTGCTACTATTGGCTCTCTGTTGGCCCAGAATATAACACAAACTAATTCTAACCCACAAATTACATTAAATACGCCAGATACAGACCTTCAACTAACCACTTTAGAACATTGTACTGAAGATGAGATATCAAAAATAATAGATAATTTGGATAATGCTACCAGCAGTGGGATTGATGGAATCACAACAAAATCTATAAAATGTATTAAGAACCTAATCTTAACTGACCTAACTAATTGCATTAATGTTTGCTTTGATAGTGGCGTGTTTCCGGACAGTCTTAAAATAGCTAAAGTTACCCCTATATACAAGTCGGGAACTAAAACTGACCCCGGAAACTACCGACCAATCTCAGTGCTGCCTGTTATATCCAAGATATTTGAAAAAGTTTTATATACACGCTTATCTAAACATTTAATTGATACTAACTTTCTTTACTCGCACCAATATGGTTTTCGTCCACACTCCAGTACACTTTCGGCTGCTGTTGATTTAATTACTAAAATAAAAGAAAACATAGACAAGAAACAATTAGCTCTAGGTGTCTTCATTGATCTAAAGAAAGCATTCGATACTGTTAGCCATATTATCCTTCTGAAAAAGCTAAAAATCATTGGAATTACTTCTACAGCCTACAAAATGTTTGAGTCTTATCTTGCTAATCGGCAACAGATCGTCAAATTAGATAAATTTACAAGTGACCCGGCCAATGTACAGTGCGGAGTACCTCAGGGATCGGTCCTAGGACCATTGCTTTTCCTCATATTTATTAATGACATTAGTACAGCTGGACTGACTGGACATGTGTCACTGTATGCAGATGACACTTGTCTTTTTTACTTTGGTGATTCCATCACTGATGTCATCTCAGATGCACAGAAAGATCTTGATATTTTGAATATATGGCTTAGTCAAAACCTCCTAACTATGAATGTTAGTAAAACTGCCTACATAATTTTTTCAGCAAAGAATAAAAAAATACCATCATTTCCAAATCTTATAATAAATAATCAACCGTTACGAAAGTCAACGCATGAAAAGTATTTGGGCCTAATAGTGGACAGTAAGTTGACATTCAGACCGCATATTGACTACATAAAATCTCGAATACTCCCACTAACCGGAGCCATACGTAACATTGCAAAATGTGTACCCTACAAGCTAAGACATACTATTTACAACACGCTAGTCAAACCACATCTGGAATATCTGATCCAAGTATGGGGACAAGCTGCAAAAACAAATCAACAACACCTACAACGAACACAAAATAAAATCATCAAAGCCCTCTTCAATTATAACTACGCTACTCCTACAGAATTACTCTACAAAAAAACCAAATTATTTAACCTACAACAATTGTATACATACCATACATGCATGACTATCCGAAAGATCCTTAAGACCAACATACACACAAATATTTCATTCACACAAAAGACTCGTAGATATAATACCCGTAATCAAGATGACCTAGAAGTACCAAGAGTGAGAACCCTGTGTGGCAGAAAAACTATACAGTACGAGGGGGTTCGGCTATACAATAAATTACCCAAAAAAATCAGAGAGTGTACAAGCATACCAACATTTAAAAAAGGCCTAAGAAATTTTATATTAGACACATAAGTTTAGCTTTTTATATCGGCGTTGTAACGCCCTTTAACCTACCTACCTACCTACTACCTACCTACCTACTACCTACCTACCTACTACCTACCTACCTACTACCTACCTACCTACTACCTACCTACCTACTACCTACCTACCTACTACCTACCTACCTACTACCTACCTACCTACTACCTACCTACCTACTACCTACCTACCTACTACCTACCTACCTACTACCTACCTACCTACTACCTACCTACTACCTACCTACTACCTACCTACTACCTACCTACCTACTACCTACCTACCTACTACCTACCTACCTACTACCTACCTACCTACTACCTACCTACCTACTACCTACCTACCTACTACCTACCTACCTACTACCTACCTACCTACTACCTACCTACCTACTACCTACCTACCTACTACCTACCTACCTACTACCTACCTACCTACAACCTACCTACCTACTACCTACCTACCTACTACCTACCTACCTACTACCTACCTACCTACTACCTACCTACCTACTACCTACCTACCTACTACCTACCTACCTACTACCTACCTACCTACTACCTACCTACCTACCTACTACCTATCTACCACCTACCTACCTACTTCTACCTACCTGCCTACCCAATTACCTGCTAAAAAAGAAATAAAAAGAAATTGTGTGATGCCATATCTTGTCACATCTAGCACTTTAATTTTGTTTCCATGTTTGCTTGGTAAGTGTTTGGCAGCTGGACTTGTTTGTTTTGTAAATTGTGATCGCTTACCCTCATATTTTGTTATTTTTTACTATGAACTTAAATTTCTGTACCTTCAGATTATGTTATTTTTTAGTATACCAGTAAGTGAATTATTAGTAATTCTTGTTAAGGAATATATGTTCATAAACCATATGTTATTTTATATAGATAAACCTTGGTGTTTACCGTTCGGTCTCTTGGATGGCTTGAACGTCGTATCTAATGTAAACCTACATATTGTTAATTTTAGTTAAGTTTCTCTTTTAAGTGAACTGTAAATGTTCTTTGAGAAATAAATGTCTTTAAACCGAAACAAAAGTCAACGTCTTCTGAAGCTAAAGTATTGTTTTACTTTTTTTGCAAAAGACTAAGCCGAACATTGCAAATCTAACACAATATTTCAAATAGCCAAAACATTAACGACTTTAATCCCTTTCACAGCTACGCTCCCTAGAAGTGGGCACGGAGTTCCCGACCATCACGAACCTGCGGCTCCAGTCTGGTGAATTAGAAGAGGATGGGGCTCGTCTCAGAGCCCTAGACCTGAAGTTTGACCTGGCGTATGATGGCAACTTCCGCATCGATGTGGATGCTGTCATGCTGCTGGGAAAGATCGCTAACATATCTATTACTGGTGAGTTTAAATGATATGTAAATTAATGCCTATAAGGGCGATATTTGAACTCTCAAAGGCTATATTTCAGGTGACAAGTAGTGTTGAAAACACATTGTTGATACGTAAAGCAAACAACGGTTGCTGTTGGGGAAAAACCTGGATGAGGCTAGCACAGGACCGTGGAGATCGGTACAAGAAAAGAGAGACCCTAATGGGTAGTAGGGTATTCCTATTCACCCAAATTTGACTAAAAAAATCTAATTAGTCCGTCAGATAGATTTCCAAAAAATATTGGACATGTATTTTTTCTTTTTTCACGTAAACAACAAATTAAGACAATACAGTGCTCCGAAAAGTCGCGCGACGCCAAAGTTTGGTACATTTTTTACCAGAAAGTGACGTCACCAGCCCCCTAAGCTCTCACAATCTTTGACACGTTTTATTTTCGCAAATTTTTATTAATTTGATAAAACAAAAAACACGTATCCAATATTTTTCGATAATCTAACAGACAGACTAAACAGAATCATATTGTTTTTAGTCAGTCAACTACCCTATTCAGGCTGTGGATGATGATGAAAAACACAAATAGTCGTACATCGATCCCTATATTGCCTATAATACAGATTATATTAAAAGCATCAATAGATTTAATATAGTTTTTTGTGACATTTTATTAGTTTACAAAATTCTGTGTACCTAAAATCTAAGTCACCTTTGGCATTGTTAAAATCTCCTTTTCAGTCAAAATTTTGATAAAGAATCCACTTCTCTATTCCCGCAAAATTAACATGGTATCTCTGCCAATAGTTACTTAAGAACCTGAATATAAATTATCGAAGACAAAGAGAACTTTACCGTTGCATGAACTTCGGGAACCGAATTTGTAACTTGTGAAAGAACCTTGAATGCTCTAATGTTCATCTTACTTTGTAAACTTCAACAGAGGGCCCAATTTAATATTCTTTGTTTCCACATAAAAGAACAACACCAGACTTGGCGCTCCTTTCAACCATCTTCGTTAAACAATGAAAAAAGTCTCCATGGAGTTTCTTACCCATTTGTTTCCATAGAGTTCTTAGCTTTGGAACAACAGTACTTTCATAAGTTTAATAAACCTTCTGACATTTAAAGGTTTTTTAATGCTTTGAGAATGAGCTAGAAGGGAATTTTAAAAATACCACATTCTTTGACAAGCTCTTTAACAAGTTTTTGTGTCGTATACAAAGTCACCCACTTTTTCATTAAAGCTATTTTTTTTACCCGACTACGGCAAAGCCAAAGGAGGGTTATGATTTTGACTGGCTATGTATGTATGTATGTATGTATATTTGTATGTATGTATGTATGTATGTATGTGTGTATCTTCATCTGTTCCCTCATAGCTTCTAATCTCCTTAACGGAACTCGACATATGAGGTATCGTTAGAACCGTCTTAACTTTCCGCTGAACATAGGCTACGTGACGTGTCACAAAAAGCGATTTGGCGCCCTCTAGCGGATAAAAAGTAAGGCTTAAAAAATAAAAATGGAGATAAATACGCCGTGTTTGGTATCATTTGAAAGGGCCTCACTTGTACATTTCCAAAATATTGTTCAAATTTAAAATCACGCCCTCTAGCGGACAAAAAACCAAGAGTAAAAAAAAAAATAACACCAAAATTGTTTAAATAAAAAAAAAGTAAAAGACTAAAACCCGACTACGACAAAAAAAAACGACGCTGAAAAAGTATGAAACAAGATTTTCAGGATAGAACAAAAAGAAAAGCCGTAGTCACACGTTATAGGTACCAACCTAAACACTTTAATACCGTGTGACTACGGCTTTTCTTTTTGTTCTATCCTGAAAATCTTGTTTCATACTTTTTCAGCGTCGTTTTTTTTTTAATTTTCAGTGGAAAGCATAAGCGGCAACGTTAGGGTAATGTTCCGTCGCAATCCATACACTCATTGGGCGCTAGCCTTCGAGTCGCCACCCAAGCTTGAGCTACGGGTGCGAGGACGGTTCCAGGGAAGGCAGATCAAGCCTAGACTGGCTTCGTTAGTCGCTGCACATATTAGGAGAGCGGTGGCGCAGAGGCATACTCTGCCTAATTATAAGATACGGTAAGTTTTACTTTTTTGTTTTTTACTAGTCCATTGTACTGCTTGGTAAGGCCTCTCCTTCCTCCTTTCATACTTCTCTATCTTGTGCGATCTCTGGCCATGTTAGCCCCGCAAACATCAGTCGACCTCGATAGCGTTGTCCTTCCACAGGCGTTCAGTGTTTGACGATCTTTACTCATCTCTTCGGGTGGCCTGCCCACTGCCACTTGCAGCCCGTCACGACAAACCACTGAAACATTTACCTTGCAGAGATGTGTTTATAACATCATAATTATGTCTCTATCATCCCAACGATTAGTAGAAAGAGAATTAAATCCATTTAGTGGATTTGTTGTAAAAGTGGGCCTTAGAGCGGCGGCCTCCTAATTTTCTCACTATAAGATAATCAATTCAACTTAACAATGAATAGTAAAAGGTTTTTAAGAGAGATTCCACACTGAGGATAACTTAGAACAAAGTGAAGAGGTCAATCACGAAAGGGTACATACTTAAGTCAAAAGTATCCTGAATAAGCAATGAGTAAGTGGATAAATGGATCTATTCTACTTGACTTTTTTCAACTTCAGACTTAGGAAAAACGAGTGATTTACGCCCAAATACTCGAACGTCACTCAATTTTAAGTAGCCCTCAAAACTCCTGCTATCTCTGTCACTCTGCGTTAAAGTAACAAAGACAGCACGAGAATTAAGTGCAACTTAAAATTGAGTGACGTTTGAGTATTTGGGCGTTAGATCTTTAAAAACTTCATAACATAAGTTTAAAATGGCCACGTAGCGCGTAAAAAGGGTGGGCAAAGATTGTCACTCATTGAATGCCTGTCAGAGGAAATTGCCGTCGAAGTAGACCGCGGCAAAGATGGTGTTTTTTTTGCGGGGCATACATGACCAGATATCGCACAAGATAGAAAGGTTTGGAAGAAGAAAAGGGAGGCATTTGCCCAGCAGTGCGACACATAATAGGTTAATATTTTTTTTTACCAAACCGCGCTTGTTCGTTCGTCGTATGCATTCGTTTATTTAAAAATTCTATCAAACAACCTGATTGACAAAAGTACCTAAATCTTTTTCCAGGTACAAACCATTTTTCCCGAAGTCAGACCCCGGCAGCACAGAGGGTGACGAAGGGCCCTGTCCACACGGGCGACTGACGGTGCGACTGATGGAGGTGACGCGCCTGCAGTGGTCCGGGGGAGTGGCCACTGTGCGCGCGGCCTTAGCTGTTGACTCGCATGGATGGGTGAGATACTGAATTACTGAAACTACACACATTCCAGACTTTTTTCAAAGCCGTACGCGTGTACTTACTTTCTATAAAATTATGTCACTTAAAATAATAATCCTATAAATGATCAAATTTTTCAACCGTAGTTCAACGCTCGAAATGCCCGTGTGTGCGTTCGTCGGTGTTATCGCTGCACACAAACATAGCATCCCACCGAAATTGCCTAAAGTTCCGCAAGTCTTGTCTGTACAAGGCCCCTTAATGTTCTGCACTGTGTTGTAGGCGTTAGTAAACACGCAAGAACTACTAAATTGCACCCTACCCTCATTGCCCAAAACTTTTCTGTTGCGTCTTGTTGATGTGTGTAACCTACCTTCTGATTTGTTATTTTTGTACTTGTTATGCTAAGTCGAAATATTATTGTAATGGTAGTTTTAAGATACATATTTGTTTTTGGTTTTTATCTACGCTAACTGGCAGATAACATTGTAAACTTATATTTATGTTTTTCTCTGTAAGTGAATTTGTAATTCTTTAGAGAAAATAAATATCTTTAACCGTAAATACCTCAACTGCTTCGTTGGTCTAGTGGTTGACTGCGACTGCTGAGTATCGGTCGAATGTTCGATTCCCGGGTCAGGCAAATTTTATTGATTTTCATGGATTTTCATCATAAATTCTTCAGAAGCCGCCGCGGAGTCTGGCTTTGTGCCTAGCTTACATCAATAAGCTCGCCCCCTATTAAATGGGACTTAAACATAAGTTTCCAATAATTGTTGCGGGACTACAGTACACCTCTGCCTAACTCTTCAGGGGTTACAGGCGTGATGATATGTTATGAAACTTAATAAATTGTTTTGAATAACTTAGTCAATTACTATTTTCCAATGTTTTAAAATATGGTTATCTAACACGGAACATAATGAAACGCAAATAAGCATGCCGTTTTTTTTGCGGAAACGATTTAAAATATTCCAACACTAATTTGCTCCAAGACCTCATTTAATATTCCTTACTTCTTATCTATTTCCCGGTATATCGCATCACCGAGGAATTGAAGTCTCGATTGTGGGAATCGTATTCTGCTTTTACTCCACATCTCATAGGAGCCTTCTATTTTCCAGGACTAAAAAGCCTTTGTTAATGTACGAACAACTTATTTTTACAAGGTGTAAGGAACAGCCCTCCGCAGACTGATGGGATGTATTCAGTATTTCATACTAAGATGACGGGTTAAAGAAATTATTTCACTACGATATGGGAATATTTGTTTTATTTCCTCATACACAATGTATTGGTACCATGCTTCGATCAATAATAAGGTACCATGAAAACACTTATCGAACGGCATGGTACGCACTTATCGAACGGCAAGCCCAACGACGAGTTCGGTTAACCCTGTAGCTAGACATGAAATGGAGAGCAGATTTCACGCGTCGTTCGTTAGAGTATTTCAACATCCATTGTTGTTTTTATTTATCCGTATTATTTACAGAAATTGGGTGCTGCGTACAGAGTGTGTCATATGCTACTCATGTTATATTAAAATAGAGGAATAGTGAGAAGTCTAAAAAAAATGAAAATCCCAAGAAAAATTCAGGTGGAATATGATTCAGAATGTGCTAAATGCATCTGCTCCCTATCTGTTTGCGGAGGGCTCTTCCTTACAAAAATGTAGATTTGTCGCTGCGAGTCAAAACAAAAGCACACTCACACGTAAATACATCGTAAATATAACTGTGGATTAAGAAATTCATAACTTCGTTTTCTTCTCCCAAGGTATCTCTTCGCCGCGGCGTGCTAGTCCTAGACGTAGTGTTGCCAGCCGTGGCGGGGCCGCTGGGCCTCGTGTGTTGCCAGGGTGTGGGCGCCGTGCTAGTGGACACTGTGGTACCCATGTCGCCTGCTTACCGCGCCGATTTGAGGAGGGATGATGTCGTGCTGGCTATCGATAATAAACCCGTCAATAATGTTGCTCAGGTAATGTTTCGAATTGAGAATACTGTTTTTTAGAAAAGTATTTCTTTGATCTAGAAAACTATTTTAAACAGAGTGACTTTAAACTTGAAGTTTAAACGATTTTCATCATGATTTGCTTAGCCTCTTCCCAAATATGTTAGGGTTGTTTTCCAGTCTAACTGGATGCCAGTATTTTCCATGAAGCTACGGCTTATCTGACCTCCACAATCCAGTTAGTACTGGGTCATACGATACCCGTTGGTAAGACTGGTTGTCAGTCGTAAGAAGTAGTCAGTGGTCCGACCCCTGACTACTTCTTACGACTATCAAATATCTATAAATGACAGCCGGGATCAACGTGCTTTCCGAGGGTCGGTGGAAATTCGGTATGTAATGGGTGGTTACCTATACCCATCCACAGACAACCTATAGGCTGGCGTCTGTAAAAGCCTTACTAATATTATTAATTCGAAAGTAACTCGAGTGTCTGTCGCGCTTTCACGCCAAAACTACTGAACCGATTTAAACGAAATCTAAATCGGTTTAGTAGTTTTGGCTACTTTTAATGCGAAAAAGGGCTGAAAGGGGGAGATGAAAAGATTAATTTAGATCGCGATAATACCGACATCCACGCGGGCGAAACTGCGGGAATCAGCTAGTATTTTCATATTGGAATTGATATATCCTGTAACCTTCATCTTTCCACCAACAGGTAGGCAAACTCCTCCGCCTAGTAGAACGGCGCGCGGTAACAGTGCGAGTGAAGCGCGGCGGTGGCGGCGCAGGCGCAAGGCGGGACGAGGCTACCGAGCCCAAGCGGATGAAGCCCAACTTCTCCTTCAGGAGGGTTTCAGAGGTCATGGAGGGAGTGCGGCTGCAGGGTATGAGGGCGGCAGCGTCTAAGAGTAATTTACAGGTTAGTGGAATTTTGTGTAGAATGAAACTAAGAGTAGTAGTACTGGTTTGTTTATCGATCCCCATTACCAGAAAATAAACTTAACTGGTATAGACGCCAGAACATCAAGCTACTATCGCTACAGCATTAAGTTCAAGGTTTTGGGTAGCGACATGTGCTATTGTCTGTACTACACTTCAAAGCAACTAATAATGCCAATTGGCATTTCAAAAGTCATACTCACCTCACTTGCAATTGTCTACAAAAATCACCAATCCTGTTGCTTAGCTTGGTTGGTTTTGTGCAGAAAAGTTGGCAACATAAAGTACAGTTACCCATTATATCCATAGGTTACTTTTTCAGAGATACGCAAGGATGTGCACAATTTTTCGTATTTAAGTAACTAATCACAAAGTTACCTTAGCTCAAGCTGTAAAAAAACTATGTTATTAGTTTGTACCACATATCCCTTATCGCGTATCTGGTGAAAGAGCCATACGATTGCCAGAACTAAGATTTTCTTTTGAACTAACTATTACATAACGATATAATGTTCCACTTCATCAGGACCCCGAATCCAGCCCAGCAAAAACAGTAGAACCACAAAACGAGACTGATGCACAAGCCAAACCGAACACAAAAACTGAGCCAGCACGCCCACCGAAAGCTTCCGAACTGCCTGCTTCGGCTAACTTCGGGCTTCGGAAGCGTCGCTGCTCCGTAGAAAATAAGTCTTCCGACAGCTCAGCTGGTAGTACCCCGCCAGCCTCCGGCGCGAGCACACCTTTACATCTTATAAACAAAACTGTCAAACACCCAGATATACCTATCATTAGAACTGACTCCTCAGAATGTAGGATACAAGAGAAGGAGGCTGCCGAAGAAGAAGAACAAATGTTCGAAGTCGGAGGCCCTCGACAGTGCGAACACGTAGAAATATGCCAAATGTTCTGGACGAAACAAACACCTTTGAAACCTATCATTCCTTTTGACGAAGAAACTGAGTTCAAGCTCAATGAGAACCACAAATATCTGAACATCAATGTTTGGGCGACAGTGGCTGGCGAGAAGGAAGAGATTCTGTTAGGGTATCTAAATATTCCGCTGACAGCTTTGTTGGCTGAATGCCAGGATTCCACGGTGCCCCATCATATGAAGAGGTACCAGTTTCTGCCGCCAGATG
Organism: Diarsia dahlii; assembly: GCA_949775195.1. Classification (NCBI taxonomy): domain Eukaryota; kingdom Metazoa; phylum Arthropoda; class Insecta; order Lepidoptera; family Noctuidae; genus Diarsia; species Diarsia dahlii. The sequence continues at coordinate 19,279,001 of OX459191.1, read as the reverse complement.
TCGATATTAAGTTCAGGTAAGAATAACGCTAGATGGCGTTACATGTGGCACATTTTACTCAGATCTATGTGATTTGTGATGCTGCTGAACTGCTACTACCTATTGCTCTTTTAATAAACTTGATATTATCGCTTAAGCCTTGCACGCATATCACATTGTATTATTTCCGAAGTCAAGATGCGCATTTTGCGCATTGATGAAACTTCATGCGTAAATCGCTATTGATGCGCAAATGTAAAATATTTACACGTGAACTATTTATATTTCGACACTAACAAAACTCTTTTATTGCATGTCTCACACACAAATCACAAGTAAGCACTTTTTTAGACTTTTATTATTTATGGAACAAGGATCCAAACTTTGTACTCATATAGGTCTAGCTATAAGAGTACAAAGTTTTTTTCAGGAAATAGGGCTGCTTTTACGCACATATTAAACGTTACGTCATCAGTCAACCATACCTACATAATACAGAATTGGACATTTGCCTAATATTTAGGGAAATCTCAACAAAGAGACGAGATACCTAAAATTATCATGTCATGGTATTACACCACATGGGAATAAGTGTAGTTGTACCTTTGTTATCAATCAATATGGGGCCATCCTTTAATCATCTGAGGCCACTTTTTTTGTCGTGAGGTTTTTTGCTGACCAGCAGGAGCTCAGCAGCAGGTGATTAGGGGCCAACCCCTATCATGCCATCCTCACTTTTTATTTAGGTTTTATCCAGACAGAGCGAGTACCTATGCCAAAACGGTGAAATATTTCTCCCGTTGCGCAATAATTTCGACAGCGATGAATAAGACTCGATGCTGCCACTAAGACAAAGGCCCTAATGACCGACAGCTACATATAGCAATGATACAATTTCTTAGAAGTTTCAGCTGCATGAAGATTTCGCCAAGTTTACGTGAGAATTATTTACTAACACGTATTAATTGGGCTTTTGAACAGAAATTCTCAGTAACAATTGCGGGGTTGGAAGTGTGCCCGGGAAACCCATGTTGTGCTTGCCAAGGTCGTCTTAACGCGCTGAAAACTAAATAATATGAAAAAAATATCATCTATGAGCGGTCATTCGGTGCTACTGACCGCTGTAACGTTATCATAGAACAATAACATGCTATCGGTGATTATAATGTTGAGATAGATATTATGCGTCTATAGATAGACGGCGTGAGTAAAATGCGTAACTATGCTACGTTACGTGAAAATTTCGCTTTAGGTGTAACAGTAAAAAAAAATTTGGCAATATAGAAGCGGCTTTAGTAAGTAAACAGTTCCAACACCATCTGCCTAGCCCTAGCCCTCTTCCAACTATGTTGGGGTGGGCGTCTAGTCTTAAAGGATGCAGTTGTATACCAGTATTGCTTATCTGTTCTCCACAACCTACTTAGTACTGGGCAATGCGATACCCTTTAGTTATACTAATTGTCAGACTGTCACCCACACTGACTATCTTTACGGACTGTCGAAGAACTACAATTGACAGCCGGGACGAACCGCTTATCTTGCTTTCCGAGGCGTAGAGGGATCTCGTTATGTTAAAATGATGGATACTTCAACCAAACTCGGCAAGCACTGCCTACCTTTAACATCGACCCGTGTGCCTGGAATACAATATGTTACGTCATAATAAGTGTCATAGGAGAGTCCCCCTATGACACACAAAAGGCATATCAGTAAGATAGTTGACACTTTAATATGTTTTCAGCAAAAGCCACAAGCTATCATCACACGCTGGCTTCGAACCCTGCCTATGCTTTGGCGACGCCCTCGTTTGGTGGGAGTGGGAAGGCCTAGGCCCTGCTCGAGCAGTTCCTAGGTCAAGCCGGGATCCAGTCTTACCAAAGCCACCTAAACCGACCCGAGCAAGTCATGATTTTGTGCGAACACATTTCCATAGGTCGACGCAGTGCGATTTCTGTAACAAAAAGGTGAGTTTTAGAACAAAGAACTGTATTAATAGATCACGTCTTTGGACAAGAATCATCATCATCTGCCTAGCCTTTTCACAACTATTTTGAGGTCGGCTTCCAATCTAACCGGATGCAGCTGAATACCAGTGTTTTACATGGTTTAAAAAAAAACCTGTTCATACTACCTCACTTCGACAACACAGTTAGTAGGTACTAGTAATACGACATTCTTTGGTAATACGAGTCATTCAACAAAAACATAGGTCAAATATCATCAACTAGGTACTTACAGAGAAAGTTTTTTCTATCAATTTATTTGTTCATGAATCACTTACATTCTAAATCTACAACTCATCTCCTCATTTCGACATAACTTTGTAAATCGTTAATTCCATACAAAAGAAAAACAAGCACTCACTCAAATATTTCATCAGCCCTGAAAACAGAAAAAGCTGCCCAAAAATAAATTTTATTTACAGACACCAACGAACTTTCCTTCAAAAATGTTTACGTAAATGAGTTTATTTTTTGCCGGGGTCCTTCGACCTTTTTTTACAAACAAATATATTTTTCAGATATGGCTAAAAGACGCGATGCAGTGCCGAAACTGTGGGTTGTCCTGCCATAAGAAATGCGTCACTAAATGTCAGGAGTCTTCGCCCTGTGTTCCTAAACTGGATAGAGGTATGTATTTCTGGATGGAAGGTGGACCGACACACAAATGCTTACCACGTATTCAGTACAGCACTCTGAATCCCCTACATAGTTTTTCTTTGTAAAAAGATATTCTATTTTATCGCACTTGTGTAGGAACACATTTTTTTTCAATTACCGAGAAAAATGTGTGTGTTCTGGATATAGTGTGTAGCCGTTTGTGCGGTGGTGGTTTTATATAGCTAAGCTATACAGGGTGGAAGGGATCCACCCTGTATAGCTTAGCTATAAAAAATCACAGATTAATCAGTGCCTGTCAATGGACCACTGATTTAGAGGTTTTTCAGGATAAACATATAGGAGTTTTAAGTCTTGATTTTCTCAGAACTATGGCTTGGTACAATGAATTAAATATGACAAATGAATGTGAATGTCCTCTGCCCAACTCGCCGCCGGACGACACCGATTTACTATAGGGATAATTTTGTATAAAAACTAACTTCAAAATATAAATCATAAGATTATGCTGCATTTACAAATCCACGCCAAGCACGTTTGCCAATATTTACTAGGTAGCAGTCGGGTGCTAAATATTAGATGATTTACAAGTTAATTGATGACGGAAACGGTGAAATTTACGTTGACGTACGAATGAATTGCGTTTTGTTGTGAAGGTATGTTTTGCCTGCAGTCAGTTGTGTGTTGCGTTACTATGACGCATTGCAGCCTCGTTAACACTTCACTCTATCAATCATTGTTGCTGTATTTTATTGTTACTGGAAATGTCTTGGTCGACAAGTTAAGAGGCTTATTTTGTAGTTGCGTAATATCAATATTTCTGTAAATTAACAATATCCCACTTGAAAATGATTCCTTAATATCATAATCATCATTTCTGCCGAAATACCACACACGTAGACCGGTGCCTTGAGTCTCGCATCCAGCATTTCTTAATATTCTTATAGTTACAATTACATACTTTACTTGCAGTTCTTATCAAATTAAGTTCTCAAAAAACAAAAATCATTTATCAAACAAATTAGGCTGATAATCAGCACTTTTTGAACGTCAAAATTTACAAGAGACAGTCGCCCAAAACGCCTTTTGACACTTCCCAGTGTTTCAGCTGCGAAAAAGAAGTGGCGTGATCAAGTCCCCAGAATTATTCTTGGGAAGCAATTGCCTATCCTTTATCTTTATCTACAAGAAAACCAGTTTATCTTCAAAACAGCGCTACCTGTATTATTCAAGGAATAAACACGAATCAACAACCTGTACATTTAAATCTAGTTCCAAACACACGTCATCTTATACCAAAACACATGCCATGTCATCACACTCAAAACCCAGTTCTGCCGATGACATCCAACTCTCGCACTATTTTCCTCCAACGGGACATGGCCGACCGTCCGTCTTGTCATATTTATCACGCTCTGCCAAGTATTAGTCACAGGAGCTAGGAGACTGGACGCATTTCCTGTAAGGTGTAACATATGTATTTATTGAATAACCTTGTATTGAGGTCTAGGTTGAACCTCCCACGGTGACATTGTCTAGGGTCATATGAATTGTTGTGTAGAGAAATTGTCATGTCAACTTATTTATTATGGACCGTAAATGGTCAAATTGCTCGTTGGTTTAGTCCTTGCAAACGTGATTGCTGAGCATGAGGTCGTGGGTTCGATTCCTGGGTTTGAAAAAGTACTATTGGGTTTTTTTACATCAGAAATTGCTTAGTAGCAGCCACGGAGTCTGGATTTGTGCCCGGTTGATGGCAATAGGCTCGCGCCTTAATACATTTGACTTAAACATAACTGGCGACATGTGGGTATGCTATCAGGTACAGCTCTGTCTAACGCTTCTTCCTCCCATATTATAATTTAACGTTTATTAAACAAAAGAAAGAATACAGTTGAGTACAAATACGGTGAGCCACAAACTAAGCATAGCTTGTATCTTGTGACTCGGGAGTGCGAATTTCACAAGTTTAAAATAGTTAAATCAATTAGGGACATAAAAAGTAACAATAAACAATAAAAATGACAGGGTAAGAAATAAGAACTTATGAGAGCTTCTGTAATGTGCTCTGAACACAACTTAAAAAATAAAAATAAGGTTAAAACAAAATAAAACAATTTTTGCGTATATTGGCTTGTTTTATGGTGTGTGTCAGTGTGTTGTGTGTGGTGTGTGTCTGTGGGTTAGTGTGTGTATTTTTGTGCGTGTTTGTGTGTGAATTTGTGTGGGTGTGTGTGTATAAATAAGGTTTTTGTGCAAGTGTTATACCAATTAGGCTTCGGTGTCGTCTTATGACAATTTTAGTAGTGCTGATCTTAATATTTTTTTAAACGTGATGGTTGTGCAGTCTCGTAGGTCGCAGATAGGTGTTGGGAAAGGAAAACATTGTACAACGTCTAGCTAGGTCCGATCTGATATTTAGTCAGGTACACACGGCTACACATCAAGCTATACATTTCCAGTTTACGCTGACCTCGCACTGTACGGAAATCCTATACTATGCGAGTCCAGCTTATACTGGAAATGTATAGCTTGACGTGTAGCCGTGTGTACCTACTCTAAATACCCGCTTGTTTGATAAACTTTTGTATTCTGTCCTATATTGTATCCTCTCAGCCATTATTTATCTATCAGACTATATACCAAATAAGGGGAGAACCTAATGCCAATCTGTCATTGTATCATTGAACAATTCTTGTTCTGACCATAGATGTTTTTAATATTACTTTGTTTGTTGTAGGCTCGCACAGTCAGTCTCATATAGTTATAGAACATACATAAATCGAACAGTTTTTTTTTTCAATAAATTTTACTTGTTTACAAAACATTATTTCTGCGTCGTATCCCAATTTCTAAATAGATACAACGTTGATATCAAAACATGTGTGGAAATTTCCTGAAATATGTCAGCAAAACCCAGAAACACACTTCTGCGATTCTTTCCTCAGGCCATAAATTACCGACGATGTTCTATTTAAAAACATGTTGAAACTTCTCAAGAAGCGGAATGTTTTTGTACCGAATTTATTCTGCAAAAGGAATAAAATTCACGAATAAGTCATGAATAAGTTTATAATTCGGATTCAGCTTGAAATCGTGCCAAAATATCGCAACTGAAATGTGTCAATGACCAATGAGGTCGACGACCCTCGAAATGTTTTGACAGAAGTTTATAATGTGCTCTTTCAGTGATGCTGGATTATTCATAAAAATATCGTAAGCATAATCGGCCTCTAATGTTCCCACTGCTGGGGCACAAGCCATCTCTATATGAGAGGAAATGGGCTACTTATAATGCACATGCATCACACGGGCCCAGTGCGGATTGGTAGATGTCACAAGTCTTCAAATTTTTGGTTCTAGGACATGCTGGTTTCCATAATTATGATGTTTTCCTTCACCCTTTTCGATAAGCTGGTTATCAAGCTACATAGCCTGGCCCACCGTCGCAAAGTCGCATGTCTGTCGGTCTTCTACAGACTGTACTTCGGAGAGTGTGCGCAAGAGCTCCACGAGCTGATCCCACCATCTCCCTTCTTCCATTGGGAGACTAGACGTACTGCAGGGTATCACCGATATCTAGTCGACATTCCACACATTCGAACGAAGCGCTTTGCTGGGTCCTTTATTATGCGCACAGCCAAGGAGTGGAATTCCCTGCCTGCGTCGGTTTTTCCGAGTTCATATAACCCTAATCTGTTTAAGTCGCGAGTAAACAGGCTTCTACTGGGTAAGCTCGTTCCATCGTCGACATCATCTCTGCCCTTAGGGCAAGATTGAAGTTAAGAGCAAGCCCATTTATAATAAAAAAAAAACCCTTTTTGGAAGCAGTGGTGATGAAATTAATTACACAAAGTAATGCGCCTGTATGGGTTCGAACCCACAACAGTAAGTTGTGTGACTCGTAAGTCAGGGCCGTCACCACTGCGAGGATCGACCGGAGGACACGGTGGAGCACACTTTGGAGATGTGCCCTGCTTGGGCAGAGCCCCGCCGTGTTCTCGTAGCAGCGATCGGCGGCGGCGACCTCTCGCGTCCGGCCCTGGTGCAATCCATGGTTCGGGGTGAGGAGGAATGGGACGCCGTCGCATCCTTCTGCGAAGCAGTGATGCTAGCGAAGGAGGTGACGGAACGTGAGAGGGAAAGAACCTCTCGTTCCAGCCGCCGCGGGAGGCGCTCCGGGCGTCGGGGGCCACGTGATGACTTCCGGCCACCGTAGATGCGGGCCTGTGGACGGTGAGTAATGGGCTAGCTCGCCGTCCGGCCGTTTTATGACGGCAACAGACCGTGTCGACGGCGCGTTCGTGTTCCACGAGCGCCTCAAAGAGATGTCAGCAACATGGAAGGTCTCGAAAGGGCCGACGCCCGTCGGGGTTGCGGATTATCGAAAGGCATAACGCGGCCTCGGCACAAGGGCGAAGAAGGAACATGGGTTGGTTTTTAGTCAGTAGAAGTCTGACACTCCCTTCCGCTCTGCCCAAGAGCGGGGGGAGTTATTTGATGACTAGTAAGTCACCAAATAACTCCCCCACCCACCGAAAAAAAAAAGGGCTGTCACCACTGGGTCAAAAATAACATAGGTGTGTAATTTTCATAGACTGAGCAAAATCCTCTTTTTTTAAAGGCGGAAAAGAGCAACTGCTCCAAATGCCATAAGCACTGATGGGAAAGTAATAAACTCAAATAGCCAATTAATCTAATTTGTTGGCACGAGCAGGCAACACGTCAACCTATACGCACATGTTATGGCAACTTCAGCTAATTATATCAGACTCATGCCAAATTAAAGACAGATCTATATCAATTCTAGTCCAAATTACCATTAATCTACTTAAGACTAAATAGCTTTGCAGTTATTTTGCTTTTACAGCCACGTTCCCATATTTCTTAGGAACACTTACTTATCTAATATTTGGCACACGTATAGCTTTCACCTGCTGCGTTGGCGTTATATTTACCTTTAGCACGTGATTTTAATGCGCGAAATACTAGCTGTAAATAAATGAACTCGTCGACAGACGAATGTATAGGATACACAACGTCAACGTTATATGTACAGACGCTAGCACATCTAGCTAACCGAAATTGTCAAATGTTCCCAATCAACCTTGAACTAAGTAGGTATCTTATCATCATTTTCTTGTTCGTATCCCCATTCATTTTGGATCGGCGTAGCATGCCTTCAATCGTTATCTCAAAAACTGACACTTCTTTTCTTGTCATAATAATAATATTGTTTACACAACCTTTGCGGTATCTGTTTCGAACAACCCGCAGCGTCCGTTGCGCAACATTTAACCCAATTTTATAGCGATAAAGTTGAAAATGTATTAAAGAAATATTGTAGTAGCTTGATGTGTTGGCCTCTGTACTTGTTTAACAAAGACATGCCGCCTTAGTTCAGTATAAGGAAGGAAAAGTACGCAGTAAATTAAAATCTCTAGACATTAAGACGTTAAAAAAAACAAGTCAACAGATTCAAGCAGAATTCTCTTAAAACCGCTGAGTCAACATCTGGACTTACGAGTTACCATTCCTTAGTCGAAGATGACGCATCAAATTGATTACCATCAAGGAAATTGCGTTGCGTGCCATGTGGTCATAGTCATACTATTCGATTAACGTTTGTACCTTTCTCGTGTTATTTTAAGTTCCGTTAGAGCTCTCATTTCATTTGAAAGATTTTTTGGATCAAAGGTCATAAGATGAATCATTCAATAAACCACAGAATTGATTACAAAGCAAATCACCGCAGTCCACATTGCTTGCAGAACGGATGGCCGATGGGACCTAAAAGTTCTGGAGTAGCGACCGTAAACCGGAAGATGTTGCGTTAGAAGGTCTCCCACTAGGTGGACCGATGACCTGGTGAAGATTACGGGGATCCGCTTGACGCGTGACACGGGAGCAGTCAATGTGGCGACACTTGTGGGATGCCTATGTCCACCAGTAGACGTCATTCGCAGAAATGATGAAGATGAAATCACCATACGAAAATTTGACCATGCCTCTGGCTTGGTGAAGTGTAATGTTAAAATAAACTGCACTTAGCACCACAAAGAAGACCTTCATCAGAAAGTAAAATGTGAACGTCTACATGATTCACGATAAATCAGAAAACCGTCACATGTCGTAATCGTAATAGTTACGTTGTTACATCACTAATTGCACTATCATTCCGCAAATGCACGCTACAGCTAGATACTTACGCATTATTTACACTAATATGTGCAACTAATATAAAATGAAACAAACTTATTACTGGAGCTGACGAGAATTCCGACACGGCAATGAGTATTATAAAAATTTAGAAGGTTGGCGTGCATTGCGAACGTTGACGCGGAAGAGATATTGTATGCTCTACTTTTTACCATTACTTTATTCTTGAGGCCTCTGTTGTACCGCTGACGAGGATAGTACACAGTTAAAGGGACATACATAGACAGTGTATCAGAAAAGTGTTCATACATGTTGTGGTACAGAGTGTACAGACCAAGAAACTGACCTTCCAACGCAACGTCTTCCGGTTCGCGGTCGCCTCTCCAGAACTTTTCGGCCTATCGGCCATTCGTTCTGCAAGCAACATAACTATATACCCTGCCTCTTAAGTTTGGCAATTCTTGCACGCGCATACATAATTAGTCGTAATATTATGATGTCAGCGACAAAACTTTCCGAACTACACTCTCGCGTTTCTAGTTACTAGCTCTATTCGCTGTTCGCTTTGTGTGTGACAAATGCCTTACAGAGCTAGTGCGTTGTAATTCTACGTAAACTATAGTTACACGCATTTTACGATGCAGTAATGAAGGATAAGAGTCGCATGATCGTCGTAAAGATAGAAATAAGTATGCTTTAGAAAGTATATATTTTATTAATAGGTTCTTATTATTAAGTATCTCTGTACATACGTGAATTTACTTGATACGGTATTGATGATGACTGTAGTAATGTTATTAAGCGTTGTAAATAGTTCTAATGAAGGAGAAAATTGCTTTTAGGAACAAGGTAACATCAACTGTTTTTGTTATGACTTGGCTAGGTTCAGCCTATTAGTTGGATAATCCAAAGAGCCTAGTCAGTCCTGCTCCTAAAGGCTTACACCAATGGAAAATGATAAACTAGAACCATTTGCACCGAGACTGCATGACTTTCCATAAAGAAGTTCTCAATATTTTCCGAAAACACATTTAAAATTTAGATAACAGACGCCACTTTTGAACCTTCAACTACCTGCACCAAGCCAGCCGGTGATAGTGATGGCCCAGTGCTGGCGGCCCCGTCCTACGTGTTGTAGGTGTTCTTGAACCGGTTCCCCAACTTAATTTGAATCTGATGGAAATCATTGTGTGGTCACGAACATGCCTTAAAACCAGGAAGTCATACAAAACTACATGACTTCCACCCAGGTTAGGTTAGGTTTAGGTACCCGCATCACAAAGCGAGAGCTTTTTTCCTTTTTATTTTTTCTCTTCTATTATTGCCTCCAGATTCGTCTAGTACGTCAAACTGTCCGCTTCCCGAGCTGATCATGACCGAAGCCGACGCCATCGCTGACCCTGACTCCGATGATGAACCCGAGAGTAAAGACTCCCTAGATGTCCATGAAGAGGGTAAGTCTATGATAAATCTGAAGTTTATATTGAGTTGCGCAGGGGATTACACAATCGCCTTTATTGTTGATCGCTAAACTAGAGAAAAACACTTTCTGTGATAGGTAGTGCACAACTGGACATAAACCCTACTGGAAAATACAATCCATGAATGACTGTCATGGAATTACTACGCCTGAAAGCCGTAAATAATATTTTAGGCTCATGAAAAAGCCAGGAAAGATAAGTATTAGACTCATAAAACAAATCCACCGTCTCTAGTTCCGCGATTGACGATAGAGGCGCTTGCGTCGATCTTGTTACTTCCCGTTGCGTTAGTTGCGTGATAGATCTATTGCCAACAACGTGCGGCGCTTGGCAACTTCAATCTGTTACCTACTTCATATTTTCTACTAAGTGTCATCGTAACTTATAAATTGTATTTTGTTCTATTTAATGATTTATATGATCAACAGCTTTGTTTAACCGCCCTCTCAATCATTGGCATTACTAAAACACGAATTGGCATAAAAACAACTAAACAAAAACTCTTTTATAAGATTTTTTTTATATATCTTATATTTTGAACCAAAATAGCACTCTGAAATATGTTATTTATATAAAAATAAGTTGTTTATTTTTGTTTGTGCACAGACGAGTTATTCCAATGCTGACATACGGAGAACTTTTCGCTATATTAACACCTCCGGCTCCATTCGTCACGTACTCAGATATACACAGGTTTTTTTATATGTTTATATTTTATTGCAACTATATGTTTAGTCTGTGAACAGTCTGAATGATCCTTTAGCCCTTGCACATAATTGATAATAATAAGAATAATATTCCACAACTATCACACAACGCCATCTAGTCCCAAGCTAAGCAGAGCTTGTGTTATGGGTACTAGACAACTGATAAACATACTTATATATTTCTAAATACATACATATTATAGATAAATTACACCCAGACACAGAACAAATGATCGTGCTCATCACACAAACATTTGTCCTAGGTGGGAATCGAACCCACGACCTCCGGCATAGCAGTTAGGGTCACTAACCACTAGACCAACAGGCCAGTCAATAATGTACTATAAAGATAGTGACGGGACAAAAGGTTGATCACCGTAGAATTTCATGAGCTTTTCTTGCCGGTACATGATCAATTGATCAGGCACATGATAGGTTTCAGTTTTTTCTCTGTGAAGCTAATTCACCTGCAGTGCTTTTGGCACGCTGTGGTCGTAGATCTGTAGATGTTCTCAGCCTTTTCATTGGGACAAGTCCGCCACACTATTCCCAAACCACTGCAACTCCTGAATGCCAGAAACTACAGGACAGCGTCGAGACAATGAAGCTTGTCCAAGTCCCAGAGAAACAAATTAACTGTCTTGGATCCCGCAACGAAATTAATCAGAAAAGAATAGCGGAGTAGTAGCAAAAACATAAACAACACAGCCTGCACACAATATAAGCCTGCTTGTATGCCATCCAATAGCACAAAAAGCCTTCCTAGGGACGACGAGCATGACCCTTGCATCAGATAAAAGATGCTAATATTTGCAGCAGCCTCCTAGGTTTTCCTTACCTGCCGAGTGCCGTGTGACCCTTGTGAAGTCAATATATGCTTGTGGACCCTGTGTTGTCTAATTTTCTATTCCACACCAAATAATATTACTAAGTTAACAAACGATTTAAAATGAATTGAGATGCAGAATAAAAGAGAAGTAAATATGGAAAAAGCAGACATGCTAAATAAATTACATTGAAAGGGAACTGACTGATCTTCCTAAAAATTTCCATGATAGGAAATGTCATAACACAAACTCATATAGGTACCTTCATAATACCCCTTACATTAAGATTAGTTACAGCAATAAAAAAAGAAATAAAACAAACTACATGACATAACAAGAAAAGTATAACATCACATAAAAGTACATGACTATTGAGTCCGTTAACCCCAAAAACTAAATCATATAATCATAAAGGTATATTAATTGCAACGTTTAATATAATAAAATGGTAGGAAAGTCAAAACTGTACAGTGAATATTTTTTTTAAAGAATACTTGGGGTGTGATCTACAATCGATACCGAAGCCAAAAATATAATTTTTAACATTTTTGTCTGTTTGTCTGTTTGTGATAATCCATTAACATTTTACGTACTGTTTTATTAAATACAAGGGATAGCTGATAAACGCACTGGCATCATGATGATACGCCAGCACATGAAGCTACCCGAAACTGTAAAATTAACCGTGATGCATTATCGATAAAGTTGAAAATCTATTAAAGGAATTTGACAGATCTACTTATAGAAGCTTGGAGTGCTGATATTTGTATAATATGTGATGACAATTCACCATTTAGGTTCTTTCAATCGTGATTCAAATGAATATTTGTGCTACTTGCCGATACCCCACCTTCAACTCGTGAACACGAGTTGCCATGGCTGACCTGGAAGTGTTTAAATAGACTCCGGGCCTGTTCAGGTGGAGATTCATAGATGATTTTGCTGGAGTGTAAATGTGGTGTTGCTTCCACAAACGATAGGACACTTGATATCGTCTCCTGCCTGTTCTGTTATTTGCACATCACAGGAGCTGATGGACGCTACTGCAAATGCCAAAGCCGTCGCCAAATTTCGGGCTGAGTCAATTTGAATTCTAATCGACACGCTAAGAAGAATGAATATTTTACTTCGACAAACCTTTACAAAACATTGAATACTTTTATGTTATGATCTAAATCAAAATAATTATAATCTTAGAAAGGTAAAGCCAGTACAATCGTTTCAAACGTCGTAATGCAGGAAACATATTTCTCAGTTGCATATAAACGTGAAGCAATCTTATATATCAGCGATGCAACATAATATTTACGATAAAAATTAACCCACTTGACACTGGTTATTTTCCTAATTAGTTATTTTAATACATAAGTGTTTTATAGCACTCAGTTCCTTATAAATGTGGTAATTTTTTCACTCACTCACTTGTCCTTTAACGCTCTGGTTAAGTTCGTAACCAAGGATTGCATATTACCTACCTCTAGTGTACTCAATAACAGAGTTTTCAAAATACCGCGAAATATCTCATTAAATTTTATTATAATTTCTACATTCTGTTTCTATTGCGTTGCTGTAATTGGTCGTCTTGGAAATTTTAGAAAAAAGAAATCTTTGTTTATCTACTGCCGGGTTTAAAAATGATTCTTCAAAAACTCCTGTTGTGTTACGAAACATTTTTTGTTACTCTGATTATATTGCATTTATTGTATGTTTTATTAAATACAAGGGATAGCTGATAAACGCACTGGCATCATGATGATACGCCAGCACATGAAGCTACCCGAAACTGTAAAATTAACCGTGATGCATTATCGATAAAGTTGAAAATCTATTAAAGGAATTTGACAGATCTACTTATAGAAGCTTGGAGTGCTGATATTTGTATAATATGTGATGACAATTCACCATTTAGGTTCTTTCAATCGTGATTCAAATGAATATTTGTGCTACTTGCCGATACCCCACCTTCAACTCGTGAACACGAGTTGCCATGGCTGACCTGGAAGTGTTTAAATAGACTCCGGGCCTGTTCAGGTGGAGATTCATAGATGATTTTGCTGGAGTGTAAATGTGGTGTTGCTTCCACAAACGATAGGACACTTGATATCGTCTCCTGCCTGTTCTGTTATTTGCACATCACAGGAGCTGATGGACGCTACTGCAAATGCCAAAGCCGTCGCCAAATTTCGGGCTGAGTCAATTTGAATTCTAATCGACACGCTAAGAAGAATGAATATTTTACTTCGACAAACCTTTACAAAACATTGAATACTTTTATGTTATGATCTAAATCAAAATAATTATAATCTTAGAAAGGTAAAGCCAGTACAATCGTTTCAAACGTCGTAATGCAGGAAACATATTTCTCAGTTGCATATAAACGTGAAGCAATCTTATATATCAGCGATGCAACATAATATTTACGATAAAAATTAACCCACTTGACACTGGTTATTTTCCTAATTAGTTATTTTAATACATAAGTGTTTTATAGCACTCAGTTCCTTATAAATGTGGTAATTTTTTCACTCACTCACTTGTCCTTTAACGCTCTGGTTAAGTTCGTAACCAAGGATTGCATATTACCTACCTCTAGTGTACTCAATAACAGAGTTTTCAAAATACCGCGAAATATCTCATTAAATTTTATTATAATTTCTACATTCTGTTTCTATTGCGTTGCTGTAATTGGTCGTCTTGGAAATTTTAGAAAAAAGAAATCTTTGTTTATCTACTGCCGGGTTTAAAAATGATTCTTCAAAAACTCCTGTTGTGTTACGAAACATTTTTTGTTACTCTGATTATATTGCATTTATTGTATGTTCTTTTGTATGTGTTACCTTCCCCAAGTCGTGCTAGTGAACCCCTTCCAGAAGTTTCCCTTTATTCCTTCCTTAAACCTTGATTATAATTTACTAAACATTCCTCTGTAAGCCTCACTACCACGCCTACTTAGTCACTTTTTTAACTCATTTAGGGAAGGGCCATACTTATCGACGCGGAATTAGCTTGAACCGATCATAAAGAGTTTTATGTCCATAGTGAAGAGACAAACACCGCGTTTTTCGCCTTTATCTAATTCCGCGTCAATAAGTGTGATTATTCCCTTTCATCCAGCATCATAGACATCTAATTTATATTCAAACTAGATACGATAATATCCAGGTGGTGGAGCAATGAGCGCGCTAGTGGCTGGACTAAGGCGCGCCGGCTCCGCTCACTCTCTCTCCGCGCCTAAAAACAACGCTTCTTCCAGGTCTTTACCACCATCTCCTAGTCATACGCCCAGGTATGTTAAGCACACCATTATATCGTGTTCTTAAAACTGAACTACATTTTACCGACAACCGGTAGACACCAGCTTTTGAAGGCACCATTTCAGCGTAAGACACTTAGTGCGTGTTCACGTACGCGCGACGCGACGCGCGGCGCGACCTGCGACGCGACGAGCGGCGCGTCGCGCGATTTTTGTGTTCACGGACACGCGATGCGTGCAGCGGCAGATATCATCGCACGCGCAAACACAAACGTATGGCAATGTACTACGCTGTTCATACAGACGCGGGGCGGTGCCCGCGGCGGCGCCCGCGGCGACGGCCGCCGCGATTATCGCGGCGACTTTTCAAGCGGGTAGCAAAGCACGCGGCGTTCTCAAGTTTTAGGTATTGCTGATAAAGTAGTGTTTTTGGGGTCGCTGATTACAAAAATGAGAATGAAAATCCAAGATGGCGTCGACGAAAATTTTTGGTTTTTCCGTCATGGGAGTCGTTTTAATGGTTTTCGGGGTCGCTGATTATGAAAATGAATTCAAAATGAAAATCCAAGATGGCGCCGAAGAAAACTTTTAGTTTTATCATCAGGGGTGTGGTTTTCATGGTTTTTGGGGTCGCTGATTGCGAAAATTAGGTCAAAATGAACATCCAAGATGGCGGCCAGGAAATTTTTGGTTTTTCCGTCATGGGTGTGGTTTTCATGGTTTTTGGGGTTGCCGATTACGAAAATGAGCTCAAAATTAAAATCCAAGATGGCGGCAAATGAAATTTTTGGTTTTTCCGTCATGGGTGTCGTTTTCATGGTTTTTGGGGTCGCTGATTGCGAAAATGAGCTCAAAATTAAAATCCAAGATGGCGGCCAGGTAAATTTTAGGAAATTTGAGGTTTTTCCGTCATGGGTGTCGTTTTTATGGTTTTTGGGGTCGCTGATTACGAAAATGAGGTCAAAATGAAAATCCAAGATGGCGGCCATGGAAATTTTTGGTTTTTCCGTCATGGGTGTGGTTTTCATGGTTTTTGGGGTCGCTGATTGCGAAAATGAGCTCAAAATTAAAATCCAAGATGGCGGCCAGGAAAATTTTAGGAAATTTGAGGTTTTTCCGTCATGGGTGTCGTTTTCATGGTTTTTGGGGTCGCTGATTACGAAAATGAGGTCAAAATGAAAATCCAAGATGGCGGCCATGGAAATTTTTGGTTTTTCCGTCATGGGTGTGGTTTCCATGGTTTTTGGGGTCGCTGATTACGAAAATGAGGTCAAAATGAACATCCACGATGGCGGCCAGGAAATTTTTAGTTTTTCCATCATGGGTGCGGTTTTCATGGTTTTTGGGGTCGCTGATTACGAAAATAAGCTCAAAATTAAAATCCAAGATGGCGGCGTAGGCAATTTTTGGTTTTTCCGTCATGGGTGTCGTTTTCATGGTTTTTGGGGTCGCTGATTGCGAAAATGAGGTCAAAATGAAAATCCATGATGGCGGCCAGGAAACTTTTAGTTTGATCATCAGGGGTGTGGTTTTCATGGTTTTTGGGGTCGCTGATTGCGAAAATGAGGTCAAAATGAACATCCAAGATGGCGGCCAGGAAATTTTTGGTTTTTCCGTCATGGGTGTGGTTTTCATGGTTTTTGGGGTTGCCGATTACGAAAATGAGCTCAAAATTAAAATCCAAGATGGCGGCAAATGAAATTTTTGGTTTTTCCGTCATGGGTGTCGTTTTCATGGTTTTTGGGGTCGCTGATTGCGAAAATGAGCTCAAAATTAAAATCCAAGATGGCGGCCAGGTAAATTTTAGGAAATTTGAGGTTTTTCCGTCATGGGTGTCGTTTTTATGGTTTTTGGGGTCGCTGATTACGAAAATGAGGTCAAAATGAAAATCCAAGATGGCGGCCATGGAAATTTTTGGTTTTTCCGTCATGGGTGTGGTTTTCATGGTTTTTGGGGTCGCTGATTACGAAAATAAGCTCAAAATTAAAATCCAAGATGGCGGCGCACGTAAGGCAAAACGATCGATTTACGACGACAAAAGTATTTAAAACAAAATCATTGAAATACGCTTATTACATATGTTAGGTGTTCTCAACCCTTCAATGGTCTAAAATCAACAAAAGATTTTTTTTTTGCGAGCGAAACTCGATTGCAAAAGCCGCTATTGTTCGACTCTTCGCTTATTGTCAGGCGTGCAGCCAGTATTCTACTAAACTCGGTGCGGATACGTTGTGTTGATGTTCTGTTGTTTTGAAGTGAAATCTTGTTTTTTAGTATGGATGCATTACCATGTAGTAAGTACTTAATTTTAAACCTATTATTGAGTTCTTTCAACACTTTAAAGATAGAATAATCTAAATATATCGATAGACTTAAAATAATCTTGTATTGCTGTAGAAAAAATATTCGTGAGAGCTTTTCTAAAAAGTTCCAACGAGTTCCAGTTTAAATTTGTTTGTTATCAATAACTCTGATTGTTGTTATTGCGAGGAAACTAGTTTTAGCTGCACATATTTGCACATTTCTGAGTATTTGTTGTTTTTGTTTCAGGTAGTCGAAATGATAACGGGGAAATGCGAACAGTTAAAAGACTTGAACTGTATTTTGTGTTAAAAAGTGACAGTTTTTTCAAATTTTCTTTTTGTAAATGTATTGAACGATTACATAAGTATATATTGGACAAATTAAATATATTGATTTTGATGATTTTGATTTTTTGATTTTAGGTAACAATCAGAATGAGGAAGACGATGACGGAGAAGATGATTTATAATGTTTTTTTTTTTAAATAAAACATAGTTTACAATTGATTTTGAGTTGTTTTATTTCAATTTATAAACTTTATTTAATATATAGAAATATAATTTCAATATATTAAAAAATCAGTACTTATAGGTCCGTAGGTTGAGTAAGAAAACGTCAAACTGCTTAGGATAGGTAATAGCCACTCAAAAATATGTTTAAATAATTAAATGTAACAAACTTTCGTAATAAATACTTTTGTCGTCGTAAATCGATCGTTTTGCCGTACGTGCGGCGTAGGAAATTTTTGGTTTTTCCGTCATGGGTGTCGTTTTCATGGTTTTTGGGGTTGCTGATTGCGAAAATGAGGTCAAAATGAAAATCCATGATGGCGGCCAGGAAATTTTTGGTTTTTCCGTCATGGGTGTGGTTTTCATGGTTTTTGGGGTCGCTGATTACGAAAATGAGCTCAAAATGAATATCCAAGATGGCGGCCAAGGAAATTTTTGGTTTTTCCGTCATGGGTGTCGTTTTCATGGTTTTTGGGGTCGCTGATTTCGAAAATGAGCTCAAAATTAAAATCCAAGATGGCGTTCAGGAAAATTTTTGGATTTTCATTTTGACCTCATTTTCGTAATCAGCGACTCCAAAAACCATGAAAACCACACAATGACGGAAAAACCAAAAATTTTCCTGGCTGCCATCTTGGATTTTCTATTTGACCTCATTTTCGTAATCAGCGACCCCAAAAACCATGAAAACGACACCCATGACGGAAAAACCTAAAATTTTCCTAGCCGCCATCTTGTATTTTAATTTTGAGCTCGTTTTCGTAATCAGCGACCGCAACCAAAAATGTTTCTGGCCGCCATCTTGGATTTTCATTTTGAGACTATGAAAACGACACCCATGACGGAAAAACCTAAAATTTTCCTGGCCGCCATCTTGGATTTTAATTTTGAGCTTATTTTCGTAATTAGCGACCCCAAAAACCATGAAAACCACACCCGTGACGGAAAAAACAAAAATTTCCATGGCCGCCATCTTGGATTTTCATTTTGACCTCATTTTCGTAATCAGCGACCCCAAAAACCATGAAAACGACACCCATGACGGAGAAACTCAAAATTTTCCTGGCCGCCATCTTGGATTTTAATGTTGAGCTCATTTTCGTAATCAGCGACCCCAAAAACCACACCCATGACAGAAAAACCAAAAATTTCCTGGCCGCCATCTTGGATGTTCATTTTGACCTCATTTTCGTATTCAGCGACCCCAAAAACCATGAAAACCACACCCATGACGGAAAAACCAAAAAAAATCCTGGCCGCCATCTTGGATTTTAATTTTGAGCTCATTTTCGCAATCAGCGACCCCAAAAACCATGAAAACCACACCCATGTCGGAAAAACCAAAAAAAATCCTGGCCGCCATCTTGGATTTTCATTTTGAGCTCATTTTCGCAATCAGCGACCCGAAAAACCATGAAAACGACACCCATGACGGAAAAACCAAAAATTTCCTGGCCGCCATTTCGGATGTTCATTTGACCTCATTTTCGTATTCAGTGACCCCAAAAACCATGAAAACCACACCCATGACGGAAAAATCAAAAAAAATCCTGGCCGCCATCTTGGATTTTCATTTTGAGCTCATTTTCGCAATCAGCGACCCCAAAAACCATGAAAACCACACCCATGACGGAAAAACCAAAAATTTCCTGGCCGCCATCTTGGATGTTCATTTTGACCTCATTTTCGTATTCAGCGACCCCAAAAACCATGAAAACCACACCCATGACGGAAAAATCAAAAAAAATCCTGGCCGCCATCTTGGATTTTAATTTTGAGCTCATTTTCGCAATCAGCGACCCCAAAAACCATGAAAACGACACCCATGACGGAAAAACCAAAAATTTCCTTGGCCGCCATCTTGGATTTTAATTTTGAGCTCATTTTCGTAATCAGCGACCCCAAAAACCATGAAAACGACACTTATGACGGAAAAACCAAAAATTTCCTTGGCCGCCATCTTGGATTTTAATTTTGACCTCATTTTCGTAATCAGCGACTAAAAAAACCATGAAAACGACACCCATGACGGAAAAACCAAAAATTTCCTTGGCCGCCATCTTGGATTTTAATTTTGACCTCATTTTCGTAATCAGCGACCCCAAAAACCATGAAAACGACACCCATGACGGAAAAACCTAAAATTTTCCTGTCCGCCATCTTGGATTTTAATTTTGAGCTCATTTTCGCAATCAGCGACCCCAAAAACCATGAAAACGACACCCATGACGGAAAAACCAAAAATTTCCTTGGCCGCCATCTTGGATTTTAATTTTGAGCTCATTTTCGTAATCAGCGACCCCAAAACCCATGAAAACGACACCCATGACGGAAAAACCTAAAATTTTAATGGCCGCCATCTTGGATTTTAATTTTGAGCTCATTTTCGCAATCAGCGACCCCAAAAACCATGAAAACGACACCCATGACGGAAAAACCAAAAAATTTCCTGGCCGCCATCTTGGTCTTCATTTTGACCTTATTTTTGTAATCAGCGACCCTGAAAACCATATATACGACTTACGACACCCATGATGGAAAAACTAAAATTTTTTTCGGCGCCATCTTGGATTTTCATTTTGAACTCATTTTCATAATCAGCGACCCCGAAAACCATGAATCAGAAAAAAAGTTCCGTTGGTTATCACTTCATCGAGAATTGCCGCTGCGTGCGTCGCCGCGATAATCGCCGCGGGCGCCGCCGCGATAATCGCCGCGGGCGCCGCCGCGGGCGCCGCCGCGGGCACCGCCTCAAATTCAAACAATCGCGTATAAAATCGCTTCTCCGTGAACGCACTCATACACCGCCATATGTTTGAATTTAATCGCCAATCGCGTCGCGCGTCGCGTCGCGCGTACGTGAACACGCACTTATGCACCTACATTTAGTGCTGTGTTTTGCTTTTTATACATGTCAAAGATCAAACTCGCATTTGGATTTTCTTGTGCCCGATTCGATCAGGATTTTGTATCCATACTGACATTTTTCTTATTTGTATAGCTGCAAATATGAAAATTGTAGACAAAATCGCATTACAAAATCCAAGAATGATTTATGTTTTTTATAGTCAAGTTGCGGGCTGATAACCGCATGCGGGCGTTTGAAAAATCGTGCCGTGAGTTTAGTCCATACCGAGCTTATTGCAATAGGCTCTGCTTTCTAAAAAGGATGATTCTTACCCTACCTTTTCTCTTACACTGTAATAGTAATAGCTACAAGATGTCTATCAAAATTTTGTAAAAATCGCGGTGTAATGTATAGAAGAGTTGCGTGATAATACTATACTTTGTTTTTAGTTCGCACATCATTATGTCCTTCAACTTTTGAAGACACACAAGGTATTTCACTGACCGTTACCTACCTATGTTTTCTCTTCACTCCTATTGTTGACCCTTGTCGTTTCCAGAATCCGTTTTCTAAATGTTTCTTCGTCCTAAATATTATTGTGGAAGGTACAGTTTTTATTTTGGGTCTTTCGTCCGTTAATTTGCAGAATAATTTTCCTAAAGTGAGTTGTGGAGTCGCCTGTCGCTCCATATAAAATACTTATAAGAGTACTCGGCTCCATCCGATAAGACTGGAAGCCGACTCTTACTTAATTGGGAAAAGGGTATGCAGATACGTATGCAAATATTTATTACAACTTAACTATGCATACAATCAATAAAAAAATTCTCAACTATGGTGGTATAGCTCAGGACAGCTTATATCCTCAAGCCTCAAGGGACAATCATTCTTCGTAACAAGTATGAAACATAATAAACTACTTATTTATTACGAAAGATATAAGTGCCTGACTTACCGTTGCCACAGCTATAATAGCACCTTGATTGTGGTCATGCGAACCAATATGGGAATCCTAGGCTGTCGTTCGTCTTGCTTGTTGGCTTTATATTATTATGTTATTGATGTCGATGCTAGTTAAAATAAAATATGTTCTTTCGTTTGGAAGCCCTTCCAATCAAACTGTACACCTTATGTCAGGTCGATGTGCAGTAATCAGAATTCGGTGAGCTACAAAATGCTCACCTAATTCTGATTATGATGTTGTGCCGTCTTTTCTATTTCGTAGTTTGATTCGATTTGCGTGTTTTACATTTTTGTGGTCGTGTCCCTGTTTACCCTGTTAATTTATTACTTACTGTTACTACTCTTTACCCCTTTACCCTCCCACCCCCTATCTTACTTTATCTGGACGTTGACAAATATTGGCTGAACCACTTTTAAAAATTAAATGGTACTAACGACTACAGCTGTATCGCTTTCTCACATCTAACATACATTTTATTTGACTCCTTTTGCAATACTCGCATAAAACGTCGTAGATGAATCTTAAAGCACACTGCAATAGCTCAGCTCTTTCAACAAACAAAGTAGTGTCTCTGCTGCTGGCTATAAAACATGTAACCTAAACACTCGACTATCCTCAAATCATTTCCAACTCTTCTCACACAAAGTGGTTAAAGAAAGAAAGAGCCTACACGTTTGTTGACGAGCAGCCCGTGTGACGTAAAGGAAGCAGTCGCTGGAGGCGTGCAACCCGTTCGGCGCGTGCGGCGTGACGTGGCTGGCGAAGGGCGGCGTGGCGGCTATGCTGGCGCCGGCGCTGCGCAGCGCCCTGCCGCCGGACGTGCTGCTCGCGGCCGCGCGGGACTCCGCGCCTGAGCTCGCCAGCAAGCTCACCGCGCAGCAGATACATGACATGGTGAGTGCAGCACTGGACGTACTGGCTAACTTCTAATCATCATTAGCCTTCAATCATCGTCATTGGAGCTGGAGCGCCAAAGACGATGATAAAAGAGCCCTATGTCCACATGGTCCTCTTCAATTGCACGCCATTCAATTCAATTCTCGGCTACTCTCACCCAGCTGATTAATAGCTTGTTGATTTAATTTTCTGGACATTGAACCTAAGATCCTGCGAAGAAGTCCTCTAAAGGTCTATTATAAATCGTCACCAGATATTCTCCTTGTCCGTAGACTTTAATACAGCTGTAATAACGTACCTATAAGTAGTGGTAACAGCACTTCGATCAATAATAGTACCATGTTTTCGCACAAAGGCACAGTGACCTACAATAGCACTGATAGAGTCATTGAACAAACGATAGGATTTATAGAACATTTTAACATAGAAATGAATGATTCATCGAACGTTCTTTCTTTGACATTCATTCATCATAAACCGAATACTTGAACAATTATAAATATTTCCCAAAATAACGTAACCTCAACCAAAGGATGCACCTTGTAATTTATGAAGCTACTGTACGATTTATTCCTAGGTCATCTATTATAGTCACAGTTTACAACAGAGGCACTTCAGTCTCGAGTATAAGCATGACCATACAGTTTCCGCTCTTATTTGAAATTGCTGCCGGTTTGCGTCAAATCCTAGGATTTTTTGAAGATGTGACCCTATTTATCCGCTCGGTCTGATGGCACATCAGCTCTCTATGTTGCATTTAGTACGACGCTGAATCCAGCTGCATCGACCGAACCAAAACTAATGCTGTTTTTCGGACTCCGAATTTCTAACAGGCTCAAGCAATACCAGGTCACGCCTTGAGGATACCGATCTCTTTGCCATGCCCACTCTTACGATTTGACTTACTGAAAGTGCCTCAGAATTCTAGATGCTCTCTAAAACACCTAAAAATCTGCTCTAAATGTAATTTCCACTATTCTCATCCGTAACCTTTCTGTTTGTATTCCCAGTTACTAGCAGTAAGAGAAGAGCTATCAGCGGAGGACGCCAGTACAGCGAGCCAGGTGGACGGTGAGCTGCGTGCGTGCGCCCTCACCGCACTCATGCTGCACTGCTGCGCGGCCGCGCAACTGGCGCAGCAACGCGCTGACAACGCGCCCACTTGATGATATTACATTATTTGTTCATTGTGATATGAGTTGTTTCATTTCAATAATGCGGGTAGTTTTCCCTAGAGTTTTGACTGAAGCTGCTCTACATGAGGCGACAGATAACTGCATCGAGCTTAGTCACGAAGGACAGTAGCAACACGTACTACTATGTCGCATATGAGACTAAAAAAGTGATGAATTTATTGGTGGATGGAGAGTGAGAGAAGGATTGACTGTGTGAGGAATGATATGAAAGAAAAAGGAGTTGATGATAGCGTGACGGTTGACAGAGGAGAATCTAAGAAATGAAAGTGTTACGCCGACCCCAAATAACATCGGGCAAGGGCAGCAAGATAAATGCGAACAGTTTTCCTTAACATTATGATTCATGCTGCTTTACATGAGGCGGCAGCTATAACCTTCGCAAGGCGCCTAGTCATTAAGGACAGCAGTTATATATATAACTATTGGTTTTTATGTAAATCCAATTAACACACCTCCGTAGTAGTGGCGGTATTTTCATACATGTGCCCAAAGACTTGGCTTGCCCTTATAATATTACCCTTCATTATGTTAAGGTTTCTGAAGAGTCTGGTAGCCTTATGGGCTTACCGTATTGTTGTACCCCTAAGAACGCCACTACTCCGTAGAAGACAACATAATCTTGCTGCTGCGGTCTAAGGTTAAGATCGCCCCCGTCGGGGCTGTGGATCCCGTCGGGGCTTTGGACCCCGTCGGGGCTGTGGACCCCGTCGGGGCTGTGGATTATCGAAAGGATAACGCGGCTCCGACACCAGGGCGAAGAAGGAACATGGGTTTGGTTTTTAGTCAGTAGAAGTCTGACACTCCCCTTCGCTCTGCCCAAGAGCGGAGGGGGGGGTAATTCGATGATTTCCACCCACCAAAAAAAAAAAAAGGTTAAGATCGCCATCTGAAGAGCACATACAGAATATGTCCACTAGTTGTCAAAATAATGGTTGCAATTTGACTCTATGCTATTACACCCACTCTAGAACCGCACTTGAATATCAAGATACACAGCCCGGCTACCACCAAACATCCTGATTCCATAAGTTATAATAACGTGAACAACATACTGGTGTGTGATCAAAAAAAGTGTCTGTTAACCTCCAGCTGTGCCACATGGTGCCACAGCACAGAATCCATTTCGAAACGCATCCTATGAAAGATGACGAGCATATTCTACGTTTTTACATTAAGGTCAAACTACAGTTTGTAATCATCATCATTTCAGCCAAAAGACGTCCACTGCTGGACAAAGGCCTCCCCTAGGTGTCGCTACATTGACTAGTGAAAGTTGCGGGGACACGCTGTATGCGAGACGCACGTATACTTCGCAGTAATGGTAATTATTTTGGCAGTAATTAAATTTAGGAAACACTAATGTCGTCCTCATACACATAACTGACCTTGACAACGAAACTCGTGTTAGTACAAAAACAGACTAAAATTAACCAGTTAATCAGCTACATTCGTTCTATTCTGGACATACAAGATATACTCTACACACGACTTTACTACGCACTATGCATGCTATCAAAACACGAGCTAGTTTTTTACGACGAACGTTTATTTAGTGAACAAAGTCTAGCTAAGACGTAGTTTTTACTGAAGGATGAGGTAAATGCTTCGGTCTCGTGGTCACAAGCGCGACTGCTGTGCAAGAGGTTCTGGGTTCGATTCCTAGGTCTGTTCAAAGTGTTATTGGGTTCTTTAAACGGGAATTTATCAGTAGCAGCCATGGAGTCTGAATTTGTGCCCAGTTGATGGCAATAGGCTCGCTCTTATTACATAGGACTTAAACATATCTGGCGAAATGTGGCTGTACTAATAATGGGTACACATCTGCCTTAACCTTGGAGGTTATGAGGCTTGATGTTATGTGATAACTCTTCACTCATTCAAGTCGTGATGGTGGCACGAGTCTAATCGAAGAGTCGTAAATGCACCGGATGCTTCTAATTGTCAATAATTCTAAAACTGGAGACACATGTTTCTCCTATTCAGCTCGCAAATCATTCACCTTGAGACATTCAATTTACTAGGGACTCACGGAAGTCGAGACAGCTATGAACAACAGTTATATGAGATAAACAAAAGAAATATAATTACATATCATCGTCTGTTACCCCCAAAGACTTAGACATAGGTGTGATAGGTAATGATACACCTAACATGTTCCCACTCAAAAACAAGAATATCGATGTAAAAATGTTTATGAAAGAAATGGAGTAATTTTCCAACAAGTTAGTTTTGTGCAGCACATAATAAACTACAGTGACGCTTTTGAGTTGACGGTTTTCACAAGCCGATGAAAAGCTCGGAAAATTCAACTCCAAAGCAAAACATTGTACAGTCCCAAGGCAATATACCCATCTAGATCTGAGCAATAAACAAAAGAAAATTAATAAACGGGAGCAGCGGTAACAACAAATTCAATGGCATTGACTTTTTAATTCTTATCCTCAACCACATAAAGTTCCTTTTCGTTTGTAAGGACGAAGGGATCAAGGAACGCGTGTACTGCGCCGAATGTTGTTCCGAAGAGGGAACTGGCTTGTGTCCAGATTTTCCTGAAATAGCACAAAGGATCGACCTCAGCTTTGGTTGTGAAAAAAACTTCTGCGAAATGTCAGCGGTCGACAGACGGAAAATTTTGTGCGTCATTAAACATGCGTGTGCGCCGGATGGCGGATACGGACAAATATCATCTACTTAGATAATTACTTGTTATTGGGATGATATTGCTGTTGCTACTGTAACTAGTATTGTCAGCTGTGAAGCTACCTTTCATAAAATAAATAAATATTAAGAACTATTCAATTGTGTTGGGATGGTATGATTGTCTATAGATAGTTATAACCACGCCTGTTTGATAATAGCAGGCTCTGGACTTCATCTTCATGGCTAAGCAACGTTTTCCGAGGTTGGCCCGTGGATGGAGCACCAAACATTACATACCGACGTCCCTCGTAGAGTCAGGAAGCACGTCATAACGTTGGTACCAGCTGTAATATGTAGATCTTTAACAGTCGTTACAGCTATTCAGAAGCCCCAAGGTCTGACATCCAGTCTTACCAAAAGGGTATCAAGCAGTCGCTCCTAGTCCACCCGGCTCCAGCATCTGGTTGGAAGTTGACCTCAACACAGCTGGGTTAAACTAGTATATAGCATAAATTATGATTACAGCGATTACAGAATGTTTAAATCAAAAATTTGAAGATTTTGAAGGCATTGGTATCTAAGTCATCCTGAGCCCGGGTACGTAACGTAATATATGACTGTACAATTAAATAAGGTCGACTGATTCCAACAGGACCCAAAATCTGTGCCCAAACTCTTATCTACATGAGTCAGTAATTGCTTAATGTCTGTCGGTACTCTACATCTCTATAATTAGATAAGTAGGCACTTAAACGTTATGACGCTATCAATACGTAGTCGGCAATCTTCAGGTAGGTGGTAAGCTATTATTCGTAAAGTACGTGTGCTTTGGAATTAGGTAGGTACATAGTTTATTCCTTCATCCCCGTTCTATCATCGGACGGACAAAGATACGGCAAAACCTCACCTTTATAAATGGTGGAAGTTCAACGGACCCGAACAAACAGCCATTCTTTCACATTTATTGTGCAAACCTCCATGTCTGTGCTATGTCCACAACAACAGAGAAGCCGGCAGTGAAATCCATTTCACTGCCGGCTTCTCTGTTTCCCGATCATTATAGTCTGGATCTCTTGTATGAAACCCTGCCACCTTAGGTCGCATCGCCGCTACACATCAGGCGAGTTGGGGCCAATAGTACACCAATTTAGAATTTTAACACATGAGACTACGCATGGGCCGTGAGGGACGCTCTCCACCTAGATGAATCGATTACCTTAAAAAAAAACTAAATCGGTCCAGCCATCTTCGAGTAATCGGGGAGCAAACATAAAAAGAAAATAAAAAAAAAACAAAGCCGTCGAATTGAGAACCTCCTCCTTTTTGAAATCGGTTAAAACGCATGCGGTGGTGCCGGAAAAGCTGTTGTGATGCAGCTTGGTTTTATGGCCTATCCAGCTGTAAACCGCCATTATGCTAATTTAATTTAACTCCGTGGGTCTAACAAGAGCTACTTGACAATTGGATTCTCACTGTTTCGTCATAAAGATTTATCGGTTTCTGTGATTTTTTCCGATCTTTTCTTTATTAGATAATAATATGCTTCGCTTAGAAAGACAGAAAAATACCTGTGTCAGATGCCTGTCAATATGAATGATGAAGATAGAAATTTCTGCATTTTTTGGCTCACTAGACGCCTAACAACATCACACAGATACGACATGGATATGACTATGGTACAATCTACAATAGCTATCAGTCTTATTATTAGTACTTCCGATTTTTTCTGTTACATTACTGGCCGATTAGGATTGCAATTACATAATCCTACTTCCGCTGGATAAAACGGTTTATCATTCTCCTGCCCTTATTCCAATTTATTTGGGGTAGGCACAGCATGTCTTCTTCTTCCATATTTCTCAATTCGTGCATCCATATCAGGGTCATCCTTCACACAGTCCATCCATCGTTTTGTTGGTCTTCTCTGCTCTACTCTTATCTACATATATCCTACTCTAATTTTTCCTCTTTCCTCCGCATCACATGTTTATACCGTGATAACCGATGTTACACAACTTTTCGGTCACCGGTGCCACACTCAGACTTCCTATTTTGTACTCATTCCTTAATTAATCAGTGGCTTTCAGTGGTATAATCGCTATGAAAGTGAAAAGGAGTCTTTGGTCAACTGGACCCACTCGAAATGGACCCACGGGTTCAGTCGACCAATTCAAAATTTGAATTGGTCGACTGGAGCCACTACCTAATTTTATTATAAAGTACAGTCACGCACATGCAGTAAAGCCGAATCTTTTAGTTTTATTAATATCAATTTTACTACGCATGCAGCACGAGCAGCATCCTAGTCTATATTTTCGTCATCGTGTTTATTATTCAAACATCCGTCATTAGCTGTTTTCAAACTGAATAAATCTGACTTTACCGAAGCTTTGTTGTTTGCGTGAATCAGGGGAAAGAGCATTCCAAAAGTTGAGATGTTAATTAGACCATGGATTGACTCAATTTAGCTAGTCATCGACACGAGAATTAACCCAAAATCCAAAAGACTGGCACAATGTAGGTATTCCCTAGCAATTTTTTTTATTATCAGCCTATTTTGTCCCACCCACTGCAGGGCAAAAGCCTCCCTTCCTCCCTTCGTTTGTGAAAAAGTCCCGCTCATCCCGCCATCTCCTTCTGGGCCTGCCGCGTTGTCATTTCCTGCTTTTTGGCTTGCTGAGGTGTGTTTACCTAATAGTACACCCACATATTTTGTTCAGTTATGTTTTTGCCCCAGAAATTTTTCAGGATGTAATAAGGCCGAGCATTTTGCCATCAACCCAGCACAAATCCAGACTTCGGGGCTACTACTGAAAACTTCCTGGAGGAAAAACCCAATAAAATAAATAAATAACACTCAAAACTTTCCGTGTTACGCTGCGATTACGGCTTGAGTAGGTTACCTATAGAAAAAATCCCCAATAAATAAAATACAGAAAATGCTTCTTCTTGTAAAGTCGGCTGCGAGAAAAAAAAGAATGCGTAGGTACTTTCATAGACACGAGGTCGCCCCGTGCATAGAGTATAGTCACAATATAAGTATAGTAATGGCCCCGTGTAAGAAATCTAACAGAGTCTAGTTGATCCATTTATTATCAAAAAATCTAAATGGGTTACCTTCTTGAAATTGTTCCAAAAACTGAAAGCATATCCGACAGAAACGGCATTGACCTCAAAATAAATAACAATTTCATGAAACAAAGAAGCAATGTTTGTAAGTTCGTTAGCATTTTTCAGAAGTTGTTGCACCTGACTGTTTGAGAGCAACATCATTCAACGCAAAGATTGATTGGTGGATAATAATATTTCGCTTCCCAATTATGTTTTTTTTTTTCATTTTCAACATGTCATACTCGTAGACGAAAAGTAAGATGCGGTATCATAAACTGCAGGTCAGGCAGATTACAATAAGCCTAAGATTATGATAAGAAAAAGGTTTCCTCATCAAAGAGACCCACATGTTGTGTTTCAAAGTTCCTTGTTTATTTTCCAAAAATAAATAGTTTAGAGCAAATAATAATATAATCGGAGCACGGCTGTCGGGAATATAGTTTTTGGCACTTGTTCAAGGTTGGTGCAGGCGAAAATCTTAGACTCTCTTTGGCCGAAACTTCAAGGCAGTGCGTTGAACGCACGACAAATGGACGTCAAGTTTTTAATTGACGTAGGTACCTAATTATTTGCACGTATGACTGTGGGTAGATTTTATTAGTGATCGATGGGGTAGATACATATAGGTATGAAACTGTTTACATTTGATTCGGTCTTTGAACTTGCACGAATTTTATTAGGCAAAAATCATGTCGATTCAATAGGCCCAACTACTTAGGTACTTGCTACCACAATATTGGTAACCCCACGGTTTTTACGACGGAAAATTTTTAACAGTCCCTGAACGAAGCGTTACTAATTACTAAGTTAACACTTTCTTATGGATTTCTTCAATCACGACCGATGACGGAAAGTGAACCAAGGCCGTTATGAAAATTATTTTAAAGGAACTTTATAAAATATTATCTTTACTGATCAAACCAAGGTACAAGTTAATTGGTCGTGGTGATCGATGTTCTATTCCGTAACTTTTACTTTTAAATGATGCAATTTCAGGAAATATATTGTTCATGACTCAAAAATAAAACCGTTTTAATTCATCGTAATCAAGTTTGCGCATCGAACGTGTCCGCAATAAATTGCAACATGTAGCACATTGATGGCCCGTTGTGAATTAGGCTGGAAAATCATGTTCGACCGTCAGCCCAGCCTTTCACATTGAGCTGATCAACTACATGCATTCAAACGATTATTCCCACAAACAATGCAATCAGATAACGGGCTCAGTAATCACAATGCTCTTATTGACGACACGACGTGACAATGCGCTACAATAAAACGAGATCGCAGGATTGTTTATCCAAGCGGAAAACAGCTTTTCCTTTGTGACAGGACAAAACCTGTGACGAAGTTTCATCTCTCTCCCGTATTTTCCGTACGTTTCCGCCAGCAAGCAGCTTGCGTCAACTGCGCAGCAGACAGTGCGAGCGAGACAGACATTTGTTGTTGTTGCGCTCTCCCTCCCGCAGCACGCTTCTTTGTTTTGGCAACGATATAAAGGCAGGCAGCAAACGCGGCGCTCGAATTTTACCAGAGTGCTACCGTGGTCCCAGGCGCATCGCGTTTCGCTGCGGTGGTAGATGATTCGTGATATTTTCAGATTGTGAAAGACTTTCATAGTCGTGACCTAGCAGTGACTTAACTAAGGGATTGTGCAGTGACTGTTCATTATCAAGTGCAGTGATGAGGCCCCCTACGGATTATGAAGGTGGAGCGAGGGTGCCCACTGAGGCGGAGGAAGGAAACCGGCCTGATGCGCGACCCATGATGATTTGTGCGAGACTGGCTGGACGCGCCATCATCAGAGTTGTGGGACGCTGTGAGGACGCTCAGGAAAATAGTCAACTAGGTGCGTAGTAATAAAATATTGTGCTGCCAAATCTAATCATGCTAGGAACATCATAAAATAACAAAAAGTAAAAACACAAAGGTAAACTTTACTGCGTCGAAACAAAAATAAACAAGATAGATAATAAAAATAATAAAAACAACTACACATTTCCTACTTGAGCTACAATAAATCCACTAACACTGTATGAATAATATATCGCAGTGTCACTTAGCCAACTCAACACCGTACCGGTTCGCGAATCGTAATAAATTCCTCAAACGCGCAACAAAAGAATAATAGTTCGTCGATCTAATCCAGAAACCTAAATATTTGCACATGTTAGCTTCCTTATTAGCACCATTGTTTATACGTAAATTAATGATCACGATTATCTTATCAATTTGCGAAGGTATGATTATTAATTTGTACCTTTTAAGAAGTAGAGCGTCTACCTTTAATCGCGGTCATGCTAAGTGTAAATTAATGGATAAAGTTGACCTCTATTGGTGCGTAAATGTTTACTAACATCTCATATTAAATAGTGTGAGAATTAGTCAATGAATTAATGAAGTAAGGCCGTGACACATAATTGGGAGCGGACTAGCAAGTTGTGGCTTAATATTATGTTAAAAATCCAATCTAATGTCATAACAAGGTGTTACGGTTGTTGAAATGGACGTCACATCTTTTTTACCTAATTATAAGAAGTTCATGGGCATGAGAATTACCTACATTTACGAAATTAGAATTTCAAATAGGTTCTACGTGCAAAAAGATGACTGCGCTCATGAAAACTTTACCTCTCTCTACATATTTTTGCAGAAATTTTGTTTATTTTATCTACATGTTTCACTTTCTTTCTAATAAAATAACGATATAAATAAACAAGTCTAATATCAAACGCAATTAAAGTAGATAAACTGAGTAAGCACTTCAATAATAAACAACTCTGCTTTTGTTTTTAATTTTATCGTTATCGCGGCTACAATCGGTGCGCCACTGAAGATGGTTCCGATATAGGCATTGATAAAAGAGACTCCAAACATTTCCATTCATCTTTTTTAATGATCCTTATTTAACTAATACAGCGTATTAATCTTAATTTTAATCACATTGGCTTCTTAACTCGCACAAAAACTTAATCTAATAACCTTACAAGTCTCGTTGACGAGGCCAAACAAAATGTAAATGTAAAGTGCATCACAAATACCATAATTATTAAAGTTCAATGAAATCGTTTTGTATTGATATTCAAATTACATTCGTTTGAGTAATCAAATGACTATTAATAATCAGCTGTTTATTGATAAGAGAAGGATTTTCAAAACAGTGTTTCTATGTGTCATCTATACTAATCTATACTTCTATACTTCTATATCTATACTAATATTTTAAAGAAGTAAAGTTTGTGTGTTTGTATATTTGTTAAATTGTAAGGGGTAATCTCGGGATCTACTGAACCGATTTTAAAAATTCTTTCACCAATAGAAAGCCACATTATTGCTGAATGTCATAGGCTACTTTTTATTCCTGTATTCCCACGGGAACGGGATCTACGCGAGTGAAACCGCGGGACGTCCGCTAGTTTATTTACAAGTACAATGTTTTTCATAAACAAGTGAAATAAAAAAAAATAGAAAGCTTGTAAGTCCTTCTTCTTGCTTGTTTAATAAATTGATGTAAAAACTATTCAGTCTATTGATGAGAACATGCGTACTTGCGTAGACAATTGATATCGTAAAGCAATCAATTTTATTGTCATTGTTCTTACGTAGATTTCTCTAAAATAATTGACGTAACCGTACCTGTAATACCAGAAGGGTTATGCTGAGGTGTACCTAATATTACACCCACATTTCGTCAGTAATGTTTATGATTCATGTAGGTAATAGGTAGGGGGCGAGCCTTTTACCAGCAACCGGACACAAATCCACATTTTGAAGCTGCTACTAAGAAATTCATGATGGAAAAACAAGAAAGTAACAGTTTTCTCGACCTGGAAATCGAACCCAGAGTATCTTGCAGGGTGCAAGGTTGCTTTCATTGCGACAATAATACAACGGCGGTAAAATAAGTGCAGGTAGAGCACCAAAACGCCTGC
Organism: Diarsia dahlii; assembly: GCA_949775195.1. Classification (NCBI taxonomy): domain Eukaryota; kingdom Metazoa; phylum Arthropoda; class Insecta; order Lepidoptera; family Noctuidae; genus Diarsia; species Diarsia dahlii. Next base: position 19,245,576 of record OX459191.1, on the reverse strand, counting down.
CGCGCTTGCTCCGTTCGCTGCAGGTTCGATTCTCGTAAAGTCGAAAGCTATCGCGATTGTTTTTTTGTTACATTTATTGTGTTAGCAGATATGCACGTGCATTAAGATCAATAGATACTACGGTATTGAATTGTTGTATGTTTATTAAATAAACAGAGGTTTTTCCTATTCAAATAATTCGCATTAAAAGAATGCAAACATAAATAACGTTATATATTATTTCAAAACTGAACGCGTGTAACCAGATAGATGGGATTGAGACATTACTTCATCATTTCCATAACATATTACAGCATAGACATAATATTTCTTATTCATAGGTAACCATAACTCTTCCGATTGGAAGAGAATTATGCCAATGAATATTTTAGTATTTCCAAAGATTGCCGTGAACGCTTGCTTAACGCAGTAGGTTTAATAAGTTGGTAAAAGCATCTTTTTGAGAACCATTACAATTGCACCTCTCCAGTAAGCGTTGACATTGATTAAATTAAATTAGCAGGACAGAGGTCCCCCACTCTTCCCCTAACACCCTTCATCCCTCTGGATCCCTTCACTCTTTCCTTTTTTTCGCGTGCTCTCTAGTACGATTGTAGGCCAATCCTTTGGGAAAGAGTCCAGCTCATTCCGCCATCTCCATCGGTGAAGAAAGCAAGAAACGACAAAGGGGCAGCCTTTGTCGTTTCTTGCTTTCTTCATCTTTACCTAATTTAATAGTACATTGTTACCTTAGGGGTGAAAGGAACTTATTTAGTCCCCGAGACGGGGTTTGGCGCCTGAGCGCAGCGAGGGCGCTAATAGTTCGAGGGACTAAATAAGTCTTTAACCCGAGGTAAACACTGTGCTTTTCATTAAGAATACAAGGAAAGTTGATGGGAATAGGCTTGCGCCCAATTACCTAAATCGAAAGAAAGAAGAAAGAAAAAACAAATTGACAAAAAAAAAAGTAAACATAAGAGAAACACTTAAAATCGGTTAAATCTAATCGGTGGATGTCAATAGGCTTGCTCCTAATTACATCGGTTGTAGGCAATAGGCGCGCTCCTAATTACATCGGTTGATGGCAATAGGCTTGCTCCTAATTAAATCGATTGATGGCAATAGGCTTGCCCCCAATTACTTCGGTTGATGGCAATAGGCTTGCTCCTAATTAAATTGGGTGATGGAAATAGGCTTGCTCCTAATTAGATTGGTTGATGCCAATTGGCTTGCTCCTAATTACATTTATTGATGGCAATAGGCTTGCACCTAATCACATCAGTTGGTGGCAATAGGCTTGCTCCTAATTACATTGGTTGATGGCAATAGGCTTGCTCCCAATTACATCAAATAATTTGACAGCTGTCAGTAGAAAGCGATTCTCCCTAGGGCTGAAAAGTGGTACTTTCAACCCGCTCCGCAGGCATGTCATGACCTACTTTCAGAGTATGAGTAATGAAAATTGGATTAACACAAACACTGCTAATATCGTAGCCTAACACCAAAAAAACATTATGAAACCCCATCTAATTAAAAAAAACCCCATAAACCCACGGATGCTGCAAAGTCTTCTCTTGACTCTAATGTTATTTAACATAATGTTGCAAATACATGTACGTAGTTTGATAATGGCCATCGCAATTTAGGTACGTACCTACCTCTTTATACTCCTCAACAGCAGATTAGTGAACATAAAGCCCCTAATCACCATTTCCCTCTCCGACGTAACAGCTTTTTTACTACCGCTACTTTTTGTCACACCGCTACCCGCTACGTCCAATCTTCACGCTTATCTTAGCTCGAGGACATCATCAGAGAACCGCAAGACTACCGACTAACGACCCATTCATCAAAACGCTTGCAAAACCCAACCCTATTGCGTATGTCATAGCGTAGCTAATAGCATGTGGTATCTCGAATGAATAATTACGCGAAATATGCCCGTTTACGCAACAACGAGGTTCAAATGAGTGTTGTTGCATTCGACTTTCGTAAACGAAGATCGTGTAAAAATTGTGAAACTGACCGAGGCCGGCTCAGTTGGAACAGCGGCCTTTGTTACTCGGATTAATTTCATATGGTTAATTAATTCCCTGTAATACACAATCACATTTTTTGCAACTACATAATCTTTTAGTTCAAAATTTAAAGAAATCATTATGGAATAATTTAGCCGTATCAACAATATTTTTTGGCACGTTTGTAAATAACGCTATTAATATTTCATTATACTCGTTAACCCCAATGGTTTAGATGGAGGAAAAAACACCGAAAAAACAATTCCGTCTGGATATCGTACAAAGTCGTAATAACTAATATTAGTGTGTTATTTTGGAGAAGTGAAATCTTTTGCGCAGTAAACAATCATGTGCGAACGTCCCGAACAGGAACGCGGATTACAATTTAGTTTTGCGTGCTTTTAATTCATTTGTAGCAGTGTATAATGTGATAATTATGTTGTTATTGAAGACTTAAGTAGCCTTCTGACACTTAAGTTTCAACAGCTATTAAAGTAATTTACTCAATAATTGAGTAAATTTAGCCAGATACCCAAGATACCTACTAAGTTCAATTTCAATAAAGCATAACTACGTTCAGTTTATATTTTTCATAATCCACATTCACGTCCATAAAGGCTCCCGGAAAACATAGCTAAGCACAAAGAATGCGCAAACGCGGAAGACCCGCACGCACAAGCACAGTAACAATTCCGCGCTATAAGTACTCGATGCCATTTGAGTGCGATCGATTTAGAACATCTCACAAGCGCGTGTGTTTGATTTACAAACTCGAACGGCTTGAACTCGCTTGTTGAACACACATGTTGGCCTTAGCTGACCAATTTATGCCATACAGAGCGACACCGGCTGGTAGAGAGGTCACTGCTCGTTAAACACTTCCTTGTAGCGACGTGATTCACGTGTTGATTATGACAACAAGAAGTAATGTATATCTGTAATCAAGCCGCAGAAAAAATGCTATGTAGCAAGAGGTCTTTGTTTTTGCTTGGGTAATTACGTATTCTATTCTGCTATCTATGTGTATCATGCGAACTAATCCTTGTTAATGTGATTGTAAACTTCCATTTTTCCCTTTCGGAACTACATAATAACGGGCATAAATCAGGTTTCTTCTGGATTTGCATTTCATCGAGATCTTGATCAAAACGTAAAACGGCATTGATATTTAAGTATGATTTGATGCATTTCCACATTAAATGGCAAAATATAATTTCATATGAAGATTCCAGTCCACCAGTCAACTTTTAGGTTAATGGCCTAAAAGATTAGATTAGCAACCTCCTTCATGTAGAAAACAGACACTTATAAATATGTAGTTTCATTTCCCCCAGTAGTTCGCGAAAATAAACTCCTTTGTTTTTATTTGTAAATGGCATCTCAGTTCTCACAGTTCTACCTTGACTTAAGCGCCTACCACACGCTCACACTTCCCCACACTCTTGGTTCACACTACATCGCGCGTATGGTTGGTAAAACTGTATTCCCATTACCAACCACACGCGCGATGTACTGTGTGTACCGTGTAATCGCGCAGGCAAGACTATGGTGAAGTGTGAGCGTGTGGTAGGCGCATAAGACGTATTCTGCACGGTTTCGGTTAATAATGGCGCTCCCTCACCGCGAGCACTCGCCTGTAATGTTATCCAAGATTCGACTATTACAGAAACAAGGGAGGAATCTGAACTTCTACGTTACAGACGAACGGTTCCGGTGACGAAGGCTCCGTCACGGAGCCCACTCTTTGAATCTCAAATCTGTTTTGTTAAAAAGAGTAAAAACGAAAAATACAGCTAACTTCGCAAACCGACAGCCAGCTGATTGTCAATGTCATCCACTTTGACGTCAGATTCTGCTGACTGACCGAAACACGAAATGTCAAATAATAACACGAAAACAAAAAGAAAACCACGAAGTAGTATTGAAACAATGCTTAGAAATTTAATACCAATTAGACCTAGTTGGTATGAGCACTTAACCTAGAACCTGATTAACGTTTCCTTTCATACAGATTGTAAATTGGATTGCTAATTTATTAATAGTTAGCCACGCAATTCACGTGTGAACTTCGGAATATTTTTTAGGTTTAAAAATAACTTTTGGAACTCGCGCCGATACTCGTGTTCCCGTTCCTGGTTAGTTGCAGCTGGTGCTAGTTTATTCAGAGTTTTGCGTTTGATTTAAAAAATGGCTCTAGGAGTGACTCGAGTGATTCTAAAATGCGAAGATGCGAACGAAACTCAAGCACTAGGTATGATTGTAAGCTATTAAACACAAGGCTACTTATAATTAAAACTAGAAACATATATGCTAGTTAATGACGTAACTACTGATGATTTCTGCTCTAATAAACTTTTTGCAATGTGTCCTAAAAATTCTTAGACAATTTATGGCATTGTTTTTTATTTGGTAACCTACTAATTAGTTTGTAATTCATTGGGCATATAATGGGCAGTGTTTTAAAATAGTACTGGATCAAATGTCTTTATTTATATCCTTTAGTTAAAGCTTAACACTATGTATATTGGAAGGTTACTTCCTTATGAGTCATTAGAGAAAGTACCGTTTCACAGAAACAACTTATTTAAATACAACTTAACAACTTTTAAATATTTCTATGCAGTAGGTGTCAAGCACGTAGCATATGGGTCACAATACAATCATTATGAACTATATACCTGTGCTGGCCATTACACAGCTAACTTACAAGTAAAGAAAGTTTGAACAGAACTGTAATGTCATTATTCATACATCATTAGTCCATTATTAAAAAAACATCTTATTGTAATTATTATATTTCCACTTCCACTCCATCATTAAATACTTGAGACAGGAATTAGTCACTAGGATCTATAGTTTCTTGAATATCACGCAACTATTTCAAGATAAGATATCTTAGAATAGTTAATCAGAGCCATAAATTGATTGTGACACATTTTGCAAGTTTCTTGAAACAATATTTGCATTAAATTACTCACACTATCATTGACTGATAATAAATACATCATCATCATAAGTAAAATCCGTCTATAGGTGGTACTTGAAGATTGTCTCGATTAGTTTGTGGTAGTGCAACTCAGCCAAGTTCTAAAAACCAATTTTCTCATTTTCAGATTTATCAGAATGTCAACTGATGCAAGTACCTGATGCCGTGTACCACCTGATGCGACACACAGAGCTCAAGAGTTGTGATCTCAGTGGAAATGTTATTACTAAGATACCTCCTAAGTTTGCAGTCAAGTTTAGTTTAATTACAGGTGGGTTGCAAATTGTAATGATTTATAAGACAAATGTTTTCTTTACTATTTCATTCATCACAATAGTAATATTTTAAAAGTAATAAATGATATATTAATGAATGATAAAATATCATCTCCAACTTATGATGTAAATTGTTTTTGTTATATTTTAATGTTGTTAGACTTCACACTGAAATTAAAAAACATTGAAGAAATATACATATTTAGAACACTTATAAAATAAAAGTAATTGTGAAAAAAAGACACATTTCGCCATGGGCAGTTATCACTTCCCAATTTAATAACTAGTCTGCAAATAACTAATGTCCCATTCTATCTCTATTTCAGATTTAAACCTGTCCAACAACCAAATGGCGAAGCTCCCCGACGAGCTGTGCACACTGGCGTGTCTCGAGCGACTGGACATCTCCCACAACACGTTTGTGGCGCTGCCCCACATCACCTTCCAGTGCCCCAGTCTGCACACATTGCATGCCCATCACAATCAGATCATTGGTACTTGAACTTTTATTGTAAAACTGTAGCAAGGTAATTTATTTACTGGCATACTTCTATGTGTGTGTCTTTAGTAGAGTAGTGCTAGGACCTAGAGAGCAATCATGTAGAAAATTTTGGAAATAAGAAATGAACTCAAAACTAATATCAAGGCAATTTTCAAACTTGGCTCTATTTTAACATTTTTTTTCTCCTTTACAGAAATCGATGTGGACAGATTAGCCAGATCCCGCGCCCTAGAGTACGTTGACGTCAGTGACAACCCCATTCCGCCGCGCACGTATGACGAGCTCAAGCAACTGTCGCGACCCACTGTGGTAGTGTCAGAGAGACAGAAAGAAGACTGGGAAGAAGACCTTATGATGTAGAAGAGTGCACTCTTGTGGACTTATGCATTCAGGGCCAGGAGTTGCAGCACAGGTCAATACGAGCACGCACGGGTTAATAATACGTGACTGCAACATAAAACGAGTCATGCAATTCTCCAAGGTGCTCTAACGTAAATCGTAGGGAATGGTGCAATATTAATGTCAAAGCTTAAAACTACTGGTCCTAACTAAACTGTGATCTTCTCTGTGAAAAGAGGACAATATCAACATGATTTTTATAGTGTATGCTATTTTTTTTAGTAATAATTGACATCATAGTCGTGATTTGGGAGAGATTTCTAAGAGATTAATAAATGTTTTTACATCTTTTGACGTCCTCAAAAGTTAGCGTACTTAATTAATCTAAATGTGATTTGGTTTGTAACGTCCTTTATACTTATATATAGCTTGCATTACAAAAGTAGCAAATTAATGAATTTTATATAGCGTTATATATTTTTGATAGGTACATAAGATGGTCGAATAGTATTATGTTGATGTATCTCATTGTATTGAATACTAGTCCATCATTAGTTAAGCTTGTGAATTCCAATAGGAATGAAATTATGTTGTAAGTTATCGATAAGTACCTACATTTAAATGTCTATTTGCAATAATTATGTACTGATAGGCACAGTTGTTATTTTCTGCTAATAATTCGCTCTACGTCAATTTTTGCTTTTAATTACAATTGATACAATTTTTTATCCAAAGATTCATTGACTGATGAAATTAATTAACAAAATAAATTTTATTCAATTGAATTGAATGCAACAACCAACAATTTTCGAAAATAAATACTTAATTATGTAAATCTTTGTGATGTGTTTTATATGGAATACAATCAAGAATAAATAAAAGCATTTACGAAATGCAAAAAAAATCGTATTTATTTGCTCCAGCCATGGGTAACAAACAATGATGTTTAAAACTATTTATTACGTCACTAGCTTTTGCCCGCGACTTCGTTCGCGTGGAATAGTGACTTCCGGCAGATTTTTGGTTTATCTCGCGAAAAAAAAAAAAACTATCCTATGTCCTTTCTCAAGTTCCAAACTATGTCTGTACCAAATTTCATCAAAATCCGTTCAGCCGTTTAGGCGTGAAAGAGTAACAGACAGACAGAGTTACTTTCGCATTTATAATATTAGTATGGAAGTATGGATGGATGGTACCTGAAAACCACTGTTATTTGCAGAATAATGTTATAGCGTCCTTAATCATTTGTAATTTGAACGAATAGATATTTAAACACTACCAAAACAACTAATACCTACCTATTTTATAAAATAACAACAAAAGAAATTCAAATAAACTATTTAAAGCTTCGATCAATAATTTAAAGACTAAAAGTCGCGCTGATAAGCATTGTTTGTTAAAATCAATTATTGTCTGTCAATAAGGTCGAACGCTCTGAACGCATCAACAGCCACGACCCGCGTCGAGCGCGGCAACCGTTACACAAAAATAATCCTTATGGCATGATTCAGTATTCACGGCACGCGCAACGGCGCGATGGCTTATTAGCGTATTTCATGTATAAGTTTGTCAACCATAAAAGATAGACATATGCTGTTGTGGGATATTTTTTAGATAATTTTATGTAGAACATTTCCGTTATAAATGATTTCTATGTAGCTTTAACCATTAAGGCTGCACACGCGACGGAAGCTTAAAAAATGGAGCAACTTCTCCCGTTTTCAAAACATTTCCCTTCACTGCTCTGCTCCTATTGATTGTATCGTGATGAAAAGTATACTATAATCTCCCCAGGAGTATGAAGAGTAATCGTACCAAGTTTCGTTAAAATCCGTCGAGTAGTTTTTGTTTCTATAAGGAACATACAGACAGACAGACAGACAAAAATTTTACTGATTGCATTTTTGGCATCAGTATCGATCACTAATTACCCCCTGATAGTTATTTTGAAAATATATATCATGTACAGAATTGACCTCTCTACAGATTTATTATAAGTATAGATATTGGTAACAAACAAAACAGATTGTTAGGGTTCTGTTTACCATTAAAAGTGCATTAGCACCACAATTAGCTTTTGTGGAGGGTAGGTTGTGTGCTATTTTATGACATTATCGGTTAACAACGAAGTTGGTGCTTGTTATCCACTGACTTTTGAAAAGATAGACAATAGCCCTGCTGTACGACAAGAAAAATAACTAAGAAACCTTTTTTCACATTCATTTATTTGAGAGGACTTTTGTCAACAAAAAAAGCCAGGCAATGTCATCTTGATTTACATCCGTTTTATATTTTGTAATTTTGGGATTAAAGTAAAATTAATTGCAGTATTAGTAAAATGGCAGGTCATGGGGTAGATGATGATCCAAACTTAAAAGGCTTATCCCGAATATTTAATAGCCAAACAAACAAAGGTAGAGCAAATGTAAGTGTTTTTGTTTTTTATTAAACTAGTTGTCTTATATTCACACTGTACTCAGAAAGACCTCTTTCTCTGCTCAAAATTAACGGCAACTTATGGGACGTAGGTAACTATTTACCTCCTTCAATAGCACTGGTGCCATTGAGGTATAATGTACTACGTACAGTTAGAGGAGACGCCTCAACTTGATTTTTTGTAACACACGTTGCGGTCCGTGGACTACACCTCATTTAGTCTATGCCGAGTCTAAGTTTCCTTGTCTAAATTATGCCTTCGTGTGCATTTAGATACTGTAAAAATAATTCAATAAATATAAGTTAAAGTCAAGGAGTGACTTTTCACCAGTAAATATAACTACCTATATTATCTTTAAAACACACATAATTTAATTAAATTTAATACGGCAAACACTGGTGCAAATATTTTGGAATTTTGACATTTCCAAAATTATGATGACATACATAACTTCATAAATAAAATTGTCCTACTGCAGGGCAAACGCGATCGCGAAAAGTGAAAGGCGGGTTCCTTTCCCTTTTCCGCTTTTCGCGATCTAGTGCAATTGTAGGCCAATCATTTGAGAAAGAGTCCAGCTCATTCCGTATAATAATTGACTAAGTCACTAGCTAGACACTGGTAGATGCCATGGGCCCGACTCACGGCCGGCTCGAGTGGGTTAGAACTTTGAACCATCGGGCGGCAAGCGTTACTTTGTGTGATTTATGGTAGACTGTAGGTGATGAAATAAAAAGCCTAGGTAAATACGATAAAAAGCTAACGTCTAAAAAACCAAAAATCTTAGCCCACACGCGCAGTTGCGCACTTCCTCTGGGCCATAGTAGTGCAGGTTTACTGATTCTCATGTTTTATTTGCAGACATCTAAAGTGACAATGGCTTTAATTGCAGTAGCTATTGTTTACCACAAGTATTTAAAACGATCACCTAAGAAAGAGACGCCTAAATCATCACACTAAACAAATCAGCAAGTACAAAGAAATGCAATGTGATTTGGTTTTAGTGTACCTAGGTGTGTTAGTGAGGTTGTATGTTTACTTTGCTATAGGTGTGTGGTTTTGTGACTTCACTGTTGGAGTTCGCGGCGCGCCGTCTTCCTTTATTTTCTTGGTCTGAGTACGGGAGGTAGACATTAGTGAAGTGGATACACCAAGAGGGGTGAATGTGACTTGTCGCATTTCCCTAACGTCTAAATACATATATTTTCTTACTTTTTCTTCATCGACGGACGACGAAGTAGTGCAAAGACGCAGGGTGTGAAATATAAGAACATTTTTTTATTGAATGCTTAATTATGATAGACTCTGTGCACCTTGTTTCGCTTTAAGTGCCTTCATGATTTGTTATTACACGACAGCCCCAAAAAAAAGAGTGTTCTTTTCGACATGATTTTAAGAAAGGCAACGTTGGTTGTGGTGGAAAGTTCACTTCTTCTAAGTTAATTAAATATGGACAGGCTGGTGCACCTGCGATGCGTTTTAATTTTTTAAGTTCCACATTGAAGCACAATGCAACTTAACGAACGAAACGTTGCCTGACACTCTTGACAGATTGAGAATGAAACTTCTGAAATCTCCATCCAACATCGGATATTTAGCTTTGCTTTATGGTTTGTCTCTTTCACTCCTTCGAATAATGCTATAGGGCTATTCTGCTGTCATCGATAGGTTAGAAATACTGTGGACTAGGTGGTTACACGACTTTGAGTTTGAGAATTGCACCTACTTTGCGTTATTACATAAGGATTTTAATACCTTTTATCAGGTAATATTCATATTTTCACACATTTTTTAACTCGTAATTCTATTTTATAAAGTTAGTTAATCATTCTTAAGTCCAGTCTTTCAATTAGAACATATACAGTGCTGTAATAACTTATGTTTCTTCAACTTTATTTCGTTTTAGAATGGCCGGAGACAGTTCTGTTGATGAATCCCAGCTTAAAGGGTTGTCTAAATACTTCAACAGCGCAACTAACAGGGGCAGAGCTAATGTAAGTATTTATTGATCAGTAAAAATCTTCAGGTTTAAAGCAAATATTTTGAGGTTATGTCTAATATAAGTACTAAAGTGCGCTTAAATTCTAAATGATATATTTAGAATTTATATAGTATTATTCAAAAAAAATCTGGCTAATGTTTTGCAGAATCAGTACCAGTTTTCCAAATCGTAATAAAATAAAACACTGATTCTAAGATATTATTTCTGTTATTGGCTTCAGTTTTCAGACCAATAAGTTTCTTGATTTTTTTTTATAGAAAGTTATCTAATTCATTGATAATGGCTGCCTTCTTTGAATCTAATTAAAATGTCTTAGATAACTGTACTACTTGACATGATAAATAGTTTTTTTTTACCAATTATTCATTTTGTTCCCATATTTTGTGCATACAGGAAAATGTTTAATTTTTTCATTATTTTTATTTTTCAGACGGCCAAGGCAACATACGCATTCATGGGCGCCATGATTCTATACTTCACACTCAAACCTAAGGCGAAGAAGTAATCCGCATTTTATGCATATTGTCATTTGTGATCATTTTAGTACTTTTAATTTCATTAAGTGCAACATAAGTTATATAGCAAATAAAATCATGTAAACTCATTATTGAATTTGATTGATTATTTTTATTTTTGTAAACCTTTTTACCCTGTGTGTGTGTGTGTGTTAAAGTCTAGATGAGGTATCTACCTCATCTAGACTTTAGTGCTGCATACCCTGAAGCTCTGACATTGTACCTACATAGAGTTACCATTTCAGTGGTATTTGTTAAAAATTAGAAAAGTTCTGATAAAAATTCTGACATTTGAAAAAAGTCCACACTTCAAATAAAGAGAAAGACAAAAAAAAACCTGTTCTTTCTGTTCTGTGAAGTCATAAAGCAGTATTGTTTTATTGTCATTCCAGTGTGAGAAAATGACAGAGCTATACAAGCTGTTTAGTGCCAGTTCTTTTCCGCAATGGAATTGACAATGGCAGGCCACCAGTGATGAAAATGTGTGTAAATAAAAGTCAATATTGAAATAAATATGTATTTATAGTACTATATGCATGTAAAAAATAAATAATGCTGCACAGGATAGATCACAAAGAAAGCTTCATAGTTTCAGATCTTGAAAAGAACAAGAACAGTCATATTTCTAAATTACTCTTTGGTTGTTAAAATTTGTATGATGAATGACAACAGAAAATGCTGCAAGAGAACAGCATAGTCAGGAGTTCTGCAGACCACTAGGTAGCAGGTATGATGCAAACTGATGTTAATTAAAAATTCCTTATCTTTGTGTGTAGAACTCCTAAAATTTAAATTACAAGTGTTTCCTTTGGGTATGACGCAATTAATAAAAATATTTAAGACAACCAACTTTCATTTGTTCTAAAAAATTAAAAGATAATTATACATAAACAATAACAAAGCATACTCTGTAGGAAATATTGCATAACTATTTTATTTAATCATTTGTGCATTCTATATTTTTCAGTATAAAAATTTAAGACTAATCGTGAAACTAGCACCAAAAGCCTACAGATTAATAACACTAGCAAAGCTACTATTCCGTGAATTTATTATTTAATAAATAATTCGAGATTAAAATTACAATACAGTTTCGATTCAACAAGTTATTTGCATGGGCTTGAGTTTATTACGTAGATTGATTTTACCTAACTATAGCTAACACTGGTCATGTAGACCCTTCGATCAATAATGTACTAGATTCCCGATAAGCGCTTCAAAAACGGCCCGAAATATAAGACCACAAACGTATTTGTGGTCTTATTTCAAATTAGTATGGTCCAATCATAGCCAACATTAAGACGTCAAAATACCGCAGTATGCGTTCAAAAACTGTAAATAACCACCGTAACACCAAGGTTTTGGAAGGAATATCTTTTTTTCGGTAATTTAATATCATTATGTGCTTTTTCATAATATTTAAACATAATTAAACTGTAAATATAATTAAATCAGCGAATATTATAATTGATTGTGGCCAATGTTTGCTACAACGCACCAACTATTGTATCATGTTCTTGAACAGGGAACGCTAGTTCCGCAATAGAATAAGCACGACATTGTACACAAAATGCTTTTAACCGTATTGCTTAGAGTTTAAGTTTCATTTTAGAATGAATATTTTTGTACTGATGACTTTTTATTTTGGAGCGACATTTAAAATGTTTTGCTTCTAATCTTTCTCCGATGAAAGGGCTTAAATAAATATACTTTACAATGATAACTAAACGTTATGTTTAAGTGATAAGGTTTATAATCATTTGAAGTTGTTAATAATATTGAACTTTTTTCTAAGATGTTATGTAGATGTTTACGTGTGTGCAAACGTGGCCACTTGAGCGACTTAGTTTTGTTCCTGATGCTTAATCTAGTACTATTATTGATCGAAGTGTAGACCTCACTATTTTGCTGAAAAATATGTATTCATAATACAAAAGATGGTCCTGATAAGCCACTTCAATACAATTACAATATTGCAATTATTTGATTTAAGTGCTAAAATAAATATTTGTATTGCAGAAAAAATTGGCAACACTGCAAGTGTTGTCAGTTGTAATTTTTTACCCTGCCTTGATGTTCACTAATTGGCAACATGTTAGCTGATGTTAAAATGTATTTCTCAAGTATATTATTTAAACCCAAGCAGTATTTTGATTACCTTGCTTAAAACAAAAGCTCATAATAATATCATATAAATTGCAGCATATGACTAGTTTTAAAAATGATTGATCTGCTAAATGCGTCACTCTTACAAATCCTATCTAATTCATTCATACCCTCGAATTATGCCAATATCATCACAGTTCCATGCTTCAATCAGTCAACTTCTGTTATTTTGGTTTAGTACAGAAATATCTCTTTTTGTTTAGAATTTTTGAATGAATTTTGGTTTACCTCTGATTTCTGAGCTAAGTAGTTCAAGAAATTAGTACTCTCGTTTTGTGAAGACTACCTATTATTGTCTAGTAGGGTTCCAAAAGGACATTTCGGCATGAAACTACCGACTTCCCCAAATTGCTCAAAACTTTCAGATATATGAAAGAGAGTGAGTATTCGTTTTTAGAGCCACAGCCTCATATGATTGAAGGGTCGACCTGTTGGGACAATATCAATAAGGAACATTGGTGTAGGATTTAGGAGAAGGAACTTGATTACACAGGCATTTTGTTCATTACCAACAATAACATTTCTTTCCCTTATTTTAACGCCATTCATTGGGGCTTTATAGTTCCTTAAAAATATTATCTAAAGTCACCAAAATTAGTCCTTTAAGATACTCAGGCTTAATGTATTATTGCTTGTAATTGCAACATCTGAAGTGTAAAAAATTGATTTGTGACGAAAATGGGTAGTCAATAACCCTCCTTTTGGGCTTCGCCGCAGTCGGGTAAAAAGTACTGATTTCAGTGACTAACTTATGAGTAAACGACGAGTAAGAGATTACGAAGCTTTAAGTTACATTACGACCAAATGGAATGTGGCAGTGTCGCCTATCGTTGTATACAATATTATTCATAAACACGTCCACACGAATATGTAAATTGTTCGATCGTCTGCGTCGGTGCCTAAACTATGGATGGAATGCTGTAATTGAAAAATCCGATTAGCTTTACGAGTAACGTTAACTTATATTGCAGTCACAATATAAGGAAGTATATACTCATCAGTGAACATTAGAATATAAAATGTAACTAGAGTTAAAATATCATGATTACAATGAGTAGTTTCTTAGAGTATTCGAAGTGAGGGCATTTCCGTAATCAATATGATGTGTGTTGCAACTGCCCGATATCTTCATCAAAGTTTCCACATGGAAAAATGTCAATGAAGCGTACGTCCTTCAACGTAAACGTATCTACAGCTCGACTAGGATGAATGCTTGCGTGCATGGTGTAAAATGGTGCCAGTAATCTTAATTATTACAGTAAAGATGTTGGCAACTGCCCATGCGCATAGGCGAGTTTAAATTCATTTACGAAGACTTTTTACACAACTTCGTAAACACACAATACAATGTATAAAACTAGACGCTTTAAATACTAAGAAAAATACATAGACGAGTATATTTCTTTCTTTCTTGGTTCGACTTTTTTTCTTCGATTTGACATCAAAGTCTTATCACGGTTGACTATCTTTACATCGATATTTGCAACCGTAGGAAAGCTTAAATAACACCTTACATTTTATCGATTCGAATATTTTTAACGCAAATAGTCAACCACCTTGTTACTATAATTCTGGTGATTTAGTTCTATAACTGTCTTTTTGGTTCAAAGGTAACCAACAAGCCGATCACGTCAACCTGTATGTCCACTAAGCTTGTCGTGCGGCGAGTAGGGCGAGGTCCTCATGTATGGTCCAGGGACCGTCGGCGCGGTCTCAGAGCCACGTCGGAGCCCTGGTGAGGGAGTACAGCGGTGGGGGGTTGCTGACCGGCGCAGGCGCTGCGTCTGCTTCAGAGTCCGATTCTTCAGAGGAAACGCGTTCGGCTGCACTCAAGGCTACGCGGGCGTATTCGTCTGTGTCTATGCTTTTGCAGAAGTGGATTGCGTACCTGAGAGTTTAAACATAAATTTATCACTCACATTGGACAAACCAGGCAGTCAAAATTCAGTAGAGGTTAATAATGGGTTAGTAACATAGTCCTTCACTAACTCACAGTCACTAAAGTGACAAAATCCTTACTAAGTGATGGCTCAAGTAATCATTAAACGTCTCTGAGTGCGGCAGTGCACTTCTAAGTGTTAGTAATCAACACAAAACGGTGACACATGTCACTGACACCAGTGAACCACATAATAAGAATATTCCACTTAATTTTGTCGCGAAAGACAATTCGAAGATTTACTGTTCTTGAGAATGAACTTACCTGAGTTTCTCCCGTAACACCGATTTGCATGAGTATCTTGGCATTTTGAGAAGGAAAAAGCAGGTGTAGCTTTCTGGTAAGAAGTGGTCTGGTGGCTGGTATTTGTCCAACACCTAAAATAAAATTACCATTTATTATAAAGATTAAGTAAACAGCTAAGCTCGAGAGATACCTTTTTTCGTGCGGTTGTGCTCGTTTTTATGCCGCACAAAGGCCAAGAAAGCCAAGTCAGAGGGACTTGGCTTTACATGTCGTCAAGAAGCTCTCAGACATGTTGGCTTCCTCACGACGTTTTCCGTTACCGAAGCAAGTGATTATTAAATATTTTTTTTTACAAAACGCACATGAATAAAAAAAAACAGAGGTGTCTTGGGTTCGAACATGAAACCTATGATTTGGCAGTTCGACGGTAACACCACTAGACTATCACTGCCTCTATCCACTATCTAGGTATTAAAAAGAACCCTACATACCTGTAACACAAAGTCCCTCTGTCTCGGATCCTGTGGTGCTCTCGGCAGTCGCGTCCGTCCCCACACGAAGCGTAAGAACAGCGCTCGTTCACTGCCCGATAACTCCTCCATTACTTCCCAGAACCATTGCACTAAGGGCGCGTTTGGTTCGATTCCTGGTGGAAATATTTAGGGGTTAGCTTGGTGTTTATTGAATTGTTGCTCTCCTAGAGGGGAGGCCTGAGTCCCTGCAGTGGGAACATTATAGGCTGATGAATTGTTGATGAACAATTGTTGACGATTTTTTTGTCGATAGACAGAAAAATCGCCCAAAACACGTTTCTCACACAAACATGTCACAATTTTATCCTAAGTCAGGTCCTAGTGACTCTAACTTAATGGTAGCCAATTGACAGCAATTTTTCCTGCCTAAGTAGCCAGTAGTAGTGCCTAAGTAAGTAGTTTTCCTGTATAAGAGCCTACTGCCATCAACCGGGCACGAATCTTGACGCCTACCGAAATCCCAGGACACACCATGCCTAAATTCATGCTCATAACTGAACATTCTGAACAGAATAGTTGTTGTAGTAAATGAGGTAATTGTAGATCTTTACCTTTGTAAGTAGCAGAAGCCCTGAGTGAATGTACAGGTATGTCAGGCGAGCCGCACACTAAGGTCTCGAGCTCGGCCGCGTTGAACAACGCCAGTAGAGGCGCTGGGATCACTCGCGACATGCCGTCACGGACCGCCCGGACTTGTTCGTCGAACTCGTGGAGCCTGCGAAGGATTAATGGGTGTAATCTTCTTATCGTGTGGGCAGTAAGGTCTAACGACCCCACACACCCTAGTGTCAGAGTTTCTATACTGCCTCAAGGGTCTCTGACATCCCGTCGGGGCCGCGGATTTTAGTAGTAGATGACGTGGCCTCGGCACAAGGGCAAAGAAGGAACATGGGTTCGGTTTTTAGTCAGTAGAAGTCTGACACTCCCCTTCGCTCTGCCCAAGAGCGGGGGGGGGGGGGGGGTCATTTGATGATTTTCCACCCACCAAAAAAAAAAAAAAAGCTTCTCTGACATGGTTTGACGTGCCTTCCGAAGCACTGAATCATCAATTGGAGTCGGCGCCGCATGTCTTCTTTTTCCCTACTTCTCCATTACTCGTCATCTCATCAGACACGTCCTATCGTGCCATTTCATTCTTTACACATTGGATCCATCGTTTCTCTGCGCCCGTAGCATGGCGATTCTATCTCTATTCTACCAAGAATAGACATACATTTTTCCATACAATTTGACATGAAACCTTGCTACAATCTGTCATTTTGTCGATTCTTCCGTCGACATAACCCGTTTCTTCGGTGGTCATGCTAAGCCGGCTGGTCTTCCTCTAATCTTATACCCATCCACATTCATACTCAAAACTTTCCTCATGACATTTTCTTCATTCCGACTATCATCTAATTCACGACAACCGATTTACCGCACACTTTTCAGTCACACTTTCAGACTTTCGCTATGTATATTTTGCATACTCATATTTTGACGTAGTCTATAGTGCAGCATGGTTTTTCACTTTGCGCGAGCTCATCAAATCTATCGTCGACATTTTGTTTATTCGGTACAACGTCTACAGCGAATTTCACAATTGTCATACTGCTAACTCAATTATTCAAGCGCCTAAGTCCTCTAATAATTTATTTTGTTATTACATCTTCCAAAATAATGATGGATAAAAGGAATAAATGATAGCGTTACGATTGACAAAAGAGAACGGAAGAAAAGAAACGTGTTTCGCCGACCCCAAGTAACATGGGACAAAGGCAGGAAGATAACAATAGGGGATCGGACAGGGTCAAAATAATATGATTCTGTTTAGTCCGTAAGTTAGATTATCGAAAAATATTGAATACGTGTTTTTTGTTTTATCAAATCAATAAAAAATGACGAAGATAAAACGCGTCAAAGATCTTGGAGTGGGGCTTGAAATGTCACTTGTGTCGTCAAAATGTACTATCATATGACGTCACACGAGTTTTCGAAGCACTGTATCGTCTTCATTTTAAGTTTACGTGAAAAAAGAAAAAATACGTGTCCAATAATTTTTGGAAATCTATCTGACGGACTAATTAGTTTTTTTTTTGTCCGATCCCCTATTACATCTTCCAAATATTATAATCAAAGTTTCTCTCTTAGTTTCTCTCTTTTTTATATCATCTCATAGTTGTCGACTAGAGCAACAATTCTTTTCCCGAAAAAGTTTTCATCCGAGCTACCATTTTGGAAATATGTATAGAGCATTCTAGATGAAACGAAGTAAAATTCGTAGGACCATAACTCTGAAACGGTGCGTCGTAGGACCATGGTTCTCAGAACCTAAATAATTTCTATGGTCAAGGCCAACCGGAAACAAAAAAAAAATGAAAAATTTCCGAAAAAAAAAACAGGAAAATTTACTAAGTCCCGAAATTTTTTTTTAACAAAAAATTTTTTTTTTGTGTTTTCTTTGCTGCTCATAGTGCCCCTAAGCGTATACTCCAACTCCTAAAAATCCGCCCCTAAGACGACCCACTGACCCTTACCTGTAATGCAGAGCCAACTGCACATATTCATCCTTATTGTCTGGTGTCACTCTTTTGTGTCTGGTCGATAGAGGAACTTCGTGGCCTGCAGCTGATGGTATTGAAAATGGAAGCTCCAGGTTTTGTAGTTCCTGTCAACAACATGTAGGTTTGAAAGACCAATAGCCCAACTTATCGGTTTAATTATATTATTTTTCTGACTGTCTAGTTGTTATGTTACGATTTTACGGTAATTTGTAAAAACCTTTTTTGTTTACAGTAAAACCTAAAGTCCAGAACAGCTGACCAGAGGGGCCAGCTGTCAATAAAAGGTCTTAAACCTACAATATATTTTTTTCTTACAAGATAAGCGAACATAACCTTACGCCTATATTACACGAAAGGTTAGGCCGAGGTGTACGTAATTATGGTACCAGACCCACCCACATAACCACCACCATATTTCGCCAGTCATGTAATAGGAAGCGAGCCTATTAAGATCAACCGGCCACAAATTCCGACTCCGTGGCTGCTACTAAGAAGGAAAAACCCAGTATCACTTTGCCCGATCCGGGAATTGAACCAAGGAGCTCATGCTCAGCAGTCGTTCTTGCAACCACTCGCAAAACGAGGCAGTACTTTCAAAATATTTTTAGCAATAAATGTCCTCTACGTTATATTTTTACCAACAGTCAGTAAAACGATGCTAATTTATATAATACAAGTTTTTACCTTATTATTAGGCGTCATATCTCTAATACATAGCAGAGCTGGTAGGAAGTCCTTGTCCACTTCAGCCAAGTCCTGCGGCCGGAGCGGTTGTCCTGCTAACTGCCGCCACACGCCCTCCGCGAGGGACAGGGACAGCGGCGAACCGGTACGTATTGCAATGCCCATCAGCACACCTGCATTATATCAAGTAGGTATAAACTATAAGATATAAATTTTTAAACTGACATGGTTACTAACATTATTTTTATATAGTTTTTTTTTACCATGAAAACTTCAATATAAACTAAGGTTTTGTACTGAATATTATATGGCTGAAAATAAAAAGACAAGTGCAACCGATCGAAATCAATGGGGTATAATTATTTAATGGACCAACATCATTGTCAACCTGTCCTAATCGGTATTGATTTATTGACGGCGCAATGTTAACTCTATGGACGCTCAGCCCATATAGTTACTTGCAGCAAGATATAATTACTTGCGCATCAGTATCATCAGCCTCTAATCAGAGGCGTACCAGTACACCCACATTTCGCCAGTTATATTTAAGTCCCATGTATAAGGGGGCGAGCTTATTGTCATCAGCCAGTCACAAATCCAGATTCTGTGGCTGCTACTGAGAAATTCCTGATGAAAAAATCGGAATCGAACCCAAAACCTCGTGCTCAGTAGTAGCTAGACCAACGAAACAGTACACAAATAAATATTAAGGTGAATCCTCCAACCAGCCCGCGAAATTCAAATTTTCTTAAGTTTTTTGCAATTTGCAGGCCAGTGATAGGTTGTATGTTGATGAACATTTGATTCGCGGCTGTAAGACATGTAGTGCGGGCTACCCTGGAACATCAACCTTAACCACAACTTACCAAGAAACCGGAAGCAGTTGAGATGTAAGGGAGTATTAGCAGTAGGGTTCAGTAAGAACGCGTCGCGCGATGCGCCCGCGTCTCCGCGTCCGTTGGGCGTGGCCATCAGAAGAGGGAGAGATCCGTTCTGTAGCTCCTCACACATCTCCGCTATACTCTCACTGTAGCCGCCGCCGCAGTCGTCCACACTCTCACCTATTAGATAAAGAAGATAGAATTACACTGTTTGCGAAATTTTACTCCAATAACTGGCCCCGTATTCACAAACGCTTTGATTAAATTTCGATTCCAAAGTGTCATATCTCTACGTCGATCACTTTCGTAATGCCAAAAAAAAATAAGACATACGACTTATCAATTCGAAGCGTTTGTGAATAAGTAGCAATCGCAAGATGGCTAAAAAAAAGTTTTGGGAAAATCGAATATTTTACTCAGTTCAGCGTACTGTAAAATCTGATATTCAGTTGCATCCTGTTGGACTGGAAACCGACCACAATATAGTGGTGAGAAGGCTAAACAGATATTGACTCTGGTTAGCATATTGAGTGGAGCCACAGATATTATAATACTTCGTACAGATACCCAATCCCATACAAAGAAATGACACCTCCCTAAGTCATCTTATTGCTCGTTTTATTTTCTTTCCTCCATTATTTCAACAGATGGCAGCATTTATCAATCTATGGGTACGAATTGAAATAAAAGTCCTCCTTTAACCTTTTTTGTTGAAATAACGTGATAAATGAGTGTAAATAGATAAATAAGCGTTAAACATGGAACTTGTGATTTTTGCAAATCTTATTTCGGCCGAAATCTACCGTATAACGCATTTAAGCGGTTGTTAATTTCATTACTGTTACCTATGCTGCCATCTATTGTGTTTTTTTCAAGACTAATTATAATTTGTTCGAGTTGAGTCCCCATGGTGGAGCGTAAATACAAGTTACTAACTCATTTTCGATAATGATGATGCTTTTAATAACAAGTCACGCGTTTTTTTTGTAAACTAAGAATTTTGGTCGACGTATTGTTAAAATATGAATGATGGCGGTCAAAAAGTGTTATAATAGTGTCAAATACATACCAACAAACTTGACCTTCCACACGCGATGCGGCAGCGCGAGCGCGTCCTGCGTCAACACAGGCAGCCGCGCCACCATCTGGCCGAACACGGAGCGCATGCCGGCCGGGCCCGCCAGCCCCGCCCCGCCCCGCCGCGCGCGACGGGCCGCCACGCGCGACAGCTCCACCACGGGGCCGTGCTGACGTTCGCGAACCATTGTTGCCATTATAGCCTGGAAAGGTACAACATTGAAGGTCACTGCATCACTAATCGTTAAACTCATTTAACGCTAAACTCTAGCACTTTGGAGTGTCAAAACAACCATGTTTTAAATGCCTTGCCTGAGGCCTGAGAGTGAAAAAGTCAAAGTCGTTTTTGGGTAACAAATAATGATACACACAAATCATTTCTAACAGGATTTGTGTGTATCATTATATTGCGAGCTTATATAATAGTAGATTGTATCATAAGGGAGCAAAATAATATTTTTACGGCGAGGGCGCTTTTTTGAATCCAGAGCGAAGTGAGGGATTCTAGAGTAGAATCCCGAACGTAGTGAGGGATTCTTTAGTAGAATCCTGAACGTAGCGAGGGATTCAAAGTACGTCGCCCGAGCCCAAAATATATTTTGCACCCGAGTGATACACTCGACTTTTCATCACCCTCTATGAGAAAATAAAAGGCGCCTCATATTTTATTGTAATATTATTATTTAATAAAAATAGAGTGACGACACGTTTAAATCCATCAGACATATTAATTACGAATATGTGTCCAGTTTTACGTCCTTATTAAGACAACACGTTACTAAACAACCTTCTACTCCATATTAAGAAATTGTCGTATGCCTTTAAATATTTCTCCCGGGATTTCGTAGGGATTAAGTTTTGTATGACGTTATTAGCTTCTATTTGTATTGTTTCAGGAGTTAATGCACTATCACTTTCAGAACTCGACGTAGAGCTCATTTTTTTTGCACAAAATACAATAAAGTCCGTACCGATTATCAGAACAGGGAAGTAAATCGCGCGCTTTTGTTTTTTTTTTTAATTTAGTTACCGCGTCTCCTCGCACCGTACAGCCAACACAATACAATTTGCGTTTGATTTCAATGAACGATTCATGTTCTAAATTCAAATCTCATTACTGCCCGCTAAAAAGTCTAATGGAGAAAAGAGCTACTTTGCTCGCACTTATAGAGGAACAAAACGACACTTTTCGAATTGAAGGGATGAAAAATTACATGACGTCTAGATAACATTGATCACAATTTTCCAGATTCTGATAATTTTATTCGTACCTTTCTAAACGCTGCTTCCTTGACACTGTAGAACAGCAAAGTCCTCAACTGATCTAGAGGACCATCTAGTATCAATAGCGGCAGATTTGGACACAGCAGGTCCGAGAATTGATGTAGAAGTACCTGTAACAACACGATATATCTCAGATTGTTTTATGATAAAAGATGCATGTGGCTAAACAAATATCATTCGCTTGGTTCGATCTTTTCGAGATAAAGCAAGATATGTTACATATCGGCCCCGTCTGTCATGTGTAGACAAAAGCACGAAGTCTGTCAACCTGTGGCTGGGTTACGGAGGTCAGACTGGCAGTAGCTCTGTGTAAAATACCCGCATTCATTCGCATCCAGTAAGAATGGAATCCAACACAACATAGTTGGGAAAAAGATAGGCCGATGACATAAAACTGTCTCTGACACTACTCTGACTCCAATCAGACATGAATTGGAATTACATAATATTAGTCTTTCTATAACAATTATGGTTAGACTGGAGGACGATCTTAACATTGAAAAGTCAGTTGAAATTTTGAAAGGCAACAAATAAAAAGTACATACCAGTCTATTACAAATAAGCTGCGGTGCGAGATCTCGTAACAGATGGCACTCCAGTGGCGGCGCGGGAGGAGGGCGCGGCGCTCGCGGTGCCTCCACACACAGCGCCACTGTGTGCGCACTGCCGCATGCTACTTTGGTCACACGTTTACCCTACAAAGATAAAGAATACATTAGTACACACGTCCTTTAGAGCAAGACCACATTACCATGGGGTCACAACTCGAACAAATTATAATTAATCTTGAAAAAAAACACAATAGATGGCAGCATAGGTAGCAGTAATGAAATTAACAATCGCTTAAATGCGGTAGACGGTAGATTTCGGCCGAAATAAGATTTGCAAAAATCAAAAGTTCCATGTTTAACGCTTATTTATCTATTTACACTCATTTATCACGTTATTTCAACAAAAAAGGTTAAAGGAGGACTTTTACTTCAATTCGTACCCATAGATTGATAAAGTTGTCAAAAGTAAGCCATCTGTAAATCATTTTCTCTAGAGCTGTTTGCAATAGATGGCGTTTTACTCAATTTGCCACATACAATAATCGTAACTGTTGTATAATTTTAATTAAATTTAACCATTAAAAAGCATATGTATTACTGTTTATAGAAATATAACACATCTTTTAACATTTCTAAGCGAAATAATTACATATTTTTCTCATTTTACTGAACCCGAAAGTTCCGGAACTACATAACACGAAACGTGAACTCCTGATGGCGTTGTAAAACTCCAGTCTGTGGCAATTAGTGCGACGCTGGTGCTGCCATCTGTTGAAATAATGGAGGAAAGAATATAAAACGAGCAATAAGATGACTTAGGGAGGTGTCATTTCTTTGTATGGGATTGGGTATCTGTACGAAGTATTATAATATCTGTGACATTACTAAACTAGCAATAAAAAAATCAAACGGGTCACGTTTTAGGATACAACTGGACAGTTGAGCGAAGGTGTCAAATAGTGGGGCCTGAAAAGGGACGTCGAAACCGAGGCTCGACTCGAGTTCTTAGCCGATGGATTGGAGTAGGAAAGCCATAGGACACTAGGCCTTTGCTTAGCAGTAGGAAAGAATATGCTGAAAAGAAAAACAATCAAACCATGTCTTTTTTAGGGTTCCGTAGTCAACTAGGAACCCTTATAGTTTCGCCATGTCTGTCTGTCCGTCCGTCCGTCCGTCCGTCCTCGCTTAATCTCTGTGACCGTTAGCACTAGAAAGCTGAAATTTGGTACCAATATGTGTATCAATCACGCCGACAAAGCGATAAAATAAAAATTGGAAAAAAATGTTTTATTAGGGTAGCCCCCCTTTATGTAAAGTGGGAAGTGATTTTTTTTTTTAATTTCAACCCTAACGTGTGATATATTGTTGGAAAGGTATTTAAAAATGAATAGGGGTTTACTAAAATAAATTTTTGATAATGTCAATAATTTCGGAAATAATCGCTCCAAAAGTAAAAAACAATGTCCCCCCCCCCCTCTAACTTTTGAACCATAAGTTTAGAAAATATGAAAAAAATCTGAAAAGTAGAACTTTATACGGACTTTCTAGGAAAATCATTTTGAACTTGGATGGAAACAACAGATGGAAACAGCAGTTAACCAATATAATTTGGTCCCTGAATCGTATGAGCGCCTATACAATCCAGAGGTCAAGTTTCATTGGCCCGTAGAAGAAATTGTGTAAATCATAGCACACCGTTTTGGTACGGAACCCTTCATGTGCGAGTCCGACTCGCACTTGGCCAGTTTTTTTTGTTTCATCTTGTTAGATACCGGTGTCTGTCGGTCGAACTTAATTTAACCGTTTATGTGGTCTTTTAAGCTTCAACTTGTTTTGATATACAACACGAATATTACAATGGTGAACAGTTTCTTACCTGTAAAGCCATCAACAGCCTAGGTCTCTGAGCAGCGAGTGTAGTACCGTCTCCCAGTTGACCCTCATCATTGTCACCCCAAGTGTAAACTTCGCCGTTGTCCGTACACGCTACGCAGTGGAGACTCCCTACAAATAACCATATAATATATTGCAGCTCAAAAGATCACGACTCTGTAGAAGCTCGCTGTGGTGTAAGTAGACTAGAAAGTAGGGCGCGTGATGCCGTGCTTAAGTTTCATTTTATGTACGTACCAATGACCGGATCCGATATATGTCGTGGACAAACGCTAGGTTAGTATTATAGAGACATTTGAATAACTATTCAGCGTTTTCTCGATAATTAGTACCGGAAAACCACAAGAGGAGGTTCTATTAAAAACGATCAAAAATAAATAATTTGAAAGGTTGAAATGGTAAGGTTTTCAGCAAATACTAAAACCAACATGTAGACTGAAGCATTAATAAACTTTATTTTTTATAAACATAATGTATATCTTACCTGTAGCAATAGACACAATAGTTTTCCCCTGCATGCCAGTAACTCGCATGGGCCTTCGTACGTGTTCGTAGCTGCCGTGACCAAGTCGATGGTAGTCACCTTTGCCCCTGTTTTATATACATTAACGTTACATTAGTAGGGAACGCTAGATATAATGACTAATATGAACAATATGATACTAGGTACTCGGTCACATTAACTTGACGCTTGAGACGCTTGACACTAGACGCAGAGATGCGTCAAGTTAATGTGACCGCGCTATACGTACATAATATAACATCACACCTGTAATCCCCGGAGAATCAGGGAGAAGTGTACCTTATAGTACACTGCAATTCGCCAGATATTTTTAGTCAAATGTAATAAGGGGCGAGCGTATTGCCATCAGCCAGGCGGCTACTGAGAAATTTCGGATGGAAAAACCGTATGCAACTAAAATGCTGCAAACATGTCAGTCTGTCATGTCTTCCTGTTTCGCTACAACATAAACTATGATCTCTTTCCTAATGAGGTTCTAGCGAGAGGTCTTTTCTCCATAGAAACGCTCTCGCCTGTTTTCTTTCTTGTTAATGACTATAAAGCTATGATTTATTTATATTAACTACTTACGCCCTATGTTTTTCTTTTTGATGATACATTATTTTTCTAAGCATTAGAACCCTCAAAAAATGGTCAAAATTGCTTATTTAGGTCGCTGTCAACAGCCCTAGTGTACAAATTTAACAACTATTAACGAAAAAAGAAAAACATAGGGGCACAGAATAAATCCTTCTTATTTGGTGTCTCAAATATCTTATAAATTGGTCCAATATTGGAGGAGGAAATAGGCGAGAGCCAAACCTAGAAATATGACTTTTTGCTTAAGATATTGAGTCGGATCTGCAGTTGTCCTTATCGCACGAATTTGAGGGCAGGGGGACGCAAGAGAGACAGCGATAGTTTCTTCAAATACCTAATTTTCAAAAGTCTCTCCGCCCGCATTTCCTCTTAAGTAATTGTTGTATGTCTTAACAATTATCATTCATTAATTAACTTACCAAGTATAAACACTTCCACATTGACATAAAGCCACAGAGAATTGAGATCCACATTCGACTTTGACAACTCGCAGTCCTTTCAAACAGTCTATTCTCATTGGTAGCTTACATCCTTCTGAACCACCACGACCTAAAAAAGAACACACGAAGATACAAAAATGAACATTATATTTTCCCTTGACAGAATTGAATCAATCGGTCTGAAAATATAGAATACTTAACTCCTGTTCTCAAATGTATTATTAAACTAGCTGTTATAGAGAAAAGTAGCCCATGCATGTGCTATTCTAGACTATATAATCTATCATTGTGCCACAAACAACCATTCATTCAAACTTTCGCATTTATAAGATTACCTAGTTTTCCGTAGTCACCGTCTCCCCATGACCAAACATTGTCATCGTCCGTGATGCATAACGTTTGCGCATCTCCCGAACCACAAGCAACGTCTATTACACGGTATGATGATAACGCATCCACCTAAAATACATCAATTCATAAAGTGGTAGAATTATTGTATGTATATAGTGGAGTGCCGTAAGACGTAAATATTGTAAAATCAAAAAAAGTTGCCAGCGGCTTCATCCGCTACAACTCTAAAATTATCCCACGTGAAGATAAAATCGGGATAAAAGCTATCCTATGTGTTAATACAAGGTGTCAGCTAACTCCATACCAAATTTTATTAAAATCGCTCCTGCCGTTCAGACGTGAAGAAGTAACAAACTCACACACAAACTTTCGCATTTTTTAACATTTTTTTTTGGTAACTCGTTATTTTTTGCGAAATATTAATAAATTAACATTAAAGTTACTATGCAAATATTATTTATTAGCTTCAAACATTATTTTCTCTTGTCCCTCTCATCACATCACACAATTTTAGTTTTTTGGGTTGGTGGAAAGTGATCAAATAACCCCTCCTGCTCTTGGGCAGAGCGAAAGGGAGTGTCAGACTTCAACTGACAAAAAACCACCCATGTTCCTTCTTAGCCTTTTATGTCGAGGCCGCGGTATCTTTGTGTCCAACTTGCAGCCCTGGCGGGCCCCTCCCATGTTGCTGACATCTCTTTGAGGCGCGCGTGTAACACGAACGCGCCGTCGACAAGGCCTGATGTCGTCGTCATAAGACGGACAGACGGCGGGCTAGCCCATTACTCACCGTCCACAGGCCCGCATCTACGGTGGCTGGAAGCCGTCACGTGGCCCCCGAAGCCCGGAGCGTCTCCCACGTCGGCTAGGTCAAAATGTTCTCTCCCTCACACATTCCGCCACCTCCTTCGCTAGCATCACTGCTTCGCAGAAGGAGGCAACGGCGTCCCATTACTCCTCGCCTCGGACCATGGCTTGCACCAGGGCGGGACGCGAGAGGTCGCCGCCGCCGATCGCCGCTACGAGGACACGGGCAGACCTCCACAGTGTGCTCCACCGTGTCCTCCGGCCGATCCTCACAATGGCGACATCCGGTCGTTTACTCCCGCCTGATTTGGTGCACGTACCTCCTGAAGCAACGTCGTGAGGACTGCGTCCTTTCCAGCAACTCCTCAAAGAGGGGACTTACCGCCACTGTCGTGGCGCGCCCTGATCACATCACACTTCACACTAATATTATAAAGTACTAAAGTTTGTGAGGGTGTATGTTTGTTACTCTTTCACACAAAAACTACTGAACGGATTTGGATATAATTTGGTATACAGATAGTTTATAACCTGGATTAACACAAATGATAGTTTTTATCCCGATTTTATCTTTTCGTGGGATAATTTTTGAGTTGTAGCGGGTTAAGGCGCTGGCACAAGCTAGTTTTTCAGTACATTGTGGTACTAAAAAAAAAAAAAAAGACGAGCGCGCAATTTTTTTTTTTAACTTTCTTGTTTGAGCATTTAGCAATGCATTCCAAAAGTTTTTATGAAAATTCATTGACCGGTCCTGGATTCCGAGGTATAAGTCTTACGGCACTCCATTAATATACTTCCAGTCACTCCGACTGAAGTATATGTCACCAAATTAAAATGACAAAAATCAAAGTAATAAGTACCATCTGGCGCTTCAACTTCCATGGCAAGTTATTTTTATCTTGGGCTAAAAATATCATTATTGGTTTTATCAACTCATTTTTAATTTATTTATTTTAACTTTATCCAATATAAAAAATACAAAGGGGATTTTGATATATTGCTGTTTATATTTTAAAACACATGCAAAGTATGTGGCCGTCGATCCATACAAAATACACTTGTATTCAGTATTCAGTTGCATCCGGTTATACTAGAATCCGACATAACAGTTTCGAAAAAACCTACCTAGATGATAATTTTAAAACACATTTTAATTTTGCTGCGTGTCGCGGGTTCGATCCCCGCAAGGAACAAATATTTGTATGACCTGCAGATAGTTGTTTCGGGTCTGGGTATTTGTGTATGTGAGTTTATATGTTTGTGAACGCACCCACGATACAGGAGAAATTCCTAGTGTGGGGCAACGATTTAAAAAAAAAAAAAAAAATAACTTACCATTTTAGGCACAAGCTGGTCTTCAGAGTCGCCATGCCCCAACCTTCCATACCTGCCCTTCCCCCACGTATATATCCGGCCGCGCGCGGTCAGACACGCGGAGTGAGCGCCTCCGCACGCGATCGCTACCACGTCCAGTCCCGACAGCGCTGTTACTAGCTTAGGACGATCGTAGCTCCTACAAATTAATAATAATAAATTGTTATTTGAGAGTTAAAATTGGTAAAATCTATATAAATAAAGGGAGAAGTCCTGACTAACTGACTCATCAACGCCTAGCCCAAACCCTTGAACCTAGAAAGCTGTAATTTTGCACAGAGGCTCCCTTTATAATGAAGACGGGGACTAGAAAGAAAGGATTTATCGAAATTCAACCCCTAAGGGAGTTAAATAGGGGATGAAAGTTTGTATGGAAAATCGTTTTTACGCGGGCGAAGCCGCTGGCAAAAGCTAGTTTTTTATATTTCCGATATCCACGCGGGCAAAACCTAGAAACAAAAACAATGAAAGCACCGTTGACGATGTCTGAAGTACACTTTCTGAGACCTCTACAGATATTTTAGAGACTATACGTCTCACAGTCAATATAGCTTACCGATATTTTATTTTACATTATAAAGATGCCTTGTGGCATTAAGTCCGCCTATGTACCACGTTTGTGCATGAAGTTTAAATAAATAAATAAAGATAGTAAATTAAATTACTTACACTCTATTCCCATGTCCAAGTTTCCCGTCTTCACCCTCACCCCAGCTGTAAACATCGCCGTCAGCAGAAAGCGCTAAGCAATGCTTGCCTCCGGAATTACAAGCGACCTGGCAACACAACACATAATATTACTAACGACCCACAACAGTTGAACTGTTGAAGTAATTATGAACTCTCGACATCAGAAGCATAAAGTCGAATGTACTACAAAACTCTCTGTACCGTAAAACGGGGTGAATATAAACGTAGGGGTTAATCGAAACATCAACTAAGAGTGATTTTATCGTTGAATAAATATGGTATGTTGGTACGTATCTAAATTATAAAGTAAAATTAAGCGTATTTAATAGATTACTATTTACAAGGCAGATATGTGAGTGGCAACGCCGGGAGGGGACGCCCTAAAATGGCATACACTGATCTTATTGGTGCCGTTCTTCAGAAAGGACAGGTGCGTAGTACTCGTAACCGGCGCGTGTTTATGACCAGATATATGAATGTGGACGAGGCAAAAGGAGTATGTAAGGATCGTAGCAAGTTGCGTTCAGTGGTTTCTGCCTACCCCCATGGGACAAGGGCGTGAGTTTATGTATGCATGTATGTAAATAGATTACTTGTTGGCGACCTATCAAATTAATTAAATCTTGTTCAAACTTTTGTCTCTATTCATCCCGTTTTCCGCGGTATTTGTACATCCGACTATGCTTCTGATGTCGAAAACTTTGCATTACATTCTTGTTGGTATGATAAGTCACCTTTGTTATAAAAACGTGTTGTATCGAAGCTAGTAAAGTTGGTTGTGAGACGGAATCGATGCCTCCTATACCAAGTCTTCCACCAGCGCCATAGCCTGTTTACATACAAATATTTTATTAATAGTAACTAAGGGAGGTTTGTGTAAAAGAATTCAGGGTTCTAAAAGGATACGGACAGGTCTTTTGAGAGGAAACTCCTCTCATGTGCGGATTGTGACCACCTAGGTGGTTTTAGTGAGCTAAAATTCTCACACACCCTGGTCCTCTCCCCAAAAACCGGTCACCTTTTGAAGGTAATCCCCCGAAAGGATTCTAAATGAAGTGCATATTATTTATGATGTGTAACTTTGTTGCATCAAGTCTTTTCCCTAGCTAAATCACTAAGAAGGAGTGAATTCGATGTAACTTGGGGGACGATCTTACTTAATGTTCAAAAAGTGCTGATCTGTGCCTTGATTGAAGCCCACGTTTTATGAACTTACCAGTAGCATAAACCTTCCCATCAGGTGTAACAGCAAACAGCGTCTGTTCTCCACCCACTAACTGCACAGGATTGAGTGCAGCGAGGGCGTGGCAAGGCGTCGGTGTCCGCACTTTAGCGCCCTCCACCCCGCCCAGTTGTCCGCGATGGTTGTGGCCCCACCCGTACACGGCGCAGCCGCGGGACCCACCGCCCCACCAGCCGCACCAATCTTCGGGACGTCTGGAAGTGAGGGTTTTTTTAACCAACTTCCCAAAAAGGAGGAGGTTCTCAATTCGATCGGTATGTTTTTTTTTTTTTTTTTTTAATTGTCAGTTTCGTGATGAATCTTGACAAGAAATGATAGAATATGCTCGTAAACATTCATGTATGTACGCGTCTAGTAAGAAAAACTATAAAATGCAGTAAAAAACCTTGCAAAATGCAGGTCCGGTGGCTATCACTGCCGCTCTTAAGTCGGCCGCGCCCGACCCGCAGTTGACACGCATCCGCATCGCGAGTAAATGCAAATGAACAGTGTGTCTCACGCAACGGATCCGACCCAACCCGCGCCTTCATTTTGTGGGTTTGACGCTTTAGTAAACTAAGTCTTCCCTCTGGATGAATAATTCAGTTCCATACAACTCGACATGAAATCTTTCTACAATCTGTCATTTTGTCGATTGGTTCATCGACAAAACCCGTTTCTACGATGGTCGTGCTACGCGTGCTGGTCATTGCATCACTGTTTTACACACCTAGATCTGCCCATCTGAGTATAACTTACAAGTATCCTAAAGAAAAACCTCTATATTCCACACTTACTTGTTAACCCAATGTAGAAGCTGCTCATCATGTTGCTTAGTAAACTTAGTATTATCCTCCCACATGAAGAATGATTCACTGGTGGTCTCATCACTGTTGTACACCCCAAGGTCAGCCAGTCTCTTGCGCACGTCCGCTACGAAGGGCGTGGGTAAGGGCGTGCGACGTATGAGTGCGTCGGCCGTGCGTACGCAGAGACAGTAGCGCTTGAACCACGACCAGCGAGCTGACTCGGGGCCGCTGCACACGCGGGAGTCCATGCGGAGTCCGCAGGAGAGCCAGGCTAGTTCCTAGGGAATTAAGGTTTGGTTTACACAAAATGACAGCAAGGCAGACAAGACAGTAAGGTCCTGTTTTAGCGGAGAGCCATCCAAAATTCCGCCAATGTCAGGAGAGATGAGAGACGTGATATGGATTCGAATCTATGTGAGTTGTCGATTCGTGCCGTTTCCTAAGTCGGGGTCGGCTTCCACTCTTACCGGTTGCAGCTGATTAACAGTTTTGCAGTTAGACTGTAAGTTGACCCCAACATTAAGAAAAAGCTAGGCAGATGATGAGATCTAAGAATTTTAGAATAGAATTGAATTTCTGAGTATATGGTAGGCAAATGTGAAAATACATATGATTCTACGTTATTCTCTCTCTGGGCTTTTTAACTCTCACTTCAGCTTACTGGGCTTTTCAATTTACTTCCTCAATTGAATCCGTCAGAGCCACCTCTCCTCCTGGCCCTGCAGTCTCTACACTAAATATCGTTAAAAATCTGTCGCAAAGCCGTATCGATGTCAAATTTATTTAATAGATTTTCAACCTTATGCTGTTGAAATAAAGCTGAAAATCTATTACAGAAAGTTTACGATTTCTCGGCTTATCGACATTCGTAGCGTCGTTATTAGTGTAGAGACTGCAGGGCCTGAAGCAAATGTGGCAAGTACAACACACCTTAAGATAATGAGTATGTAAGAGATGCGTGCCGGTCCGTAGCGCCGGCTCCTCGTGTTCGTACTGCGCGTGCAGCAGCTGCGGCAGGTGATGCAGGGCGGGCGGGGTGCCCGTGCTGGTCTCGCAGGCGCCCGCCCCGCAGCCACTGCCGCCGCACACCACGCCGCGGAGGCGACGGACGCACCACACACGGGCTCGCCAAGCTGTTTGACGAGCAAATGTTTTAGAATTTTGTAAGTTATAGACAATGGTCACGAAATTTGTAAGAGGGAACGGGGCCTGTTTTATGAAGTATCAATACCTCTTTTTGCAGTTCATAGCTGGGACACGGACAATTGAAAACAATTAAAATTATGCTTCAAGGCAAGTTATTAGCGGTAAACTGACTCCACCCGCTCTGGACGGAGCAGAATGGAGTGTCAGGCTTCTACTGGCTATAAACCACCCATGTCCCGTCTCAGTCCTTTGTATTCCGGGGCCGCGGAATCTCTTTCGAACACCCCGCAGCCCCGGAGAGGTAGTTAGCCTTATGGTAAAATAATTTAACAGAGGAGATGTTTGGATGAGTTTGGATTGTTTCTTTTACAGACTCTAAGAAAGGAAATAAATGATAAACACATTCAATTCTAAAGAATAATATTGCGCTCAGAATCAAATCTTAAAATCTAGTCAAAAGACTTGTACTCACATAGTGTAGGCATTTGCGCACATATGGCCAACGCTTGGGCCAAGCGTGGCGCCAACAGATGATCATTTGATATTGCCGCCAACAACGGACCGTCCAGTAACCGCCACGCCAACTCCACTGATGGACATGATAGGACGTAGCGATCTGATCCACTTTCCTGTTCACAGAAGAATTAATTTTGATGATAGAAAACTATCCATTTGGGACAACTTTTCAGTTAAAAACTAATGTTATGCGACTGTTCTTTAAACTGACGTTTAAACGTCTGTGAACTTTTTATAGTGATTTACTAAATTCCAAGGTACCTACTTAGTTGCATCTAAAACCGATCTTGGCAATACATATTCACTAATCAAGACATTAGTTTCGAATTTTCGTACAACAAATAGGACGAAACCTGCCACAATACCTCCATGGGCGAGTCACTAAAAGCGTTTTTACTGATGACTTTTAAATAAAATTAATATTGACCGACTTAAATGTCATAAAATGCTTTTGTATAGTTTTGACGTAGAAGAAAATAGAACTTACGGTAATTGACTGTGAAGGCAGCATAGGATGAGCCGTGAACCTCCAACCCCAGCCATTGACTGAACCATCGCTTGTGAATCTCCAACGTAATTCATCACCTGTTGAGTAACATAGACAACAATAAACAGCCACTTTACTGATGAAACCTTCATTTGAGGGAACCTTGCAAGTATACCAACACCAGTTCAGCAGCACTCCTTCTTTTTAGATTTTTTATTGGGTAAACAGTGTTGACCATCATAAAAACTTCGAGACAATGACGCTCGACGAAGTCCTAGAGAAACAATTTGACACAAGATCACGCAATGAAGTTAATTAGAAAAGAATAGCAAAGGAGTAGGTTAAACAGTGTTTCTTTTTCCTGTCATATCAAGAATAAAGAACAAAACAAGGCACAAAGGGAAGTTTACAACCGTCATAAGCCCAGTTGCCTATTATCACGGACACGGATAAATGTTATTAAGTTACTGTTGCTTCTGTTATCTTACCGTTAACAATAATTTCCTGCGCCCAATCCGTGGGTTCTCGTCCAGATCGCGTTGCTAACACCCGGCCGCTGCTGTCAGAAATGGTCAATGGATCATTACGTCGTTCCGTAGAACATCCTTGTTCGAAGACCACGCGAAGGGATGTTGCTCCGGCGATTTTTACTACACCTGTTTGCAATAACAAATGTGGAAATATTTCAGAACACCTGATTATTGTATGTAACAGTTCCATTTAAAATAGTGAGTATGTATTGGAGCATATACAATAATAATTATGTAAGCCCTAGCCCTAGTAATATCCCTGTTCCATTCGTATCGCCTCTCGAGTAGTGACGTCATAAACAAACAATTGACGATCGAACATACTTATTAAGTTGGTGCTGTCACGTTTTAAGTTCGTTAGAATTTACGGATATGAAAGAAATTTCAACATTTTATGTACCTGATATATCAGTATCATCCGCATAAGGATGCGGACTATCCACAGTGACAGGCTGGGGCGGTGCCCTCCCTCCGCCCGCGGCCGCCTCTTCAAGTTCACACACGCATACTTCTACCACCATGTCGGCTACGGCTGGCTTACTCCCACAGAGTGCTAAACAAAAGGTTCTTAGGTCAGGAATTAAAAGGCCGTTACTTCTTCATCACTCTTTGTACCTAGATAAACGATGAAACCTTCTAGAGTCCAAAGACCCGCTTTTGCTTTTCAGTTTTATTCAGTTTTTTTTTTGATTAATCAACTTACCCATAAGAACATCAGTGATGATTTTCACAGCACTATTCGAGTCAGGTATCCTGCCGGCCGCTGCTAATTTCAGTAAGTCAACCAGCGCTCTTGCATCTGATTCACCCAGTTGTGAAGTAAACTCATCTAGCGCCAACTGAAAGAAAGCGATGAAGGCAGGAAATAAAACACAATCGCCGTGTGGGAAATACGTGGAAAACACTGTGATCAAAGGTCTTCTTTCTTTATCGTGTGGTTATAGGGTTTTTACCATTGCCAAATTTTAAAAAATATCCCGCCAATTTAGTTACGTTCTTTTCTGTCTGTTATTGTGGTTGTTTTGTGTTATTGGAAAAATTTTGAAAATTGTTCTAATTTTACTATACATTTTTAATTTTGATTTTAATTTAATATTTAATCCTTTGTTGTTTTATTACTGATTATATAATAAAATGTGATAAATATAATTACCATGCTCCTATTTATTTTCTCACAGTCAATGGTAAAAAGTAGAGAACACAACACGTGAATAAAAAATTTATCTCGGTACTTGTATCCCTCGCTCCGCTCAGGATTCTAATCTAGAATCCCTCGCTACGCTCGTGATTCTACTCTAGAATCCTTCGCTGCTCTCGGGATCTAACTTCGTACCTCGAATTAAATTCCCTTTTTATTCACTTGTTGTATAATCTACTATTAACCTGGTGTCTGAGTGTGTTATGTCACCCATGGGCGTCTGAGTTGGCTTTACATGCCGTCGGTAACAAATGACGATAATCACGCATAATTTCCAAGCTGTTAATGCCCACGAGTAAGTAAATCGATGACGAGGTACCAAGTCTTTGCTAAGTTAAAGAAGTCTTATTAATTTTTGTTTCACAGATACCTTAATTTAAATGTCATTATTTTTTAACAGTATCGCTTACCTTAGGAGCCTCAGCTTGTTGTACTGTCATGGTAGCAGCTGCAACCGATACAGCGCTTGAAGACATTACAGCTGAATGTCGAGACGATATTGATCCGCTCAAGGGACTGCTTGCCCCACTCTGCAAAAACGCAGTTCATTAACGTTCAAAAACGGAGTTAGCAAAACTAAAGCCGAGGAATGCTGTCGACGTCACTCTAACATTGTTTCTCTTGATATAAGGTAGAGTTTTTCTTTAAAATTATTACTGCAAACACTGCCACTGAATACTAAGAAAGGCTTTTATGGCAGACTCTTATCATAAATTTTAATTTTGTTTTAGCTCGCTTCGCTCGCTCTTCTCGCTTCGCTCGCTCTTCTCGCTTCGCTCGCTCTTCTCGCTTCGCTCGCTCTTCTCGCTTCGCTCGCTCTTCTCGCTTCGCTCGCTCTTCTCGCTAAGTTTTCTGGATCGGCAATCCCTCAACGCATTAGTAGTAAAAGCAGGGTAAGATAAATATCATTTTTTTTAATTATAAAAAGAAAATTATTTACTAATCCGAGGCGAGGAGCTAAAATTTACCCCATTTGGAATCTTACCGTCGCCCTAGATAGCGAAATCTTTCTAGGTAGAATTCCACAGATTTATCAATTGTCTACAGAAATAAAGAGCACGCTTTCTGATTCCATTGCGGACGTTTCTTACGTGACTTACCGGTAACGTAGCTCTATCAGCTGGCGCCTCCCCTCCACCAGTGCGTGCGTCGGCCTCAGCGTCTTCGTCCTCCGTATCTATGGTTGTTACTACGGGTATCGCTGCTGAAGACGCTTCGTGGGCGCGTAAAGCTTCGACTAGTAAGGTTCGCGCCTGGTGAAATAAAAAAAGGTCATAAAGATTACTGTTTTATTATAACAGACATTGTACCGATTCTACAACAAATAAGTTTTCAAACTGTTTGTAATTATCTTAGTAGGTGGCGTTCTTTGTAAGTATGTTTGTATGCTAGAATTATTTGAGAAGTAATTAGACTAAACCAGTGATAAATTCTAAAATGAGGAAGAGAGTTTATATCAATTACAAAGTATAGATTAAAAAACAGGATGTATGTCCTTATTACCTGCGTGATATGTAATGCCAGCAGGATCAAAGACAGAGCATGTTGCACAGCCACTGGCGGTTCCAAAGCCAACGCTGCAGCCGCTAGGGATGCCCGCGGACCTTGAGGTTCGTCTACCACTACTTCTTCCGCATACAAGCCTGAAGTATACAAACAAAATAACTTAATTTGTTTACTAATTAATAAAAAAACATCATGAATCAAACACCTGGACAAGGGACGCACAGAACAGGGAAGTGTGGCAGAAAAGGGGGAGGCCTATACCCAACAGTGGGTGATTCTGGGCAGATATGAGGATTCCATAGTCTGTCAGATGTCGTATTCGCGCGATAAGCACGAAACAAGCAGTATATTAAGTTGCTTGTTTTGTCGCATACAAAAAAATATATTTACCATTAAGACAGTGGCTACAACCCTACTAAGAGAATGGTAGCGGTATTTTATGGGTTTGATGCGTTTCATTTAAGTGGGTCTTATCTCACAACATATTTTGTTCTTACTTACCAAGGCTCTGAGCTCCTAAAGGATCCTTCAACGTCGGGAACGGCAGCGGTGCTATATGTGGTGAATGCGCATCAGTTTGCAAGGCAGCGGGTCGTAACGACCAGGCGGCTGAGTGTGAGGACCCCGCGGCTGCCCGCTGCACCCCTTCGACGCCCGCTACTAGTGCGGGGCGACGGTTCACGCAGGTGGTGCCGTTGCCTTGCTGGCCGTGGTCGTTGTCACCCCACGCCCATACCTGGGAAAATAAACATTGGTGTAAGAGGTCTAATTGATGCCCTAATGTATAACAAACATCAGTTTTTAATAACCGGTGTATAATTTGAACCCTGGTCTTATACCTTGTAGAAGACATGCTCTTCTCTTCTCATTGTACAAACAATAACATGAGAAAAGCTTATAAGCTAAAAGAGGATGGCCTTAAATTGAGACTATTGCCGTCAAAAGCCTTTAAGTAGATTGAGAGCGAATTTTATAAAACTGAATGCTAACAGTAATTCAATATCTAAGAATAATGACACTGACATCTCTTGAAAGTAGTTTTATGCACTGATCGCGTTCAGTTTTGCGAGTTACATTCACTGCGAACACAAGAAAACTCTTAGGTACCAGGCTCACAGACACTTGTAAGGGAAATGTTACAGTTAAAGTTAGGTTAGGTTATTATATAACCTTTTGAAAATATTACCTGATGTTCACTAGTAACAGCGAGACAGTGCAGTGCTCCAACAGCAACGTGTATAACGCGGCGCCCGCGCAACGCTTCCACGAGCGTCGGCCGACGTACGTGTGCGTCACATCCGTGTCCTAGGCGGAAGTAGTCTCCTTTACCCCATGTCCAAACCTGAGGCGAATATAATGAATATCTGACAGCTGGACTAATCTTATTTAGTGCTATCGTAACTTTATTGTATAGATCAGATAGACAGGACCTCGATGTAAAATAATGGTATTGCATTGGTGTTTATTGACGTAGGTAAGACCACAAACATCATGTTATGCTTAAATATACGTCACTTGATGAATTCATCAAATTTCGTGATACTATAATTCAACAGAACTTTACTTTCGCCAAGAGTAGCGCTGGCAGTAGAATCTTTACATTTTTTTAGCGTGAAGCTTTCAAAATCTAATGTTAAATATTGAAATTACACAGGTTTTTTTTTTGTTTTGAATTTCAGTAATTACATAAGACTATAATCCACAAACCCACCAAGTGTTGTAGCTCGGAAATAGACGAATAAACTTCCCAGCAAAGCATCTGTCTGCTACAAAATACGTACCTCTCCGTCTCTAGTCAAAGCTAGGCTGAACTGGGCGCCACACTCGACCTGTATAACTCCTAGAGTATTCAGTCTTTCTATATTCATCGGTACGGCGCAACCATCGGACCCGCCACGACCTGAAACCGAGGAACCTGTTTCACGTATTGCTGCCATAATTCTTGCGTGCAAGCATGGAAATAGCGGTCATTGACCCACCTACATTGATTGACGTTTGTCATTTCAAAAAGGGGATAAAGCATTATTCATAAGCCTATAAACGATACAATGTTCAGTGTTTACTTTCGGAGCAAAGTGGTATTGGGTTGGTTAAGGGCAAGGATAACCTCCTCTAGATTCTGTATGTTGAACATTTTGTTTGTTTTCGAGTTCACAAAATTTTGCGGTGACTAGTGCCATTAAAGTGATATTATGTGCAAATATCGGTAACAGACATACGTAGTACGAATAGCATAGATAGTTTATTTTGTAAATCGTAACCGTCATCACAGGTCAAACGTGGGGTCTACACTGAAGAGATAAATACGAGGATCGAGTTATATTTGTGCTCATTCATGCATTTGCGATGCGCATAACTTGCCTTTTATGAGGAATCTAGAGGAAGTTACCTGTGGATTTGAATTTGGTGTTGTGTGTACCATTTGTGTGCGTCAGGAATAAATAAATAACTAAAGGTCAATTACCGCTAGTGCCATGCTAGAAAGCAAAATCTATAGCTACAGTACTCAAGGGCTTAAAGGAAAAAGACAAATAACCGAAATTTACCTAGCTTGCCGAAATCTCCGTCCCCCCATGAGAAGACTTTGCCACAAGCCGTCAGGGCTAAAGTTTGCGCGTCTCGTGATCCACAGGCCACTTGTACGACTCTTAGGCCAGATAGTGCTTCCACCTAGAAAATTAAAAGAGTTTTAACATCTTATTGAGAACTTAATCAAAGACTTTTATATCATCATAATTGTGATGATTTCAGGCGAATACGTCCGCTGCTTTTTAAGTCTCTTTGCTTCCTCTCTCTTCATATCAGCAGAAGCCAGAACAAAAATAAGGCCAATAGGCGCAAAGGGACGTTTACAACTGAGATAAGCCCAGTTGCCATTAATATTTGTGGTGCTAAAATGGATAAATATTAACATTAATATTTGTGGGTCCTTAGTTGGTCCTAAGTTGTGAGATCATCAAACATCATCATCAACAGCCTATCAATGTTCCCACTGCTGGGACACAGGCCTCCTCTCTTTGAGAGGGAATGGGCTATAATATACCACGCGGGCCCAATGCGAATTGGTAGATGTCACATGTCTTCGAAATTTTTGGTTCTAAGACATGCCGGTTTCCTCACGATGTTTTCCTTCACCGTTTTGAGAGCAGCGGTGAAGTAATGTGCCTGCCTGGGTTCGAACCCACGACCTACTGTTCGTAAGTCGGGGCCGCCACCACTGGGCCACCGCTGCTCCAGTTGTGAGATGTTATATTCCAATATTAGGTATGAAAAAATCGCAGATGTTGAACATTGACAAAAAGGCGAGAAAACAAGTTTGAAGGAAAATAGTACTATGTGTTCTTTACCCATGTGTTTTTGCTTACCATCTTAGGGTACAGCTGCGTCATATCATCTCCATGCCCAAGCCTGCCATACTCGCCCATGCCCCACGTGTACAGATGTCCGCGCGCAGTCACGCACGCACTGTGGGCGGACCCGCACGCAATGCCGACCACGCGCTCGCCGGCTAACGTCTCTATGAGACGGGGCACTTCTAGTGTGAGGCGGGTACCGTGGCCGAGCTTGCCGTCTTCACCTTCGCCCCAGGAATAAACCTGGAGATTGAAAGGAAATAAGTTTAACTTCGATATAACTTAATAATAAATAGATAGACAGATAGTAGCTGTTTGTCAGTAAATGAAAGTCCTAATGACAAGTGACAACAGTCACAGACAGAGAGTCTTCATTTTTAATTTCAATGTTAACCTTTTTGAGCGCCACAGTCACGTATAGACGACAAGCCGAACGCCGCAGTCGTCTGTGGCGGTCAAAAGGTTAATATCTACTCTAATTCAAGTTTCTTACATGCACATTCGTTTCAAAATTACGTAAATACTGCAGAATTGCTTGTATCTGCGATTCAGGGGCAGCCCTAAGAACATTCTAGCTACACTGGCGGACTAAATTCATGGGCCATTTATCAGACATTGGGCGGGTAGACGTTCATGTCACCAATTAAATGTATAGTACAATATTTTTATTGACTAACAATAGGTTAAGTTTATACTAACGCTTTAAGGATATAATGATGTGAATTAAATAATCTTAGTTGATATAGATTTGTATTTATCTCACCTTCCCATCAGCAGTGAGCGCGAGCGCATGTTTCCCTCCAGAATGCACGGCCACACGTCGCACGAGCACGTGCGCGAGGTACGGGTTAGCGCGCGGACTGGACACGTTGTTGCTGTGGCCTAGCCCGAGACGCCCGTTCGTACCTTCTCCACAGGCGAACAGCTGTTGAGTGAATACAAAAGTCTCATAAACGCAAGTCTAGAATTGAAAGAGATGGTGGAAAAATATAATGTGAAATATGTTCTTAGTTTCTGAGGAAAAGCTACCTAAAACTTCTGGATTAGTTAAGTGTCCATGGAGTTTCTTGCACATTCTTCTCCATAGAGATATACGCTTGATATTGTGCCTGTAGCTTCGCTTTTTTTGTTTTCTGACATTCAAAAGTGCCTGTAATGGTCTAATTTAAATAATTGGTTTGAGTTTATTAAATTTTATAAGAGACTGACATGTGTAATTTTGACTACAGAATTTAATGGTCTTCATGAAGATAAAGTCAGTATCTAATAGATAATGTCAAAAACGTACCTTTCCATCATGCGATACAATGAAGAGAGTCTTTGACCCTCCCGCGATATGTACAGGCCGGTAGGCACTGAGACTTGGCGAGAATACAGGTATTTTAACTTTGGACCCTTTCACACCACCAAGTTGGTCTTTGTCGTTGAGGCCCCATACGTATACCTGCAAAAATAGATCCAATACTTTACAAACGGCCATGATCATAATGTAACATAACACCACGCCTCTTATTTTGTAGGAAAAGCTGAACCTAATAGTGCATCTACATTTCGCCAGTTACTTTTAAGTTCCATCTAATAAGGAGCGAGCATATTGCCATCAACCAGGCCAAAATCCAGGATCCGTGGCTGCTACTGAGCAATTCCTGAATTCATCCGAACCCAATATCACTTTGCCCGACCTGGGAATCTGGGAATCAATCCCAGGACCTCTTGGTCAGTAGTCGTATTTGCGACCACTTACCTAACAACGTCCATGCCCACTGCTAAAATAAATAGTAAGCTAGTAGTAGCTAGTTAAAATGTTATACATTTGTGTGTGTTGTTGTTGTAATACTTACTTTTGGGCAGTCACTTGGCAAAGCCGGTGGATTATTGTCAGCAGATACTGCACCCGTTGGATTATCTTTTTCCATCCAATCTTCCGCCACGAAGTTCATACTCTGTAACATTCAGTACAGTCAAAACACATACTTACTTCCATAATAAAAGAATTCCGTGTGCGTACCTGTAACACTTCGGTGTATAGAGGGTTAGGTCTGAAGCCAGTTATGTAGAGACCATGGACGCGGCAATCGGCGTTCACGTTCCGATTTTGTTTTATTCCGATTTCGATACAAGGATAATACTGTAACAAAACATAGTTGTGAGTTATTGAGGATTTACTAACTTGTTTATAAGAAAGACTACATCATTTTTTGCGTTATTATATAAAAAAGACAAGCGGACGATAGCTCAATGAAACTTCTAGTTGCCAATAATGACGAACTTTCATTGAAACATTCACCTTTTATTTAAACCCGTTACATAATTTACAAAAAATCTTTCATTAGTGCTCAAATAGTCACAGTTGTGAAAACCTTCTTGCTTCGATGATGATGGTTTAAGATTAGATTAGGTTAGCTGTAAACAAAACCAAAATAAATTTAACCCGCAAACCTGTTTACAATCAGCCAGCAGCTGTATCTGCGCGAGATGCGCGGGAGGCCTGTCTCTCACAGACGCGGCGGGCGCGCAGGGCACGGCAGCAAGCGGCGCGAGCGCAGCGTCGTCGAACGTAGCGCCCGCGCGGACTGCCAGCGCGGCGGGACCGTGGATACCGCCCC
Source organism: Diarsia dahlii (assembly GCA_949775195.1). NCBI lineage: Eukaryota > Metazoa > Arthropoda > Insecta > Lepidoptera > Noctuidae > Diarsia > Diarsia dahlii. Next base: position 19,202,589 of record OX459191.1, on the reverse strand, counting down.
CTACGCCTAAACCGAGGCGGCGGACGCGCACACCGTTGCGCATTTCTACGCGGATCCAGTGCTGAAAACGTAGCATAGCATGACACTTGGATTTTCTTCCGGTATAAAGCAAGTAAAGTCACAAACAAAATATTGGAAGGTTAAATTTTGATGTTTGTGAACATGGCACGAAATACTTGTCGCATTTGTTACAAGCAAGGGTAAAAATGGACACTTGAGGGAGGGCTATGTCCAGCAGTGGACGCCTTTAGGCTGGTATGATGACGGTGAAGGGTAAAAACCATTAACCGCAAAGTACCCAATCTCATCATCATCATCTTCCTGCCCTTATCCCATGTCATTTAGGGTCGGCGCAACACGTTTTTTCCTTCCATTCTGCCCTGTTAGTAAGTAAAGTACCAAAGTACCCAGTCTATCCCTAGCTATCTCACACGCAACGTTCAGCTAAGCGCTAAAAGTTGAAAATTCAACAGCGTGCCTTTATTTCAAACTAGCGGACGTTCCGCGGTTTCACCCGCGTAGATCCCGTTCCCGTGGGAATACAGGGATAAAAAGTAGCCTATGTTACTCAGGGTGAATGTAGCTTTCCAAGGGTGAAAGAATTTTTGAAATCGGCCCAGTACTTTTTGAGCCTATTCATTACAAACATACAAAAATAGGTACAAATCTTTCCTCTTTATAATATTAGTGTAGAAGTGTAGATTAATGCCACCGTTCGTTGATAACTGATATGTCAGTCAGCCAGGATTCTTTATACATCGTCACTTTTTTAACCTTAAAACAAATTCCTACAAAATCAGCTATGGACTCTAAACTCACCTGCCCATTCCCGCTAGAACTCTGCCAGTATGTATGAGGCTGTGAATCTAACAGCCTCCTTGCGCCGGCGCCGGATCTACAAGAAGACACGCGAACAGCCCGCACAGCGCCGCGCCAGCCTACTGCAGTTCCACCGGCGCTTTCACCCCATTCAGCTGTTTGGGAAATTATTGTTATTAACCGGGTACAAAAACAGACCATGTGGCTGCTACTGAGAAATTCTTGATGGAAAAACTCAATAACACTTCGTCTGACCTAGAAATTCAACCCAGGATCACATGTACAGCAGTCGCGCTAGCGACAACTAGACGAACAAGGCAGACGAGAATTATACTCACGGCGGGTTGGTGATTGCAGAGTCTTATTAGTACATTAAGTCCACGTTTCCTTGGAATGTTTTTCCGTCACCGATACCGACTCGTGCACTGTAGGTTGGTACATAAAAAAGGATGAAATGGTAACTTACATTGATCAGTAACGAGTTCCATCTCACTGACTTGTCCTGTCCATCCCGGTTGTTGTGGGAAGTCCACCGTTAGATCACGACCGTTGCTTGATATTGCTGTAAAAACATCGATTCATTTAAGGACGTCCAGAAAATAAGTATCCATCACAAGTGTCAAAATGCACGTCTAGCACATTTTGAACACCATCTGACTTTGGCTGTAATAGCACAATGTATGTATTATTTATTTATTTTAATGCACAATGTACACAGCATAGTTACACGCTAGGCTTAGAACTAGTGAGTACATGACCCTGTTAGGGCGCAGCAAAATAGCGCAGCAAAATACCGAAAACCTTAATACAACAGCCCTCTTTCACGAACACTTCGATTCGAGAAGTCGGAAGTGTATCTCGTTCGCTTTCGTAATGCCAAAAAAGGATATAATAATATAGGAGTGACGGTCCCTGGAGTGGTTTTGACATTCGACAGCGGGCGAATGACAAACATTTCACGACATGTTACCATCCCCCTCCCCACCGTACTTCCACAGGAAACCAGTAGGGTGTAGTCGGAATAGTTATGGAACACATAATATACTTACAAGTAACAGTCCCAACGCTGGTATGATCGATACACCCCCACTTGTACCGCGGCTGCGTGACCGCGGCACGCACGCGTACTCTGTCACCTACTGCAAATGGCGGTGTACCCGATACCACTTCAGCATGCACTGCGCGCACGCCGAATACTCGGCCTAGGCCGCGCCATTCAACCTGAGCAATGAATTAGTAATCTTGATTTTTGAACGGTAAGACGTGATGTAACATACAAGTCTAAAAATGCATCCACACCTTCGAGCATTTTTTTTTCAACATGCTAACTTCGAGTTACTTTTTAACCGACTTCCAAAAAAAGGAGGAGGTTATCAATTCGACTGTATTTTTTTTTTTTTTTTTTTTTTTTTTTTTTTAATGTTTGTTCGCTCATAACTTGCGACTGGGTGAACTGATTTTCATGATTCTTTTTTCATTTGAAAGCTGGTGCTTCCCGTGTGGTCCCATTGTCACCATTTCAATGTCTGATGATGGGATCTTGTAGAAATCGGGGGAACTCTTCAATAAATAACAGCAGATTAACCGCGATTGTTGCTATAGCATATCTAAGCATTGTTTACGCCATCACACAACATAATATCATGCCTGTACTCACTACAAAGGTTATAAAAACTATTTTGTGAAGATCTGATGAAGAACTTCGGAGATAGGCAACGGAATAATAAATGATAGCAAATGAACTGGGATTGCTGAAATCTCATATTGTCTGTCTATTGTTTACACCAGTTCCTAACATAACATCACGCCGGTACGTTGTGAAGGGGTAAGCACATGTGAAAGACTAAAAAGTGAAAAATAAAAACTTTTTTACAAAAAATAAAACCGACTTCGACAAAAAAACACTCAAAAGTGAAAAATAAAACTTGAGAAGAAAAATCAGTTTCTGAAGTCGGTGACAAAAAAATGAAATCAAAGAAACAAAAGTCACCGACTTCAGAAACTGATTTTTCTTCTCAAGTTTTATTTTTCACTTTTGAGTGTTTTTTTGTCGAAGTCGGTTTTATTTTTTGTATTGCCCACTAGCACTTGCAAACGTTATTCCACAAAAATAAAAAAATTAAGTTCAAAAATCTAAAACCCGACTACTAACAAAATCGCGGTCTTAAAAGTAGAAAACAATAAAATAATTCTTGTCTGATATTCTTCGTAGTCGCATGCCACTGATACCTGATGCTCCTTCATGGCGTTCTCATTGATACAGAAGTCAGCTGCTAATTGCCATTAGCAAGGTGACATGCGACTACGAAGAATATCAGACAAGAATTATTTTCTTGTTTTCTACTTTTAAGACCGCGATTTTGTTAGTAGTCGGGTTTTAGATTTTTGAACTTATTTTTTTTATTTGAATTTTATTTTTGTGTGTACTTAAACTATAATATAATACATATTTGTAATGTGCTCGCCAAGACCTTTCATTTGACACCAAACTTGCTATGATTATCTCAATTTAATATTTATTGAGGTAAGTTTTTGACATTTAAATTCCGTCATAAAAAGAATTAATAAAATTTATATAGCCTATGACACCCGGGGTATTCTTACAAATCTATTGACACCTAATTTATTAAAATCCGTTCAGTAGTTTAGGCGCTACGGTGGAACATACATACATACATAGACTGCCAAAATCATTACCCTTCCTTTTGGCTTCGCCGTAGTCGGGTAAAAAGTAACCAATGTATGGATGCACCTTAATGCCTGTATAAAGTAAAGTCGGCTAACTCAGACCTTAACTAAGAAACTCTTAAAATATACATCTGACATCATTTATGCCCCCGATTACGATGAATTGATGTAACGCTCCTGGCTAAGTGCGCCTTAAAATAAGATAAGATAAGATAACTTTATTTGCTCAAACATGTGTGTACAGCTTGTCTATAAAGTCATGAAATTAATGTTTGAGGAACTAACATTACTCAAAAGTAAGGCAACACTAAATCATGGTACATCAAATGTCATCGGCTGTCATCAACTTGTTATTTATCTTGATATCTTTTGCATTTTTTAATGTTTTTCAAATCTACGTCGACAAAACTTCGAGAAAACGTGTTAAATATGAGGAAAACAAATAGGAGTGGAGCTCGGGAAATTATTTCAAAGTATATCAGCGATGTTTGTTAGAACACCAAGCTGACCAAATTTTATCAAATTTGGATGATATTTATACTCGAACAGCAGCTTTAAAAGGTATGTAATCGTGTTATTGTTTGTTTTTTATCTACCAGAAGTCACAAATTTACTAAATATACGATTTTAAGACTAAAATAAGCATTGTTTACATTGCGCATTTATAGGTTAGATTGCAAATGTAAGTAGCTCATATTGTAGTGCGACGTTAACTTTTGATACTTTTGGGTAATCAAATTTACCGGTGATTTTAAATATGAATAAGTTCTAACATGTTTGAAATAAAAACAGTGCTATGAATTTTCTGTTAGTTATTACATCTTTTTTTAAATCTTTCTTTCAGGAAAATCTGAGAGTACAGTGAGGCGTTGGATTTTCTTACAAGAAGATCAAAATAACAGAAAGGCTCTAATCGAACAACATATTGCAGCAAAACGGGCAAGAGAAAATGGGCATACAGTGGTACAAAAGTTAAAATATAACATTAATAAAAAATATGTACTTACGAACATTTTTCTTTTATTTACTCATTTTTATTTCAATGAAGGTCGGAAGGAAAACATCGTGAGGAAATCTGGACTTATAATTATTATAAGTCTGAAATCGCCAACCCGTCTTGAGCATGCGTGGTGATCAGTGCTTTTTTTTTTTTATAATATTCCACAACTATCACACAACGCCATCTAGTCCCAAGCTAAGCAGAGCTTGTGTTATGGGTACTAGACAACTGATAAACATACTTATATATTTCTAAATACATACATATTATAGATAAATTACACCCAGACACAGAATAAATGATCGTGCTCATCACACAAACATTTGTCCTGGGTGGGAATCGAACCCACGACCTCCGGCATAGCAGTTAGGGTCACTAACCACTAGACCAACAGGCCAATCAAAATGCTCGTGCCGTCTCTGTTGAGAAGAGGCCTTTGCCCAGCAGTGGGACAGTAATAGGCTGGTATTATCATTTATAATGAAGGTCGCATCTTTGTTTATGGTTTCTGTATTTTTTTTAAATAAGATAACAGATTTTAATTAAAACCAGGTTTGCTTCTAGTACAAAATAATGTGCTAGTATCAAAACCATTTTAGTCACACTATACAGGGTTGCTATGTGCACGAGTCTTCACGACCGCAGCGCCCTCATTTATTTTCATGACTTTATAGACAGGCTGTACATACAATTAAAGGAATAAAAATGCATGCAAGGTGTTATAAGAAGTACCTACATGGAGTTGTGCTAACATGTTTACCATATTTTCATGGTGTGCAAATATTAATACACAAGTTTACAATCATTAATACTGACAAAGCTGACGTGAGTAAATAAATTATAATTATTAAATTGATTGATGGTATTGTCAATTCATATAGAAATTTATAAAAGTAACGGTGGTCGTGGGTTCGATTCCCACCCAGGACAAATGTTTGTGTGATGAGCACGATCATTTGTTCTGTGTCTGGGTGTAATTTATCTATAATATGTATGTATTTAGAAATATATAAGTATGTTTATCAGTTGTCTAGTACCCATAACACAAGCTCTGCTTAGCTTGGGACTAGATGGCGTTGTGTGATAGTTGTGGAATATTATTATTATTATTATTAACTCATACAAAAATTGTCAAAATATTAATAATCAGTCATTGATAAATAATCAGAAAAGGAGAAACAAAAAACAATAATGTCAGCAGTAGGTAAGTCAAAAATAATTAAACTACAAAATAAATTAGATTAAAAATTATTCAATACAATCATCATTATCAGGCAAAATATTATATTACGTATACATTTCAGATATATATAAAGGAGCCATACCAGGGGCACCAGGGCATGAACTTTAAAGTTACCGACGATGTTTAGTGCAGACGGGAATAAAAATACATGAATGTTACAGTATTATTTTATGTTACATATTCTTCGTCATTGTTTACCGTGTCACAATCACAACCCCTTGAATAAGATTCTCAAAAAACAAGGAAAGGAGTCAAATAAAGTAAGTAGAGAATGCAAATAATTTGAGGCCCCTAGTAGAAATGATATGAGTTAATAACAATGAGTTATGGAGTACAGGTAATAATGCGTACATATAAACATATATCTAAGCGATACAGTAAACTACGCATAAAGTAAACACTCAAAACTCACGTGTAAAAAGACGTTTTGTTTTATATCGCGTTCAACTTTTTGTACTTGACCCACATCGCCTAAAGCAACCTGAAAAAACACGTATACACTCTCAAAATAACTGAAGCAAGCATACTTACTGAAACAAGCATACTACGTCATGGATTCAACGAAGCTGAGAAGGATACTTTGCTACACATGGGCCTAGCAGTAAATTAGTCTTAAGGCGTGCACCCACTGCCAGACGACGAATAGTAGATTATGTAGAAATCATCGGCGCGCAAGTAGCTGTCACGGGCTTAGCATCAGTACTTCAGCATGTCTTAACATGCAATATAGTTAAAGTCCGTATGTGCTTGCATATTATGTCAATGGGTGCAGGCCCTTTAGACGGAAAACATCGACAGAAAATGGTCAAACGTGTAATGTGATAAATTAGGGTGGTGAGCAGGTTTCCGAAAACTAGAATATAACCTGTCAGCGATGGTCTCCCCCAATCGACTGATAAGTTTGGTAGGCGCAACACAAATAAACGCGAGAAGCAGAAACGGATCTTAGTAAAAAACCCGAAATATACTTTAACAGCGAATATTCATAAGCAATTTTGATTCGGTATTGAGTCTGGTGCTGTCGCTGTCACTTAATAGTGTATTGTAGCGACATAATTATTTGAAAAAAAACCTCTAAGTTAAATGTTCAGACCACAGATATCATACCTAGATAACACAACTACTACTTCTACTTCGCGAGTTTATTTTATAATAATTAACGAGGTTAATGTCGAAGCAAGCTTATTTGTTTCTAACAACATCGTTACACCGTTACAAATTAAGAACTTAATTCTAGACATTTAAATAGTAAGAAACGTAGTCTACTTTGTTTGCATAGTAACTAAATAGTACTTATGAAATCATATCGCAAACTTGTTATTCATAAGGATCGTGAATATTTGGGTAATCTAATTACATCCATATCTGTAGTTCAGTTAGTTAGAAAGAAAGAAAAGAAAGAAAAAATATTTATTTGTCGCAGAATTAAGTATGAGATAAAATCAAAAGCAGTAAACTAATATTAAAAAATAGTTAGTTCAAGTATTAGTGAGAAAGCAAAAAATCTATTTTCCTTAAAAAAAAAGCAAATTAATTACAACAAAACTTACAGGTTCAACAGCCTTACAGCACCGTACAGTCATCCCCGCAGTGATGACATCAGACAAGTACTGCGCATACTCTTCTTCAGAGGCGAAACAACTGCGCCACCTGTACGGGATCTGTTTTTTCTCAGGTTTAGCACTTAAAGGCCTCACTTCGAAGACTGAGTCGTCCATTCCGTGTTGAGGTAGTTCTAGTAAGTATACGACTAGAGATTCTACTGATGGTAGACTGGTTCCACCTGTAAGGAGTTTTAAAGCTAAAAAATACAGGTTGTACAGATGGTACAATAGTTACATTTGTAAGGAATGTTGAGTTTTTTAGCCGTACGTATAGAGTTTAAATTAGAATAATAAAATATATCGATCATTTGTTCTGTGTCTGGGTGTAATTTATCTATAATATGTATGTATTTAGAAATATATAAGTATGTTTATCAGTTGTCTAGTACCCATAACACAAGCTCTGCTTAGCTTGGGACTAGATGGCGTTGTGTGATAGTTGTGGAATATTATTATTATTATTATATAATTGTTCGGTTACCTAGAGCTTGAATAGCGCCGTAAACAGCATGTCTAGAAAATCCCATTTCTATAACTTGTTGTACTTGAGAAGAATTCGCCCATGTGTTGAGATCTTTTCTTGCTGTAAAATAAGGTTGAATATAAAGTTTACGGAAAAACATAGTGTATTAGTCTTTTTAGTGTTATTTGACCTTTTAGAGCAACAACAACTTTATCGCAATGGTGATAAAGATTACTGTGATTTTCATCATCAATTTTGCTTGGTTTCCCAACTTTATTGGGGACCATGGATGAACCTAGGCAAGCGCAGTTTAACCATAAAGATCGACCCATGAGGTCGGATTCTTTAACCACTAGCTCCTCCACTGTTATTTTTAAAACTGTGAAAAATGTAATCAAAAGAAAATAACTGCAAAAGGACTAGAGGGGTGTTTTAGTATTGTGTTTGATAAACTTACATAGAGAAGCCGTACTTGTTGAAGGACCCATAGATACCTGCATTACATTGCTTTTATCTATTATCGGCATTTCCGGTGGGATTTCGTGGTCTTTCTCGTCTCCTATGGAAGAAAAAATATCGGAAATAAATAAAATTAACGTGTCTGTTTGTGATATGAAACTAACAGCTTTTTATTAAATGTTTAAGAAAGTTTTGACGCTTATAACAAACTTGTCTGTCTACCATTCTGTATGTTGGTTTGTTCCGGCTAATACCCGAAAAACCTCGACCGATTTTGACAGGACTTTCACTGCCAGTTTCATGTTTAAATATGATTTATTAGGGTTCCATCAAAAAAATTAAAACCTGGAGCTTTTTAGCAAAATTCAATTCAAATATCGAATTAATATTATGTACGCCAACGAGAGTCCTTTGTCCAGGTAGACATAACATATGCTAATATGACGATGTTACGATCGCTAAGAGGAAATAAAATATGAATCTTATGAGTCTACTTGCGTGATCGAATCAGAAATTAAGACATCCGTATGAGAACCAAGGTTACCGACGTAGCCCGAAGAATTGCCAGACTTAAGTGGCCATGGGCAGGTTACATTGCTCGCAGAATGGATGGCCGATGGGGCCGGAAAGTTCTGGAGTGGCGACCGCGAACCGGAAGACGTTGCGTTGGAAGGCCTCCTATTAGGTGGACCGATGACCTGGTGAAGGTTGCGGGGATCCGTTGGATGCGAGACGCACGGGACAGGCCAATGTGGCGACATTTAGGGGAGGCCTATGTCCAGCAGTGGACGTCTTTCGGCTGAAATGATGATGATGATGAGTCTACTTACCATTAACATGTGCAGCCAACTGTTGAACTATAGTAAGAGCCGCTGACTCAAGTTCCCGCGGTGTATGAGACGCCGCTAGTGGACTTGGGCGAGTAGCTAACGCCAGTAACCGTCTTAGTAACGTCCCTTCTGTTCCTAATGTTGTTGTTCTGTCTATGTTAGCTGAAATTGTATGATTATATGATAGTATTTTTTTTACTTCCAAGTATTAGTTAAGCAATTTTTATATTTATGTGATGTGTGTTTAAGGTTTGACGTAAACACGTTTATTTGCGAGCATGAAAATGTAGAAGATACTAATTTGAATTATTGGTTAAGCGATTTGCATCTTTATGCGTCGTGTGTTTAAGGTCGAATTTGACGTAAATAGTGTTGGTAAGCATTAAAATGTAGAAGATACATACCCGCATGGTCTGGTGGCTGCATCAGTACTTTCCGTAGTCTTGTCCTAGTAGTTAATAGACCGCGTACGGCACATAATGTTAGCAGTTCCATTTGTTGTTTTCTTAGACCGTATACGTCGATTTCAGCTAAAAAATAAACTCATTTACAGTGACTTACTCACTGTTTTAAGCTTTCACGTTTTATAACTAAACTTATACTGGCATTTAGGGAATTTCTTCCGTGAGTATCTATTATTCCCAAGATAATAATATCCCGTAAGTGACAGTATAGTTATACTCATTATGATGCCATCGCTTCAGTCGAATAGGGTTGTGTTAGTCGTAACATAAAATAAAGAACGCTATGACTCGAAATTTAGATTAAGCGTACTGATTTTTGCTGTTCGAAAAATGTAAGATATATTCTGGTACGAAATCAATATGTGATTAGCTGTTTCCGCCTATTATTGAACAAAATTTATACCTGCCTCCCTATTGCGTATCTTTTTAACGTCAGTGGCTATCAGAAAAGTCCATAGATTAACTGTAAATTGGTTATGGTTTGGTACATTTTTTTCTTAAAAACTCACCATTTGACAGTTATTTGATAGACATTATAAGTTATCCACTGTCATTAAAAGATACACAATAGCCCTGCAGATCGTATAATTCTGTAAAACGAAGATTTTATTTTTCTTACCAGGTAAATGATGCGGATGCATCGGTGAGGCTTGAGGTCCAGCACCTAATAACGCAGCACAAACGCGTAGAGCGCTCTCACCGCCACCTAGCGGGAGAGAGAGGCGATCGCCTTCTGCGCTTTGTATGCTGCCTAGTTCAGTCTGAAAAATTAGGAAATATTTTGGATTGTACGATTATAATAAGTGTAAGTGACGGATTTTCGAACCATGGGTCATGGACTCATGGAGGTATTTAAATTATTAGTAAGTAATAACTTGTATGTTAAAAAAAGTTGCCAAAAAGTTGGTACCATCTTTGAATGTCTATAGTTAGAGGGTTCGGTGTTTAATAAGGAAACGGAAGAGGCATTTCGCATGGCTGCTTGCATTTTTTTGCCCAAAACTTTTGATTAAATAGTTCAGAAAATTATCAAAGAATAACTGCTAAAAAAGCATACCTTAGTTGTAGTCATATCATCATGTACTAAAGTAATCTTCGCTCTAGGAGACAACTGTGTCACTATAGCATTGCGTGGCGGCGACCCTGCGGCCACTTTTTGTCCCAGTCTTATACGCCATTCTACACCACCCACCACTCCGAGTGCACCCGCTGCAAACGATAATCAACCTTATATCTGAGCCCAAAAGTATAAATTCAAGTAAATAAATACATATCGAGCCTTTTCAGGAAGACCATCGTAAGCGCCAAAATTCCCAAAACCGGTTTCAATTATTAACCGCCAGATCAACTGATTCTGAATCTTTTGTCACTTACTTGAGTTCATACATTTGAATCAATAGGGAGGTGCCCATATAACACCAAGTAAAAATTGCAAATTGATAATGTAAATATTTTGAGAAATATTAAAAAAAACGTTCTGTAAAATTATGCAAAATGGCGGTTACGATCTTCTTCCTGAAAAGGCTCGATATTTCGTGTGGTGAGTTACAAATGTTATTACGATTATGAACTTTAACTTTTATTAGTATAATTCTGATTGTGTAACTTACCAATGAGGCAACTCTCAAGACTGGGCGGTGAGGGTTTCATCGTCTGCGTTAGATCTTGACTCGTGTGTGGCCACCAATGCCAGTCACTCGTCACCTGTTTAAACAAGATCTATATAAATAAAGAGAGAAGTCCTGACTGACTGACTGACTCATCAACGCCCAGCCCAAACCCTTGAACCTAGAAAGCTAAAATTTTGCACAGAGGTTCCCTTTATAATGTAGACAAGGAATAAGGAAGGATTTTTCGAAATTCAACCCCTAAGGGAGTTAAATAGGGGATGAAAGTTTGAATGTAAAATCGTCATTTTCACGCGGGCGAAGCCGCTGGCAAAAGCTAGTCGTTCATAAATCAGTGCTGATAGTTTACACTTTGAAATCTCTAAATAGTATCCGAAGCCAAGTCGGCCGTAGCAAAGACAATGTATCTAGATGGACTGTGGAGGTTCATGGAGGGCTCAGATCTCAGTGTCTATGTGGCATGTCTCCACGAAAATGGCCCACCCTCCATCTTGGACTGCATGCCCTGATACCTGCCCACTTGACGGTCTTATGACTGCATCAGCGAGCGGAGTTCGCATAGCTGAATTTTGGGCCCAATATTTTTAATTAAAATTTTAAGCTATTGCATAGCTTCTATCGCGGGCCTTGAGCGTGGAGAGCGAATCCAGAAATTCCCTAACGAAAATATTCAAGATTCAGTATTCAACCAGGTTGCTATGGTTACGGAAAATAACAAGGTTGTCAACTGAGGTTGTCAAATTAAATAATTAATTATTTGCTGTTGATAAAAAATGCTATGCAATAGCTTTACCGCGGCAGTCTCCGAGTGCCACATTTAGTTTTTTATTGACACTACAATAAGAAGTTATTTTTTCTCACTACATTCTCATGTCCATTATTATGTAGAAACCAACCGCACGTACCGTTTGTGCAGCCAACTGCAGTTTATCCAATAATAGCGTGGTCACGGGTGTATGCCACTGCGCAGCGGCGTGCAGTTGTCTTACAAGTTGTACTAACGCTGCGCACGTTGAACCTGTGTAACTAGCAGTCGCTGGAGCGCGCCATCTGTTGTCTGTAATGGATAACTTGTTGATTAAAACAAGGAAAAAAATGTACTTCTACAAATGGAAAGAACAATAAAATCTAAAATACAATGATGATAGAGAAGTGATTTGCTTCTAAAGTTAATTTTAAATGCATACAAGAACTACCTCCGTGGAAAAACGAGGAGCCCTATAGATTTTGCTGCCCCATGGACAAAAAACGATTATATACATTTTTGTGCCCTTCACTACCAATACTGAGGCCCGGACTCCACCACAGCGGAAACGAACAAAACGGAGAGGATACGTGCGGAAACCGACCAATCACATTGGTTTCAATGGACATCTCACATGACATGGTCTCTCGTCTCTCCTGTGATCGGTCGAATCTTGCATTGTCCCCTCTTCTCTGCTGCGCTTCTTTCCGCTTTGATGCAGTCTAGACTACTCCAAACCCAAGACTGAATGTATTAAATTGACTGACAGTTATGAGATTGAAGTTATAAGTAAATAGGCGGAATCCTAAAGTTCTCACCGACTTCCTCTTCATCGGCAACATTATTGCCAATAGCCACTTGGTGATTGGGCTTGAAGGCGGGGTCCCACGAGTGAGTCTCAAGCCACAGTCGTCCAATCAGCGCTAGTAACTGAGTGCCGACCGTTCGACGCCACTCGGGAGGTCCTGTATGTTCCACTAATACTCGACGAAGAAGCCAGAGAGATTGAATCTGTGGAATAAAGTAGTATTGGGAATATTGCTACACGTAACATAACCATTAGATTTCGATTCGGAAAGTTGTATATCTATCTCGCTCACTTTCGTAATGCCAAAAAAAGACGACACGACTACGACTTTTCGAATCGAAGTGTTTGTGAATAAGGGGCCAGTAATCCCCTCCTTTTCGTCTTTTTTTACACTTATTTATTTATTATGTTCGGGGATGCCGGCAGACACCAGACGGGCGATCAGTCCTTTCGTTGTGGATTATTTTTTTACACTTACTTGTAAGTAAATGAGATCCTGTGAGATAGGCTTATCGGCAGCCGAAATAATACTGTAGCAGAGTTCAAACCACGAGTCAGTGCATAAAGATTTACGCATTTCCAGACTTTGTGCACTTGCTGTAACAAACAAACGAAATGGTATATGATCAAATATTCATTTCAATTACATTTTTCTCTATTATTTCTACATGGGAAGAAAGGAGGCGTCTGATAAGATGGCAAGTAATACAGAACTGTGGCAAAAGAAGACAGCGTGCTGTGCCGATCCAAAAAATAAGGAAAAGAGAAAAATGATGATTATTTTCTTTAAATACAGGCCAATCTCAGAAAAAACCCATATTTGAGGAAAGATCAGTGATTTTTTGTGTATTGACATATACTGACGCACGACGCTTGCTTTCACTGGACGAAAAACAAGACGATCTGCAATTCCTTACCTCGTAACAACGCCAAAGCCGTATGATAATGCGCAGCGAAGGCCGTGGGGGGCGGCGTCGAATGCGCATGTGCTAACGTCAACAATCTTCTTTGTAAAGCCGCCACGTTGCGCCGGGCGACTGGCCCGACACTAGTGAGGGCGCCGCCTGCGCCCGCGCAGAGTGCTCGGATAGCTCCCGTGCAGGCGGAACGCACCTCGCTGACTGGCCACCATTCTACGCTGGTGTCTACGACGGTGGCTAGACGAGAATAACACATTTATTGTACTTTTAATTAGTATTACATAAGTGTAATTTTGTATGTTTAATGGCCAAGAAAAATTATAGCTTGATACGTCAAGCTATAATTTTTCTTGGCCATTTCATATAACATGGCATCGCTTTGTATAGATTTCCCGTCAATGACAGATCCGCATGAACTGGTTTTATTTAGCTTCGAATTAATATTCGATGCAAGGAGAAGAATGCGAAAATCTAGTCCCAGTTGACTTGATTTCAAACAAACATCTGACGTCATCATGGTTCCTTGGAAGATATCCATACATTCAAATCTATTCCATATTTAAATCTTTGGTCAATTGCTTGCAACGGTTACAACGGTTCCTAGATAATGTAATCTTTAACTGCTCAAAATTCTGTGAAAAAAATTAAAAGCCATACATACAATTCTTACCAGTCCCATGCACCGTCTCATCTACGGAAGGAGGCGGCGACGGCGAGCGAGATAGTTTGAGATCGTATTTCCCTTCCTTGCCCATGCGATACGAGTTGGTGCCACCAGCATCCCATGCTACCCGCACCCATCCATCTTCACCTAGTTCTCCTATGACACGACCTTCGCCACCGGGGACACCGTCCTGTGAAACAATTGAAGTTTGTAGTATTGATGAGAACGAGCAATAAGTAATAGTTTCTAGAGCCTCATGAGAATATGGGGATACCGCCAGCCGATTGTATAAGTCTAAGTTTTTTTTTACAAGCTAATATTTTACTTTTATAACATAACATAGTGCCTGTAATCCCTGATGGGTGAGGCAAAGGTGTACCTCAGTAAAGAGGGTGAGCCTGTTGTCACCAACAATGCACCAATACTGTGTGTAATAAAGTAGATAATTTCAATGTCAGAATGCGTTACGTTGTTCAGACGCTAGCACATCATGCGTGAAACCCGTGACTTCACTAATATGACAGCAGTGAAAGCACTTTACAATGCGTTGGTTAGAAGCAACTTGGAAACTAGTGCTATCATCTGGAATCCTTATGAGGTGAAGTATTCTCAGATGCTGGAAAAAATGCAGAATAAGTTTACCCGATACCTATACTTGAGGCAGTTTGGGGTCTACCCTTTCTACCCACTTATGTATCCAACTCTCTTTGTTATAGGGATGGTTGGGTACTATAAGTTGGAAGTAAGGCGCAACCTAGCGCTCGCAAAATATGTTTTTATGGTTTTTCGTGGTATGCTAAATAATCCGCAAATATTGGAATCGTTGGCATTACTCGTTCCAGACAGGAGGCTACGGTTGGGGCCGAGGGAGGGGCTGTTTAGAGTTCCGGCAACGCGTACAAACTTATTAAAGTTTGCGCCTGTGATTCGTGCAATGAGAACACTAAATAGTGTGTCTCGGCATTTGGACATATTTACTTGTTCTTTGGCGGAATTCCAGAGGGTGACACTAAGTGTGTTGTCCACTGTGTAACTTGTACTTCTAACCCAGACCCGTTACTTGGGACTGAACTATTAACAATGTATGACTACTTTTGTTATCTTGGGTCTTACCTGTTACAACAAATGTATGTGCTAATCAATGAATAAATAAATAAATAAAATCATTCTACAATCTGACAAATTTATTTAATAGAATTTTAACTATAAAGCACATAATTGCTAAGGTTCAAGGTGGATTGGCAAAAATTGACAGTTTCGGGAAGCTTGATGTGCTGTATAAAAGTTTATGTTTACCTGATCACCCCACTTCCAATCCTTGCCTCTCACAACTCGGGTCCCGATCTTCATGAGTGAAGCTAGTTCTGGACCTGATAACGAAGCTCCTCGAGCGCGAGCGCCCAGTCTCTCGTCTTCGAATATTATCAGACAATCCGCTGAAAGAAAAGCTATACTTTTTTTTAACAGACATCTTAATAACAAACTCCTTTTGGGTAGAAGAACAAAAGAAGAAGAGAGAGAAGGTAGACAGATTATACGAAGCGCGCTCCGCTAAAATTATTCCAAAATAGTGGTAAAAAGTGTATTTCAAAGGATTTTTTTGTTTAAAAAGTGTATACAAAGCTATTACTGACACTGTGTTACACTAAAAATTACTCTTAATGATCGCAATAACAGTGAAATCATCAAAAACAAAAGTGTTCGTTAGAAAAATTAAGTGAAGTTGTTGACAGTGAACTCTGTGAACGAAACGCGTAAGCGACGGTCGTTCCACGGCGCTTAAGACCTTTGTGCCGCGAACGTCACACAGTAAGTACTGCTTACCTTTAAGCGCTTCAACCGCTGTGCCCGACTTGCAATACTAAACGGCTATCCGCTTTGCATCGCTTAATACGCTGAATAACGTTATTTACAATATTTGAATTTGGACGATTCACGAGTAAAAACATGGATTCTTGTGATAGAAACATCACACTAAGGTGTAAACAAGCTAAAGGTATCGGCAGCCAGAGCTTTTGTAATGATAACTCGTTAAACACCTCATCAAGCACATATCTCTCGGACAGCGCACAGAGTTTACCCGATTTATCAAGGGCATTGCTCAACCATGAAGTTGATGAGTTGAGAAATGAAATTATGAATCTTAAAATGGAATTAGAAAGAACCCATAATGAGGTGGATAATCTAAACTCGGAAAATCACACTCTTCAACAAATAATTACATCACAACAAGCTAAAATAGAAAAATATAAGTTACTTTGTACGAATTCCTGCAATATAAATAACAGCTTAGTATCCTCTAAGAAACGTAGCAAATCAACGAAGTCGCGGCCTAACACACTAAAGAAAACAATAAATCTAAATGAAAGCTACAGTGAATTGAATATTAAAAACACCATTAGAACTCCTGCTGCGGTTCCTATTATAAGACAAAGAGACACGATATGCAAATCGACACATCATTGTGATAAAACAAATAAGATTATCGTTTTAAGTAGCAACAAGACAAATAAAATAACTACAATTTCAAATGATATTCTGCCACACAAGTCGGAAGTATGTCACTACCTAATGCCTCACCGTAAATTGGAACAGATGATGTACGATATCGAAACCAAATTACAATCGTTAACGAAGAGCGATTTTTGTATTATATTGGTTGGCGACGAAGACTTCAACACGGGCAATGATTATTGCGATATGATATGTGGAATACGATCATCCTTACAGCATTTGAAACACACTAATATTATTATCTGTGCACCGACCTACAAATGTGGCAACTATGTAAATTTGTTTAATTGGAGGGTAGAACATTTCAATAGTCTACTCTATCTCGATATATTAACTCACGAGCATGCCTATTTTCTTGATTCTAACAAGAATTTACTATGTGACTACTCAATGTTCAATAGACGTACTGGGAGACTAAATAATAACGGAATGCGAACTATTTTTCATGATATAAAGGATCTTATGCATGATATAAATCAATACAGTTTAGAATCTGTAGAAACAGAGATAATTGCCAATACACAGGAATATGAAGTTAAACCTCACTATCCTAACACAGCCCAGTTTTTTCTATAATAAACATGTTTATATCATGCATCAGAATATTGCAGGGCTCATCTCAAAATCTGATGCACTAACGGTATGTTTGGAAGAATTAATTACAAAAAAGATAGACATTGACGTCATTTGTATAACTGAACATTTCATTATGTCTGGCTATGAACAGCTCTTAACAATAGCTAACTACAATCTAGCTGCGATCTTCTGCAGAAATGACAGCAAAAGAGGGGGTTCCTGTATATTGGTAAAAAAGGGCTATCAGTGGAAAGAAATTGCAGGTATTAGCAAATTCTCAATTAGTAACTTGTTCGAATGTTGTGCAATAGAAATGACTGAAAATAATACTATTATAATATGTTTATATAGAATTCCAAATCCAAAGAATCTAAATACTTTTTTTGAGCAGTTAGAAAAATTGTTAAAATTTATTAATAAAACTAAAAAAAACATTGTATTGTGTGGTGATTTTAATATTGACATGTTAAAGCGAGATAGAACAACATTGGAATTAGAATGTCTACTACTTAACTCGAATCTTAAACTGCAAATATATCAGCCTACTAGACTGAAAAGTGGTACATGTATTGATAATTTTGCACACAATCTAGGACAAAAATGTAAACCTGAAGTCGTGGACCTTGCTCTTTCCGATCATACCTGCCAAATACTTAAATGTCCAGTTAGAAAAAAAAGCTTGATTAAACAATGGTATATTCATCGTAGGGATTATAATCAAGAAAATGTGGACAAATTTCATGATTGTTTAAAAAATATTAGCTTCTCTGAAGTTTATGAAATCAATGATCCAAATAAAGCGTTCAATGTTTTTATAGATACATTTTTGTTATTCTATGAACTATGTTTTCCAATGAAAAGAGTCGTAGTTAAAACATATAGGAAACCACAATGGGTGTCACGTGGAGTGAGACTTTGTAGCAAAAAGAAAAGGGCACTCCTATGGCGGTATAGAATGAACCGTTGTGACACAAATAGAGATATATTTAAAAAATACTCTACAACGTACAAAAAAGTTATTAAACTGACCCAACGCGCCCAAAATTCACATAGAATCAAAACATCAGTAAACAAAATGAAAACTACATGGGAAATAATTAACAGTTCCAAAGTGAATGTACCGAAGGAGGCTATTACGCAAATTCAAGTAGGCGATAAAATAGAAACTAATCCAACTGAAATAGCAAAAGCTTTCAATGATTTTTTTATAGACAAAGTGAAACCTGTTCGTGATTGTGGTAAAAATGTTACAAAAAATATATCCAAAAATAACAACTCCATATTTATGCCACCAAGTTCTCACCATGACATATCAAAAATTATTGGATCACTTAAAAATACAAAGAGTACCGGACATGATGGCATTTCCACACATATAGTCAAAGAAGTCGGTGCTGTCATTAGTAAACCTCTAAGTCATATTCTTAACCTATGCATAGCTGAAGGTGTATACCCTGAACACCTCAAAATTGCCGTTATAAAACCACTATTAAAAAAAACTGAGAAGATGTTAATGGAGTCTTATAGACCAATAGCGCTTCTACCTATATTATCGAAAGTATTCGAAAAATATATATATGAACGAATATATAACTTTTTAGAAAAAATGAACATTCTAACAGATGATCAAAAGGGTTTTAGAAAAAGTAAGACAATTAATATGGCAATCTATGATTTCCTAAACAATGTAGTTGAAAATGTTGATAAAAGGCGTCCAGTATGCTCAGTGTTCTGCGATATGACACAGGCATTTGACTACGTGGACCATAACATATTAGTAGATAAATTAGATGCTTATGGAATCCGGGGAAACGTTCTACATTTAATTGAGTCATACCTCAGAAACAGACAGCAGTATGTTGAAATAAGACAATGCAATCAGGTTACTAAAGAGGAGCTGATATTTTCATCAAAACGCAAATCGGTCATGTATGGCGTGCCACAAGGGAGTGTCCTGGGCCCCTTACTATTCATAATTTATATTAATGATCTACCAAAAATTACAAATAACCCGATGTCACTTTTTGCCGATGATAGCACAGTAACTATTAAATGCAAAGATGATCAAAAATATGAAGATGAAATAAATAATACAGTGGAGTCCATTATTACGTGGCTAAGTAATAATAACCTTAAAATAAACATTGACAAAACAAAATTAATGCTATTCAGTCAGCGTTTGAACACTAATAATAACCTGAATATACATAACAATGACAAACAAATAAGTAAAGTGGATGTGAGTAAGTTCTTAGGTCTCACAATAGATAAAAAATTAAACTGGAAACCACATTTAGAGGAATTAAGCAAGCGACTGAGTAAGTCAGCCTATATGCTCTCCAAAATCGGTCCTGTTCTGGGTGTGGATGCCAAACTCACGGCGTATCATGGTATAGTTGGTTCTCTTCTGAGATTTGGAGTTATCTTCTGGGGAAACTCAACCCTCAAGGAGTTTATATTCAGGTCACAGAAGAGATGTATAAGAACCATGTTCGGCTTAAAAACAACTGACTCATGCAAGCCATTCTTTGAAAAATATCAAATTCTTACCCTCCCATCACTCTATATCTTTGAAATTGCAATGTTCGTAAAATCAAACCCGCATCTATTTAAAAAACAATCAGATATGGATAACCGTAACCGGCGCGATAAATATAAACACAGGTTGTGTGCGAGACGATCCAATACAGCACTAATGCAAAAAAGTGTTTTCTGTATGGCACCACGTATATTTAACCATCTTCCACAGGTACTCAGAGATTTGACTATTACTAATTTATTCAAAAAAAAACTAAAAGAGTATTTGGTAACTAAATGTTTCTATAGTATTGCTGAGTTTTTAATGGAGAAAACAAACTAATTCTAATGTAATTTCTAATGTGGGACATAACTTGATTCTGTTGACTGCTGTTAGTTTTTTGAAATCTTACTTTGACATTTGAATTAATTTGACGATGATATATTATGTTATTCTGCTAATCTAATTTTATTGATGTTTGAATTGCCTAAGATGTGCCTATATTCTATTATGAAAATGTATTTTATTGTGATTGTTGACGAATGAATTTAAATTAATTGTTTCTTTTTTATGTGTTTAATAATTTTAATGGCTACAATGAATTGAATTATTTTATCAAATGTATAAATATACATATTTGTACGCCGTAAAGGTAAAACATGACTGTGATCGTTTCTAATGTACTTAACATCTTGCATGCTTTGTGTGTATACTCATGTTTCTGACAAATAAATGAACTTTGACTTTGACTTTGACTTTGGGCTTCGCCGCAGTCGGGTAAAAAGAAGGTATTCTATACTATACTAATAGCATTTTTTTTTCATGTATGTTCACCGAGTTCTCCAAGATTACTGGTCCAATTAAATTGTTTTTTTTTTTCATTTTGTAGAGGAAGCTTGCGCTCTAATCCCTTATAAATAATATTAAGTTTGCTTAAGTACTTTATGAGTTATAGTTTATAATACAAACAGTTTTTCTTCTATGTCTATGTGCTAATATTTTCTAGTTACAATGTAAAATTGATATTATGCTAAAGATTTGCATAACACACAACTAGAAGACATAATAAAATAAAAAATATTTTAATCATATGGAATTGTAGAAGGACAAAGTCACTTATGGCGTCCGAATCGATTCCGTGTTCTGGGACTGTATTCATTTATAAGCCCTTGATAAATTACTAAATAATTATATAGACACCTTAACAACAAATATCAGGTTATTTAATTCTCTACTTACATTTCGACTTCAATCCATTACATATAAGGGATGTAAGCTGAGTTGTATCGCCTCCGATTTGCTTCAGTAAAGTAAGGCAGGAGCTTAGAGCTCCACCGTTAATTAGCTGCTCCAATTCTGGACCCTGACAGCCCTCTATGAGAAGTGATAGTAGCGTTATCAAGAACCTGAAAGTAAAGACAAGTTATCTATACTAATATTATAAAGAAGTAAAGTTTGTGTTTGTATATTTGTTAAATTGTAAGGGGTAATCTCGGGATCTACTGAACCGATTTTAAAAATTCTTTCACCAATAGAAAGCCACATTATTGCTGAGTGTCATAGGTTATATAAAAAACCGAAAAATAAAAAGGCTTTTACGTGGTAGTCCGTTTTGCAAAGTGAATCGGAGAAAAAACCAAAGCAGCGGACGGCGTCGGGTTTAATTCGGTTAGCGTTCGTGCTTGCTTCGGGAGAAGGGGGCGTGGCCTTTTACAACTACAGAGGTACAGCTTGGCAAAAAAGAGTAGAAAATCCGGGGGGCGCCACTGTGCTGTTCATATGGCAACCCGTTGTGACCGTATCGCGTAACAACCTATCGTCTTGATACTTTTATTACTATTTTTTATACTTAAAATTTATTTATTGAACCAGAATTTATTCTCCTCATGTAACTACCTAAAAATAAATATATGTTAGTAGCACTGTTTTTTAAATTTTCTGGGATTAAAAAAAGGCGTAGAAATAATTATTGTAATTTATTCTAAAAAATCTTCCAACTCTTTTTTGGGACGACCTTTTCTATGTTTTCCGGGTGTAGAAAATACGCCTTTGTTTCGATCTCCTTCCAGGACGACTCTTCTTATGGTGCTTACTGATTTACCTAAAGTGAATAAATAAATATACATAAAAAAATGCATTTTGCTTTAATAAATAACAAATTAAAAATAATACATTTTTGGTACATTTGTAATTCTAATGATATAACAAACAGTTATCACCTTGAAATCACATTCAACAATAAAGTTATGTAGAAATCGAATTTAAATTCACATAGTGCACAGTACGCCACTCAAGTATCAACATTAATCTGACACGCTATACCAAGGTAATGTCAGACAAAATGTAAACATAACCTATGTGCTCGATGATTATTGTTCAAAATTCCACTTATTTCGTATGCAAGCAAGTCAAAACAGAATGGGGTTCATAAATTAACACTTAATTCATCTAAAAACAATAAAACAAACAGTTACATACCTGTTATTTCAGCGGTTCTTATGTAAACATCGTTGAGATCGGAGAGAATGGTTTTGGCCTCTTTTTCTGCCAAACATCGCCTATATACCTTATAAATTATCGCTCTGCCAGCACTTCGGATGGTTTTATTCATTTTGTATTACTCTACGTTGCTTTAATCACGTTTTTAGGGCACAATTATAAATTTAATAAACTTTCGAACTTTGTTTACACCAAACGTCATAAGTTTTTAATTGTTGCCAGCAAACAAAAAAATTAGTTCCGTTTCTAGACTTTTTTGCCAAGCTGTAGGTACCCGCGCGGTTCAGTCGCGTGGTCGGCTCCTTACGCAGCGGACGTCCCCGAAATTGAATTTTTCGAAACGTAATTAGCACACTTTCAACATTGTTTAAATAAAAAGTTCTTATCAGAACTATATCTATCTTATTCTTTCCTATCATGCTATTAAGAAACTTGAGCATGAACATGTGTAATGGGACAAGGCTGCTTACAAAAGAGTTACGGGACAATATAATCGTGGCGACCATTCTCACAGGGCCAGCAGTGGGACAACTGGCTTATATTCCGCGGACACCCATGATTCCCACTGATTTACCCATACCGTTTAAAAGGCTACAGTTTCCAGTGAAGATCTCTTTTGCCCTCACTATTAACAAGTCCCAAGGTCAAACATTCTCTCTGGTGGGCATTGACCTGAGAAAGCCGTGTTTTTTCCCATGGGCAGTTATATGTTGGCTTATCTCGGGTTGGAACTCCTGATAATACAATATATTTTGCTACCAAATGATAACATTACATCCAATATAGTTTTGAACAATTAAAATTACCATAACCAAACTAACTTTTCCCGCGACTTGGTCCTCATGGAATTCGTTTATCGCAAATCCTGCAGAAAATGTTTTTTCTTTCGGACAGAGTTACTTTCGAATTTTGTATTAGCATGCAAATACAAACTATACCTACGTATAACCCTCCTTTTGGCAGTTAGAAATTAAAACATAACACTCTGTACTAAAAAAGGATTATTAATTTTGCCCAACGAAGTGGGCACGGGTCAGCTAGTCAAGTATATTTTTATTCAGAAATTCAAGCTGTGAGAAATTAAATGTTGCACATGTGTGATAAAGTTCAAATTCTATTACAACTAATGGAATGTAATATGTGATGCATGGAAAAAAAGGATTTTGAATTTATTTAAGTACAGTTTTGTATAATATGTTTCGGTAAAAACTAAAACACATCCGCTTGGGCCGCGGGTCCCGTCGGGACTGCGGCTTGTTCGAAAGGGATACCGCGTTCTCGGCACAAAGGGCTAAGAAGGAACATGGGTGGTTTTTAGTCAGTAGAAGTCTGACACCCCTACCGCTATGCCCAGAGCGGAAGGAGTCATTTGATGATGTCCCACCCTCCAAAAAAGTCTAAATATAAAGAGAATAGTTAAAAACCTTACCTGGCTCTCGAAGGTCGATTCAACAAGGCATGCGCTCCATAATTCGCGCTCATTTTTAACGGTAGCGCCTGAGAATGTTCTCCCTCCAAAACTCTCGCTTTCAACTCGATCAGTATAAAATCCATAAGCTTAGACCTTTCTAGAAGAACCATGTACTTAGAGTACGGTATCACAGATTCTATGCCAATCAATGGATGGGTCAGCGGTATCGTAGGTTTTAAAGGTATGAAAGGAACTGCGGCGGCCATACAAGCGCCTAGTAAGCCGGCCAGGGCCGCGTATTTGATGCTATCAGACATCGTTTGTGACGAGTTGAGAATTGTATTGATCATGCAGTACCCGTTCTTCCTTATTTCTGCTCTTTGTACCTGAAATTGGACCATATTTTTAAGAATTTATAGTATAAATTTAACTGTCACGAGCTATTTATAATAAAATACAAAAAATAATTGAAGCTTATTTTTAATTAAATAAGGTAGTTATTAATTTGGAGAACTCCTACCTGACAATACAAAGCTCTTCTAAGTATATCTATATCACAGGGTTCTTCAGTCATGACAAAGTCGATAATGGCTATTGTCAAACCTTGTTGCTCTTGAGTTACCTCTTCAAGCAACCAGTATAAATCTAAAACAGAAAAGCATCAATGAATGAACTTTACTAATTTATAAGAAATGAAAAAGTGTGCTTCTGTGTGGTTTTATAGAAATAAATAAATTTATAGAAATAGGTAGTGTGACGACTGACATGGTAGAGTTGCGCCGACCCCAAATGACATGTGAGAAGGGCAGGAAGATGATGATGCTTACTGTATGGTTTCTGCCTACCCCCATGGGAAAAGGGCGTGAGTTTGTGTACGTATGAGAAAGTGTGCTTGGTAATAAATGGTGGTTAGTCCTTTCGCGCCGTGACGAGAATCTACTTTTTGTTTAGGGTTTTCTCTTTTAGCAGGAAAGTGACATACTCAAATTATTATCCCGGAGAAATGAATGATGACCACATGGGAGACACCAGTCCTAAAAGATTAGACCTAACATACAAATAGAAAACTAGTAAAATGTCAGATGGTTTACCTTTCTCTTCACACGCAAGTCTCGAAACCCACGCATTAACAAACTTATTCCTCTCAGAATTATCATCATCCTTTTCCTCATCAGCCATAATCAGATCAGCCTTCAGATCATCAGCCAGCAGCATCACTTGCTTCTCACTCTCCATCGATTCTTTAAGAATCGAGTTATCGGTAATATCGTTAATCGAGCTAATCGACATTTCATTCGTTGGTGTTTTATCATCGTTGTCCCTGTCTAACAAATCATCTCGATCTCCTTTGTCTTTGTCGCCGCGGCATTCATTCTTCATATCATCATTATTTGACGCATTTTTCAAGTCTTTCTCTAAAGGTTTGTCTTTTACTTTTAAGGTCACTTTAGATCGGAGCATGGGCTCTTTTATGGGGGCTGTAGTTTCGTTGTGTACTTTCAAAGGTTCGACCACAATGCATGGAGCGTCTTCGGGCGTTTTCGAAGCTTGGGCGATGGATGATTTTATGAGGAGTGCGTCACCCTGTAGGAGGCTGCTAGTGGCTTTGAACATACTTTTACTTAGACTATTCTGTCTGTTTCTGAGATCTTTCGTAGTTTCAAAGCTGTAAAGAAAGATGATATCGTAATGTCGTTCAAAGTTATCAAGCAATTAATTCAAAGGTAATAAAAAAGCTACAGAACTATTATTGTTACCATTTACTGAATCCGGGCGTCTTGGCTGCTCGCATGACTTTTTGGAATATTTTCTTGGCAGTGGGTGCTTTATGTGATGGCGGTCTAGAGTGTAATGCTGATACGGCGGGAGACATTGCTGCACGGACTTCGTGTAGAAGGAACCGAGCCCTTTCTAAAGGCGCTGCGCATACCTAGACATATTACATTGCTGTAGTAGTAAGACATATACTCAATAAAAAAAGAATTATATGAACAGAAGATGTCAAGTAACATACCTCCTTATAACCACGTGAAAGCTGCTGTCGTGTTCTCATTAAAGTCCATTTGCTTTGCTGTACAGCTTTTACGATTTCAGACATCGCGGGAGATAGCTTTACTTCGCCTTTATCCATTTCTGAAATAAATTAAGTTTAGATTTTTTCTCCGGAAAGTAACAGTTGATACAATTATACACCTCGGTTGCTCATTTTATTCTTACCATAGTGACTCGTTCTATTTAATTAGACAGAAAAACAACAGCATTCAGATCAAAGTTTAAATCTGTCCAAAATGTGCTGAAGTGAGATAATAGTGTACTTTTTGAAAGTTTAACGACTTTCAGAACCGGATGTGGCCTTAAAATGAGTGGCTATATAAAATCTTACCAGCCATAGCAGTTGCCAACGCATGCTCCTTGAGTCCAGCGTGGTACAATAAAGCCGCTAGCAGCGCTCGACGCAGCTCTTCTAGCGGATGTTCAGGCGGGAAGTGTGGCGCGCAACCTTCGCGTCTTTCACACGCCCACCAAAGGTGTAGAGCTAAAGGATCCTGAATGGACAAAATTTATGTTGTATTACTGACACAACGACATAATTATATGAATATTCTAAGTAATGTCACTCAACGTAATGGTTGTTAAAATACCCTTAACGAAGTCGAAAGGTACTTGATCTTTCCGTCATTGAGATATTTTTTTTGTTCTGAACCTTTTAGTTATTGAGATATTGCATGTCAAGTTCCCATTTTTCCACAAGTACAAGTTTTAAATGATATACCTTCACTTTAAAAAATAAACATATCTCCACTCCTCCAATAACGATTCAAAGCTTCCACCAGCACAATGTTTTGAGTATTGCAATGTTCTTGTAATAGGTACCCAAAACATTGTGCTGCTGATTGATGCTATGATTTTTCACGCCAAAAAAAGTCGATTCCCAGCAATATTTTTGCGTATAGTTATTAAGTTTGATTTACGGAATGGTTGGCAGAACGAGTATGTATACGAAGATACTTGCATGTAACTTAGGTTCAGCAAGCGCATGTAGCAACGCCTCAGCTCTCGCCGGGGACTGCGCCACGTTAACACGAGGCGGGGGGCGCGGCGGGCGAGACGTGCGTGTTGGTGCGGGCGCTTCACCAGCCGGACTGTTGCCACCTGTGGAGGACCCACTGCGGGCCTCTGCTTTCTCTTCGTCGAAAGGGTTTGTGAGTTGTGGGACCTGTGATAATGTTGGTAATTACATAGTTGGTCATCACAATTTCTATGAAACTTGCCTCTGTATCTAACTAATGATTTGACAGATGTGAATGAATGTGTGAATGTGATGTTTGAATTATGACTAGCGATTAAAGTATTTACCCCCTTTTAGTATTTGAGGGCTTTAAAAGGATTATATTTTTAACGTGATAACGTCTTATAAATCGATAAACGCCGGCTGCATGCACGAAAAAGTGTCACGTTCCATTTAAGCCGAGGGTGCAAGCAAGAGCGCGGAACAAGCGATAGAGAGGCTAAATCGGCCTAAGCGTTCGGTTTGTGATTTTTCATCAATGTTTTCTTATGACGTTTTCACGTAAAATTATATCGTCCGTTAACCGTTGTACAAAACATACCTGCAGGCCTCCTCTCAAGAACACTGCGGCGGCGTACGGCGCAGCATCTCTCTCGGCCTGCTGTTCTGGCAGCGAGCGCGCCAGGCGAGACCCGCACTGTGTCAGACCCACGGCTACGTTGAACGCACATGTTGATAGAATGTGGTGAGTGCGAAGACTTGCTGCGCTTTCCTGTGTAAAACATGAATAATGTTAATAATTTCGAAGGTTAATCGCCTTAAGGGGACCTACTACTCGCCAAAATAGTCTAAATTGGCAGTCATTCAGAAGTACCCGACCCGGTGTGAGCGGCAAATTAGGAACAAAGGCAGCAAGAATGTTAGGGATCGTCATTAAGTGACTGCATAGATTGGCCCAACAATCTAATTTTAACAACGCTCAATTAAACCGCCAGATTAAGTAGCAATAATCAACATCAAAGATGGATTTTGACGTTAGTTCCAACAAGATTGAGTTTAAACTTTAGACAATATTTTTTATTTATTTTTCGCCCACACTCGTAAGCGTATCCGATCGCGCCTGATCGACAGCGCTTAGTGAGGTTTCAATAGAACCTGTGACAATGATGGGATGTGTGGATATTCGTTTCTCTTTCACGTAAAAACTACTGAATGCTTTTGGATGAAAAAATGAACTCACATAAACCCTATGACTGTAGACTTGATCAGCATACAGTCCCACGCATTTCTCCGTGACCCTTGACAGGTACGCAGCGTGTGGGTCCACGCTCATAGCGGCCGTGGCATCAGAACCGCGCAGCTTTCGTATCATCTCCACGGTACTCGCACTCTCGCACTCGAAGTTTTCGACGTCGAATACATGGCCCGCTATGATCACCCATGACCCGCTGTCTTTTGTGTGGTTTTGGATATCGCATCTGAAAATTAAAAAAGTCTGGTTAGTAATAGTCTGATTTTATTGTAAGTTATTGAGTTGGCCACCAAAAGGCTGTTAACCGTTATTAAGCTGATGTTTCTTGGACACTAGTTCCGGCCAGCCGAGTAAGTCAGCGTCTAACTTGGCAGCCGAAGGTAAAGACTTGGCGGCGTCATCACAAGCGCCTCACATCTCCAATAAGGTTACTTACTTGCGCACAATACTGTTCTTAAGCTGATGTTTTTTGGACACTAGCCCCGGCCAGCCGAGCAAGTCGGCGTCTAACTTGGCAGCCGAGGGTAGAGACTTGGCGGCGTCATCACAAGCGCGTGCTATCTTCACAAGAGAGTCCGCTGAGTCAGCTAGAGCGCATGGCGATCGCGCTGCGCACGCGCCTACCCAGACGCCTAGCTCACTTACAACGCGACCTGGAAAATGGAGAAATATTTTGACGTACTATCTTCTAAATATCAATCAAGATAATAAAAAGGCCATTACTTGCCGAATTATGAAATTTTAACAATAGCATGGGGTCACAACTCGAACAAATTATAATTAATCTTGAAAAAAACACAATAGATGGCAGCATAGGTAGCAGTAATGAAATTAACAATCGCTTATATGCGTTATACGGTAGATTTCGGCCGAAATAAGATTTGCAAAAATCAAAAGTTCCATGTTTAACGCTTATTTATCTATTTACACTCATTTATCACGTTATTTCAACAAAAAAGGTTAAAGGAGGACTTTTACTTCAATTCGTACCCATAGATTGTCAAAAGTAAGCCATCTGTAAATCATTTTCTCTAGAGCTGTTTGCAATAGATGGCGTTTTACTCAATTTGCCACATACAATAATCGTAACTGTTGTATAATTTTAATTAAATTTAACCATTAAAAAGCATATGTATTACTGTTTATAGAAATATAACACATCTTTTAACATTTCTAAGCGAAATAATTACATATTTTTCTCATTTTACTGAACCCGAAAGTTCCGGAACTACATAACACGAAACGTGAACTCCTAGATGGCGTTGTAAAACTCCAGTCTATGGCAATTAGTGCGACGCTGGTGCTGCCATCTGTTGAAATAATGGAGGAATAGTAGATTGTATCGTAAGGGAGCAAAATAATATTTTTACGGCGAGGGCGCTTTTTTGAATCCAGAGCGAAGTGAGGGATTCTAGAGTAGAATCCCGAACGTAGTGAGGGATTCTTTAGTAGAATCCTGAACGTAGCGAGGGATTCAAAGTACATCGCCCGAGCCCAAAATATATTTTTCATCCCTTCAATTCGAAAAGTGTCGTTTTGTTCCTCTATAAGTGCGAGCAAAGTAGCTCTTTTCTCCATTAGACTTTTTAGCGGGCAGTAATGAGATTTGAATTTAGAACATGAATCGTTCATTGAAATCGAACGCAAATTGTATTGTGTTGGCTGTACGGTGCGAGGAGACGCGGTAACTAAATTTAAAAAAAAAACAAAAACGTGCGATTTCCTTCCCTGTTCTAATAATCGATACGGACTTTATTGTATTTTGTGCAAAAAAAATGAGCTCTACGTCGAGTTCTGAAAGTGATAGTGCATTAACTCCTGAAACAATAAAAATAGAAGCTAATAACGTCATACAAAACTTAATCCCTACGAAATCCCGGGAGAAATATTTAAAGGCATACGACAATTTCTTAATATGGAGTAGAAGGTTGTTTAGTAACGTGTTGTCTTATTAAGGACGTAAAACTGGACACATATTCGTAATTAATATGTCTGATGGATTTAAACGTGTCGTCACTCTATTTTTATTAAATAATAATATTACAATAAAATATGAGGCGCCTTTTATTTTCTCATAGAGGGTGATGAAAAGTCGAGTGTATCACTCGGGTGCAAAATATATTTTGGGCTCGGGCGACGTACTTTGAATCCCTCGCTACGTTCAGGATTCTACTAAAGAATCCCTCACTACGTTCGGGATTCTACTCTAGAATCCCTCACTTCGCTCTGGATTCAAAAAAGCGCCCTCGCTGTAAAAATATTATTTTGCTCCCTTATGATACAATCTACTATTGCACCCGAGTGATACACTCGACTTTTCATCACCCTCTATGAGAAAATAAAAGGCGCCTCATATTTTATTGTAATATTATTATTTAATAAAAATAGAGTGACGACACGTTTAAATCCATCAGACATATTAATTACGAATAATTATGTGTCCAGTTTTACGTCCTTATTAAGACAACACGTTACTAAACAACCTTCTACTCCATATTAAGAAATTTTCGTATGCCTTTAAATATTTCTCCCTGGATTTCGTAGAGATTAAGTTTTGTATGACGTTATTAGCTTCTATTTTTATTGTTTCAGGAGTTAATGCACTATCATTTTCAGAACTCGACGTAAAACTCATCTTTTTTGCCCAAAATACGATAAAGTCCGTACCGATTATTTTAACAGGGAAGTAAATCGCGCGATTTTGTTTTTTTTTTTAATTTAGTTACCGCGTCTCCTCGCACCGTACAGCCAACACAATACAATTTGCGTTCGATTTCAATGAACGATTCATGTTCTAAATTCAAATCTCATTACTGCCCGCTAAAAAGTCTAATGGAGAAAAGAGCTACTTTGCTCGCACTTATAGAGGAACAAAACGACACTTTTCGAATAGAAGGGATGAAAAGAATATAAAACGAGCAATAAGATGACTTAGGGAGGTGTCATTTCTTTGTATGGGATTGGGTATCTGTACGAAGTATTATAATATCTGTGACAATAGTAATAAATAACTTTCGTAATTTTCGCATAATTACGAGTAGTATTAACATTGAAAACGAGATATTTACCATGTTTACAATTTGTTCAGAGTTCCCCATAATTGGGTATTTGAAAATATCAAAAATGTATGAAAATTTTATGTTATTTTAAAGAACTAAAATAACTAATACGATGTGTAAAAAGTTATAAAATCGATCAAAAAATGGAGTAGCTACACGCTTTAGAAGTTTTTGGTGGGGCACTTTCTATCCTTGTCGCGTGAAACGGCCATTAGTACTACGTAACTATGGCAGTATGTTATTATGACGTCACATTAGATATAGCGCTGTCTCTGTCTAGCACGTCCTTTAAAATCGGTTAAAACTAAGGCATTTTTTAAGATATAATACTATTTTTTTAACTTTTGTCTATCTTTTTATTTGAGTATTTCTCAAAAAAAACTTTTTTACAAAAAATAAAACCGACTTCGACACAAAAATAAAACACAAAAAAGTGAAAAATAAAAATCAGCTTCTGAAGTCGGTGACTTTTGTTTGTTTGATTTCATGTTTTTGCCACCGACTTCAAAAAAAACTTGTAAAAAAGTTTTTATTTTTCACTTTTTAGTGGTTCACATGAGCTTACCCCTTCACAACGTACCGGCGTGATGTTATGTTATGAACTGGTGTAAACAATAGACAGACAATATGAGATTTCAGCAATCCCATTCCATTTGCTATCATTTATTGAGGAGTTCCGTTGCCTATCTCCGAAGTTCTTCATCAGATCTTCACAAAATAGTTTTTATAACCTTTGTAGTGAGTACAGGCGTGATAATATGTTGTGTGATGGCGTAAACAATGCTTAGATAATATGCTATAGCAACAATCGCGGTTAATCTGCTGTTATTTATTGAAGAGTTTCCCCGATTTCTACAAGATCCCATCATCAGATATTGAAATGGTGACAATGGGACCACACGGGAAGCACCAGCTTTCAAATGAAAAAAGAATCATGAAAAACAGTTCACCCAGTCGCAAGTTATGAGCGAACAAACATTAAAAAAAAAAAAAAAACAGTCGAATTGATAACCTCCTCCTTTTTTTGAAGTCGGTTAAAAAAGTGTACGTAACGAAAAAGTTGTTACGAAATATTGTTATGAAATAGTTCTAGATGTTACTAAATAGTAAACATAAGGCTATAAACCAACCTATTAAATAAAGCGTATGAGACTTTAAAATTCGTAAAGAACTATTTGCCAGTGAATGTTCACTAAGGTTTTAATATTGGCAAAGTTTTAAGAACTGTATACACTCAGCTTTACACTATACTTTTTCATAACGTAACGAAATTCATAAAAAAACGTTACGAAAAAGCAACGAAAATTGTACAAATTAAGATCATAATAAGTCGATGGTTTGATAAAACCTGAAACTGCAAATAATATAATACGCTTAAATGTTCGTACGACACGTATTACAATAACATATATAAATCAAGACTTATCTTAATGTGAAAAAGTGAAAAAGTATTTCTTATTACGAAAAAGTAATCTCCCTTGGACAACACGTTCAAAACTGATTTTCACATTAAAAGTTATGGCGGAGACGTCAGACCTACAGCCAATCAGAATGATGCTAGTGTTGCCCGTGTTAAAAGGTAACGGATGCGTTCAGAAATTACGTGGAAGTAGAAATAAAACGTAACTAAAGAGTAAGTTACTAAAAAGTAAATGGGCACGACTCATTTTGTTTTTCGCATTTTTTTTTTTATATTTTACTATGAAACCCCATAGAAAATCACTTTAATATAAAGAAACTACATTTAATCAAGGTCTGTAATACAAAAAATGCACAATATTAACGCGACATATCGAATTTTATGAAGTGTTACATGTATGAAGTCGTAGGGTGGCAATTTGATTTTTGTATGAAACGCAAAAAACATCTTTTTAAAAAAGCTTTCTAAAATTGATTGAATACTATGGTTTTACCATTTATTCTTCACAACTTTAAAGTTTAATAGTTTTTCTTCACAAATATGTTATTTTTTGTATGTATGGTTAAATAAAAACATTGAAACTTTGTTACTATTTCGAGGCACACTTTTTTTTCAACAGATGTACACTTATTTTGAGAAATACTCATTTACTGTTTCCGAATCACAAGTAAAAAAAAAATATTCAAATACCCAATTATTTCGGCACTATTGCAAGCACCGTGATCACGGATAAACTGACGTTATTGAAGGTGACTGTTTATGAGCCGACAAATTGGTCTACTCTCTTTCTTCTTCATTTTTTGTCCTCGATACCGCTACCACTGTCACTCACAACTCGATTCTGTTCACGACACGCGTAAACATGGTAAACATACACGTTTTCAGTATTATTGATAATGTTAGTGTCCAAGCCAGTTTATAACTTATAACGCTTTAGCTTTTACCCGCGACTTCATCCGCGTGGAGTATAGTCTTCCTCGATAAATGGACTATCCAATACAAAAATAATTTATCAATAGGGGATCGGACAAAAAAAAACTAATTAGTCCGTCAGATAGATTTCCAAAAATTATTGGACACGTATTTTTTCTTTTTTCACGTAAACTTAAAATGTAGACGACACAGTGCTTCGAAAACTCGTGTGACGTCATATGATAGTACATTTTGACGACACAAGTGACGTTTCAAGCCGTACTCCACGATCTTTGACGCGTTTTATCTTCGTCATTTTTTATTGATTTGATAAAACAAAAAACACGTATTCAATATTTTTCGATAATCTAACTTACGGACTAAACAGAATCATATTATTTTGACCCAGTCCGATCCCCTATTCCAACCAGTAATTCCTGCGATTAGCGATTGCAACGAAATAAACAAAACTTTACATCTTTATAATATAAGTAGGTATAGATAATTGTTTTCTTACCAACAATATCTTCGGCGACCAGATCGCAGAGCGCTACAAGCTGCGTATTATCAGCTCTATGCACTGCTCTGTGGAACGAACTGAGCGTAGATTGCACGTGTTCTGCTAGTAGCTCTATGTACTGTGTTATGAGTGCGCGCACACCGCCTCGCGTACTGCGCCCGCCGCGGGACCACATGGCTTCGCAGAATAGTAACCTGAGGATAATTTGATAATTTTAGTTGGACTGTTTTTGTGGAGCAAGAAGTGTGTAGGAAATCCTAGAGAAGATATCACGGTTTAGGCGCTTTGCACATGGAGCAACTATTGCAGCAACTGGCAACTAGCTATTTACATATACATTACATACATATATGTAAATAGCTGCCAGTACCTTACGGTGCCTTACGATCCGGGCTGCGGGTTGTACGAAAGAGATACCGCGGCCTCGACACAAAGGGCTAAGAAGGAACATGGGTGGTTTTTAGTCAGTAGAAGTCTGACACTCCCTACCGCTCTGCCCAGAGCGGGAGGAGTCATTTGATGATTTCCCACCCCCGAAAACATAAAAAAAGGTTTGTGACCCCGTTGGGCTTCTTTATCTGCCTATACTTTATTATAAACTAGAATATCTTAAAAAGTAAAGAAACAACAAAGAGCAATGTGAGACCAAAAAAGATGATTATGATGTGGTTCGGCCTTAGTAGCACATTTTGTTAAAAGTGGGGAAAGTCATTGTCATTGCATTGAAAGCGGAATTCACAACCGAGCCACAGGCGAAGTTGATATGGAGCCAAAAACTGCAGGAACAAATACCAACGTGTATCAAATGACGTGAAACAATATTTTATAACGAACCGAAAAAAATCGTGAGTATTGTCATGTCGTCTTCGGCGAGGTAAATTTTCGAATAAAGCAGTTCTTCTAGTGTAAATCGATAATTTCAAGCTGTACTTATAAAATACCTTTGAAATCGTATAAGTAGATCACAGCTGGGACTGACGGTGTCGTGTCCTTTGGGGTCGTCCGCCTTGCTCGTGTTGCCGTGCATTATAGCGTTTATATGCATTTGAGTCTGGCAAGATGTGTTGCGAATTAGATGTTTTACCTGTAAGGGAAGTAATAATATATTTATTGGTTTAACACACAAAAGTACTTAGTCGGACTTAATGCCATTGGCATTTTATACCCGCCAACCATACAGAAATAGTGTCAGTGAAAAATTCAACTCAAAACATTTAATTCAAATAAACCTGTTAAAGGCACTTTTAAGAAGTCGGTCAGCCAAAAACAAGCAGATGAGGCTAGTAGTCCATTCTCTTTATAAGTTTACTAGCGAACGTCCCGCGGTTTCACCCCCGTAGATCCCGTTCCCGTGGGAATACAGGGATAAAATGGCTTTCTATTGGTGAAAGAATTTTTAAAATCGGTTCAGTAGATCCCGAGATTACCCCTTACAATTTAACAAATACACAAACTTTACCTCTTTATAATATTAGTATAGATAGTATAGATTATAAAATTATAACGTGACGCCTAACTGTCCAAAAGATATGCTTTCATCATTGATATAATAAAACCTAGGGTTTTATTATATCAATGATGAAAGCATATCTTCTTATGCACAGTCTCGAACAAAACAAACAGTCGAAGCTGTCGCCAAACACTCACCAATACACGCACTACTACATGTAGTTATCGTCACTATAAACATTTTTTTTTTTTGGCAAATTCAACCTTACGCAGATTCCTTTTACAATGCAGTTATAAAAAGCAATATAAAAAGTATTTTGTACGACCGTGCAGAGACGCGAGCGACGCGAGACTATTTCAAATGAGTTCATTGTGAACTCATTTTAAGCGGACGGTTTTGAGACGCGGAGTGTGTATCTTGGGTTTTTTATATCAATGGCTTTCATGTAGTGAGTTCAAGTTCAACTTACCAAATGCATTAAAGGTACAGATGCTTCTTTCTCAGACGATGTTGCGTTGCATATTTGATATTCTTCAGTGCAGCCTACAAACAAAATACATCATGACAACATCAACACGCATGATAAAAAACAATAGTAGTGTTTAGAAAATATTGATAAAAACAAACTTTAATTAATGTTGATGTATGGAGAGGGAGAAGAAGACCAAAGCGAAGATGGATGGATTGTGCGAGGAATAGGGGATCGGACAAAAAACTAATTAATCCGTCAGATAGATTTCCAAAAAATATTAACCACGTATTTTTTCTTTTTTCACGTAAACAAAAAATGAAGACGATACAGTGCTTCGAAAACTCGTGTGACGTCATATGATAGTACATTTTGTACCTTCAATTGACGTTTCAAGCCCCACTCCATGATCTTTGACGCGCTTCATCTTCGTAAATTTTTATTGATTTGATAAAACAAAAAACACGTATCCAATATTTTTTGATAATCTAACTGACGGACTAAACAGAATCATATTTTTTTGAGCCAGTCCGATCCCCTATTGTATGAAAGAGAATGGAGTAAATGATGCAAGAAGAATGGGACAAGGGCAGGAAGATGATGACGGATAAAAACAAACCTGTTCCTGTATCAGCGTCATCGCCTGCAGTTGCAGGCGGCGGTCCACGTTGTCCAGTGACTATATCGATTTGATCGTATTCCCTAAAACACAGAACCAGTTGTTTAGTTATCACATCGCCATTGTGTTGTGTGTTTTGTTGTAACTGAAGAAAAAAATAAAACGGCGATGAGGTGTGACATGCCACTTCAGTCTTATACGAGTATTGCCCTTAGTATAATACATACGCGTCAAGTTGTAGATGATTATACGCGTCCACCGAGTGAGCTTGTAACGCGTTACGCAACGCATCTCGCAATCCGCCGCCGCCGAGTAGAGACCACACTAGTAGTTCTGTCATGAATCGTGCGCCGGCGCTGGCTGGTGCTGACCCTGTAGACAACAGTTCGTGTTCACTTCGGACAGAGAAACCCAATAGGGGATCGGACAAAAAAAAACTAATTAGTCCGTCAGATAGATTTCCAAAAATTATTGGACACCATTGATATAATAAAACCCTAGATGCACAGTCTCGAACAAAACAAACAGTCGAAGCTGTCGCCAAACACTCACCAATACACGCACTACTACATGTAGTTATCGTCACTATAAACATTTTTTTTTTTTGGCAAATTCAACCTTACGCAGATTCCTTTTACAATGCAGTTATAAAAAGCAATATAAAAAGTATTTTGTACGACCGTGAAGAGACGCGAGCGACGCGAGACTATTTGAAATGAGTTCATTGTGAACTCATTTTAAGCGGACGGTTTTGAGACGCGGAGTGTGTATCTTGGGTTTTATTATATCAAAGTTGGACACGTATTTTTTCTTTTTTCACGTGAACTTAAAATGAAGACGATACATTGCTTCGAAAACTCGTGTGACGTCATATGATAGTACATTTTGACGACACAAGTGACGTTTCAAGCCACACTCCAAGATCTTTGACACGTTTTATCTTCGTCATTTTTTATTGATTTGATAAAACAAAAAACACGTATTCAATATTTTTCGATAATCTAACTTACGGACTAAACAGAATCATATTATTTTGACCCTGTCCGATCCCCTATTGTATCTTTGTTAAAACGTAAGTAAAGATCACTTTGCTTATGGCAGTGACACATTATCAAAGGGAAGATATTGTTAAAGGACATTCTCTTCCAAAAGGTGTCACGCGCTAGAGTGAGAAATATTCGCAATAGTAAGTGTGTAAAAATAATAATAACGTGAGGACGGGTAACTCGTTCTATACCATGACGCCTCAAAGAAATTTGATTTGGCTATACATAAGAATCATTTGGCAGACTTAGCTGATGATGGCAGGATGATAGGAAGGGAGACTATTGCCCTATAGCAAGACAAAACAAGTTGAAAGTAATATTAATTTCTCACCTTGAGGCAGTAAACTAATAAGATGATGCGCCCGCACTTGCGGTGTGGGCAGCAAGAGCGGCCAGGCCGCGGCCAGCGCCCGGCGCGCCGCAGTAGCCGCCCCCGCGCCCGCGCGCCCCTCCACCAGCGCCACCAGCGCGCCGTGCACGCCCGCACACCACGAGCGAGCCGAGCCATCTGTGTCATCGGGCTCAGCGCCGCGGGAACACTGCCACGCGTGCACCTTGGATTTTTGAAAATGGAATTAGGTAACACTGACCAGGGGCCACCAAAAAAATAAACACAAACACTGGCCTCACACAAAAAAAAATAGAACAAAACCGCGTTTGTGTAAAAAAAAAACGTGTGGCACTCGGAGACTGCCACGGTAAATCTATTGCATAGCATTTTTTATCAACTTATGCAAAAATAGGTATAA
Source organism: Diarsia dahlii (assembly GCA_949775195.1). Classification (NCBI taxonomy): domain Eukaryota; kingdom Metazoa; phylum Arthropoda; class Insecta; order Lepidoptera; family Noctuidae; genus Diarsia; species Diarsia dahlii. The sequence continues at coordinate 19,164,230 of OX459191.1, read as the reverse complement.
ATAATTAGGTATTAATAGTGTAATTACACACCAAAATAATTATTCATTCAAAAAATTTGAACAAAAATAACGATATTAAGAGTTTGATCTTCGAATTTCGCGCGATGTACATTATATAAATCAAAACTAACCTTCATAGACTAACTAAGCTAGTAAGAAACTCTATGACAGAAAATTTAAAAGAAAAAGTATTGACAGCCTGACGTAAGTGTCGTAACATTGAAAAATATGAAAATTATTTATTTTATTTTAGATAAATTATAAGAAAACGAATCGTTTTAGACCGATTCGCAGAATAGTAATGCAAAAACCAATAAAACTTATGATAGATGCGTACTAATAATAAAATGAATGTATATAGAGTACTCACTCCTCACTCATTTTCTTTCACAATTTTTTCGTGACTTTCTTCATTAATAAATGCACTTTGTTTATTCATATTTAAAACACTTTGTACACAAATTATACGAGTAAGAATATTTTAGCAGGAGAAAGCAGAGAGACAAACAATTATTTAATTTGACAACCTCAGTTGACAACCTTGTTATTTTCCGTAACCATAGCAAACTGCTTTAAAATTTGCGTTACGAAATCTCTGGATTCGCTCTCCACGCTCAACTCAAGGCCCGCGATAGAATCTATGCAATAGATTAAAAAGTTTTAAAGGAGTGGCACTTACTTGTAGTCTTAGTAAATTCAGGCAAGATATAGCCATACATTCGACCTCCTTTATTGTTGCAGAGCTGCTTTGTTCCACTACTATCCTCAACAGTCGTTCTAGAAGTCTGCAAAAGAGTACGCTACATTAGCAACCGTTTTATTTACTTGATGTTTTATTAGATGATGCCTACTTTAGTTACTCACTTAAAAGTGCTTTCAGATAAATCAATGACGAAGGGCAAAGAAGAAGGCAAATCTCTAGGACTTTCTTCACTCCATACTAAAATCTGTCCAGGACCACTGGAAACACCTGCAAAACGATCACAAATATTAACAGTTCCACAACAATGAACATGGCAATAGATAAAGCGAGTGTTTTCAGATGATATGTATTTGTGACCAAAAATATCAGAATACTTTAAAGAAATAAAGCCTCGCACCATCCAAATATATTAGTCCAAGGAAAGGTATGGATCTCAAATAAACTTACCATGAGCCTTAAAAGCAGGGTTCAGTTCTTGTAACAGTTGTGGTACCGGTCTCGTAATCTCTGCTCGCTCGTGCGTACCCCAAGCATACAGAGCGCCCTCTGCCGTTAGGGCCACGCCGTGTGTCGAGCCCAGAGACAGATCGACTACTCTTATACCTACAGAATATTAGGATGCGTTAATAGAAGAAAAAAAAAGGGTAAAACGTCAAGGGTTACTTGTGGAATAATAGATTACCTTGCAGTGCGTCGAGAAGTTTTGGGATCTTCACGTTTTCAAGATTGCCATGACCGAGGCGATAGCTTTCTCCTTTACCCCAAGTGTACACTTGGCCTCTGTAAACCGAAAAGATTGAATGTTGCATGACATACATTCTACATAATTCTACTGTACGTGTTTGTCACTGAACTCCTAAACGACTGGACTGATTTGGATGAAATTTTTTGTGTGTCAACTAGAACAGTGGATTCGAGAATGGTATAGATTCACTATTGAACCCACCCAAGTAACAATTAAGTCTCTAGAAAGGTTTGCAAAAGGTTCTAGAACCTTTCTACAAAAACTCCAGGTTCTGCATAATTAGTTGCCACAACGCTAAAATAACTTTGGTATTGTGTTCTGTATCCTAAAATGGCCTAACCTACAGAACCTACGCATAACGTTTTTGCTTTGAGTGGTCAGGATAAAATAGTAAATCCCAGAAACGAAATTTAACCTTCTCAAAACCCGATAGGCATTGCTAAGCCTGAATCAGTACTTACATGCAAGCCTTGAAGTAGACTAAATTGGCATAGAAAAAGTCTTGTTAGTCTGACTTATGTTCTGAATAGATGTCATTCTGAGTCCGTACAGGAATACAAAAATCAAAAATAAGGCTATATGGAATTCGTAAAGTTATAATTAGGTTAGTTGAGTGGCCTCTGATTGAATGTAATGCTTTCAATGACTGGAATAAATAAATAATGGCGATTACATTTCATAAATGATATACTCGAGATAGATAATGATGTTAATTATTACTGAAAATCCCTATTTCTATTGCGACTGTTACTTTGTTGATGAAGTAGGCCTCAATACCTCTGCAAAACTCACGGGCCATCAAAAATACATAATTTAATATGATTTAGGTATAATAATTTATTAATAAAATTTTCAAATTGTATCTGAAAACGGTTAAAATGCTGAGAATATTCCCCTTCCGGTATTTCCCTTTCGGTGTTACACATAGATAATAATATTATTATCTATGTGTAACACCGAAAGGGAATTCAAATCTTGTTATATGAAGAAATATAAATTTTAAAGAAAAACATCCAAAATGAGAACCTCCTCCTTTTTTTAAAGTTGGTTAAAAATGAGATTCTAGTATAAAAAAATGGCTGACTTGATACTAGAACTTAGAAGTTTGGCATTTAACTAAGTTATGATAAAGAAGCCATGGTCAAGTCTTTATGTACTTAAACAATACCAAAAGAACTTGCATTATGCTAAACTAGGAGCTACTGGAATATTTGAGGGCTAAATCTGGACTTACTAGTAAGAGTCAGGTGGTCAGTACTGTTGACCATCTTGTGCCAGGGGGTTCCCTACGTTTCTTCGAAACACTATTCTTCGAAAATTGTTTCACCAAAAAATTATACACCGAAGCCTTCATAGTGCGACGTTTTGTTTGGTCTACGCCTTTTATGTTCGATGTTACTTTACACCTACAACCATACATCGACTTTTGTTTCACCAACGTTTGTTTGGTTGTTCTATGTAATGTAACGTTACTTCGAAAATATTTAAGGGGTATAAGTTTTTACACTGACATGGTCACTGACATTACTATTAACATTATAAACGGGATATTTACCATGTTTTCTTATTATTTCGAGTTCCCGATGCTGCGTTCACTGAAGGACAACTTTCCGCTGGAAAAACCCGGGGTTTATAAAGTAGACTTTAGTTGCGGCAAGTCCTATATCGGTCAGACAAAACGTACGGTGTCGTGTCGTATATCCGAACATATTAGGGCAGTGAAAAACAATGACACCCAAAAATCGGCCATAGCTGAACATCTACTTGAATCGGTATCGAACCACTGGATTGAGTTGCATAACCCTCAGGTCATCTCAACAGAACGCCACTATATACCTCGTCTGGTTAGAGAGACTATTGAAATTACAAAATATAAGAATTTTAACCGGGAGGATGGGTTTCAACTGTCGAGAGCCTGGAATCCAGTAGTTCAGCTGTGTAAAAACCGAAAAAGTGCCCAAAAATGTTAGCGAGTGGACACAGTGAGTTTTGTGTGTCGGGAACAGAATCATGTAGTGAGTGACAATGGTAGTGGTACCGAGCGCAAAAAACGAACGAGAAAGAGGGTAGACTGATTTGTCTGCTCATAAACATCCACCTGCAATGACTTCAGTTTATCCGTGATCATGGTGCTTGTAACAGCGCCGAAATATCGGGAACTCGAAACAATAAGAAAACATGGTAAATATACCGTTTATAGTGTTAATAGTAATATTTATGGGGTGGTTATGGGTCTACCTCCTAGCGGTCCACCCCGGGTAACGGCACCACATGTCCTCACGGGCTGTGGTGACGGCTGAAGGATCCAGATTTAGCGGTGGTAGGCTTCGGCCGCCTGGCGCGCGACCAACCTCCCGCCGAAGACCAGCGCCAAACAGCTTGTCTGTGTTCCGTCGGTGTGCGGGAGTGCCAGTGCCATTGGGGAATGGAAATGATCAGTTGCACGGCTCTGGACTGGTCGGGGGTTCTAAGTAACTCTGAACCGGGTGACTCATACTGGAGGGTAGCGGGATCCGAGGCACGGTCTCTGTCGTTGGCCGACCGCAGTTAGTAGGGTGCCCAAGTACTGCGCCAGCCACGTGGGAAAGGCTGCCCCGCCAACTCGCGAAAAATCCCGAAATGCTCCACTCACCACTGTGCCAGTTGGCGACTGGACGGGAGGACCCAGTGGCCATTTCGATGGGGCTCGGGCGTCCCCGCAGTCTCCAGATGAGTCTCCCTCAGTTTCGGACGAGCTGAAGAGTCCCGTTGGGTAACCGAGTCGTGTCTCGATCGTCCTTCTGTTTCCACAAAAATACTCAATACTATGAAAAAGCTAAAAAATAAAACGGTTTTGAAGCGGCTGCACTTCCTCCCACTTAAAGTGCACCTCACCAACATCAGGGGGTTGCACTCAAATCTCGATCCGGTTCACCACCACCTCGAGACCGAGCAGCCGCACCTATTCTTTTTAACAGAGACGCAGATAGCGACTCCGTCAGACGTGGCGTGCCTCAACTACCCAGGTTACTCGCTTGAACATAAGTTCGTAAAGCAAGCTGGGGTATGTGTGTACGTCCGCGATGACGTTTGCTTTCGGCGTCTCCGTTGCTTTGAGGATTTAGGGTTATCTACAATTTGGATCCTGGTGAACACCGGGGTCGAGAAATCTCTCTACGTTGGTATCTACCGGTCGCACAGCGGTGACCAGGAGACGACCAGGCTTTTCGAACACCGGATGGAAAAGGCGGATTGTGACCAGCAACGGTACCCAACGGGACTCTTCAGCCCCCCGAAATGGCCACTGGGTCCTCCCGTCCAGTCGCCAACTGGCACAGTGGAGCATTTCGGGATTTTTCGCGAGTTGGCGGGGCAGCCTTTCCCACGTGGCTGGCGCAGTACTTGGGCCCCCTACTAACTGAGTTCGGCCAACGACAGAGACCGTGCCTCGGATCCCGCTACCCTCCAGTTGAGTCACCCGGTTCAGAGTTACTTAGAACCCCCGACCGGTCCAGAGCCGTGCAACTGATCATTTCCATTTCCCAATGGCACTGGCACTCCCGCACACCAACGGAACACAGACAAACTGTTTGGCGCTGGTCTTCGGCGGGAGGGTGGTCGCGCGCCAGGCGGCCGAAGCCTACCACCGCTAAATATGGATCCTTCAGCCGTCACCACAGCCCGTGAGGACATGTGGTGCCGTTACCCGGGGTGGACCACTAGGAGGTAGACCCATAACCACCCCATAAATATTACTATTAACACTATAAACGGGATATTTACCATGTTTTCTTATTGCTTCGAGTTCCCGATGCTGCGTTCACCGAAGGACAACTTTCCGCTGGAAAAACCCGGGGTTTATAAAGTAGACTTTAGTTGCGGCAAGTCCTATAACGGTCAGACAAAACGTACGGTGTCGTGTGAAGTCGTGTCGTATATCCGAACATATTAGGGCAGAAATATTTTCGAAGTAACGTTACATTACATAGAACAAACAAACGTTGGTGAAACAAAAGTCGATGTATGGTTGTAGGTGTAAAGTAACATCGAACCAAACAAAACGTCGCACTATGAAGGCTTCGGTGTATAGTTTTTGGTGAAACAATTTTCGAAGAACAGAGTTTCGAAGAAACGTAGGGAACCCTGTGCCAGGACATCCAGTATAGTTGATGGATATTGTTGGAGTTTTAGTTAGGCACATGCGAAGCCGACAAGGTAGCGAAGATATTACAATAAAAACTTAAAGCGCATAAAAAAGTCTAACAATACTCTCCTTAGACGTTAAGGCTTCAAATTATCTTCATAAATATCAACATGGATATGAAAATTCAAATACATCTCATTTCATCCTTAAAAGACTGAGATTGGTTGGCGAGAAAACTTTAAAGCCCTGTAATGGTTTTGAATTACTCCTAATAGTTTCAGCGAAATGTGTTTATGAATAGGCCCTGCTTGGGTTATATGTACGGCCAACTAGCCATACTTTAGCATGTGGAGTGTCAAAATAAAACCTAAGCAGAAACATTTTAGAACCTGAATCTCCTAGAACAATTTAGTAATAGTAATAGGTAACCGTAACATTATTTTAACCTCCTGTGGAAGCCAATTTGGTTTTACAAATTACTAATAAGGCCTAAGAGCTGTTTGTAATAAAAAAAACTAACATATGACTTGAAGTTAAATCAAAAACTAGAAAATTACCAATTTAGGACTTAAAAGCATATATCAAAACTTTAATTTCGAAAAAATGTTACTTGGGCAGTAGGTGGCGCTGCTGTCCGGGCAGGACGACGTCTGCCAGGTCCGCTAGTACTAATATATATTTCAAAAACAAACATAGTGCGACATGGATGACTGTGTCAAGGATGATATGGCAAGAAAGTTGTCGCATGAGATGACGAGTAATATAGAAGTATGGAAGAAGAAGACATGCTGCACCGACCTCAAATTAATTCGGATAAGGGGAAGATAATGATTATGATAGTGCGACATAGATAAGGTATCTTTAAAAGCAGAAAACCACACATCACTTCGTTAGTGAATCGCGATTTTTTATATTGTTTTCTATTTTTAACACCACGACCCAATAAGCCAAGTGAAAATAAACTTACGAATCTGTTAGAGCAGCATGCCAATGTTCTCCGGTATAAACGCGGCTGATCCGCAACACGGACAGTGACGTCAGAGTGCGAGGGACTCCGCCCTCGGTGTCTCCAAACACTTGAACTGCGCCTTCCCATGTGCAGCATAGAGTTTGAGCTTCGCCCCAACCTAGAGACGGCAAACATTAACAAACCATACGATAGTTTCATAAAGACTTTATCATGTCCCCTAAAATTGAATTTTAATCCAACAATACATACAATCGTACACGGATAATAATATTTGTTAAGAAATTAGTGTCATCCTCAGCTTACTTTACAGGGCTTCTAAATGTCTTTTGATTCATGTTGTCTTGAATATGATTATTGGTTGCTGAACCTTCTTTAGAAGCCTTAGTAAATCAAAGTCATTACCGAAGACAATACACTTATGACTAATTAAATAGCAACGGATTGTAAGAATATCTATATGTTTTTTTATTAAGCAATTTTTCTCTAATTCTCATTATTATTTTTTAATTTTATAGTACTGTTTACTGGAAAAGATTTCCCTTACCCAATGCGACATCGATGACTCGCTCAATATTGTGTGCGTTGAAGGCCACTGGTTGTGGTGTGAGGCAGTTCTCGAGAGTTCCATGACCGAGACGACCTTGCGCGCCTCGACCCCACGTGTACAGAGCACCTCGAGATGTTATCAGGGCACTAGAAGCAAATAAAAGGAGCCTTAGATCTTAGAAGCATTGATCACACTGCCAAGTCGCAGATCCTGAAATTTTATTACAAGCGATGGTAGGTCTCGTCTCGGGACCGGTCAATGTGGCAACACTTAGGGGAGGCCGATCTCCAGCAGTGGACGTCTTTCGGCTGAAATGATGATAATGATGGTAGGTATGTTAATTACGAATCTTAGGAATTTGTTGTTTCAAATCCCGTGAAAATTTCATCCCTGGGGGATTGATATCATTTGTTTCTTTTTTTGTTTCGTTATCTCACTAGGAATTTCTCCTGTATCGTGAGTACGTTTCCAAATATTTGAACACACAAACACCCAGACCCGGAACAACTGTCTATAGGCCATATAAATATTTCAGCAGTCAACCGCTCAGCAACCATGCCGTCATTCTATTGAATTCAAGATTAAAAGTATTTGCTACGACATACGCATACGGTTTCGGACATTGAGCTCGGGCGACAAGTATCATTCACTAAGCTCGATCCAGTGGGATCACTGCAGTAGTACACATCATACCTGCACGAAACACCCGCAGCCACTCTCACAACTTCATGGTGAGCTAGATGGTGTAGATACGCAGGTGCATCCCTAGGCGCGGTATCACCGTGTCCGAGCTGGCCATCTTCACCAGAGCCCCACGACCACGCCCCACCACACGATGAGCAGCACAAGTAGTGCTTTCCAGCAGGGTGGCAGGATATTTGAGTGATGGTTTTATTTTCAAGACCTGTTGAGAGGGGCCATAAACATACATTAACGCAATATAAATACTGTATGCCCGCGTAAAAATGACGATTTTTCATACAAACTTTCATTCCCTATTTAACTCTCTCGGGATTGAATTTAGAAAAATCTTCCTTATTTTTAGTCTACATTATAAAGGAAACCTCTATGGAAAATTTCAGCTTTCCAGGTCCAACAGTTTTGGCTGGGCATTGATGAGTCAGTCAGTCAGTCAGGACATTTCATTGCATTTATTTACTAATATGATTAAAGTTTTTTTCTCCAATTAAATAACAAACAAAAAGAAAATATTAAAATTCACAAATTCTTCTTGTATTACCTGCTACTGCTACTAGTTGCGGCGTCATGGTATCATACGGCAGACTGTACAAAAGCCCATCGTGCGTCAGTAGCAAGGCCAGTTTTTCTGCACACGCTATTTGTTGAATCCTTAGAGTTCCCAAATGTAGGGCTCCTGAACCAACTGACACTACTTCTTGCGCTGATTCTGTACACTACGAGAAATAAGGAAACAGGTTAGAAATTTGATTGCATTTTTTTTAATTCTGTAAAAATAATATGTCGTAACATCACGCCTGTAATTCCAGAAGGGTTAGGCTGTACCTGTTAGTACACCCACTTTTCTTCAGTTATGTTTAAATCTCATGTAATAGGGGGTGAGCCTTTTGCCATCAACTAGGCACAAATCCAGACTATTGCTTCTACTAATAAATTCCTGATCGAAAACCCAATAACACTTTGCCCCACCTGGGAATCGCCTTTGTGTCCACTAGACCAAAAAAGCACTGTAAAAATTTTAGGATTAAATTACTTACAGTAACAAAACCTTTTAGCGGTGGTAATAAGGGTGCTCCAAGTCGGTCCAGATGACAAAGTAAGGCGATACCAGCCTTTCTTACGCCCATCAAACCATCACCACTTGGGATGTTCAGGTCCCTAAAGTCAAAATATTTTGTTTTACAATACAATGAATATGCATAACGAGATTTTTCCTAAGAATACTTCTCGAATCCTTCTGCCTGAACCTGTTACAGGTTTAAAATAAACAAGCTTATAAAAAAAATGTTTTTTTCGTATTCTTCTCAGCAAACCGTTTCAATTGATACCCATATCACGGGTGCATAAAAATAACTAAACGCCAGATTGGATTAAAAATGACGTAACTTAGCTAACCATGCATTGTCGTCCAAACCAAACCGTTAACGATAAATGTTTTAAAATTCAGTTGCAAGATTTGATCTAAACAAACCAACATACAAACATTGGAAGTTAAATAAAAGCTAGGAATAATCTCAAAATAAATATTTTTGAAAATACTTACTTGAGGAATAATTCTGTAAGATTAACTTCAGTAGTTGGTTCACTGTCAAGGATAGGATTAGGCGCAGTTACTTTAGCCATGCGTCTTAAAAACGGTCCTAATGGCGCAGTACATTCTTCTAGTATAATCCTGGAACAAAAGAGACTAGCTAGTCACAGCGGCGACTATATCAACTTGTGACTTGTTTAGCAATAACATAAGGTTCATATTCTCGTAACAAATAATATGTGACTTACCTATTATCCGGTTGACGTTTCTGTCGAGGAGGTAAAGTGACTAGAACATCAGCAGCCTTTAACAATGCGGGTAGTTCTGCCCTTCTTGCGCATAATTCTACCCAAACGCATAGAGAAGTCCGCCAGTCGCCTTGTGGGACATTACAACCTACTTCTCTGTGAAGAAAAACAGTTGCAATCATAGTTAGGATGAAAATATGTTGTCTCTATCACTCATGCCAGTGTGGCCAGTGTGGCAGTCTCTTCCTTAATCTGTTCGCGTACCGTTGTCGAAAACTAGCATTGTGATTCGAAACTGTAATACTGTATGTGGTAGATAGGATAACTGTCATTCATAAACTTGCCAATGTTATTAGTCATTATAGATTACACAGTTGTTGACTTGTTGATGAATAAAAATGCTCATACATACCCAATCACAACCTGATGTAGGAACTTAGCAGCACTATCAACAACTTCAGCCCAAATCTTCTGTGAGCGCGGAGCAGGAGTTGCCCCTGTGCCAGCGAACAGCCCAGCATCAGGAAGGGCTCGCACCGCATCGAGGGCATCGCGAAGTAACGCTGAACATACGTCCGCGTCTTCACCGCAACGCCATGCCCGACGGACGAGAGAGAGGGCTAAGCGAAGAGCAGCGCGGGCGCCGACCCGAGCGAGACCTATGGCACTGCAAAGAAAAAGATTGGTATTTAAAAATCAGAATTGGGTATTTGAATATATTTTTTTACTTGTGATTCGGAAACAGTAAATAAAAAGATACAAAAGTAAAAAAAAATAGTGTGATATCTTAAAAAATGCCTTAGTTTTAACCGATTTTAAAGGACGTGCTAGACAGAGACAGCGCTATATCTAATGTGACGTCATAATAACATACTGCCATAGCTACGTAGTACTAATATGGCCGTTTCACGCGACAAGGATAGAAAGTGCCCCACCAAAAACTTCTAAAGCGTAGCTACTCCATTTTTTGATCGATTTTATAACTTTTTTTACACATCGTATTATTTCTTTTAGTTCTATAAAATAACATAAAATTTTCATACATTTTTGATATTTTCAAATACCCAATTGGAAATGGAAATGAAGTCACATATTTTATAAACCACTCGAGATTTCTCAGAATGAACTAATGCTACACAGCATTAGTTCAGTGGTGTGATAGTAATAATAATAATAATTTATTTCGCATAAACAAATTGTAGATTTACAACATTTAGCTTAAATAGTAACAACAGGTAACACAGAAGTTGTAGTCTACAATAAAGTGGTTGAAGCTCTGTTCTCCTAGCTAGGCTACAGAATAGCCTGTGTTAAGGAGACACAGTTTCTTTCCCTCGGTACAAGTTGTCTCTGGTACGTGTCACATGACTGTGCGGATTGGCAAAGAGATTAATTATCAGACAGTTATGCAAAATAATCTAAAATGAGTAAAAAATACAAAAATTAAAATAATTAATAAAACAACTAACATGTAATTATGTGTTTCGTGTTTGTATGTGTAGTGTGTGTGTTTGTGTATGTGTGTAGGCGAGTGTATGAGTGTTTGTGCGTGTGTGCGCATCTGTGGGAGTAGTTAGTGTAGGTATGTTATGATTCGTAATATAGTTTTCAGTTTCGTCATAGTTTAGGTTTGATATGAAAGAACGGACAGACTTTTTGCAGTTAAAATAGGACGAACCGTGGACTGGCAAATGTGAGTTTATTTTGTTATACAAAGATGGGCCAAGGTAGATGTTGAATTTCTTTGTAAAAGCTATGTGTGCGGGTGGTGTTTTACAGATTAAGTCTTTGCGACGTTTAGTAATTTTTACATATGGAGTTTTACGATGTTGAAGTAACACAGTGTGAAGAATAAATTGTTGCCGAACATTAAGTACACTGCAAGCTTTGTATAACTCAATGGTTGGGAAAAGAATCGGCCGAAAGGTAGAAACCTTCAATATAGCTCGGTGAGCAATCTCAAGGGGCTTCAAGATAGTTTTAGCAGCGCCTCCCCAGCAGGTGATACAGTAGGTGAGAATTGACTGGCATAGAGCGAAATATACATTGCGGATGATTGAAGGGTTAGCTACATCACGTAAGTTTTTAAAAATATAAATCAATTTCCGGACACGTCCTGAAAGACCGATAATATGTGATTTGAAGTTGAGATTTTTATCCAACACAACTCCAAGATATTTTATCTGATCCACTGGTGTGAGAGTAGGACATTGACAGTTCATATTATTATGGTCTTGTGTGGAACAAAAGTGAGCTTTTATGGTGAAGGCACTTGTCGGTTGAGAAGCAGTGCTTACGGAGAAGTGGATGAAGCATGTTTTGGTCGTATTGAGAGTTAGGGAGTGTGAATCCAGCCAGTTTAGGGTACAATTAAAACCATGTTGTGTTACTATTTGTAGGTCGGACCACGAGTCCGCAGTGAATGTTATTGCAGTGTCATCTGCAAAACATACTATTTTAGAATTTGGAATATTGAGGTTGCAGAGATCGTTGATAAAAACTAGGAAAAGTGATGGGATAGTCTAACTTTCTCGTACAAAATTAATTATCAATTTAAATATTCTAAATATCCACACTAAACCAACCAAGTTCACATTCTGTTTTGTGAAACCTTATGAATTAAACAAGCACAAATTGTGTTTCAATGACTAAGTTATCCATATAGCATCCTGTGTATTGCACATTCATGCTTACTTAACTCTGCCACACAGTACTAAAGTTTTGCAAATAGAACATGCAATTTTGAAACTGATCTAGAATCCAATTGGATTATAAATCAAAAACAAAGGGGATCCTAAAATGGAAACTTAGACACTTCTTTATTTTCATCAGTCTTTCTGGTGCCAGTACAATCTTTCACAGATATTTTAGATCAGACAGCAAAAAACCCTACCTCATTTTGAAGAAAAAAAGTTCTTTGTGTTGAATTTCAGTAATTAGATCGGAAGTAACCTTTGTTTTTAGAAGTATAAAGATCACTTTTACAAAATAACTGTGAAAAGACTGTATTAGTTTATCTGTTTGTAAACAATAAAATGAAGTTACCTCTCGGAGACATCAGCATGCTCCTCGCTATCCTCCTGTATCTCAGTGCTTCCATCACCTGGTTTGTTCAATGTGCCAACCACATTGCTCAATGCTCTGTTACTGACTGCATGAGGTGGCTTCTTATCTATCCTTACCCGTTTAACTTCTTTGTTCTGACTTTGATCTCTGAAAACAAAACAAAATTTAATTTTACAGAAGAAAATGCAAATTCAAACCTTATTTCATTGTGATAAGACTCCATCTCTGATATATCAGTTTGATTTGAAAACATTTGCTACTTTATAGTAAAGTATTTGAAAACTTGCAAAATAAAAATAACAATAGGTACCTAATAACAGCTACAAGATGTCTGTTGCACAACACAATGAGTCGACGGATTTGAGATATGAATGGACAACTAACGGCCGTGTTGATCGCTCTCACTCGCTGTTCCCAGATCAGGGCCTCCATTAGACTTTGCAGACATTCTGGACCTGAACATCGAGGTTTATTACTGGCTTTACACAAAAGGAAAGCAAACAAGTGAGAAAGTGACAAATATTATTTGTAAGACAAAGGAACCATGTGATCATGACTTTTGTTTTAGTACAGAAGGAATACCTGGGTCTTGTTTCCACTTCAGATCATCAATAATCTGATGAGCAGGTGATGGTACCACCGGCTTAGATTGTATAGAGATTCTGAGCTCCTCTTCTGCTGACAGAGCACTACAGGGAGGGCAGGCGCACCCTGAGTGGGGGCCACAGAGACCATCACAACAAGTGCAGGTCAATATCTAAATGAGTAAAAAAATAATGTATTTGTTTTATTCTCTTTGTCACATTTCAATTAAATATTTACAGGTCTTTTATTTACAGTATTAAATTAATAGATGTAAGACAATAGACACTTACCCTCAGTCCACAGTAATATTTTCCACTGTCACCAAGTTTAGCAGTACAACCAGCACGATTTACGAGCCCATTTCCGGCGTCGAAACATATTTCTTTATCCTGCAAGAGACTATTGTACAGAGTGGCCAGAGCATCAGGATTATGGAGCGCTTCCTGTAAATCAGGATTTAACCATTTTGCATCCAAATGCTGCTGTGGACGAAATATGAAATCGTCCAGGTCGTCAGGGATATCCATTTTCGCAACCGGTGCCTTGAACTCATTCATACATCCATTTTAAGTGGTAGTAAAAACTATTTCGTGAAACCTTAACAATTTCGATAGATCGTTTCTATATTTTCATTAAAGAATATCGCGTAAAAAAATTATTAAAATAATGAATCGAAACAAGAATCGACAAATCAATCGGTCTAGAGAAAACTGTCAAATTAACTTCGTTCCGTTTTTCGTTAATCAGCTGTGTGTTTTTATTTACAGAGGTATAAAATTGCATTAAGACTAGAAAAAATATTCTCATTATCAATTTATTCCAATTTTGCTTTCTTCAAAAGAATTTCAGTTCAAAAATGAATCGTATCAATGAATTACGAAATGTTTGTATTTCATTTGGCAATGAAAACCTATTGCTTGTTTTGATGAATGGAACGTTATCATCGGCTGGGCCCATTGAGATAGGGTTCTTTATGTTCTGTGGGCTGGGCCGATGGGCCGGGCCCGGGCGTCTTGGAGAGTCGTTCTGAAAAAAAATATCAAATAAAATATTATTGAAGAAATAAAATTATATAAACGTGTTAGGAAAAGTTTAGCAACTAGGTAAAAAATATTGGTTTATCACAAAAACAAACGAGCTTGAAATCAAAATAATACAAAAATTGAAGTGTTCGTGGATAAAAGTATTCAAATGCACCTGCTACATACATCGATTGCACAGATAATAAAAGTAGGTAAATTAATCTGTGCCGTCGTCCGTCGTGTTGTTAGGGTATTTAAATATGTTCTGTGGTCGTGTTATTGTTCGTTTGTGAATTTGTGATGTGTGATTCCTACGCAATAATAATTAGTAATTAAAATTATATCGGCGTTTCAATGGGTGTTGTTTTATTGTTCCAATGGATACAGACATATTGATTGACAATAAGGACAGCTTATACGGTAACTTCATAATTCATTTCTTACTCTCAGCTCCGGCTAATTTACAACAACAATGTGCTGCTAATTTTCTCTGAATCATGTTATTGACCCCTCAAACGTATTTTGTGATCGCACGTGTCCTTGATTACGCTTTCGATTTTATTTCAAAGCGCGGAATTAGTAACAAAGAAACAAAGATTTCTCGGAAACATGTGCATCACGAAAACTGTTTTTATCGCTTAAAAGCAAGAAAGTCTAAATCGTGTTTTATCACTACCGATAAGAACTGTCACTTGCACTTTCCACCAAATAAATTGCTTGTAATCTTAGGTGGCGATTTCCTTGATCAGTTTTTATCGAACGAATACAAATGGACGTCACTATTGGATGCGCCAGATGCCTCACCAAGCGAGATCCTGGCTGATGCAGCACCAGTCCTGGTGCCGCCAATATCACCTATTCTGAGTATAAAGTCATCAGAAGGCAGCAGCAATTCAGATTCAGGAAGTGAAGATGATTCCAAGAAGTAAGTTGTTCAGTTACTTTCGGTTTCAGACACTTTCACTTAAAAACTGGACTTTACATAATTTTTGAAGTAAAAGCACATAAACTTTCACTTTTTAATTACATTGTAGAAAGAAAAACTTGTATTTCAATTTATGAAAATGTTTTGGAATGGTTAAAGCATGCGCTAAGGAAATAACTCAATCATTAATTGTTGACTTAGCTGATTTGGTATCTATTTTTCTTGCAGCAGTTCGAGTAGCCTTTCTGCCAGACAGTCATCTCAATCACCATTTGATTGGACATCAAATTTTAATGAAGAACCTTCCAGCAATCTGAACCTTGAAGATATTGAACTGTTCCTGCAAAAAACTGGTATGCTATGCTAAATACAACCTTGTATGAATTCTTCTTAGATTCTTTTTGGGTAATGATCATGTTAGAATATAATCTTATAAAAACATACACCTTAAGGTTACTTGTGTTCATGAATTAATTATGCAACAAGGCTTTAGAGTAAGCACCTTGTGAATTATAACAACTATTATTTAAGGTGACCTGTTCACACATTGTTTCTCTTTTTCAGTGCAATATTTGTATTGTACCTTTACTAAAAATAAGTAATGAAGCCTTTAAGTATAGGAAGTTTTAAGTATGTTTATTGTTTGAGTCTACCAATTAAATTAAAATGTTATTTGTACACAGCTCCGAGTCCTACTACCCCACCGTTACAGAAAACACATACAAATGGAATATCTACTGAAAGAAATGGACCTGTCATGGCTATTGAAAATGGTGTTATTAAGGTACTGATCATCTTAATTGTTTTTAACCCTCCACTACTTTTGTCTTTATCTAAAGCATCTGCTGCCTGTCAATTGTGACACTATCAATTACTCCTTTTTCTTTCATATCATTCCTCACATAATACATCTGTCTTTGCTTTGGTCTTCCTCTCCCTCTCCATCCATAAACAATATAATTCATCACACAACTAAGGTGCTACTTCATCATCATCATCAGCCTATAATGTTCCCACTGCAAAGACTCAGGCCTCCTCTCTAGGAGAGGGATGGGGTATAATCCACCACGGGGGCCCAGTGTGGGTTAGTTGGTAGATGCTACTTACAAAATACCAATGCTTAAATTGTGAGGAGTTTTATTACATTGATTGTCTTCATTTCAGGGCATTAAAATGGAGATTGAAGACTGTGATACAGAATTAAGCAATGGTTATTCTAAGTTACGCAACGGTGAGTTTACATATTAACCCATTAGCATAATGACTTAGTTAGAAACAGTTTTAATTAAAAAAACTAACAATACTTAATATAACAGTGCTATAAATCTTAACAATATGTGTGAATGTCACGCATGAGAACATAAAAAACAATAATAAATGAAATCTAAGGTGACCTTGTATGTGCATGTTCCATGTACTAACATTTATTGCAGTTGTGTAGCATTATTTTGTTCAAATCGTGCTTGCAATTGTATTTACGAGCATTTGACTATGTACCCATAACATTTTATCAAGAAAACAATTTTTATGGTAATCCATACTTACATCATAATTGGTAACAGTATTACACCATTATGCACAAATATTAATCAGCAATTAGTTATATTTAGAAGGAGCTACACAACAATAAAGCATTGTTTGATGTAGCCATAAGAAACACCATGTCATGAATTATATAGTTGTTTTTATTTTAATTTTATGTGGTAATGACGTCTAATTTTAACTGTAAATAACTATCTATTTAAATTGGGTTGCATACCTTTGAGAATAAATAAATAGAATAATATAAGTCCTTTTTTTTTCAGGAAATGGTTACCAACAAAATTCATACTTCAAAGTTGTAAATGAGAATACATTTAATTCGCCAAATGATAAGCAAATATTTGTGAATGGTCAGATTCAGTTAATGGTAGGAGTAGAACATAAGAAGGTGCCCAGTATACTTAAAAGGAATTCCAACGGTGTGACGAAACCCCCTAGTATTGTGATCCCGGCAGAGAGCACAAAGGGTGGGAAGATTGCCATATCGCCACTGACTCAGACCAAATTTAACGGTGCCAAGGATCATCAAGTAAAGGTATTTATATTTTAAAACTGAAGAATTAGTGAGTTATAACAATGGAATGTTTTGAGTTGACTCTTAAATATATTTATGTGACACACAGGTTAAAGACAACGTTTGTTACATAGAGCCCTGTGTATAGTAAATAGGGCAATTTTACTGTTCGTAATGTAATTTCATAACAAAATGATATGAAAAAAAAAAATAGAACCATTTTGATAATACCATTCCATTACCATTTTTCGGGCATCGCAAATAAATGAATCTATTATCTAAACATGTGATTCCAATTTACATCACAGGCATTGTGAATTTTTAAACTAAAATCTTATATTATTTTTTAGAGTGTTCTTGCAGGCATTGATTTAAATTGTCATTATTTTTTTAAGGTCACCTCACCACAAAGCAATATAGTGATCAACCCTAAGCCAGTCGTAGCCACGAATGGCACCACCACAAACTTAGTACAAAACCATGTGATACCTCCTAATGCAGATAATGATTGTCCAAAGAGCCCTACAATAGACCTCTCGATGTTCAGTGAAGCTGAGATCAGAGCTATCAAGAAGCAACAGAGGATGATTAAGAATAGGTAAGGAAATAAGTACTGTGATTTATCATGAGTATATAGCAGGCTTCTGTAACTTCCTGCTATGTCCCTCAGGAAAGGATATCTTTCTTTAGACTGTCTCATTGGTCTAGTGTTCACAATCGAGACTATTGAGTATGAGGTCCATAGTTCGATTCCCAAGTTGGGCAAAGTGGTATTGGGTTTTTCTATCAAGAATTTCTCAGTAGCAGCCACAGAGTCTGGACTTGTGCCTTGATGATGGCAATAGGCCCTATTACATTGGACTTAATATAACTTGTGAAATATGGGTGTACTAATTAATGGGTATACCCCTCTGCTTGATGATGAAATCTTTGTTGGAGGTGAAGTTCAAAAAATATAATTCAGTCTTTACAAATCAAGGAAAGTGTAAAAAAAATATGTTTATAAAATAGCAAAAAAGTTATGTATGAGATGAATAGGTCAACTGTTTTTCTACCTTGACCTTTATTTTGATAATGATTTTCCTTATTAAACTTAACTGGTTGTTGCAAAACGAAAATAAAACAATGAGTGTCAATTCTTTTAGTAGAAATATACATAAGATAACATCACGCCTTTATTCCCCGACAGGTTCGGGAAAGATGTACCCATTAGGACATCCACATTTTACCCATTAAGTTTAATTCTCATGTAATAGGGGGGCGAGCCTATTCAGTAGTAAAATACCATACATATAATTGGAGTCTTATACTTTAGGCTGTTGAATTAAAGGTTAACAACACTGGCTTATGTAGATTTACAATTATTATTATTTCTATTTTGTAGGGAATCGGCATGTCAATCGCGGCAGAAAAAGAAAGAATATGTGTCTGCTTTGGAGCAGCAACTGTTTGAAGCACAGCAAGAGAACGCCAAGTTGCGAATAGAGAATAAATTATTAAGAGACCAACTTGCAAATACCGGGAGAGGTCGAAAGGTAAACATCATTTGTTACTTTTTAATGCTTTAAAATGTTAGGGGCAAGCGCGAGGAAAGAGTCGATCTTGGGGTGTTTCGCTCTCCAGCTAAACTGCACTTTAACCTGACAAAGCAGCTGTTAATATTTTACCAAAGCCCCTAGCACACGGCGTATTTTAAATGCGCAGACGACGCGCATATGACGCGCTTCAAACGAGATTTGAACGCAACCTTGTAACCTAATAAGCACATGGGGCGATCGTGAAACTCGAGTCCCCGCTCTTGCAACTGCCAACTACTTACTTACAACCTTATGTACGGTCGCCCACACAAGTGCATGGATACCTTAGGGCCTATTTTTCTGTGAAGGTAGAAATCAAATTTTCTAAAATAATCAATAGATGACGTTTGGTTTCTGCACAACTGTGATATTAAACTCTTCAATCCCCAGTGTCACTTGTAGGTGGCATAAGTTTTATTTCTGTTTCTACCTCACAGCAATTTTATTTGTAATTCCTACTTAAATAATAATAAGAAATTAAACCTTTAAAGTTTTGACTTTCCGCAATGACAATATCCGGATTACCCGGTGTCACCTGTAGCAGTGGCGTGCCAGCAATTATTTGGAGGTAAAGCACAATTTCCAAAAAAAAAAAAAAAACACTTTTTGTTCCGAATTCTGACACTGGTTTTTAATAACACCGGTTTTGTTTTCTATTATTTAATTATGACTAACACTTTTCGTATTTTATATCCTGTCAGAAAATTTACAACTATTTCAATATATATCAAGTTGTCAGTATCATGTAAAATAATATATTAACAAGAGCCATCTATTGACATAAACGCAACAACTGAACTATTCGAGTCAATACGTATTTCGCTCGTATACAGTCGCTTTGGGCAAACCGCTAGATGGCGCACAAAATAATAAATTAGTTTCTAACTACATATAGTTGAAAAAAAATATTACTCACAATGTATACCTACAGCCATTACTCTTTATTCTTCGCTTCTTTACCATGGACAGATGACAAACAACAAAACACACTGAAGGCATAGGTAATATTTTATAGATAGATTTACAGATACATAATCTCGACACATATATTGTAACTGCCGAGTTATAGCTGTTTCAATTCGTGTTTTACCAAAACTACAAAATGAAATTTATTAACAGCATTCAAATGTTTATGAGAATTTTGATGTCTTTTCATGGCACCAGAGAAGTTATTTAAATCATCGTAACCTGATAAACTCCAAGCATTCTTTTCATTCGAAAAAACTTATCTACAAGGCCAACAGAAAAATTTGTTTATATGAGAGCAGCCGACAACCCATTGTACATTGTATGCTGATCGATTAAAATACCTAGTATTTCTTTTAGCTTTCTGAGAAATATTGAAATCAGGAGTGGGTTTAGGTGAAGTAATGAGATTATATTTATCTGTAAAATTTAAAGTATTTACCTTGCCCAGTAACGCTTTCACACCATCATTGTTTCACACACTTTAATCCATCACAAGGAACTATTGTTTGCGTTTTCGAATTCATTTTCGTATTAATCAACTAACTTCAATCAAAAACTAATCACAAAACTTTTTTAAATTCTAACAAGAAACGGAAAAATCAAATCACAATAAAATAATAATGCACCATCAACCATCAACTTTTGAACTAAATCGAAATTCCCTTCAAACAAGTTCAATCGCGTCGCGAACTTGCATTCACACACACATTCACATTCTCTCGTAAACTTTTACACTGACACACATTCAAACGTCCAAAGCTAGCTTGAAAATCCTATACATTTTGTCGTAAACCCGGCAAAAAGTATGTAAACAAACAACTCTAAATTATGTTCGTAGGATAGAGAGGTCGGAGAAGCTGATCGAAAGTGTAATGGTGTGACAGAGAAAGGGCTAGCCGAGCCCGATCATGCCCGATCGATCTGTTTGATCATTCGGCAGAGGTCGGGAGACGTATGAAGAAGTTTGGCAACGTTGCAGTGCGAGTTGCGCGCGAATGTATTTTTCTGGTTTAGATAGTTATTGAGTACGTAAACCTGACAACGTCGCATCAATACGTTCCGTTTTTCGCGTGGCATGCAGTTTGATGATAATTATTTTAATATTAATTTTTGTATTGACCGTTTTTTTTTAATTCGTTGTTTTATTAGGGCAAGCTGTGCTTTTCTGCTTCTATGAGAGTACCGCCACTGACCTGTAGGTGAAATAAAAAGGAGGTAGATTTTTATAACTTAGTCCTAACTAAATGTAATCTATTCTGTTGAGATATAGAAAAAATGGACTTTGACTTGGGAATAGGTTAGGTAAGTAAGAAGTTAGGAAACACGTATTAGGTTGGATTAAGTGAGAAGTTAAATGATAAAAAAAAAAACAAAAGAAACCATAAGGAATGTTTTCATTAAGCTAATAAGTGCGCATAGCATTCAAAAATATAATATTCGAGTTAGTAGTCAGCAACAGGGATGAACGGAGACAAACAAAAAGACACTAATTATACACAAATTTTAGAGGTTTATTTCTCACAGTTTATTATTCAAAAACAGACATTTATTATCGTTCAACATTATTATATTATATAAAACTTCTTATTGAGGCCATAGCTTAAGTAGTCGTTTCCAAAATCGGAAAGAGGATTGAAGCTTTTGTAACCTCAACAAAGACAAACAGGAGACCGGATTATTTTATCACAAAAGTGAAAAGTTAAATGAATTAAATAGGTAGGATAACAGCTATACAATTGCACAAAAACATACGAAAAGGTTCATAAGTAATGTAATAAAAAAAATTGTTGTTTGACTTTTTTTAGTTATTAAAAATACGTAAGTCATGTAACGGTCTCCAGTTAATATAAATAATAAGTACTAAAGTTAAGTAATATTATTTTTAAGTATTATGAAATATAAATCCTGGATCGGCAACACTTATCTATCCCCACACGTTCACTGTAGTAAGACCAGCAGTAAAGATGAAAAAACATTACTCAACTCAAAGTTAACATGATCCAAAGCGAACTGTAATCTTGCCCTTTTATGGTTTTCTGTGGGCCAGGGTTTCACAACATGCCTCCTATAATGCAGCTCTTCACTTTTAAGAGCACGACGGGCATTGTCAACACTTGAGTCATATAAAGCAGCATAGTCGGTCATCGGCAGGAATCCATTTTCTTCATACTCTCATAACACGATTTGACGCTGTAATGTGTTTATGAGCCGTGGTCTACTAGTTCTTTGATGGTGTTGCAAAGAACCCTCGTCTTCAAATCGTCGTACCAATAGAACAACTGTTTTTCTCTGCAACAATATAACAGAAATATATAATACGCAATAATGATTATTTATTAAGTAGTATAGTCGTAACTAAAACATATTTTTTTTTCTTATAAAAATTTTGAAATCAAAACTACTTACGTTAACAATAAGATAAGTCGACAAGTTTCGAGTGTCGATAAGTTTTTGCCTTGATTTTGCAAATCAGTTATTTGAGCTCTTGTAACGAAAACAATATTACAACGCGTACACATTTTGATGAAATAAGTTAATTCACCTAAATTAAAATAAAACTGAGCTAAACACACTCGAATGAGGTAATCGAAACAAACTTAGCGAAAAATCAATTGAGCTTATTCATAACTCATAAATCTTCAATCTAATTATTTCTACTACCTACTAAGTTATTTATGAATTCATATTCGACCTACCACCCTGGTACGTAAGAAATGATGACCTCCATCGGGACCTAAACGTTGAGTTCATCGATAAAGTGATTCAAAAATCTGCAGAAGCTCACGACAAGAGACTTCACCAGCATGTGAATGTCGAGGCGATCCAGCTTCTCGACCACACGGACATAGTGAGAAGACTAAAAAGAACGAAACCGTTCGAGTTAGTGTTTAGTGCTAGTGTTAGTGAATAGTGTAATGTAGCACAAGTGTTACCAAATAAACACAAGAAAAAGTGTATTCGCCTTAATAGAGACAATAAGAAAACTGCCAATGGACACATTCTTAGTACGTAAAGACAATTTAACAGTTTAAGTTAGAATTAAATTACTTATTAGTCTATAATACAAGGCTAGATTGTAATAAGATTAGGGTCCATCATTTTGATGGACACTAGGATAAGGGGAAAAAAAAAAAAAAAAAAAAAAATATTCGACCTACCCTCAAGTTTGAAAACTAAAACATAGATAATTAAAATCAGATAGTTATAAAATGATAATAATATTCAATTTAAACAAACATAGTAGGTAGTTAGGAATAAATTTATATAATAGAAATAATTCATTGTAAATTATTTGAATGTTTAAACAGAAAAAAAAACCCACGACTGTTAAAAATTAATTGAAAAAAGGATAAAATAACATAAAACACTTAAACACCCACCTTAAAAAAACCCAAGAATGTCCGTCGGGGGCTGCCATTAAATGAACTAGTTTTGCAATGTTCAGCTCCCGACGGACATTCTTGGGTTTTTTTAAGGTGGGTGTTTAAGTGTTTTATGTTATTTTATCCTTTTTTCAATTAATTTTTAACAGTCGTGGGTTTTTTCAAAATTTTTAATTTTGCTTTTTATTTTAAACTTTTTACTTTTATTTTTTTATCTAAGAGCATGCACCAATCAAACCTAAACCCATAACTGAAAATTGAATCAAAATCGGACTTGTAGTTTTGGAGAAAAATGGCAACTTTGATTTGCACAAAAAATGTTTGCTGCAGCGCCCCCTGTTGAGTTGTCACCGTAACACCTATCTAAGAACATGCACCAATTAAACCCGAACCCATAACTGAAAACTGAATCAAAATCGGACTTGTAGTTTTGGAGAAAAATGGCAACTTTTATTTGCACAAAAATTGTTTGCTGCAGCGCCCCCTGGTGAGTTGTCACCGTAACACCTATCTAAAAACATGCACCAATCAAACCCGAACCCATAACTGAAAACTGCATCAAAATCGGACTAGTAGTTTTGGAGAAAAATGGCAACATGTATTTGCACAAACAAACAAACAAACACACAAACAAACAACCTCTCACCCCAAACGCATATACCGTCTCCGTTCCGTCGTGGGTAAAAAGAAACTACATAAACATTTTATACAGCGTGAGCGCCCTCTAGATAGTGTAGCATCAACAATATAATCAATGTTGCTAATCGAGTACTTATTTACGCCAGGTGGCGTCATTTCTTGCTTCACACGGTATTTTTTCTGAACTGTCTATGCATTAATGCAGGCGATGGTACGCACTTTAAACGAGTTTCGCACGCGCGTTTGTATCTATAAAACGCAAAAATAGGCATCTACAGCGCGTCGTCCATAGTTTCAGGGTGGAAGAGACATCCAATGAACAATACATGATGTACTGATGGGACTCGTTTGTCCGTCCTTTTATAAAAATGATGCATAAAAAATTTCCTCATTTTTATCAACTCAATATTTCAGTTGCTAATCAGGAAAATTGTTCGGCATTTCATACACAATATTACCTAAATTCAGCCGACTTTAATACAGCTAATAATTATAATAATGCTACTCAAACAATGTAATAATACAGGTGTTAAACTGACCTTGTTCCAGTTTACGTAACTATATTACTTTGTTAATTACAAGTCATCAAATACAGCTGTTTTTGTTTCGACAGATGCCGCGACTCCTGGACAGCTCACTTCTGATACCTAAGAAGAACATAGCTGTTCTATTTGCTATGGTATTCATGGTGTCGCTCAATTGGAATGTTTTAGGGTAGGTAATCTTGCCATTTTATTGATGTCCATCAAGAATGTTGTATTAGTCCGCTTTTCCATCTCTTGTATGCGTAAAGATCAAAGTGAAAGCGCCAGGGTAGACCAGGTTAAAGTTTTCTTGGTTTTATTGCAAGTTGCAGGTCAGTATCAGGTTGTATGGCTTTACAGCGTTATAATCATTAAATTATCAATACAGCCATCAATTTCGCGGGCTACCTTGTCACTTCCCCCTTATATGATTGCTATCATGGCTTTCCTGAAAACTAAAACAGCGTAAATGCATTTATTCGTGACGTTAGACTCGTTACTATCAGCTTCTAAACCAGTCTTGGTACACAAATAATACCCGTCACAGTGAATTTCAACCGTGAAGAGTTGTACATAGTATTTTAAACAGTTGTCTAGTGATACCTATTACCTACACATAATGATTATGTGCCATACCACACCATATGTTCGAGAGTGTCTTTCATAGTCATACCTGTGATGTGCCTGGTGGCAATATTGCCACTGCCGGTAAAATACCAAAATTGCCTGCAGCATTGGAAATATTGCCAAAGTTGTCGGTCAATGTAGATTAGGGCCTATAAATGCTATTTATAAGTGTATTACAAAGTTTCCGTACTTAATTTGACTTTTAATAAAGAAATATTCCCCGAATATTTCCATTCCCGGCAATATTCCCGGCAATTTTGCCACCAAAATTCCTAATTCGGGCAATATTGCCGGCAACGGCACATCTCTAGTCATAAAGCAGATTTTTAATTAGTAAAACATTTTTGAATCATTTACAAAATATCGGAAAATGTATGACAATATTTGTGGAAAAAACAAGACGAGTTTATGAGTAATAGAGTGGTTTTTAATAAGAGTATCCACAAAATGACGTCGATTTTCCTCAATAACGAACCTGTGCCTAATGAACCCGTTAAACATTTTATTGCCTGCTGTTTTACGACTTTCCTCACGCACGTTTGTTTGTTTTTCATTGAAGGTGGAACGCAAAGCCTTTTGTCGGGCCCTCCGCTCCACATCACACGAGACATCTGTTGTGGTCAGAGGACACTGCTGTAGATATTGCGAATGGTGTGTACCCTTTACCAATATTATTTATAATCTAGATCCAGAACACGACGGTAACTAAGATTCATTTTCTCCCAAAAAGTACAATTACAAATATTGGACAGGCAAAGGTTTGTTGGAGTCAGGAATCCAAACTAGGATATCCTGTGCTATGGACTCCTGGCCCACCTCGATGAGATAAGAATTAAAATAACCCCAATTGCACAACGTAGAACATGTAGGACTATTGTAAGAAAAGAATAACAAGAAAAAGTTCTAATAAATAAAATAATATAAAGTCTTAAAATTATAGACCAGTGACGATCCAAATTAGTCCGGTCAATTTAGACATAAAAGTAGTGGTCAAATAACAATAATTCCCACAGAGCCAAATATTGGTGGAGAGCTGGAGTATACCATTACAAACAAAGTCTTAAAAATCCCCATCGATCCTATGTGTGCTACAAAAGTTATTCGGGGTCAAAGGTCAAAATTTGAGGATTTTTGAATTTTTCTCGAAAACGGTAAGTTTTATAAAAAAAACCTCAACCCAAAGTTGTAGATCATAAAATTCTCAACAAAAATGTTCTTCATTATTATTTTCTAAGAGTTACCATTCCTGAGATATCGCGATTCTAACAGTCACATTATAAAGCTAAATCCTTTATATAAAAACTCACTCCTTATGAAATATCGAAAATAGCTGGACGTATAAATATGATTTTTGGCAAGGAGGTAGTTTATAGTTAGTAGACGTCCGCTAAGAACGGATTTTGCGATAGGGCCGGATTACGGTGGTCTAAGGGCCCACGCACCTTCAATGAAAAACAAACAAACGGTTTTTTTTGATAAAACTTACCGTTTTCGAGAAAAATTCAAAAATCCTCAAATTTTGATCTTTGACCCCGAATAACTTTTGTAGCACACATAGGATCGATGGGGATTTTTAAGACTTTGTTTGTAATGGTATACCCCAGCTCTCCACCAATATTTGGCTCTGTAGGAATTATTGTTATTTCAAATGTCTATATTGACCGGACTAAATAGGTCACTGCTTTTGTAATCAAATATCATCTAGATCTAAATAAAAGATAAGTAATTCAATTCGATATCGACCTTATCTACATGTAACAAGACTCATATTGATCTCAAGGGTGAAGCAATGTGAAGGTTACATTGTAAACTTGACCTATGCAGAAGTCGTTTGGCTAATGTCAATGTCTGAGTCAAGTAAATGACAAGTTATTTATAGCTATTTCTATGCAAAACTGTAAGTCTACAAAAATCTTTATAGGACGTTGTATTATGTAAAACTCAGGTAACATAACGAGGTGCCTGTGATCCCCGAAAAGTTTGGCAGTAGTAGCTATTTGGTATACGCGCAGAAATATTTATAATTTTGGTACACTGACAATAACTTTATTGCAATTTTTTTTTAAAGCATTTGGCGTTAAGAGGCTGATGTCAATCGTTGGTATTGTTTGACAACAATCTCTTATTGTATCTAAAAGTTAATGCAAGTTAGCTGGTTGTATACCAAATACCTTTTCGATTGTACTTCTTCATTTCGCCAGTCCTATCCTTTGTGACATAGGGTCGAGTCTGCTATGCCAACAACCGGGCACAAATCCAGACTTTTGGCTGCTACAAAATAAAACCCTAGTGAAACCTAATAAGACCTAAAATACATATATCCTGAATTACAGATGACTTAAGCAACGGAACATATGTAACAGACTGTCAGAACGCGACGGTGAAGGCGACGGACTTTGTGAACATAAATCAGACGGAGAGCATACGGATAGCGGGTGAGCTGAACCGATGGATCGGCGGCGGGAAGACGTTGAACTGGACCTATGATGTACCGAGGAAAAAGCGGCAAGCTTACCTTAGTGAGGAAAAGATTAATGGTAAACTTTGAAAACGCACTAGCTCCCTTTGAGCCTATTGACTTTGTTCTGTTCTGTCTCCTGCTGATATGGAGAGAAGTCGAAATTATGTTTTTAGTCCTCCACAATTATTTTTTAATTCAATTTTAATTAATTTCATTGCGGGTTCCAAGACAGTTTAATTGTTTCTCTGGGACTTTGTCGAGCTTCATTGTCTCGGCGTTTTTCTTGTGGTTGCTACTGTTGATTCTGGCTTTCAGGAGTTACTGGGGTTTAGGAATAGTGTGGTGGCCTTGTCACAATTAAAAATAAAGAGCTCACTAAACTCCTATAGTTCCAATTTCATGCCAGTTTCTGCCATAAACATGACTCTATCCTTCTCATGATATTTTCGATCATTATTTGCAATAAATGTTTGGGCTTATTACGTATACTGTAAACCATATTAGTGAGGGCGAAAAAGTATAAGTAACTGCCATATTTCTGAATTCTATCTAATCATTGTTATAGAATTGAAGGTTTTATCTAATTCTGAGTTTATTTAAATTTCCAGGCGGTTTGTTAGAAACCTACAGACTGTTCAACAAAATGCAATTAGACGGCAATCTCGTTGAAATCCCTAGTGTGCGAAATCATGTGAAAACTATCAAAGATAAGTCGCGATTACGGCGACTTAGGAGGAATAAAGAAATAGACTTTGCAGAAAACGCAGTCATCGACTACGAAACTCTATACCGGAAACCTATGAGGAAAGCGGTGAATGATTTCAATATGGATGACATGGGGGAATGGAATGCTTTACTTGAAGCTTTACATAGGCGGGATGATACTTTCTACATCGTGGGCTTTGGTAAAGGAGAGCATCTATTGCTTCCAGCTGTGTCACATAATGTTACAAGACCACCGAAAATGGCATTGATTTTACCAGCTAGGAGTGGTAATGGTAAGTTTTAACTTGTATCTTCAAAGAAATTGTCTTTTGAATTTTATAAACATTAAAATAAGATTCAAATTACAATAAATTACTTTACCTAATCATCATTATTTATTTTCAGATTCTCTAATGAACGATCATGTAACACTAAT
Organism: Diarsia dahlii; assembly: GCA_949775195.1. Classification (NCBI taxonomy): domain Eukaryota; kingdom Metazoa; phylum Arthropoda; class Insecta; order Lepidoptera; family Noctuidae; genus Diarsia; species Diarsia dahlii. The sequence continues at coordinate 19,135,689 of OX459191.1, read as the reverse complement.
GCAAATTGATTGTTCAGTTGTCAATACAACTCTAGTCAAGTTAAAATCAGATGCACTTCCAGAGAGCTTAAGAAAACAACCCTCCAACAACACCACAGACAACGAAAATAAACGAGAAAATACTACCAACAATCACAAAACAAATAACTTAAATATTGATACCAATCTCTTGAAAAACGCTAGTAATAGTATATCAAAAAATCAAAATGTGCCACAAAAAGACGTAGATCTGGGCAAAGACGATTCGTTTGCCCACTACTTATTTTCTAAATATGAAAATTCTAAAGATAGTCCGGTGAAAAGGCCGCTTAGCAAAAGTAATGTAAATGTGGAAAAAGATAATCCTACTTTTTCCAACAACGTGATTAAAACGTGATTTAATGAAGTCAATGAGTCGTGGGAAACTGACCTCAAAGGATAGTAAGATATAGTAGAAAATCAATATATTGTGTTGTTATTCTGTAACTGAATGATTTTCATAGTTATTTCACGGTTTCACCATGATTGTAGGCCTTTAAAAATAGTTATCACCACAAATCACTACATTTATCGTCCAATAATTGACAGAAAGAACTAGAATAGAACTATGATTTATAATATTTTAAGCACTAAATGTATTTAGTGTTGTTCTGGTGCAAACAGGGAGAGTTAGGCAGATGTTGGTGCAACCGGCCCTTTAGTTATATATATACTTCGAAAAATAAATCCATTATATTTATAAACAAAAGCAATAGACTAAGTTTATTATGTATCGATCTCAATACGTCGAAACCATAAAGTATGGAGTTATTGTTTTGATAGCTCTAAAAGATTTACCTGAAAATATTTGTAGTACTACTAGTACTGTGTTATTGTAAAAAGGATAGATATATAGTTTTTGACAAGCCTACTTAAATATTAAGCCAAAAGTAATATAACTATGTTGGCTGTGTGTGTAATGTTATAACAGGTTTGTTATTAATTGCAATATTCCATTTACTGATCTATTTTGGTCGAATAGTTTCGTTATATTATTAATCAAAGCTAGTCTTATAGTGTTGGCCTCTGATAAGTAAAGTATGGCGTGCTACATACATTTTCGATTTTCCTGCCAGGCCTATTCCGGTAATCAGGCTGACCTTAATGTATTTGTAGCAGCTCTAGACTTCAGGTGACTGTTGAAAAATACGTCGTTAATGTCGTCAGTTAAAATTCGAAGACATGTGTGACATCTACCAACCCGCACTGGGCCCGCGTGGTGGATTATAGCCCATCCTACTCCTATAGAGGAGGCCTAAGTTCTTGCAATGGGAACATTATTGGCTGATGATGATGAATGTCGTCAGTTAGCCACATTGTCTTTGTCGGCGAATGCTTACGTGAATGTGATGTCGTTATTCTGTGTGATCACGTTACTGGCACATGCGAAAAGAATCTTAATAAATGAGGAATTTAATTGATTAATAAGGCAAGGAATAGTTAGGTACACTATGTTTTAGTTCAACTGTCCATAATTTAAATAAGTAACTTTATATGTACCTCAACTTCCTCAACTTAGTTACTCGTTGTTTAGTGTATATTTAGAAAATGATAAGATGTTCTGGTGGTCTACCATGACGTCTTACAGCACGATTGTTTTTATCTTGTTCCAGTGAGAAAGAGAGATGGCGCTAGACACCCCGTATAGCTCTGTCGCATTCCCACACTGGAATAAAATTTAAACAATTTGCTCGTCATGGTAACCCCACTGGTGTAAACTGGAATACAGTTTAAGTTCTAATAGTAGTTCTCTCTTCCATGTTTCTAAACGAGCAAGGACTGAAATCAATAGCTACTAATTTCAAATGTTAATTCATGAACTATTCATATTATTTATCTACCCAAATATCATAAACCCTCTCTAATGCGTTCAAAAACCATAGGCAATGACCAGCATTACCTACCAGCAGAAATAAACAGAACTGTTATGAACTCATAACCTACTGAAAACAATAGGTTATGAGTTTAAATTTGGAACAGGTGTCAAATTCAAGTGAGTGTGCTATTCTAGTATCTACATTAGGACCATCAAAAAGACATCTGAACATCTACATTTTTTATTGCATTACACTGGTAACAATGCTGGTCATTTCCCTATGGTTCCTGAACCCATCACAGAGCCCTTGATGATATTTGGGTAGATAAATTAGTGTATGCAACTATACTTATTTAGGCATTACAACACTCGTGTGATGCTATTAAGAAACTCGCCTCACTTGTGTTGTAATGCCCTTCATTATGCACAGTCGCATAAACTACTATTAACATAATATTTTATTCTAAGAAGAAGAGTTGTCATATTTATAACTATCACAAAAATAACTTATACTTTATCACTTGTTGTTTAATTATGTTGAATTTATTTCACGGGATATAATTTATTCACCTTTTAAGTTTTCATTATATTATGCACCTTTTTGTATACAAATCTGACTATAGTGAGTATTGTTTTTTTGTTCCGTGAATCGAATATTCAAGTTAACAATAAATTATATACATTTTTATATTATATTGTTTAATTTGTTAACACCAATACTTGGTATTTTATCTATACATGTAAACCTGAAGTTTCACCCTATGCCGTAGGAGGCGAGGCTGTTGCCATAAATCAGGCACAACTTTAGACTCCATAGCTACCACCATGTCAAAGGCCCTTGCGGCGGTTTAGAAACTCTGACACTGGGTGTGTGGGGTCTTTAGACCTTACTGCCCACACGATAAGAAGAAGAAGAAGAAGACTGAGAAATTCCTAAAGGAAGTATAGTAAAGCTGTAAACTATTTATTTAAAAGAAAGTCGTGTTTGTTACAACACTTATAACTCGAGATCTGCTGGACCAATTTTCATGTTTTTTGATTTGTTGGATTTGTCTCCGCCCAGAATAGCAGAATACATCTTAAAAACAATGAAAAGAAAAAAAAGTTAAAAAAGGATAGGTACATAAAGAATGGCTGGACGGATTTAGCTGAAAATTGATAGGGAGGTAGCTAAGAACCAGGAGAAGGACATAGGATACTTTTTTTTTTAATATGTTTTTAGGATAAAACGCATTGCAACGCATGCGCGGGTTCAGCTAGTAATGTATAAACAGACGCCTTTAATGGGGTTAGGCAGAAACTACAGAACACCACCTGCTACTATCTTTACACACTCCATTCATGGTAGTGAAACCCAGAGGGATTTTTAGCAATCATATTCCAGCATGAAAACTAGATAACTGAGGAGGCTGACGAAAAGTTTCAGACAGGAGCAACCTTCGGGCAGGGTTCTACTTTCAATTTTCAAAAAGAAGGCTAATATGGCTGCTTTCACATTAGGGTGATAGGCGGCGTCTCAATTGGAACACAAGCATTTCACTGTTTTCACTCAATCAGTTCTATTAGGACACACTAAAGAAATAAGTGTGCTTAATCTCGTCGTGCAACGAAAACGCATCGTTCGATCGTACGACCGTTGCCAATTAGGACGCCGCCTTAGCAGCGCGGAAGAAGCACATTCCTTCACATTTTATAAGAACAGCCTTTGTTTATAGTCGCGCGACTGTCTAAACGTCCTGATGTGAAAAAGCGGTCTGGTATAACTAACAACAGACTATTCTTCAGCCAGCATTGATACTCATCTCACCGTGGAAGCGGGGCCAGCCCCAAAAACGTCTTCAACAGGCAAAACGTCTTAAAGATATTGTGGCCATTCACTAATAATTTTCTGCCTAAATGCTATTGTCGTCATACTACGGATTTAGGCAGAGAATATTTTTTTCTATTCCGTTTGAGCAAAAACATTATAATGTGGGCATGCCAAATTTTATTTAAGGCGTGCTAAAGAAAAAACCATTTGGAGATTTTTTAATTTGATGCTTTATTTTGTTAATTTCGATTCATAAAAGTACAAGATTACAAAATAAACAGCAATAATAACTATTGACCTTCATTTGACCTGATGTCACGTGACGTGACGTCACATGTTCACATCTTTCATTATCTGTGGACTAAAAATATTATAAGGATTTTTAGTGCTGCCAGACTTCGTAATAGGAAATACACACATTCTGTTTATTTTAAACCTTATTTATATAAATTCGCATTTTACGTTACGAATGTTTATTGTTTCTATGTGGTTATATTAAAATATAATCACATAGCTTATTAAATATGTGTAAATAGATATATGTACAACAATGTTAAAAATCGACTGCTTTTAGATTAAAAACCGTCCAAATTTGACTATCAGAACTAGCAATACTGACTGGTCCGTTTGACGTTTGGACTTTGGTTGGGTAATGGTTTGTTCGTTTCGTTACTTGAGCGCTGAGGAAGTTTGTTGTTTTGTGGATTGTTTCATATTAAGTTTTACTACGACCTGGCCTATTTATTGGATTTGATTTGACTGCATACACGTTGACTATCGCATTGTTTAATTGGACTTCGACCGAAATTGCCTATTGTTTGGAAAATGAATCCTGGTACAAGTCGTGCTCGTGTCTCGCCCGGCTCCGGCCAAACCACTTGTAGTGGTTTTGTGCAAGCAGATTCTAGTAATTTGCCTCACGTGGACATGTGTATGATACTAGAATATATGGCAAACAGCAGTCAACACAATATTGCTGAAATTCGTGGGGCTAAAACTCTTTTGTAAGTATGCATTGTTATAGCACCTACCTATACGTTTTATTGCATATCCAGTACTAGTATTTAAAAATATTAACTGAGATTTTATCCTTGTTGCAGGTCCTCTAGGGATTCCTACCTGGAGTCAGCTGTGGGATATGTTGAGTTACAGAGAGCAGGTCAGGAATGTGTAATACGAGCCAAAATAACACCTGAACATAGAGTCACCAATAAAAACTACATGGTCACGGTCAATTTGCAAGAAAAGGACAAAGAAATCAAAGATGCAGCATGTGATGGATGTGCCGCCTCTGCTGGAGGATGCAAGCACACTCTTGTGTTTTTATTTTGGCTCAGTAAGAGGAGTGATGAGCCTTCCTCAACATCTGTAGAGTGTTACTGGAAAAAGCCTAAGCTATCATCTGTGCGCACCGAGCCAGTTGAAGCAGAAAAAGTGTTCAACAATGCAAAAAAAATTGACTTAATGCCTAAAAATCCCAACATATTAAGAAAATTCTGTGAAGAGTCTAAGAAACATGGCTGCACAGACTCATTAATATTATTATTTACTGGAGAAAAAAGAAAAACATACAATTTATTTGATATGTCACTGGAGTATGTGCAATCAGTACAACAGTTTGATTTTGAAAAATACAAAACTGATTTAGACACCAAAATTACAGCAGAAGTTATTGATGAAATAAATGAAAATACTATGCTGCAAGCGAACTCAAAGATGTGGCATAATATACGCCAAGGACGTATCACAGCATCGAAAATTTATGAGGCTGCTCATTGCAACGTCGATGGCTCATTAGTGCAGCAGATTTTAGGAGGCTATAAAGTCCCAGAAACCAGGGCAATTCAAAGAGGCAAAAAGCTGGAAGACAGTGTCATAAAAGAAGCAGAAAAAGTACTGAATAAAAAGATCAACAAATCTGGATTTATTTTAATTAACAGCTTGATTGGGGCTTCACCAGATGGTGTAGGGGAAGATTTTATAGTGGAAGTGAAGTGCCCCATGACAGAAAAAAATATAGAAAAATATGTTAGTAAAAACAAAATAAACAAGAAATTTGTAGCACAGATGCAGCTTCAAATGTTAGCTGCGAAGAAAAATAAGGGATTGTTTTGTGTAGCAGATCCCTCATTTGAAACAAATAAAAAAGTTTATCTGCATTGGCTTCAGTATAATCCAAGTTATACTCAAGAATTACTAGAAAAAGCCACACATTTTTGGGAAAAATATGTTTATAAGAAAATCATAAAAAGTGCATCGTAAAAAGCTGTTTTTCATGGTGCATTATATCGAAGGGTGAAAGGCTATTTGTTTGAAGCAACATTTTAGATAATATTGAATTTTTAGACTTATATTATGGAGGTATTTAGTTTATAATTCAATTTCATCCAGAATGTTGCTTCAAACATAGCCTTTTATCCCTCGATATTATAATGTAGAACAACATTGTAACAACAATAACATTTGTTAACTGTAAAAATAAGTTATTTTCGAATAAATGAAGTAAATTAAAGAAAAAGCATTTTTAATAAATTACAAACTTCTTTATTTTGTTAAAAATACCTTTACATTTTTATTATCAAACAAACTATAATTATATAAACATTAACACAAAATTAGATCCCTACCTTTTTATTATTTCGTCTTGCAAGTTAATTAACCCACAAGCAATTAATACTACCTTATCTAAGTAGCCTACATGTTTATGGCTCACTACTGAATGAGGTTTGAGGAGTCGAAACTCCCTTATTTTCCTAATCACTCTTTCAACATGTATTCTAAGGCTTGCAATGACTTTGCTTTGTAAAACTTCTTGTTCTGTTGGTTTAGTGGTGGAATATACACTAGGAGGACGAAGAAGTTTTATGTTTTTTGTCATTAAAAGAGGTTCTATTTCTTTAAATCCTCGATCAGACATAACTAAAGCATTTGGAGGCAGGATTTCAATGAAATTACTTATCTCGACAAGTGCTTTGTCTGAAATCCTACCACCATAACCTTTAGATATAAAAGTTATAAAACCATTTGGAGTGCAGCCAACAATATACTTGATTGTATTACAGTGTTTATATTGTGACCAAGTTTGCGCTTGTTTTTTTGGATCTGTTGGTTTTTCTATTTCTATCTCAAAGGCATCTATAATGCATTGAACATTTGAGTATCTAATTTTAAAAACGAATGGTAAATTTTGCTTAATTTCGGCAGGTGTAGGCATGAAAACAAAGTTTTGAAAATAATTAGCTAATACTACCAAACCACCGTGAAATGATGTTGTTATTGTACATTTTGATAGTTGGAACAGATCTGCCAGTTGTATCATAGAATAATTCAATTTGATTTTCATGAGAGTAATAAAAATATCCAATTCCTTGCCAAGCATCTGCTCTGCAATCTCTTTAATAACCCACAGATATTGCTTTGGCAAACCTATATATATTTTTGGATTTTTATGAATTAAGTTTACCATATGCTTCCTAATAATATTTTTAAGATTAACTTGGTCATCCTTGTTTGATATTTCTGATTCTGATGTACAACCATACATTGACGGGCTTGCACTCACAGTTGATGTGTAATTTGATGAATCTACCCTTTCTGTTATCAAAGGCTTGGTTTTTTTAATAACACGTTTTTTAACCAATGTGCTTTTGTCCACCATTTTCATAATTTGGCACTGTGTAGCCACATCAACCTAAAATAAAAAAAAATAAAATTAAAGCTTGCTTATTTCTAAAACATACAATTATTATTACAAATATTAATTTGGAAATATAATACCTGTATAGGGCATGTACAAGTTGACGAAGCAGTAGGACGGTCATCTTTGGATCTTGGTACAGGTAAATTTTGAATTGGTTGTAGTAGCATCCTTTTCAATTCACTGGATTCATCCATTGCTTCAATCTATGTAAAGGATTTAAAAAATAATGATATAATGATTATTTGATTTTAGATAATATACTATTTTACTTATAAAGACTTCAAAACAAAAAACAATATCACTTTACCTCAACATCATTCTCAATTTTTGATGACAAAGGTTTTGCACTGCTATATACATTTTCATTAAAATATTGTAGACTGGCTGTTTCTTTCAGTTTTGGTTTGGCTTTCATGTATCTCCACTGGTAATAATTTTCCAAATCTTCATCCAACTGAAAATTATTGAATGAATAATTAAATGATGATTATGTTGGAAAGTTCAAATAAAATATCAGTTTTAGGACAGTGTACTTACATTAAGATGATCTTCACAACAATATAATCGCTGCTCTGGATAGTACGTTAAATTAATTTGCTCGCACCACCGTCTTTTTAATTTATTGTTAACGTGAACAAACACCTTATCCGGTGTTTTTGAGATAGAGCTCCGACAGTTCGGTATAAAACATTGAAACCTACGGCTCATTTTTGATTTAAATGAGTATTTTAAATAAGGCAGAGATAACTAAATAAGCACTAGAAAAAATATCAACATCAACAATATGACAATCTGCAACTGACTGACATGACACTGACAGCTGCAGTGAGCTGCATGTTTTGAGTTCGTTTAGAAACTAAAATTGTGAACATGTGACGTCATCAGGGATTAATTTTCAAAAAATTATAAATAAATAAATAATGATCTAAAAATTAAAATAGCCAAATTAGTTTCTTAAAATAGTTTAAATTTACGAAAAAAAATATAAAAAAAATACACTTTTTTTTTTAAGCATGCCCAATTCCTCGTAGGTAGTCGGTAAAAATTAAGTTTCTGAACGCAACTTCTATATCACGGCTGTCTTCATGTCACTGTCACTGTCAGAAAATAAGTAACCTCTGTAGGCAAACAGCCTCTGCAGCCGCAGTAAATAAATAAAAATATGACTGAGTAGAACTTCGATTATTGCTGAAATATTAAGCCGAGAGTATAAAATAGTGCCAGCAAAATGAACTGTATACGATTGCTACGTTTAGCCGAACGGCAACAATTTAAAGTGTTTCAGGCAACTTCAGCTAGATATGTCTCAAGTCATCCTATGCGTTTTATGGAAACCCAGAACATGTGGAGAGAAAAGGACGGCATATCCAAACGATGGCAGCTGATATATAAAGCACCTATGAATACAGCAATAAACTGGGCTTCCGCATATCTAACTTTATCTACATCTATTGTTGGGGCCAGCACACTTTACTATGCTACTTTTGTTTATGATAAAGCTGATGCGTATACTCCTGTTACAGTCGGTGATAATGTAGTTATTGCTAACAGCCCTATGGAGTGTTTTGTTTACCTTGGAGCATTTCTTGCATTACATGCCGCCGTAAAAGTATTGATATCAAAATATGTCATTAGGCTGTATCAAGATGGAGATGAATATGTAGCAGTATTCAGAGGTCATTTCTTCAATAGAATAAGTAAACATAAATTCCATGTGAAGGAGTTTAAAAAATTGAATCCTACTTTTGTGGTTTCATGGGGTGATGCTAGGTTTGATCTTGGTAACAAACATGGTATAATATTGGAGAATTACTTCAAAACTCCTGAACATTTTAACTACTTGTTGAACAAGAGGAGTGCTGATAAACCTGATAATGATGATTGAACTAGGCTTGAATAAGTTTTGTAAATATTATTTTTGTAGTACTGTATTTAGTTCTAGATGTAATGAGCTGTTGATTTGAATAAAGAACTGTTATCATAGAACAAAAACATGATTTGTTATTATGTGATCAAGGGTTAGGAGTCATGAGTAAATCACTTCCTTAAAAACTTATAATTATTAGTACTTTGGTTTTCAATGAAATAATAAGTAAAATTATAACTTTTTATATATTTATGCTAATTCACTAATCTACACTGAAATAAACTTAAAATCCTCCAGTAAATGCATTATTCCACTTATGTCTTGAATCCTTTTTCAATGTTACTGAATCCATTTTCTGTTTACTATTTTCAAATTGGTCCAAGGCTTCAATTTGTTCCTGCTTTGGCTCCAACTTCTTGGTGACCAAACATTGGCCATTTTCCTTCAGAAAGGTGTGGTTGATGTCATCCTTGGTTGGCTCTCCATATGGGAATTCAATAGGTGTGACCTTTATTAAATGTTTTATTTTCCAAAGCTTCGAATTCACTTCTGGTATATTTTTCACAACAGTAACTTGATTTCTACACTGTAAATAAAAATGATCAATTAATGTCTGATGAATTATTAGTTTCCACAATACTGTTAGCAACAGTTTTGATATTTATAAATAAACCATTCTGCTAAAGCAAGAATGGGATGGACAACCATCAAACATGCTAGTCAATGACTCAATAACTTAAATATTGCCTTATCAAGTTACTTAGTTGGGTTAAATGGGTCAAATGCTAGGTTTTAGACATTTTTGCTTTTAATTAAAATAGGTATGCCAACAGTACACACATTTTACCTCCAACAATAAAAATATACAGGTTAGGGACAGGGTATATGTAGGTAGGTACCAATTACTGTACACAATATTCTCTTAGGTTCAATAAAGCTATACTATCAATACCTATATTTTTTTTATTATTGTCCACTTACTTCTTCCAAAATGTTGAATTCCCGTAGAATAGCTTTTAAAAAGTGTGTCTGGTGTTTGCTGGGTTTGATTCGTTCAACTCTGAATAACTTGGCCGGTTTAACTTCTGGGTCTTTGTGATCAGGGTGTCTGTAAAGTTTCATAATTAAACTTATGAAATAGAATATGTAAATCACAGAGAATTCATATGGAACTGTATCCCTAGATAGGTACAGTTTCTTTGAGGTAGGTACCTTGGATAATAAACTATGCCACCTGGATATCGAATTCCACCAGGCGGTTTATAGCCCTTTGATCTAGTTATCGAAACTAAAGGGCTAAACACTTTTAGTAGTTGCCCATTCATTTTTATTTGATACAAATTAAAATTAGAGAATCTGATCAAAATAACCTCAAAACAAAAATATATCTTTGAAGTATAAAATATTATTGCCATGCTGAAATTTCTGTTTTTCGAGAAGTTTTTGCATAAGGCAATTACAATTTATAATGCCGGTCCCATACATCAGGACCATTTTTCCCCGGTGTTCTACCAGCATATCAAGTTACCCAAAACTGTCAAATTTTGATTATATACCATGAACATAGTGCTAAAGAGAGATTACAGTAGATGATGTGCGTGCTGTTTTAACTATTTACCTATGCAGAAGCAAAATAACTGTAGAGGCCTTGTTCTTATGGCTATGTTTGTATTTACCTATGGACAGACGACCTTTTCACCTTTGTCTGAACAATGCGTTTTATTTGAAGATTTAGTAGGATTAGGATTAGGGATTTAGGATAATCCTCTTTCAGATTATTGTGCCTCGTACAGTGCGATCAAATTATCTTGGCAGCTCTGAACATAGGCTTTGCGAAATTTTACGCATGTAAACTTGGGAATAAAACTGTTATTGCCAGATAAACCAATACTTAAACGATCAGAAAATATCTAATTTAAACAGTGAGAAATACAAATAAAATAAATATCATAACACTTTTATACATTCGTTGTAACAAAATGACCTGCACGAAGTTCGGAGCTGCCAAGATAATTTGATCGCACTGTATACCTATTTTGTCCACGCTCCATTCTTCTCCACCCATCTGGGATCGAATTCATTGCGCATCACTAAAGTAACTTTTGCCTATGGCACTGTTGTCATTGTCAAACTGTCAATGTCATACACAACACAAGTCGAGTATTTTCAAAAGTTTGTTGTGCATTGTACGTGGGAATTAGTTTCTAAGATTTTTTTGTATAATTTGACAAGATTTTTTAAACAAATGTGATGTGTGCGTATTACTAATGTTATTGTGAAGTATTTGTATATGGTTTTTTGAAGTTTCTACGCGTATATTGAAAAGGGACGGACTTAATGAAGAAAGTTCGGTTTGAGAGCCCTATTAAAGTTTTTAAATCCATCAACATGAACGAGCGTGAGTGCCACTCACCTCGTCCTCTCATGGAGAGGCAGTTACATGCCAACATACCAGATTTGTATAGTCAACCGAAGGTTTTGCCTTATAGTAATGACCCAGTCCAATTGTTTGAATGCAGTAATAGTTCCCCTTACCCAATAATGAACAAAACTCCTTTGCAAGGCATATCATATCAGAAGGGACCAGACTGGTCACCATCTAACGACTTGGAACTAAGTATGCTTGATGCTTCTTATCATGAGCCTCGAAGACCTACATTTAGTAGGTCTATTATGAAGCCTGCAAATATCAATCATAACACTGTTGAAGCTAATACAATGAAATATATTGCTCAAAGTAATTCCCAGCCACAAACTTCCATGGATAATAAAACAGTGAAACCCCCAAATGTACTTATCAAAGATATCAAGGATAATGATTTCTTTATAAAAAGGGATAACTTAGACAAATTCCATTTGGATATGAATCCTGTACAAAATCAATTAAGCAAAATAAGTTTAGACAAAGAAAATGACCCTTTTACTAAGAAAAAAGAACTAATGCAAATGGCAGCATTTAGTATACCTGAAAATGTGAAGCAAAATGTGCCACAGCCTACTAGTCTTGCTAATTTAGACTGTAGTTGTCACCATTGCATCAAACCAATTGCTTCACCGAATGCACACTATATGACAAAGGAAGAAACACCTCAGCATCACATGGCCAGGCCTGATCTTCACTTCATCAATCAAAATGCTGGCAGGCATAATGTATGTCCATGTAGATTGCCTCCACCACCTAGCAGATGCTCCTGTTGCAACCATACACCATCTCCTAGACAATACCAGTACAATACATGTGACATGGATCAGGTAGCCAGTCCAAAATTGAATGCTGTTGACAAAAAAACATGGGCTATAGAAAAATATGAGCAAAGTAAGAAGTCTGACTGTATGGAGGTTGAAAAACAGACAAATATTAGCAAGGAGAAGAGAGAACCTACAGTATCTGATCTTTTCAAGATTATTAAGCTGCAGAATGAACAGTTACAACTGCTGCAAGAGAAAGTAGACAAATTCATCTCAGCTAGCCAACAAACTCAAGTGCCTGCGCAATCTCATACAACAGAACATGTAGCTATTGAGACTGTTGGCAATGAACAGCACAAAATATCAATAGGAGTCATGACCAGCTTTGAAATGGTCCGAACCTCTACAGTCATCAACAAAGAAATTGTAAAAACAAATGACAATGCTCAAATACAATGTAACAGGTCCCAAATAAGTATAAAAGAGGTTCTGTCTAAGGGACAGTCTCCTAATCCAAACTTTTTGGATGGTATAGCTCCTGTGGGTGAAACTATGAGGGCTGAGTTTGAGGCCCAAGGAAATGCTGCAACAAATGGATGTATGCTCCAACCTGCTATGAATGAGGAGAAAACATTCAATGAATTGAGCTTGTATAATGTTCAGTTAGATAATGCTGCAACACCTCTCATGTCACCTGAGCAGAGCTTGTATTTGGATATTAGAGATTATAGCGAGTGAGTTTAATTTCATTACCATGTTACTTCTTCAAATCAAAACTCAGACTATTGCATACGGGCTGCAGGATGTCAAAAGAGATACCGCAGCCTCGGCACAAGGGCGAAGAAGGAACATGGGTGGTTTTTAGTCAGTAGAAGTCTGACACTCCCTTCCGTTCTGCCCAAGAGTGGGAGGAGTTATTTGATGATTTCCCAACACCGAAAAAAAAAAATTACTATTGCAAACAGATATTGCAGCATACCGTTGATGGTCTCTACCAAATTGTACCTCATCAACCTGTCTGTAAAAACCTTGATTTATTCTAACAAATTAAATCATACATAATGTTCCATATCCCCACGTTGCCAATAGTAACTCACTCTATTATGCCAACCACATACTTTTATTAATGTTAGTGACTCTATTCGAACTACATGCAAAGTCATCAGATTATAAGTTATGGTTTTCTTTCCAGTTCTGAAGCAGGAAGTGACGATCAATCTAATGTTGGATGGACCTATTACAACAAAGTTATGGTAATATCAACACCAATTATTCAATGTTTGTATTATTTAAAGTCAATCTTGTTTTTTCTTAATGGTTTGTTTTTGTCATTTTCAGACTCATGTCAATGGCATGCTACAGGATTCAGACATGCCGTCTTCAGCCAGTGCTCTGTACAGGAACACAAGACAACAGATGCAGACTGTGCAAATGCAGATAGACAAGACTAATGTTAGTGTTACTAAAAGGTAATTGGAGGTATAGAGTTTCAGATTTAAGTTTGTAGAATGTAAAAAGACCTTGCAACGAAAATACGGATTATCCTGACAAAAAAAAAATGTATTTAGTACGTCAGTTAAAGGGGTTTGAACTTTTTTGCATGGGAGCTGGCATATCGACCCACCGCCATTTTGATTTTTTTTCGAAATCGCGGCCCACGATTAAAGTGATATGTATGGATAGAGGATATATAGACGAACAAAAAATATCCAGTAACACGGTATCCAAAGTGTCACGTTACCGAGGTATTTGAAGGTAAAGATGGACATATGAGTACAATGACCACATAAAAATTAGACCTTTTACGTGTCTATAGGCGTTTATTATTATTATTACTGGTTATTAAAAGAGAGTAGGTAATTACATACTACTAGGAGCACGAGAAAACTATTTTTTGACATAACATAGCGTTTCATTGCGATGCGAAGCGATTTTATTGTGCGTATAATAATAATCAACCTGGAAACTATTATTTGGATACAATTTAACGCCTATACACGTAAAAAGGCTATTTTTAAAATATTTAATGATTGTCGATGTACTCATTTGTCGATCTTTAACTTCAAATATCTCGGTAACGTGACACTTTGGGTACCGTGTTACCGAACATTTTTTGTTCGTCTATATGTCCTCTATCCATACATACCACTTTCATCGTGGGCCGCGATTTAAAAAAAAAATCAAAATGGCGGACAGGTTGATAATTATGCCACATTGGTTCTATCCCCTTTATCGATAAATATTGGATACGTGTTTTTTTTATTTTACCAAATTAATAAAAATCGACGAAGAATAAAACGCGTGTAGATCATGAGTCTTTGACGTCACTGGCCGGTAAAAATGTACTGCAATGTAACGTCACACAAGTTTTCGAAAGACTCGTAGAAAATAGTAGTTTATGCGACTGTGCATAATGAAGGGCATTACAACACAAGTCTTAATAGCATCACACGAGTGTTGTAATGCCTAATTATGTATAGTTGCATACACTAATTTATCTACCCGAATATCATAAGGGCTCTATGATGGGTTCAGGAACCATAGGGAAATGACCAGCATTGTTACCAGTGTAATGCAATAAAAAATAAATTGAACACATACCTACTGAAGCAAATTATTTATTATAGTAATGGTAGCTAAAATTGTTTTTTTTTTAAATGTTTAAAAAAAATAATGTAGGTAAATGTTTAAAATCATACTGAATTGGGGTTTCGTATCGATTCGATATCTGTTTTAATGTAGATATTAGAATAGCACACTCACTTGAATTTGACACCTGTTCCAAATTTAAACTCATAACCTACTGTTTTCAGTAGGTTATGAGTTCATAACAGTTCCGTTTATTTCTGCTGGTTGGTAATGCTGGTCCTTGCCTATGGTTTTTGAACGCATTAGAGAGGGCTTATGATATTTGGGTAGATAAAAGAAAAAATATGTGTCTAATATTTTTTGGAAATCGTATCTGACGGACTAATGAAAATTTTTGTCAACTACCCTATTGGTTTGAATATCAGTCGACAAATCGCTAGCGATGGCTCGCGTTTTGATCGTAAATTATACCACAGAAACTCCCTGAATATAGCTTACTAGAATTTTCGTTATTGGATCAGTAGTTCTGAAAATTACCATTTGTTTGTTTTTCTTAATCTCCTGCCCCATAGTATCAGTAGTAGTACTTAACCCTTAAATTGGCAGAGTACTCCACCAAAGACATACACTTTGAAAACATCAATTGTGGTAGTAATCTAAAAAAAAATACCTGTTATTATCATTTTTAGCTTGCAATAATTGTGTATTTTAGTAGATAAAATATTAGGATGTGATAAAATCAATAATTATCCGTCAAATTCAAAATATCTTCGAAGCGGTCTGACGTCTCAGTGTCACATGAAACCTTTTTAAGTTTTTCTGCGCTTTTTTGGTTAGGACTTGTGGTTATTAGGCTTTACATTGCACAGGGACATTATAAACAACATCAATCGTCCATAATTTTATGTGTAAATTACGTAATTGCAATTTTATGAGTTTGAAACTTTGTGTGTACTCCCTGAATACCGTTGCCAAGTACGCGCAAAATAGACTTCGGTATACACAAAGTACATTGCCGAGTATACAAAGAAATACAAAAGGGGTTTTTTTGTTTGTTTTTTATATATAATGATATCGATTTTATGTCGTATAGCATGTTATTTTCTCTTTTCCTGCAGCACATGAACCTGACACAATCATATAAATTCAAGCTTTGATCCCGAAAGAAAATGCATGATCCGATGACAGTTCTTGTTTTGATGATGAATCACACTTCCTCCACCAAGCTCAATTCTCACCCACTATGAATGTTCAGTCTTTCAAAGTCAAATACACATACAACGTTGTAACGTACTCCTTACACCAATGCTTCAAGAGGTTTTTCCGTATTCATCCATCAATATTATAATGCCATGCCAACATGGAATTAAATTCAACCATTATCTACTCCATCTGTAGAACTTCTACTGTCACCAGTTCCATAGCACATTGGAATCTTCACCTGTGCCGATCTCTAGATCTAAACGCAAGTAGCTTTCAATCTTCACTTTTTGCTCCATGTAGTACAAATACAAGAAAACATATTTCACACTATAGTTGGCAACTAACTAATAACATATTTCCCGGTAGTACATCGAATTTCGCGAAAACTGTAAAATTCAGATTTTTTTCACAATTTTTTTCAGTCTTCTGGTATCATAATAAACCAGGAAATAACAAAAAAACATAAAATTTTAGAAATAATTTCATTTGCCAATTTAAGGGTTAATGCTGTTGGTTCTACGACCAGAGTTCGTAGAAAAATGCCTATGGTCATTTTGCATGTAAAAGTAAGCAATGAGCATGAATTAAATTACGTAGGTATATTAATTCATAATTTCAGAGTTAAATTCGGCGACGATCCCCTCGGACTACATCAACCGCACATCTACACGTCCACTGACACAAGCCTCAAGATGAACCAATTAGCTGCCAAGTATCTAAAGAACAGGCCTCCTATAGCAGCACCACAACGGCCGACGACTAGGCCTGCGCCTGCGCCTATCGATATGTCTTTCGCAACTAGGAATTATATGGAAAGACATAAGTTGTTACAAGGTATGCCATTACTAGGTAATTTATGTACTTATGTTTTGCGTATGTTGTATCGTTCTTGGTGAAGAAATATAATAACCCTTTTTTTTCGTGTAGATAGCTCGTGGTTTAATATATAAATAACTAGCCGTTGCCCGCGACTTCGTTCGCGAGGAAATTTTGACATGTATGTATGTGTGGGACTGCCTCAGGATGTACTATGCCAAAGCGAATGACAAATTCCAATCGAAGCGATTATATTCCCTTAAACTGGCCCTGTTATAAAATCTGTTCCCACACATACAAATACGTATGTATTAACTATATTCTATCTCTCTACCAATTTTCGGCTCCAAAACGCCAAGGATTTCATTTATATACTTGGGAGCCCTTAGTCCAGATCGTCACAAAAAAAATTGTTAGATAATACACTTGCTAAATTTCAGGCCGGTAGTACAAAAATCAAACTTACATACAAACTCTCGAGTGCCTTTAGAGCTCCCTAATCCGACCTTAATGCAAAATCTGTTCTTAGCAAACCTCTACTCACCATAAACTCCGAACACCGTCCCTGAAAAAAATCCAAGATTGTTGCACTAAAAATGAAAGACTTTCAGACAAACTTGTGATATCCTTTATACGCCCCTTATCCGACCCTGTCGCAAAATCCGTTCATAGTAGACGTCTACTAACTATAAACTACATCCCTGCCAAAAATCAAGATTGTAGCACAAAAAATTAAGGATTTTCATACAAACTTGCGAGGGCTCATAGACCACCCCAATCCGGCCCTGTCGCAAAATTAATTCATAACAGACGCTTACTGACAATAAACTACGTCTCTGCCAAAAATCAAGATTGTAGTACGAAAAATGATTAACCGACTTCCCAAAAAGGAGGAGGTTCTCAATTCGATTGGTATGTTTTTTTTTTTTTCTATGTTTGTACACCGATTACGCTGCGATTTATGATCCGATTTACGTGATTCTTTTTTAGTTTGATGCGGAATAGTTGCCATTTGGTCCCATAAAAATTTAGCATGGTTTGGCCCAGTACTTTTCATTTTATGATCATTTTTTTATAATTTATGAAAATTTTTCGTTCGTTTTTTTATGTGTGTTCGCGAATAACTTCGTCGTTTATGAACCAATTTTGATGATTCTTTTTTTATTGGAACGGGGATATTTCAAGGGTGGTGCCATGATATGGAAACCAGCAGGGCTATTGCGTATCTTTTAATGACAGTGGATAACGTATAGTGTCTATCAAATAACTGTCAAATGGTGAGTTTTTAAGAAAAATATGTACCAAACCATAACCAATTTACAGTTAATCTATGGACACTTTAGGTTAGCCACTGTCATTAAAAGATACGCAATAGCCCTGCAGATCCTGGTTATGAAATCCCAGAGAAATAGAGGACAACCCTCAAATTTCATAGGCACGTATTACGTGTTTCGTGCTTTTTCTGACGCTATACAAGTATAGGTTTCATAGTAAATATTTCTATAAGATACAACTTAAAATGAAAAAATAAAAAACTTTTTTGCAATAAAAAAACAACCGACTTCAAAAACACCTAAAAGTGAAAAATAAACTTCAGAAGAAAAATCAGCTTCTGAAGTCGGTGGCAAAAAAAGCCAAATCAAACAAACAAATGTCACCGACTTCAGAAGCTGATTTTTCTTCTGAAGTTTATTTTTCACTTTTAGGTGTTTTTGAAGTCGGTTGTTTTTTTTTGCAAAAAAGTTTTTTATTTTTTCATTTTTCATCAAGCGAGCGGTGATCGGCGCCCCCTTGGACTCTGCGCCCGGGTGCTACGCACACCATAGGTAAAGACGCCACTGTTAGTCAGTGACCTGAAGGTTTGACAACCAGTCTGGGTTGTGGAGGTCAGATAGGCAGTCGCTCGCATGTGGTATTCAGCTGCATCCCGTTACACTGGAAGCCGACCCCAACATAGTTGGGAAAAGGCTTGAGACCTCCGACCTGGCAGTCCAACTGTCACACAACCAGACTAGACTCTCACTGGATGCAAGTTAATAATTATGTAAAGCAGTTACTAAGAGAATAATGAAGGTCAACAGCATCCTCGGTATATCTATCACGTTTTCGTTTCGATTATGTTCAGTTTCTCGTCATTTCCAGGCCTATGTTCAATCTTGGTCAGTGTAACAACTAATAAGTCATTCAGTCAGTCAGAGATTCTTGTAGTAGGTGGTGGAAATACTGTAATCTAAATGTTCTATTGTTGTTTTTTCAGGTATTTCACCTTCGTCAAAGTCGCCAACGCCAGGTGAGATGCCTCGGTTTTTAGACATTACTGCTTTGAAGCAGCAGCCCAAGTTTTTATAGTTAATCGTAGTGTTGCTATTATTATTATTTTTACTATTAAGTGCAGTTCTTAGCCTAACTTTTATTATATTGTATTAATTAGTTTGGACTAGATTTATAGACGACTGACTTAGCTTTTGTTAGGTGTATTTATAGGATAAAATAAAAGAGACGTCGGTTTCTGAACAGACATTTATTTAAAACCTCAGAGAAAATAACAGAGTAAAACCCTACATTATATAAGTAGGTATATTTTGTTACTGGAGCAGTTGTTTTTAATTATTTAACACTTTATTTGTTCAGTATCTCGGGTTTATTATGAAGTATTATAGTAATATACATTAATTTTGTCTACGTATATGATATAAACAATAAATTTAATTTCATACAATGTGCTATTTTAATTTTTTGTTTCACACAATATCACATTTTGTCGAAACAGTGATTAGGAAAATAAAGCCGCATGTACACTAGTAAAAATACCTTTTGACTAATACTGAGACTAGATGTACGTGCATTTAAAAGTATACATATAACACGCATGCATTTTCATAAATAAATGCGTCGAATATGCATTTATCATTAATGCCCATGCGGCTTTTATACTCATTTAAAATATATATTAATCTTTGATAAACTTGTGAACTACTATAACATCATTATAATTTCTCTTTCGGAGGTATTCAAATATCTCTCACAGGCAATAAAATTGTACTTAACTTTGGATACGGCAATAAAAATATATATTTGATACATCAATATTCTGCTAAACACATTTATAACATTATCTATGCAGTTATTTACACTAATAGTTCAACAAACATTATTGGGACACATAGATACAGGCCTGCAGTTTAGGTGAAATGGTGCCTGAGGTAGGATGGTTCAACCTCAAATGCGCGTTTAGTTCAGTGGTAGGCCTGTAGTACAATAAATAAACAAAAGAAGGATCGCTATCGAATATTTCTACGTAATTTATTTACTATCGAAAAGCTTACATCCTAAAAGACTTGTCTGTTTTACAATATATTTCATTTTCAATTGGACAAAACTTTATGACTACAATATTGTACACACATAATTTTATTCTCATGTGATATCAGCATTCATAATAATTCTTAGGATTTAAACTTATGACTATCAGTTTGGTTCTTTTCTTTGGTTAGTAATATACATTTTCGCACGACATCGAAACATACAACACTACTAGATTTTGTGTAATACAAGTAAATAGGTAATAACTTTAATTAATACATTTGAAATGTTAACACTACCGTTACTTCTCTATGTACATTGAAGATAATCTGTATTAACACTTAAATAAGATTTCAATTCTCTTGCATCGCAAAATATTACAGTTTTACACTATTAAGTCTAGAAAGATAACCAAACAATTGGATGGCACTTCTTTTCTGGTGTCAAATAGACTTTCGAAAGATAATATTATTATAATAATTTCTTCATAATTCGTTTAATCCTAAAGAGAACTATTTTACATCACTTTTTTGTCTTACATGTTGAAGTCAAGTGACTAGAATATTACATTAAAACATGAGATTCATCATTTAATTATAAATATTACTTTATTTGAATTACATAGTATCTGTAGTTACACTGTACATTGTATATTTTTGTAAAAATTGTTGCTAGGTCATAAAATTTCTTATCCAATAAATTATTTTAACATTGAACGACCAACTACATCGTAACTGTTATTTTTAATATAATATTGTTTATACAGTATGTTTCCCTTATATTGAGCATATATTTTGTGCAGAGCAATTAATTTAACTGTATAGATATTTAACTGATTCTTATTTCAATAGAAGCGAAGATAAATACAAATACATTTATTGTTGTTATAAAGTATTATTTCTGATAAATCTCCAACATTGCAACAATGATAGACTATTATAGTAGTTAACGTAAAATAGCTTCATACTAATTTGTTCATACGAAATATAGTTTTGTTCACTACACATCACCCATGTTTGTTTATCACATCTTTGCCATTCAAAAGTATCCTTCTAATATCTACTCATACTATGTCTACATGTAACGTTGCTACTTCATTAAAATAATTTTCTTTTTAGATTAAATTTTTATCTAGACACTTTAGGTTGGTTGTACACGACACAAGCTTTGAAAGTAGTTCTCTACAGAGTTTTCTAAGGCTATCGTTGACAATATTAGCAATTCCGAAAGTTCATGTCGTGTGCAGCCAACTTTAACAACACTCAATACCTATAGGTACCTACGGTTGTATATCTAGCTACTCATACATTAAAATTGTGCACCTGGTTCCGTATTCGATAACAAGCTACGAAGTTAGTTTGGTTGTGTACGTATCACTTATAAGGTTTCGTCGTCGCCTCCGCCTCTTGACTTGCTGTCTAGTCTCAGTTCTGCTAGTCTCTGCCGGATGCTATTTGGCCTGAAAGCGAATTAAATTTTTCTGTTAGGTGATTTGTTATCTAATCCTTAACTGCATTTTGTTTTGCATAGGTAAGCATTTTAGTTATTCGGGACTACTTAGAAGATAATTAAAATATATTATTATGAATCATCGACATGAAGAAGAAGGGGCAAAACTCAATCGTCCATGGTAACATTTTGACTCAGACAGCCCTTATGAGGTAATAATAAGGCAGTTCCAGTGTCAGTTCCTGTCTTATAAACCATATTCACTTTAAAAATGAGCATATTCACCTATCGGAAAAGTAGGATGTGACCACTTGGTCGGCGGAGACCGACTGTCGTTGGTATGCTCCCGCGCTCAGGTTGCTCTGCGGGATCTTGTAGATGCGCACGCACCGACCGCTGTTTTCTGGGAGCACTGAAAATTACAAGAAAGCAACAATTAGAGAAAGGTTTTAGGGCTTCATTTCGTGCTACGTCTTTCCGAGACATCATAAACCTTGGAAAACTAGAACCGCGTCAAAAATTTTAGCAGAATCAATTTTTGGGTCCTCGTTTGCCTTTCAGTGCCATAGCATACTTAAAATTCTTTTTAAAGCACAAATTACTTAAAACACGTTGGAAAATACAAACCTTGGGGAGAAGTAGGAGGTGAAATCGGAGCCATTCGTGTCAGTGGCGGTCTAATGTTCTCTTGTTCAGAAGAAATCGAGCTGCTTCTGCTTGATGCTGAATTATTCTCCGAAGGTGCAGCGCGGCTTATATTGTAGGGGTCTCTGTAAACAGAAACAAGGTTGAATAAGGAAACTGTTTTTTAAGGTATGGATGAGCCGAGGTAATAGCGCGAAGTTTGGCTGGCGACAATTTAATGTTGAAGCCGCGTTTCCACTAGGCAACATTAGGCGCGCGACACGTGACGCTCAACATGTACGGCAACGCTGCACAACAGCGCGCGACGTTGCCAGCTGGCGCGCAACATTGTAAAGTAGTAGATGCGTAGATAGACAACGTTGTGCATGAACTTGCCGAAGTTACTTTGCCTAACCTTTCAGGAACTGGCCAATGTGGGCCATTTCCTTCGGGAGTCAGTGTATCAGCTCCATAGTCGTCTTATTTTGCAATGTTGCCTAGTTTTCAATAAGAACATTGAAGAAGTAATATTGTCCTTTACCTGTCATGACTCTCATCTTCATCTAGGGAATAAGGTCCGCACTGTTTGCTCATCTGCCTGACGAGCTCGTCGTGTAGACTGAGGCACGGATCTATCTCCCGACTCAAAGGCACGTATTCCGGTGCGCATGCCACATAGAATATATCCTGAAACTTTACATGTGTTACAGTAGGCTTTCAATACTTCCTGTTATTGCGAAGAAAGAAATGTCCCCCTTAAGATCTCCTAAAGATAACGATTGAGTAAAAGTCAACTCCACAATTTTATGGCTTAACTATGCTTATATGGGCTTGAAGCGAGCAAATAGTTAACCCCAAATGTCCGATCAAGTCTGGGATTCTTTTTTGTTTTTTGCAAGGCTTAGGTTGTCGAAGTTGACTAATGAGACTCCAAATGAGCGCAAAAACAAACATCGGTTGCGATTCTAGATAAACTAGACATTCTTCGAAGGGCGAGTTAATGTATTATTCCATTTTCCCGGGGTTGGTACTTACTCTTCGCCCGCAAAGCAATTTCAGTCCAGGTATGCAGGCTGCGTGTACTAGGGATCCATTAGCAACTAGTCGTATCTCTAATAAATCTTCGGCAAATGCCATAATGTAGGGGAAAGCGCATACTGAAACAAAACAATTGATTACGTTGCTGTTAACGCTTCAAAGTATTAAGTATTTTGAACTAGGATTATTCGGAAGACTTTTAGTCGCAAAATTGCATTTAGTGGTTAAGGACGACCTAGTGTACTTGGTTCTTGGTATCTTACCTACTGCTGCAGGCACAGTCGTCCAATGAAAATCATATTCGGTATCACTTTCCATTCCTTTACTTGTTAATCTTTCAAAATGGCACGTGTCTGAAATCAATCATTTAGAAGTATTTCAATAAAATTGCAGACTGGCGAATATTTAGATTGTATTGGAAGGCCACTTACGATTATAACATAAAACAATTTGTCCATCTCTCTCGTCTCCTATGCGTAAGGCGTTGACGAGTGTTCCACGACGGGGTCCGCTATCTTCCGAATTTTCAGCTCGTTTTATTGACTGCAAAGTATCCATATAACATCAAAATTAAAATTAGTCTGTTTAAGAGAGGGATCTTAGTAAAGTTCAAGTGAAGGTCTTACCTGGCCTGTCCCGGATTCTAAAACTTCCCAATGATGCTTGTATCCAACCACCAGTATTCCTACTTCACCATCCATTAGCTTGATCAGTATTGGAGATTCGCTTAGTTGGATATCCTGCAAACACGCAAAATATTGTTGGAGCTTTCTTTCTTGTCTAGGTCGTTGAAGTACCTACTCGAAAAGTGATCGACTTACTTTGATATGCGTATATTCAAAACCCATCTCGTTGTCAGTCTTAGATTCTTCAATCATAAGCATTACTCTTCTACCAATTGCTACCGCTAATGTTGTTTTACCTCCTTCACCTAAAATTAATTACAGAATGTATCCTTTGTTCTAGTTTTCTTTTGAATTACCTATTTACGCCCAAAGTGAGAGGTGCTTGGGTTCCAAAAATGTATGAATTTCGAAAACTGTCTTAATGGAGACTAGACTAAAATTCGCCAGATTCTTAAGGCTCTTTGTGCATTGGTATGAGTAGGTTAAGATTTTGACAATTTTGGACTCCAATAGATAGCTGCAAAACAAGTTACACATACCCATTTCTAGAAGATCAAAATAATGTGCAGTCTTGGTCCGCGGAAGCCTGGCATGCTTGCAGTCCTGTAAGGGTCGCATGGCCCAGGCGCCGGCGCACAGTTCTTGTATGGGCAGCGCGTACAGGCCCGCGCCCCCCGCTCCACCTGTGGTGGACCCTCCCCCCGCCACCACCCTGGCGCCCACACGGAACAGACCCGCTCGCTCGCTGACCCGAGCTGCTCGAACACACCCTTCCCATCTTAACACAACTCTAGTTGTCCCGCTTTCTGTTGGAAGGTAAGTTCAAAAATATTATATTTTGGCCGACTGTTGCTAACTCACAATAAAACATTTTCTGAAGCATAATTTGACGTGGGCCTTGAGTGAAGTAGGTACCTTTACGTGTAAGATGACAGACTATTACAAAGGAAAAGTCACGAGACGAGGTTTAACGTAATAAGAATAGGCACAGGTTTTCTTTAAGAGATGTTGAGTGACTCGATGGAAGCTTCTTAAGATTAAGATTTCGACTAATCTTCAACGTCACAGATTACGTACCTTCTAAAATGTATGTGTTGGAAGTAGTAGATAGCAGAAGTCGTCCCTCTGAAAGTTGTTCGGCACAGACCGGTGTGGCTGGGAGTGGTGCAGCGCGCCACACTTTACCTTCCCATGGGGCTCTTCGGGAACCGCCACATCCTGAACCCATTAATTATGTTACAGCAATATATCTTGCTAATGAGTAGGATGTAGAAGCTAGTAAAAAAATAAGGGAATGACCCAAATTGACTGCAAGAAATAGCTCAGTAAAATATTTTTCCTTACGTTGTGTGAACAGAAAATGTGAGAGGAATGTATTATATTTCTGGAAATCGGATATCAGACTAGCTACCTGATGAAACTAAGCTAGTGGGAGCATCGCCTCGCAATACAGCATCAAGTTTGAGCGCTTGTCCCACGTGCAAGAAGTGTTCCGTCCTCGCTGCGCCTGCGCCACCAGCCCCTGCACCGCCCGACCATACGTCGGATAGCGCTCGACGAGATAGCATCGGCTGAAAATATGACTCAAGTTTATAGGAAGAAGAGAGAGAAAAATGACTAAAATATGCAGGAGGGAGAAGGAGATCGAAGGAGGTACTAAAGTAGGATTTCTTTTGGCTCATTTGCACAGTGGTTCGTGCCAGAATTATCCATGGAGCTGACTCTCTCATTCCAGCTTTTAACGAAACTGTAGCAATATCGTGCCCATTAGGTGCTGAAACTGTAGTCTTTCGTCGTCGGCTCGTCGCCTAATACTGGGAGTTGGGACCTCGTCTTTTCGATTTGTAAGTATCCAACTGAATGTATACTTCTGGCAAGCGTTTCCTCACAGGCATGATGATAATGATATGAATATGATCTGTAAGTGAAAGAAAAACATGTTTTTAGAACGATGCACGTGTTAGCATAATGTTTGCAAAAAATAATACCTACATACTAGCGTGTTTTTAAAATGAACGCATAGAATAAGGTAAACAGAAATCTTCTCTGAGCATGAAACGATGTTTTTAAAACTTTTATAACAAGTACAATGTGTAGTTCTACAAGTAGAAGCTCAAGTTTCTAGCATAATATAAGCTCGACTGTTTCCTGTTTCCTGTTCCTGCGTTCCTAACTAGAAAGCGTTGCAAAAATATACCGACTTCAACAATTTTTTTGCAAGTCCTACCGGCTTCTAACTAAATTACAAGCGCGCGTAACATGATAAACTTACGGAATTACCTACGTAAATTGAATTGATTTAACCACAAAATAAGCAGAATAAGGTAATACTGTGGTAATACCTTCAAACTTTTGAGAATATTTAAGTACCTACAGGTGCAGCTAAAATCGGTGACCTAATTAAAAAACTTCGTACAAGTACCTATATCCCAAACGGGAGTCTAATTAAAACTTATAATCTAGGAAGATAAATAAAGTACAGTATTTCAAGTGCGTGGCTGTTGTGAAACTTACCACCTTGTGGTCGGAGCAGTGTTCCGCGTAGATATCCCGTATGAGCGTGTCCAGGGTTCGTTGTCGTTTCAATGCAAATGTGGGCGTTTGAAAGGCCGCTTTCTCTCCGTTCATTAACTTCACCTGGGGATTTTGAATTGTTTTATGTTACTCATAAATACGGAGTCCTTTTAGTAAAAAAACTCTCTATTCATAGATAATCATTAAAGCTAAAACGGTTTTTATACGGCTGAACAAGTAGAAGAAAAAATTTACTTACGAATGAACGGAGGAGCTACAAACATCGCAGAAATACCATTGAAAATTTTTTTTTCTGCGAGTTTTTGCCATAAATTAGTTATTCTGATCTTCACGTATGGAAAGTCTCGATGTCAACTCACCAGTAGAAATTCCCTAAATAGTTGTGGATCGTTGAATATCGGCGGACAAGGCAACGAGGGGCCGAATGGTGGCACTGTATCGTCACTATATACGCTTAGCTTGTATCCTTCTTCCACCTCTGAAACTACTGCGAATATATCTGTTTAATTTTTCAGGAAAATATCGTCCATCTTGTGAGTTAAAAGACGTAGATAGTACGTATCTACGTCTAGTCTAGATCCATCACAGTAAAACAAAACGAGTTTTTAAACAAAGAAGCTAAACTTTTCTTCGCATATCTTTTTTCAGACCATTTCTTCGATAAAAATATTCAAATAAAAAAGCATTGCCACAAAAATTGACGACCACTAAAACCTCTATAGTGGGCAATAAAAATACGTATGCAGCCGACTGAAAAATATTGAAAAAGGATACGTGTGAAATGGCTTTTGACGCACTGCGGATTAAATGTATTGTGCACCGAGTCGTCTGTGAAAACAATGTTGACAATGTCGTTGCCGATGTGACGCTTCCTCTCCAGCTGTAATAAATACATACAAAGTTGCAACTGTTATAGAGTTTGTTCCACTGGCCCACTGGGTTAGTCGGCGATATTGCTCAGTCACTGAATTCAGACACATTCGGCAATGAGCCAGTTTGAAAGTAACCTTATAAGAGGAACAACGTGTAACGTTCTTCATACTGCATTAAAAAAGGAGGATCCTCCAACCAGAAGGGTATGGTGACTGTCGCACTTTAAAATACAGTCAATTTAGTAACCAAGTCAGTGTGTATAGAAGAAGCTGTTTGCGTCTTCCTGAAAAGGTGACTAAATTCAGACGACTGAATTCAACCAAGTGGAATACGACCTTAAGGCCGCAACGATACCCGTCGCCGTCGGGGCTGTGGATTTTCGAAAGGATAACGCGGCTCCGACACAAGTGCGAAGAAGGAACATGGGTTTGATTTTTAGGCAGTAGAAGTCTGACACTGCCCTTCGCTCTGCCCAAGAGCGGGGGGGGGGGGGGGGGGGTTATTCGATGATTTTCCAACCACCAAAAAAAAAAAAGGCCGCAACGATATGAACTGCAGTTAACAGGTTTCGTATCTACTTCTAATCGAAAGGGTGGGTTTGGCTTCGCTTTCCGAAATTGCTTTGTAGGTATTGGAATTTCATGATTCCAATTGGAATTAGACGTCGCTGCACTGCAGAATAAACTTTGAGCTTTAGCGATCTTCCTAGTACCAACACGGTTTAATTGTTTGTTGTTTTGATTGTGTTCCCGCTGTGAATTGTGTTCCAGTTGCAGTCCTGGAGTAATTAGAGTGCAATTATGGACTGCCGTCAATAACCAATGAATGGCTGCGTATTGAAACAAAATAGCCGAAATGGGAGTGAGATATAAATATAACTGGCGAAATGCGGGTACTATCAGGTAAGTACACTTCTGCCTAACTGCCTAAAGGTATTTTTACCTGCAACCGAAATACAGAAAATAGCTACATACAGAAAAGTAATCTTAAAGTAAAAGTACCTACCTATACAAGCTTAAAGCTCTTATTTTCAAAAAGAAACGTCAAACTTTCAGTACAAAATCGGAGATAATTTCAGTTATTTTCGTGCTTTTATGCCACCTACACTATCAAAACCAGCTAGAGAAGCCAAATTAAACTAGTTGAAAACACATAAAACGCCACGTTGTCGCCCGAGACTCCGCAGTGCGACTCGGTCTAAGCTAACCTATCTCTGAAATCTTCGTAAACGAATTTCGAAGTAAAAAGTTTAACAAGACTGTCTCAGTATAATAACATTATTCATCACAAACTTGTAAATCTTAAAATCTGATTTGCGGCATCTTGTTGAAAAATTGCCTCAAAAATGTTGGAAAGACGCATCATAGATCCGAAGTTTAATGGAGTAAGTTAAGCTGGTTTTCTTTGACGGGACAAGTTTACTAAAGTTTACAATATCAGAATTGTGAATATTTTAAAGGTCTGAAACTGATGTATTTTGATAACTAAATAGATGGAGGCAAAGCTTACCTAATTTTTAGTTGCAGTACAATGCCATCATATAATGAAATGAATGGGTCGAAGAATTTAATTAAAAGACACACTGTACCATTAAACCTTAAGGTAAATGCTCTTTATTATAATTTTATGAGGCTCACCTGTTGCTTATTATCCTTGGAAAACGGCAACATTGTCGAGACGTGAAACATAATTTCGTGTCCTTGATGCATCGTGTAAATGGAATGGCTGCCAGTCATGTCACCTGTTACAATGGAGACGATTAAGATGAGTCTGGATAACACGAATTAGAGCAATTTATTTTCGTTTTATGCTGAAGTTACACTCGCTTGGCCTCATTAAAATTTCGTGTTTTTGCGAATTCTGAACTGCGAGAACCGAAGTGTGTTTTGGCCGGATTTCTCGCGAAAACAATAATCTTAGCTGAAGCCCGCCGGCACGTGTAGACTCAGGGTTAAAGAAAATTACGTTTTCTACTGTTTGTTTATTGCGTAATAAGTTGAACCAAATTGAAATATGAATGTTACCTTTGACGTCCAGCCCCCCTCGAAAACGGTTCCAGCCTCGTAATCGAATTTTATCTCCCAAAAGTGAAATAAACCTGTCCCATTTCTCGTCGCCTTTCTCTGAAAGATTTTTAACATTTCAATGTCCTTTCTCAGAAATACATTTAGCTTCTAATATTTAGAATTGTATTTACCGTTGGAGAGCATTTCGTCGTCAGTCTTTTGGCCGGGTTTCATTATCATTACTCCTATCTTAAAATTTACAGAGCCTTCCTGTTCTTCCAGTAGTAGAACGTCTTTTTGTAATTCGGCACACGTTATCTACACAGGAGGACATCATTGAGTACATAAGCTCGTAAATAGGGGTAATTAATTTGCAAAAGTTATTAGTGTAGGTCTAAAACTCACCTCTCTCGGGACCTTGTCAACTCGTTCCATGGAAGGGAATTGTGATAGAATCTGCTTGACTGTTGGTCTAGTCGGCGCCTGTCCACCACCACTATTCCAAGCACTTGGTGGCAGATATATCTTATGAGCACCCTGTGGATACAGAATTTACTTATAAAGCAGAGTTCTAACCGTTTTATATTACTGAAGAGACTATGTATTGTCCCGTAGAGCTTTTAGCACTACAATGAATGGTCTGTCTAACACCTAGTTGTGAGATTGCAATATAAAATGTCAAGAATGGGTAGTAAAATGAGCTAACTAATCCGTCAGATCATAAAATGATTAAACAATCAACAAAGATGAAATCAGCTCCTTTACGTTCCACCGTTCAATTTTCAAATTAATTATTCTGTCACAATTTGGAACTAGCAGTCGTTCTGAATATATATCAAGGGCAATATTTTTTAAATTTTATCGTTTAGGCGATAAAAGGCGATATAACTTAGCGCTGACGTGCGAAATAAAAGTGATTTAAATCTTGAAGGGCGCGTGCCATAACTGTAAGTAGCACTTCTCACCATTTTATTGAAGAGGATGGCTCGTAAAAGTCCCGCCCCACCTTCCTGCACCACACTCAGCAGGTAAGGCTCTCTGGATCCATCCACTCCGATGTAGTTCTGATGCACTGTAAATATTTTATGATTGTAGAATAATATGGCTCTAGATGCAACTGGAAAGCTGAGTCGCGGTTTTATGATCTGTAGCATTAAACACACGGTACAATGATATACTGGTGCTGTAAATATCGGAATACTTATTCCGATAACTACGGTATTCTTAGCATAATATTACGCCTGAAATATCTATATATTTTCCCTGTCGCCATTCTATCCATCCTGAGTTGATCCAGACAGTATTTTTTTACGTCTCGGTCTACTTCGGCGACCGCTTCGACAAGTGACCCGACGCACCGAAATCGGTAGAGATTGGTATGGGCGTTCTGGCAAGAGTCACGGACAAGAGAGACCGAAATCACAAAAGAAGTACCTATTCTGTTTAAATCAAAACCCTTCTTAATTTCAGGCCAATATTCTCCAGGCTTTATCACCACACCTCCAATCTGCTCTGGACCTCTAGGCCGCTCTCGGCAACCAACAATGTCTATATATGTAAATAAAATTAATTAAAATTGGATGCCCGAACATAATGTGAGAGCAAATATATTTCTGGGCAAAATCGTAAAGTTGGGTACTTCGGATTACCTACATTCTGAAAACCGACACCTCCCGTACGACTATGGATTCTATCAAGAAAGTAAACTTTACCTAGGACCCGTGTAAACAATTTCGGGAAGTGCCACTAAACATAATACTTATTACAGTCAAGAATTGAATGAAATTCTGGCTGTTTTTTTTTAAAGATGGTCATTTTTTCATCTTTTGTATGGTATTAATTTTGTTAAACATTTTTCCCAAACAATGTTCTGGTAATAAACTCATCCTCTATTACATTGGGACTGACATAACTGCTGAAATATAGGAGTACTATTAGGTACATCTCTGTTCCACCTTTCGGGGGTGTACAGGCGTCATGTTATGTTATAATGGGTTGCCAAAAATTGCCACAAACACAAAGGTTTATTTTGATGATTGTTTATTTAACATAGCCACGCCGTCGATGAAAAAAACAATATGGAAATCCGAAACAATATGAAAATTAACATACGAAGGTAAACAAAACATACTGAGGTTTTTGTTGGTTATTTACTCAGTCAAGCAGAATGTTTTATCCGATTAAATGCCTTATTCATTGTTGTTCTATTTTCATAGCAGAATAAATGAATGAATTAGGTACCTTCATCATGTTTCTTAAATAGTAACAACCTTATAAAATATTATAGATAAAACTACACTTAAAGTGTGAAAATATGTACCTAATTCATACCTACCTATGTATAAAAAATTCACACGACGAAAGTTACAGCAAACCAAAACAGTTGGTTGGATAAAATAGCTACCTAATATTTCTAAAATTCACATTATTGCTATTTATATCGTACAAATTCTTACCATTAGCGCTACAAAGCGATTTTCACGATTCAATTTTCAAATTCCAGAAATCTATAACCAGTATAAATAAAATGAAAAATATTTTAAAGGCTTGGTGTTTACCTCTAGGTTTATTTTATTTGGCATTTTAGTTTCAGAATGTTAAGTAGGCAGGTTCGTGAGCGTTTAGTTAGGTATAAATCTACAATAACGAGGGTCAAAGCGAGTTCAAAATAGACTATTTAGGTTCGGTCTTATATTTTGTTACACGAAACAAAACAATATACCTACGTACATTATAGGTAGGTACCTATACATTCGTTTTGTGCTTTAAACGGAGAACAATAAGAATACATACTTACCGTACATATGAAACGTAGGTATTGTTGATAAAGGAATTCAATAACTTGGAGCTTTTATGCTGGCTGTAAGCTTGAGATCAAATACGCCTTTTATTTCTTCATAATACGTACTGACTTCTCTTATATCTAAATACCAATAGTCTGCGAGGCATACCACGTTATTAGACCAAAGGGTATTAATCACTAGTTCTCCCATTGGATAAAATATACCTCTCTGATCAGTTTCGAACTTCCGGTGTATAGCCGGATTAGAGGACCACCACAAATAGGTAGTAGATATTGCACACCGATTTCGCCCGAGCTTACGAATATCAAATCCGCAAAGCGTTTCCGAGATTATTGTCCGATCATTAAAAAAGTGACTTGAAGGTATATCAATATATATCTATTATTATATCAATTGATCCCTTATCCCAATTTATTTGAGTTCGAATCAGCATGTCTTCTTTTTACATACTTACTTCTTTATTAGTCACTTGAGTGGTGACTAAAGTGGTTTCCTAAAGTGTATGCCAAATGTTAATTTTATATGTAACTTAAAAGCTGTGATAGCTTTCAATTAAGAAATATATTCCTCTTATTCTTTTCTTTCTTATTTTCCTTAGCGTCCCCATTATGCCCCCCCTTCCCCTATTATTATATCAATTTATCCCTTATCCCAATTTATTTGAGTTCGAATCAGCATGTCTTCTTTTTACATACTTCTTTATTAGTCACCACTCAAGTGACTGTTTTTGTGTGAGTGTTTTTTTTCCTACTCTTATAGCTATCCACATTTATATACTCAAAACTCTTCCCACGACATTTTCTTCGTTTTTTTTTTACCATGGCAACCAACAGTCTATCCAAACATGAGAAAATAATTCCATACATCATTTCATTGTTTTTTCTATACTTTTAGTAACCGCCTCGCCGTTGAGACAAATAAAAATAATAGCGTATAGGATTATAGGCGTAAACTGTAATGTTCAGTTGTGAGTGGATTACATGGTCGCCGGCGGCTGTAACCTCATTGTTTCAGGTTCGGTGGACATCTCTGTCTCTGACACAGGCTTGACGACAGTCTTATTTTGTTGTACAAAACTCATTTTCCTCTGCCTACAGAAATACGCTTGAAGGAATTTAATATCAGTGCTGGTTAGGTGAAAGGCGTATGTAAGCTTAATACTTTAAATGAAATAGCGGCTGTAGGTACACTTTTACTTAAAGTAAGTAACTAAGTATATAAGTATAGTTATAAAAAATAATAATTAGGTTATCTTCCTGAAAATATTTTCACAGCAAAAGTTAATTGTTTTTGACTATAATTGTATGTATGTTCTCAATAAATTGCTCTATTATTTAGTATAGACGATACTGGAATAATTAAACAAACAATTTTACTTCTACGCAGACTTTTGCTTCAGTACAGAAGTTTCGTAAAGAGTTTCCCGTTTGGAATATCGACGCGCGTTTTTGTCACAGTGACGAATGTTTGCGACGCTGAAATGAAGTTAACATTGAGATAAGACCTAAACAATTGACTGTTAAGGCCTGCATACTAATAAAGTTAAGAACTAAACTGTTGTTACAAAGTTGGCATAATAACTAGCTACGTCTGTCGTTGCCCTGAAATTAGTTACATTTGCTGAAATGTCCACTCAATCGTTCGCCTTTCGAAGAAAGATACAGACTGAAAATAATAAAGCTATAAAAGCAGAAATTTCAGCATTTCGTGACGGTATGATTACGACACGCGAGTACGATTAATTCCCTGGACGCAGACGGCTATATCGAATACCTGGTGATGAAAACGACCTGCTTCTAGCACTGATCGCGTTTAACAAGTTCTTAGCGTTATTTATAACGATTCTTGACACCTGGGGTTAATGTTCTATCTCATAAAAAAGGAAAAGTACAGGCCTACTTTCAGCTGTTTGTTACAGTACAAATAATATTTATAGTAACGGCTTCCGAAAGGGGAACACAGAATATTCTCCAAAGCGAGTGCCGCATTTTGCCGTCATATCTAATATGTACGATTCACTGACGCACAACACACAGAATTGGGCTCTCGGAATGAAGGAGAAGCTCAATTTTGTACTCACGTACCTATTATATCTTGAAAGTTACACAATCTCGACTTGAAGTGCACTGGAAGATGTTGCTTACAAGTAGGTACGAAATTAATCTTAGCCTAGAGTGTTTTTAACGTGTGATAAAGTATTACCTAAAATAATTAATTATTGTACTATTTATCATAATGAGCCAAACGGTGGTGTGATAAGAATGTTATAACATTACTTGCTAGAAAGAAGAAAGAAAGAAAATTGTGTTTATTTGGCAAAAATACCATAAGTTAACAAAAACAAATTCAAAATTATTATAACTAATAATGCAAAAGGGCCTCAGCTCAGCATAACAAATCGGTAATAGTATCGGTCGGTAATAGTTTGCTATGCAAACTAATCTCGACTAAATTGCTATTTATTTCCGACAAGAAATAAACTCTTTTGCAAAAAAAACGGGCACTTCATATTTTTTTCTCTACTTCAATGAAGAAGGACAAGTAAGAGGTTTTAATAATTTGACGATGTATTGGCATGTTATAATTGAAGAATCCTGGCATGATTCTGTACGTTCCAAATTTAAATTTTGAAAATAACAAAAGGAAAATAATGATTATTGTAGATTATTGTAAAGTTGCTTTACTAATGGCGCGAATTGCTGAAACGATTTTATTACTGATTACTAAAATTTTAAAACTTTTTGGATATTTTCTGCAAATTAAACAATTTTATCTTTCTTTTTACATTAAATACCACTTTTTGACATGAGTGATAAAGCGATAAGGGCCGGTAAAATTATAGCCCTACTTGAAGAAGGTTGTTCGCAAACTTACGTGTCTCAGCGGCTAAATGTGAGTCGTTCAACTGTCCAGAGGACTTGGCAACGGTATCAAGAGACCGGTTCGGTCAAAAGAAGACCCGGTTCGGGAAGAAAACGACGCACAGAACCAAGAGATGACCGCTTTTTGGTGAGTCAGGCCTTGCGGAATCGTAAGGCGTCAAGTGTGGACCTGAAGAAGAGCCTTGAAGAAGTAAGAGGAGTAGAAGTTAGCTTGTGGACCGTCAGGAGAAGGCTTTTGGCTGCCAATATCAGGAGTTACCGCCCGGCTCGGGGACCTAAATTACTCCGTGAGCACCGTGTTGCTCGACTTCAGTTTGCTCGAAACTGTGCTTCATGGACTCTGGAGGACTGGAATAAAGTATTGTTTTTTGATGAAGCTAGAATCTCTTTGTGTGGAGAGGACCGACGCCGGCGAGTGCTACGAAGACCACGGGAACGCTATGCGGAAGTGTGTTTCGAAGAAATCACTCCTTATGGCGGGGGCTCCGTTATGTTTTGGGCAGCAATTAATTCGACGGGGCGTACGGAGTTAGTTCTCATAGAAAATGGAACATTAAATGCACACCGGTACATAATGGAAGTCCTAATTCCATATGCACAACCCGCATTGACTGCACTTGGGGAAGATTCCATTTTTATGGACGACAATGCTCGCCCGCACCGTTCTGGCGACGTGGAAGCGTACATGCAAGAAGTTGGGATCCGTCGTTTAGATTGGCCAGCTCGAAGTCCTGACCTCAATCCAATTGAGCATGTCTGGGATGTTCTAAAGAGACGGGTAAGATCAGTGCAACATGCTCCACAAAACATCAGGGAGCTAAAAAGAGTCATTGCAGAAGAGTGGGAACGTATTCCTCAAAACGTCATTAAAAACATCGTGGAAAGCATGCCCAGAAGGATTCAAGCTGTGATTTTGGCAAGAGGAGGTCACACTCGTTATTAGGTTATTACATTTGTAACTTTATTTAATTAAACAAAGTAAAAAAATCTTCTTGTCTTTATTGCCGACCACTTCTTATTGTTTGGCCGTGTACATCGGTTTTAAAGAATTCATAGATTTTTTTTTTAAATTGCCACAGTTCACTTCACGCGTATTAATTTACACGATTATAAGTATACAGACTACGTCAAACAATTAAATTTCATTGAATTAACTCAAATCGACCTTAGAACGTAAATTTCCTAAGGTGCCCGTTTTTTTTGCAAAGGATGTATAAAGCATCAACATCAGCTGCCTAGCCTTTTCCCAACTATGTTTTGGATGGCTTCCAGTCTAACCAGATGCTGTTGCTAATGACTGCCGAGACCAACGGCTTAACTTCCTTTCCGAGGTACGGAGGAAGCTCGGTATGTAACGGGCTGTCACCCATTCATAGACGAACCTAGGTAAGCACGGCTTAACCTGAAGATTGACCCGAGCAGCTGTTACTATTTAGCCACGAGCTGGCAAGAAGCATAAAGCAATAAAGCTTCGATAAATCTTCAGACGTATTGCAATATGCGTTCGATTAGTGTCATCTCTTTAGAAATAAATGAAGCGATTTATCGAGAGAATGTATCGATAAATGTCCGCCTGGACATTGATTGAGCCATCACCATTACACACACTGAAAACGGGAATAGCAATTTTTCACGTAAACCACTGAGACGGATTTTGCGGTGAAACCTTAGGGACTTTTTATCGGTCCGTATTTTCTACAGATGGGAAAACTTGGGAAAAGGTATACCTTTCTAGGCGCTTCATTTATTAGATGTACAACTTTGTGTAAGACTTCAATATCGAAAACATACCAACTGAAATCGCTTAAAGGTTATTTGGTTTAGATTTCAATGGAAAATATATTAGTATAATTGAAAGTTATTAACCCCAGGAACTGCCTCGCTGGAGAAACATAATCGTTAACTGTAATAAATAATCCGTCGGGTTACAAAAGGTGGGCACTGTCACAAACAGCTGTCGGAATGGGTCGCTATTGTTGTACATGACAGTATTCGTACTTGAATCAACTGACGCAATAATAACAAACAAGGCTTTAATTACCTATGTAGGTATGATAAGAATAAGAATAAGAATAATTTATTTAAGAAAAAAAGATAATACAATAAGGTGTACATTTAGGCACAGTGTTGCTTCACATACGAAGTTATAATTAGTGCTTATAAGTAAACTACTTACTACTAAAATATATTTAAGAGTTACAAAAAGTGGTAATGTAGTGGTAATCTTTATATTATTATAGCGACCTGCCCGATCTAGGTTTATTTAAACCTGTGTTTCAGGCCATCACTTTACGTCGCATAATTTAATTAATACAATAAAATTACTAAATAAAATAAACCTAATAACAACTATAGAAACAAAATCTCAAAATGATACAAAAAAATAAAAACACTAAAACTAGCTTAACTATTATATATGTACAATTTTATTAGATACAAAGTAAAACATAATCAAACGGCAACTACTAGAAGTTTTTCTGTGTCTGTGTAATTGAGTAACGCCAAATGTTCGGATATCATGACACTACATTTTTTATAGCTTAAGCTATAGAAGTTTAGTGTCTTGTTGAGTCTATTATACAGAAAAGGTCCTAAAAATACTTCAAATCGCTCAGCAAACGCATGCTTAGTTTGAGGCTTTGTACAAACCAGGTCCTTCCTTCTCCTATCGGAAGGAACTGGGTCATAGGGAAGTGTAGCATGCTGGTGTAGTATTAAATGAAGGACAAATAATTGCCGTACCGTGAGTACATTACATGCTTTGTAAAGCTGGTGTGTAGGGAATCTGAAAGGACGGAAGGTAGCAACCTTTAGAATTGCTCTTTGAGCTCGTTCTAGAGGGAGCAGAATTGAAATTCCCGCACCACCCCAGGATGTTATACAATAGGTTAGAATAGACTGACACAAAGCCAAATAAATCTGTTTTATTAATTTATAGTCTGCTATATTCCGTAAATTCTTAAAAACATATATTAGTTTGCGCACTCTAGTACATAGTAACTCGATATGTTTACGGAAATTTAGATTGGAGTCCATGGTGACACCTAGGTATTTTAAATGGTCAGCTTTAACTAAAATAGGGCAAGAACATGCAGAGTCAGCGTACGTGTTACAGCTATGCGCGTAAATGTTTAGGTTAGTAAGCGGTGTGTTAGTATTCCTCATTGTAAATAAAATGTATTTCGTTTTATCAGCATTTAGTGTTAGAAGATTTTTCTGGAGCCAATATATATATATAGATAGATAGTATATAGATAGGCCATAAAGATTTTGTTAGGGTGGTTTCAAGCTTTTGTCTCGTTGAAAACTACTTAGTAGGTACCTACTTACTATTCGTAGAGATTAAAAATCGAGTCCCTACACTTAGATTTTGGTGAATGAGTACTAAACTTGTCTTAAACCAGTAACAAATCAAGTTACTGCAAAATGGGCGTTAGCTCTCTTCTATATTATCCCAAGTGGTTTTGTCGAACTTTCCTGTTGAACTTAATATCTGCTTGAGCTTCACAGTCTAACTTTGTAGAGACTAGACGAGAAACTTCACTAAAGGAAAGACTCTTCTTGTCACCTCTCCCTTATGACTTTACTAGAAACATGATATTCACATTTTCAGTTTCCCTAAGATTTACAAGTTAGTTTTGTAAAATAGAAGTGACATTTTGAGCATTGTAAAAATTGGTAAAGGTAGTTTCGTCATAGGATCGCCCTCTTATACATAAGACTTGAACATAACTGGCGAAATGTGGGTGTAGTATTAGGTATAGAGGTACTAGAAAAGTAAAATTTATTTTTTTGTTAAATTCTCATGTGATAGGGAGCGAGCCTTTTGCCTTGCCACTAACTTAACCTACCTAACCCTTCGAGAATTACAGGCGTGGTGTGATGTTTTCGGATATAATTTTATATTCATCTTGTTTTTCGAATATTAAAAATGTATTATTATTATATGTTTTTCATTGTTAAAAAAAACTTAAATGTTTTGCAACAACGCCGTGTCAATGTCAATGTACAGTAGTACTATCTTATAAAATAAACAAGATTTTAATCACATCATTTTGTTTATAAAAAAGTCTTTATACATATTTAAGCCTTTAGAGAGCAACACCAATACTTATTATATTATCCAAACATGTTTGTAATTTATATCATTGCGAGTTCATTAGTACGGTCTATTCAGCAAAAAGATGCTTGAATAGAGTATAATTTTGACGAACACGACACAATTATGTGTCTGTGTTTGTTCACATTGCGTGAAAATGGATATTTATTCCGAGGACTGAACTGGATAGAACAGGGCGAAAATACCTTTATGAACAAGTACCATAGAGTTCCAAATAATTCTGAAATACCAAAGAAACAATGCGACAGTGCTTCGCAATTTCAATTTCATTCACTAAACATAACTTCTTTGTAATAGTATAACTCGAAGGAAGTTACAATAATTTTCGTATTTCCTCTGGCTTTCCAGTGGAGTGGATAATTTCGATGAAATAATGCGAGTTGTGAACGACTCTTCACAATTGTAGATACTACCATTATTTTGTAAGTGGGGTGAAAAATAATGATAAAATGGTGAGTTGTATTTGTGTTTCTTATTTGTATAGAAAACCTACGCATAAAAATAATTAGTATACATACCTAATCATTTTTTTCCTACTAACGGTAACATATAATTATGTTTTCCAGTTCAGTTATTCCTTATAGATCGGAAAATTTAGGAATCTTGTAATCAAAATTTGAAACTTATACATACTGTCTATTCAAATAAATAAATCGAAATGATAGTAATTTCAAAATTACAGCTTCTTGAATTCATATCAAAGTATTTAAAAGGTACTTAGAACAAAAAAAAATGGTTTAAAATTTGTGTGTGGCGGTCTGTCCGTCTGTTCCGGCTAATCTCCGAAACGGCGTTATAGGTAGTATAAGGAGTAACTGAGGCTACTTTTAATTTAGAAAATGGTGAAGCCCCGTGCTATAAAATTAAAACCCTTGAAATTGTTACCAAAATCTGACTCGAAATGGGAAAGTAACATTTTTATAATATTTTTTCGCGAATGAAGGTCGAGGGCATAATACCTTTCACCACAAAGTAATAAAGGCAAGAGAAAATAAATGAATGAATAATACTTACTTTTTCCGAGAAAATACTTGAAGTACCATCGTGTTTGAAATTCAGGGTTTTCCAGTACAGGCGCGCTCGGAGGTCCAAATAACTGGGAAGAAACAGAAACAATATTAATTTGATGTTTTACTTATCTAAGTAATTTTTCGTAGTAATAATTAAGTTTTTATGGAGGTATTTGATTTGCAGATCCTAATTTTATATTTTTTGGACGACAAAACGGCGAAAAACCGTCCATCATCCACAAGAGGGGCTTTTAGTCTCAGGAATGTTACCAATAATGTGTTTACAATCATCATCATCATTTCAGCCGAAAGACATCCAGTGCTAGACATAGGCCTCCCCCAAGTGTCATCAAATTGATCGCACAACAAAATTCAACGTATGGCCGATGGGGCCGAAAAGTTCTGGTGTGGCGACCGCGAACCGAAAGTCGTCGCATTTGAAGGCCTCCCACGGTGTACCGTTGGTGGTTCCCCCTGGGGCTGCAGGCTGTACACTAATAACGACGCTACTAATGTCGCTAAGTCGTAAAATCGTAAACTTTCTTTAATAGATTTTCA
This sequence comes from Diarsia dahlii, assembly GCA_949775195.1. Taxonomy (NCBI): domain Eukaryota; kingdom Metazoa; phylum Arthropoda; class Insecta; order Lepidoptera; family Noctuidae; genus Diarsia; species Diarsia dahlii. Next base: position 19,094,853 of record OX459191.1, on the reverse strand, counting down.
ATGTTATGCTGTTGAAATAAAGCTGAAAATCTATTAAAGAAAGTTCACGATTTTACGACATAGCGACATTCGTAGCGTCGTTATTAGTGTAGACTGTAGAGACTGCAGGCCCTGGTGAAGGTTGCGGGGATCAGTTGGAGGCAAGACTATTTATTTCTATCTATTAATTATCTACATAAATCAAGTTAATTCATATAAGAGCAAGAGAATGGTGATCCACATAAACCTTTCGCTATGACGTCAATAAAAGAGAGCATTTCAATTAAAAATCACTCTCTGTACAGACACAAATTTTACTTTTTCCCTAGCGCCTTTTTATCTAGTAACTCACTATGTAAAATCTCTTTTCAAAATACTCAGCTGCCGAACAGAATGTTACGCTATTGAAATCAGTTTTCTATGTTCCCGTGAACTACGTAACTGACAGAGTGTTGATAGGAAAATGATTTTTTAATTCTCTTGGAGTTTTTCAACGGCATTTGAATTTCATGTAAAAGTTTGGACTAGTAGATATTGTTTACTGTACACAAAATACATATAAATTGATGCGATGTTATAGCATAGCGAGTTTTACCCATAATTGGAGTTTTCTGACAGCATATAGTTTCATGTACCGTACATTTTCACAGATGTGTTTTGGTAGAACAGTATACATTTAGTTCTAGCTAGAGTCTAGCTAGAAGTAAATGTAAGTATATTCTTCTATCAACCGGCCGTAAACCTAACTTTGTAACTATTGTAAACAAAAAAATACCTGATACAAAAGTAAGAGCGATATTAAAAAAACACCATTAAGTAATTTTCAGCTGGCAACTTCTATTAAAAGGTGTCGTTTAAAGCAACTGCGTTTAAACCTCTCGTAAAGTTTTATTCCGACATTTAATTGACTGTGGCTTCTAAACTTAATAAAATTTATCTCAGGAACATCTGTCGACTCTTCATTTTTTTTTCTTGCAAGTTATGAGACAAAAAAATAAAAAGAAAAACTAACCTAACCCTATGGTTCTAGTTATTCTTTTTATATTTTTTTGACTGTAATTTGTGAATGTTACCTATGTTGTAAAATCTGCTCTTAAACCTACTTTAATTTAACTTCTTTTGCACCACGAATAAACAAACAAACATTTGAATGTTTTCATGAGCATGATCTCGAACATACTAATTAAATATTTGTTGGTGTATTATGTTGATAGTTGCGCCGATGTTCCTAATTATGCATTGAACTTTAATAGAAAGCCATGTTGTGGATATCCTTATCCACAGCATGGATTTCAATTAAAGTTTATAATTTTAATTAATTAAATATTCAGTAAACGATGCCCTGCACATTTCTCATGTATCCTGAGTATACAATGATGTATACAAACATTTAAACTCACAAACACAAAAATCCAGACCTGTATCAACTACCCGTAGGCCACACAAATATAATATTTAATTATGTTTGATGCGGGAATCGAACCAACGACACGCAGCGCAGATAGTCAATCGTTCAGCCACAGCGCCAACAGTGCCGTCAAATTAATAATCATAACTAATCATTTCACTCTAAGCATTACCTATGCCTAATAAAGCAGGATGTGTGTATGATTTACATACATACCTATGTGATAATATGTGGGATGGGTACCGTACTCAAATTCCTGAACATATAATCTAGGAGACTGGGTTGCCCGGATATTTGGCAATAAACTTTTGACAAAGGCCCACAATGATTTTTGCTGTGCCTTCATCCCGCTGTTCAACATTTTCTCAGATAAAATATTCATGTCTATTTTATTTTTTAAAGACTACATTGCTACACACAGGGTGAATGAATAACGGTCGTTATGTCATTGTGGTGATTTATTAAGTGAGCTCGCGGGAATATTGTTACCAAATGGGTCAGCGCTGTCCTGGGGGAAGGTTTAACGCAAACGTGTTATTTTCTGAAAACTCTGTGTGTAATATCGATACAAAATGATGTTTATTACTAAAACATTTGTGTTATTCACCACCATACTGAGGTAGCGGTGTTTTGGAATTGTACAGGATTAATTTCGTTTATTTTATTTTCCACTTTTTTTCTTATGTTTCCTTTTTATAAAATTTTGTTGCATTGTTAATTTTAGTATTTTTTTGTTATGACTGTGCGAGACTTACTTTCACTTTCTTTCTACTCAATATTAAAAATACCTTTCCATAAACAACCTAAGCAATAACGAGCAAACAGGTGCTATGAAAATTACATCCAAGCTTGAAACATTTTTCAAAAAAAAAACTAACAGTTAAAATGAAATTCTTACCTCATCTTTTTCCCCCAGCGAGTTGCCGTTCTCGAGGCGATATCTTCGTGCCACCGCGTCCAAGGCTCCCGGGTCACCGGACGCCGACAGCTGTGAAACAAACACTACTATTAATGACTGACACTTTTAATCATTGCCAAAGGGGTACGGACTAATGAAGTTTTAGCTTCTTGTCGAGTCACGGCGGCCCGCAGGCGTCGTTTGCTGAATATGAAAGACGCTCACGCAATATTATTATCACGGAACAATGAGTTTGTGTAATTAGCACGTTTGACAATCGGACATGAGACTGTTACTCCTATAGACGAATGGTCTCCACAATTCGCCAAACGGTTTATGCCACACTGTTTACTGAAATTTTCGTTTTCTGGGTTTTTCTGGAAATTAACACTAGTTGTTAATAAACTATTTAAACTATTATCATTATCATTCATAATCATAAGTAACTATAATAATTATGAAGTTCCTTTACCACGACCCTATATAAAGTCTTTCCAAAGTTAAGAACTTTGTGAATATCAGTAATAAGCTGGTAGTAGGTATTTAAATTTAAAGTCTTGTCTTGCTACACACCAAAACTTTAAATTAGCGCCAGATTCTATTTTTAAAATATCGTTTTCAAATATTTGTGGCCAGTATTGTCCTCAGATTGAAATGGAAAAGGTTTTAGCAGATTTAAGGTATTTTTGTAATGTCTTGGTGTGAGATTTATTTAAAACATTTTTCAACACACTTGCTCATAAAGTGGCTATAATTTCACCGCAATTAGGCACATAATGACACCTATAATCAAACTGTGACTTTTTCATTGCTATTATTCACTAGTGAGTTATAACGTTTTTTTAAAATGTTATTGGTTGAGTTGCTACGTTCATAAAAAAGTTTCGATACAAAAAAGATTGTGTTCAATAGTAAAAATAAATTAATGTGCTAAGTGCTTGCTCATTTCATGCAAATTTGAATTTAAGTAGATAATTTCAACTTGTACGTTTTTAATTTATGAAACTTTCACTCAAATAATATAACTTTTATTTTTTCTTTAATAAAGAAAACTTTTTCCTTATTTTATACGTGGCTAAAACTCTCTCACTCATTCATTTAGTCTATGGTCGATCGCCATTGTTACAGTATGACCATTTTAAGTGTGAATTTCATGGTGGTGCCACTGGTCAAGAAAAAATGCATCGCTTCGTCAAACTTAGTACATTTATTTTAGTTCCGTGTTTTCCCGCATGCACAGATAAGTTGGTCGAACTGTAGATGCGCGCGCATAGGAAAACCGATTAATTTTTCCCGCTCATGTGAAAAAAAATCAGAACTCGTTTTAACTGTTTAGATGACTTTTTAGTATTATTTTCTTCACAAGTGTGTTGAAAAACGTCGTATGATACACGTGTGTATTGATGATTACCGTCCTCGGCTTTCTTAAGACCCTCACCTGACGGCTCGGGTCTCAATGGCGCCTCAGCGGTAATCACCAACGTTACACACTTGTACCATAATGTACTATTATTTATTTTCCTTTGTACTGGGTCACAATTATCTTAAAATGGTTATTACAAAATGAAAATGACACTGATTACGCCCATCAAAAACTCGAAATCGACAAAGTTTTCACATTCTTTGGCCTCAAAAGAAAATATATATCAAAATGAATAAGTACCTTAAATAAAATATAATATTCAAGAGTAGAAAATGAATCCCGAGAGCAAATTTGTACTCCTATTTTGGTTAGTTGATCCCTGAGACTACGAAGTTCTCAAATTGGATGATAGGAATGGATAAACTCAATCATGCGGAGGAAGACTGTTTGAAACTTTCGTGAATTTGAAAATATTTGTTTTATTTTGATATACGATACTGATCGTGGCGCGTGGGTGTGAGATATGGATTTATTGAGGCTGATATAATGTGCTTTTGAATAGGTACATACAACATAATTGTATTCATCATTATTTGAATTTATCTATGATGTATCAGTAGTTTCTAGTTAAGCAGTAGGGGTAAAAAGTGATGATAACCTACTTTATTTTTGTGTTTCGATGAAAATTCAAAGCTTTCTTGTTGAAAGAATTTTTAGTTTACACAAAGCGCGGAGAATAATGAAAATAACACTACATAATTGTCGAGTGCATCAAAGGAGTATCAATGTCCATCGTTATCCCTGCTTTAAAATAAAACATAAACAAATGAGAAGCGCTGTTCCACGCTCGTGTTTACCGCTGTGCAAGCTTAATGACTCTTTGATTACACCTACATGTGCAGTAAATCAGGGCACCACGTCAACATTAAATTAAATTACGCTTTAGGCTTGATCTAAATGTGCGAATCTTGTCACAATTACGATCACTCTGTCATTAGGGCTTGAAATCGTATTATCTTGAGTGGCAGGTTTAATTTTCCTAATGTTCCTAGGATAATCTGTTCTTAAATAGTTTCCTAACATTTAGGGACAGATTCTCTAAGTCTTGACACGTCGGTCAGTTGCTGGTCGATCACAATTTTGTAATTAATCAAGACTAAAGAGAATTTCATTTGGGTTGAAGACCTGCAAAGTGAAGTAGGCGTATCAAAATCTAATAAAATCAATTTACATAAACGGCGAATGTTTGGGGCTTATCCAACTTATTCGAAATTTCTCATTCTTATGAGTATTTGATTGCGTTTCCCGAGGCAAGTCTAATGAGACGTTATGAGCAAATGAGTACCTATCTTATATGCCGTTAATCTGTAATAAAAAAAATACAAATGAAAAAACCCGTAAAACGTAAAGAAAATATTAAGTTTGTTTTTCGCTACATTAATATTTTTTTTGTGTGAACTGAGTTTATTTACGGATTATTAAATTAGAATCGAATTCATTTGTGCTTGAAATCAAAGAGCCTGCTGAAAGTACTTAATACGTATAGGTTTTTCAAGTGTCAATTTCAAGGTTTTGGTAAAATACAAGTATACCTACGTTAGAAGAGACCGAGTTTAATCTAGTTGTGGAATATTATTATTATTATTATTAAATATCACTGCGTAAAGTACCATGGCAACATTTCGTTTAATACGAAATGTAGTTTACCAGGTTTAACTATCAGACTCCGGATCTCTCGGTTAACTGCTTTCCATTCAGTTGCTGAATATAATCAACAATACAATGCCTGTCATTATTGTTGGTGGTCTAGAAACAATGAGTCTTCAGTAACGGACTTAATTAATCCATATTTTGACTAACAACAAGACAATTTAACCATTTTCGTAACTCGCTTAGTGGGTAAAGGCACGTTACGTAAGCTATAATATCGCCTATAGACTAAAAAACTAATAAAACTTCCTACTTAATTAAAATGGCTTTCCGAGTCTTGGACTGCCAAATCATTATCATAGGCCTCGAGTTCGAATCCAAGATTCGCAAAAGTTCTGATTTTTTGGAGTATCCTAAGTTACCACTTAGGACATTACTTTATTCACGATGCAAACAGGAATAGGTACTAGTCAAAAACTAAGTATCGCAATTAATGAACAACAAAAGTAGACATTTTCGCAAAGTGAATTAACCTCAGTCACTGTATGAATTTGGATGAGGGTCTTTTACGATTTCTGTTTCCTTACCGACTCATTGTTATAAGCAAAAATGAATATATCATCGTATTCCACGGAAAGTAGGCCTCGCATAAAGACGCTATAACTGCTATAACGAATGGGCCTAGGGGCGTTTGTGATCGCGGTTTTGATATATCGCACTATGGTTTAATATCCCTTCTCTATGGTACCTCGGGGTAGTGATGTTAGTACGTAATCAAAAATCATGAGGTTGTTATTGCATTATGATGTAAACATGTCAAAAAGGCTCGAATATACTACCAATTACCTACCCTGTAAGACTACACACACATCTCATTTAACCTACATTTTGTAGTAACGTTGCTGCCTCAGGCCAGCCTATACGTTCTGTTTAATGCCAAGTCAGCCTGGCAAGCAGCGCAACGCGTTACAATAATTCCCAATAACTATAAACAGACTGTACAGCTGGTAAATACGCAACAACGAACGTGACGCCATTTTCGCCAGCATTGTTCATCATAAAATGTGCATCGATACGATAACAGCGCATTTTGACAGATGATATGCGCGCGAAAATGGCGGGAACCCGTTAACAAAATTGTTTATGATCGGTTTCGGGTATCGGTTTAATATAATCTGTGAAGTGTTTATAGGATTTTCAGTTTCGAATAACGCATGCCGGATACCGGCTGAATTTCACTATGTATTTAGTTGAGAAACAAACAATGGATAATAAAAAGGGTCTGTTTTGAATATGATATACAAAAAAGATTTTCCGCCAAATTCAACAGGATCAAAAAGGTTCATCCATGCGGACAACTGGTAACAGAGTTTTTTTTATTTGATTTAATAATTTCCCTGTTGTACCCCCTCCTGCCAGTTACCCGCCTATTATTAATTTTTCGTGCAATATATCATCAGACCGGCGTTTCGATACGTCTCCTGAAAAACTGGGGCGCAACCGTCGGCCTAAATATAAGGGTCAGTTCATATTGCAAAGTCACGCGGCTTCGCGGAAAGGGCGTGACGGGGAGATACAATGTATGCACGATACGCTAAGACTGGCTTGTCACGTCGTCACGGATCATGGTGCCTTGGAAAAGTCGCATTTACTAGTAGGTACAATATCATATGCACCGTACCATACGTTTTTTTTTTACAGCGAATTCAAGAATAAGTAGCTAATCATTCTTCCGTTTTTTGATAATTTGCAGGATCGGTCTAATCAGAACTATTGGCTATTATAGTATGTCCATCATTCACGCTTAGCGCTTTTGTTATGTGGTCATTTCTGTGTAATCTATTCTTGGCAAAACAAGTGAATGTCGATGTTTGGTTAATTCAAATCGTAGTAAGTAAATCGTAGTAGTATTTAAAATAATATACCTATTCTACGCAGATGAATGTCGCGGGCAACAGCCAGTATACACATATTTTAGCTTATACCGCAACAAAAAAACAAGTTTAAGCGATTGGTTCGGCGTAGGTTGCGCGCATACCGTTATATAACTTCTCTATTACATAAGCAGAAGCACGGAAAAGAACTGAACTGAATGTCACAACGGAATTGTATCATAAAACAATATTCATAGTTTACCTTTGCATTTTGAATTGACAAATGCATAGTAGAAAAGCTTCCATCATTTATATTTCAAGGTTAGAATAGTATGATATATAATATTTTCAGATAAAGATGAAGTATCATTAGCATCTCGCATAAATACTTGTATGTTTTCATTCAATTGAAAACTGTTGAACATTTTTTTTAGATGTTTTCTAGATTGTTATTTAAAAAAAAGGTGAATAAAGCAAGAGTTAACAGGCATCTTCTGGGAACGCTCGTTCCATCATCATAGACCTCACACATCGTTTTCTATCCGGCGCGATAGACGTGAAGAGCAGGCCCAATGGTAATAAACTAGGTTAAGCCCGTTTTAAGTCAAAAAAAATCTTTTAAGTATTTTCTGAGAAACCTGAGAGTAATCAGTTCAAACATCGACTTAAATAATTAGACTTAAAGCTCCTAGCATTTAACATAAATAAAAATACCAAGCTTGCAATACGTAATGCACCAGCATCAAGTTTTGAAAACTATCAGAAGGTATCATTTTTGGTGCACCGCCTCACGTAGGCAATCCAGCACACGTACTCGTACCTGAAACTATTTCAATATTCCATTGCCGTCAAATTTCTCCTACCATAACTATCGGTATTTTATTATTTAGCTAACTTAAGTGCTTCGCTTAGCAAAGTTTGTTAATAAATCTAGATAGTAAGAGGTTCGTGAGGGCTATTTAGATACTGTTAAGTATTTTGCTGAGAGGAGAACTTTTGTTCAGAAATAGTGTCTGTTAAATATTTAATCATGTTTTTGTTAATTTATACTTTGTCGTTATACCTACTATAAAAGTTAAATTTTCTTACTAAACGCGCTTATATCTCTTTGTGGTTGTGGAAATTATAGAAATCGTTTTTATCAAAAACGTCACATACAACGGCTCTACCTGAATTCACTGAAATATATTTACGTGTTAAAATTTTAGACACTTTTAGCAAAGCTACGTCGACCTACATCTCATAAATCCTCGTGTACAACCTCAAAATTTGAAGAATGTTTTATCCTTTCATTCTGTATAAAATAATAAAATAAAATAATAATAATATTCCACAACTATCACACAACGCCATCTAGTCCCAAGCTAAGCAGAGCTTGTGTTATGGGTACTAGACAACTGATAAACATACTTATATATTTCTAAATACATACATATTATAGATAATATAATAATAAAAATAAGGGATTTTCCACGACTTTCCCCGTGCTTGGTTAGGGTTGTTATGAAAAAACTTATGTAGCTAGTATAACATAATTAGTTCGTAGAATTTGCTGATTTCAAGAGACGTGTAAAAGTATTTGTAAAAAAAACTTATTAGCAAAATAAACATCATTTATCTCGTAACGGGAGTTCGAACATATTTTTACGATTCATTGAACGAGATAATTGCAAATAAGTAGAATTGAATATCGAGTGTATTTACTTCTCGGAGATATATTCCTACATTATTAACGCAAGGACTCAAACAGAGTTTTAAAATTGTTGGAACTACCTTATTTATTATACTAAGAGCGCACAAAAATGTTGAACACACAGCCCCGGTGGTGTAGTGGACAAATAGGATAGTTGACAGAAAAAAATCTAAGTAATCCGTCAGAACCGTCAGAAAAATAAAAAATATGTATTCAATATTTTTTATATATCTGTTAAAAATATTGAATATATATTTTTTATTTTTTCACATAAAAAAATGAAGACGATACAGTGCTTCGAAAAGTCGTGAGACGTCACAGTTTGGTACCTTATTTACCAGGGAGTGACGTCACAAGCCCCCACTCTTAATGTTTGATACGTTTTCTTTTCGTAATTTTTTATTCATTTGATAAAACAAAAAACACGAATCTAATATTGTTTGGTATTTATCAGACGGACTAAACATAATCATATTTTTTTTTACTCAGGAAACATCTCTGACCACTAGACCAACGAGGCAGTTGTGTAAGAGAGTAATAAGATTTTCGGATCAAAACCACAAATCATGTTATTTAATCTCATTTTGTTTGCGAGAACGATATTGGTTTTACCTATTTCAATATTAATTTCAGAAAGCGTGTCGCTAACACTTTAGTTGTTTTGTTTTGAAAGTTCCCATCGTATTGTTCGATCAACAAAATAATTGCGGTTTGTTTGTTTGTTTGAAATTCCTGTTAGGTTTTGTGCTCACTTTGTAGAAATGCTGAACGTGATTTTCAGACGAAATATAATAATAGTTACATGATCCGGTAGCTAAATACGTAAAGGGTACCACAATTTCCTTGAGAACGAACTAGGAGTCACTAGGGTGCGATCCCCGAATGGCACAAATATTTGTACGGCTTACAAGTAGTTGTCCCAAGCCTGGCTGTTGGGATATGTGAGTTTAAATGTTTATTTAATGTACTCACGATACAGAAGAAATCACAAGTATGGAGCAAGCTTTTTTAAATAAATTCCAAAATCCTCAAAACGGTAAGACAGAAGTGTAACCCCATATATCACCAGTATACGAGTATTGTAGTCGCACGTGTTACCCTTTTTTTGTAATTGGGATAGGAGCAAGAGATGATGATGATGCCAGTGCCATTACAATAAAATACTAAATTAACCCAAAATAAAACTTTCCTTCACTAAGAATAGAGTAATAAAGGGTATGCGTAGCATGTCTGCTACGGCGTAGCAACTTCGCTACGATTTCGTAGCATGTTACCGATCCCATTTAATTTTTTTTTTTTTAAACGTTGGACCACACTAGGAATTTCTCCTGTATCGTGGGTGCGTTCACAAACATTTAAACTCACATACACAAACACACCCAGACCCGAAACAACTATCTGTAGGTCATACAAATATTTGTTCCGTGCGGGGATCGAACCCGCGACACCCAGCGCAGCAGTCCAATCTCTCAGCCACTGCGCCAACCGTGCCGTCGATAAAATAACTAGAATTATATTAAGGCATTTCTTTTGCAATGTCACACAAATGTTCGATTTCCGGAATTTGATTAACCTTTGCGCGGGTTTGATAACCGAAACGAAATTCAAAAGGTCAAAGCTAAATGCAAACTACGTGGAGGGCGCCCGTGTCGCTAAATAAAAGTTGATAAACATATAGTTTCAATTTTCCTGGTTCAAAGAACAGTAGAACCTCTTTTGTTCAAGTTATGAAGGTTTCCGATAAAGGTAGTGTCGATTTCTTTGTCACAAAAGAAATTGAAGCCGATATTGCTTATTTGTTTGCTCAATTGCGAAACAGTAACTCACACAAGAGGAAGTCTGAAAGTGGTGCCGGTGACTCAGAAGTTGTGTGGAAATCAGTTGTCGTGGTACAGGCATGTAGGTAATGCGGAGGATGAGGAAAATGTCGTGAGGAAGGTTTTGAATATGAAGGGTATAAGGACGACCAAAAAAAAAATGGACGGACTGTGTTAAGAATGATATGGTAAGAAAGGTGTCTCAAAAGAAACAGAGAAGAAGAGGAGAAACAGAGAAGTATGGTAGAAGAAGACATGCTATACGCCGACCCCAAATGAATTGGGATAAGGGCAAGAGAATGGTGAATTGCGAAACAATGATGAAATAAGCTTAATTTTGTTAAAGTGATTGCAATTTATAATAAGCTTAATTTTGTTATAAATTGCAATCACTTTTCATTTTAAAAGTATGTTTTGTAGTGATTAAGGGTACAGCTCATTGGGGCGTGAAATTAACTTTAAAATGTGGCGTGGGTGTGGATGTGCACACGCTTCATTGATATTATTAGTGGTGGTAATTTTGTTGAATAGGCGTATAATAACAAGCTATTTATCGCGACTAGTGAATATAAACATTATGTCAAAAGCATAAAACAGTAGGGATGGTTGGATAGTAAAATAAAAATAAAGACAGTGATTTTACTAAACATTATAGTTTGCCAAGCTTTTCTCAACTATGTTGGAGTTGGCCTCCAGTGTAACCGAATGCAGCTGAATACCAGGATTTTAAATGGAGCGACTTTTTTTTTTATTATAAATGGGCTTGCTCTTGACTTCAATCTTGCCCTAAGGGCAGAGATGATGTCGACGATGGAACGAGCTTACCCAGTAGAAGCCTGTTTACTCGCGACTTAAACAGATTAGGGTTATATGAACTCGGAAAAACCGACGCAGGCAGGGAATTCCACTCCTTCGACTTCGACTTCGAATTCGACTTCGAATTCGACTGCTAATCAAACCTCCACACCCCTTAGAAAGACTGGTTCTCTAACTTTCTGAACACTGGTGAACTTTCTGTACGACTGTCAAAGATCTAGAATTGACAGACGGGACCAACGACTTAACGTTTTTTCCCAGGCACAGAGGAAACTCGGTATGTAATTAGTGGTCACCCATCCAAGGACCAACCCAGGCTAGTGCGGCTTAACTTGAGGATAGACCTAGGTAACTGTTATTATTTAACCACGGCCTCCTCAGGGATATTGCTTACCATAATTTAAAAATGTTCAAATTGAAAATAGAATGTGTGTCGGTTGCAGATATTTCTGTGACTGACATGTAATACATTTTGTTCATTTTAATTTCCAGTTTAACAGTAATATTTACATTTTATAAAAACCTAAGAAATATTTACGGTGTAAGTAATATCATATCATCATCGCCAGCCTATATTGTTCCCACTGCAGGGACTCAGGCCTCTTCTCTAGGAGAGGGATGGGCTATAATCCACAAGGCGGGCCCAGTGCGGGTTTGTAGATGTCACATGTCTTCGAATTTGGTTCTAAGACATGCTGGTTTCCTCACGATGTTTTCCTTCACGGTTTTGAGAGCAGTGGTGATGAAATAAATTACATAAAGAAATGCGCCTGCCTGGGTTCGAGTTCGAACCCACGACTTATACTGTTCATTAGTTGGGGCCGCCACCAATATCGCGGAGTTCAACGTTCCTTTCTAAATGTTAATTAAGTTCGTACTTTTAATAATGATCTAAGGATTAGGCTGGCGAATTACCTAGATTGCAAGCTGCTAGCCACCTTAGGCTTTAGAACATGAGGGGGCCCGCAAGGGCCGACGCCCGTCGGGGCCGCGGATTTTTGTACTAGATGACGTGGCCTCGGCGCAAGGGCAAAGAAGGAACATGGGTTCGGTTTTTAGTTAGTAGAAGTCTGACACTCCCCTTCGCTCTGCCCAAGAGCGGGGGGGGGGGGGGTCATTCGATAATTTTCCACCCACCAAAAAAAAAAAAAGGCTTTTGAACATAGCAGTACTTAGTTGATAGGGTTTAATGAGGGATAGAATGGAAAGTACTGATGCATGATGGAATGAGAGACCTACAGTTGTGTGTTTAAAAAAAAAAAAAAAAAAACGCAGATCTGGTCGGCAGACCTGAGTTTCTAACAGTGCAATACTCGATTCATATACCATAACATTACACCTGTAATTCCCAGACGGTTAGGCAGAGGTAGGTATACCGATTAGTACACGTAGGTATATTTTGCGCGTTATGTTAAGTTTAAGTTTCATGTTATTAGGAGCGAGCCTATTGCCATCAACCGGACACTGCCTCCTTGACTACTGAGAAATTTGTGAAAGAATAACCCAATATCACTTTGCCCGAATCTTAAAACTTTTCTGGTATGATTATACATATATATAAAATCCATACCTCGCATTATTTTAAAAGCCACACTTTTCTGAATCCTATATAAATAATCAAGGTCCATAAAATCAATTAGTAAGCAAAAGTAATTATGATGCTTAATTACATTGTAGTCAAAGTTCGAAACTATTAAGTTCTCTTTGAGCGCAGCGCAAGCAATAAAACAATGAGTGCTAGTTGGTACTCCGGAAAATGATTTCCTTTGATAAAACTCTTACAGGTACCCGTGAATAGAGAAAAGCTAAGGCATGTCCCTAGCTTTTTTCTATTTCAATGAAAGCTACGACTCATTAAGTGAATTCATGAACTATCATTGGTAACTAATACATCATCGTTATTTATTTAATACTAGCTGACCCACGCAACTTCGTCTGCGTCACATAAATATAGCTTATAACCTTTCTCGATATAATTATCGTCTATCCGACATAAATTAAGCTAAATCGTAACAAACAAAAAATCTTATCTTTCTACTTTATTATAATAGTTTAGATGGTTTAGATTATCTTAGATTATATTAAAGTGTGAATTACTATAGTTATCTCTTACTGTTAAATACATATACGATAACACTCTGTACTTGTAAACATTATGATGCAGTAAATATTGAATTTGAATTTCCCGGAAAGAATCTCCCTACATTGCGACGCGCGAATTATTTTGCCGCGCGGATATTTTTACATTGCGATATCTTCTAAGATATTTGTTTAAACTGTTTAGAGTAAAGGGCACAAATATTCTATATTAAATTTTCCTTCTAACAAACACATTTATTTAGATATAGATTAATACCATATGGGTTAAATAAGCTTCGTAAAAAATAATTATTTTTAACCTAACAGTTTAATAGTAATAAAAGGTTACAGTGAGTCAATCTTAAAAGATAGATACATGCCGTCGCGGACTTTATTTTAGAAATTTTAAAGAGGAACAATTCCTTCATACATGATATTTGCGTAACTTAAACCGTTTTCGCAGCGCACGCAGCGGAAGCTCTCAAAAAGGAAATACCTTTTCCCGTTTTTGTAACATTTTTCATTTATGCTCGCTCCTATTAGCCGTAGTGTGATGTTATATAGCCTATAGCCTTCCTCGATAAATGGACTATCCAACACAAAAAGATTTTTTCAATTCCAACCAGCAGTTCCTGAGTTTACCGCGTTCAAACAAACAAACAAACAAACAAACTCTTCAGCTTTATAATATTAGTATAGATTATAAATGCGAAAGTAACTCTGTGAAAAGTGGGTTGTAAGGGGTTGAAAGAGCCCGTCGGGGGTGCGGAATTTTAACAAGTTATCGCGGCCTCAACATAAAGGGCTAAGAAGCAACATTTTTTACCATCGTCCTTATTTTGGTGGTCTGAATGATTTCTGAAATTTTGTCCACCTATTTTAATGGGACCTTATTTAAGAGCTTATGGTACCTCAAACGCGAGTTTTATAATGCGTAAAAGTATACGATTCACTGCAGTAATCAACATCAGAAAAATATATGATATTCTTCAGGATATATGCTAGTGCCATAGTGTTGTGAAAACATAATACTAACAACTAACTTTGCTCGATAGAAAAAAATCGCGAAGATACCCTATAAAAATTTCTCTTAACGAGTAAAAACCATACTAAAATACATGTCATCGTTCTGATTTTTTTGCCAAATAATTCAAGCAACATACTAAAGTCATAGTGTTTTACTTTTTTAGTCCAATCAATAGTTTTTTTGTAAATTGCAAAATACCACTAATTTCGCACTATTCGGCCGCAGCGAAAGACGTAACAACCGCTTTGTAGTGCAAGCTGATTAGAACTTTATTCTAACAGTATTTCAAGCGAAGTTTGAACCACCACAAATAGGGTTGCGAATCTGAGGTAGCATACGCTCTTAATACTGATTAGAATAAAAAGAAATCTAAACAAAAAATATATGACTTTGAATAATAGTGTAAAAGATGGTTATGTTGAGAAAATATATAGTCCAAGATCCCAGGGCCGCCAGACGTCACGTATTTTCTGACGAAGGAAATGTGGGCGATTGAGTAGTGTTAGTATGAGCTAAGAACACACTACTACCAGCTAGCTTGCTTGGACGGCCAATTTTCAGGTATCAGGTCACCAAGGTACATACAAAAATTACTTACTTCACGTATTTTCTCCAAGCTGATTTTTACTTAAATTTTAGGCAATATCCTTAAAAATAAATCGCAAATACTCCCAGACACTTTCCGTCGGCCGTATTGCTTAACAGACGCTTTAAAGAATACATAAACTCCTAATGTTTTAATACTTAAAGCTAATTGATCGGGTTATTGCCATGCTATATTGGGCAGGCGCTCCAACATGCACCCGAGTGGTCATAGCAACGTTTTCAACAAAATTCTGAAGACACAGGCAATGGACAGATCCTGATGAATGCCCACCGAATGAGTCCAGTGGAGGTCTGTATGTCAGCCACACGAGCGATGCCATGCGTTCTCAGGTAAACAGTCACAATACGTTTAAGTCTAAACTTTTTGGGAACTTTAAAGCGTCCGATAGGCAAAACGGCCGCTAGAAAGTGTCTGGGAGTGTTGGCAACTTATTTTTAAGGATATTGCCTACAATACCTATACGTAAAAATCAGCTGTCAGAAAATACGTGAAGTTAGTAATGTTTTTATGTACCTTGATAGCCTGATACCTGAAAATTGACCGTCTAAGCAAGCTAGCTGGTAGTCGTGCGTTCTTAGTTCATACTGACACTACTCAATCGTCCACATTTCCTTCGTCAGAAAATACGTGACGTCTGGCGGCCCTGGGATCTTACTCTAATAGGAAAACAAATTTAAGTATAATAGATGTTTATTGCTACTGACATTATGAAGTTGAATGCTTCGGAATATGAACATTAGAGACAGAGTAGTTAGGAATTGTGATTGTTAGGATCAAAAATGTTAGGAAGAACATTTTCGGATTTCCAATTATCGGAGTTGAAAATTTAGGTGAACTTTGGCGCACCCACTATTTAGCATAACACGAATGTGTGGTGCCTGTACAGGCTTTCAATTCTTCAAGTATCAAAAACATTTATTCCACAACACAGTTCCAATATTCCATCGAGTTTATATTTATAAAATGGTAACCCAATTAGTCAGTTGTATGCCTTCAAAGAAAAAATACGTATAGAAAATCCCTGGGCACTTACCTACCTATTAATCAAACGCATTGCGACTAAGCGACCCGATTATATAGAACATTTATAAACTCATGAACATAATTATTAATTACTAGCTGTGCCCGCGACTTCGTTCGCGTTATTGTCGAAAACTAGCGTCGCTTAGACAAAAGTACATTAAATCATTGCCCTGGGTTAACTTAGGTACTGACGCTGTAGAAAATAAGAAGAGGGTAATGCAAAGCACTGACAATGTCTAATACTAAAGTTTAGATGGATGGATGTTTGTTAATCAACCACGTTAGAACGGCCGAACGGATCTTGATGAAATTTGAAACAGAGTAGAAGACTGACACTCCCTTCCGCTCTGCCCAGAGCGGGAGGGGTTCAACTGACTAAAAACCACCCATGTTCCTTCTTAGCCCTGGTGCCGAGGGCGCGGTATCTCTTTCGAAGAACCCGCAGCCCCGACGGGACCCTCAGCCCCGACAGGACCCGCAGCCCTGACGGATGGTTTAGGTATCCTGACTTGAGTCTAATAAAATTTGCAATTTATAGCTTAATATTTCACAAACGAATCCCTAAATCGATAAAGTGTTTGAGCAAACTCACTATCCTTTTCAAAAACCTATCTAACGACACCCCACACTATGGGCTGTGTATGTATCCTAAAAAAAAATAATTTTGCGGGATTTTATTTTACGGCGTAACTCATCTGTATATTCATGTTAAATTACAGCTTCCTAGTACTAAGAGTCCCTGAGCAATAGTGCGGACGGACGGACAGACAGACAGACGGACATGACGAAACTATAAGGGTTCCTTGTTGACTACGGAACCCAACTATATACTGTGTAAATGATGTGGTTGTTTTATTTGATGACTATTCACGGAACATAGTTTTACTTAACACCGCGGTTCAGAAAATGGCATCAAATGAACAACGCCATCTATCGAAGACGAAGATAAACTGCTAAAATTGAATGCATGGAAAGTGATCAATCACACTACCTATAGGGTTTAGACTATGTAGACTTTGAAAGCAGCGTTATATAGACTACCTACCTACAGAGTACCTTTAGCTATCATACCTTTTTTAAAGTTATCTTCTGAAGGCATTTATTAATAAGTACCATATTCTTTTAATAGATGTCGTTGCATGTCTCATTCTTGATCATAATAATAAAGTTCTTCTTGAAAACTATAAATTCAAATATTTTTTGATAGAGAGCACCGATTACGATGAAACAAAGACTAAGTAATACCCCAAGATACGCACAATACTTATGTATAAAAGTTACCTACATTAGTTTCGTAAATTTTACGTGATGCTTAGTCAATTATCTGTTTGTCTATTTGACAAACAGATAAACAGACAAAAATTCCAAATATGCTGGAAATGAGTTCTGTTGGTTATACTATAACACCCAGACAATTCCTTTTTTAAATATTTTCAATGTACAAAAATATTTTTTCTACAAATTTTTTATATGTATAGATATAGAAGATATAGATATAGATAGATATAGATTATCGAAGCGCAAGGCTTCAGTCGTACTAATTACCACATAGTTCTAGTGTTACATAAATTAGTTTTAGTGTAATTAGCTGCTTTAATTATGACGTTTAAATCAACATATATTAGGTTTTTATTTCGTTGGTATTGACTTACATTATGTATAATGTGTACCTTTGTTGAGTAGTATGACAAAAAAATGTTAATAAAATCTGCTGCTGATTGTAAACAATTATTTTTTTAACATAGGTCTCTAATAACGTCTGACAAACGACAACGCTATGACAAGCCTATTGAAAATACTGGAAATACTGATTTCCTGGCTGTCCTCACCTTTGTCTTGCCTTACTTTCATCTTAAATTCTATGAAAAAATTGGACATGGATTCGCCATGAAATTAATTAATGTCTACATATGTATATCATACTCTTCAATCGCAAACCATTCATCTTTTATGCTCACGTAGCTGTTACCAGCCACCATGCATTGGTTCTTTAACCTCAGGCTGAGGGCCTCAGGCTGGGCGTTCTAGCGTAAGGTTCAACGTTGTTGTTCCCTTTATTACTCTTCCTGATATCTTCTATATATAAAATTCTATATATATAAAAGGCAAAGCTGATTGACTGAGGATCAACGCACAGGCCAAACCCTTAGAGCTAGAGACTTAAAATTTCGCACACATATTCCTCTTACGACGTAGGCATCCACTAAGGAAGGATCTTTCAAAATTCAACCCCGAAGGGGGTGAAATAGGCGACGAAAGTTTGCATGGAAAATCGTCATTTCTGATATTTCCGACATCCACGCGGGCGAAGCTGCGGGCAAAAGCTAGTTCACTAATATTTGCCAAAAACACTATACAATTGATGTACCAGGTCAACCTAGATTTTCCAGGTGCAATGTAAACCGTACGAGTGTTTACAAACTGTTCGTTGTAAGTTTGTTCATTGAAGTAAAATGTTGGTCGTGTTCTTTACACATTGTGAACACACAGTGTGGACACAATGACCGGAGAGTCAATAGTCAATACCACTTGATTTTGACTAGGTCTGCTATATAAGACGCGGACGGTAGAAAGCTTCCTCATTTTGTCTTATACAGTAAACTCTTTTGTAAGCATAACATCACGTCATGTAATCCCCGAAAGGGTTAGGCAAATGTGTACCTAATAGTACACCAATTTCACCAGTTACGTTAAAATTCCATGTAATAGGGGACGAGCCTATTACCATCAACCGAGCACAAATCCAGAGTCCGTGGCTGCTACTTAGACATTCCTGATGGAAACCCAACAACTCTTTGCCAGACCCGGGATCGAACCCAGGACGAGGAGAGCAGTCTCGCTGCATGGCAACCACTAGACCAAGTAGGTAGTCTCTTTCGTTAGGTAGCTGATTAATTTGAGATCCCCTTCGTGAAAGCTCTTACATAGTTAAGTAGATAGAAAATGATACCAAAGACCACTTTTTAGAAACTTAATACGAAACCCCAAAATTTTCCTTTCCCAAGGCAATTCAGTGGTTAAATAGCTATTTTTTGGAAAATAAACGTAGTAATATTATGCCACTAATAGCCCTTGTTTACCGAACCAATAATTAAATTTAATTAACCCTGTTATTATTATTAGTAAGTAAAGTCATTGGAGTGGTACTAATGACGTCACTAGAGCTCTTCATTGCCGTATGACATGATGGTTCGATTGTTTCATACGCTCCGATGACTTGTCAGAGTAATTGACTAATTAGTTCTGGGTATCGATGTGATTTCTAGCGATCAGGTCGATCGGATCGGGATTCTTGGAAATTAGCTTTAATTAATGGCACAGGTTTGTCAATTTAGTAACGTTAATTTGTTTATCTACCTGGTTTACGCCAAAGGGTCAGGTAGTATCCCGTCGGGGCTGTGGGTTGTTCGAAAGAGATATCGAAACAAAGGGCTAAGAAGGAACATGGGTGGTTTTCCTCCGCCATTTGTCGCCACATTGACTATGTCAGCAGTGGACGTCTTTCGACTGAAATGATGATAATGATAGTTGTATCCAGTTAGTCTGGAAGCCGGCCTCAATATAGTTGGGAATAAGCTAGGCAGATGATGATCATGTAGTATAATTTAAATTCATTACTGCTATAGCAATAGATGAATTAAAGCTCTTCTCTAGATTTATTAGTAGTAGTGGCTGCTACGTGGTTACATTCCGGTTTAATTTTTTTTGCTGTAGGTACATGCAATAAACATACCACCGGAACGTTTCTTAGATCTGTGGAAAATTAAGAAATACTGTTCCATTCCATGAATCTTAATTACAAAAAAGGTTACTCGAATATGTCATTAATTTAAACATTTTACTCTTTTGATGTTTGTATTCCTTGTAAGTATTACTTCAAAGCATTTTCAAGGAAGTCAACAAAGCGTTAAAAGCTTCAAGTCTCGAGTTCAACGTAATCGTATCAAGGTCTGCGAGAGGTTTCATGTTCCCGTGGTTCGAACTGTTTCTCTAGTATGGACTTGAACCTATGTATGTACATAGGTTTCCCCTACACGCGGGAGGCTTCCGTTCTCTCAGGGTACGTAATGAAAAGAAGAAGCGGTACTCTCGTACAGGTCTAGTACAGGAGTCACAAAATTTTGTAACCAGTTTCTTATGTAATTAAGATTATTGGTACTGGATAAAAAACCTACCGAATCCTAACTAAAACGACCGTCGCGCGTCGAGTACGTATTGTTCGCTGAATCAAAACGCATGGTAGCTTTTACAGGTGCCACCTTCCAGTTTTCAGAACAATTAATATAATATGAACACGAGCTTTGCGTTGAACTGACCGTATTGGGACTCGGGTTTAGAGATAGTGTACAATGTTGCCAACGTCTCAGTTTTTTTTTAACGTTATCAAGCCTAATAGCATAATCAGCCTGTGTTGTTCATACGGTTGGGTTGAGAGGGAATGGGCCAAGCGTAGCTGATAATATATTTCAATGTTTCCCTTGAAACATTCGTTTTCGTATCATCATCATCATCATTTCAGCCGAAAGACGTCCACTGCTGGACATAGGCCTCCCCTAAGTGTAATTTTTGCTTAGGGGGGGTTTGCCATAATCGCCACGCTTGGCAGGCGGGCTGGTGATCGCAGTACGGTCGATACAAAAAGCACAGAGAACGCTGCTGCCCATTCTCTGGTACATCCCTTAGTCGCCTCTTACGACACCCACGGGAAGATAGGGGATGGTGCTATTCTTTGCGTCCGACACCATACGGAACCACCATTCGTTTTCGTATAAATAATACAATTCTTAGAAGAAAAATTGCTTTAAAAGAAAATGTTTTTCCAAACAGCAACAGGAAAGCGAAAACGAGGAAAATTACCCTTTGGATTGACGAATTGACGTCACGGAAATTGGCTTCTGGTGACTGAATGCTGAATGTGGGTAAGTATGTCACTCCTCACTATCAAGAGAATACATTTTGTGTTGTGTGCAAAGTATAAGTACAGTCACAAGCAATGAAATGTTAACACTTACCAAAAAGTAAAAGCTGTTTTCGGTGAAATAAACAACGGTTTCTACTTTGAGATAAAACTTACTTTGTAAAAGTATGACTTCCAAAATGCCATGTTTGTGAAAACGTTAAAAATCAACTACGTGTATACATTTTTCATTGCTCTTGCTAAACCGCACACTACTAGTAGAGAAATACCTTATTTGACGTGTTACAAATATCCTTTATAGAACTGATCAACTGATCGCGTCAATTTGTATGGGAAGCCAATTTTGTTTATAATAAAATGTCGTAGAAAAAAGTTTTTCAATGTGAGGTGAAGAGGTAGGTACCTGTAAGAAGTTGTTAGTGTTTTTTCAATAAACCTGTGTATGAAATATCTCATAATATTATGTTATCATTAACACTCAAAACAAACAGTAAACATGAAAAATATCCCGTTTTCAGTTTCATACTTATAATAACTTATAAATGTTATTTCATTACCTTGGCATTCAAGCATTACTTGAGTTTCTACCTATTTCATGGCGCTCCACAGTGCTCATTAAACCCCTGCCCTTATTTAGGTACTTCGGTATCATTAGGGCACAACCCAACTAGTGCTGACCCTTCCCTAATAGGGCTCGTCAAGTGGAAGGAACTGGGCTATAACATTTTAGAGGTAAGTATGAATTTGTAGAGTCTGTCTGTGATTTTGGCTGCTTACAAGTAAGCTTATTAAGTATACGTCTAGGACTTATTATTAATAGTTAAGTATTTTATATATTTTCCCAAAAAAACATGGCCAGAGATCGCACATGATAGAAAGGTATGGAAAGAGAAAGGGTAGGCCTTTGCTCAGCAGTGGGACACAATGTAGGCTAGTAAAAAAAAAATAGATATTATTCTTAATTTAAGGTAAAACAATAAACGGTTTTGTGTGCTGTGCAAAGCGTCTCTACCTACAGAGCAAATATCTTTTGATGACTTTCTAAACAAACATTCAGTCACTTCGTTAACTTATCATGGCAAAAAAGCCAAATCAAAGAAAAACCAAAATTCCACAACAGCCCAGAAAAAGAGATGAATTAAATTCGTCACTACATAAGCTTATAAAATCCACATCAACGTGCCGTCAACATCAAAACCACTCACGAGATAAAACCGAGGGCTGCCTTTTATGTCGCCGTATTTCAAACTCAATAGTTGTTTGTATGTCATGTCATACCTATTTATTTGTTTATCTGTCCCTTCAGGCACACTGCTGGCTTTTCATGTTTATATCTCAGAAAAAATGAGATACCAAGAATTCGGGATGCCCTGTCCAAAAAATATTTTAAGAAGAATTTATTTATTGTTCGTAATTCTGCCTCCGTAAAATTACTGCGAAGGCTTTTGAGTATTTGTTAAACAGATTCCTTAAAAAATTGACGTTAAAAGAGATGTGAAATTCATTTTATTAATTCCACTTAAAACAGACAGAGGTAGTGTTCACAGTAGCGAATAATTGAATTATCAGCGGTTTCGAAATCCTGAAACGGTTACGTGGAAATTGGAATATTCCACAAAATTTTACTGGTGGCGTATTTATTTTGATCAATTATTAAACTCGTTAATACGATTTCCCATTATCACCAATTTAGTTTTGAAGATCGGTGAAGACCCTTATGAGGTTCAACTCGTAATTACTTTGAAGACCTTTAAAGCCTGGGTCAGAGCTACGCGTTGGCTTTATTAACGCAATAAAACTTAACACAAAAGCAAAAGTGTCTATTCACTATAACGCGGGACAAGTGGGAACAATGAGCCATTGTCAGCAGTTATCACACAACAATGGCTGTAGAATTGATACAGCCCTTTGAGCTGAATCATCGCGCTAACGATTTATATTTAACGTAACGTGCTTCAAAGAGCTCAGCTGTCCTTAACCTTGTATGTCAAGCGAGCTTTAAGTTATCTACGGTACCTAGGTAGTAATTGTTACATGTAGTCTGTCGCCTGTAAGTCTAACAGCGGCTCTCAAGAAGAGATACCCATTCTTATTTCTACATCTTTTAAACTAATATAAATATTTTGAAGCATTTACTATGTAAGGAAGTCGACCCTGAAACATGCAGCTAAAATTATCTCTGTACTGTTACCGATGATGTCTCGGATGTGGCGAAGTTCTAGGGCTAACAAAATATAAATTCTGTCGTGCCAGCGAGACCAATAAGAAGACCACCAACGTCCAACACAAATATTTCGATAGCTGCAATTGATTTTCACATTGGCATGTGATCGAAGCTATCATTGTAAACTCAAGTCGCTTTTGTACCGTGTACGTGTGTGTTCGCATTTCGTATATTCATTACAAAGAGAGCTGAAAATGCGCAGTTTTATTTATTTTGCTTCGGCTTTTCGCACTGAAGTTTAATTTGAATACTCATCTGATAAACAAAAGGCTTTGTGATTTGAGCTTTTTGAGATCGCATAATTTTAAATTTAAATGATCAAAGTTGCCTCTTCGTGCAATATTGGAGGATTAATATAAATGACATACAGTGAGAAAACTAATATTTAGGCTCTCTTTCGAGTTTGTTAACTGGATTAGGGTTTTTTAAAAGGGTCCGAACAGTACGTATCGGACAGCTCTGTCGTTTGTTTTAGGTTAGTTGACAAAAAAAAAACTAATTAGTCCGTCAGATAAATTTCTAAAAAATATTGAACACGTATTTATTATTTTTGAAGACAATACATTGCTTCGAAAAGTCGTGAAACGTCACAGGTTGGTCCATTTTTACCAGACTATGACGTCAAAAGCCCCCTCTCCATGGTCTTTGACAAGCTTTATTTTCGTAATTTTTTATTAATTTGATAAAACAAAAAACACGTATCCAATATTTTTCGATAATCTAACTACCGGACTAAACAGAATCATATATTTTTTAGTCAGTCAACTACCCTATTGTGCTTGACGAGCAAGAGAGGAGGATACTCGCATTCCTTGCGAGATGAGTCGAAAATCCAGCACCGAGCCACCGCCACCATTGGGCCATCGTTGACAATTTGACACAATGGGTGCGAGTGGACTAAATCCCACATTTTAGGCGGTGTTCGGATCAGTTTGTTCATAGCTTTACATGAACACAATTTTGTAAACCAAAAGAACAATAAAATAATTTCATTTCATCAACAGCTGCGTTGGCGTGATATTATCAATCGTGTCACAGCGGTTTTCATTATTACATTGGAATGATTGTCATTAAGCTTATTGTTTTCAGGCATTCATTTGATTACAAATTAATAAATAATTAATTTATGACCTAGAACAACGGTTAATAATAAAGAACTCAATTTAAATTTTATTACGTAAGGCAAACGGAAACGGTAAGGTTTTCTTCCTAATTCTTGTAATAAACTCTTTTCGTTATTAAGACCAACATTTTATAACCTTTTATGAAGCAAGAGCTAAATTTAATAAAAACAGGTAGCAAGCTATTCTTAATACCGTTCGCTCTTACCTAAAAATATATCTATGTTTATAAAAAAGGCACACGCTTTAATATTCCTGTAACAAAGAAAGTGTATGGTAGCTTGTAATTAGAAACTAAATATAACTAACGTGTGGGGTGGCCCATAAACAAATTGATTTATTTTTATTAAGAGCCCCCATTATGTTTTGTTACATATGGGGCTACCGCCTTTAAAGTGTTCCTGTTCTAAATTTTCAATATTGTTGAAACATTAATGCATGGTTAAGAGGGAACAGGGGCTGCCATTCTTCATACAAATATATTCCACTTTTATCTTCCTGAATAATGCCTCTACTAGAGCCATCGTTTTTTTCCCAGAAAATCAAGGTGCTGTAGCTGCAAAGCTGTAAATGCATCCCAGTATTTTTTCAGTAACTAATAAGTAATGAAAATATGATAAAAATGTCCCATTTTTACGACCGTGGTTAGAGATCTTCTAGACAAGTTCGAAAAGTTTTTAACAGAAAAGTAATTGATTGGATCCTAGACATACTTTGTTAAAAATTTGAATGTCAAAAATTAGAACCGTTTCAGTTTTCGAGGAGGAAAAACGGGTTTATAAGAAGCGTCGATTTCGTATTTTTTTTTGTCATATAATCAGTATCTCTCAGTCTACGCGAGCTACGGCGTGATGCAGCGCGACGGCAATAGTGTCTTTAAATACCTATTTTTAATGGGTGTTAATTAACTGGTTAGCATAATATTCGTATTTTGCTCAGCAGAAAAATATATTCTGTCAGCAGAAATAGCTAATTGGTCGGCAACTCATGGCCAGCAAACATTTCAAAATCAATCACCAATGTATGTCATTCTGGATGGCTGTTATTATTTTTTGTACAGCATATTAACTATACAAGCTGCAATGAGTTGCTCCTGTTAAATAAAATTTTGGTAAGCAATCAATTGGAAAAAAAAATCATTTTGAGCAGTATATAACTACCGGAATGCTGTAATATTGTGACCAATTTCGATGTAGCGCTCGCCGGCCGCTGCCGCAGCACCGCTCGCTTCGCTCGCTTGGCTCTCGCGTAGTTGGTCACAGTTCTAACCTAACCTAACCTCCCACTTTTAACGTACATTGCCGATTTTTGCAATCCAATTAGGTATTTTGCTCACCTTGTTTTAAATCTGCATACCGATCAAACAAACTGCTTATAGATTGTTTTCTCTGCTGATCGATCATGAAATCTTGCTGACCAATTAGTTATTTTGCCGACCAAGTAGTTATTTTGCGGACTCAATGTTTATTATGCAAACTCATGTTATTGTAAGCTGCCTATTTATGATTTCATTTTTGACCATTTTCAAAATTATTTGCGGAACAAGGATTGCTGCCAGATTTTTTTAATTGCAAACAAAATCTTTATATGCCGACCAAATTAATTAAAAGCTGTTTTTTTGGCTCACCAAATTTTATAATTGCTGAAGCAATTAATTACTTCCCATTTTTAATTCCTCGTAGATCCTGCGCCCTCTTAACTGTTTCCGCTGTTGGATCTTCAACTTACGGTGCTGAGCCTAGATTTCAAAATCCAACAACGTGCTTTAATTAGGCACTCATTCAGGTTTGCCCTGGTGTTAGTGGAAACGAGTATATAAGCATGTCTGAGCTTAAATATTCACTAGAATTCAGGTTGTTTTATGAAAAACTTTGTTCGTAGTAGTTTCATGAACTGGGAGTGCAAGCATGTGTTGAGAAGTACTCCTTATTGCATGTGTTCAGGTAGACAAGCTGGAGTCAGAACAATAGGACTCCCCCGAATGAAATTCAGTTCAACGTATCTTATAAGTTTTAATCATCTTTGAGTCTGTTGACGAGATTCTAGGAAAACTCTCCCTATTAAATGATAAAACTGCTTTTACTCTACCCGTGACTTTGTTCGCGCGATATCTTTATTTTATTATAAATCATATCATACTGCACTGCTGGTTCTGCAAAAGAATAGCTTACAAACTTTACCTCTCAATACATGTGTAACATTACTTATTTACATTCTCATGTAGATCAATATTTTAAGTGAAATACCCGAAATTTACGGTAACGAAAGCGCGGGTACAAGCTAGTTCGTGGTAAAAAAAGTTTTGTTGCGGAAATAAGAAATAAAAGAGTAAGAAGTTACTTAACTGCTATTCAAGCTAAAACAAAAATATAAATAATTGATTAGTAGTAATTTCGGCAACACGTGAACTAAATTAAGTCCAACCCCAGTCAGCTAACAAGCCGACCTAATTATTTATACAAACTTTTTACTTTTCTCCTGAACTTTCGTCAACGAAGCGTTAATGAGTACCATTTCATAGTATTGTCTTACTGTGAAATTGAAATCTTGTCTTCATCACAAACAATTTTTCATTTCTCTAATTTTATGACATCGAAATGTTTAATTGCCTTTTTACGCGGAATTTTGTCTTTGAGGAAATAATTTTAGATGGTCTTTTGAGCAAAAACATAAAATTTAAGTGGACAGTAAAATTAAACTTGAGGTGGCATTTTATGAGAGCTTCAAAATCGAGGTACCTCTGAAAAATCAAAAGAAGTAGGCCGTAAATAAAATTTGAACATTTAAAACTGTTTCTTTTGATAAAACCATAAAAGCTAATCATGTTTTCAAAGTAGGTGACCCAATTGGTAGCAGTTAGAGAATATAATTATATATTAAGCAATTTGATTTCCAACTTAATTTGTTACTATGTACCTATGAAGTAACTATGACATAAAAAATTGATGAGTGGTGTGAGTTTACTTGATAATTATGTTCTCCGGTTGTACAGTCACGAGCATTCATATGTATTCACCAAGCAAGTTTTAAAAGTGATTTTCTCCTAGTGTATTGAATGTTATCTTATGTCGTTGCGGACAAAGCATGTTCGAACTCATACTCATATTACGAAATGGGTCTTATCTTGAAGAAGAAAGTGATATTTTACGAGAAAACCAGGTTAGTATTTTGCTTCGTGTATTGTATACAAACCAGTGCTCGTGACTGTACAAAGTAGTTTGTTTATTAGTCTGTTTCTGATTGATTGGGTTGACCCACTAAAGCCTCAATGCACGTGAATTGCTTTTAAAAGTATTCTCATATAGGTACAGTAACGTGCACCTGGCAAAGTTCAAATGTGATTTTCTCGTAAAATAAGATTGCTATTTTTAAATAATTATGAACTACTTTATGATAATATAGGTTCCAAAATATTCGTTGTGTTACCCAAAATGAAAAATTAAATCAGTACAGTACGCAAAAAATATTTCAAAACGTTGCTAAGTGTAAACATAGTGTACTTCCTATTGTGAAAGGAAAGAGCGACCCTTTTTCCAATTTTAACAACCAAAAAAGTTCACGTAGTTTCGACTAGAAACTTGAAGTAACTTAGAAAAAGACTTAACGTAGACAAAGGGTAACCCAGTTACCTAAATAAGACGCGAACAAAATAAATAAAACACTAACTTTCGTAATAATCGCTCGGTATAAGCGAAACTACGTAAATAAACTACTTTCTACTAAAAAACAAGGTCTAGAACATGAGTCAGAATCAAAATAAACATCGCATGTTTAGAATTGCAGAAAGTAGAAGAACGTCTTTCAAAAATATTTTAGCAATGAAACGTAAAAATGTAGTAGCGGTCGCAGTTGGTACGGTCAGCAAAAATAGTAGCTTAACATTTAAGAATTTTAATTATTTGATGTACTGGATTTCAGCTATTATTTTTAATGTTTCAGAAGATTATTCTTTAAAATATTTCTTACTCTTCAATAACTTGTTAGTAACGAGTAATATCTAACAAGTTTGTATCAAAAAACCTGCTTTGAAACTTTGAGTAGTGTTCATCTACTTATGATGCTGACTGTACCACTACTTTTACGGTTCACCAACGTCGGAGAATTGCAGTCACTCCATATATTTATTTTATTGGAGTTCTCAGACATTTTAGAATAGAAGTATATAGTAACTTGATATTCCCCACTATAAAGTTTATATCTATGCAATAACGAAGCGAACGAAGCTCCTCGCAGTATTTAAGTCACTCGAGCGGAGAAATGATTTCACTGCAAAAATTACGTTTTCTGTATGAGAACGGAGTTTTCAATTCATAACTGCGTGAATAAGAAATGTTTGGTCTTTAGGTACCTACAAAAATGTTAGAGCTGGTATTGTGCGTGTTATTTGATGTTTTAAGTAACATTAAAAGAAAATAAACATGTAGTTATTACAACTCGAAATCATAAACAAACGCGACTGTATAGTAACGAGTACAAATATGTATACACGCAGCAAAACTAAAATCAGATTTTCTCGTGAAATAAAAGTTCCTACTTTCAGGTAGGTCTTACCTATTTAGTATGAGTTCTTAAATGCTATCTCTGTAACGATATAAGTTAATATAATCAATAAAAAAAAAAAAAAAAACGCGAACAAAATAAATAAAACACTAACTTTCGTAATAATCGCTCGGTATAAGCGAAACTACGTAAATAAACTACTTTCTACTAAAAAACAAGGTCTAGAACATGAGTCAGAATCAAAATAAACATCGCATGTTTAGAATTGCAGAAAGTAGAAGAACGTCTTTCAAAAATATTTTAGCAATGAAACGTAAAAATGTAGTAGCGGTCGCAGTTGGTACGGTCAGCAAAAATAGTAGCTTAACATTTAAGTATTTTAATTATTTGATGTACTGGATTTCAGCTATTATTTTTAATGTTTCAGAAGATTATTCTTTAAAATATTTCTTACTCTTCAATAACTTGTTAGTAACGAGTAATATCTAACAAGTTTGTATCAAAAAACCTGCTTTGAAACTTTGAGTAGTGTTCATCTACTTATGATGCTGAATGTACCACTACTTTTACGGTTCACCAACGTCGGAGAATTGCAGTCACTCCATATATTTATTTTATTGGAGTTCTCAGACATTTTAGAATAGAAGTATATAGTAACTTGATATTCCCCACTATAAAGTTTATATCTATGCAATAACGAAGCGAACGAAGCTCCTCGCAGTATTTAAGTCACTCGAGCGGAGAAATGATTTCACTGCAAAAATTACGTTTTCTGTATGAGAACGGAGTTTTCAATTCATAACTGCGTGAATAAGAAATGTTTGGTCTTTAGGTACCTACAAAAATGTTAGAGCTGGTATTGTGCGTGTTATTTGATGTTTTAAGTAACATTAAAAGAAAATAAACATGTAGTTATTACAACTCGAAATCATAAACAAACGCGACTGTATAGTAACGAGTACAAATATGTATACACGCAGCAAAACTAAAATCAGATTTTCTCGTGAAATAAAAGTTCCTTACTTTCAGGTAGGTCTTACCTATTTAGTATGAGTTCTTAAATGCTATCTCTGTAACGATATAAGTTAATATAATCAATAAAGTAACAAAAAATCACTTTTAAACTTTGCTACGTGTTGACATATTGGTGCTGCTGACTGTTCGTTTTTCTTTATTTTCATTTAAATTAAATAACCAAATAAAGAGAAGTCATTCTAGTACGAGAACGTTTACACCGGTGTTAACCACTCATCAAAAATAATATTTTTGACATACAATATTTCCCAACAAGATATCGTCCATTCCAGTAGAGAGCAGAGATGGTCCGTATCTCCTATTATATACAGCAGCCGTAACTCTTAATGCTGGAAATGTTGGCTACATTTACCAGATGCAACGCTCTGCGGTATCCTACACCTAGCTTCGGATGCTCCGCTGAACGTTTTATCTGTTCTGTGTATCTTCACTGCTGCAATTTAGTTTTATTTTTTATTTTGAGCACCCTGTTCTTGACCAAGTAGCGGAGGTGTCTCATGAGATGACGTAAAACAGAGAGGTATGGAAGAGCAAGACATGCTGCCCCAAATGAATAGGGATGTGTCCTGGATAAAAAAAAATATGATTCCGTTTAGTCCGTCAGTTAGATTATCGAAAAATATTGGATACTTACGTGTTTTTTGTTTTATCAAATTAATAAAAAATGACGAAGTTCTATCGCGTCAAAGATCAGGAGTGGGGGCTTTTGACGGCACTACGTGGTAAATAATGCAGTGCGATGTGACGTCACACGACTTTTCGAAGCACTGTATCGTCTTCATTTTTGGTTTACGTGCAAAAAGAAAAAATACGTGTCGAATATTTTTTGGTAATCTATGTGGCGGACTAATTTGATTTTTTTTGTCAACTGCTCTATTCGATGATGTTAATGACCAAGTGAGAGTATTGCTTGAGAAGGAAAAATATGATAATTAAAATTCGTGGCAAAAACAAATAAATTAATTTATGCATTCCTAACTTCAGGATGAGAGATTAGCTACTTTACAGATATTTGTTAAACAAACGTTGGCCCAAGATAGGAATATATTTTATTTATATTTTTTTAGGAATTACAGGTGCATTTACAATCATTTAAACTCGCATACACAGACAGTCAGACCTGGCTTTACAAATATATGTTACGTGCGGGGGGATCGAACCCCTGACACTCAGCGCAGCAGTCAATCGCTCAGCCACTGCGCCAACCGTGTCGTCAAAAGAAATATCAGTACCTAACTGTCCTCCCAATCACTGGACATGATTGCACATCAACTTTGATTTACTTTCATCACTTACAGTTCCGCATATTATAGCCTAAATCGTTAGGGAAGCCTAGCCTTTGACTACCCAAAAGTAACTAAAATAAATTTATTTAATTTAAAGAGAAATATACATTTCTTCACGCAATATTCTTTTGCAATAAACACTAGGCATCTAGGCTATGTAACTGCTCAGCTATCCATTTTAATTAGTGAGTTTAAGTGTGCTTAACTAAGAGAAAAAGCGAAGGCTTTCAAGAAGGCTTTAATAAAAACTAGTTTTCTCTTTTCTGCATTAAAAATGATCTTAATTTCGATAGTTACTTGTCTTTTAATTTGTTATGTAAGGTTTTTTTTATCGAATTAAAACAAATATTCTTTTGAACGAGGCTACATTACATTTCTTGCGTTCATGAAAACGTGTGCCTAAATAATGATAGTGACAACCACTTTAATTATTTAATTAAGCTCGTGACTAAACAATGACAGCCGCTCGGGTCGATTTTTAGGTTAAACCGCGCTTACATAGGTTGGTCCGTGGATATATGTCAGACTGTAACATACACAGATTTTCGTCCATGCCTCGGAATAGGCCCTTATTCCTTTGGACCCGGCTGTTATTTGTAAATCTTTGACAGTCGTTACAGGTAGTCAGTGGCCTGAAAATCTGCTAACCAGTCTTACCAAGGGATATCGTATTACTGGTGACTGGGTGGTGGAGGTCAGATAAGGAGTCACAACATGTAAGATGCTGGTAGTCAGCTGCATCCGGTTAGGCTGGAAGCCGACCTCAACATAGTTGGTAAATAGTTATTAGTTCATTCATCATCATCATTTCAGCCAAAAGACGTCCACTGCAGGACATAGGCCTCCCCCAGGCATTTTTGGGGGGGGGTTTGCCATAATCGCCACGCTTGGCAGGCGGGTTGGCGATCGCAGTATGGTCGCTACAAAGACACAGAGAACGCTGCTGCCCAATCTCTGGTAAGTCCCTTAGTCGCCTCTTACGACACCCACGGGAAGATATGGGATGGTGCTATTCTTTACGTCCGACACCACACGGAACAAGTTATTAGTTATTAGCCATAAAACACTTTTATTGTTCTTATTTATTTTAAGTAACAGGTATATCCTTTAAAAAATGTTTAAACTACCTACATTAAATAATGTGTAGACATTATTTGTATGCCTTGCAAGGCAGCACATAGTGATACTATATATTCTTTTGATAACACCTGATAACTCTTTTACCTATGTGTCACAAATAAAGATTTTTGAATTTGAATTTAAAAAAAGGTTAGGCAGGTAATGGTAGGATAATGTTGTCATATTATACAGGGTGTAAACGTACCCTTCACAAAGACGTTAACCATGTACATCAAACTAAGTAACTCTTTGTAAAATAATAATATATTGCTGGAAAACAACATTTTTACATTTTTTACCTTTCAGCTTGTTAAGGGTACTTTTACATCCTTTATAGTTAATCTTAGAGATTAGGGTTACTGACCAAACTTACTTGTTCGACGGATCCATACTGTCTTCTAGAAAACACGCCTCGCCTTGAGATCAGCTCGCTAGCCGATGATCTGTGGACAAACAGAATAAATGCTTAGTAAAGTAAAAAAAAAAAAAAAAAAAAGTATGCAAACAGTCCTGTCAACAACATGTCCTTAAAACTATTTTATTTTAAACAAACTACGTAACATAGCAAAACGACAGGCCTGTAATCCCCGAAGGATTAGACAGAGGTAAACCTAATACGTTTCAACAGTTATGTTAAAGTCTCATGCAATAGGTGGCGAGCCTGCTGCAATCAACCAGGCACCAGATTCAGGAGGCTAATTGGTGACGATAAGCTGGTTGTCAAGCTACATAGCCTGGCCCACCGTCGCAAAGTCGCATGTGTGTCGGTCTTCTACAGACTGTACTTCGGAGAGTGTGAGCAGGAGCTCCACGAGCTGATTCCACCATCTCCCTTCTTCCATCGGGAGACTAGACGTACTGCAGGTTACCACCGATACCTAGTCGATGTTCAACACATTCGAACGAAGCGCTTTGCCAAGTCCTTTATTATGCGCACAGCCAAGGACTGGAATTCCCTGCCTGCGTCGGTTTTTCCGAGTTCATATAACCCTAATCTATTTAAGTCGCGAGTAAACAGCCTTCTTCTGGGTAAGCTCGTTCCATCGTCGACATCATCTCTGCCCTTAGGGCAAGATTGAGGTCAAGAGCAAGTCCATTTACAATAATAATAAAAAAAAGATTCCGTGGCTGCCATTGAGAAATTCCTGATAGAAAACCCCTTATCATTGCCCGACTAGAAAATTGTAACCAGGACCCCATGACCAGCCGTCGTGTTTGCTACCACTAGAACAACTAGTATATCAGATTTAACTACTCAGTAAACGAACTATCCACTATCATTAGCTCGACCAATAAACACGAATACAAGAAAAGAACAATAAGCGAGACAACAATGAAAAAGTAGTTAAAAAACTAAAAAACCCTACTGAAAAAAATTGAAAAGCAAAAAACAAGCACATTTTAAATTAAACTAAACTTGGAAGCAGGCGGGGTCCATTCTATTTTCATTTCATTTCATAATCTAATATTCAAATGAATTTTTATTTCCAACTTTTAAGTTCTTTTGTGTTTGTTGTTTCTTTGATACCCTACTCGATGGTATTGGAGTTTTTTTTTTTAACTCCGCGATTTGGCCCCCGAAATCCGCATTTTTTTCTTTGTTTTTTTTTTTTTTTTAATTTTAATGTAGCCTATAACACTCGCGCCATCAAGACGAATCTAACGACGTATATTTTATTCAAATCCCTTCATCCGTTTAGAAGTTATGAGGGAACAAAGAAACGGACATACATACATACACGTCAAACACATAACCCTCCTTTTGGGCTTCGCCGCAGTCGGGTAACAAGAAAAGAAAGACGTCAACAAGGCAATATTGTAGCTTTTAGCAAAACGACAAAACAACTTTTAATGCGATCGTTAATTTTACCATTTCCTAAGGCAGTAAGTTCACTACCGCAATACCTTACGTTACTCGTATAGAAACTTAGTTTTAGTATAAAGGAATTGCATTAAAACTTCTCTCCGAAATCGTCGTTTTAACTTTACAAATAACGTTGGCTCAGATAACAGGGAACTCCAAAGTGCATATCGTGCAAATTTTTCACCGTTCGCTTCAGACGTTCGGGTTTTTAGACAGACTGTTTTGAATTTTATATCTATTCAACAGATCTGAAATTGTTGCTGCAAACCGTGAATTTAATTTTTGTGGGTTTTATTTCATCTGAAGGCTCAGCATTGCGGGCTGGCTCAAGTTTAAGAAGGTCAACGAAGGGCTGGTTATCAGCAAAATTTAAAGCAATGCTTAGGCTAACTGAAAGCAGTTTCTTACTCCAGATAAAGTCGAAAAGAAAATATGAAAACTTAATACACCATTTTTTTTCACCCTACCTCTACTATAAAAGAAAATCGAATCTCTCTAGAATCGTTAAACTACTTTACAACGCAATAGCAGATTGTAATTTATTCGAATCCATTCGACGTAGCCCGAGCTAATGTCTACTTGATAGTTCGACATCGCAAAGTTCAGGCAAGTGAACCTTAGGGCAAGTGAGCTATCAGACAGGATCAATAGATATCATCAGTCAGATTTAGATCCCCAATTATCTCGAATACACTTCAAGAGCTAGTTTCCTGCGAGTTAATTGCAATCCCGACCCATCTGACAAGTTTAACACGCATCTAACGGGTTCGGAAAGGTCAGATCTTTATTGAATTCAATGTATCAGCGAAGTTAGCCCTTCGTGACCTATGACGTATATTTGCAGATGGAATGGAAGTGCACGCAAACTATAGGTCGGGAGACTAGCAGTTTCGGTACGCTGATTCGATTTGATTGATCGAATTGTTCCGACTACCTGACGTAGAGCAACCGAACGGCGAAGCGGAACTGACATTGAAAAACTGTAACGTCACTATAAACTTTTTTGTTCGCCATACTCTTTTCTTATACGAATTCTAGTTTTTCTTAGAAATATCGGCGATTTGTAACAGTAGCGTGTGTGGATAAATGCATTGGTCTTTGTATTTTTCTTATTTATGGTCTTGTAATTAATTAGAAGATGTCAGGTGAATAATGAGTTAGAATGTTTTATCCGGAGCTACATTCAGTATTAACTTTTAGTTAGACGAGCTATAATTATGTGTCTAGGACGTTGAAAGTCGTTCACCTCTCTAAACTGCGCAGTAAGAGTGATGTAATACCTACCTACAGCTTAAATTTTTCTGAAATATTTTCAGAACAAAAGCGGTTTTAAAGTAGGAATGTGGCCGCATGTTTGTTAGAGTATAATTAGACAGCACAAACGAACCATTATGTTTCTTTAGATGAAATAAGTATTTATGTATTAGATATGCTAATAGCTTTTGTACATAGTTTATAAGTTCTTACTGCTTTTATTATTACTGGTTCGTTGAACCTATTGAAGATCTTCTTACAGCCAATTAATTCTCATCGTTTTAGAAGAAAACCAAGAGTTATATCGATAAAAAGAAATGCGTATTCGCCTTTATAATCTGGATAAAAGAAAGGGTTCTTTTATCATTAAAGGGAAGCAATCTTGGGATTGACGCTCACGTGACGTCACGTCAGGACGTGAGGGACCAATGGATACTATTTTTACCCACGACGGAACGGAGACGGTATATGCGTTTGGGGTGAGAGGTTGTTTGTTTGTTTGTGTGTTTGTTTGTTTGTTTGTTTGTGTGTTTGTGCAAATACATGTTGCCATTTTTCTCCAAAACGACTAGTCCAATTTCGATGCAGTTTTCAGTTATGGGTTCGGGTTTGATTGGTGCATGTTTTTAGATAGGTGTTACGGTGACAACTCACCAGGGGGCGCTGCAGCAAACATTTTTTGTGCAAATCAAAGTTGCCATTTTTCTCCAAAACTACAAGTCCGATATTGATTCAGTTTTCAGTTATGGGTTTGGGTTTGATTGGTGCATGTTCTTAGATAGGTGTTACGGTGACAACTCAACAGGGGGCGCTGCAGCAAACATTTTTTGTGCAAATCAAAGTTGCCATTTTTCTCCAAAACTACAAGTCCGATTTTGATTCAATTTTCAGTTATGGGTTTAGGTTTGATTGGTGCATGCTCTTAGATAAAAACATAAAAATAAAAGTAAAAAAATTAAAAAAAGTTTAAAATAAAAAGCAAAATTAAAAATTTTGAAAAAACCCACGACTGTTAAAAGTTAATTGAAAAAGGGATAAAATAACATAAAACACTTAAACACCCACCTTAAAAAAACCCAAGAATGTCCGTCGGGAGCTGAACATTGCAAAACTAGTTCATTTAATGGCAGCCCCCGACGGACATTCTTGGGTTTTTTTGGTGGGTGTTTAAGTGTTTTTTAAACGTGTACGCTTATTGATACATTTTTGAAATAAAAATGTATTTGTTTTAAAGTGTGTACTGAAATAGTGTTGGCTCTTGAGACATTGTTAGGCAATGTTATTACAATACCGTTTTGTTAATTTAAGATAAGTACATTCCAAGATCCTTCCACTCTTAGTTCAACTTCGAAGTTTTCTCATGCTCATTGACGAAATTATATCTTTGGACGGTTACATTCGAGAATCATTTTTAACGAGAATACTGCTAGCAGAAAAAGGAGGGAAAAGTGTTGCTGGTCGAAGAAAAGAGTCTTAATTGAGAGCGATTTGGGAATGAATCAAGTGAGGAGTGCTGCTGAGCTTTCCTACTTGCAAATAAAACGACAAAATATATCAGGAGTCGACGAGACACCAAAAAACAATCTTTCTTTACTTCTAAAACTGCATAAAAGATCTACAACAAAAACTTATAGACATGTATTCTATAAATCTTGAGAGTTCTGCTACAGCCACGGTTGAGAGTTCCGCTACAGCCACGGAGACCGTCCGTAATAGGGGATCGGACAAAAAAAAACTAATTAGTCCGTCAGATAGATTTCCAAAAATTATTGGACACGTATTTTTTCTTTTTTCACGTAAACTTAAAATGAAGACGATACAGTGCTTCGAAAACTCGTGTGACGTCATATGATAGTACATTTTGACGACACAAGTGACGTTTCAAGCCCCACTCCAAGATCTTTGACGCGTTTAATCTTCGTCATTTTTTATTGATTTGATAAAACAAAAAACACGTATTCAATATTTTTCGATAATCTAACTTACGGACTAAACAGAATCATATTATTTTGACCCAGTCCGATCCCCTATTTCATCGTGTCCGGCCGGACAAATAGACGGCCCGAATGTTATCCTTCACATCATCTCACCTTTGTCATATTTAGGGGAATGTCTTCCATTTCCTGTGAGATAAATGTGTAAGGAACTGTACAACATACCTACTGTTGTGTGACAGAAATTACAAAATGGAGAATTTACGCGATAGAACGGACATTGACATGATTGTAGACCTACCAGAGTAAAACTATTTAAAACATCAGTTATTTCCTACTAAAGGAATAACCTACACTGTATTATAAATGTGTGAAACAGCAGTTTTTCCCAAAAAGTTTTGTCTAAATAAAAACTTACATAAAAGTAAGCCTAAGCATAAGCCTCGAACTATGTGTGGAATTTATGGTAGCTGCCAGGCGCGGATCCAGCCCTCAAAAAAGGTTGTGGGCACAGTCACCGAAAATCGGCCAAGTGCGAGTTGGAGTATATACTCGCTCATGATCGATATAGTGACACTATTAGGAACTAAATCGATAGTTTTCTGAATCTAAACGTGCATGGGCGCCGACAGGTTTATTTGGGTGAGGGAGGGCGGTGCATCTTTAGTTTCCCAAAAAGAGCTCTAAAGGCAAGTTACAAAAATAAGCGTAATGAGCTCCTAAAAGTTAGTACCTAGTTTGAATTTAAGAGGTTTTCTTACTGTCTGAAATTGTGTCTTGTCAGGAGTAACTAAAACAGCCAACGGTAAAAAATTGGTAGAGCGAGCGGAGCGAGGTCGAAAATTTTTCACGTCCTCGGAAAAAATATTCTTTTCCTTCATACGGGATTGAGAATAAAAAGTACTCTGGCAACGTTTGTAGAAACGAGATAGGATGTATTCGCGAGCGCAGCGAGCGAGATTTTTTTTGCGTTCTGCCTCGGATAGGTTGATCGCTTCGATTTCGAGGGAAGGTGAGGAGGTTCCCCGAGATAAGTTAGAATTTGTTAAGACTAAGACACACAAGAGCGAGTGGAGCAAGCCGGCGCTCGAAAGTATTAGGTTTTAAGGCGGAAGCCTTTCAAACCGCTTTTGATATTATCATAATGCAGGAGCGAGGAAAAAAGAGCTTCAAAATTTAAGCATCCCACCCCACCTCCATTTATTGGGTTCTTTTTGTTTATTCATACAGAGATGACAACAAAATCAATGTCAAATTATGACCTTAATAAAAAAGGGCAAAATGCAATAGCGAGCGAAGCGAGCCTACAATATTTGGTTGCCGCCTTGGAATGGTTAGTGTCTGTTGTGCAGATTTTTTTCAAAAAAATGCAATTTTTTGATGATCTTGGTGGGGCTATGACCCGTGAGACCGTAAAATGTGACGTCACAAGTCTATTAGGGTTGTGGGCATGCCCACAGTGCCCACTACGGTGGATCCGCGCCTGGTAGCTGCGTCCAAGTCGATATTCCTACACACTAGTTAATGTTTACAACAAAACCACCAAATTATCAGTACCTGAGTAGATAAACCACTTCAAGGATACGTGCTCTCGCCGCCTGGGTTAAGTGAGAACTAGTCGACACGAATCCCTAAAGCTCACGCTACATTTATTAGTATATCACTTAAGCTTCTCATTATACAATTATAACTTGCCGTCTTGTTGGTACTTTATTTGTTGAAATAAGCTAAAGTACTGACTGCAGATTTCTAATAAAGTTGAGGATTATAGTACCGATGAAACGAGGGAGAGGATTAAGTTCTTTCTAAAGAGGCAAAAAGTGAATGCTAAGCATTTCCTTCTTTTTTTCATAGCTTAGTAGCAAGAAATCTTGGAAAAGATGCGATTTTAAAATGGCGTTCGAGTACTCGTTAAGAATTCCTATTTTGTACTACGTTTCTTTTCAAATGAAAATATATTATTACAAACATTAATAAGGTTAATCTGTTAATATTACATGGAGGCGCGTTCTCATAATAATGAGACTATGTGGGTGTTTTAATGTAATTAATTTAATAAACAATTTTTTTTTACGTTCCGATTTAATTTCAGAACGCTTTTTACAGGAAAAATACGCGAAAAATCAAAAAGTCGGGGAAAATTACACGTTTAAATGAGCTGAGCAATTCACATCATATATGGGAAAATGGATCTTTTTTCCCATCGAAGCGCGATGATGTAATCCCATATAGCGTATCTCATCACATGATTTCCTAATCTTCACGGCTGATTTGACAAGATGATATGACTTATTCTTGCCCGTGGTTCTATGAATAGCTATGTATTGCATTGCCATTTATCACCGTCTAAAAAATAAAGACCACATTTGTATTCAGCAATAGAAAATAAGCACACAGATTATATCTACATAAGTGATTCATATTGTACAGATTTACATATGAACATCACTGCTTATTTATTCATAGTTAGACCAAGAACATCACTTTCATCATGTTTATGGGGTGTTTCAGGACTTCACATAGTATCACCGAGTTTTCCCATATTAGTTTTATTATGAGTGTCCAGTCCATGTTGTTTTTCGCTCATTTTTCTCCATGGATCTACGCTTTAGAATGGGCAACTACAGTGCT
This sequence comes from Diarsia dahlii, assembly GCA_949775195.1. Classification (NCBI taxonomy): domain Eukaryota; kingdom Metazoa; phylum Arthropoda; class Insecta; order Lepidoptera; family Noctuidae; genus Diarsia; species Diarsia dahlii. Next base: position 19,054,733 of record OX459191.1, on the reverse strand, counting down.
TTCACATATTATGCCTTATAATATAACTGTAGCTTTGCTTTCTTTGCTTTTCTGACATTAAAAAGTGCCTGTAATGGTCTAATTGGAATAAATATTTACTTTGAGTTTAAGTTTTATCAGTAGTGTGTCACTCGGACCAGATGTTTGATGGGGTTGTGTCTTAAGAGCTGTGACCTGTACCATGGTAATAAAGTTGTTTACAGTCCCAGAAGGGTATTAAAATTAAATTACGGTAATTTATTTATTACCTCTGTCTACTATCTCTTTCTGATTTATGATCGGGTTATGTGGTTCCCAAACCCTATCATAAATTTCAAATAAATATCTATTATGTGACAATAACTCGAACGCGTTTAGGTTTTCAGTGGGATAATCTTTTGTATAATAGGTGTATGATCCCTTGCTAGACCATACACTAGTTTAAGATAAGAGGTGAGTGGAATTAAGGAAGTCTTATTGTCCCAAAGGTCATCATCTGCCTAGCCTTTTCCCAACTATTTGGGGTCGGCTTCCAGTCTTACCGGATGCAGCTGAATACCAGTATTTTACATTGAGCGACTGCCTATCTGACCCCCACAACCCAGTTAATACTAGGTACTACGATACCCTTTGGTAAGACTGGATGTCAGAATTTCAGGTCACTGACTACCTGTAACGACTGCCAAAGATCTATATAATATGGCAGCCGGGACCAACAGCTTAACGTGCTTTCCGAGGCACGGAGGAAACTCGGTATGTCGGGCGGTCACCCATCCACAGACCGACCTAGGCAAGCACAGCTTTACCTAAAGATCGACCCGAGTGGCAGTTCTTAATAAGCCACGAGCTCCTCCAATTGTCCCAAAGGTACTTAAAGAAAAATGAGCTTAATGAACTGATGGTGTGGAAATGAAGTGACTGACGCGGCCCTTGTTGGCTATAACAAGAATGTCTGGCTGAATTGATAGCCCAATGCGAACTGAACTAATTGTTATGAGTTTTTATGAATTTGACATAAACTGCTGAATTACAGAAAGCGGTTGCACCGTACAATAGGTATCTGCTTATACACACATCAAAAGTGTCTAGGGATCAACATATATTTTTGCAATAACTTTTCTCCTGATTGATATTAATTAAAATTTTCTTTAGGGATTCATCAAATAAAGTGTTTTCGTTTGCCACAGTAACGATAAACCAAGTCACCTTTGCATTAATAAAGAAATTTGCCATTTTCCTAATAAAGGGATTTTTGACATTTGAACCACTAACATTAAAGTTCGAAAAAAATACTGAAATAACACATTTTTCTGATTAAAACCAACGTTATTATGGAGCGGCGACGTCATTTAAGCAGGGAAGAAATGCTCAGACCCGTGGGAATGATAGAAGCTGGTTCCCGGCAACGTACTGTGGCTTTAGCTCTGAATACAAGTCAGAGTGTTATCAGTCGACTTTGGACACGTTACCGAAGCACTGGTACCGTGGCTGAGCGCCATGGAGGACGGTATCGCTGCACCACACGGAGACAAGACCGATACATTCAAATCTTAACTCGAAGAGCTCCAACAATAACCGCCATGATGTTAGCCGTGAGGCTTCATCACTCTTCAGGGAACTTAATTAGCGACCAAACAGTCAGAAACCGCTTGCATGAAGTGAACCTTCATTCCCGAAGACCGCTACGGGTACCACCTATAGCAATGCACAATCGTAGGATTCGATATCAATGGGCTCTTGAACACAGAAATTGGGCAGAAGAACAATGGCGTTTCGTGTGCTTTTCTGATGAGTCTCGTTTTGGTATGAGACCGGATACAAGACGTATACGACACTGGAGAACCCCTGGACGCCAACAGCGATTAAAATCCTGCCAGGAAGTCCATCCTTATAGTGGTGGAACCATCATGGTATGGGCGGGTATTTGGATCGGCGGATGAACTGAGTTGATTTGGATCAGAGGCAACCTCAACGCTCAAATTTATGCTGAGACGATTGTATCAGACGTCATCGTTCCTCTACAAGTGCAAATCGGTCCCTTATTTCAGTTAATGCATGATAATGCACGACCGCACACGCGCAAGAGTTGTAAGACAGACTCTCGCCGCAGCTAACATCAATGTCCTGCCCTGGCCTGCTCAGTCGCCAGACTTGAACCCGATTGAGCATTCATGGGATATGCTACAGAGAAGAGCTCTGCCGAATATGGAGGGTATCCAGTCGCAAGAAGACCTTTTTTTGTTGTTGCAACGAACATAGGCGGCCATTCCACAGCGTGATTGGATGAACTCATTTTGAGTATGCCAAACCGATGTTCTTGTGTTGTTAGTGTTCGCGGTAGAAACACGGATTATTAATTGTTTAAGTTACCCAATAAAATTTTAAAGAAAACTGTTATTTCAGTCTTTTTTTCGAACTTTAATGTTAGTGGTTCAAATGTCAAAAATCCCTTTATTAGGAAAATGCCAAATTTCTTTATTAATGCAAAGGTGACTTGGTTTATCGTTACTGTGACAAACGAAAACACTTTATTTGATGAATCCTTAAAGAAAATTTTAATTAATATCAATCAGGAGAAAAGTTATTGCAAAAATATATGTTGATCCCTAGACACTTTTGATGTGTGTATTTCCACAACTGAAGTCAATCTATTGCAGTAGTAAAGAGCATCCAATAGCTCTAAGTATAATTGGAACGATAACTACCTGCCAATTCTGTTGTCACAAGAACTATGTTCTTAGCAGTTGGAGTTGACGTCAAAGTAAAGTTAAAACTTATGACCTCAAAGATAAAGTTGGTGATGGCTTGACCTGATAACTTGAGCACAATAGATATTAGTTCAGAGTTTGTAAGTAACGTAAAGAATAGGTAGCGAGTGCCTTCTTTTCTCTTAGGTTTGGTTACAAAGGGTAAAAAGTTCTCAGGGATAATGCTAAGAATACGACAGATGCTGACCTCATAAAAAAATCTGCAATAACCATTGGCAATAACTAAGCTGTCCTCCAGTCGTGATGGTTATAGAAAAAGTCCTTTCAACTGTTCGTTGCGGTGGTCAAAAGAAGATTCATTCCCAGCTGTACCTTATTAACCACACATTCAAAAGGCAATCTTATTTTATCTACCTAAAATAATAACCTTTTTTTTCTAAGACTCATTTAAATAACAATATAATGATAGGAAGAACATTTTAAGTAATAAATTGTTCGTATTAGGTATTAAAAATGCATAAAATGTGAATTTAAAACCAAAACTAAATCTACATCAACAGGATTGACGAAAGCTTACTGCCGCACTCAGAGAGGTTTAATGATTACTTAAGCCATCACTTAGTAAAGATTTAGACAGTTTCGTGAAGGTTTTATATATCAAATGTTTACTAAGATACGGCGTAAGTAATCATTAAATATCTCTGAGCAGTTAGAGTCTATTTTATAAATATTAAAAATAACCATTTCTTGGGTGTATATATGCAAAATCATCTACTAAACGAAACATTCAACCCTTTCTGAACTCTAAAAGCGCCTTTTATTCCAGCCATTTATGTAATGAAAAAGATAGAGCTCCTAATTTCATTGAAAGGTGTTCGAAATGGAAACGGTCCATTTTGTCCATCGGCGTCGTTTCGATTATACGTGCCTTGAACCTTGTTTACGTACAAGTGTGCAAAACAATTGTTTTTCTACTTGTGGAGAAGCTACGAATGAATTTATTCTATTGACGCGTCTAGCTTTTTATCACCTTGTTTTCCTTTCTATAGAATAGGATTTCTAGACTTTCGAAGGTTTGTTATATATGTGCTATAAGGCTTGTGCTAGAGCTGATGGTAGTAAAATATAATGTATTAAGTATTTAAGACCTTATTTGTGAGACAGTGCAAAGAAACTGGTCTAGAAAGTTTAATCGAACCTTTTCCGAATGTATGAAGCATATTTTCTGTTTGTCTGTCAAATGGGCTATACGATCTCTTTGTTTTCTTTCACTTATTTTCTATTCTGGTCCATAAAAACATCGGGTTCTGCATCATACGTAACGTTATTAAACAAGGAGAAATAATACTAATATTATGCTTCAGTTAACTCATGTTGCAACTTCATTCGCTGTAGTAGCATATTTTTGTTCCTCTGTTTATTAAATAATATGAACACAGTACGTGTTTGATGAGTGGAGCCAGCATTTCTATATTTAGTTCGATAATGAAACGAACGATGAACGGGGTCGGGCAAAGTGTTATTGTGTTTTTCAAATTGGAATTTATTAGTAGCAGCCACGGAGTATAGATTTGTGCCCGGTTGACGGCAATAGGCTCGCCCCCTATTACATGGGACTTAAACATAAATGGTGAAATGTGGGTGTAAGTAGATACTATCTGCTTTTCCCTTCAGGGATTACAGGCGTGATGTTATGTTTTATGTTATGTTATGAAACGAATGTGCTCGTAATGTGTTGTGGAACTGAATGATGTCGCAAATTAGCAGTATCTGTAAAAGATCGTTAAAAATATCGAACGATATGACCGAGCCAAGTGTCGATATATCTCAGTAACTTCCGTTCCATTAAAGACAATTTTAAAACGAAGATGCAAAAAATCTGCTTGCGACGTTTTTCATTAAAATCCCAAGACGCTAACATTTTAATTTTTTCCTTGGCCGAGACACTTTCCATTTAGCTCAGCTGTTTTACCGTTCGTGAAAAGTTTCCAATAATTTGGAGTGCATTGATCTGGTGCTGTGACCTCTCCGGGGACCATTGAAGTATCGCTTACTGCGACCCTCCCGGCAGATGGCACTCGACTCAACTCAAATTCAATGGCTGAGAGGGACTCCAGTTCTTCGGCGCCACGTTCCAAATCTTACATTGTGAAAAGTGTTATTATGTAGTCTATATGGCTTTATGAAGGACAAGAGCAAGACAGTGTCTTTCAAAAAGTGGTTTTCAGGTTTCTGTAAATGAAAGCGTCGCATGAAGAAGTCTATTAGGTATTTAGAGTGCTAAGTTCTTTTGTTGCCTATTGTATATGTTGAGAATAATGCGGAGTTAATAATATAAGGCATAATAATAATGGAAAGAGTTAAATGGGAGTTTATAAAGATGGAAAGAGTTGAATTTCGTCATAAAGTATACTATTTTTTTTTATAATTACAAAAACTGGTCTATACAACTTATAAAATGCTAAAAATAGGTTAAAACTATCCTCGTTATTATCTTCAAAACAACCAACATTGTAGTTTTTGGAAAGTTTTATCTTTTCAGTGCGCTGTTACAACTCTACGCGTCAAGCTTTTTAAAATCGTATCCAAACTTTCTCCGGGCTCACCCATACATTTGCTCCGTAAATCATTTTCGTTAATCTCTTTCCTGTTAAACCTCTTTCCAAGTGAATAATTCGGAACATACCTTTGTTAATATCCGGTACAACATATAGGGATACAAATAGACCTGTTTATTACAACATATTGTTGGAAAAATGGACGATGTTTGCATGTTACACTAAAATATTCCGAGTGGTGGAGTCCGTTAGAGATTGCTCTAAATTACAAAGTGATTTACTAAATTTGCATAATTACTGTACAATAAATCAACTCTTTCTCAACATAGATAAATGTTTCATTATGTCATATACACGTAAAACACACCCATTAAATTTTAACTACGCCATAAATGGCTTAACTCTTAAAAGAGTTTCTACCATCAGAGACCTGGGGATCATTATGGACTCCAAATTAACATTCACCCATCATATAGACCACATAGTTAGCTCCGCATTTCGCAGCCTTGGCTTTATACTACGAATTAGTAAACCATTTAAAAAAGTTATCACTTTAAAAATTCTTTATTTTTCATTTGTGCGTTCTATTCTGGACTTTTGTAGTACTGTATGGAGCCCATGTTTTAATATACATATAAATAGGATAGAAAGGATCCAAAAAAAGTTTTTAAAATCACTTAACTACCGCAATAATACTTACGACGCTGCGTATGAAGACGCAACGCTTAGGCATAAACTGATAAGTCTACGTAACAGACGTAATATGTTCGACATCACTCAACTGTTCAAGATTTTAAACTCATTTACTGATTCACCATCACTACTTGGTAAAATATCAGTAAGAGCACACGCTCGCCTACCCGTACGCCCCTCACGTACAATACCACTTTTTGTTCCTCCTCGACTGCATAAAACATACACTCGTAATTCATTTATATACCGTTCCACTAACAATTATAATAGAGAATTTACAGACATAGATCTTTTTAACATTTCTCTTAATAGCCTTAAACAGAAACTTAGAAGTAGATATGTCACAAAATTTTAACTCATTCTATTTTTTTGCTTTGTCTACCTTCAGTTTACTTTGTAAATTAAGTTGCATTGAACATTAGTTCTGACACAAAAATTAATATATGTATTTCTTGCACGTCTTTCCTTGTTAAGAGTTTATTGTACATATTTTTAGAACTATACCACATTGTCGGCACTATAGGTCTTTTGTAAGGAACCAATTCTTTCATAAATAATATTGTTTGTAAGTACATGACTGTTTGTTGCCAAAAAAAAATAAAAAAAAAATAAAAAAAAAATAAAATGTTCCATCATATTATGTCGACACCTAGCTCCGGAGCTGCTCATTATTTAATTAAGTTTGTGTTGCTACGTTTTATATTATAAGATCCGACGCGACTGGCATGTACAGTCAAACAAGCTAAGTAATTATACAGCCAGCTAGCTTGTATTTACTTTTAAGATTATACAGATACATTTAGCATACAGCGGTTTAGGATACAGCGTTTGACATCAGTCGCTTAATGCGAAACACTTGATAAAACAAAATTACAATCAATATTTTCAGTGTTACAAAATTATAAAGATCTCTACCCTGTATACTTATTAGCTTGTTCGACTGTACATTAGGATAAAAGTCCAGAAAAATAAATATGTAGAAAAAAATATAACACACGTTACTAAAGGGCCTGTTTCAGAGTCTCCGAAAGGCACTATCTACCAGATTGATGCAAGAATGCGTCGATGGTCTAGTGGTCACAAGCACGATTACGGAGCATGAGATCCTGGATTCGATTCCCAGCTCGGGCTTAGTGTTATTGGGTTTTACAACAATACCTCTGCCTCACTTGTGCTGTTATGTTATGAATCAAGAATATAATAGGCTGTTAATGGAGGTGCTGAAATCAGGTATATTTTATTATTCTTAAATTATTCGTATACATACATTTACTCGTATCTAAAAATAAAGTTAACAATCCTCGGATTTACATCTATCTATCTATCTTATCTATCTATCTTCTATCTATATAAATAAAAAGAGAAGTCCTGACTGACTGACTGACTCATCAACGCCCAGCCCAAACCCTTGGACCTAGAAAGCTGAAATTTTGCAGAGGTTCCCTTTATAATGTAGACAAGGAATAAGGAAGGATTTTTCGAAATTCATCTCTTAAGGGAGTTAAATAGGGGATGAAAGTTTGTATGGAAAATCGTCATTTTCACGCGGACGAAGCCGCTGGCAAAAGCTAGTTAAAAATAAAAGCACACACCAACTAACTGACGTATAAAATAAAATGACCTTATGTGTTGTAAACTTTAACGGAGAGATGACCAGCGATGTCAACTCAACTCACCTGACCCTTCTCTTTTTAGAAACAAAAGCGTCAAGACGCCCACAGAAAGGGATGAAGTAGGTTATTTTTAGCCAGAGGGCTATGCATGCGTAGGAACCTACTATATGTAGGTATATTATACAATCTGCATCGTTGGTCTAGTGGTCGAATTTGCGACTGGTGAGCATGAGGTCCTGGGTTCGATTCCCGAATCGGGTTCTTGGGGTTTCCACCAGGAATTTGTAAGTAGCAGCTACAGTCTTGATTTGTGTCCAGTAATGGCAATAAGGGCTCATTTACGGAGACGCGGGCGTCGCGCAGCGCGTGCAGAAGGCTCGTCGCGTGCTTTTTTATTAATTTACTGAGAGACGGGTCTACCGAAACAAACGCTGCATTTTAAAAACTAACGAGCGAAAAATCGCTTCTCGTAAAATCGACGTTTGAAATCGATAACTTTTTCATACATCGCCATGTTTGAATAAAAAACGCAGCCACGCCGCGCGACGCCCCGCCTGTACGTAAACATGCACTAAGTTCGCCGGCTATTACACGAAACTTAAACATAACTGGCGGAATGTGAGCGAACTAACCTAACTAAGTGCATGTTTACGTACAGGCGGGGCGTCACGCGGCGCGTGCTGCGTTTTAACCCTTAAATTGGCAAATGAAATTATTTCTAAAATTTAATGTTTTTTTGTTATTTCCTGGTTTATTATGATACCAGAAGACTGAAAAAAATTGTGAAAAAAATCTGAATATTACAGTTTTCGCGAAATTCGATGTACTACCGGGAGTACATTGCCAACTATAGTGTGAAATATGTTTTCTTGTATTTGTACTACATGGAGCAAAAAGTGAAGATTGAAAGCTACTTGCGTTTAGATCTAGAGATCGGCACAGGTGTAGATTCCAATGTGCTATGGAACTGGTGACAGTAGAAGTTCTACAGATGGAGTAGATAATGGTTGAATTTAATTCCATGTTGGCATTGCATTATAATATTGATGGATGAATACGGAAAAACCTCTTGAAGCATTGGTGTAAGGAGTACGTTACAACGTTGTATGTGTATTTGACTTTGAAAGACTGAACATTCATAGTGGGTGAGAATAGGGTATTTCACCAAAAAAATCTAATTAGTCCGTCAGATAGATTTCCAAAAAATAATGGACACGTATTTTTTCTTTTTTCACGTAAACAAAAAATAAAGACGATACAGTGCTACGAAAAGTCGTGTCAAGTCGTGTGACGTCACAAGGATAGTACTTTTTTACCCACAAAGTGACGTGAAAAACCCCCACTCATGATCTTTGACAGGTTTCATCTTCGTCAATTTTTATTAATTTGAGAAAACAAAAAACACGTATCCGATATTTTTCGATAATCTAACAGACGGACTAATTAGAATTTTTTGGTAAAATACCCTATTGAGCTTGGTGGAGGAAGTGTGATTCATCATCAAAACAAGAACTGTCATCGGATCATGCATTTTCTTTCGGGATCAAAGCTTGAATTTATATGATTGTGTCAGGTTCAAGTGTTGCAGGAAAAGAGAAAATAACATGCTATACGACATAAAATCGATATCATTATATATCAAAAACAAACAAAAAAACCCCTTTTGTATTTCTTTGTATACTTGGCAATGTACTTTGTGTATACCGAAGTCTATTTTGCGCGTACTTGGCAACGATATTCAGGGAGTACACACAAAGTTTCAAACTCATAAAATTGCAATTACGTAATTTACACATAAAATTATGGACGATTGATGTTGTTTATAATGTCCCTGTGCAATGTAAAGCCTAATAACCACAAGTCCTAACCAAAAAAGCGCAGAAAAACTTAAAAAGGTTGCATGTGACATTGAGACGTCAGACCGCTTCAAAGATATTTTGAATTTGACGGATAATTATTGATTTTATCACATCCAAATATTTTATCTACTAAAATACACAATTATTGCAAGCTAAAAATGATAATAACATGTATTTTTTTTTAGATTACTACCACAATTGATGTTTTCAAAGTGTATGTCTTTGGTGGAGTACTCTGCCAATTTAAGGGTTAAAACGCATGGCGATGGATGAAAAAGTTAACGATTTCAAACGTTGATTTTACGAGAAGCGTTTTTTCGCTCGTTAGTTTAAAATGCAACGTTTGTTGCGGTGGACCCGTCTCTCAGTAAATTAATAAAAAAGCACAAGAGGAGCCTTCTGCACGCGCCGCGCGACGCCCCGCGTCTCCGTAAACGAGCCCTAACCCTTTGAGTATTACAGGCGTGATGTGATGTGATGTATTATACAACCAAGCTTCTACCTATTATTACTGGTTTACGTGGAATTACCAAACGATTTAGGCACCGTTCTAGTTTAGCAGTTTCGGCGTAAAGGAAATTTGCATTTACTTGATTGACTATTCCACGAACGTTCTGAATAAAGCCGTAATTTTCGGCTTAAACATCGATTTCTGTCAAAACATCTGGGGAAGGAAAAACTTGGTTTGAGTGAGAAATCAGTAATTTTGTTATTGGCTCGTTGGACTAGTGTTTCCAAGTACCTACTACTACTGAGCATGTCGACCTGAGTTCAATTTCTTTGTCGGAAAAAGGCTCTTGTGTTTTTCGATCAGGAGTTTATCATTAGCAGTTGCCCCCTATTACATAGGACATAGAACTCAAATTAATATGGCTAAATGTTACTAACTATAAGTATACCATAACCCTTCAGGAATTGCAGACGAGATATTATTTTATGTTACCGGCTCTTATTTTTATGAGCCCTTCTCTCTCCAGCAATAGATATCAGCTCCCGAAATAACGATTTCCAGTAAACAACGCCGACTACTATTTTACAGCCAAAGGATGATTTATGCTAGAAAGTGCCGTATCCGATCCGACCCGAGGCAGGGGTGTGCAAATGCGCAAACTTCCGTAAATTTTACTGTTATGTATCGCCTCGTTGGTCTAGTGGCCGCCATTGCGACTGCTGCGCATGTGGTCCAGGGCTGTCTAATACTAGGTCGGCAAAGTACTATTGGGTTTTTACATCAGGAATTTCTCATTTGTGCCCTCTTGATGGCATAAAGGATATTACATGGGACGTAAACATGACTGGTGAAATGTGGGTGTGCCGTTATTGTAGCACGATACCACTAGGTACATTAATAAATTCGTACTTTCGTCTTGCTTCTCACAGTTAGAACACTTCCAACCTAGCATAAATCATCCAGAATTCGCAAGCCTGGCAATAACTTTACTAACCTTAGCTATTGTCTATTCTCGTCCATACACGTGCATCCTATCCCATCTGAATACGCTTCAGGGACAGACGTAATATTGCATCCAGAATGTCAAACAAGCCATCTCGGTAGCCAGTGGAATAGACAATGGAATACGCTCCAATTGGGTTTGACTCCGGATTGACATTGTGTCCATTGTTACCACTGTCGGCTGACATGGCCACTGCGGTTCGAATAAGATGTTTGTATGTGTAGGTCTAGTGCTTAGAATATCCTATCTTCTTTATCCTTATCCTTACATAGTATAAAACAAAGTCGCTATTTTTGTCTGTTTGTCTGTATGCTTAAATCTTTAAAACTACGCAACGGATTTTGATGCGGTTTTTTTTTAATAGATAGAGTGATTCAAGAGGAAGGTTTTAGTATATAATTTGAACGACATCCACGCGGGTGAAGCCGCGGGCATCAGCTAGTATTCTATACAATAAGCATTATATTTGTATACGTATAAAGTCACGTCATATTCATATGAAGACATGCTGTGCTGACCCTGAATCAATTGGAATAGAGGCAAGAGAATGTTTATGATAATGTAGTCACGTTCTCGAAAACAACTTGAACGATTAAGATGAAAGTTGCAACAATGGGTTTACGCGGGGTGAAAAATCGATCTATCTAAGTCTTTTATCTAGGAAAATTCAGTTCACGTCCCATGTTATAGGAGGCGAGCCTATTGTTACTAACCAGGTACAAGTTCAGACTTTGTGGCTGCTACTGAGAAAATCCTGATGGAAAAACCCAAAAACACTTTGCTCGACCCGGTAATCAAAACCAGGGCCACTTGCTCAGTACCCCAGACCAACCAGGCAGTATAAGTGTATTTAATGCGAGTGTTCTATAGTACAGGCGTTGCTTGGTTGTCTATTTGGCTCTTCTTCAATAAATTATGCACTCGAACACTAACATAAGTATCTAATATCTAAAACCATTCTACCAATACCTAATTATCTACAGCTATCTAAGACAATGACCGTACGTCTCACGTTACTAACAAATCCTAGCCAGGTAATACAGCAACGATGACAAATAGGAAGTGTCCATGTCTTTGACGAATGTGTAGCCGCTGCGATGCGGATAGGTGGCGCCTCATGTTCGAGGTGACTGATAACGAGCAGGTATTGGGATACAATGCCGACAGATAACTTAGCTGTCCGTGAAGGAGAATATAATATATGCGTTGTTTTGTGATGTCTTACTTAAATCACGTCTTTTCATCGAGGCAGGTAGAAAATGCAGAATAATATTAACGCAAATACTGTTTCTTTGTCAGATCGCCAAAAAAACTAGAGCGAAGATCTTTAAAAGTAGCTAGTTAATATTACCTATGTATTTTCTACTCTTCCGCTATTGTTTTCTGGTTAATTTCGTTACGGGTTCTAAGATAGTTATATTAATTAGGATTATTAAGGAGTTCCACCGGTTTGGAAATAAAGTGGCGAGCATGACCCAAACAAAAATAAACCTTTAAACGATTCCTTGAATAATTTGTTAACAGTTATTTTTGAGATAATTGTACCCTATTACAATGTTGTCTCATTTAACCCAAAGATTGACTGACAGAGAATGCCTTGTGGCATTAGAGTCCGCCTATGTACCGCTCTTGTACATGAAGTTTAAATAGATAGAACATCTAGAACTAATTGAGATAGTTAGCCATGTTTCACGTTACTAACAAAAGACTATCCGTGTTAGTCTGCAGGTGACCAACGATGAAAAATGGTCGCCTAGTTGATGAATGTGTGGACGGTACGATGCGCCATGTATCCCATGGCGCCTCATGTTCGAGGGTGACTAATAAGGTATTGGGATACGATGCCGATAGATTACTTGGCTGTCATTGACGGAGAATGGAGACAGTTCGCAAACGGTTATTGGCTATAATAGTTAGTTTGACGTCGTAACGTGAGCGCAGGTTAGTAAATGGTTAGCCACTAACCATTTAGTAGTTCGTTATTTTTTAAGTAAGTAGTAAGTCTTTTTATCTTTGTTTTGTTTAACTATTTTACTCACCACGTCTAAAGTCGGCTTTGGAGAAAAGGGTAATAATAATATACGAACTAGCAAAAAGTAATTATTTTCTAATTAAATTATTCGAGATAGCCGACGTCAGACTGTGTTTAAAAGAAAAACATTGTCATAATGTAACAAAGGAAATCCGCTTATTATTATTACTAAGAATGACAAGTTTCTTGCAAGGCGGGTTCATGCCATGTTGTCGGGAAAATACTTGAAAGGAAAATAAATTCTAGAACAGACGGAGCAAGTAGCAGCCTTAAGTCTGTCTAACTTTAGGAGAGGGATGGACTATAATCTACCACGCGGGCCTAGTACGGATTGGTAGATGTCACAAATCTTCGATTTTTTCTTCTAAGACAAGCCGGTTTCCTCACGATGTTTCCTTCACCGTTTTGAGAGAGCAGCGGTGATGAAATAAATTACACTAAGTAATGCGCCTGCCTGGGTGCAACCCATGACTTACTGTTCGTAAGTTGGGGCCGCCACCATTAGGCCACCGCTGCTCTATTTAAAAATTATAAAATACTGCTAAAGTATCTATAGAAAAATAATAAAATCATGATTCAAAACACACGTTTTCCACGGGGACTGTATTTTTGTTCGGGATTAAATATACCCTGTGTCCGTTTCTGTACCTACACCTGACAACGTATGAGCAAAATTTCAGGATGATCGGTTCATCTCAGTCGTTTAGGCGTGAAATGTTAACAAACAAACTTACTTTCTAAAATATTAATTAGGATAAACCATTAAAGGCATTCACCCTAATAAATAACCCATATACTCGTAGCATGACAATATATTACAAAAAATACATTGTCATCATGCATGAAACTCTTGAAAATGAATATTTTACTGTGACAGTTTTTTGTTCAAACATTATGAAAATATGTGGAAATGACAAATTGTCCAAATTATTCTCAGTCTCGTTTTTATGAGGTACAATTAATCAAAACGTATGAAATACGTAGGTACGTTTCCTGATATTGGCTGAAAGATATTTTGGTTTCTGCTGGGCTCTTCTTAATTTTGCTGACACATCCAAAGAAGGTTAATAAATCATTGTTATTTGGGGTCTTTATAAGGTACCTTCTTACGCACAACAAAGTGATTTAATCATTTATATTTAAACAGTTCTATGTCTCAGAATATCAGGGTATACCCTCAAAGTTGTACAGGTATATGCACCCACATCTACGCATGACGAGGAAGAAATAATGAGTTTCTACGACGATATCAATAGCGCGCTGGATGCGGACCCATGCTTCTATACCACAGTTATCGGAGACTTCAACGCAAAGCTAGGCGTTACCGTCGAGGGGGAGGAGTTCGTGGGCAGGTTTGCACTGGGGCAGAGAAACAGAAGGGGTCACACACTGGCAAGCTATCTCGCTCAACGTAAGCTGTATGCAATGAATACCTTCTTTCGCAAGAAGAACCAGAGACTGTGGACATGGCAAAGCCCGGATGGGAAAACCATGAACCAGATCGACTTTATCCTCAGCAACAAGAAATACATCTTTAAGGACGTAGACGTCATCAATGGAGCCGGAGCGGGTAGTGATCACCGAATACTGCGGGGACGACTAGTTTTCAACCTGAAGCTGGAGCGGAGACGAATGGTTGACACTACGCGCTCAGTGAATGACTGCCATTATATCGCTGCCCAAAGAGAGTATTTTGAGGAAAAATTGGCGGAAAGACTAAACGCAACAGAGTCGTGGCATGCGGATGCGATCAATAATCAACTGGTGGACTCTATAAATGACATCGTAAGACAGATAAGACCAAAGTCGAAACCAAATTCTAATCCGCTGTCGCAGGAGATTAAACTGCTAACAGATGAACGTAGGAAAATAAAGGAAACGACAGATCAAAAAGACCTTTCCACAATCAACAAACGTATCAGACACCTTATACGACAGCAGTTGCGACAGAGGAAGAACAAACTTATTTTGGAAACGATCGAAAAGCATAAAGGGCCGAAAGTTTTCAGAAAACAGTTGAAGCGGGGTAGCCAGCAAATTCATAAGTTGTGTACGGAGGATAACTTGGTTACAACTAATCGTGAAGACGTAGTGAAGGTTGTGAAAAACTACTACTCCAATTTATACAGTTCCCGCACACCAGGGCCAGATTCGCGGCGGAGGGATCCCAGGGCGCCGTTGGTTAAGCATAGGACTGAGGACTTGCCGGAGATAAGTTTGTACGAAATCAAGAATCCCTTAAGCTCATGAAATCAGCGAAATCGCCAGGCAAGGACAAGATAACGTACGAATACCTGAAGTACGGTGGAAAGCCTGTGTTAAAGCAACTCAAATTGCTTTTCAATAAGGTGTTGTTTGAGGGTGTAGTACCAGATACATGGAAGAATGCGGTTGTGATACTTCTACATAAAAAAGGGGATATAACCAAACTTGAAAACTACCGACCAATTTCTCTACTAAGCCATGTGTATAAACTTTTCACTAAAGTGATCACCCTACGCTTGACCAATAGACTTGATTCTGCCCAGCCAGTGGAACAGGCGGGCTTTCGATGTAATTTTTCGACTATTGATCACATTCACACTGTTAGGCAAGTTGTAGAGAAGTGTACTGAATACAATCGACCTTTGGTAGTAGCCTTTTTAGACTACGAAAAAGCGTTTGATACGGTGGAGCACTGGGCCGTTATACAATCTCTGCAAAGATGCCAGGTCGACATGAGATATGTGGAAGCGATCAAAGCAGTCTACCAAAGTGCAACACTACAAGTGAAACTCCACGAGCTCACTGAGCCGGTGCCAGTCAAGAGAGGGGTTAGGCAAGGGGACACTATTTCGCCAAAACTATTTACCTCATGTTTGGAAGACATCTTTAAGCTTCTTGACTGGTCAAACAGAGGTATCAACATCAATGGTGAGCGCCTAACTCATCTTCGATTTGCGGATGACATAGTCATTTTTGCGGAAAACCTGGAGGACCTATATGGGCATGCCATAGAAAGAGTCGAGGAATATGTCTACTTGGGACAAGCCTTAAACCTTGCCAAATTCGGACAAAATAGCGAGATTGAGTGCCGCATCCGCTTAGGCTGGGGAGCTTTTGGCAAACTGTCCGAAGTGTTCAAGTGCACGAGTATTCCCATTAACCTCAAGCGTCGGACCTTTGAACAATGCGTCCTACCAGTTATGGTCTACGGAGCCGAGTCATGGACGCTGACAAAGCAGGTGATGCACAAGCTCCAAGTCACCCAAAGAGCCATGGAACAGGCTATGTTAGGTATCTCTCTACGTGATCGAATCAGGAACACAGAGATCCGGAAGAGAACAAAATTGATCGACATAGCCCATGTGATCGCTAGCAGAAAATGGAAGTGGGCGGGCCATATATCCCGTAGACATGACAAAAGGTGGGGTAGTCGGGCGCTTGAGTGGAGGCCTAGAGTAGGACATAGAAATGTAGGCAGGCAACCGATGCGTTGGACCGACGACCTTGTTGGAGTGGCCGGTAAGGACTGGATGCGAAAGGCACAAAACCGAGAAGAATGGCGTGCATTAGAAGAGACCTACACTCAGCATTGGGTGGTGAAAGGTTGAAGAAGAAGAAAAAGAAGATGTCTCAGAAGTCTTGAAAAACAATTTGTGTTCGAGCACAACGTTTAAAAATGTTTATTCTCAGATTTATCTCACTACTAGCATATTATGTCCGCGGCTTCACCCGCCTGGTGTTCGGTAATTGTCCCATTGGGATAAAAAACTACTACTAACTAGAGACGGAAATATTCGATAACTACATATCCGCAACGTAACAAGCCGTGAAACATAAATCATGGAACACAAAAAGTACGGCACAACACACCACCAAAACAAAACACAAACGTCGAAACACGTGGCGACAGGGAACCGATACATCGCCCATACAAATGTAGTTCGAGCTTCGTTGTAACCGAATTGCAGCCGAGTGCTAGGCGAATACGTTATTAAAACTTTGGACATAGAATTCAAAATTGTGTTTCAAAACTAATTGTGTTATTCTGGAACCTTTCTGAAGCTCGATTTTAAGTTTAATCCGATATGGAAACTGGTCAGTAGTATCCTTTGGCAGCTTTTAGCTACTTTCAACGCAAGAAAGTAGTAAGAACTGGGACTAACTGGGAAAGACAACAGACTACATTACAACTGTAGGACGAGACAATGAAACAATGAACAAAACATAAGGTGACTGGCCACTATGTATAGCTATCTACACTACGTTTTACTGTGTCCCACATCCACCTGATATTGTCTCAGACGAAATGTCCTTGTCCTAACGTACACATAGTTAGTGGAGCCCCATTAAAGTTTACATGTGCTGACGAAATTCTCAACTCATGGCTGTAATACTAGACACGGCTAATCAAGAAATCTATTTTAGCTAGTCGTGTCTCAGGCTCATATTTGACTATTAAATCCCCTGATGCTTGTTGTCTCATTTAGATCTAAAGATGGTGGTCCAATCGTAAGTTATTCATATGACGACTACTACAATGTGTAAAATTTCTTTAATCGATTTTTAACTTTATCGCTAAAGTTCTAGGTTTAAGGTTGAATGGATTTTTGTTTTCAGTTTCGAGTAGCTTGATGTGCTGGCGTCTGTATCTGGCTTATGGCGTATTAGCTAAAGCTGCTGTTTCATAACGCATGAAATTCACCACAAAGTAATCATGTATTTACTTACTAGAGATTTTTACGCCTCATAAACCAAACTTTCATACAGAATTGGTCCTTGATCTAATACTTCATTCCATAACACAAGATATTTACAACCCATAAAGCTATAAAGACCTCTCTTAATAGCATAATCTTCGCGCGAAGCGATCATTCTCACTTTGCGACTTAAATGCCAATAATAATTATGTTACCGACTGGATGTACAAAAATACATTTTATGGTACCCCATTAAATGTATTTTTGTACATCCAGTCGGTTTCCGCCATGTTTCACCATGGTACAACATCGAACATCGATATTTAATAGACTTTTCTTGTTCCCACTTTCCTGCTCAACTTATTAATAGCTTATTACAACAAGTTTCTTCTAGTTAACATTTGTACATTGGAATTAACGAACTACTTAATAATGCAAAAGGGCTGGAAATTACCGTTTAACTTCGAAGAAAATCTTTCGGCAAAATATTCGCCAATGTTTATTAGATTTTACGAACTCTTCAAGTACCTATCAATTTATGTTCGGATACTAAATTAATCATACTCGAAAGAACTTTCAACGAAAATTCCGTCCTTTTGAAGCGCACACGTGTATTCCTTCTGATAGTTTCATGGCTTCCCACTACGTGAGCTGTGTTGCAATGTATGCATGCCAATTGGTGGTGTTTCACAACCCTAGTAACTATATTTACATACATGAATAGTTTGAATATATTACTGCCGATATAGGTGAGTGCTGAGATTTGTACAAAAAAATAAAACATCGTTGAAATTCAACAAGCTATGTCATTTTCTGTGAGGATGAACGGACACTCTGAAAATGGTTACAAAGAACAATTTGTAAAGATAATCGACCAATAGACTTTATCCAAGGTACTGAAACGAACAAATTTACACATTCAATTAAAAATCTAAAACCCGACTACGAATAAAATATTGGTTTATTATAATACGAGTACATAACACAGACTTTAATAGACCGCGAGAACTGTTTGACCGCAATCTAAACGTATATATTAACTAAAACTATAACATGATATACATATTTGTAATGTGCTCGCCAAGACTTTTCATTTGAACATGTTATGATTATCTCAATTTAATATTTTTTGAGGTAAGTTTTTGACATTTAAATTCCGTCATAAAAAGAATTTATAAAATTTATATAGCCTATGTCACCCGGGCTATTCTTACGAATCTATTGACACCTCATTTATTAAAATTCGTTCAGTGGTTTAGGCGCTACGGTGGAACATACATACATACATAGACTGCGATTACCCTTCCTTTTGGCTTTGCCGTAGTCGGGTAAAAATCAGACGAATTGATAAAATCCTCCTTTTGGTAATCGGTTAACAATAGTAGATTGTACACCAAGTGCATAAAACGCACCATTTTGCGCGAGACGTTTATCCATCCGATGCGAGCTTGCGAGCGAGGATGGATATAAAGTAGAGAGCAAAATGGGTTTTATGGACGAGTTTTACACTCTACTTTTCACTTCGATTGCGAGGAAATGCAACAGCAACTTGTAAATATTGTAAAAATAATTATGGTTCCCGCCAATTAACTTTTCAGTAGAAAACTTGACATAACACCTGACTTATGTCGTTACTCCATACTGCTCAGTTTTAAAAACATTTTGAGCAAGCCTATTGCCATCAACCAATGTAATTAGGAGCAAGCCTATTGCCATCAACTGATGTAATTGGGACCAAGCCTATTGCCATCAACCAATGTAATTAGGAGCAAGCCTATTGCCATCAACTGATGTAATTAGGGACAAGCCTATTGCCATCAACCGATGTAATTAGGAAAAGCCTATTGCCATCAACCAATCTTATTTAGGAGCAAGCCATTGCCATCAACCGATGTAATTAGGAGCACGCCTATTGCCATCCACTGATTTAGGTAATTGAGAGCACTGAGCAAGCCTATTGCCATCAATCAATGTAATTAAGGGTAAGCCTATTCCCATCAAATGATGGACCTAATTAGGAGCAAGCCTATTGCCATCAAGCGATTTAGGTAATTGGGGGAAGCCTGTTCCCATCAACTTTCCTTGTATTCGTAATGAAAAGCAGTAATCCCTTGTTCTTAGAATACTAGCGAAACGAATTAAATTAAAGAGGTTATTCTATGAAGTTGTTCGTGTGGCTGTTGGGCCGATTACCTGTGCCGATTACCTTGGTCTTCGACGAAGATTTTACTTTATGCTCTAGAGCATAAAACGCGACTTTATGTCGCCTACGCACGACATAAAGACGCATTTTAGAAGCGAGAGAAGTGAAAAATTCAAAGCAGTCTTCTACCGAAATATCTAACGACTGTTCCTTTTAGAAAAATGCTTAAACGAATGTAAGTTATTTTTACGCTCGTGAGTTGACTATACAGACTACAGAGAGTATCATAATGGTTTATTGAGCTTAAAGAAATCGGTTATTTCATCCGTCGCAGTTCAAGTCAGGCACAAAATGAAACTGAGATTTAATAATATTTTATAATATTTTGTCGTTTTACGGTCTAACTGCACGTATTATTGATATTCTTTCAAAGAAAAACATTTTGTTGTGTGATTTTCGAGAAAAAGAGTTGTAAGATGATCTTACTTAGTACTTTTTTGGGGCAAATCCACCACACTATTCCCAAACCACTGTATAACCACCAGATTTCGGAAGTGGAATGCCTTAATCCGTATATAAAATGAAACATTATTTGAATATCTTGTATTCCTAATGATAGACACCTTTGTGTATCAACGAAAACCGCGGCATAGCCATCATTAGTACACTACCTTTGGCCATTACATTTCGTCTACACATTTTATTTATTCTTTGGACCTGATTTTCAGCTACTTTCTCCTCGAAGCTATATCATCAATCACTTTTCATCCTAGTGGATGTATCGACGAGCAGGGATGAGTATCATACTTATGTAAAAACATGCTAATCATATTGCCTATCTATCCATTGCCGAGTAAGCAGCTCAACAGTCACTTGAATGAACTTAATTTTCCCAAAAGAAATTCGCTGAGCATTTGGCAAGTTTTTTAAACGATCTTGCCGAACGTGTTGTTCTATCGAGTAACTGGGTTGTCGCTCCATATAGGTACAATACTAGTATTCAGCTGCATCCGTATAGACTGAAAATCTACCCTAACGATATGTGAAAAAAGACAAAGCAGATGAATTTAAAGACAAAGTGACTATCAAAGTGAGTTTTTTCATGACCTGAGTCGTAGAAAATAGATATCAGACACTGTTTCAAGCTGTCACGGTTCTTATCTATATTTAAAATGTCACTTACGGGATATCTTCCGTGATTAGTATTTGTTTTGAGTTCCCGATATTTCGACGCTGTTGCAAGCGCCATGATCGCGGGTTAACTGGAAGATGCGGGTGGATGGAAAAAAAAAACAAAACAAAAACAAATACCACGGAAGATATCCCGTAAGTGACATTTTAAATATAGATAAGAACCGTGACAGCTTGAAACAGTGTCTGATATCTATTTTCTACGACTATATTATTGACTTCCTCAAAAGCTTAAAATATTCTAAAACTAAGAACTTAAACTGTAAAACCAGACTGATAGTTATTTCATCATTATTATCTCAAGACAACTCAATAAAGCTCTACTTCAAAGTGTCAGACTATTCCTATTCATTGTTGATGTTACACACAACGTGAACAGAACCGATACAGGAAATGAACTCGTCATCCTTCTTTATACAATGTCAGGAAATATGAATACAGTATTGCAAGATATCGAAATAATATCGAGAGCTCAAACATAGTATATGTATGGCAAATAGTATGATTGATGGTAGGTTTCATTTGATTTTTGGTTTTAAAACTAAGTACCTGAAAATGCTGATATCTAGCCGGTTTGAGTACTTCCATGTATTTTACCTAGATTACTACTTAACAGCAGGCTTTTAATCCATGAAGGGTAAGGCAGAAGTATATACTGATGGCACGGTTGGCGCAGTGACTGAGCGATTGGACTGCTGCGCTGCGTGTCGCAGGTTCGATCCCCGCACGGTACAAATATTTGTACTTATGGCCTACAGATAGTTGTTTCGGGTCTGGGTGTTTGGTTTGTGTATGTGAGTTTAAATGTTTATAAACGCATCCACGATACAGGAGAAATTCCTAGTGTGGGACAACATAAAAAAAATACTTATACATTTTATATTTATTCGTCAGTAATGTTTGAGTATCATTTATGTTACAAATGGTGTGCGAGTTTGTGCCGCCGAACCGGGCTACACACTATACATAAATAAAGATGAGTTGTAAAGGAATTCTCTTTCATTCACAATATCACGGTCTGCAAGCCGTAGGGAATTTTACTACACATCCGTGTGTGGATACTGTTGTAATTGTATGTGGTATCTCATTATAGATGATTTTGTTACAAATCCCACGGGTAGATAACATAATAGATAATGTGGGCCAAATCAGAATAATGATCGAAACACGAAACAAGATCTTGTGTCTACTTATTTATAATCATCATTATCTGCCTAGCCTTTTCCCAACTATCTTGGGATCGACCTCCAGTTTATCTAGATGTACCCGAATACCTACCAATATTTTACAAGGAGCGACTACCGATCTAACCTCCACAACCCAGTTAGTACTGCTGAGTAATACAATACCAATTGGTAAGACTGTTGAGCCACTGACTATATACCAACTCCGACTGTCAGAGATCTAAAAATTACTGCGGAGACCCGTTGGTCTCGTAAGCCGGTGCTTAACGTGTTTTCGTGGTACGGAGGATGAATGTAATGGGTCACCCATCTACGGATCAACCAAGGCAAGCGCGGCTTAACCTAAAGATCGATCCAAACAGCTGATATTATTTTGCCACGGGTTTTTTTTTGCAGGATAGGAAATCATCAAATATTTCCTCCCTCTGGGCAGAGCGGAAGGGAGTGTCAGACTTGTACTGACTAAAAACCACCCATGTTCCTTCTTAGCCCTTTGTGTCCGGGGCCGCGGTATCTCTTTCGAACAACCGGCAGCCCCGGCAGGCGTCGGCCCTTGCGGGCCCCTGCAAAGCCACGTGCTCCTGGCGTAGGTACCTACATATTTAATAATCGATCTCTGACAAAGTTATGAAAGTTGAATCAGTGCATCAACAATAAATGCTGTAACACCGAAATGCTTTCACTCTACTTTGTAAAATAAATAGAAATATAATATGGTAGGTAGCTTTAAACATGAGCTTAATGAAATTTCATCACGTTTCATTTTAATTAAAACTGTGGTCTAAAAATATTCTAATTACGAGACTTAGTGATGTTTTGGCCACACGGCGCTTTTTATCAATCAAGTGCTTTTTCTTTTTTTGGAGGGTTTTTGTGTTGTAAATCATTTGGATGGTGGTAAATCATCAAATTGTGACTCCTCCCGCTCTGGGCGGTGGGGTAGGGAGTGTCAGACTTCTACTGACTATAAAACCACCCATGTTCCTTCTTAGCCGGTATTTTTTCCCTTTTGTTTTGCTATTGATGAAGACTTAATAACTCCTGCTTCACCATTTATGTTCGTAACTAAACAGGAAGAGGTTTCCTCATTGCCAGTTGTGGGCGTGTTAAATAGAAAATGATGAAGATAAACGCTTGGTACAACAGACGGTAATGCATATTGTGTAAACTAACTAGTTTTCAAGCTAATGAGTAAATAAGAGCAGGAGATATTGTCTAACAAAATTTGCGATACAACATCAACATCACGCCTGTAATCCCCGAAGGGATAGGCAGAGGTGTACCTAATATCATGTGTGTGATATAATAATTGGGGGTGTACCTAATAGTACACCCATATTTCGCTAAATGTGTTTAAGTCTCATGTAATAAGGGTAAGCCTATTGCCATCATACGGGCACAAATGTAGACTCCGTGCCTGCTACTGAGAAATACCTGATGAAAAAAGGCAATAAAACTTTGTCCGACCCGTGAATCGAACCCAGGACCTCAACCTCAGGAGTCGCGCTTACGGCCACTAGACCAACGAGACAGTTGCATTACAAATTAATTTAGTGTAGAGAACATGCTGTGTACGAAGATTAGCCAATTTGAGAATCATCACAAGTCGAATCTGTGATGGCTAGGAATGAGGAATTGATGGGATTATCGGATTGTCAAACAGAATCTAGTCTTGGCTTGAGATGTCTGCCTGGCTAATTGGAGATGCCGATAACGGTTTAATGTCGTATTGTCGATATTAAACTAGAACACACACATAAAGGGTGATAGGTACTCTTTATAAAGCCGAAGCCTGAAAGGCATTTCTTCGCCCTGTCATTGTGGTATTTTTTTGTTCCGGACCATACCTGGGACCCTTTTAGTTACGGAGATATTGGTGGGTCAAAGTTAATTTTTTTACAACCTTTTTTTTAATACAAACTACTATCTAAAAAAAATATATAAAAAAATTGTGCTATTAAGTTAAGATTAAACTTTACTTTTATTTTACCTCCATAACGTTTACGCTGATTGTTGTCAATGTTTTGTGTGTTTTACGTTTACTTTTTACAGTAAAACGTAAATTTTCACACCAAAAAAAAAGTCGTATCGTCGTTTTATGTACATGTCACAGGTAAAACTTATAACGTACTTAATCAGTCAAAACTACTTTTGGCTAGTCAAAACTACTTTTGACCGGTCAAAACTACTTTTGACCGGTCAAAACTATTATTAGGTAGTTTCTGTTTTATTTCTCTGTTATATAAAATAACCTAAATGTCCTTAGGAAACCCTTTGGATAACCTTGTACGATAGCTAACATTTATTTCATTAGAATAAATGCGTTTTAACGCAATAAGAGTTTTGCCTGCAACATACATAATGCTTGGTTGATAGTTTCGTGATTCTTCAAAAATCCATAATAACATTAAGTTATATGCTACTAGTTCTAGTCCTAGAACTTCTACGAGTATGTAGCCAGACATTTTGAGCTAGACTCATATTAGTACCTACATCATATCTCGAAATGTGTCTGGCGAGTCTGCAAGAATTTGTGTCGAGTGTCAAGTTGGGCAGAATCCTTAAAGTATCTCTGTTATTTCAAACAATTTGTGGAAAGGATAACCCTTGAACATTGCTCAATGAAATTCTTCGATCAAATTGGGGTACCTACGACTAATTAAATAATGTACATAGGGAAGGTTACATCTCATAAAAATGAACAAGGATAAAGTTGAAATAACAGCCAAAATTGAGTCAGTAAACATATCATCTGTCTATCCTTTTTCCAACTATGTTGGAGTCCGCTTCCCGTCTAACCGGATGCAGCTGAATACTAGTATTTTAAATGAAGCGCCTGTCTTTCCTACCTCGAAAATCCAGTTAGTACAGTGCAATCAAATTATCTTGGCAGGTCCGAACTTCGTGCAGGTCATTGTTACAACTAATGTATGAAAGTGATATGATATTTATTTTATTTGTATTTCTCACTGTTTAAATTAGATATTTTCTGATCGTTTAAGTATTGGTTTATCTGGCAATAACAGTTTTCTTCACAAGTTTACATGCGTAAAAGTTCGCAGAGCCTATGTTCAGACCTGCCAAGATAATTTGATCGTACTGTACTGGGAAATATGACACCCTTTGATAAGACTAGTTGTCAGACTTTCGGGTCACTGACTAGTATTCCAACAAACGATGACGACAAAATAACCGAATCTGAAAGAGCTAGTTGTGATTACTGTAAAGTAATTACATCTGTAAAAAAATTGTGAATTTTGGCTCCTCAAAGATACCTTATTACCAACGACGCATGGCCAACGTGTAAAAGTTAGTCAGCAACAACGCGAAGCAAGATTTCTCATGAGTGTCAGATTTTAGTCTGCTAGAGAGGATCTACATAAGTAGCTTGAGCTTGATGTATGGTGTTTGTATGTTTCATCATGTTTTGTCGACACCTTACTTCGAAACTGCTTATAGTTTATTTAAGTTTGATAGTCGGGACCAACGTGCAACGGCTTAACATGCTTTCCGAAGAACGGAGGGAACTCGGTATGTAAGTGGTCACACTCACACATCCACAGATCAACCTAGGCAAGCGCGGCTTAACTTGAATATTGATCCGAGGGGCTGTTTTCATCTAGCCACCAGCTACTAGTCAGCAAGTACATACACAAGTTTAAATACATCTGGATGCCGTTCACCCCGTTACAAAATGAATATAAATTGAACAAGACCCATAGTATAGTTTTCTTCTCTAATTGACACCGTTCAATTTGGGGCTCCGTCCTGAATTTTAATCATTTGCTAGTCTCAAATCCAATTAAAGCATTAGTTTTGACCGGCTGAATAGTTGTATGTCGAAAATTGAGTTTGGGATGTACAAATAGTCAACAGAAAGGTCCAAGTGTGCCTTTCGTTTGGAAAATTAGGAAACAAGCATCAAAAAAGATAAAGTCGCCAGAACATCAAGCTACTAACTACTATCTGTCATACTTTAACAAAAATATTTAATGAACTTTATCGCTGAAGCATTAGGTTCAAGTTTGACTTGTAAAAAGTTTCGGGTTAGATGTGCTCTGTACTTAAGTTCATTTGTTTTATAGCTGTTGGTATTATAACATCGAAGCCGCAATGGCCAAATCCAGAACATAAATTAACAGAATTATCAATTTTTCCGCAGTCCTGTGAACACATCGAACCACATTCGGCCTTTCCAATTTCCAACACGAAAAAATGAGAAACAAACCGATCGACGGAGCCACTTTCGAAGTTATAACAGAAGTACGGATTAATTTTCTGCACGAAGCCAATGATTGTACCTTTGCCAGTATTATTCTACCATCCAATTAAATAAGTTTAAAGTATGCACTCATGCATATACTGGAGTATGTTGTATGAGTCTAATCCATCATTCATGACGCCTAATGACCGTAATATCGGTTTTGCTGTATGAATTATGTATGGAGTGAAATTTGTTCGTGTATGTATACGTACGTTGTATTTTTGTTTGGTGTAGTTCACGTCAAGGTTTAATCTAGATCTTTGTTTGTTGTTAAGATAGTCGGAGCGGCGATATGACCTAACAAAACTGGATTAAACATGACAAAGGAACTTGGAGTTTAGGAAATAAACTATAAAGGGTTAGTAAAAATAAGACAGCTGTGTTGCTATATTCTTGCATAGCAGGTAAAGAAAGATAGTATTCAATAAGATGCATGTAGGAAAACTGAAAACATTCCACCCAGTCAGCATTAACAAATATTAAGGTTAATCCCAAATTAATTCAGATCATCAATTCACTGAACAAGTATGTGGGCGCATTTGCACCACATATTTCACAGCGCTGATTAACATTCATGAAACATGGTGGTCAAAATTTACATGTTGCATGCCTGAAGTGGGGCATCGGGGTAATAAATGTCAACCCGGGTAACAGACTTGGTAACAGGGTAAGTCCGCTGACCGACAGAGCAGGAATTTTAGGCCTCGCGTTATGTGGTTAATAATATTTAGCATAACGTCATTTTAGGCGGCTAAATTCGATGTGGGTTGTAAAGTAGGTACGTATTGTATTGTATAGGAGGTCGGAAGTGTATCCACGTATTCAGTATGCAATAGTTCATTTGGTTCATTTCTGTTTCTCAAGTACTGTCGGAGGAGGCGCACTAGTTCCCATGTTCCCTGGTGCAAGTGTGGGAGGGAACACTGGTGTGGTTTTTAGTCAACGAGAGTCTAAAAGACCCCCCGGCTCGTTCCAGGGTGGAGAGCATCCAACATTTTCCTACCCGGAACACAAATAAAAGGTCGCAAGCGGTTCTTGCAGAGCGTTAGATCCTGATGGGTGCGATTTTCATATCAAACAAAGTGCTGTTGAATTTTTATATTATGGATTTCTCTTTCATGTTCTGGATTTTAGATGTAGGCCCGTGTGATGCCAATAAACTCACGAGGGACTTAAACATAACTTGCGAAATGTGCGTGTACTAGGTAAAGGCACACTGCCTAGCCCTTCGAAGAAAAACAGGCGTAATTCTAACAATTCCCTCATTCTTACTCACGTTGACTAAAAAAACGTTCTAATCTACAAAAGCAACACCCAGTTTCAAATCGCTTCATTACCTCGGCTCAGTTCAACGCACCCTCGCTGGATTAAACACTTCAATTCATTATCAAATCACGATCTGACTGAAGGGCGCTACGTTCAATATCTCGGAGTGCTTCCTCCAGGCTGTTTAACGCAGTGGAAGAATTAGGACGCGTTTGTTTGACACCTTCCTATTTCGTCACTTCGAGAGCGTGAATTTGCTTTTGCCTGGGAATCCAGTCGCGTTGCGGTTGGCAATAATGCTACGGGCACGTCTTAACATAACTGTAATTCCTGACGAGTTAGGCAGAAGTGTACCTAATAGTACACCCACATTTTGTGTCATGACGATGTCGTTGTGTGTTACGAGTTGCGAAGCGCGTGATAAGCACACATCCGGGTTTACGTGTTTTAGGAATTAAGGAGGTTCTCGTCTTGCAAGTGGATTTTCGTCAATACGAAAATTGAAATAGAAGTGTCTGTTTGAAATATCAAAACAACAGCATTTTACTAAATGTATATTAAAGTATTTCACCATTCTCTTGCCCTTATTCCAATTCATTTGGGGTCGGCGTACCTCTCTGTTTCTCGTCACCTCATGAGACACCTCTTTTTTACCATATAATTCTTATCACAGTCCATCCATCGTATATGAAAGTATTTACGGTACTTAATTTGTTTATTTGCCTGACTGTTTGTTCCTGCTAATTATCAAACCCAATTTTTGATAGGACGTCCTGGTACAATAAAACTAATAATTAGTAACTAAGGCTTCTTTCAGAAAAAGGATCAGAGTTCTGTGCAAAAACATTAAAACCCGTGAAATTGTTAACAAAATCCGATAAAATAAGGAAGTAGTACGTGAGAAGTGTCTCATCAGTGGATTAAGTTAAGCTCTCTCTGCTCATGCAATACGTGTACGTTCTATGAATTGAATATGATGTTTGATGGGCATCACTTTGAGCCTAGTTCATCCAACAACCATTGTTGATCAAAGTTTGTTCATAAATGAATACTACCGACCAAAGCCGCTCGTAAAACTAAAGTCCAAAAGCTACAATAAGGTTTTCCTTTAAGCCAATTACATTACGTATACGAAATCTAGGCTTGCTCCGGGAAACTGCCAGCGGAATTGAAAATACAAAGAACATTTGAATCTACATCGGTGAAATAAAGAACAAAGTTACAGGATGATTTCTTACATGGGTTAAGGTAAAATATTAGATTGAAAAAACTAAAAAAACACGCTATTGTAACTAAAAAGTAAAGTAGTTAAACTAAAAAGTACACATATAAAATATATTTTTAAAGTAAAAAAAAAAATGGTTATAATAAAAAATATTTTATGAAAAAAAATGCGTGGATAAAACGCGAATAAAAACGTGTTGAGGCCATGCAGTATCTGATCAACTTTTATCTTTGTACCCATAATTGCACTGAAGTGGTCAAAACATACAGGACTTTAACTTAAATGCAATAAAGTGTTATCTCTACTGCAGTAATATCTGGGGCATTACTGGCTGCTTTGCGGAAACCCACAATTATGCTAATTATATCCCCGAAAGCGAGGCAAATGTTTTAAGTTCAAACAAATCTCTTTATCGGTCTGCCTCATTCGTGAATGCCGTATATTACGGCGACACTTTTGACTTTTGTGTTTCTTTTTTATTTAAACGTCCACGGCTTTCAGGACAAAAAGGATAAACAGGAAGTTGGCTTTTAGCCATTTTAGTTGGAGTTTGGCTTTAATAGTCAGATGGATTAGAGATTACATTCTTTTGTATTTTTTACTTCTTGGATCCATGAGGATACCGTGCATGCCAACTGGGGTCAATGCTTTCGAAAAACCGCTCAGGATTGAACTGACAGAATTTAGTATTCTTTTGATGACTCAAAAAAGAAAACAAGTATTTTGTTTTTTACTGCCCCAACTGCATACAAATTCATAAATCATAAATCTTAAGTCTCATTCTATACTAAAATGACCATAAATTCTGCATCTGAATTGCTACTATCTAAATAATTACTCGCTTCCTACTTAAGGATTCCGAAACTATGCTAATAACATTATCACCGACTACGGGGCAAAGCGTTTTGCAACTAATCTCTTTATCGGCAACCTTCATACGCGGTTATACATACCTATATTGTGACAACATAGTCCTTATTTGTTTGTATCGTCTTCCTACTGAACTCCCACTTATATTTTATACACAGTGATTTTTATTTTCATTAACATTTATTTTATTTTTATTTTATTTATTTATCAACTTACATCTACCATTACAGGGTAACCCCCAATGCGATAAATGCGCCTTAATTATTTACCTAATTCTAACTTATAACTAATACCTATAACTAATAACAAATAGAGCATTCCTTGTTGTGAAACTTTTTAGTGGACAACAACTGTTCAAATTGATATTCGAACATGTGTGTTTTTATAATGACTTGTGTCATTCACTTGCAATAAAAATTTCTCTGTGCAAACCATGTGCAAACAACGTTTTTACTTCCAAACCTAGTTTATTTCATCAAAAGGTTATGGGCCCAGTCACTAAATTTGCCATCAAGAACCTTTGCGGCCTAGATGACTACTCTACGTGGAAATTCGCAATAAAAATGATTCTCATACGAGAAAAGTTGTTCACATATACATCAAACTACCCGGATTCCAAAGACTCCACCGCCATCGAGAAGGACCAAGACGCACTAGCTTTGATTTGTCTACATGTGGAACCTACACTTTATGCGTATGTACAAGATTCAAATCATGCCAAAGATGCTTGGGATAGTTTAGCGAAAGCATTTGAGGACAAAGGCGTAAATCGCAGGATCACGCTCATGAATGCGTTGATGGATGAGAAGCTAGAGAGGCACTCGTCGATGCATGAATATGTTGCTGCAATAATGTCTCTTTCTCAAAAGTTGAAGGATATTGCCACCGGATTTGACGATGATCTTGTAGCTGTCGTGTTACTGAGAGGACTACCTGAAGAGTACAGGCCTATGCGAATGGCACTGGAACACTCTGGGATGAAGTTGACTTCAGAGAACGTACGGCAGAAGTTACTGCAGGAGGATTCACGTCAAGGTTGTAGTACATTGCCTTTAGCGGATTCGGCATTGGCTGTGAGTAAGAAGCGGAATGGGAACAAAGTTTTGAATATGACCAAAGTTAAATGCTTCAAATGTGGAAAGAGTGGACATAAGAAGCCAGACTGTCCTGAAGGAAAGAAAACGGGTTCGATCTCCAAACTGAGTGACGTCGCGGTCGTGAGCCTGTATTCATTCAGCGCCGGGGACTCCTTCAATCCGACGGAGTGGTACATCGACAGCGGGGCATCTTCACATATGTCTTTCCAGAAACATTGGTTTAAAGATTTGGTTATAAATGTTGGTATGAGTGATGTGACATGTGCGAATTATGATAAGATTGAATGCAAGGGTAAGGGTGACATCATGGTGCGTATGAAAGGACGAATGCTTGCTGTGAGGGATGTCATGTATGTACCCGGTTTGCGTGTTAATCTGTTATCAGTGTCTAAATTAGTAGAGAAAGGATGGAAGGTAAGTTTTGACAGAGATGGGTGCAAGCTAATTCACCATTTAGTTCCAGGTCATTTCAAGGGAAAGCTTCTGGCTACCGCAAGTGAAGTCTCAGGGATCTACAAGCTTGAAGGTTGTCAAGCGGTTGTAGATGGGACTGCGTTGGCGTCAGTGAAAGCAGGTAATCCTTTGATGTTGTGGCACCGGCGGCTTGGACACGTAAATGAGCGAGATTTACGTAAGCTTCCGGGTATGGATTTTGGAAAGAGCGTAATGGAGCCTTGTGTCGCCTGCATTAAGGGGAAGGCACATCGTTTACCTTTTCCAGTTGGTGAGGCTGAGAGGGCAGTCGAGAGACTGCAACTGGTTCACGCAGATATCTGTGGTCCAATGTCTGAACCTACGTACGGTGGATCTCGGTATATGCTAGTTATTTTAGATGATTTTACACGCAAATCTTTTGTATTTTTCCTTAAATCAAAAGATCAGGTTTTAGATCATTTTAAAGTTTTTCTAGCTAGTGTAGAGGTTGAAACCGGGTTGAAGGTAAAGTGCATATGCACGGACAATGGAACAGAATTTGTGAACAGGAAGTTTGATGGTTTTCTACACCAAAAGGGTATAAAACATCAGTTGACTGTTCCCTACACTCCAGAACAGAATGGCGTAGTGGAACGAGCAAACCGCACTATTGTGGAGATGGCTCGTGCTATGTTGGCGGAAAAGGGTCTGAGTGCGAGACTGTGGGCAGAGGCATGTTATACGGCTGTTTATACGAAGAACAGGCTGCCTCACAGTGGCAATAATGGTAAGATTCCTGAGGAGTTGTGGACAGGGAAGGTTCAGTCGTTCGATCATTTCAGAGTTTTTGGAACGAAGGCATTTGTGCACGTGCCCAAGGAAACTCGGAAGAAATGGAGCCCTAAAGCAGTAGAACATATCTTTGTTGGTTACTGTGAAGAAACCAAAGGATATCGTTTCATAAATCCCAGTAATCCTCGCGTCATTGTGAGAGCAAGGGATGTAATTTTCTTGGAGGACTCTACAGCAGCAGTTTCAGAGGATCCTAGTCAGCTCGTAGGTAGCAGTGACAAGGATGCTGAAGTAATCTGGGAACTTGCAAAGGTAGAAGGCCAGTCAGGTTCGTCACCTGGTAGTGCAGAAGCTTCTCAAGGGCCGAGTTCCACAGATGAAGCTGAAGTATATCAAGACGCGGAAGTTGAGATGGGAGAAACGAGTGATAGCGGAGCAGAAAATGTCGTGGTGGAAAACGTTGAAGTTGAAGAGACTATAAATAGAGGAGAGTCAAACGAAGGTGAATGTCGTTATCCTCTACGTAATAGAATCAGAGAAGGAAATCTTCATGGACTTGCATGCTGTACAGAAGGACAGGAGCCTTTGACAGTAAAGGAAGCCTTAAGTCGGGAAGATAAGGATAACTGGAAGGAAGCCATGAAGAAAGAGATGGATTCGATGTACGAGAACAAGGTCTGGAAGCTCATCAACAAGCCACCTGGGGCTAAAGTCGTGGGAAACAAGTGGATCTTTAAGTACAAGTTTGATGCAGATGGTAACAAGACCTATAAAGCTCGACTTGTGGCGAAGGGTTTTACTCAGTCCTACGGGGTCGATTACTTTGAAACTTATTCACCGGTCGTGAGAAGATCGACAGTTAGATTGCTGCTATCGTTGGCTGTTGAAAAAGATTTGTTCATCAGTCACTTTGATGTGAACACCGCCTTTCTGAACGGTGATTTGCATGAAAGAGTTTATATGCGACAGCCGGAGGGTTGCATAGACGAAAACTCGAAGGAAAAAGTTTGCTTACTAGAAAAAGCGATATACGGCCTCAAACAAGCTTCACGGTCTTGGAATGAAAAAGTAAATGAAGTGTTATTGTCTTTGAACTTCAAACGCTGTGATTTTGATAGTTGTCTCCAAAGACTACAAGTTGTCTCAACAAAAATAATAATTTTTATATCGCTTTATACGTTGACGATTTTTTATTATTTTACAAAGACAAACAGCAGAAGGAAGTTTTATTAGACAATCTTTGTAAACATTTCAAGATAAAGGATTTAGGGGAAGCGAGACAAGTTTTGGGTATGCTTTTGTTTAAGACGGACACCGGAATATATTTGAATCAAGAGAGGCTTATTTCGAAGATCTTGGATGAATATGGTATGTCTGACTGCAAACCAGTAAAAACTCCGACGGAAATGAATTTCCATAAAGCCTTGGCGGAAGGGGAAGGAGGTAAGCTCTTATCCTGCCAAGACTCTCGTAGTTATCAGGCGCTCATAGGATCGCTGAACTATTTGGCCTGTAACACACGCCCGGATATTGCGGCTGCGGTCAATTTTTTGGCACAGGCTAAACATATCTTGAGATACCTTAAGGGTACAAGGGATCTATGTTTGATATTTCCCAAGTCGCCGGTGCGGGACATCACGGGATTCGTAGATGCTGACTGGGGAGGGAACATCAAAGATAGGAAATCTTATTCTGGGTTTATTTTTAGATGCGGAAACTCGTTGATTAACTGGGAATGCCGGAAACAAGCTTGTGTAGCACTGTCGTCAACGGAAGCCGAGTATATTGCACTTTCGGAGGCAACCAAGGAGGCAGTTCACTTGCGGCAGTTGAATGCATTTATAAGAGGTGAATTTCTTGGGTCTATTTGCATTTTCGTAGATAATCAGAGTGCTATTAAACTTGCGTACAATCCTGTAGCGCATAGAAGGACGAAACATATAGACATAAGGGCGCACTATGTCAGAGATTGCATTACTAAGAATGTTGTACGTCTGAACTATGTGTGTACGGAAGATAACCCAGCAGATGTGCTGACAAAACCATTAGGTCGTGTGGCATTTAATAAATGTGTGCGCGAGCTGAGTTTGGGTATGTCTGGTGTGGTGTGATGTGAGGATATCTGATGATGGATGTTGTTTGAGGGGAAGTGTGAAACTTTTTAGTGGACAACAACTGTTCAAATTGATATTCGAACATGTGTGTTTTTATAATGACTTGTGTCATTCACTTGCAATAAAAATTTCTCTGTGCAAACAACGTTTTTACTTCCAAACCTAGTTTATTTCATCAAAACTTGTGAATTCACTCAGAGAACAACAGAATAAGTCAGTCTCGCTCGCTATGAGGTTGAGCGTTCGGAGTGCACGCGTCAGCGGCGCCTCTCGTAAAAGGTTATTGTTCAGTTGATGCCAGAGTTAATAAAAGTAGGGGAGGCCTGAAGGCTATGGGGATGTTCTCAAACAGCTTTGAGACTTATGAAATGTAAAGATTAGTATAGGAAAAAAAAAAACGACGCTGAAAAAGTATGAAACAAGATTTTCAGGATAGAACAAAAAGAAAAGCCGTAGTCACACGGTATTAAAGTGTTTAGGTTGGTAGGTACCTATAACGTGTGACTACGGCTTTTCTTTTTGTTCTATCCTGAAAATCTTGTTTCATACTTTTTCAGCGTCGTTTTTTTTTTGTCGTAGTCGGGTTTTAGTTTTTTACTTTTTTTATTTAAACAATTTTGGTGTTAAATTTTTTTTTTGACTCTTGACTTTTTGTCCGCCAGAGGGCGTGATTTTAAATTTGAGCAATATTTTGGAAATGTACAAGTGAGGCCCTTTTAAATGATACCAAACACGGCGTGTTTATCTACATTTTTATTTTTTAAGCCTTACTTTTTGACCGCTAAAGGGCGCCAAATCACTTTTTGTGACACGTCACGTAGCCTATGTTCAGCGGAAAATGAAGACGGTTCTAACGATACCTCATATGTCGAGTTCCGATAAGTAGATTAGAAGCTATGAGGGAACAGATGAAGATACACACATACATACAAACATACATACATACATACAAACATACATACATACATAGCCAGTCAAAATCATAACCCTCCTTTGGCTTTGCCGTAGTCGGGTAAAAAAGGTGAGAGAAAACGTCGAAAGATTTTAAAAAATATTAAAGAAAATATTAATACTATTACAGTTTGCCACGTATTTGTATGTATTATTATCACGTATAGCCTCACTGCTAGGCAAAGGCCTCCCAAAACTGTTCCATAGACAAATATTCGAGCGCGTCAGATGTTGATATTGGGTATATCCCACGTATCTCAGATAAAAGAAATATGATAATCTGCAGGTTTGCATGGTGAAGGTGACCGTGTGTTGGTGTGAAAATTTAAAAAAATACTAGAGAGAGTCCGTTATTTAGCAACAATGTTAAGCGCCACTAAAAGAAGCTAAAATTCAATACTCTGATTTTATTATGTACACATTCATGTTATAATAGTTCATAGATTTTTTTGTTCAAGTGTATTCGAACTTGCTTTCTTTGAATCTGCCTAAAAGATCAAAGAAACCAAATTTTAAAACAATGCGTTCCGCAGCCGCAACAATAAAATGTTGTTAGTGAAAAAGTTTTTAGGTTAAACAATATACAAATACAATATAGAGGTACTATATATATTGTTTGGCAAGCAAATGAAAGAGAGTTGCCGAAAATCGAGCTGAGTGACGTGCGATTGAAGAGGCCTGTGGGCTCCATTAATTTGTTTGCACATCAATTCATACACCCTCAAAAGCTTTGTTCTCCATAGTATATCTTTATTAATTTTGTACATCATCAATTAAAATAAAACTGCACATAAATGTGCACTACCCTTGTAAACACTACTACTTTCGTAATTATATCATTATTCAGTTAAAATCTCTAATACTCAGGAGCGTCTTCCTTTTGTATTATCTCCGAACAGAGAAGGTAACTATTTACTCTAACCTCAACACAATAGCACTTCTTAAGACTCTTGTGTTAAAGCTTTGGGTACGTACACCTTGTATTGTTGGATTTAATTGTTGAAATACAAGATAGAATTACTACATTGGGGTTGTACGTACATTGTTGGGGCTGCCTAAGTACTCGCAGCCTCAAGGAATTATCAAATGGTTAGCTGACGCTTCTCATGACCCAAGGACACCTAGCCCAGACGCTTAGTATTGCTATACAAAACGTGGCACAGCGTTGAGGAGGAATTTCGGGCTTTATATTTTTGTTCCTGGTTAGTTTAGGTTATAATATTTTAATGTAGGTATGTAGTTAGCTAATAATTGCAGATGTGAATGTCATCATCTACCTAGCTTTGTGACAGCTAAGTTGGGGTCGGCTTCCAGTCTAACCGAATGCAGCCGAATACAAGGTATTTTACATGGAGCGACTGCCTATCTGACCCCCACAACCCAGATAATATTGGGAAATACGATAGCTTTTGGTAAGACTGGTTGTCAGACTTTCAGGTCACTGACTATCTTTATCGACTGCCAAAGATCTAAATATGGCAATATGCTTTCCGAACTAAATAAACTATTAAAAGAAAAACTCCCTGTGCAGAAACTTACGAAGCTGTATGCGCCTTTACGTGGTAAGCATTCATCACACAAGTACACTCAGGCATGAGAGTGGTTAAGGGGTCTCTTGCATTTGTGTGTCTATTGAACTGTAAAGGTGGCGTTCCCGATGTTGTTTTACCGGCAAAAGCCACACTTCCAGGAAAATTTGAGTTCGAAACATCACACAAGTCGTGTCTATGTAGCTAGAACCATAAAGGTCGACAATCAAGTTTGGAACACCATTTCTGATTACTAGGTATTCGAAAACAGAATTCGTTCGAATTCAAACCATTTACCAGGAACCATCTGTTTGTCTACGGATATAATACAAACTATATCGTGTTAGCATCGTTTGCTTTGAGAATACAATTTTAATGAGAGTTCGCCGCTGTTTGCTGTCTCGTGATGGCCGACGACTAGTGCTGTAATAACATAAGCTACAATATTGAGAACGCTAGTGTTGTAACAAGGCTTCTTTGTATCGTCAGTCCCGCTTTGTGGAACCACTCAAATGTGCAGACATTGCATCTGATGACTGTTGAAGCTCTTTGATTAACCACATGGGACTTGACCCGAATATGCGAATTACGCAATGTGCTTGCTGAATTTGAGATTTCATATCCAGTTGTAAAGTAATTTGATATTTTCTTGAATTATAAAAATTTTAATTAACTATTTTATTATTATTTATAAATTATTATATATTTTTTTTGCCTATAGGTCTTGACCATCCCTCATATTAACTTTATAGTAAAACGAACAATTAATATAAGAGAGACTGAATGAAAAAATGTTATAACCTGAGTCTTTGGAACGTTTACATAAATACCAAAACAAACGCGCGTAGAGTGGAGCTATGAACTGTCAGGCATGTACGCTTCTATAATTTGGTCTAAGCTAACTTAAAAGGCTATCGTCCAAAACTGAAGTCTAGAATAATTATACAGGGAAGACATTCCCTACATCATAATTCTAGACGCTTCGGTATAATCTATTTTGCCATACGTATCAGTAACTATAGATTCGACCGCAAATCTCAAAGTCCCTTAGCATGAATAATTTATGCGAATATAGGAATTATTATGACTACAATAGACACAAATATAGCAACAATATCGAATATCCGTAGATTATAACCAAAAGTTATCCAGTTGCTAGGTGATGAGCCTCACTTAAACACTTCACAAGTTTGCTTGTTGTTGGAATCAGTGAAAGTTAGCTTCCTTAATTATGCTGGAATTGTTGTTTGTGCTACAATCTAGTTTACTGTGAATGAAATGAATGCTTTGGGGGTTTTCATCCATGTACCTATGTTTAAATATGTATATAAGGTCCCATTAAAATAGGTGGACAAATTTTCAGAAATCATTCAGACCACCAAAATAAGGACGATGGTAAAAAAAAAATAAGAAAAACCTACCCCCCCCCCCCTACCTACTCATAGAGGATGATTTAGTTCTAGAGTGCCGGCAATTTATTATTTTAAGTAAAAAAAAACTCTGTTTATTTAATGTTTTTTTTTGTTTAGATATGTTTGGTTAGACCTACTGAACGTTGTGTTAAAATTTGTCCACCTATTGAAATACTTCCGGGAGAGTTTTACAGTATGACAGTACAGAGTGGCAGTGTCTAAGAAGTGCGCCAAGTTAGTCCTAACGTTAAAATAATAGTTTCGTAACTCAGACACTAGACTGCTAGACTGACTAGTATAATCCAAGATATCAGAATACGTTAATAGATGTTAGTAGCTCCGAAATATAGGTGGCAAGATTATTCTTGGCTAGACGTGGTTATATCAGGAATAGCATAGTTCTCACTAAATCGTTGCCAAGAGACGGTAGACGAAGTGTGTGAAAACCAACATCCAGGTGGGTTAATGACATAATGCAGATTGCGGGTAAGAACTAGCTGAGACTCACAGACCAGAAAAACATAGCACAAAAGAGAGAAGCCACATACTCAGTGGGTGAACAAAGCTGCCAATGTTGATGAGGATGACAAAGTAAAAAGTCCGTGCTTAACTTTTAATGACGTCATCTACATACCGAATAATACAAATAATTGGGATTCTTTTTGTTAACATTCCTTTGATACCCAGTTGGTGTCAACTGAATATCCGCTTTACCCCAGAGCGTTAACGAAGCAACACGTCCAACGCTGCACAAACATAAGTTAATTAGCATTGGCAACACTTCACACACTGGCAACACTGTCCGCTCACATCACCCGGGTTATAAAAGGCTTTACCCGTTTTAATCTCATACATAACCGGATTTTGTGACAACCCTTTAAAAAGTGAGAGAAAGTAAAATAGAAATGAATGGCCGCCAGGTCTTTTTAACAACATTCTGTACTTATCTAGTTTTAAAGTAAAATTATCAGTCATTAGTTATTAAGTTTAGTAATCTAAATTAGTTCTATACCTGAAATTCTTGGGGGCCTGGTGACCCGTAACACAGGTATTGTATGCCTATTTCGGGCACCAGTCTCTCACAAATGTTTACCCTGTGTTTAGATTAAATAATAATTACCGTTCACTGTAATGTTTGTGATGAGAAAATAATTTATTTATTATTATACATACAACCCTTTAAAACGTGCGAGAAAGTAAAATAGAGATGAATGGTCGCCATGTCTTTTTAATTAGTACTTAGTGGGTCCCGTGTCGGCTGATGACTGCGAGAATTTCTATAAGGGAACAGCTTAGAGGAATAATGAAAAAACTTTCCGAGTTATTTTCTTGTTGGGACTATGTTTTCTTAAAGTACTTAGGGATTTTAATTAAATGCGTTTTTCAGTTTTAAGTAGTTGTTGTATAGTGCTTCATGAATACATTTTGAGAAGTTTACTAAGTGTTTATAGGTGTTCACTTAGTATTTTTACTTACGTAGGTTTTTATGATTGATAAAGAAGCTAATCTCTACAAACCGATTTCGGAAATTGGCAAACGATTTGGCTTAAAAACTTTGCTAGTTCATAATAGTGAATCTACATCATCTAGTTGTTTAGGTATACCTACTTATACAAATGTTATTTAAATCAACGTTTTTTTATGGGTTTTGCAAATCTATGGGTGGCTTTAATGTTACCTATATTTAGTGATACCTACTTAAACATAAAGACAGTTTTATAACCATTACCATACACTACAAGACAATACACTATATTGTACAGATCCTAGTTCCCGAAGCTCAACCACTTTAGCAGTAGGTTTACTAAGCCGCTTAGAAAGTGTGGACTTAGGCCCAGATTCACAGACCACACTTTGACTTTACTAAGTAAAGTATGATTTTTGGAAAGTAAATAACAGCTTGACAGGACTAAGAAATATATTTTTGCGTGAAAGTAGATCTTTCTATCAAAGTAAAGTCAAAGTGTGGTCTGTGAATCTGGGCCTAAGAAATATATTTTTGCGTGAAAGTAGATCTTTCCATCAAAGTAAAGTCAAAGTAAAGTTAAAGTAAAGTCAAAGTGTGGTCTTTGATTCTGGGCCTTAGAGCGACTTTAAAAGTACCCGCCCACTATATCACATTTAAATATAATTTGAAACTCTACTTTTAAGTCGCTTTTCTAACAAAACAGATTTGAAGAAGAAAACTTAAATCTAGGTATACTACAAATGTGAGTATACGCCAGGTCTGTATTGTACCTTTTTAGACCTTAACGGCTAAATGGATTTCGATTTTTGACTCATTAAGATGTTTTGGGTGGTTAGCTTAAGACATAGCAACCGAAGACATGGGCAAAAGTAAGTCTTTTAAACAGGGTAGCAATTTAGGTAGGACTGTCTTACTGAACTTCGAAGTTTATAATACCGATGTACCGAATAGGTACATAAAGTTTTAAAGTACAGGTTACGTGAGTTAGAAGGTACGCTATTACGAATTATTGAATCGGGAATGTATGGAACTCTTAAAGTTAGAAAAGAAATTATGAACTTTATGATGTTATTTGTAAGATGCTATGTTAGGAATCTTCTTTTTGTAAAGAGAAGACTATCCTCCTATGGTAACATTGGTAACTAATACACCCTATACGTATACCTACTTTTTCGCCAGTAACTAGATGCACCATCACTAGTTTTAAACTAAGCACCCTAAAATAGTTAGTACCTGTATTTGAAAGCCCTTTCATAGAACAAGCGACCCGGACCTCTAAGTTATCCCATCTGTGATCTGTCACCCGGAAACTGGCAAGGGAGCTATACATGCTTATTTGTTTGGAACATAAACGTCATAAAATATATGAAGTAGTAAATACGCCCTTCGGCGACATTCGAATTTTGTTTACGAAGTATTGTTGATCTATGGAGAAACTATACCAGATAAAGGCTTATTATTAACCCCCACGCAAAAACGACGGGGTGTTATAAGTTTGACGTGTCTGTCTGCCTGTGTGTCTGTCTGTGTATGTGTGTGTCTGTCTGTGGCATCGTAGCTCCCGAACGCATGAACCGATTTTGATTTAGTTTTTTTCGTTTGAAAGGTGAATTAGTCGAGAGTGTTCTTAGCTATGTTTGAAGAAAATCGGTCCTAGATGGCCGCCGCCACAAAATGGCGGATGACATATTTGTTCACAACTCCTATCAATATGGGTATCAAATGAAAGGGCTTGATTAGTAAAATACGATACACTATGACAAATTTCAAATACAAAATGGCTGCCGCCACAAAATCGCGGATTACATATTTTTTCACAACTCCATCAATATGGGTATCAAATGAAAGGACTTGAATAGTAGAATACTATACGCTTTAACAAATTTCAAATCCAAGACGGCCGCCACCACAAAATGACGAAATATGTTTGTTTTTACAACTCCCTCAATATGGGTAGCAAAAAAATGAAAGGAATTTGTAGAATAATGTAAACTATATTGGAAGGGAATGAGGAATATAAACTAACGAGATTAAGTAGGAGTGATATAAAGGAAAAAGGAATAAATGATAACGTTACGACTGACAGGGCAGAATAAAAAAAAAGTGTTGTGCCGACCCCAAATGACATGGGATAAGGGCAGGAAGATGATGATGATGATGATGATGAGATTAAAACAAAAATGCTTGAAAATTGTTTTTTAGGGTTCCGTACATCAAAAGGAAAAAACGGAACCCTTATAGGATCACTTTGTTGTCCGTCTGTCCGTCCGTCCGTCTGTCAAGACCCTTTTTCTCAGGAACGCGTGAAGGTATGAAGCTGAAATTTATATCAATTACTCAGGTCTACTGTCCCTTGAAGCTGTGAAAAAATCAAACTTCTAAGCCAACGCAATCAAAAGATACAGCCGTTTATGCCGCAAATTTTCGACACTTGCAAGGGAATCAAAACCTACAGGGTGCTTCCCGTGAACTCAGAATCTTGAAATTTGGTACGAAGCAACGTCTTATAGCATAGATAAAGGAAAAATTACGAAAACCATAAATTTTTAGTTACATCACATAATAAAAATATTCTAAGTAATTTTAAACTTTGTTTGTACGGAACCCTCGGTGCGCGAGTCCGACTCGCACTTGGCCGGTTTTTTTTACTTACTTCCTTTATAA
Organism: Diarsia dahlii; assembly: GCA_949775195.1. Taxonomy (NCBI): domain Eukaryota; kingdom Metazoa; phylum Arthropoda; class Insecta; order Lepidoptera; family Noctuidae; genus Diarsia; species Diarsia dahlii. Next base: position 19,012,571 of record OX459191.1, on the reverse strand, counting down.
CAAGCTTGGTCAAAGTTTGATTTAAAGGGAGTAAAAGTGGCGAAGCAATGTTTAATCTTTATTGAGTCGAGGGGTTTTTTTTTTAAATTTAATTACTTGTATTGTCCCACTACTGGGCTAAAGCCTCCCTCCTTTCCTTTCAACGGTCATACTATGCTTACATAAAATAAAATACACAAAGTGGACGCACATATAAATATGTTTTCTCCGGCTTATTTCGGTAATCTTTATCTTACAGCACGTGGAGATTGTATTTTTTCTCACAAATTCGAAAATCGTTGTCGGTGGACCTGATTTACATTTAAAATAAAACATCATGACATGGGCGCACAATGGCCGCCGGGCAAACATTACATTACCTATAAATAAACTGGATTTAAACGCATTTAGGGTAACATAAATACGGTTGAATATATTTCCATTTTAATAAGAAAAAGCAAAACAATATCGTATCTACTTATTAAAAACCGGCCAAGAGCGTGTCGGGCCACGCTCAGTGTAGGGTTCCGTAGTTTCCCGTCCGTCACAATAAGTGTTCCCACTTATGAGTTTAAAGGTGGGTATCCATTATGTTTTTTATTTTTTTTTCACTATCAAAATGATTTTCCTAGAAAGTCCTTATAAAGTTCTACTTTTCAGATTATTTTCATATTTTCTAAACTTATGGTTCAAAAGTTAGAGGGGGGGGGGACGGGGGACACATTGTTTTTTACTTTTGGAGCGATTATTTCCGAAATTATTGACATTATCAAAAAAATATTTTAGTAAACCCCTATTCATTTTTAAATACCTTCCAATAATATATCACACGTTAGGGTGGAAATTAAAAAAAAATCACTTCCCACTTTACATATAGGGGGGCTACCCTAATAAAACATTTTTTTCCAATTTTTATTTTACCACTTTGTCGGCGTGATTGATACACATATTGGTACCAAATTTCAGCTTTCTAGTGCTAACGGTCACAGAGATTAAGCGAGGACGGACGGACGGACAGACAGACATGGCAAAACTATAAGGGTTCCTAGTTGACTACGGAACCCTAAAAATCATAAATTCAGAATTCCTTCAGACAACAATATAGCTAAACCACAGAGCCCAGAACCGTTTTATACCTACATAATAATTTATTTTTATAACACAGGTGAACACTAAGCGAAGGATTTCTGATAATTCACTCCCCGAGAGAGTTAAATTGAGGGTGTAAGTTTATATAATACTAGCGGACGTCCCGCGGTTTCACCCGCGTAGATCCCGTTCCCGTGGGAATACAGGGATAAAAAGTAGCCTATGTTACTCAGGGTGAATGTAGCTTTCCAAGGGTGAAAGAATTTTTGAAATCGGCCCAGTACTTTTTGAGCCTATTCATTACAAACATACAAAAATAGGTACAAATCTTTCCTCTTTATAATATTAGTGTAGATGTAGATGTAGATGGATTTCGGGAGATTTTTCCGAAATTCATCGACAATATCTTCCACATATCCTTTACGCACACGGCTTGTTATCTATCAAACAAAAGTATCAAGTTTACTGGAATTTCGTGTGTTTGTTTTGACGGTAAGACACTAAGTAAAACACAAATTCATGTAGAAGCTTAAATACTTAAAACAAACTAACTACCACATATACGTACCCCTCATGTTCTTTAATCTACTTCGAAACAGTCGGAAAACTTTCGGCGATATGAAAATGTAAACCGATTTGCACTCTGCAAAGTGCACCCTGTACAGTTCACATAGGGGTTAAAAGTCAATTAAAACTTTGCTGGGCATTTAAAAAAACAGTTTTGTGTAAGTGGATTTTACATGACTGAAATGTATATATGGCGTGAGTTGAAATGTGAAGTGCAATTTAGGTTTTTAGAACTATACTAATGTGCCTAATGTGCCAGTTGTTTTTTCTAGTTTTGCATGCGTAGAAGTAATTAATTAATAATATAAAAAGTTGATTTAGAAATGAGCTTACTATTTAGTCTGTTAATACTAATTTTAACTATTCTTCAAGATGCTTAAGTAAGGCAAGTTCCAAGGATGAATAAAATCTTAAAAATAAAATGAATGATAGATATTGGTTGAATAAAATTGAAGGTATTTTAAGGAAGCGAAGGCGTTTCAGATTCAGTACAGTCTTAATAAAGATTTTATCAATACTATTCGAACTGGGGCGGTGTGTGGGATGACCATATAACTTTTAATTACTCGATGTTTAGGTCACGAATTCGCATAAAAATGTACAAGGAAATCGTAACTGTGAGTGTTCTTTAACAAGTACTTACTATTCCAGCATAACGATACCCTCTAAAATTGTTAGAAAGCGGAGCTCACATGCTGCATTTTTATCCACAGACATGTTTTTAACCCACGAGGATCGCGACGTGAAAATCCACAATTTGTTGGTACGGCTTTTCGAATGCGGTTTTTCTAAAGGTTTTATTCAGATATAAAAAAGGTTAGGAATTTCGCAAACGATAAAAGCGGTCGGATATTCCGAGGATAGCTTAGTAGTGCGGAATACTGAAAAAAGAAAAGCTTCACGTTCTCTTTAACATTTTTACAATTTACACATATCTACTGGTAGTAAATAAACATTTGATGGGTCCTTTTGGTAGTTTAGGTTCCTTTGTTTCCTCGTGTGCCGAAATGTCTAAAATAAAATGAGAAAGCTACAAAATATAGGACTAAAGACTGTCACAGACAGAAACGCCGCTGTCATGGCACGAAGTGACAAGGGGACTGACACAAACAAATATTACTACAATACATGTATTGTTGACATGGAACAATATACGAGATAAGTAGTGCGAGTATCATCTCCGTCTCCGTAATAAAAAACTAAACGGAATTGAAATGGGGACGAAATGGCAGAAAATGAGGTGAGTAATAGACCGTCTTCGCTGACCGAGTTTAAACCTTAAGTGCTTGGAGCTGTACAAATTACGACGAGGCGCACTGAAATGAGCGATATTTTATTAAAAAAACGACGTTGAACTTGTGCTTAGGTACTTACCTAAGTTGAGCTGCTTACTTGCTACTTGCGTAGGTGTACCTATTTCGTTTAAAATCAGTTGAAATTACACAAATTGCGCGTACTCACTAATAAGCATTGAAGTAATTATTTACCCATTTACTATAGAAACGCCGCGACAAGACCGCGCCTTCGCTTCGACGTAGTAATACGTTACTGAACGATTTGCGTGTTGACCACAATGCAGCAAACACATAGGCAACGTATTGCAAACCCCTATCAGCTTCGAACTATCGAGAACAATCAAACATCATTAATCAAAGCGTCAACCAAATAATAGTGGCAAAGGACCACGTTATCCGGTCCTGCGATACGCAACGGTACAATTGTTCTATTGCTGAATTTCAAATGCAATGTTTACTACCTCTGTAGTTGTATTCCGAACTAGGGTTGTTCGAGTCATGTAGAATTAATTGCTGGTGGTCATGCAAGCGGCAGTGTAGCGTTGAATCAACAGCTGTGTTGAGTTCATACCATAGATAGGAATCTATGACAAATCGTGGTAATTTATCAATGTGTAGTTTTGTGATTGAAGTGTTTTTACCAATATACTTTTTATACACGACTAGTTACATACACTGAAAAAAAAAAGTAGTTGCCACAATCAAGATTTGGTTTAAATTGATTAAGTAACTTGTTTGCATCTGAGCCTATCAAGCACAATGATCACAGCAACTACTTTTATTTGATTGAGATATCTTGGTTAGAGTTATCACAAAACCTATTTGCAGCAATCAAGTCAAAACATAGTTCCTCCAACCAAGTTTATGTGTATTTGATAAACACAACCAAGGAACTTATTTAGCGCAAACATTTAGCGCAAGATTTGATCAAGTTGTATGATTAATACAATTAATTGCAATGATAGATGCTATCAAGTCAAACCAACTTAATAAAGTTTCGATGATCTTTATTGAAGTAATCAAAATGCTTGATTGACACAACTTACTTTGTTACAGTTAACATTTTTTGAACTTGTCTCTTTTTTAACTCTTCTACTATGATGTCTTGTTAAGGGTAATCGAGAAACTTGTTTGGGCGTTCAATCAAGTGAACTAGTATTGCTACAATCATGTCGTGATGATCAACATAACTAAGATTTTGATTGATCTAAACAAGATATCGTCAATCAAGCTAAAAAGTCACTTGATAGAATTGCATTTTTTTCTGTGTAACATAATATCAGGTCTGTAATACCGGATAAGCAGGGGTGTACCTAATAGTCCACTCACATTTCGCCAGTTATGTTTAAGTCCCATGTAATAGGGAGCGAGCCTATTGCCATCAACCTGGCACAAACCCATGGCTCCGTGGCTGCTACTGAGCAATCCCTGGTGGAAAAAAACCAATAATACTTTGCCTGACCTTTTAATGACAGCAGTAGAACAGCGAGTACATATTAAATTGAAAATGAACAAAACACCGCTTCAAATAAAATATTTATCTTCAATTTTTTTCCCAATATTTTTAACGATATAATGATAGTCGTACATGTTTCACACGAAATCCAAATTCATTGGTATTGTGGTAGACTTAAACTTAACTTAACAGGCATAAAGTTTCTTTCATAGCTAAGTTTCAACATTTTCCAAGAATGTGCGTTTCATGTAACATCCATTAGATCTAGTTATACATTTCCAATGTCTGATTCTTCTCATGTTTCGCGGCATTTTTCCTGGTAACACGACAGCGCGGAGCTAAGCACTTATTTTTCATGTCATGTTCAATTTACAACTTAGTAGATGAAAAATGATACCGAAAAGGTTCTTTTTTAGTAAACTGGCTTTTGAATGACTATAATATCAGTTGCGTACCTTACCTTCGTGACACTTGATGGACAGGCGTAGAATGAGGTCGAACGAGATTTCTTTGCGATAGTTGTAAGGTACGGGAAATGATGATAAGGTTCACCAATTTTCTGCTATTAAAATGTTGGTGCTACCAGGGCTAATTTGAGGTCAGATCTACATAACATAACATAGCGCCTTGAATCCCCGAAGGGTTGGGTAGAACTGGACGTACTAGTATACCCACATTTCGCCAGTTATATGGTTAAGTCGCATTTTATAGGCGGTGATCATATTTTTATCAACCGGGCGCATATTCAAACTCCGTGACTGCTACTGCGAATTTCCTGATGGAAAAACCCAATAACACTTTGCCCGACCTGGCAATCAAAGCCAGAAACTCATGCACTGCAGTCGCATTTACGACCACTAGACCAACAAGGCAGCAGAGTATCGGTCAAATCAAATAGTCTAATATGTTTTCCTAGTGATATAATATGTACAATACATAATATATTATTTGTTATAGAAAGGTCAAACCTTGTTTATAAACTCCCATAGTAATCAGATCGGTAGCTAACACTTTCAAAAGACTACCAACGAACAATCAATAGTCCTTCGATTGCCACTTAGAACAGATTGATTTGAAATTGAGTTTCAAAGAAATTACGGAAAAGGCTTTTTAAGCTAAGCCGAAGTAGAATTTTGGTTCACGGCTGTAAAATTGCTTTTGAACATGACTTTCTGCGATGCTTTACAGCTTTTTTACACAACACAGCGTATAAAATAATAATAAAATACCGGAGTAAAAATAAAGCTTTTTGACCTGCTCTTTTACCTTAAAGTTATTAAATTTTTCAACCTCATTTCGCTGTATTCAGTTTGCGGCAAAATGAAAAGATATTCAGGCAGGGAAAAATATTTATAAATAATATACTGTCAAAGATTCTATCTTATTCAGGTTAATTTTATAATGGTGTCATAACGCCTAGCATTACAGTTTTAATGTTCTTGTTGTCGTTCTTGTTGTTGTGTTGCTTTATAATTATTTATAGAGATATCTTCTTGTATTACAGAAAAAGCAGAAAATTAATGTTTTCATGACGGTGGTCATTTTCCAACAACGCGTAAAATATAAATCTGCAATTTGTTCCCCAATATTTTTTAAACGATTATCATAATCGTATTTTTCACACGAAATCCAATTTCTTTCCCATAAATTGTGGCTCATGACAAAAATTAATAGACGTCGAAGTGTGCTTTATTGAAAAGCTTCGAGAGTGCAATTTGCCCCAACACTTGTAGGTAAGTACGGAGTTTTAATGGACAGCCATGAACCGAATTTAGAGGGACCTGTATAACAAACAGTTAAGTGATCTATATACTTTTTATGTTTCTGTTTAGCTCCTAAACTTCGTCATCACGGCTACACTTAGACCGAAATTAGACTGAAAGCGATAAACGAAACTAAATTGAATTTGTGTAGAGCCTCTAAGAATTCTGTGAAGCTGTTAATTGCTTGCTCAGAATGACTTGTGTATGTGAGTTTTGTAAATCCTTTACTAATTTTGGAATTTACGTGTTCATACTGAATGAGATGTTAACTAAAAATAGCATTTGAATGAGTGAGCGTTCTCACATATAGGTAAATTATATAATATCAACAACCAGGATTTAGAAACAATATGTTGATTTCATTCTTCTCCATAGAGAAGAAACATCATATCTCTATGAGAAAACTTTTCTCTCTCTTTATTTAATTCTTCTTTATGTACATGCTTGTCCCATCGGGCCATATTAACGTAACACGTAATAACACAAACTTAATTAAACTCTAAGCAGCTGCGAAGGTGTCGAAAAAAATATGATGAAACATACAAACATCGTACATCAAGCTCAAGCTCCCTAAGTAAATCCTGTCTTGCAGACTAAAATCTGACACACATCAGACATTTTGCTGTGCGTTATTGCTGACTTACTTTTGCACGTTGGATGTGCGCCGTTAGACATGAGGAATCTATGAGGTGCCAACACTCACATTTTATGTAGAGGTATAATTACTTTACAGCAATCACAACTAGGTCTTTCAGATTCGGTTATTTTGTCTTCATAGTATGTTGAATAGTAGTCAGAGACCCGAAAGCCTGACAACCAGTCTTAGTAAGGGTAATTATTACCCAATACTAACTGGATTATGGAGGTCAAAAAGGCAGTCCCTCTATGTAAAATACTGGTTTATTCAGCTGCATCCGGTTAGACTGGAAGCCGATCCCAACATAGTTGCAAAAGGCAACGATGTATTACAACTATCTCTTTCAGATTCCGTTTTTTTCTCGACATACGAGTATCTTGGAATAGGTCAACTGTTTCCAATGCAGTTGTAAACCAAACCAATTACAAGTTTCTCTCGCGTTCAAAATTAAAACCAGTCCAACACACACCGCACGTTTCGAATCGCTAATTTCAAACAATTGATTTAAACCTCTGCTACGAACTTAATCAAAATACTGAACCGTAAAGCCGTAAACCGACGCGTAGTTTGTAGTTTCCATTTGACATGAGAGGCAATCGCTGCGGTCTGGCCGAATCGATACGAACAACCTGCCCCTATGACGGACGTGACTCGGCTACGAATCGCACACTTGAACCGATTGAGACGGTGTCCTATTAACTGGCAATTAATTTTGTAACTAACTGTACTTGTTTACGTAAGGTGTAAGTGATCACTAGTAGATCCTTATCCTTCCTTACATAGTATAAAACAAAGTCGCTATTTTTGTCTGTTTGTCGTATGCTTAAATCTATAAAACTACGCAACTGATTCTGATGCGGTTTTTTTTAATAGATAGAGTGATTCAAGAGGAAGGTTTTAGTATATAATTTGAACGACATCCACGCGGGTGAAGCCGCGGGCATCAGCTAGTATCTAATACAAATAAAAGAAACGCAGACCAAGTGATGTGTTCTTGTTATTGAGTCAGTGTTAAATAAATCGGGACGAGCAGATTTTTTTCAAAATAATCGGAGCGCAACAGTAACTAAGAAAACTGAACTTTATCTGGGTTGCATAGCATGCATGTCAGAATACCCTTTTAGATTTTCCCAATTTTTTTTTTGAAAGAATTGGATTTGATAAGTTTGGACTGTGTGAGAATTGGATAAGTTTGGACTGTGCATAATTTTCTACTATGTCATCATCTTCCTACCCTTCACCCATATTCCTACAGGTCGGCGCAATACGTTTTGTTTCATTCTCCTCTGTCAACCGCCAAGCTATCAATTACTCCTTCAGCTTTCATATCCCCCATACAATCCATATCCATCGCTTTCTTGGTATTTCATCATGTTTATACTTGAGACAATATAAGTTTAAATAGGGAAACAAAATACTTATTTCCCTACTAAGTTAAAACTTTATAAAATCGATCTAAAATACAGCGAGCCTTCACTCAACAACTTGGCTGACAAGAGGCTATCACCGATAATGGCATCCTATTACGTACTGCGCCTACCCTTCGCATCCCGTAAACGATTTCAAAGGCCGGCTCATTTACAGCTGCTTTCAGGCACAGTTACAAAGTTTAATGCAATTTATCAGTTTCCAACATTTACCTACGCTTTGTAATTGAACTACAAACTGCGGGTCAGTGGAGCTGTTAGCAACACACTAGTATGAACTTTAATAAAGTAGGTACTTGTAATTCATTCATCGGGTTCCTTTCAGATATTATATTGGCCCTTTGAGATGGAATATTTATTATGTTTATTCTTTTTTTTCTTCGATGTTTATCTAGGTTCTGCAAGTAATGGCGCCCTAAGAGTTAACTTAGATAATTATGTTTTCTTTTACATAATTATATGTAATAACATACTCACCGTGGAACACCCTAATTAAAATAAATAAACACTTAAATTATAAACGACGTAACTAGAACATGCAATAACTTTGTTTTTATTAAAATTTAAACGGAAGTGTCATAAAAAAAAGATAAAAAGAGCACTTTGTCACTGTACATAAAAACTTGGAACAACCGAAGTTGATTTAGGTAGACCTTAAAGCAAAAAGGTAGACGTAATAAAAATTGTGTAATAAAATACTTTGGCAATTTTCCAGCGTAACGAAAACACTAATGAAACCAATCAAAAGTTCTTATTAATTTCCAAAAAAAAAACATTTTCCTTTGCCAATTAGCAAGGGTTGCAAATATTACTGATTACAATTATAATTCAACAATTTGTACACCTTTCATTAACGTCAAAATAATGTACATTTTGATTACTTTTGTACCTTCGTGTCAATTCGTGTGAAATAATTTGTAACGCGTCATGCGAACTGTGTTTGACATTTGATCGAGTCAAACAAAAGCGCTGTTGGGCTAAAAGGCCTTGTTCCACGTTCGTATAAATTAGATATTTTCTTTCGTGAGCCGCTACAGTCCTATTATGTAAATTGTGTAATTAGAGATAAAAAGAAAGTGTGGCTTATTTAGCTACCGAGCTACATCTTGGTATTACGTGTTCTCAGATTTTTCTGTGAGAATTTAGCATGACTTTTCATATGTGAGCCAAATATTTAATTTCCTTAGGAACTAGATAGATGTTTTAAGCCCGTCACCGCTTAAACTCGGTCACCGACAAATTAATCTGTCGTTTGCAGCACGTCAGCTCGCCAGCTTTTTTCTATCTACTCATACAAAAGACGACGAAAATTAAAATATAGCATACAATATTCGCAATATTGGTAGGTTGTTGGTACATACAACTTTACACGTGCATGGTAAAATTACTTATGACTTTGACAGCACTTTCATTTACTAATATTAAGTATAACGTCACGCCTGTGATATCCGAAGGGTTAGGCAGAGGTGTACCTAACACTACACCCACATTTCGTCAGTTTTGATTACCTCCCATGTTATAGGAGGCGAGCCTATTGGCACACAGTCGGATACAAACCCAGAGTCTGTGGTTGCTGTTGAAGACCCAAAAACAATATGTTCGACTTGGAAATCGAGCCCGAGACCTAATGCCCAGCAGTCGCGCTTGTGATTTCTAGATCAACGACCCAGTAGTTAAACGAGTTTTTAATAATAAAACTTTGAACTTAATTCATAAATTCTGCATAAAATTAAGTAACAGGTAAGTGCTTTTACCAAGCATTCTATTTATTTCTGTGATCAAATTAATTTGTGATATTGATGACAAGATTACGTATAATAAGTTAAAGTATAAAGTTCCTTGAGATCCGATAAGTGCAAGAAGTCCTTGTAATAACTAGTGAATAGGAAAGCTGAGTACTTAATATTTTTCTTACTTATAATTAAATTGCTACGCCTACCGCAGCCCTCGAGAGCATTTCATTACTGTTTTAATTTTATTGCGTTGAATGAAACTACTGTTTTTGTTCTAAAGAATGATGCTGTGAGAAGTCATCTAATTAACAACAGCTTTTAATCTTATTAAGAATGTTTACTAGTTTCTATTTCTGTTGAAGAGTCTTTTGTGGTTGGGACGGTGTTTTCTAACACAGATATAGGAAATTTGGTATCGGTAATGAGGAGGGATGAAACGCATACATTATGACTGAAAAAGTGGTGCCGTGACGTCTGACAGGGAAGAATTGAAGAAGTAAACGTTGCTCAAACCCCAAGTAGATTTTTTTTTTAAAAACGTTGCCCCACACTAGGAATTTCTCCTGTATCGTGGGTGCGTTTACAAACATTGAAACTCACATACACAAACACGCCCAGACCCGAAACAACTATCTGTAGGCCATACAAATACTTGTTCCGTGCGGGGATCGAACCCGCGACACGTAGCGCAGCAGTCTAATCGCTTAGCCACTGCGCCAACCGTGTCGTCAATTGGACAAGGGTGATGACATAGGACACCAGATAAGTCAGAAAGACGGCCTAATGACCTAACACAGTGTTGCCAATGAAGTCCTATCTAGCTCCTCAACAGAATCGACTTCTAAAACCACCAGAAATCCACTAATAAAAATCGCACCGTTTCCACTAACCTTATTTTTGGCAGATTTGTAGCCTTTGCAAGAAGAAAACAATATTTTTTAGAAAGGTTTATTAAAGCAATAACATCATTAAAATTACATATTAGGTAACAAAATATCAACTTCAACTCTCTATTATTGAATGACTTTTGTGGAAGAACAAAATACTTAAAAATACCTATTTTTAAAAGATGTCAATCAAATTATATTATTAAGTTATATTCAGATGAGTCGTTCCCGTCCGTATCATCATGGTTAATCTCCGATTGATACGACTTTTCGGTACCAATTAATTCCACAAGAAAATCAACTAGCCACTAAAACCGATATTTGTCCGCTAAAAGGTAAGTCATAACCACCAGATTTAGTGGAAAATCCACTAAGTTGGCAACACTTGACAACAGAAGTGAAAGTCGAAGTTGACAAAGATCTGCAATGAAGATTGAGAATGATACTCAACAATGACATGATGTGCGTGATGAAGATGGAAATAACGTTCATACTCAACAGTGACATGTGTCAGTAGAGAAAACATACTTTATTAACAAAATTAAGACCCTTTCGTGCAAAAATTACGTTAGGTACATTACACTTCACCTCCAATTTTACTCCTACTCAAGTAGGTAATGAAACCATTAAAACCATAACTTTTACCTATAAGAAACAAGCACGTATAGGTAGTAAAAGTTGAGTTATGAGGTTAGTAATTATATTTCGTTCAGTAGGTCGCCGCGATTACGTCTTACAAGACCCGATAGCGCCCCCTGGTGGCTTTCAGGGAAGTCGTGTCACATTAGATTACGGTAATGCACTAAGCGCTAACAGCTGGGAGGAGGAAGGACTAATTATTATCAGTATTAGTCCACCCAATAAATCACCCATAAGGAGTTGTAGAGTGCGTGAGTTAGGCCCTAAGTGATTTCTTCAGAAAATTGTTCAGGGTGCTTAGAGAGTTAACATACTAAAAGTCCTGACATCTAGGGGTTGAGGCGGAGTGGGGGGCCCAGGGGGTTAAAGTTCCCATTTTTTAGTTTTTCGCTAATATCTTTTAAACGGTGCGTCATGGAGATAAGAAGTCTTCTACGCAATGAAAGCTTATAAAATTATGTACAACTTTTATCTTATACACTTTTTCACATTCTTACCTATTTTCGAACTAGGTACACATTGCGGAAAAGTGAAAATAAAAAAAAAACTACTTGAATTGAACACTACCTTTTGTATACTACTTCCTTCACGTTATTTGGGGATAAAAAGTATCTTATATCTTAAAAAATAATATAAAAAATAATATTCTGCGATCTTTTACAAGGCCACCTCCACGCACAGTGAGGTTGAAGAGGCTGGGAAGATGTGCTTCCTCAAATGGTATGGCGCACCAGCAAGACTGACCTCCCTCAATAAGTACCGATACCAGTGATTACCAGTACGCTGGTGAAAATTTGTATAAGACAAGTGTAGATAAAAGTTTTGATATCCTAACGGCTGTACAGATTTGGATAAAATTTAGTAAATTGATATAGTAGGAGTTGATTTAAGATATAAGATACTTTTTATCCCCAGATAACGTGAAGGAAGTAGTATACAACAGGTAGTGTTCAATTCAAGCAGATTTTTTCAATTTTCACTTTTCCGGAATGTGTAGTTCGAAAATAGGTAGGAATGTGAAAAAGTGTATAAGATAAAAGATGTACATAATTTTATAAGCTTTCATTGCGTAGAAGACTTCTTATCTCCATGACGCACCGTTTAAAAGATATTAGCGAAAAACTGAAAAATGGGAACTTTAACCCGCTCCCCCCACTCCGCCTCACCCCATAGATGTCAGGACTTTTAGTATGTTAACTCTCTAAGCACCCTGAACAATTTTCTGAAGTAATTGCTTAGGGCCTTGCTCACGCACTCTACAATCTCTTTGTTGGATGGACTATATGTTATTTTAGTGTTAAAATATAGTCAGTTTATTCAAGATTGTATAAGCAATTTGCGCATTTACATTTCTTCTACCTACCTATATTTAAAATTGATACATGAACATGAGATAACCCCCGAAAATGATGAATCCCGTCTTAAAACACTAGGGTGTGGTGGGCGGTTTTGAGGCACTGTCTCATGTACGTGTAATTTTCGATGTACAAAAACTGTTGTTAACACTCTAATGACTTTTGATTTTGATACTTTGTTGATAGAAAAACAGTCGATTTTTATGTATGTCCGTGTGTCATAGACTCATTGGCCATTGCCTATACGAGTCTAGTATGAGTGATTCTCAAATGATTGGGAGTACCGCATCAAAGTCCATTGACTAGATGCGGTGTTCCCTGTCATTTAGAGAATTGAATCCACTCCTTTTATGTGTATAAACATTCAAATTAAAGTTACATAATATAATAAAAAAATCTCGATATAATTTACAACTTGTAACGATCGTGCGAAACAGGGGCGAGTTGGTAGTAACTTTCATGAAACGCGACGTCTTTCATATGCTAAATACCTACATTTGTGCCATATTGCGCCATATGTGAAAGTCATGTATTAGACCCGTGGTCAGGACGTAGACGACACGTGGACGACGCGTGGAAGGGACGTGAATGTGACGTATACGACATGTTGTGTCCGTGGCAGGTCCATGTTACATCGACGTTGTGTTAACAAGACTTGCTTACTGCAGCGTATCAACGTAATGAGCAAAATGCAAATAATTTATGAACTTGCGGTCTAAAATTACCATTTTAGCAGATCATAATAGGATCATAATATGAATTGCGTTAAAATTCGTAAAATGGACCATTCATAATAGTAACTGTGTCTGTAACCATTTTAAAACCATTAAACCATTTCCCATTATTTTCTTATTTGTGTGTATAGAGCCAAATTGCTGATTACCGAGGAAATGATGACGACTTATAATTACTAGTAACTAAGGATTGCCTCGTTGGTATAGTGGTCGCAAGCGCTATTGCTGTGCAAAAGGTCCTGCGTTCGTTTCCCGGGTCGGACAAAGTGTGATTGGGTTTTCCTTCAGGAGTTCCTCGGTAGCAGCCAAGGAGCCTGGATCTGTGCCTAGTAGATGGCTATTAGCTCGTGCCCATGGGACTTAAACATAGCTGGCAAATTGTGAGTTTACTATTAAGTACACCACTGTCTGAAACTTGGAGGATTACCGGCGTTACGTTATATTATGTGTTATGAAAAATAGAAAACATGCTGCGCCTACACCAAACAAATTAGAGGGTATGATGATAAATTACTTTGCATATCACAACATTGCGTGTTGCTGCGATTTCTTGGTAAGGTAGGTATGCCGCACATCACTTTAGCCTTGAACCTGGCGTAGTAGGGAGTTTCAATAGAGGATAGAGGTATGGAGCGTGGAGCTTGGCACAAGCAAATAGGCATAGAGCGTGGAGCTTGGCACAAGGAAAGAGGCATAGAGCGTGGAGCTTGGCACAAGGAAAGAGGCATAGAGCGTGGAGCTTCGCACAAGGAAAGAGGCATAGAGCGTGGAGCTTGGCACAAGGAAAGAGAGGCATATACCCAGCAGTGGGTGAAGTCGTGCTGTGGATGATGATGATGATGAGAAATATACTGAATGTGTTACCACGGACGTTCCATTTATTATGCAGACCCCAGCAAATAAAGCTATTACAATCTGTCAAAATTTATTTAATAGATTTTCAACATTATCGCAAAAGCGTTAGGTTCAAGTTTGATTGTGATTTACAGTTTCAGGTAGTTTGATTTGCTGGCGTTTGAACTTACATACTTCGGATCAAACCACATCCAAAGAAAACCCGAATGTTGATCGTTTGTTTACACTTTCCTTATCTTTGATTGGTGAACGACACAAGTGTGTGTACAATTGTAAAGGACACTTCGCCCTCGATCGCCTCACAAACATTCCTCAACGGTTAATCGATTCTCGACGCAGCGGGAATCGGTTTGTTGGTTCTTTTTTTGGTTCATTAATCGGTAACTCGGTTAAACCCGAGGTGTTTGTGTTTGTTTAGCTGTTTTAGAAATAAATACCGAGGAACATGTTAGCTGTGTTTATTTTTGTAAAGACTTACCCGAACGAATTTAAGTAAACTTATTCATGAGTAAAGTAAAGTTTACACAGAATACGAAAATAGACACAAGACTTTAGACGCTCTGTGAGAAAGACGACGGCATAAATCAAAGTTGTAATTCTCTAAATAGCTACCTACCTACATATTTCAAACCCTAGGCCCTCAACCCAAATCGAAGCTATCCTTGTAAATCCCAGATGAGTATAACCAGAAACAAAAATCCTTAGGATTACCGCGATCGAAAGTATCCAGTAGATGGTATCCGCATTCAATTTATCGACTAACTTATTTTATGAGCAAAGTCAGGCGCTTGGAGATTTATGAGAGCGATTTGTAGGCGCGGCCTATCTGCCGATAAGTGACCCTTCGGTGCTGCCCGATGGTCCTTTCGGACACCGCTAACAAGCTTACTGGGGTATAAGGACTACACTTTAAATGTTTACATTTTGTTAATGTCAGGGATTTATTCGGCGACAGGTTTTCGATGAAGCGAAGTGTTAATTTTGCAAAATGTTGGATAAGCATATTATACTCGGCGGAGGTTGAGTACTTTTTAAATTGTCTGTGGTGGAATTGGGGGCAAAAAAAGGAAATCATGTTTTTGATCCAGGTTTTTGGGTCATACGTGCCTGAAAACGTGTGCCTACAAGCTTATAGCATCTATCCTGTAAAACGATTATCAAACAGTAGACAGATGATTCAACGGACAACAGTAAATGTGTATAACGTAAAATGATGACGATGCATGCATGGTCGGTCGTATAACTGAAGTGCTTATCGACATCATGGTGACGTGTTGAAGGGTCAGTTTACCATTCATAATAAAATCAAATTCGTGTTAAAATATAATGTTGATAAGGACGAAGGCGACGGCTGTCAGTGAATAGTTGATGACTTATCGCTAGCGTGACGAGGATACGTATGGGACCAAATATTACAACATTTTACGGGTATGATTGATGTTTGTGGCCGATTATATGATTGTACTGAGAAATCATACAGTTATACATCATATAATCCCCGAAGGGTTAGGCAGAGGTGTGCCTAATATATATATATGCACCCACATTTCGCTAGTCTCATGTTAGACGAGTAGCGGGCAAGTGTATTCAATCAATCAATAATTTTTTTTCAGGCGACAATGGCCCAGAGATATATACCTTATAAACTAACATAAATATAAAGTAAATAAATACAATTTTTTGTTATCAAAAATCCATCAACCGGGCACAATTCCAGACATCGTGGGCCGTGGCTGCTACTGAGAAATTCCAGTTTACAGTTATTTAATAATATGTTAAAGCAAAATATAATTAAAATCTTGTGCATAAAGCAAGCACGTGTATCTCACAGAAAAGAAAACATAAATTCTTCTACAAAAGATGAATACATAAATTCTTCTACAATGAAAGAAAATATTTCATCAGATCGTTCATTTCATAAAAATGTTCCGGCTAAGTTGGCAAAACAATAAGCTTTTTATTTCAATAAAGCAGAACAGTCGTAAATTGGAGGGGTCTAACAAGGCAATGGCGATGGGGTCTTAAAGACATTACATGCGATTAGCGAAGGTCAAGTTTATTGTCATACAGCTCTTTTATGACCCCGTCTGGAGACACCAGGGTTGATAAAACTGGACTAAGCTGACTATTAAAAAACACTGAGTTTTCAGAGTTTTGTCGTAGAGACGTTTCCCTAAGTGTATCAAATGTGTGGTGTTTTTCCAAACGAAACCCACGCAAAATGTCGATAAAGTTTAACTGTTTGTAACGTCTTTTTCCTCCCGCTTTGGCCCTTCCGCTCCGTCAGACTTCTACTGACTAAAATCACCCATGTGCCTTCTTAGCCCTTTGTGTCCGGGGCCGCGGTATCTCTTTCCAAGAAACCGTAGCCCCGGCAGGAACTGTTTATACCTCACTCTTATGGGCCTATACTACACGCTCAAGCTTCACCACACTTTTCGTTCACACTTCACAGTACATCGCGCGTATGGTTGGTAAAACTGTATTACCATTACAAACCACACGCGCGATGTACTGTGTGCACCGTGTAATCGCGCAGGCAAGACTGTGGGGAAGTGTGAGCGTGTGGTAGGCGCATTACTCTGCCTTTATAAATAAGGGAGTACCTAGTAGCCTCCGACTGTCGACCTGAAATAGCGTGAGTTCAATATTTTGGTGAAAATATGATGATCGAAAACCTCATAAAATTGTTGTATTGTCATCGGCCCTTGATAACTGTGTCTGTGCGCTGTAAGTTTCAATTCAGTCCGACGTTTTGAAGTGGGTGAAAATCACATTCAAAGATTCTGTTACATAGAAAACCAAGCTTATAAAAGCGTTTAAAGAAATGCTTGGTGCTGTCATTGAGGCATTGCTGGTATTTGGCCTCAAAGGCAGGACGAAGTCACAGCACGCAATACCAAGTTCTAACGTGAATCAACCCTATAAACGTTAGTGTATCAGTCACAAATGTATACTCACAGTCTTTAGAACATATAATAGTATGACGAACCTGTGATTGCTTGGATTGGACGCTATTAGGCGCTCAATCTTCAGTACTTAAACGTTATTTGTTCCGTAAAGGTCACAAACAAACTTGGACTTTATCGAGGGACACAAACAAGTTGTTTTGACTTATCTAAGATCTGGAATAGGCCATCTAATTCATGAAGGCTTGTCGCTGACTTGATTTACTTACACCAGATTTATTGTCTCAGGAATATGTCTGTTATAAATTGAGTGAGTAATATTTTTTTCACGTGGGAGGAAAATAACTTTAGTAGGCATAACTTACATGTTGATCTTAATAGCTGAAATAACAGAAAAAGAAAACTTGTTTCTGTTTCCTTAAGTAATATTATTTTGACATAATTTTTGTCGGTACGTTGTTAGTTTACAAAACGACAGAATATTTCCCAATTTTGTGACCTCGTTATCTCAATATTTTCTTATTATTTCACAGGTTTGTTGTTCTTGATAAAATCTCTTTGTAGTTCTTAACGGCGCCCATGGGAAGTAATAAGATTACCAAAGATAAAGTTTATACCTAACAGCGAAACATTTCTTTTAATTTTTCTTTTAATTTTTCTACCCCGTTTTATTCCATTCACCCTGTCTGGGTTTATATATCAAACTGTACCATAAAACGCAAAATCTAAATAAATTATTTCAGTCAAAACAAAAATAGTGTTTGCTCTTCAATAGTGTGACTTTACACGCCTACTTTATGTTTACGGTTATATCCCCTATATTTAACACGATAACGTCAGAAATAGCGTGCAGGTGGTCGTCGGTAGGTTTAACCCTTAAATGCCGAGTGTACAGAATAAGTGAGCGACATTTAACGTCAGTCGAAGTCAGTGGCGTGACCAAAAGCTGTAAAGCTAATTTAGAAATCAGCATTTTGTCCAATTACTCAGTTCGCCGCGTCCTGTCAGTTAAATCTGATGTCATGGCTATTCTTGATTCAACCAGTTAAGTACGGGCTTGTCGTGTAAAAGTGCTCGTTGAAATGTTTCTTTTATTACAGACTGCTCAAATGAATTTGATAAAACCCGAAGTACGTTCGGCAAAGTAAAATAAAATAAAAGGGGATTATTTTATGTGTTCCAAATGTGGCGTTTACTTTTTGCGATTTGTTATTTATTACGAGGCGCAGATAAACGGAAAGACGTCAGATGCGTTAAGTGTTCTCCTTGTCTATTCACAGAACGTCTCCGTGCCATCTTTTGTGACTGATTCGTTGCGTCACTGGTTCCTCTTCAGTGAAACAATAGGACTTTTTATGTGTTCAGGCGTATTGTATAGGTTGTATGGCAAAGATTTTATTTTTCCTTGAATTATTTAGTCTTATGCCAGGTTTACTTTCATTCAACCATTATTTATAGCATACTTATTTCGTATGTTCATTGTATTGAAATCCAAAGACAAAAGGAATGTTAAATGTCACGTGACCTGTTTAGAAAGCACAAATTCATGTACTTACAATAGGGGATCGGACTGACTCAAAAAATATGATTCTGTTTAGTCCGTCAGTTAGATTATCGAAAAATATTGGATACGTGTTTTTTGTTTTATCAAATCAATAAAAAATTACGAATATAAAGCGCGTCAAAGATCATGGAGTGGGGCTTGAAACGTCACTTGAAGGTACAAAATGTACTAGTATATGACGTCACACGAGTTTTCCAAGCACTGTATCGTCTTCATTTTTTGTTTACGTGAAAAAAGAAAAAATAAGTAGTCAATATTTTTTGGAAAACTATGTGACGGAGTAAAAAGTTTTTTTTTGTCCGATCCCCTATTGAATTAATAATAAATGGCTGCTTCATACTCGGCGCTTCTTAGTTAGATTATGATGTAGATAGTACATACAACATAGGTAGAGGGAAAATCTAGTCGACAAAACATAATAGCTTGTAATAGGTAAAACATATATTATGCTTCTAACAGATCCGGCCGAATCTAAAGGGTGAAAAGCCTGTGAAAAGCCTATTTTCATGAATGCTCCATATGTTTTCCTGTTGATGTCTACAACAGATATCCGGAGGCTATACATTCGTGATACAAAATATATATAAGATAGTATGTCATACTACATGAATGTCAAATCACCTGCGGCATTCGAGTAGCCAGCCTCATGACCCACGGCTATATCTACTTATCTACAGTCACAGGGAAAACGAGGAAGATTTATCTCACGTATCATCCATCCTTCCCATGTCGACGAGTATAGTTGCAGGCTCCGTGCGTCACAAAGTCATCGGCGCGGGAACTGGGTCGGCCATATTTGTCGTTTTGGCGGCAAACGGCGTCAAATTGCCGCCGCCACGGACTTGTGCTACAATAACACCCTTCGTATGGTAAACATTTGTAGCCTGTCATCATTACATCGGTACGATTCACTAATCCTGACGGCCGCTATCGTTAGATCATATTTGTGTCACATGTATAAAATAAACAAGAGATTGAGCTAGTTAGAAAGACATCATTTAAATACATATTATTAATCAAAAACATAAAAGCTTTCGAGTTGGTCTGCCAGTAAGTATCACATCAAAAGTGTCTAGGGATCAAGCATTTTTATGCGGATTTCTTGAGATTGAGATGTGGCTTTGTAATAAATTTATGATTTTATAAATTTATATGGATCCTTTTTGGTGCATTTCATAATTTGAATCAGGAACTGTTAATCAAATTCGAGTAAAAGATAAAAATCAGCTGTCAATATTTTCCCTATAAAAACATACAACGCATTGAAGACATTATTAATGCTACTGTTTCCCTACAACTGATTAAAACCAACGTTATTATGGAGCGGCGACGTCATTTAAGCAGGGAAGAAATGCTCAGAGCCGTGGGAATGATAGAAGCTGGTTCCCGGCAACGTACTGTGGCTTTAGCTCTGAATACAAGTCAGAGTGTTATCAGTCGACTTTGGACACGTTACCGAAGCACTGGTACCGTGGCTGAGCGCCATGGAGGACGGTATCGCTGCTCCAACAATAACCGCCATGATGTTAGCCGTGAGGCTTCATCACTCTTCAGGGAACTTAATTAGCGACCAAACAGTCAGAAACCGCTTGCATGAAGTGAACCTTCATTCCCGAAGACCGCTACGGGTACCACCTATAGCAATGCACAATCGTAGGATTCGATATCAATGGGCTCTTGAACACAGAAATTGGGCAGAAGAACAATGGCGTTTCGTGTGCTTTTCTGATGAGTCTCGTTTTGGTATGAGACCGGATACAAGACGTATACGACACTGGAGAACCCCTGGACGCCAACAGCGATTAAAATCCTGCCAGGAAGTCCATCCTTATAGTGGTGGAACCATCATGGTATGGGCGGGTATTTGGATCGGAGGAAGAACTGAGTTGATTTGGATCAGAGGCAACCTCAACGCTCAAATTTATGCTGAGACGATTGTATCAGACGTCATCGTTCCTCTACAAGTGCAAATCGGTCCCTTATTTCAGTTAATGCATGATAATGCACGACCGCACACCGCAAGAGTTGTAAGACAGACTCTCGCCGCAGCTAACATCAATGTCCTGCCCTGGCCTGCTCAGTCGCCAGACTTGAACCCGATTGAGCATGCATGGGATATGCTACAGAGAAGAGCTCTGCCGAATATGGAGGGTATCCAGTCGCAAGAAGACCTTTTTTTGTTGTTGCAACGAACATGGGCGGCCATTCCACAGCGTGATTTGGATGAACTCATTTTGAGTATGCCAAACCGATGTTCTTGTGTTGTTAGTGTTCGCGGTAGAAACACGGATTATTAATTGTTTAAGTTACCCAATAAAATTTTAAAGAAAACTGTTATTTCAGTCTTTTTTTCGAACTTTAATGTTAGTGGTTCAAATGTCAAAAATCCCTTTATTAGGAAAATGGCAAATTTCTTTATTAATGCAAAGGTGACTTGGTTTATCGTTACTGTGACAAACGAAAACACTTTATTTGATGAATCCATATTTATGAAAATTTTAATTGATATCAATCAGGAGAAAAGTTATTGCAAAAATATATGTTGATCCCTAGACACTTTTGATGTGTGTATATGAAATAAGTTATTATGTTTGAAACTCTATTTATTTGTTTTCATTCAAACAACAAATATATTGTAAAGCCTTCATGAGTTCCACAAAAACGAATTAAATAAATGACACACAATTTGTCATCATAACACAACATTTGGTTCAGTGATTTACGAGGGGACATGAAATATGATTCATAACATTGCCGTCGCACGATATCGTCCTCATTGTACGTTCCGTACCTACTGTAGTGTTTCCCTGCATTAAAGCCTCTATGCTTAAAACCTTTCGATTCATTAGTAGCTTACAACCTTATGTGCAAGCAGCTCGAATACTTCACGAGTCAATACCAGGAGTATCTATTAAATCAAGAAAAGAAGCCACGGGAGTACACGTCCCCGTTGGGGCTGCGGGTTGTTCGAAAGAGATACCGCGGCCTCGACACAAAGGGCTAAGAAGGAACATGGGTAGTTTGGCCAGAGCGGGAGGAGTAATTATGTTCATTTTAAATCTTGTTGGATACGTTTAAATCCCGGTTAAAAAATACCGGATTAACCGAGATTTAATTTTTTCACGTCATTGCACTGAATAATGAGGATTCTTTCTATGATAACAATTTGAATCGCTACTTTGCCATATTGTGTTCGATGATACTTATGTCGTACCTTTTAATTTTTTATTATTTAATTATTTTTTATTTTGTACAGTGGTGAATCGATCGGATTTTTATTTCACTTCACCACGTACGTAGGTATACCACAAGGCACCTGTAATGGGTATAGAAATATTCCAAGGCCTGTCAACCGAGGTCAAACGTGCCTGCAGACTATCAGACGAACGGTGGTGATCAATCTTGACCGGGAACTTTTAAAAGCCTTCAAATGTAACTTTTAAAGTGCTAAGTCAAACTTTACCCCGAGTGTAATTGTAAGTCGGGGTTAAAGTGGATCCTAGGACATGATGTACGTCGTCTTTCTTGTGATTTATAAATGTAATAAAAGCTTCTTGTACAAGCTTGGAGAAGACGTTAGCTTATAATTTGTCTTCCACGCTGTTCTTACGATGGGATAAGTTTATTGACGCAGCACAGTTTCGAATATTTCACGCGAGTAACAAAAGCTCGCAGACGACAATAGCACTGGGATCCCTAATAAACATTACAATACTGAAGTCACGGGTTCGCATTGAAGCACAGAAACGTCTTCACACTTTTTCAAAGGCTCAACGATATCTTTAGACGAGGCAGGCAAATCTAAATGTATTTTCTAAAATACGGTAACAAAACCGTTTCCTCAGCTAGCAATTCTTTATTATCAATTCGAGCGTGAAAAAAATGTGTGAGGTGAGTTGAAAAGTATTCGGGTTACGACTTGGAGAGTTTAAATTCACGCCGCGACTCGTCGAGGTGTGATTTAATTCGGACTTAGAAGCTATTTTTTTGCCAAGCGAAAGTAATGCTTCACGGGTTGCTACCCTTGAATAATACGAAGTAGTGTCGTGGTTGGTCGCGTAGAGCGAAGCTTCTGTGGAGTTATTTTTAAACGGAATTGAGAACGTAGATTAAGTTCGGTGTTATTTTGGAGCCAGAGGGTCGACAATTGATTGGAGTCTTGAACGTAATTATTCTAAAATGGATTTGACTTGAGAACGTGATTTACGGTTGACGGAACAAAATATAGAACAAGAATTAATTGAAGGTTTCGTGAAATTTCGATAGGTACCTACTTGATTAAATGAAACAGGACAAATATTATACAAATGTAGTACAAATGTTATAAATAAATATTGTGAAATTCAGTAGGATTAATTATTTCATAACAAAAATAACGAATGACAAATGTGTCGATAACACGCTTTGGTTATAAAAATACTTTAATAAAAGGGCATTGCACCGTTACAGTAGATCATTTCATTAACCAATATTGTGAGGTATTTATCAGATGAATTGATGACACTCGAGTGGCCATCTGAATTAATGAAGGCAGGATTGATTACTTTTATCGCATTGATATGATAATTTATTTGGCCTTTTTATATAGAATTCAGAGCTTTTGAATTGAATATATCAGTCTAGTGTTTATAAATACACGGTATCTCATTTGTGGTTTTCCTGTTACCCTTTTTACCTGGTTATATGTTTGACCTGTATGTATGTATGTAGGTGTGTATGTATGTCTGGTATGTGAATATGTAAGAAAGGCTTATCTTGTGCAATTTGATTTTTTAATTTTTATCAAAAAAGGATTACATATAATTTTGGAATCTAATCTCGATACTAAGTAATACCCTTGCGGATCAGACAGGGTTTTGTTTTTTTTTACATAATTGTTGTATAATAACAAAAGTTAAATCATCTGCGAAATCTTCCACGTAACTAAGCTACAAACTCGACTTTTTTGTTGTTGGGATTTTACATAAGTCATGTGGATATTTAAAGCTCAAACGTATTTGTAGCAAAGATCCATTCGACCTCCGAAAGTTCATTCAATCTTAATTTAGGGTCTATTTTTAGATTTTCATCAAAGTTTTTCATTAAAATGAGAAAATAAAATTGTAAAATCGAGTGCGTTATTGGCAGCCGTTTATCAGCTAGATCTTTAGACGAATTATGTATTGAAAAATATTTTATCAGAGATTTAAATACCTAATCTTATTCGACGAGCGACCTTTTGACTAGAGATAACCATTTCAAATAATAAGCACATTTCAAAGTAAATATTTTCTATTTATTAAAACTAGTGAACATAACGGCTGTTCTTATTAAAAATGTCTCAAATCCAAATATGGCCATTGATATAAAAAGGTTGCGTAATTTTGATGACAGATATTTTGGTCAGACGAAGGTCTTTTAAAGTATTAATATGAGATCTCCCATAATTATGACGGAGTGTGATAAATATAACATAGAGCTATTATAAATATAACTTGTGACGTCCAGTAAATTTTGAAAATTATCATCATTGCAGGAACTGATAGATTTTCCTTCTTTATACACAGACTAGCTTTTGCCAGCGGCTTCGCCCGCGTGAAAATGACGATTTTCCATACAAACTTTCATCCCCTATTTAAATCCCTTAGGGGTTGAATTTCGAAAATCCTTCCTTATTCCTTGTCTACACTATAAAGGGAACCTCTGTGCAAAATTTCAGCTTTTTAGGGTTTGGGCTGGGCGTTGATGAGTCAGTCAGTCAATCAGTCAGTCAGTCAGTCAGGACTTCTCTCTTTATTTATATATAGATTTATATAGATTAGTTGATCAGCACCAACTGGAGGTGAACTATACTTGACTTTGTATCGATAGAGATCGCAACTAAGCGATACGATTCTAGGGTTGTATTAAATGGTTTGGATGAGTCCAAGCCGTTTAATACAATCCTAGAATTCCCCAAATATCGTATCGTACTTTTCGTCTAGGCAAAATATCTCCGTGTCCTGCATTTATTTTATTTTGAATTAAATAATCATGCACTTTCGGACAACGTGGCATGATACAATCCTAACATTTTCCGTATTCGTTTATTTTAATCCCTCATAATATAACATCATGTTGTTAAAAATATCGGTTCCGATATCAATAATGTTCTAAAAGCGAGTTACACCATAACCACTCAATCAACGTCGACCAACGCGGCAAACGATTACCAATGATGATATATCTTAAACCCACACATCTATACAAATAAACCGACTCAGAAAAGAACCACCAAAAGCCTCTACTTATAAATACTTATCCGCAAACACTTGTACGTTACATAAATAAGTGGCAAACAAGTTGTAAGTAGGGCAAATCCTGTGTTTCACGGTCCGTCGGTCGTGGACGTTTCCTTAGGGAGGCTTACAGACATCGGTGACGAACGCGTGGTGTAGTCACCCGGCCCTCGGTTCAAAGAGACCGCGGTTATTTAAACTTCGGTGAATCTTGTGTGGGTCGGGAGACGTACGCAGGAATCACCGATCCTGGGGTAATTGATGTGGGCAGAGGTAGAAGTGAGGGTATGTAAAAAATGTGGCCAAGTGCGAGTCGGACTCGCACATGAAGGGTTCCGTACCGAAACGAGCAATTACGTTTGTTGTATGGGAGCCCCTTAAATATTTTTTTTTTTTGTTTTTAGTATTTGTTGGTATAGCAGCAAAAGAAATACATAATTTATGAAATTTTCAAGTGTCTAGTTATCGCGGTTCTTGAGATACAGCCTGGTGACACAGACAGACGGACAGCGAAGTCTTAGTAATAGGGTCCCGTTTTTACCCTTTGGGTACGGAACCCTAAAAATGTTCGGTTTGATTGGGATTCGTTTTGTTTCATTAAAACAACAATCGCTTTGAAGGCAATTGCTATTTTCTATAACGACTTCCAATAGGGTTGAATTATAAGGTTTTCGGTTGCTATATCCATCACCATAGTCAGAACTGGAAGAGAGACTTGCAGGCTCGTGAGAAAAGGAAGGAGTGGAAACCCTTTCCCCAGGCGACAGAGCAGGGCCATCATAATACATTTTTAATTTTTATATCATCCCTCCGACGCCTACAACTTTCCACTATGTACAGTCACCTGCAAAAATGCATGGACAATTCAGAAATAAAATCGTGTGAAGCGATAAACGACGTGATTTAACGTAAACGAGTTATCGACTTTAAACGTTCACAGGAAAATAGACACTAAAGTATTCATGCAATTTTGCAGGTGACTGTACATCAGAACGTGCTAATATATTGTTAAGCTAATCGCAAATCAAGTGGTAGCCGTATAAATTGCGTACAGTTAACATGTGTGGAAGCGGTAACTTGGCTTACGTGAGCCAATTCGATTTCCACTTAACTCCGACCGCGATACAATATTTATACTAACTTGTAAGGTATACTGTTTAATTTACATAACATATCGTGCCGAAGAAACCGTAATAAAACACGGTTAATCGGTAAAATCTGAATAACAGCACAATTTGCAACGGGGAATAAAATCACCATTTTTAGCCGACTTCTGAAAAAGGAGGAGGTTATGTATTCCATCTTTTTAACATTCTTAGATCGACGACGAAGATTAATTGATTTTATGGTAAAAACAAATTTAAAAAATTCATCATCGGACGTAGAAAGAAAATTAATAAAGACACATTTCAGTGCTAGGGAAATGAGCCCACCACGGCCAGGGGAGAAATTCTTTTTAGTTCGAAGAGCTACTGAAAATTAATTTCTTACTAACTTAAAATGCAAATGTATGGGCCAAGTAAGTATTTTGTGATGCAAATGGGATGTTTAAGTATGCCTTTGGGGTAAGAAAAAAAAAGTAAAAAGGTAATTATTAACGAGTATCGTAGACTTACGTAGACCTACGTAGCGGTCGTAGCGGTGTAGCAGCGTAGCACTGGGGCTACGGAAAGTTAATTTGCTTGCAATATTTATAATCTCACTATTTCGGCATATTAGTGTTTTATTTGAAACTAGCGACCAGTTCCAGTCTCGCACGGAACCATGTATACTACATAATAATATAAACCTTCCTCTTGAATCACTCTATCCATTGCTGCATGAAAATCCGTTCCATATTTAAAAAATTGAGCATACAAACAGCGGGAGCGACTTTGTTTTAGACTATGTTAAGATAAATAAGACACGTAAGACGTTTAGGCCATATTTTGTATAAAGCTATGTTTTCCAAGAATACATAACTCAAAGAAAATGGTGGTTGAATAAACAACCGTTGAATCACGAAATTTAGATCTGTACGAAGTATTGTCAAAGGATTTTTCATGTCATTTATTACAAATTCCCAAATAATTCCAGAAACCTGCTTTCTATCTGAAAGTAGTACCTTCTTATCGGTTCTTCAAAAGAATTACTCTACTATATAAAAACGCATGGTCTCACAAATGAAATTCAACAATATAATTATAATGAAAAGAAAGGTATCGTCTATTTCAAAAATTCAACCCGTTCATCGCTATCAATCACAAAACCGGAACATTCTCAGCGTGAACGTGTCCCGGTTCGTTACCGGTTCTCTCCCGGCCCGGCGCCGGCCACAGCCAGTAATTACTCAAATCAATAATACAATACGTGCCGGCACTCCGCCACTCCGGTACCGGCGGTATAATGCAGTTATCTTCGGGACCAGAAATAGGTTAAAAGCAACTTAAGTAAATGGAAAGAGAGACAAATATCGAAGAATAATTTTTAATAATGTACGCTCAATTTTCGGTCAAATCAAAAATCAAATCAACATCGCGAAAATAAGGCACAGAAGGTTGGTAAAATATACGCGTTCCGGACACTGACGTCATCTATACAAATACTCTACTGAATCTGTCAGTGTCAACTGTCAATGTCTGGAGTCACGCCTAAAGTTTGTCCGTACCAGTAGAATTCATGGGACTTTTTGTTCTCACTATTTCTACGATTTAGTAGTAGTAGAATCGTAGGACTGCTCAGTAGAACTAATGGGAATGATCCTCTATATCGTGTGGTGTGACCCGGTGTCAGAGATAATATTATGCTGCCCATGGGTCTGTGACTTGGCTTTATTTACCACCAAGAAATATCTCTAAGGCATGCTGGTTTCTCAAAGAGATGTCAGCAATATGGAAGGGGCCCGCAAGGGCCGACGCGCGTCGGAGCTGTGGATTATCGAAAGGTTAACGCGGCTCCGACACAAGGGCGAAGAAGGAACATGGGTTTGGTTTTTAGTCAGTAGAAGTCTGACACTCCCCTTCGCTCTGCCCAAGAGCAGGGTTGCTATTCGATGATTTTCCACCCACCAAAAAAAAAAAAAAAGGCATGCTGGTTTCCTAACGATTTTCATTCACCGTTTTCAGAGTAGAAGTGGTAAATAAAGTCACGCTGGTACAGACTTACCAGTGAGACAGCTTCTTTAAGTGCACAGTGCTCACAAACCGGAGCATTCATCCAATATTCGAATTTGAGTATTACTATAGAAATAGAAGCGATGAGGGAGCATTCACCTGTAATGCGACAATCTAAGATTCAATTTTGCATCATTACAAGTTGCTCGAATCACCGGGAACATTCGCCGAGAATGTTCCCGGTGAGCGAGTGCCTTTAACTTTAGCGGTGTAAAAACATGCCAGCTACTTAGTAAGCTCTTGCTGTTTGTTCTGTCAACTTTGACGGGACATTTGAGGGTAAGTTATAATGGAAAGAAAATGAACAAAATATACTTGTTTTCGGTTTCAAATAAAAAATGTAGGTTGACAACTTGTCGATCAAACGTTTTGAACAACATTTCTGCCGACTTTGATCTGTGATGAAATTATTAAGTGTAGAAAAAAAAAATTGTATTTTGTTCTTAAAAAAAAAAATCTTTGTGGTAACACAAAGTAAATTATTTGTAGTCTTTTTATGGTTAAGTTTTTTGCTCACTTCCTATCATATGTTGTGTATCTAGTTCATAACTAGATTGAAAGGCAAGTCGTTTTAATAACCTACAGAACTACTAGCGAAAATACTCGTATAGTCCACAGAGTACTCGTAAAAAAAGTACTGAATATGGAGAACTTCCCAACGTTATTTAAGTAACATACGAAAACCGAATAAATAAAAAGATGAAAGTGTCGAACTCAAAAATAAACAGTAATAAAGGATGCATTTGTCTTTACACAGAGTGATTAATAGGTCAGAGGCGACAGCGAAACAGCGGCCATTTAATTTGCTTAAACTTTGGCATGAATTAATTCACGCTGTCATTGTTTTTATCGCTTGCCAGGCAATAAAGGCAGTGTTCCCTCTACTTAAAAGTTAGACTCTTTGGATTTATTGTATTTATGCTGATTATATACATAGATGTTACAATTGAAACTTTATTTATGTTATCACTTGGATTGTGAATTTTGAAACATTCCAGGACATGTCTGTTTTGTCACGAGGTTGTCCCTCATCGTCTTGAGAGCAGAGTTGATAAAATTAATTTCACAAAGTTATAATGTGTCTATCTTAGTCCGAACCCAAGAGACCTAAGTCGACGCCGATATTCTGGAGGCCATCACGGCTCTCGTACAGACCTGAATGGATTTTAATCACATTTTAGCAATAAGGTAGGTACTTGTTCAGCTATGAGTGTCATGTCGCTAATTTATGTTTTACTCTTCCCTTTACAGTGCCCATTTACTGAATTATTTTTATTAATTATTCTAACCGCAGTATTGTAGAGCAACGTCAAATATATTTTGATATTGGGGTGAAGCTCGACCTAATTATATCCTGGAAGTAGTTCCAAGTTGCAGCAATCTGTGCTAACTTCTTCATAGTTATTACCTACATCCTGACAGCGAGTATTTAGAAACAATCTGCTTTTCGAAGTTCGTGAGTAGATACTAGGCATATTTGTGTGTGCATCGCGTGTACTCTTATAATACCGACGTCAATGACACATGATGTATCAAAAAGCTGTGCCTTAAACTGAACTTCTTCTATAGGATCAATATCGTGATCACGAGAAAGATATATGAAGAATAGTACCTACTATTCTGCTTTTCCATACATACCAAATATATGGGACAACTGAATATGTTTTAATTAATTTATTTTATTTTATTAACGAACTAGTAGTCCTATATGTCTGCCGTAATACCAGGAAGACTCAACAGAAGACAGAACTTTCAAAGCAAGTTCAGGTCTTGAGATCTACTCGAAATATGCAACTGGAGCAAACTTAACGCCAAAATCACGGTATTTACGTATCCTTAGATAAAGTCCGCTGTTGGATATAAACTGTTTCACCCAGGACCGAGAGTTGAAATTCCAACAAGCCTTTTAATTTAGGTGTCACTTACTCGTAGCATTCGTGAAAACGAACATCGAAATGCAAATGCGTTCCATATCTAAGAAGCGCCAAACTTGTACAAGTCAGAGTGAGTTATGAGTCCACATACTCGTACGTACATCTGACTTCGTACTAAGTACTAGCAACCAGCGAAGCACTTCGTTACAGCCAAAAGACTAGGTTGAAATTCAAACAGGGAATATCTGCGAATATGAGTGCCGTACGAAACTACGAATCCGTAATAGGAAGATTTATGGCATAAGTTTTCGGTGGAGTAGTATTAGATTTTGTGTTCTAGTTTTTACGATTGTTATTTGACTGCAGTTCGGCAACGTATGAAATTTTTTGATGTATATTATAGATACTGGATGTGTTGAGTGATCGCTTTAATATCAGGTAGGGAAGATAGTGGCCGACTAAAAGTTTAAAACTCTACTTTTTTTAATGTATTTTGGCCTAATTCGCTATCTAACACTGTTTCCTTCACTGTTCAGTATGAAGAGGCTCTAAATGGCGAAGGGCAAAGGGCTCTAAAAAGATTCGAGCGCATATTTACCTATCATGAAATTATAATCGAAACTTGACAGCAGCAGTACCGTTTGTGGAAGACTGTGTGAAATTAAATAATTATGAAATAAATACATTTCATATCGCAGCTGTATTTTGAAGAACAATATCCGGAACATATGCGATGCTCCTTCACTGTAATTTATTACGCAAACTTTCACACAGCTTTACCGGAATCGTAATTTAAAATTACGGTTCGTGTATAACCGAGTTTATATTCAGCCTGTTATCTCTCATGAATTTCAGGCTACGCGTTAATTTCAATTAAAGTAACGCCTGAAATCTTTATACTGTGTGAAACTCGAAATATCTTACAATACTTTGAATTTATTTAAACCTTCCAGATATATCCTACAAACAATCATTCAAGTTACCTAATGATGATCATAATGTTTTTTTACAGAACTCGTAGTTTTTGTAAACAGGTATCCACCAACAAGATTATCACGCTTGATCACGGGTATACACCTTTTATGCAGTCATAATTAAATGTTACGAAAAGCAATCTAAATAATGATGTCTTCAATGTCCTGGTATAATTAAGGAGCCAGCCAGCCTAAGATTAGACTTTCAATAGTATGGTGGCATTCAACATTAGAACAACTGGCAGAAAACAGTACACACCGAAACGAATCCAGCCATTCTAATAAGAAGCCATCGACCCCTAAAAGTAATAAAAACTTATTAAAACACCTGAGACATAAAACATCCCTTAAGAATATAAAAACTTAAATAACTTAATAAAACTTTGGGCTATCATTGAAATATGTTCGGGCAATTCGCCTGAATTAGCATATCGAAGCGGCTATTAGGAGCAGGACCTGCTTTATTGCTGAAGTTCTGATGGGAACTGCTCCACATACCAACATTTGACTATCACTGTATTAGTTCTCTTAGTATTGAAACTTTCCTTATAGTTCTGCTTGCCTGGTACTTGCATATTGCGACTCATGATATTAGCTAAGACATTGTGTTTATTGCAGTATTACTCGTAATGAGTTTAATATAAATATAGGATAAAAAGGATAATATAGGAGGATATTTAGGTTGTTTTGTAGGAAATAGAGATAAAAATAGGTATTTTTCCCAAATACACGCACTTTAATTACTTACCTCTTACATCTCCACGTCCACGGCCTTGTCCCAAATTATTTTGGGGTCAACGCAGCATGTATTCTTCTTCTGTAAGGCCCGTAATCGTAAAGCGGAGAGGAGCGGAAACGAGAGGAGATGTGCGGAAATAGGCCAATCACATTAGTTAAAATTTACATCTGGTCTTTCGCCCTTCCTGTGATTGGTCGAATTTGGCACATCTCCTCTCCGCTCTGCTCGTCTCCGCTTTGGTGGATTACGGGCCTAATTCTTTATTACTCGTCATCTCAGCAGTCAACTCCTTTCTAGAGTATAGTCGTATCATCTTTCATCTTTTTTCATTTCGTTTTTCATTTGTCTATCCATAATTTCTTTGGTCTTTCCCTACCCTTTAGCCGTCAATTCATATTCTTATTCAAAACTTTCCTCACGCCATTTCATGCCTCATAAATAAGCTTATTAAAAACAAACACATAAGTAGTAATGGCATAACATAATATCACACCTGTTATCCTCGATTGGTTAGGCAGAGGTGTACCCATTAGGTAGCACACCCTGTGGACGGTGAGTAATGGGCTAGCTCGCCGTCCGGCCGTCGTCATGACGGCAACAGACCGTGTCGGCGGCGCGTTCGTGTTCCACGAGCGCCTCAAAGAGAGTCAGCAAGGAGGGGCCCGCAAGGGCCGACGCCCGTCGGGGCCGCGGATTTTAGTACTAGATGACGTGGCCTCGGCACAAGGGCAAAGAAGGAACATGGGTTCGGGTTTTAGTCAGTAGAAGTCTGACACTCCCCTTCGCTCTGCCCAAGAGCGGGGGGGGTCATTTCATGATTTTCCACCCACCAAAAAAAAAAAAAAAAAAGGTAGCACACTCTAGTTTCACCAGTTATGATTAAGTAAAATGTAATAGAGGACAAGCCTATTGCCGGGCAAAAATTCAGACATTCCGCGGCTGCCACTGAGAAATTTCAGATAAAAAAATCCAATAACACTTTACCCGACTTGAGAATCGACCCAGGACCTCATGTTCAGCAGTCGACAAATAATGAACCACGCTATAACGCCAAATAGACTCCAATTTCAGGTGTGAAGAGGAGTATTAGGTAACATGCATAAAAGTGGAACATAAGAGCGGTATAAACCTAGTTTTGTGGGCCCCAATCGTGTCATTGTCGCCAGGTTTTATCGCCGACCCTACCCTTAGCTTTTAATTATCGGTTTGGTCAATGAACGGTCTGGTTACCTTGACGCCGAGCGCGCAGGCCGCCGACGATTGCGGACGCAAACAAAGTAGATTGCATGTGTTTATGGTAATTAAGCTGTCTGATCTTTCATCTAGGTAGAATGCTTGTTAAACCTACTTCGACTGATTACAGAACAGAAAGCGATCTATCTAACAATTCAATTATGTAAGAATTACCTTTCATAAATATGTGTTTGTTTATGTTTTCGAATGTATGGCACTGTGTTGCCATCTGGGCCACCTGGCATTACGTTTCGTTTACTCTTTTATTTAAAGAACATTTTCAATATTTACAGAACTATACCTATTTAAAATAAAGTATTATTTGAATATCTTTTATGGTATTTTTGTTTTTAATGCCAAATCAACAGAATTTTCTTTATTCATTTCTTTCATTTACCAAAAGAACAACATTCTCTTGTTTGTATCAAATAACTATTTCTTTAAACATATTTTCTTATAGTTTTGCACTAGATCGTAAACTCCACAAGCTAGACAGAGGCTGTCTAGAATTTAAAAACTTTTATTTTTCATATTTAAAAACGGTTTACCACAGCACAAATAATATCGTTCCATTTTATCCAATAGATTCTTATCTACTAAGATAATTATCAATTTATATTCAGTATTAACAATTTTCGTTTTACAAGATTGAAAGAGTAAGCTCATTAATACTTAAGTAAGACTTTTAATTAAAATCCCAGCAAAAAGTTGTAGCCCTATATTTTAAGTTGATAGATGAGTGTCGTTTGAAAAGATCCGGTACCGCTGTTTACTTGCGAAGAAGTCTAACAGATAAAGTTGGGTAAGCAAGAAAGTGGACCTCGGAGCCAAGCAAGACAAACACTTACAAGAAGAACTATCCACGTTTTATTGGACGAAACAAGAATAAAACATGGAACTGTAAATAACGTGTGAGACTTATTCGATATAGAGGTATTGTGTCTGAGGTTGATGAGTTTATTGGTGCAGTGGGTTTAGCAAGTTCGAATCTCGCACAAATTAATTGATAGGCCTCTCTCACAATTTTCACAAAGTTGTGGTCATTGCTTTGGAATATTAGGGAATTCTAGTAAACATTACATAACATAACATTACACTTATAATCCCAGAAGGATTAGGCAGAGGTGTGACTATAGTAGTACACACACATCACAACAGGTAGACGTATGTTTAAGGTCCATCTAATAGGGGCCAGTCGTATACATTACCAGCCTTCAAATTAACTAAATAGTTAAGTAGTGCTAGTAAAGATTAATTTTCCTCAACAATTAGGTAGTGAAGATTTTAAATTTCAATAATCTATCATGGCAAGCTAAGTACGTTTTTGCTATTATGTATAAGTATAGCGATGTATTAGTTTGAAGTTACCGAAAAGCTTTCATGAATTCTGTTGAAACTTGAAGACATAATATGGAAATGTTTAGTTGCCCCTTGCTTTGGCCCTCCTGTTCAACCCAAATAGCAAAGCGTAACTATAATGACTATAGCACTGTTGCTAGTCCAATACTCGGTACGTTTCAATTCAGCGACAGCGGGGATCTTGTTTTGTTCACATTGGGGAGCAGGGATGCATCTCATTGCCCATCTCTTTGTCAAGATGACCTAATTTCAACAGCCACGAACTGGGACACCATTGCTATTAAATAAATATTTGTTTCCTCTTCCCGTATGGGCAGAATTAGTCCAGTCATTTAATTTGATTAAATTGTTATGGCTACTGTTGTTGGGTGGCAGCTGTGTGTGTTATAAAAACATAATAATTATCACGCTTGTGATCCCTAGAGGTGAGGGAGAGGTGTAGATCCTAAAGTACACACACACATTTCACTAGTTATGTTTAAATTCCATGTAATAGATGTCGTTCACATTGCATAAATCAAGCCCAAACTATTATGTTGTCGAGAATCGAACCTCGACACCTTCGCGCGCTGCAGGCAGCGCCTCCGAGCCGCTGAGCCAGGCGGTGCGGAGTGCGGCACGGGGGACGCGGGCACCGGGCTGCGCGGGCGCGGGCGGCGAGGGACGGCCAGCATCGCGGACTGCGGCCAGCAGCGCGCGCACACCCACGACACTTCTCCACGGGCCACCGCATTGTTTTTAAGTCGATTTTTATAGTTAATATATTCAGTTTGTACCAGCAAATCATACAGTCCACTTATTTCTCATCACCACCTTCGAGACCTCCAATGTATATAATGTACTAATTCAAAATAGAAAAACGCTCTAGACCGGGAATCGAACCGAAAGCTCAACAATATAGCTTGCAACTCATAGACCAGCGAGTCAGGCTGTCATAAGATCTTTATAAGTTTACAAGTATTGTTGATCCGATATTGAGAATCAGTATAAAGTTGTTGTCTAAGTTACAAGGTAAGAACAGGAGTCATATTGCTGCTCGCAATTTGCAAGAGAAAGGTAAGATAATCCTTTTACACGGGGATTTTTTCAAAAACCCTTATTTGTTTAGAATAAGAATCAATATTCTTAAAAACGTAACCGGAGAAGGCCTCTCACTGACGAGGTGGCGGTTTATAAGGTGCTTCCTTTAAAACTTTAATCGAATCCTGGAATCAAACGCCTGCAACGTCTTGATACTCGATAGCAAAAGAAGCCGTAATGATAATATTTGGGGATTCGGTAAGAAAGAGGATGAAATTGAATCAGGGCTAGGACAATTTGTTTAACATCAATAATGTTGTGTTGAGTTGATCTTTCATTCATTTTCTGTTCTTACTTACATTTTTTTTCTTGTATTTTACAAACAATACAAAACATTTAAAAATAGCCATTCGGTAACAGTAAGAAGGTCCAAGCAGCCGGTGGTCAGGGCTCTAGGTATAGGAACCACCTCACTATGAGTCCCTTGTCCAGGAGTACTGTTTTCTGAATAAAGCCGCGTAATGAGAGCCTGCTAAGGTGTAGGTCGAGGCGTAGAGTTGTACTATATAACAACATATATATATATATATATATATATATATGTTATAATATTAACATATATATTATTATGCTTTTATTCTAGTTCTTTATTTGTTGTCAAAGAAAAAGTGATTCTATTTTTTTGTAGTATGTCGACGACAATCTAAATTGTGGATTTGTGGCGGCCCAGAACGGAGCTACTGAAAAGTGCCTGTTACAGAAGATCGATAAAAACCGGATCAGAAAACTACACGAGTTATCCTAACATCTGCGAAAACCTCTATTCTCGTGTTGAAAAGTACAAATATTGACTAAATACGGATGCCTCGCTTACCCTCACCACCACGGCTTCCCATAGTGGACTTTACAAGCTCGAAATATTCTTTCTCCAAATATTCGAAAAGTTTCAGAGTAATGTGACGTGAATATAAATCGAATAAAACTTGTTGTTATGACTTCCAAACGGCCCTAATAGCTCGATAACCATATTTTTTCGTAAACATCCGCAACGTAAACACATAACCTATATATACATAGGGAAAGTTTTAAATAATATTAATGGGCTCTTAACGATGTATAAATTATAAACAAATATGATGTGGTTGCTTCCTTATTTAGTAAACAGACATCTAAATTGTATAAACAGATGCTGGTACATCACTAGAAGCCGAATTTCAACCGCAGATGGATATACCTACTTGACGAGTCATAGATGTATTTCTGTTTTATTTAAAAAAAACATGGGTACTAATAGAAAGGTGGGTTGTTGTGAAGCAGCAATTATAACTTTAACAAAAACCACTCGTTACTAATAGGGTGTAAAAATATCCTTAACGAAGTTGAAAAACATTTGTTCTCTTCGTCTTATAGATCATTTTTATGTTATGGACCATACGTTCTAGTTGCGAAGATATAGGAGGTAAAAAGGTTTTTTTATGTTTCTGTATTTACTTTAATTACCTCCATGACCCGTTTACTATTCAAAGCACATACCGCCTTATTACAAAACGTAGTTAAACTTGGTTTAACTTAGACCTGGTTTATCTCGCATGCTGACACTTTCTTTTGAATATTATTGAAGTGAGACGTCATGCGAGGTAAACCAAGTCTAAGTTAAACCAGGTTTAACTACGTTTTGTAATAAGGCGGATAGAGTTTAGTGCGTTACGATGAGTTTTACCGTAACACGTGATTTTTCACCCCATGAAAAGGCGTTTCTCAGCAATAATTTTTGCGTAGAGTCACTTAGTTTGATGTACATCATGCTTGCTTGACGGGTCCGTGAAAGATCCGTTTACTGGTGCATTTACACCCTGTATGGATACTCGTAGCTTCTAATTAGTAGTTGTGGGAAGTAATTAGTACGAGTTTAAAGCTTGGTTTTCCTGTTTACATGTCAGTAGTATTTAAATAATGACTGATGCAATGTTTGTTTGGAACAATAAAACAGTTCATCATCAGCCTATAATGTTCCCACTGCAGGGACTCAGGCCTCTTCTCTAGGAGAGGGATGGGCGATAATCCACCACGCGGGCCCAGTGCAGGTAGGTAGATGTCACATATCTTCGAATTTTTTGGTTCTAAGACATGCCGGTTGCCTCACGATGTTTTCCTTCTCCTTCACCGTTTTGAGAGTAGTGGTGATGAAATAAATTATACAAAGTAATGCGCCTGCCTGGGTTTGAACCCACGACTTACTGTTCGTAAGTAGGGGTCGCCACCGCTGGGACACCACTGCTCTTTATCTTATAAAACAGTTGACATTCTAAACATATTATTATTGCCTAGGTAGGTATATCATAACTAACTAACCATGTATGTAACACTTCATAATGCACTACGTACCTATTGGCGATGAATCATACTTATCGACAACTCCGTGTGTCATAATTATTATTCAAGTGAATGCCTAAAAGAATAGAGGAAGACCAATGTAAACGTTCAATGGACTGTGCGAATGTATTTACTTAAGGTGAGTCCTCCAACTAGCCCGCGAAATTCAAATTTTCTTTAGTTTTTTGCAATTTGCAGGCCAGTGTTAGGTTGTATGTTGATGAACATTTGATTCGCGGCTGTAAGACAATTGTAGTTGTAGAATTATAATCATCAAAATCATTAATACAACCCTCCGAGCTCATAAAGGTTCCGGAATGACTTTGACCTTGTAAAAAGTCATTTTTACACCTTTATGAGCTCGGAGGGTTGTATTAATGATTTTGATGATTATAATTATGTAACTACATAGTATACGTCTTACAGCCGCGAATCAAATGTTCATCAACATACAACCTATCACTTGCCTGCAAATTGCAAAAATCTTAAGAAAATTTGAATTTCGCGGGCTACCCTGGAACATCAACCTTAAGCCTGGACAAGAAGGAAAGAAAAAAAGAAAGAACGTGCTGGAGTGGAGATCACGGATGGGACCGAAGAATGTGGGAAGACAACCAACTCGGCGCAGACGATCTTATTACAGTGACCGGAACAAACTGGATAGCGAAGACACAAAACCACCAAAAGTTGAGAGATTAGGAAGAGTTTTTGTCAATGTTCTACATCTGACTGCGAATTTGAACAAACTGCACATCACATTTTATGGGAGTGTAGTCTTTGGCAGAATGAACGTAATATTATGTTAAATAGTGTACAGGTTACATCCGGAGTTATTTACTATACGGACCTTGTAGAAACTAGAACAGTTAAATCGCTTCTCTGGGACTTCGTCGAGCTTCATTGTCTCGGCGCTTTTCTTGTGGTCGCCACTGTTGATTCTGGCTAAAAGGAGTTACAGTGGTTTGGGAATAGTGTGGCGGGCTTGTCCCAAAAAAAAAAAGAAAGATTAGGAAGAGACCTCAAATATTGAGTGGCCACAGATTGAAATGGAAGAAGAAATGTTGTAGTACAAACGCGTATTCAATCAATCTGACAACCGTTCTAAAAATAAAAATACAACTAACTGCCGCACTCAGAGACGTTTCATGATTACTTAAGCCATCACTTAGTAAAGATTTTGGCACTTTAGTGAAGATTTTGTATGTCAAATCTTTACTAAGTTAACGGCTTAAGTAATCATTAAATATCTCTGATTACGGCAGTAAGTAATTTAAAGTTATTAATAAACTTTTGCACCATGCTTACACATCACCGCTCACACTAAGGGCCTAAGCAGAGTAAGCATTGCCAAAGCTACTAATACACAGTGCATTGGAGCAACTCGGCAGGCGGTTGGCGGCACCCCAGTAACCTATTTTTCTTAGTTGGCCCCACGCAGTCACGACTTGTGAAAAGATAAGCAAATGATATATTTTATGATATTATTTTCTCCCCAATCAGTGGGGATTGTCTTCCTCCTTTAGGTTTGTTTATTGTTTTATTTTATGCCCGGAATCAGTCTCGGTTTCGTATTGTTATCTTTCAGTAACAACTTGTCAACAATTACGGAGAC
Source organism: Diarsia dahlii (assembly GCA_949775195.1). NCBI lineage: Eukaryota > Metazoa > Arthropoda > Insecta > Lepidoptera > Noctuidae > Diarsia > Diarsia dahlii. Next base: position 18,973,089 of record OX459191.1, on the reverse strand, counting down.
CAAACGAATTGCTTCGGGCAAAATATTATTGATTAGTTTTGCATTAAAATTAGAAACAAAAAGGACAATATATGTAAATCAATGTCGTTTAATGGACAGCCTTGGCAATTTTAACTCTGAAAGAAAGCTTCCAAAAAAAGTAAAAACAATCCGAAATTTTTCATTTGGGTTCTAAGGTCAGAGGTGGCATAGTTTATGAAGATTTATAGTTATAAATGATTCGGACACAAGGGCTCTAACTATATTTAGAGGGCTGTATCGTTAATTACTTGGTGGAGCCACATTTCAACGTTCTGTAAGCCATTATTATTCGCTGATAAGACCCACCGTTTTTAGTTTTTCAGTGGGCATTTTAATCTACCGATTCTTTTTTAAAAGAGATTTTTGCGTGCTGATAACATTTGTTGCGAAGGCTATTTTAGCCTGTGCTGAATCGCATTGGATAGGCTATATAGTTAGCATTTTTTATTGTTATTGAGTATATTATAGCTATCACCTATAAGCCAACAGGAAGCTATTACCATTAAGGCACACAATAGCATTGATGATCCCTCTTTACCGTCTCCCAAGGCGACACAACTGAAAGGATAAAATGATCTAAAAATCTTGTAATACACTTTCCGTCCACGCACAGGATTACGCTGTTTTTCTTTTATTTTGCCCATAATGGGTTGAATAGGACTAGAGTAACACCTTTCACGGTTGTTTTTTTTATCCTAACTTAGTTTTATCTAGGCACATTGAGTGAGAATGGGCAAAAATAATATTATGTTTTTTGTTTTTGCACTTCTCTACTTCTAAATACTTACTGGGGAGTACCTAGTAGTTTGTGATTTATTGGTAACTAGCGACCCGCCCCTGCTTCGCACGGGTGAAATGCTACTTAAAAACCTTCCTCTTGAATCACTCCTATTAAAAAAACCGCATCAAAATCCGTTGCGTAGTTTTAAAGATTTAAGCATACAAAGGGACATAGGGACAGAGAAAGCGACTTTGTTTTATACTATGTAGTGATATGTCACTCCTTTGTACTGTGGTCTGACTGAGTGGTCAATAGTTATTGGTCAGAGAAGATGTTTGATTAGATGACATGGGAAATACAGGGTATAAAGAGACCTCGACGCAAAAACTGTTACCATTACTTCAATAAATGAATCTAGATCCACCAAAGATGTATTTTCTCGGCGTTTAGTTAAAAAGAGTTCGCTGTTTTGTTTTTCAACTATAAGATAATCTGCTTAAGTCGGTAAAGGGAAGGGTGAAAGCGCTTGCCTAATGTTAGCTGTTTGCAGGGAACTGACATTTGCGCTTCTGTTTCAAATGAAAAGCGTAGCTTAGTGAAATGTTAGGTAGCATATATCTGCTGGCAGAATTCACGGTACACTTTGCAGGAAATGCGCTGAAAACAAAACGTACATATAGAACCGAATGCTAATTCGGTTCTGTAGGTACGTTTTGTTTTCAACAACGATGTAGCGATTACTGTTGTGTTCAAGGAAAATTTATTATTGAGCCATCTATAGCAAAATCTATTGTTCAGCCAAAACAATAGTGTTATAAGTATGTTATAGTCAGCAAGTCTGACAACCAGTCTTCCCAAGGGGTATCGTGTTACTCAGGGTTAACTGGGTTGTTGATATCAGATAGGCAGTCGTTTTATGTAAAATATGTTGGCTGGATGCCGACCCCAACATAGTTGGGAAAAGGCTAGGCAGATGATAATGATGATGAAGTACTTAAATATTAAACAATGGACGCAATTCAATATACGCGTTATATTTAATAGTGACAGAATGAATAACGGACCAGCTTGAACAATAACAATGCCAGTGGATATTGATTTGCTATTATAGGCAATAGGTAAAACATCCTCCTATTATTAAAATATTAAAATTGCAGTACGACGTACCTGCTTAAACCACAGAACTGATAGCTGCCATTTAATTACGGATTTGTGGCTATTGTTTACAGAAAAATATTTTATAAATGTGACGTTGTTAAAACTTTAACAGTGGTTTTATGATGTCTCGTAAAAAAGATAGCCAATCAAACAACGAAATCATCGAATAGTTCAAAGCTTTTTGTGAATATTACGATGTATAAAAGTTTATCTTGCACCATTACCGTTACTAGTAACATTAAAACTTGGAAGCCAATTAGCGTTTTCTTTCCTTCCTATAGAGTATATAGGACATTCAGGATGGGAGATCATATTGATTCCAACTGGCCTAGGACACGATTCCAACTGGCCTAGGACTCGATTACAACTGGTCTAGGACTTGGAGCAAACATTGAACTTACATAGCACTGCTAGCTCTCCTATGCAGAAGCTGCAGCAGGCTACCGTCCGCGCCCGAGGAGCAGAGGGACCGCGAGCGCGCGCGCCGCTCCCCCTCCCGCGCGCTGCGCTCGCGCCACCGCGCCATCAGCGACTCCAGACACAGCATGGCGCCACCATCGCACACCATCCGGCTCCAACGCCCCACCCACCCGAACACCACCCCAACACTCAACACATCAAACCTCCGACGTAGATACTGCTTTTACAACCAACCCCGATATCTTACGATCTTTTTATCGCCGTAACAGCGAGCTAGTTAATGGCGCAACTCGAGACCACTACGAACGTGACTCATACAAATGTATGACGACGTCTTGTATGCATTCAAAGTGCAACACGCTCACTATCCCGTAACTAACCACTCAAACAAATTATATACCGTATGCCATTGTCTTATATTATATTTAACGCGAACTTTCCAACTTCACGTCTCAAATTTTGTCCAATATTTGTGGTTTAAGTTTTCTTTCTGGTGTCACAACGGACGGACGCCACCGAGAACACGCGCGTTAAATATTTACTGGAACAATTAAACTTTGTCAGGGGGCGCAAGTTAGTGATGTGCCACTTCACAAACAAAGTTAATCACGGAGTTTATCATGTGGTAGACGCTGGCCGATAAGTGTGGCTTACGCGGAGAAACAATTGCATTAGTAAATGGGGCAAAGTCGTAGTAGTTACATCACGCGAGGTAGACGCGGCTTTATCGGCACAGGCAGAAAGTGCAGCGAAACTTGCGAGAAACTTTAAAGTTTGTTGTCAGCCGCGGCGGCGGAGATAGAATCGGTAGAAGATTGCGAACTAATCGGGATGTTTATTTAGAAGTTTCCCGCCGACGCGAATGCTCGCGGCCGCCGGGAGCGGTGTCGTGTCGCTCGGAGCGCTTCTCGCCGACTGAGCGAGCGAGCTCGGCGCAGTACTACGGTACGGCTGCCGGTCGTAGCCATGTCTACGACGACGGAACGCCTTCACCGCGTCCCGTGACACACCACAAGCGATATAATATAATATAGCGCACCCTCATGCCTCGCGTCGCGGCCAAGTTTGACGCTCTGTTGTCACCCAAAGTTGCGTAAACTTTGGCTGCTATATAATAATATCACGACGGGTTTCATAAGTGCCGTCGTCACAAGCGCGTACAATTTAATCACGACCGTAATTGCGTATATTAAAGGACGCATATATTGAGGTTCATTTGTGGAAATATTGGTTATTGTATTTCGGTTATTGCATGGCATTAGGTTGGCCCCCTATTACATGGGTCTTAAACGTAACTGGCGAAACGTAGATGTACTGAGTACACCTCTGCCTAGCCCTTCGGGCATAACAGGACTCACGTTATAAGTATTTCGGTCGGATTTTTGGTAAAGTAATAAATAAAATTAACTTTTTATTGATTTATTTTATCTATCTATATATAAATAACTAGCTGACCCACGCAACTTCGTCTGCGTCACATAAATATAGCTTATAACCTTTCTCGATATCGACTATCCGACTTAAATTAAGCTAAATCGTAACAAACAAAAAATCTTATCTTTCCTCTTTATTATAATAGTTCAGATGGTTTAGATTAGCTTAGATTATATTAAAGTGTGAATTACTATAGGTATCTCTTACTGTTAAAAATATACTATAACACTCTGTACTTGTAAACATAATGATGCAGTAAATATTTTGAATTTGAATTTCCCGGAGGCCAGCCAGAATCCCCCCGTACCTACATTGCGATTGCGAATTATTTTGCCGCGTGGATATTTTTACATTACGATATCTTCTAAGATATTTGTTTAAACTATATAGAGTAAAGGGCACAAAAATTCTATGTTAAATTTCCGTTCTAACAAACACATTTATTTAGATATAGATTAATACCATATGGGTTTAATAAGTTTCGCAAAAAATAATTCTTTTTAACCTAACAGTTTAACAGTAAAAAAAGGTTACAGTAAGTCAATCTTAAAATATAGATATATGCTGTCGCGGACTTTTTTTTAGAACGTTTAAAGAGGAACAATTCCTTCATACATGATATTTGCGTAACTTAAACCGTTATCGCAGCGCACGCAGCGGAAGCTCTCAAAAAGGAAATACCTTTTCCCGTTTTTGTAACATTTTTCATTTATGCTCCGCACCTATTAGCCGTAGCGTGATGTTCTATAGCCTAAAGCCTTCCTCGATAAATGGACTATCCAACACAAAAATTATTTTTCAATTCCAACCAGCAGTTCCTGAGTTTACCGCGTTCAAACAAACAAACAAACTCTTCAGCTTTATAATATTAGTATGGAAAAGAGAAGTCCAGACTGACTGACTGACTGATTCATCAACGCCCAGCCCAAACCCTTGGACCTAGAAAGCTGAAATTTTTCACAGAGGTTCTCTTTATAATGTAGACAAGGAACAAGGAAGGATTTTTCGAAATTCAACCCCTAAGGGTGTTAAATAGGGGATGAAAGTTTGTATGGAAAATCGACATTTTCACGAGGGCGAAGCCACTGGCAAAAGCTAGTGTTTAATATTAACCAAATATTAAGTAGATATCTTCGCCTAAACCTTATTAATTAATTCCGATTACTTAGGAAATTGTTGATCATGTAGGTCTACAAGATTCTAAAAACTTTTTACTTGTAGGTAAGTTTACTTTGAAAGCTCAGGTACAGTACAAGTTACGAATACTTATGTAATACTGAAGTTATATTATGTACAGGCTACCATCAACTCCAGGGCGGGTATGTTTTTCATTGATAACATTTACATAATAGAAGATAATATAACCCATAACATAAGCTAGCAACAATGTACATAAATTTGAGTCTATGTTATGCTTAGAACATTATTCGTGGAAACTTTTCTTTGTTTTGCTATCATAATTTGACCCTTATATCGTTCACTCTATGGGTAAAGGTATATTATAATGGTAGATAATGTAGGTGTATTCACAGAAGTGGGTAGTTACAAATTATGTAATAAAACGTATTTACTTTTCGATCGCAGTAAATCGTTCGTTTATACATATAAAGCAAAGCCTACTCGTATTTTATACAAATGCTATTTATGCATGTACGTACTTATATGTACTTAATAGTTTTTTTTAATAACGATGCTTGAAAAATTAAAAAATTTTCATTATTAAAAAAAACTATTAAGTACATATATATCAAAAGAATATCTAATAACGGTGACTATAGCCTCAATAAGAGTTCTCAATTTAAAAAATACTAAGACTCGATCTTTTAGAATAAACTGCTTGAAAGTAGGAAACTTCAATTTAAAAACCTCGTTGAGAATAAAACAGTTTTCTAGTCGGGACCAAGTATCGCGGTACCTACTTGCAAACTTTGAGCTTTTTCAAATTAAAAACGTGCTCCGAAGACCATTCAGCGACTGCAAGCGCTAGCGCTTTCAATCGCACGACAGCTAAAGCGACTGTTTCCTAGTAAGGGACAATAATATTTAAGAAGAAAAGTAAGATAGATTGTGTCCTGTACCTATTGAAACTCGTGTAACATGTAGTTGCTTCTCAGAAGACCAATACATGTAAAACATAACAAGTAATACGTGTATTTTACTGTGAAAACATTGTGAAAACCTTTAAGAGTTAGGAAGTATAACAAAAGCGCTTTTCTCTCGTTTGTGACCGCGTTCTTTCTCTTCCTAAACCAAGTCAATATGGTCTTCATCACGGAGATAATTATTTCAGAATTATATATAGCGGACGTCACGCGGTTTCACCCGCGTAGTTCCCGTTCCCGTGGAAATACAGAGATAAAAAGTAGCCTATGTCACCCGGGATGAATGTAGCTTTCTAATGGTAAAAGAATTTTTTAAAAAATCGGTTCAGTAGATCCCGAGATTACCCCTTACAATTTAACAAATATACAAACACACAAACTTTACTTCTTTATAATATTATTATTATTAATTATATCATGTAATCATTTTAATATTTAACTTATATGAGGTTGTCGTACCCACGTCGTACCTATATATTTAATGTTCTGTGGTCGTACCTATATAATTATGATGATCTTATGTCGTGTTCCCTCCATTTGAAGCTAAATCCTCCATCTTGTTTTTCCATAGACAATTTTCCAAATGTTTACCACACGCGCTCTCCTGTCAACGTCATGACTCAAGTGTCAAAAGAAACATTCAGTATTGTCTATGTCAATGTTGTGACAAGTCTCTATTGCACCCGTCCGAAGCAGGGGCGGATCGCTAGTGTTATCTAATCACTATCACTACATAAATATTATTTATAAAACAAAGTCCTCCGCCGCGTCTGCCTGTCTGTCTGTTCGCGATAAACTCAAAAACTACTGCACCTATTTTCATGCTGTTTCCACCAAGGAATAGAGTGGTTCTCTAGAAAGGTTCTAATACACAATTTGACTGACAGCCACGCGGGCGATGCCGCGGGCATCAGCTTGTTTAAGAGAAAATAAGATTCCTTCATTCTGAAGTTGACAGATTTGAGGCGACTTTGGGAACGAAACAGGTCGCTCAAGGCCTGACTAATGAGACTGTTTGAGAAGCTGCTAAGCTTTTCATCTGTCTTGTTTAAATGTAGAAGGTTTCATAAGTAAAAAGTAATTTCTGCGAACAACATAATTTAGGGTTGGTAAGCATAGTTTCCCCCCGCTATTCTAGTTATAACACACATAACATCACGCCTGGCATCACCGAAGGCTTAGGCAGAGGTGATAGAGGTTCTCGTTGAGGGACGGAGAATATCAAGGAATCAGAAGACAAACTATTTGGAATACTATCTAGTATCCTATACTTACCCGGCAGGATGTCTTTAAGATTAGCGTTTAATTTACGAGCTTTCCCTATAGTAAGTTTCCATGTTATATAATTTACAACCACCACGCGAGCGAAGTCGCTGCAAAAAGTTAGTTTCTATATAGCGTATGCAGCGCACATCGTTCCAAGCTCAAGGCCATAGGATCCTATTACGATTAGGATTGCGCCCGTGCCCCCATGAGGGTCGTATGAAACCACCAGCCTAGCAGGCTGTTACCTCCAAGGATGAATGTTTATTACACCTGTGAACTAATAACGTTGTGAAGCAATCTAGACAAATATTTCTACGTTTGTGAGGCTTTGATGAAAGATGCTTGAAAAGATAAATTAACCACTAAATTCTTTTCTAAGTAATAATAATTGTGGTGAATCAACGTTAACCGATCGATTTTGAGTTACTCAATGAATGAACAAAATCTGATTATCTGAATGGACAGCAATTGGTTCAGAAGAAATTATGGAAATACTGATGACATACACAGATACCCAAATGTATGCGTTATGCATATCGATTCCGGATATTGCTTTTGGGATAAGTAAATACAATCCAAGGCCAAATATCACTTACTTTTTCCTCTCTAAAGGTAAACACCTAGCTGCGGGTTGTTCGAAAGAGATACCGCGGCCTCGGACACAAAGGGCTAAGAAGAAACACGGGTGGTTTTTAGTCAGTAGAAGTCTGACACTCCCTACCGCCCCCCCACGCAGAACGGGAGGACTCATTTGACGATTACCCATCCTTCAAAAAAAAAGGTCAATATAATATAATAATAAATACTTTTTCCTCTCTAAGGGAACCTAAGCATCTATACCTAAATATAAGTTAGTTACACATAAAATGTTAGTCTGAAGAGGAAATGTCCGCTGCAGATGTTTACAGTGGCACTCGGTCGCCGGGTCGTGTCAACGAACGCTTTATGTGCGGAACCCTCGCCAAAAGTGGCACCGTCCATCGCGTGACGTCATTATATCAATAAACGATTTTTGAACTAGTTTCAGCGTAGTAAACTAGTTATACAAACGTTTGTGGTAGGCGTTGTTAAGGTTTAAATAAGCTTTACCTTATCAATTTACGATTTTAAACTGACATGGTCACTAACACTATCACAATAGGGGATCGGACAGTCTCGAAAAAATATGGTTCTGTTTTGTCCGTCAGGATTATCGAAAAATATTGGATACGTGTTTTTTGTTTTATCAAATCAGTAAAAATTGACGAAGCTATAGCGCGCGTCAAAGATCATGGAGTGGGGCTTGAAACGTCACTTGAAGGTACAAAATGTACTATCATATGACGTCACACGAGTTTTCAAAGCACTGTATCGTCTTCATTTTTTGTTTACGTGAAAAAAGAAAAAATATGTGATCTATATTTTTTGGAAATCTATCTGACGGATTAATTAGTTTTTCTTTGTCTGATCCCCTATTATTTACGGCCTACCAACCTACCTACAAACCTTACCAACCTACTTTATCAACTTCGCACTCCTAGGTAAAAAAAATAAGTTTCTCTTTCGTTGGTTTTGTAGTTGAGCTTGGCACAAGCAAAGAGAGGCCTACTCGTTTAACCAGTAGTGGGTGAAATTGGGCTGTGGATGGTGATGGTCTAGTGGTCGAGAGTGCGACTGCTGACCATGAAGCTGCTGCGTTATGATTCCGAAGTCGGGGTAAGTGTTATTGAGCGTTTCCATCAGGAATTACACCCTGGATTTATGCCCCGTTGGCTAAAACATAACTGGCGATATGTTTTTTTTTATTTTTTTTATAAATGGGCTTGCTCTTAACTTCAATCTTGCCCTAAGAGCAGAGATGATGTCGACGATGGAACGAGCTTACCCAGAAGAAGCCTGTATGTGTATCTATTAGGTACGCCTCTGACTAACCCTTCGGGGTTTACAGGTGATGTTATGTTAGATAAGTTCTAGCGTGTCAACTTCGCTTTGCGCTCATTTATGACACATATTATAAGTCTCTCCTTATTGGTGAGGTTCTTCAGAAAGGTCAGGTGCGTAGTAGGTACCTATTCGCAACCGGTGTGCGGGTATGACCAGATGTATGGACGTGGTCGTTCTGTGGTTTTTGCGTACCCCCATGGGAAAAACGCGTGAGTTTGTGTATGCATAAATTAAGTTTCTGTTTTGTTGATTATTTGACTCTCTCCGTACTTAGGCCGCAAGAAAAATGTTTTTAAGGAGAAGGGAATTTTCAGTATTAATGTATGTGTATCTATCGTTCCATGTGGGATGTGCGAGCTCACCCTTCACGCGGCATAAGGTAAGGGCAAGGGCAAGACTATTTGTGTTTTTTTTTGTGAAGACAACCTTTGTTCTTGTGTCTAAGTGGAGTTTATATTTAAAATCAAATCAATCTTGATATCAAATCTTCTGTAAGAGGCGATTGGATAACTAAAAAATAAATGGCAATTTTATAAAAACCGACGGATGATCGAAATGTTTTGGTTGCTTGTAGTATTAAATATCCGTATAAAATGTATTCCAAAAGAGGGGAATATAATATAACAATATACTTGCATCGATAATGCATAGTGCTTGTATATCGTAAACACTGACGAACATTGTTCCTGGTAATCCAGCAATTAACAATGAGCTTACTTAGCTTAGTAATTACAGTAAATTCTGTAGAACCGCAACCCCGTGGGGGTCGTTCTTAGAGCTTATGTCGTTTGGAACTACGTTCAGAAACTGTGTAGTTTATGTGAATAGAAATACTACTTTGATTTATTATACTCATTGCGTGTTTTGATTTGACTTCTGGGGGTCTAAAATGGCCACTTTTGCAGATCATAATATAATTATTTTCCAATTATGGTCTATTTTCCTGATCATCAGCAATCAGCACTTTTCGAACGTCAACATTTTTTTTATAGTACCCCAAAACGCCTACCCTTCGACACTTCTCTCTTCTCCACTAGTGCTTTAGCTGGAAAGAAGAAGTGGCAGAACAAACTCCCCAGCAACACATCTGTCTGTTAGGTTAGAAGACAACCAGTTTTACAAAGCGTTACTATTTTACTCAGTACTAACTATGTAGTTGTGGAGGTCAGAAAGGCAGCCACTCTATGTAAAATACTGATATTCAGCCGTATCTATCTAGTTAGGCTGGAAGCTGACTCCAACATAGTTGGGGAAGGCAGATGATGATATTCGAGAAATGTGCTGGAAAACTAAAATAGGTATATATGTATATTTCACGTCCTCCAAACGCAAACGATTACACTTTAAAATTTTATAGCATCATTATAGCTGAAAATAACAAAAATGAAAACTAAATATGTATGAATTCATAGCCCATAAAATTGTAAGTGCAAATGCGTCAAACTCATAACTGAACGTATTTTGTATTAAGGGGACGGTGAACGAACATTTCTCCATACAAACGTAATACCAAAAAACTTTTTTACAAAAAATAAAACCGACTTCGACAAAAAAAACACTCAAAAGTGAAAAATAAACTTGAGAAGAAAAATCAGTTTCTGAAGTCGGTGACTTTTGTTTCTTTGATTTCATTTTTTTGTCACCGACTTCAGAAACTGATTTTTCTTCTCAAGTTTATTTTTCACTTTTGAGTGTTTTTTTTGTCGAAGTCGGTTTTATTTTTTGTAAAAAAGTTTTTATTTTTCACTTTTTAGTGTTTCACATGTGCTTACCCCTTCACAACGTACCGGCGTGATGTTATGTTAAGAACTGGTGTAAACAATAGACAGACAATATGTGATTTCAGCAATCCCAGTCCATTTGCTATCATTTATTGAGGAGTTCCGTTGCCTATCTCCGAAGTTCTTCATCAGATCTTCACAAAATAGTTTTTATAACCTTTGTAGTGAGTACAGGCGTGATATTATGTTGTGTGATGGCGTAAACAATGTTTAGATATGCTATAGCAACAACCGCGGTTAATCTGCTGTTATTTATTGAAGAGTTCCCCCGATTTCTACAAGATCCCATCATCAGATATTGAAATGGTGACAATGGGACCACACGGGAAGCACCAGCAGTCAAATGAAAAAAGAATCATGAAAATCAGTTCACCCAGTCGCAAGTTATGAGCGAACAAACATAAAAAAAAAAAAAAAAAAAAAAAAAAAAAAAAAATTGATAACCTCCTCCTTTTTTTGGAAGTCGGTTAAAAATCATTCGCGATACGAACATATTACTAACTTAAAATTATGTTATTCGGATACAGACATTTTTTTTTTGAACATTTACTATTTACGAAATGCAAGCGAATTGCTATTTACTATTGACGAAATGCAATTCGCTTGCATTTCGTAAATAGTAAATGTTTTAAAAAAAAGTTTAATAGGAACCTAGATAAATATCGTCTATATGCGAATAACATAATTTTAAGTTGGTAATATGTTCGTATCGCGAATGATTTTGGTATTACGTTTGTATGGAGAAATGTTCGTTCACCGTCCCCTTAATGTTGAATACAAATTACATAGTACCCAGGCATCAAATTCATATATTTTAAAATAAAACTGTACAATGTATAACATAACATGACGCCTATAAACTTCGATGGATTAGGCAGGGGGGTACCTAATAGTACACGCACATTTCGCCAGTTAAGTCCATATTGTCATAGGGGCGAGCCTATTGCCATCAAACGGGAACAAATTCAGACTTAGTGGCTACTAAGTACTGAAATTTTCCTGATGGAATTAAACTCAATTACAATTGGCCCGACCTGGGAATCGAACCCAGATCCTCATGCTCAGCACAGCAGTCGCAATTGCAACTACTAGACCAACATGGCAGTCCTAGTAGACCCTTCAATAAAATCAAGTTATCAAATAATTACTTAATCATTTAAAATTGATGAACTTGATAATCCTACGAACTTTCACTCTACATACTTAAATCGAAAACTCATAATATTCCCTGGGACCTAACATAATAATTTCACACAAGTAAAATCATGTGTACAAGCTAGTATTGGATTTCCATGCAATAAGCACCCTTAAGGTTGAACAAGCCAGTCATTCTTCCATACAAACTTATGAAGGTGATTACTCCTCTGTTTGACGGTGTAGGTTCAAAATTAAAAATTGTATCTACTGGTCTTATCATTATCTAGGTCTGTATGGAAGCAGAATTGAAAAAAAAAATATTGATTTGGAAGTTATGAACGTCAAAACTTTCATATTTTAGCACTGATTTTAACTCATCTTTGGGCGTAAATAAGTAACGTATATAGTATGAAAAAGAAAAAAGTGAAACCATACGGACATAGATTAGTTATTAAAAAATTTAAATAATTTGATTTTGAACAGATACATTCAATAGATTTTTCATGAAACCAAATATACCAAAGGTCTGCATAGAAAATTTCGCGCGCCCGTTTTAGTTGTGTCTCTTTCGCTCTATGCATTTCGCTCGTGATGTCGGATGAAATAGCATGCATTTTAGCCCCGCCCACCAACTAGTTCGTGCCGTTGGCTTGTTTACCCTTAACCCACGGGAAAGCGAAATGATTTCACTTCCCCTACGCGGAACTAAATATCGTGTTATCTTGGGGGGCGGAACATAGGTATTTTCAGAACAGAATAAGTCAATGTAAGCACGGTCGAACAAGTTGTTAAGTATACAGCCAGCTAACTTGCATATACTTTTAAGATTATACAGATACATTTAGAGACTGATGTCAAACGATACAGTGTTTGACTTCATACCATCTGTGACTAAACGCTTTATAAAACAAAATTGCAATCAATATTTGAAGTGTACTGGAATTATAAAGATTGACTGTACACTTATAAGCGTGTTTGACTGTATATGGATTTGTATTTGTATACCTCAATCAATCTTGGTAAGTACTTATTAACAAACACTGTTTTAAGCTTTCACGGTTTATAACAGCTAAAGTAACAATATCACTTACAAGATATCTTCCGTGATTTATATCTTAAACTCATCCCGCGATCATGGAGCATGCAACAGCGTCGAAATATCGGGAGTTAAAAATAATTGATAACTACGGAAAGTATTGAAGTGACTATGTAGGTTTGGTACTAATAAACTGACACTCCCTACCGCTCTGCCTAGAGCGGGAGGAGGCATTTGAAGATTTCCCAACCGCCAAAAAATAAAATAAATCAGAGGTACCTAGGGTAGATGTCAGATAAGCAGTCGCTCCATGTAAAATACTGGTATTAAGCTGCTACCGCTTAGACTGGAAGACGACCCCGATATAGTTAGAAACAGTTGTGGAATGTTGGCACTAAAAAGATTCATCATCATCAGCCTATTGCAATCCACTGCTGGGTATAGGCCTCTTTAATCTTACACCACTCAACTCGATTTTCGGCAACTCTCATCCAGTTGTTACCAGCCACTCTGCGAAGATCATCGCTCCACCGAGCCTGCGGGCGTAACCTTACGCTTGCCGATTCGCGGTCTCCACTCAAGAACACGTCGTCTAAAAAGATTAGAACAAGCGAATACCAAAGAACTATCGTCAATTTGGCTGGCAGGTATTTTATGAAAGACTTGGAGAAGACGTGTTGCGACGGTTAATAATAAATAATAATTATGCTTTATTTACCTACTGGTTACAATTTGCTACTATATTATAAAGTCGATGTATAAGTTGTTTCTTATGTTTTGCGTAGGTAGACTTGAGTTTAAAAGGGATGTCAAAAAGGCAATAAAGGGATGTTAATCATAATCAAGAAAACCTAAAAATTCCGGAATCCCTAAAATTAAGTAGGTAATAAATACCGAAAGCGTTCATAAAACCTAATATAAATATTTGGAGTTCAGTGTTGTCTTTTTAAGCATACGATAATATTCGTTAGAAATAAATATAATTCTAAAAATTTTTAGAAAGGTCTGGAAGAACACGAAAATGAACCCTGAAAAGTGCTTGAAAAGTTGGGAAACGTAAAATAACACGAGATATTTTGTTCAACTGCGTGAAGATGATAAGGGATCAACGAACTGGTTTACTGAAAAAACACCGCACTGATAAAGGTTTTATGTTCTTTTGAATCGCAAACATAATACAAGGTGTCTCAAAAGACAGTTCATATTTAATAAATCGATTAAAAAAAAAGTAAGCATTGTATCAAATTTTTTTTTATAAATTATTAAAGTACACAATTTGGGAATTTATTTCTTAAAAACAAAGTAAAAAAAATAGCACTCCGGGAGTGCCGGCAGAAGTGAAAACTTCAATATTAACTTTCAAACTCGCGTCAGGGTCACGTGATGCTGATCGAAAAATCTTATGATTTTTCGATCAGCATCACGTGACCCTGACGCGAGTTTGAAAGTTTTTACCCATACAACAAAAAGTGCTCAGCGCCGCTAAAGAAGTTTTCACTTCAATAATATTGTGCAAATGTAGACTCTTGCGTTCACGGCACTCATTTAATTGAACCGTAAAATTACTGATCACGGCTCGGCAGATGGACTCAGTAAAGACTGATTAACACTCTCCGCGTTTTCTACCGTTCTTGATAACCTTGGTGGCCCGGATTTTGTTTTTTCCAGCGTTGTACCGGTCTCTTCAAAGTTTTTGGCCCATTTTCGAATAAGAGGAATGCTTGGCGCATCATTTAAATGGAAAACCTCGAACACTGCAAAATCTTCTACGCGCTACAGTCGCTAAAACACCGTTTTGTAAAACTCTCGTACGCACAACGCACGGTCTGTTCTTGAGAAACGCTCCATACTGACTAAATTCCCAAGAGCCAGGCTACCGACTGAAATAACCCCCGCGCCCCTTGGAATCGTATCGTTCACGCAGTAAGCTAAATAAATATGAACTTTCTTTTGAGACACCCCGTATATACCAACTAGCTGATGCCCGCGGCCTCGTCCGCGTGGCTATTAGTCATATTACATACTAGCGGACGTCCCGCGGTTTCACTCGCGTAGTTCACATTCCCGTGGGAATACAGTAATAAAAAGTAAGCCTATGTTACTCAGAGTGAATGTAGCTTTTTAATGGTGAAAGAATTTTTGAAATCGGTGCAGTAGTTTTTGAGTTTATTCATTACAAACATACACACAGACATACAAATCTTTCCTCTTTATAATATTAGTGTAGATTTGAACACGTGTTAGTATTTCTTGAAGACACGGACAGTGCTAGACTTTTGTAGGCAGTAGTAGTTATTTAATTTATGGTAGTAGAAGAAGGGGGTGTCAGACTCTTACAGACGAAAATCTATCCGTGTTCCTCCTAATGTAGATCCCAGATAGTTGTTTCGGGTCTGGGTGTGTTTGTGTATGTGAGTTTAAGTGTTTGTAAACGCACCCACGATACAGGAGTAATCCTAGTGTGGGGCAACGTTTTTTTAAAAAAGAAAGAAGAAAGAATGTCCTTTGTTTTCCGGGGCCGCGGTGACTCTTTCGGACAAGTTTCCCAACCCTAGTCGATGCAGAGGCAGAGGGATAGTGCTTAAATACACCATACTGGTAACATAATTTACTAACGTAATAATTTCCCAATTCATACCATTACTTATTGTGTATAAAAATCGTTGCATGGTCGCGCATGCCATATTTTGGGAAAAGGTCATCTTAGAGTTTGTTCCTCTTTTTTATCTCAAATCTAAGTGAATCAGTGCATCATCCCATAAGTAGTCACACTCGAGTGACTATATAAAAAAAAAACACTTCCCACTTTACATACAGGGGGTAGAGTAGTATGTGCTACTTGTCACTTCGCTAGCTCTCGTGATTTTACAATCCAATAAGCTACTCCGCGAAAGGCTTCACGTGCTGGTTACAATGTAGACAACCGGTAACCCGTTTAGTCAGACTTTTATCGACTAAATCTAAATTGGCTTCGATACATACACCTATACCTATCATGCATAACCATCGCGTAGTGTAGCTAGAACTCTAGAAACTGTGCCAAAAATTTGAGTGGCGTAGCACTCGTAGCGTAGTGCTACGCTGCGTAATAGCGTAGCGCGTAGCGTAGAAACAACCTCCCGTAGTCCCGTCTATTCGTAAATGAAAATTTGGCAACTGCATTGTGTAGTACACAGACACATGGCCTAGAAAATAATTAAACAGTTTTATGTCTCATGAAAGTAGTAGTTATTTGTTTTGTAAACTAAACTAAACAGAATATTTTTATGAGATAGACTCGACAAAAACTTTGAATGACCCCCATTAAACCAAAGAGTTGTTCTATGTTCACACATCGTAACTCAGCGAGTCAGTGTTATCTATAATTATGAACTATTATGAACTAAAATACGGGACATGAACTCAATGCATGAACTACACTCTTTGGCGCCTGCTTGTCTGTCCTGCCGCATGGTATAACTTAAGAAGGAAATATGTACGATATGAATGAAAATTTCTTGGCGTATTTTTGTATTACACTTACCCAAATACCTACCTACAAAATAACAGGAAACAATAATTAATTAAACGGGTAAACATTTTCTCGGTGGTCGACGAGTGTTCTATAATAATTATTGAGGTGAAAAGACCAAGAATGGGTTGAATAGGAAGTGTTCATTTCTCTGAGCATCAGTCTCAGAATCTAATAGGCTGGTATTATCTGTATCCGTATAGTGTCTGTAGAGAGTCAGATATACCTATAGCATTCGGTGGATGCAACATAAATACGAAAAGAAAAATAAAATCTCGCTTCTAATAAAACTTGTAAACGATTCCTGAAATATTTAAAGTGCCACGCAGACACATTTGCTACTAGTTCTGTAACATTTGCTACATGGCACTAAAGATACTGGTACCTATGCGAAATATATTAACGAGGCCCAGTGCGTTAGTTTTTTATTCCATTCGTTTTAAAACGAACAAGCCGTATCCACAAAGACACAACCGATCTTACATAGATCGGTTGTGTGTTCCTACCTAAAATTCATTTATTCAGCTAATTTACAACCATTGCCATTGATCGCAATATAAATCCATCAAGATTATGTATCTAACTATGATCTACTAAGTGTTATTTATTCCCAAATCCAAACTGAAAGTCATGGGGCAAAACTTTTGTACAGCACTGGGATGACGCAGGTTCAGTAATAATATCATTAAGTGTTATTTCAACAACAATTTTCTTTTGCAGTCAACTTAAACAAACTGAAATGTTGCAAACTATCACTTTTCAGTAGATATTGAAATCAACTACATAACAACCTACCTACCGCACTATATATTATTTTGTAGAGTGTAGGCTACAGAGCAATGGCGGCAGTGAGTGGGTTGACGCCTGTCGGCAACATTTTGATTTTCATTTCCTGCTCCACAGCATTCGGTATAATTCCAGATTGATATGGAATTGCGGCCACGAATGTATACTCGCAAATAATAAAAAAACCCTTTCGCCGCCCAAAACGTAATGGGATTCGCCTTTGACGGAAGAACAAAATATATGCATTACAAATAGCGTACAATTTTTATGTGGGATATAGCTTATTAGCTACGTGTTGTGTTGTTTGTATTTATTTGATGGTTTCTATGAAAGAACCAACTAATAAAGATAAGCCAGTGTTGTCGACATAACTGTGAAAGTGGCACAGGGCCGGTCATATTATTATTAGCCGTAGACCCGATGACCGTTGGGGTAGACGTTTTCTTGAGCGGAGACCGCGAATCGGTAACAGTAAGATGAGACGCCCTCAGCAAGCTCGGAAGAGCGACGATCTTCGCCGGGTGGCTGACAGCAACTGGATGAGAGTTGCCGTGAATCGACTTGAATGGCGTGTGATTGAAGAGGTATATGTCCAGCAGTGGATTACTGTACGTTGGTCATGATAAAATATGAAAGTATGAAGTGGGAAGTTGAAAACAATACGTACAGACAGTATAGCCAACCGCAAATTACGACTACTAGACATCAATCGCAAACAATTATTTATTTATACAGTGGTTGCGGCCCCGACTTACGAACAGTTGGTCGTGGGTTCGAACCCAGGCAGGCGCAATACTTTGTGTAATTTATTTCATCACCGCCGCTCTTAAAACGGTGAAGGAAAACATTGTGAGGAAACCGGCATCTTAGAACCAAAAATTCGAAGATGTGACATCTACCAATCCGCACTGGGCCCACGTGGTGGATTATAGCCTAGAGAGGAGGCCTGAGTCGACGCACAAAACATCGATGAATGCTAACACGATGCTACAAAACTGCTATGCACGTTACTGCGAAAGATCTTCACTGCGATACTACTTGACTTCGATGCACGTTATCGCGATAGATCCTCACTGCGATACTATATTTGTCTGTATTTTTTATGCAGTGAATAAAATCTAAATTAACTAGCTTTTGCCCGCGGCTTCGCCCGCATAAAAATTACCATTTTCTAAAAAAAAAATCTTCATTATTCCTTGTCTACACTAAAAAGGAAACCGGAGGTTTCCTTTAACTTAGTCTGTGGGCGAAGCCGTGGTTACAGACTAAGTTAGGAGAAGTAAGAGATCGATAGGAGATCTACAAATAGCAATTACACACGGAAAAACTTTGCTCACAAAAAATATGTCGCGTCATAAATTGTTGTACAAAAAATTATTATATGTTACTAAAATTGTGTAAGAATATATTTTATTTTATTCACTGCACACTACATAAAAAAATACATACAAATACAGTACTGCAGTGAAGATGTATCGCGATAACGTGCATCGAAGTCAAGTAGTAAGTATCGCAGTGAAGATCTTTCGCAGTAACGTGCATAGCAGTTTTGTAGCATCGTGTTAACATTCATCGATATTGTGTGCGTCGAGATTCCGTATTCTACTCCTGAGTCCCTGCATTGGGAACATTATAGGCTGATGATGATATTTTCGTGTAAATTATACCTAAAATTTATCTCCGAGCTTTGCCTAGTCTTACGAGTCACTCTATTCTTGGTGCGCCAGTAACAAACACCGAAATCGTACTATAAGTACACAAATATAATCAATGACAGCCTGGTGGTCTAGTGGTCGACTGTTGAGCATAACGTCCTGGGTAAATGTGTTTTTCCATCAAGAATTTCTGGAAAGTCTAGAGTTGTGCCCGGTTGATGGCAATAGGCTTTCCCTCTATTAAATGGCACTTAAACATAACTGACGAAATGTGGGTGTACTGTAAGGTACACCATTACCTAACCCTTCAACCGACCGGTGTCAACCGGGTGGGTACAAATCCAGACTTCGTCGCTGCTACTAAAGTAATTGAACCACAATAATCTTAGGCTATACGGTCTCACGGGCTGTTAGTTAGCATCTTCGTCCTAAAGGCTAATATAATTCCACGGTGCAATTAGCAAAGTGGGCCGGTGGAATTCCGACGTTAATTCCATTAGACTACAACGGTATGCGCTAAACAGACTGATGACGTTAATATGATATACGCTGCAGGTGGTATTTGAAACTGGACTTTTATAGAAGCTGCTAGTTGGTTGTGGTAGGTAGAATGCTTATGTGACAGTTCCTTCCTAGTCATGGGATAAATGGAGTTTAATATTGAATTATTTGCCAGTGTTAGCCAAATAATATTGATACGTAAATAAGTCAAAACACAAAAACTTTCACTACGCATTACGCAAGTCAAACGTAGTATGGATGTGCTTAGATACTATGTAAGAATGCACTCAAATTATTTCCAAGTTCTTGCGGTTAATCTTGAGTGGTTGAGAGAGTTTTTATTGACGCAATTACTACCACTAAGTCAGATCGCAGTATGTCTGGTTTCCACCTTTACCCGTAACATTTTTACTGTGCAAACAAATGCTTGTACAGTAATTACCGAGTTTGTGTGTTCAACATACACTTCGGAAAACATTTATGGCAAATATTTGTAGAAAACAATGAAATTGTTAAGAAGTTTTACAAAATTGACGATGTGAGGTAAGGCGGGGCACAGTCAAGTGAGCACGTGTAACTTTTGGGAAGGCTGACAATAAATAATAAACAAATTACCAATTTGCTTCAGTTTTGAGGGCAACATCGAGTAAGTAAATCTACATAACAAAACATCACGCCTCCAATCTCGCAAGGGGTAGGTAAAATTGTTCCCATTATGTTTAAGTACCATGTAATCTATTGCCCCTAACCGGACACAATTTCAGACTCCGTGGCTGTTACTGAAATATTCCTGATGGAAAAACCGAAAAACACTTTGCCCGAATTGAGAACCGAACCCAAGATCTTGCACAGCAGTCGCGCTTGCGACCACTACACCAAAGAGGCAGTCAAATATATCTACAAAATTTACAAAAAAAAAAGATTATTTAAATAGAAAATAACCTAACAAAATAAACTATAGCGCTAGTGATGCACACAGACGCGTCATAAAGCTGACCAATGCTCGCCTATTGTATGTTAATAAATGATACAATGCACACACAGACTTAGGGACGTGCATCTATTCACGTCTTATTCACGTCCACGTCCCGTCGCCGACGTCACGTTCACGTCCATTGCGCTTTTAATATTATTTTGAACCGCAAAAGCCAATATTCATCTACACAATACTATACTTAATTTTGTATTATAAAACTGAACACTTTGTTTGGAAAATACTGGTTCGAATTGAAAAATTATTTTAGTGTTGGATAGGCCATTTATCGAGAAAGGCTATAGGTAACATAACATCACGCTACAACAAATAGGAGCGGAACATTAATTAAATTATGTTGCAAAAACGTGGGAAATTTTCGTGGGACAATTATCAAAATTTTGTGTCGAAATTCATTTATTTATTTATTTATAAGAATAATAAGCACAGATGCTACGTCAATTGTCCTTAAACCTTTTGTTTCACAATAATTGGCTATGACGCGTCATATCGGCGTTCAGTAACGTCATTTTACACGGTCTACGCCTTCCTGAACAATGAATATCTCCGAGAAAAACATTTGTCAATTTAACAATAACAAGCCTCTTTTAAAAACAACCGGATCGACATCATTTCTAAGAAAAGAATTATATTGTTATTTTATGATTTATATCAATTCTATGTAGGCGCGTCCTCTTTACCAAGAAAAGCGAATATATTTTGTTATTCTACTGTTTGTTTATTTAAAATCTTTCATACGGTTTCGCTTCACTTGCTAGCCAAAATACAGAGCGGTTTTCCGAATTGTGGCAGTATCGTTTGTAATAGCGATACGTTCAGGAATATACGAAGCCTGCTGGTTTGCTTCGAAATATTTTATAAGCTTGTCTTTACTGAAGTTGCTTACTTTCCTTCCTCGTGTTTTATTTTAAGGGAGTAAAGAACCGCTTGGAAAAAGAACAGGAAGGAAACTTCTTGCCTTTCGTCGGGAAATTATCTATTGTCATCTGTAATCCGTCGTGCTCTTCGCTAACGAATGATAGGCGCTCGGGTCGATCTTTAGTGTGAGCCGTGCCTGCCTAAGACTTAGATTTCTGTCAGTCGTTTAGGTATAGTCTGTGGCCCAAAACTCTGACAATCAGTCTTGCCAAGGGGTATCGTATTACCCAGTACTATTGAGGTCAGATAGGCAGTCGCTCTATGTAAAATAGGTACTCAGCTGCATCCGGTTTGACTGGAAACCGATCCCAACTTAGTTGGGAAAAAGCTAGGCGGATGATGATGTCTGAAATCCATATTAGAGCTTAGCAAGATTAACCCAGAAAGTAAAACCCTTTGCTGAACGCAACCAAAGCCAATAATTATGATAATCTGTCTGCGAGTAGTGCTAGTGTTAAAATAGGGGCGCACTCTAGGAAATGGCTTTAAAGAGTCGCCGTTATCGAAATCGGTTAATCTATGAACTGTTCAAAAATATCTGAAAAATGACGCGACTCATCTGAAAATGTAAATAGGTAAGTAGGTATCTAAAATTGAATCCGTCAAATGTCGTACCTACCACATCATCTAAAAGCAGACCACATAGGGCAATCTTCATCCAAGTGAGACAACTGTTAAAAATAGCTCCATTGACGAGCTCGATAGCCCCGAATAACCCGGTGTCTTTCACTCACATCCCTATAAGCTATAAGTGGCTACAAAGGACGTTACGTAAGTTATAGAAATATCTACACGACAGGCGACCCCTTTGCATCGAGTGGGTAGATTTCGTAACCATCGAGTGGGTAGGTCTAATTATGAAGCAATTAGTAAAATATCTGACGTAGGTTCATTTCTAAGTCTTTATATTAAGGAATCGTGCGTAACCGTTGTAAGAAATGGAGGGACGCCCTTGCTAAGCCGTGGGACAATATGGGCTAGTTATAATAACAAGTTTGTGCATGCTGACCGTAGCGTTTGTCAGTTAGTCCTTTCAATTTCAAAATAATGATGTAGTTTGTAAATATCGAATTGGAAGCCGACTTTAATATAAGTAACATTAGAACATCACGCCCGAAATCCCCGAAGGGTTAGGTAAAGGTGTGCCTAATATTACACTTAGATTTCGCTGGTTATTTTTAAGTCTCATGTCATAGGGGGTGAGACTATTGCCATCAACCGGGCAAATTCTTAATGGGAAAACCTAATAAGACTTTCCCAGACCCAAGAATTCCCGTCGGGGCTGCGGATTTTAGTACTAGATGACGTGGCTTCGGCACAAGGGCAAAGAAGGAACATGGATTCGGATTTTAGTCAGTAGAAGTCTGACACTCCCCTTTGCTCTGCCCAAGAGCGAGGGGGGTCATTTGATGATTTTCCACCCACCAAAAAAAAAAAAAGACCCAAGAATTAAACCCAAGAACTAATACTCAGCAGTCGCGCTTGCGACAACTAGACCAATGAGGACTAGACACTAGATCCACTTAAAAGTTTCCCAATTATTTATATTTAATTTTCATCTTTTTTTATCTTTGGCGACAAACTCGCAAATTATATTATGTAGGTAGTCCACGTAGTTAAGAAGAGGTCAACCGTCCACAGTCTGGTCCGGAGCGACCTTAACATTTAGTTTCTGAAAGAAAAATCAACGACGTGTTAACATTAAAATTATTTGTCATGACTTGAAAATTGTATTGTCTTGAAAATTTATTATACAGTTGATATTGTATAAATATATTTTTTTAATGTAAATTGCCTTACAAAGGTTTAAAAGGTAATGTTTTTACTCGACTTCTTCACATTAAAAACTTGTATTGTTCTAAAAAACAACAATGACCTTTATCCCCCACGCCTACGTACAAAATATTTCTGTATTTAAAACCCCGCATTATAAATCCTTTAACCCTGTTTAAAAGCTCAACTTTAATGAAATCCGTTCCAGTTTAATGTGACCGCAATTCCATCTTAAACTTGATTCGCAAGTCTACATTAAAGTTGGTAAGTTAGACAACATTCTCTTGCTTGGCACCTGTCCAGGTCTTGAACTGTTCTTCGGAATTAACTTCGAAAGCGATCCTTGTATTGTTATGCAAGTTTATGGTATTGGAAATAAATGCGTTTGAATGTGTTTTGAAGTACTGCATTTGGGCCGCGGATTTTAGTTGGGCCGCGGATTTTAGTACTAGATGACGTGGCCTCAGCACAAGGGCAAAGAAGGAACATGGGTTCGGTTTTCAGTCAGTAGAAGTCTGACACTCCCCTTCGCTCTGCCCAAGAGCGGGGGGGTCATTTGATGATTTTCCACCCACCAAAAAAAAAAAAAAAGTACTGCATTTGCTAGTGGGCCGAAGCTATGCTGGCGCGGTTTCTGAGCGTGCATGGTGTTGAGGATTTGATTCTCAGGGCAAACAAATTATAGTAGATGGTTTACAGTGGAAGTCCAAAGTTGGATTTACGTCCGGTTAACGAAAGTAAGCTCTCTCTAAACATAAAACTTAAACTACAAATATAATTTAATGTGGGTGTATGTGTTGTTGTACCTAGGCTACACCTCTGCCTATCCCTTTGGGGAATTCAGGCGTGACATTATGTTTGTTAATTAGGAAGGTTAGGAACCTACACAAATCCTAATAAATTTAAAGCTACGTAGGAAAATTCGTAGCGTGAGGGTACTTCAGGTAGGAACTTACCCAATATATCACTTGGGCTATTTTAGAAATCTACTATGGTAGGGGAGAGCGGGGCTAAAAGTGCCGGGGGTAAATTGTGCCGACGCGAATATCTCGAAAACAAAAAGAGGTAGTTATACGATCGTATTGTGTCGCGTAATGCCTAACAGTCGGGCACGCGCGGCTGCCATTTTAGTTGCGTCTGCGACGCGGACCGAGTGGCAGTGCATGTGAGGGTCGTCCAGCGCCACGTCAGTAAATATTTTCGTTTCGATACTTTTTGGTCGCAAGCTAGCTTTTTTCGTGCTTTTTATATGAGAGTTTTAGTAAAATGTTTGTTATTTATCCTAGTTTGCTATGCAGTGTAATTTTAATGCTTTGAGCAGAGTGATTTTTATATGTGAGACAAAATTTCAAACTCTCGCTCACGGGGTAAAATGTGCCGTTCATGTGGGGCTGCTTGTGCCGCGGCACAACCAACCCCGACTTAGGGGTTGGTTGTGAAATCTATATGATATTTTGTAATATAGTCCTTAGAGACTGATATTTTTTAAAATTTTATTGATCTCATTCGCATTTTTAATAATTGATCGCATTCGTATAAAAATAAGTACAAACTTTGATTTAAAATATGTTTTTAAGTTTGAAATAATTACATAAGTAAGGTTAATTTGTTTTTTTAAATTATAATACTTAGAAACTGTTGATTTATAGTAAAAATTATAACAAATAAATATATTAATATAAAATTGATGTCTTTTAAATTCTAAATTAATTTTGATTTATGTAAAACACCTAGCATTATCAACGGCACAACCGACCCCAGCTACGGCACAACTTGCCCCAAAGTGGGGTTGGTAGTGCCTTGCCGCCGCTGTGTAAAAAAAACACTTCTTCTTAAA
Organism: Diarsia dahlii; assembly: GCA_949775195.1. NCBI lineage: Eukaryota > Metazoa > Arthropoda > Insecta > Lepidoptera > Noctuidae > Diarsia > Diarsia dahlii. The sequence continues at coordinate 18,948,115 of OX459191.1, read as the reverse complement.
AACTATGAAAAATGTGCAAAATCTGTAGGTAAATTCGTATTATAGACTAAGTTTGGCTTAGGATGAACCACTACTTTCAGACATAGTACTTGTTTTATCCGAATCATATAAGGATTTGTCAAAATCGGCACGTTCAGCCCCGCTCTCCCCTACCTTAAAAAATATTCTAACTCTTTATTGCACATATAATAAAAGACAAATTATAATAATATTTCTTATGTAAAACAGGGAGCTTAACACAGTTTTGGTCCATAGGAGCGGGGAGGGAAACGAACGAAGGAGAAAATATGATGACGAGCGATAAGGTTTAAACAAGTAGGTATTGAAAGCATTCCCGAAGATACGAAGGAGCTTTAAGTTTTTGACATAAAATAGCAAACAAAGAATGTGACGATCTTGGCGCTGTCGAATAGGCAGCCACTTCAGCATGAACGGATTACACAGATTCGGCAGTTCGAGCTTATCAAGAAGTTCCTCAATCGCATGAAGAAAACAGACATCAGCATAGTCTGTAAGAGGTAGAAGAAGAGGCTCAGCAAAAGTAATTACTATGTGACATAGCACGACCTTCTAAAGACGCTTAAAAGACAGACACGAACATAACGCCGTCCTGCTATCTTAAGCAATGTGAACGTGCCAAGATAGGTTAAGGTACAAGAATACACCTAAGGCTTTTAATTTCTTGGAATAGGCTATAGCACTACAATCGCACACAACAGGTGAAAGGAACTGGTGAGTCAATAAATTGAGGAAGTATCAGCCACCAACAATGAGAGCTTTTGATTTTTTTTGGGTTCTTACAGTCCAAAACTTTTACCCACAGACTGATACCTATTTTAAAAATCATTATTGATTGTTAATCATTATTGACATGATCAGTAATCATTAGTAATCATTATTGCCATGCATGATGGCTTCAGAAAGCTCCTTGCGTTTGAAAATGGCAATAAAGCTGTAGGTTGTCTGCATAGAGAAGGTAATGTGAAGTTACCTTAGTGAAAACGGATAAACGAAGAGGAGAAAGGATGCCACCCTGAGGAAGCTCACGAAAATCAGAGCACGCCTCATACAAGTGTACCGACTCCGAGCCGACTGCGAGCGACTCCGGAGTTACGAGTCAAACAAAACAGTTACAGGAGGAGATATGTTTAAAGAGTATGATAGTGTAATAGATAAATGACAATTAATCTTTCACCACCGTTGATTGTCCTCTCATCGTCCGCCTACATTTGACCTACAACGCCGTTCATATAGTGAAAACCACCTATAAATGCCACGAAACATACCTACCTACTAAGATAGTTTTATGTTAGGCCAGTGACCTTTCAGTGGCTTGTTCAGGAATACTATGTCATTTATTATATTAATGTAGGCAGTTTGATGTAAAAGTTGTCATCAACATAACTTTCCTTAATTAATTTGTAGGAAAGAAACTTGAGAATTCTCTAGTGATAAGTTAAATTGGCCACAAGATAAGAAACTAGATGAAACAAAAAGGTGTTTTGTGATCGCCAGATGTGACGTAGATAGTTAGTAAGTAGGATAATAAGTAGGTACTTACCTAATATGATTATTAAGCTCGTTATAAAGTTTAATAAAATATTTAGGTGCCCATTATTAGAATTAAAACTAGCAAATATGTCACCAAGTAATTAATTTATTTAATACGAGCAGCATGTGAGTTATACAAGTTTAAATTTAGGTCAGGTTTACGGAACCCTTTTCGTTTCGGTGACAGATTAATTGAGCAAATCATAATCTAATTTACCCGTTTCCGTTGCTTGAAGCGTCGAATCGTCGACCTTGTAGCGTGATCGGAAGCTCGCACTCATTGGATTGTTAGGTACATATTTTCAAAATAAGTTATTAATTAAGTACCTACCTACCAACTTAAATCAATATATCACAGTCCTGCAACCAAAGGCGGATCCAGCTTTGGTGCCAGGGGGGGGGGGGGGTCACAAAGAGTCGTGGTCAAGTCACAAGAAGTTATAATTTAATGGTATTTTTTTTATTTCAGCTAATTAAAGTACTGGCCCAAATGATCTATACAATTTTGCCATTTTGATGGCAGTTTGTTTATCCCTTTACTGTAGAAGTCTGCCGGACGGGAGGCGATGAAGTCAGCGAAAGCGTTTTGTACTGCCTCTCGGGTGTCGAATTTTTTACCACTTAAAAAAATGTTAAAATTTTGAAAAAAGTAGAAATCTGTTGTGGCAAGGTCCGGTGAGTACGGTGGGTGACGGAGAGCTTCCAGCTGTACCTCTTGTAGCTTTGCGATGGTCTTTCGTAAAGTGTGAGCTCGCGCGTTGTCGTGGAGAAGAAATGGGGAAGAACGATTGACTAGTCTTGGTTGTTGAATTACGAGCTTCTCCATCATTGTTTGCAATTCTTTGCAATAGACATCTGCCGTCACTGTTGTGCCATTCGGTAAGAAGCTGTGGTGTACAAGTCCCGGCACTGGTCCACCGGACAGCCACGATCATCTTCCTATGAGTAATCTTTTTTGTAGCGCACTGATTAGGTGATGTACCCGGGTCCAACCACTGAGACGAACGCTTACGGTTGACGTACAGGATCCACTTTTCATCGCAGGTAACAATTTGATTAAGAATTTCATCGATTCTATGCCGATTCAGTAGTGCTATCCATGCTTCGACGTGTAAATCTCGCTGTTGTTCGCTTAGTTCGCGTGGCACGCACTTATCTAGCTTTTTTATCTTTCCAATTTGACGCTAGTGCCTCAATGTTGTTTTGACACTAACTCCAAGGCCTGCAGTAAGCTCAGCCTTAGATTGAGTTGGATCCGCTTCCACTATCGCCTTCAATTCGTCGTTGTCGACAATGTTTACCGGCCAACCGCGAGGCTCGTTCTTCGACTCAAAATTTCCAGATTGAAAACGATTAAACCAGTAATGGACCGTGTTTATGCAAGCAGTGTTAAGCCCGTACATCTCGTTAATGTTTCGTGTTGTTTGCGCAGCGGTATTTCCACGTATGAACTCATATTCAAAAATTGTAGGTACGATTTTGCAGTTTATCCATGGCGCCAAAAACGACCACAATGTCACAAAAACAAAAAACTATCAAAAAACAAAAATGACTGAATTAGAAATTAAAATAACACGTCTTTCGAATAACATTTACTTGAATTTCGAATTACGCACCAATCCACAAATAATTAAATCTAAAAATGCCGGCTATAGAATCTCCAATTACATAGGTAAAGACCTATTATAATCATGGATACAAGTAAAAAAATAGGTGTTTTATCAATTTATGTACCTATGTACTTAAAAATACTTACCTATATTTAAATAACAAAATCAATTTTTATTTTACGTCTTCTCCCGAAACGCGTTACCACTTCATCTACCTACTTCAATGGGTACGTTTTTTTAGTGTGGAGAAGTGCTAGTCTGGTTAGACGTTCTTCAACCATTGAAGCTATAGCTAACCATTGATAGCCACGATTATTTTGATTCTTCGAAGTGCTATAACCCGTATCCGGGGGATAAAGCGTTGAACAATTTTCGGTGGATGGACGACTTAGAATCAGAAATGAGAATTGAAGTCGATGAGCGTCTCAAGCGAGACAGAATGGCGGAAGAACAGGAGGGAGTCGCGAGCGAAGCGAGCGCGAATTTTTTTAAAGATTTTTGGGGGTGGCAAAGATATTGTCATTGGGAGGAAAGAGTATAAAATACTGTTTTACTTGATTCGAGAAGAGATTACTCTTATATTGGTAGACATCAATCTTCCACTTCCTGAACCAAGCGCCTAAGACAGAGGTTCGGAAGATGTGACTGACTCGACAATGATAAACGATTATTCTTACGAAAAAAATTATTGGTGTGTAGTACATTGTTTATATTGGCTACCTACTGAGTTTTTGTGGTTATTAAAAGAGTACCATTCTGACCCAACCTTGTAAGAGATAAATCAATTAACACTACGATACGTAAAGATTTACTTAACTATAAAACATAAAATATGTCAGTATGTAGGTACTCACAGTTTTTTCATTGCGTCGGAAACAGCCAGAGCCTCTGACAACCAGTCATACTAAGGGATATCTCGTCGTACCCAGTACTAACTGGGTTGTGCAGTGTGCACTGTGTGCAGCCCAAGAAAGCAGTCGTTCCATGTAAAATTCCGGTTTTTAACTGCATTCAGTTAGACTGGAAGCCGACTACAATATACTCGTAGTTGGGATGACGTATGTGGATCTTTTAACGTGGATTTTTCACCAGCCTATAACACTAGGGATAATGCAAACAATCTAAGGATAGTACCTACATATCAAAATCGGTTTAGGCGTTTAGAATTATGGTGGATTAAAGAAACTCACGAAAACATACATGAACCCTAAAAATACCTACTCTATTTTTTGGGCTGTTGTGTAAAATATAGGTATAATAAAAACATTACGTTTAACAATATTTTAATTAGTGGTCCACCTAGGTCCTGGACCCAGCCCAGGGGGGTCATGGTCATGATTCGTGCTTGTCTGCATCATTTTTTTTTTTTTAATTGGACAAGCCCGCCATACTATTCCCAAACCACTGTAACTCCTGTTAGCCAGAATCAACAGTGGCGACCACAAGAAAAGCGCCGAGACAATGAAGCTCGACGAAGTCCCAGAGAAGCGATTTAACTGTCTTGGATCCCGCAACGAAATTAATCAGAAAAGAATAGCGGAGGAGTAGGAAAAAACATAATTTCCACTTCCATCCATATCAGCAGGAGACAGAACAGAACAAGGCCAATAGGCACACAGGGACTGTCTTGTCTGCATCCAATGATGTATAAAACACGTCATTGTCTGCATCATGTTTGTCTTCCACTTCCGTGAGTTTTGGGAAGTATTTATTTACCGCAGCACTTCGGTAAGTTCATATACCTACCTACTTCACATACGGTCTACCTAACAATCTAAAAGGGGAAAAAATCCAAAAAAAAACTAACATCCAAAATAAAACCAAACTTTTTGATAAATAAAAAGTTATTGAAGTGCGAGGCGATGTGTAACGCTTGCTGTAACAATTTCATAGTAATTCATACTGTTTCTAGTTTTTTATGACTTATATGACCATATTTTGCTCCATGTATATGACTGACTTATATCGCCATCTATCTTTAACATGTAAAACTAAAAACTGATCTCGTTGCTGAAACAGCGACATCTATTGAAGCTAGCTGCTCGAAAGTTAAGGCTGCTCTGCCTTCAGTCTTTCAAGTTCAACCTCTGTACGCTAGAGGGCGCAAAATACACCACGTGATCGTGCGTTCTGTAGCTGAATAAATTTAAGCTGTGTACCTTAATTTTTGTTTCATCTTCATTTCATGCAGGTATTTTAAATATTTTGCAGTACGTTTGACCCATTCGCTTGCATTTTATATTTATTTAATTTTGATGTTAAAATCTTAAATGTCGGATTGGATGAATGTAGTTTTGTAGGTTCGGACTTCGGAACGTAATCATTTTGACGTTTGTCGTTCAGGCAGGCAGGACAGACGACAATGAAATTAAAAAGCTTTATTTTTATTATTTTCTACAGATAAATCGAAAACAATATGAAAACTTATAGATAAACACAAACTCAGTCTTATTATTTAAGGTACTTACCGTCCAGACCATCCCTCAAGAGAAGCGCTTCTGTATTCAGGTTTGCATTTTTTCTGTTGCACACTATTTAGTTTATTTTTAATTTTTACACTCAATCTCTTTGGACTACCCGGCAATTTCATACCAGAACTTACACTCATTTTACTATAATATTTTAGAAGAGTTGCTCTTGATTATGACATTGTTTCTTACAGATAAAATCATGGAAAACATAGATTCTGAAAACATGGATTCTGATGAAGAATTCGCCTTTGAAACCGACCACCTGGCTCTTCGCGGAAATAAAGAGTATTGTGACCTGCTGAAGTTTATCGTCAAATTGGAAGCTCAGAAAGTAAAGGCATTGAAAGACATAGAAGAATTATCAGAGGCCCAAAATGGGGCACTAAATGACCCACTGACCTTTCTAAATGAAATGAAAGCAGGGACTGTTCATTTCCCTCCTAGACAAACTATTGCTGAACTACCGAGCATTGACTGGGCCAGCTATGGAATAGACGTAACAATGGATACTGAAGATATTAGAGACACAAAGCCAAATAAAGATGATCTAGATTCTAGTACAAAAGTCAGGGGACGCAAGTTCACAGATAATAAGCCTGAAACATTCAATCAACTATGGTCTTGTGAAGAGCAGAAAAGATTAGAAGAATTACTTGAAATCTATCCTGAAGAGCCCATTGAGGCACGACGGTACAAGAAAATAGCTCAAGCATTAGGAACAAGGACTCCGATACAAGTCATGAGTAGAATACAGAAGTATTTTGCTAAGTTAGCCAAAGCAGGCCTGCCAATACCGGGTAGAATCCCTAAAGGTGTAGGTAAGGACAGGAATAAGGCAGTGTTCTACAAGAAATCCACATTCTTCCCTCAGCTGCATGTGCCTGTGACCATGGAGGATCCTTACGACTGTGGAGTCGGTCAAGACAGTGTGTCCTCTCTGGAAATAAGGAACAGTAACAGATATATGCTAGACTTATTGAAATCTGCTAAGGAACAAAGGTCATTAGATGAAACAGCACCTGTTTATCAGACTAAGACAATGTGTGTTGGATGCCAGAAAACTGGGTTCTTAGGTGCAAGGTGGACCGATAATACCGGCACTGACTACTGTACTGATTGTGTAGTGAAGCTGCTACCAGCTGAGAGACTAATTCCTGTGCGACATCCTGTGTAAACCATTTTTAAGCTAATTATTTATTTTGTACACCAGCTGAAAATGTATTACCAGTTGAAAAATCAAATACATTGTGACAACCTGTGTAAACTGCAATAAATCAACTATTTTATTTGTACACTTGTTCATTTTATTTAATTTAACTGATTTACTTGCTATTTTGTATTTAATTTTAAAATTAACACCAAACCACCAAATGATGTATTGAAATCATGCCACTATCACTAAAACCACTATCACACAAGGCACACTATTTTTATCTAATTCATCTAGAATGCTCATTTTATTTATTAATTTACACAGCAAGCAAAGTTTGAGTGAGCTCTCGCAGTGGGGCGGCCGCGGCGACTGATGAAGATGCACTGGCCTGGAACACTGAACACGGCTCGCACTCTCTATTGTACCCTCTATCCTCGATAGATACCTATAGAGATTGGAGGGTAACAAGGGACTCTGGCCACATGCTAACCTCACCGCGGGTTTCTTTTTAAATCTCGATTGCATGCACAATATTGTTAAGCGCCTTTGCAAATCGAACACGATCGTTTCTAATTCATTTCAAAAAGCGTGTCAGTGCAAAGCACACTACGGAATCAAACAAACTCACCCAGGTCCACTTTTGCTTTGATACACTGAAAATAATATACAATCAGTTAATTATTTCTTACATATTTTGTAGATAGACTAGTTATGATTATTTCCTCCACTATGTTCTAAGTAAAAATGTCCCGCGTGGTGAGTATTGCGCTCTTATATTGTACGACATTGATGAGACTATGATTGGACAGCATAAGAAAAAATATGACAAATAATGCTATATAGTAGCATGGACGTGGTTTCTCATATAACTTGTCCTGAAATCATGAAAATATTTTAGGTACGGTATTTAAATTCTCTCAATGATTGCCGTTTTCAATAGCGCTTCAGGTCTGAAAGATAGGAAAACAATTTTGTTGGTAGCTTGCTGGTTAACCTGTCATCTTAATGAGCATTATATAATTCTAACTTAACTTAGGTACGTCATTATCGAACAATTAGAATTGAGTATTTATTACTTTGTCTGCTTGTATATTGTTGGACAATCAATCAGTATGAATTGATTGTGTTACGTTACGGTGTAGAGAATGTAGTGTAGGCGTGTAGTTACAAATCCTGAAAAAAATATCAAGTGTTACGTTAAGCTAAGTTTTTCACATTTTCAGTAGGTAATTAAGTTTTAAAGTTATGATAGAGCATCAGTGTTGTGGCTTTAAGAAACATGTTTTTGAGGATCAAAAAACAGCCTTTCCATCTACCGTTCCATTTTTGTGAGATAACAACTTATTTTTACGTCGAACATCGGCTTTCGGAGATATCGTTAGTCATAATTTGCATCTGAATTAGATTCCAGGGCCCCGAGTCTGCTATTCAATAGTGTCAGAATGGTCTATCATTGATCTCATAATTGTTGATTTTGACAAGCAGACGACAAGCCAAAAAGTAAGTTCCGACACTATTGAATAGCAGACTCGGGGCCCAGGACGTTTTTAACGAAATTGGATTCGGTACGTTACTTAACTATCCAATTTGCTTACCTACGATACGAAGACATCAGATAGGCACTTAGCTTCAATTTTTTCTTGAATAAGGTAGCTACATACCTACATAAGTACGTAGCAAACCTTTAAAAATAGGTACCATTTCTAAGAATTTTAATACCTAGATATCTTGTTATTTCGTATAGGTAGGTACTTATTTGCCAGCTCAATGAAGGTAGGTACACAAACAAACCCGCGGGCGGCGGAATATCAAATTAATCAGCAAATTATGTAGCGAGATACGTAGGTAATCTAGATATACTTACGTACCTATAGTTTGGTAGGTACCTACCTACGCCTAAACACACAAGTAACTGCTATGTCTAATATTATAATTATTAGTTGATGGATCTTTTGAATACTAACCTACCTATGTATTTTAGTTCTATAGCTCCAATTGAATAGGTAGGTACCTACTTAAAAAACTACCCTCCTCAAAAAAATGAGGTAGGTAAAATTAGAACGAAAAGCACAACTAGCGAGAGGCTGCATTGCAAACGTCTCTGCCTGCCCTTTCAGGGTACACAGGCTTGAATTTATGTATTTGATTCGCAATCAACACCAAAATTGGTCGCCATTTCCCTGTAGAAACATTTATTTATGCTGTGGCCTATCCGTCTCTCAGATTACCTACTATGATTGGGTGCTGTGGAGCGAATCGGAACAGTCTCCATCTCGTAGAACTGTTAATTAACGCCATAACCACAATTTGCTCAACAATACTATCTATACAAATGTTGTTGGTAGAAATGGAAACGGTTATTGGAGGCCTTCACCTCATTTTGAAAATACGCTGACAGAGTTTTTTTTTTGCTATGAACCTAGGACGTAGATACAAAGTCTTTTTCTGGGAAAAAGGTCGAATTAAGTTATATTTGTTTGCTGATCTTGAAGGTTCGTAGAGTTAGTTATAGGATGGTATTTCTGTTCGTAGGTATCTATGTATCTGCCTAAGTACCTATGATTATCTTGTTATTTCGTAAATTCCATTTAAGGTGAAATTAGTACCTACCTAAGTAGATAGAGTAGGGTAAGTAGTTAGTGACTTTTTGAATGAGATTTATCTAATAAAATTATAATTCTGTAACTATATACACGTGGTATGGACGCGAATCATATTTTCATCAACATAAAACCTGAAACTGACCCTGTCACATAAGAAAGACAGAAACTGTACTATAAAATAAAGTGCGGAAATTCATCGCGCTTAGAGAGAATAATAGCGTATTTGCGTTTTGCCTGCAATCCTAGACTGATCCCAGCCAGCTTCGTTGCTGGTTTTGTCAGAAAGCCGTTTGCACTCGACGGCGACTTGAACATGCAACCCCGATATTGTTCGCAGCTCAGCTGTACGGAATAAAGGGACTCTGCATAAGATATTTATGAAATATTCATAAATCTTTGAAGGATTTTCAATATCTTGCTTATTGGTTTTACTATAGTCTAAACAAACGGTCCAAATACCTAGCAAAAAAACTGAATTCCATCAGTAATCGTCAACGGCGGCAACTATAGATCGAGCTAGAACTGCTAGAAGTCTTACTAAACCAACAGTAGACGAGCGTGGTAGGTTTATTATCTATCGAAACAACTGAAATTATATTTTTATGTCACATATCTTTGACATAGGTACCTCCGCATGCTGGTAGAGTTAATTCCTAAATGGACACAAAGCTTAAATTTTCTGCAGTAGGTACTTCTAAGCCCGATTCTAAATAGACGTGTTTACAGCCACTTTCTTCATGTCCTAAGTAGTGCCTACTCCACTAAGGACCCCTGTATAGAAACGAAAACAAATCCAATTTGGCGCGAACCCACTAACTTAATATCGCTAAATGGGCTCCCGTTGTTCGGTAATGGATGACACTGCTTTGTAAGTGGCTTTGCTATTTACTTTCATTGACATACAACTAACTTTGGCACACTTATCTTTTAATAGGTTTTCAAAGAATCGATACTTGAATTAGGTTCCTAAGATTTCAGTACACAGAATGCGAGTAAGCGCGATGGCGATGTGAAACTTTTGCAGAATGACTGTTTCAAATCCAGATTTTCTTTTTCTACTAGTCAGTTGCTAAGATTTGGATTAAGTTGCAGAGAACACTTCAGTGCTCCTGTAACTTTTGTAAAACGGTTTCTATTATAGATGTCTGCCCAATTCATCGTTGCACTATTAATTATACCATGACCGTGCTATGAACGTATCAGGCACAAAAATAAAAATTACATGGACTACTATGCCTACTAAAACGTATCGACACTGTATCAAAAATATCTGTCTCTTATTTATTTGTTTGAAATGGGCTTACTTTTGACCTCAAACCCCTCTATCTGTCTCTCTGTCGTAGAATGGTCATTCTATACGGTTAAACCCATACGTAAAGTAGTACCTAGTACAACATACGTACGTGAAGGACGTGTATGTCATACTTTTCATTACAAAGAATTTTTTTTGCCTGTTTATTACTTTCATAGCATATAACAGTGTAGTGGGCAGATCTTTTAGTCTTTAAAACATCGTGACAAAAATGCGAAGATAAGTGGAGGTGACCCAAAGGTAAATGTATCATAGGATAGCAAAGCGATGTTATTAGGTATCGCTTCGTTTTGTGGAACACTATCCTTATTTAAGTAATTATTTTAACCTTTTCAGCAAGCTTTTAGGATGTGTGTGGGTGGGTAAATAAAACCCTTGATTATAATATTGTTAAAATTTCTGGAAACGGTGTAAGGCTATCTATATAACCACTTAAAATTTGTGCTCGTCTCGTAATTTAATCTCTTTGAGTAACTGTATCATTTTTGTAGGTACCTATCTGTATCATGTTTTGATTCTATAATAAATTAACTAAAACTTTAGTTGAGTTTTAGAAGTCTAATCAAAGCTTTTTTACCCAACTACGAGACGAGGAGGGTTTGTGTTTATTATAAACTTGCGTATGTATGTTTGTTCCTTTGTGACGCCATAGAGACCAAACGCGTGACCCATTTTTGGTCATTCTTATACGACAATCGCTTCGTTGACCATGCAGGCGTCAACACTCCAATAGTCGCGCGTTCTACCATTGTAGAACGCGTGTACATTTTGTTGAATTTTGTCGCAAGTTGAAGGTCAATCACTCACACATTCTTAATATTCCTCAATTACTAGGCAATAAACAATTGTAGTGTCCTTGCAGTGACGGACGCGGCCGCAGGTCTGTGAAATTTGGCACCAAATGTGAATTTCTACGATTGTAGAGCGCGCGACCACTCGCGTGACATTTTTCTCGTATGGGGCCGGTCCACCAGAAACCTTTGTTATATATGTAACAAGTGGATTTGTCCCGACCATCAGGTTCTTCTTGGTCCGACTGTGTCAAAAACAAAGAAATGGAGGTGGAAGACAAGACTGATTAAGAAATATGAGACTTATGATGTTAAGAGCAAAAATTTTGCGTTTTTTTTGTTATTTTCAAAAAGGCTGGTTTTTTGTTCTTATTATGTTTAAATATGATTATGTTTTGTTTGTTTTAGCTTTATTACTATAAAGTTTATCTCAATATTTTACAAATACTTTTTATTTATGAAACTTTGCTTTAAAATTCCATCATTAAATATGTTCTACAAATGTAGAGCGCGCGACTACTAACGTTCCAAATAGAGGCGCGCCTACTGGAGTGTTAAAATTACTAAAGACATGGCAGTTATCAAAATTTAAAAAAATCAAAATGACGGCAACCGGAATTTAGTAAAAAGAAAATCATTATCACTGAATAGGTATTGTATTTGAAAATCGTCTTTAGGTTTCTCTTATCATTTTTCATTTCGACTGACTATTTGGGATCTATAACGAATCGAAGTTTGTTAACAACCATCATCTGCCTAGCCTTTTTCCAAATATGTTGAGGTCGACTTCCGGTTTAACCGGATGCAGCTAGCAATACCAGTATTTTACATGGAGAGACTGCCTATCTGACCTCCACAACCCTGTGAGTACTGAGTAAATACGTACCTTCACCATTCTCACTAAAATGTACAATACTTTAATTACTCGACAATATTGTCAAATCAAAACCTTATTATACCTACTCAAATAAAATAACCTTCAATTGACTAACATTTCAGAACATTATTCCGCAGTCATTATTTTTAATTTATTACGTATGTCATCGTAACAATAACTTTTAAGTTTTAGTATCACGTTGCCGCTGCGCGTCATAAAATTTTATTTTATGTTTCATAATAATAATTTCAGATGAAAGTATAAAACTACTCAGCGCTGGGCGATACATTGCAAACATTATTTACACTGAAGGCCGTATTTTTTACGAACACTGGACAGCAAAGCTTTAATTACAAGTTTTAATTAGCCCGGATAAAGCTGGGTTTAAGTCCCGGTTTAAGAAGGTACTGACAAAAATGGTAGTTTAAATTAGTTCTTTTGGGGACTGTTGTTTTAGTCTATTATATTTACATATTTTTTTGTCTACACTGTAACAAAGCTCAATGGCTTCATTAATATTTAAATATTAAATTACGATGAGTTGACAGGTTAGGCTCGTCTGCTATTCCCTAAATGGAATGGCAGTATATTTCTACATTTTTCATAATTCTAAATTCATAAAAGAATTACATAAATATCAGTTTACAAAAATGTAAGATGAAAAGAAACACATTTATATTCCAGTTACGAAAAGATAGCTAATTTTCCAAGGATAAAATTTAATTTTTACCTGGGCACCTCCAGGAAAGTATTCCTAGCGAAATAAATACATTTTTTTTTTCAGTTTGTAATTTCAAAATTACATAAACTGAAACATAACTTTACTAAATGCATATAAAACACAGCACGAAGAACATCTGTGATATAAAATTACCTATTTATAAAATAAATGGTAGCTATAACAAAAAAAAAACATAAGTACCTAAGTAATTTTAACATTTTTGTCTGTCTGGTTATTCCGGTTCTTTTTAAAACTGCTGGACTGATTTTGATGGGACTTTTACTAGCAGGTGGCTGATGTTATGAGGACTCACGTAGGCTATATAAAAAAAAAAAGAATTACGGCATTAATTTATTAGTAGGGAAAAAAATACCCTTTAAAATATGTAGTTTAGTACAGTCATAAGTATATTAAGTAATGAATAAATCTTACTAACATTATAATATAGTATAGTCACAATGTCCTAAATAGGCAAGTAATATTTTAAAAATAATTTCAACTGGACGAAGCTGGCCACAGCTAGTTACAAAATAAAGTCAACGAATCGCTACTTAACTAGACAACCTACCTTATTTACCTAGCAATTTTGTTTATACGTCCAAAAAACTGTAAGATTTTTCCTTAGGACCTTCCAAATGAATTTTCGTAAATAGTACCTTCAGGATCTAGGTAAATCTACCCGTATTGCAGATGGATTGAAGCAATGTATCAGGGAATAGAATAAATTTCTCCGTAATACCTCTCTATTTATTCAGGGCTATCTGGATTCTGCGACCATTGGACACATGGACCCTGTCTTTTTTATATGGATTTATGTATTCTGTTAGATTGCGAGGTGTTTTTGTGGAACTTTGTTTATATTTGTCGGTAGGTATTCATTGCGGGGGCTGTTCCTATGTATATCATTAACATCTTGATAAGTTTTTCAATTAAAACTTTTGTATCTTTATAAGTTTTGTGAAGTTTTTGAAGCTCGTGGCTACATAATAACAGCCACTCGTATCACTCAATTAAAACTTTTATATCTTTATAAGTTTTGTGAAGTTTTTGAAGCTCGTGGCTACATAATAACAGCCACTCGTATCACTCAATTAACATTGATTAACAATTTGCCTTCAGACTTCGTTCCGGACACATACTGTGTTAAGTTTTTATACCTTATGGCAAAATCAACAACAGATTGTGTGATTTTTGTAATAATTTCGTTGATGATGTTCATCACATATTGACCGAGTGTTAAATTAAAATTTGTAAAACCAACCAGGGCGGCATAATCGCATGTGCGACAAAGCCCTTTTTATTGAAATAAAAAAAAAAAAAAAAAAAATCACTCAATTAAAACTTTTGTATCTTTATAAGTTTTGTGAAGTTTGTGAAGCTCGTGGCTACATAATAACAGCCACTCGTATCACTCAATTAAAACTTTTGTATCTTTATAAGTTTTGTGAAGTTTTTGAAGCTCGTGGCTACATAATAACAGCCACTTGTATCACTCAATTAAAACTTTTGTATCTTTATAAGTTTTGTGAAGTTTTTGAAGCTCGTGGCTATATAATAACAGCCACCCGTATCGCTCAATTAAAACTTTTGTATCTTTATAAGTTTTGTGAAGTTTTTGAAGCTCGTGGCTACATAATAACAGCCACTCGTATCACTGTTCAGGTTCAGGCCGCGCTTGTCTAGGTTAGTCTGCGGATGGGTTACCACTCATTACATACCGAGTTTTCTCCGTGCCTCGGAAAGCACGTTAAGCTGTTGTTCCCAAGTATCAGTTGTATATAGATCTTTGACAGTCGTAACAGTAAGTCAGTGGCCCGAAAGCACAGAATACATAATAGTACGACAACCCTACTAGAGTTTACGCACACATTTGCACGTGCACGTCGTGCACAAACGTTTATTTGTAATGTAGTAGTAATAGGTAATTATTTTGCGGGCGTTGTATGGAGTGTCTGAGGTGTGCCGAAAGTAAGACAACCAGTCTTACCAAGGGGTCTCATATTACCCAGTGCTAACAAGATAGTCAGATAGGCAGTCGGTCCATGTCATCAAAATATTTTATTCAGATGCAAAGTCGACCTCAACATAGTCGGGAAAGGCTAGTCAGATGATGAGGATGAGTTTTGTAATGTACGGATAATTACGCAGGTATGTGTTAGGTGTGTGTAATATGTTCAATGCCATAACATAAAACAAGGAGTGACCATGAACTGTCCGTTCCAATAAAAACTCAAGGTCATTTTAATGTCACTATAGTCATATAACTAAGGGACTTATCTATAGTACATCACTTATTCAGATACGATCTGATCATTACGGAAAAGGGTTCGTTTGGTAGGATTCATTCATTCCAATCGCTTCTGATGGATCGTAGGAAACTCAATCTACAAGATCGATGGTCACGATCATTCAATTTTGACACTTATTCTCTAGGTGTAAAGATCCAATCGCCAATTTCAGATAGTGCTATGTATATAGAAGTTTTTGTATTGCGCAACACAATGAAAAACAAGTTTAGGAAAACGGTTCCTCTAAGCGAGATTGTTTTGTAATTGGTGTTAACTGAGTTGCCCTTGTTTTAGTTGCTTTTAGTATAATAAAACAAAAGAGGATTTATGTTGAGATTCATTCTGTTTAATTAAATATTGGAATTTATGAATTGACAAAGTGACCTACTTGACCTCGTCGATTGAAAACTTTTCATTGTAATAATATCATCAAACAAAGTCGACTGTAATAATTACAGGGTCTGCTTGTTAGGAGCTACGAGAGTGCTACGAACTTATAAATCGTTCCTACGAACGTAGCTACGTAGCGCTGCTACACCAACAATCATGTCAAAATCATCCTAAAATCATGTTCCCGTTCTTAGTCGTATGTATGCGTTGTACGTTATTATTAGTTTACACTTATGTATTAGCATTACAAACTTGAATAAATCCTTGCGATTCCATTTACAGTAGTCTTAACTATATATACTACTAATATAATAGTTGAATATAGCATATAATTATATCTCAGAAGGATTTCATAAAATATCTGGAAATATTACTCAGTTGTCATAAACGGCTCTCCAAAGAACATTAAGATGAACCATTCAAGCTTAAAATGATGAATGAACCCTAACACGCCAAGAACTAACGCCTATTCATTATTTAAATTGTTTGTCTAAGCACTGAAGTTAGGCGCGTCATGTGATGAATAGGCCATAAGGCAATGTATTGAGCTGTATACAGCAAATAGTGTTTTGTTCCGTCTACTTTAATTATTCGTGTGTGAGTAATTAATTAGCTTTATAGTTAACCGAGTCACGGAACCCTGAATGTCGCTCTTAATAAGTTATGGTAATAAAAGCTGCGTTGTCTGGAAACTAAGCTTTTTATAGTAACATAAATATATCTAATCTGTAATCCCC
This sequence comes from Diarsia dahlii, assembly GCA_949775195.1. Taxonomy (NCBI): domain Eukaryota; kingdom Metazoa; phylum Arthropoda; class Insecta; order Lepidoptera; family Noctuidae; genus Diarsia; species Diarsia dahlii. The sequence goes on along the minus strand of OX459191.1, from coordinate 18,931,611 downwards.
GAAGAGTTAGGCAGTGGTGTTATGTGTACATCCACATTTCACCAGTTTTGTTTGAGTTTGAATCCCATGTCAAAGTGGGACAAGCCCGCCACACTATTCCCAAACCACTGTAACTCCTGTTAGCCAGAATCAACAGTGGCGACCACAAGAAAAGCGCCGAGACAATGAAGCTCGACGAAGTCCCAGAGAAGCGATTTAACTGTCTTGGATCCCGCAACGAAATTAATCGGAAAAGAATGGCGGAGGAGTAGGAAAAAACATAATTTCCACTCTCTTCCATATCAGCAGGAGACAGAACAGAACAAGGCCAATAGGCACACAGGGACGTATACAACTGGGATAAGCCCAGTTGCCTAGCACCACGGATATTATTTTCATTAATATTACTGGGTCCTAAGTTGTGAGCTGTTATATTTGATTCCAATAATAGGTATGACAAAAATGCTTGAACGCACGGAAATTTGTTTTGGTTTCTACAAGGTCCGTATAGTAAATCACTCCGGAATTTGCTAATCTGTCATTTTGCGTTTTTATGAAAGGAAAGAAAAAATAGGGATGTATACCAAGTCTAGGTACTTGGTATATACATCCCTATTTTTTTCTTTCCTTCGTCGGTATATATTTGACTTATCGAAAAAAACATGTTTCTTAATAGCGGAAACGTGTGCTATCTCGTGTATCAACTTAACATATTAATTAATTATCAAACTCAATTAACCTTCCCTTAATTATAATTATTCAAAAACAACATTTTCGTTCACATTATTATTTTAGGTCAAAATCGAGTAAAGTAAAATAAACAAGTTGCTGAACCCGAGAGTTTGACCAAGTTGGTCCAGCGATATGTGATTACTTACTTTTAATACAGTCAGCAACTTTTTGAAGAGTATATTACGTTAATACGTGCAGCTTTCATTAATATAATTTTGTAAATAATTATTGTTCCGAATACAATGATCCACTTTATTAGCATTACCTAGACCTACCTCGATTTTCAGACTCTGACTACACTATAACTACGTCTATTCGACTCCAGGCATTGACACAGACCCAAAACGTATCGGGACTGCGGGTTGTTCGAAAAAGATACTACGGCCTCGGACACAAAGAGCTAAGATGGAACATCAACATGGGTGGTTTTTAGTCAGTAGAAGTCTGACACTCCCTAACCGCTCTGCTCAGAGAGGGGGAAGTCATTTAATGATTTCCCAGAACTGTACGTTTTGGGTACTGAACTGTACTATGAGTCAGTGTCCATTCGCAATTTGTCCGTACCAGTTCCACTGTTCACTACACTAGTTTAAATTTTTTGCTGCTTTACCTAAGGGTACTTTTATCGTATGTACAAGGAAAAAGTAGCTGGTTTTTTCCATGAGGCACACATTAGTCGCCGGCCAGAGGTGTCAGGTGTCTGGTCGTATCACCAATTAGTCCTGGTTGCCCGGTTGTTTGCCCGCAACCCAGCCAGCGCCGCCTTTTGCTCATTACGAGAATACAAATAAAAGAATTACGAGTTACCGCAAATCTCGTTTTACTTTGTTGTAGTGTTGTGTTTCATTGTACAAGGCACTACAAGGTGGGTAGGTTCGGCACGTGTAAGCAGAAATTAAGAAAACATATTTAGCAGGTAGGTAAACTGGCACACAATATTGTGAAAAGCGATTTCTTCTTATGAGACTGTTCTCTTTGAGAGTTTCTGCCTTGGTTACCGTAGTAGTCTTAAATTTGTTATTCGAGCACACCTAAATTAAATCTTAATAATATGTACATATTATTATTGAGTACATATTGTTATTATGTACTCGTTGGTTAACGTTAACCTATTTACAAAATTTCAATAGGTATCTATTCGACCTTAATATATAATTACATCGGAGAGGTCTTTATTTTTTCGCGTTTAGCTTTATGTTTTGCTGCGAATCGTGTGACTGCAGAAATTGTATAAAACACATAGCAACGTTGGTTGGTATGCCGTACGTTGCAAACTTCTATAGAACTTAGTTTGATATAATTTTAAAGAGTCTGTTTTTGGGTTATTATGTAAGGTACCATTACCTATTATTTTTCTAGAATATGACCCATTCCATTATCTACAATAACTAAATTACTCCTACATATCTACAGCATATTCGTAGAATCACCTAAATAACTTAGGTAGGGTCCAATTTAATGTACAGAATACGCTACAACAATCTGGCCAATTTCTATAATACATTTTCAACTTTATCGTAAAAAATTAAGTTCAAGGCCGTCTGTAACACGTAGACATTTTACCTGAATAAGATTTATAATTTCGTTACTGCTTTAATTTCTAATATGAAGTATTTAAATATTCTCTGCATATTTGACTGAATTATTCGAGGCTTTTAATTTGATTTCTTAAGTTAATAGTAACCTACAATTGGTAAGTACATGTATAATTAAAATCAATTTTTTCAAACTTGCAGATGGATGATTAAAAATGTAGACAATTATCCTACTTAACTGTGAATGTGTAATTGAATAACAAATGAGTAACAAGAAACACACGGGCTGCAGAGAGCTTTTTTTAATGTCATTTCACTTAATAATATCAAGCGTCAAACTATGAGGCTGCCTTCTGCTTAACCGGACTATCCTGTTAGTGACTTGAGTGTTAGGCGTCCAGCAGCCTTAGCTCACCGACCGTCCGTCTTATGACAACGACAGGCCGAGTCGCCGCCGCGTTTGGGTTCCACGCGCGCCTCAAAGAGATTTCAGCTACATTGTAGGATCGCGCAAGGGCCGATACCTGCCGAGGCTGCGAGTTGTTCGAAAGAAGACAAAGGGCTAAGAAGGAACATGGGTGATTTTTAGTCAGTAGAAGTCTGACACTTGCTTCCGCTTCGTCCGGAGCGGGAGAAGGGAGGCATTTGATTTCGCACTCCAAAAAAAAAAACGGCGTCCAGCCTGCAAACATATACAATGAAAGTAGTTCCTCGAAAAGAGGCAATTTACGTTAAGGTATTACGTTGACTTTGATTAATTTTAGCTGTTAAACAATCTAAGCGTTAATATTACGCTTGTAAAGGTCCTCGATTCATGAACTCTGTTTGCTTTTGAGCACCCCTACTGGGAACCGGAGCTATTTACCTCTAGTAACTTTAGGTACTATAATAAATACCTAAGGTAATAGACGTTTCCAGCTGTGACAGTTTTTCTTTTAGGTAGGTAAGGAAAAAAAGCTTTCCCTAACATTTCCGGATCTCAGGCCTAAATGTTTAATATAACTGGGTATGTAAACGAAAGGACTTTTACGATGTAACAGATGCCAGAATCGTAAACATAGCAATATGTTACACCAGCTATACTTATATTGGATAAGTACTAAAAAGTTGGCCAATATAAAGGTTCACTGAAACCAGCACGGACAAATTGCAGACTGGTTTGTGGCACCGGAATTGTGACAGATCATCATTTAGCCTTTACCAACTATGTTTGAGTCAGTTTCCAGTTGAAATAGATGCAACTGATCGAAATGACAACCAGTGTGTTACATAGAGCGGCTGCCTATTTGGCCTTCACAACCCAGTTAGACTGGGTAAAACGATACCCCGTGGTAAGACTGGTTGTCAGACTTTCAGGCCATTCTTCTTCTTCTTATCGTGTGGGCAGTAAGGTCTAACGACCCCACACACCCTAGTGTCAGAGTTTCTGAACCGCCGCAAGGGCCTCTGACATGGTTTGACGACCGCCATTTGGCGGCCGGGACCACCGGCTTATACGTGCCTTCCGAAGCACGGAACCATCTTTTTATCAGACAATCAGGTGATTCAAGCCTGCAATGTCCTAATCAAACTGGAAACAACTTCACAAAGTATGCTTCCCGTGGGAATCGAACCCACGACCACCGGGCCACAAGGCAAACGCCTAAACCACTCGACCACGGAGGCAGTTACAGGCCATTGACTACCTGTAACGACTGTTGAAGATCTACAAATGTCAGCCCGGGACCACCCGGGACCAACGGCTTCACGTACTATCCGAGGCACGAAATAAACTCTCTCTCTAAAAGGTGGTCACCCAATCACGGACATTTATTTAACCACGAACTTCACTTCGACTCGTAACAGATAATGTATGATGTGTTTTTATAAAATCGTACTTAACAGTTTCACCAACCCAGAAACGAAAAAAGAAAATAGAATAAAGTTTGAACGTACTGTATTTGACATGTTCTTGACATTTGACAGCGACATCTTGGACTGTCAAATGAATATAGCTGGCCGAATAAAGATTGATAGTTTCTGTGATCGCAAAAGAAACTAATTAAGGAAACAAAATAATAGATATTGTGATACATAAAGAAGGAAAATCAATTACTGTACGAACAAATACAATGATGGCAAAGGAAAACCATTATCTTTTGGAAGGACAATGAAAGGAGAATGTTGATAGAAATAACAAATGGTAACAACAGTAATATCTTATTAATTACACGATTGTACCATTCGGATTTACTCGGTTGTACACCTACTAGGTTGCTGCTTTTTTAGATTGTATTTTTAACCGACTTCTAAAAAAAGAAGGAGGTTCTCAATTCGGATATTTGTTTGTTTTTTTATGTTTGTTCGGGCATAACTCCGTCGCTTGCTAACCGATTTGCAAAAATATTTTTTTGTTGGAAAGGGTATACTTTCCAAATGGTCCCATATTTTTTTTTATCGAAATTGGACCAGCGGTTTTAAAAAAATCAACAAACTCCAAAAAAAAAGCTACATTGTCCACATTATGACCCATGAACATGTGAACTTACATGTGAACCACTAAAAAGTGAAAAATAAAAACTTTTTAACAAAAAATAAAACCAACTTCAAAAAAAAAAAACACAAAAAAAGTTTATTTTTCACTTTTTTGTGTGTTTTTTTAAGTCAGTTTTTTATATAAAAACTGAAAGTCCTTGAAGCGTCTCCGGACTCAAGTGGGAAGACGTAACTCCAACCTCCAACCTTCTCAAAGTTACCTCAATAAAACAGCAGTCGTTGTGGAGCTGTGTCGCAAACTATGCTACCTCGACCTCCTGCTCTCTAAACCCAAAAACATGCAGCCAAAATGACTTACGCTGCCACCGACCAGGCAGTGCATGTGGCGAAGTTCTGGACTAACAAAATATAAAAGTGGTCGTAGCAGCGATACGAAGAAGAAAAATATCAAAGTACTTTTTATTTAGCCAAAATTGCTTTTTGTAGCAGATAAAGTCAGCAAGACTTGATCATTGTCTAAGCTCAACTAAGCTGCCAATGCGAAAGTACAAAAAACGACAAAAACGTCAATAACTGTATGAAAGCCTTTGGATCCCGGTTCTGGACTTAAGAACACGTACCCAATTACTATAAACAGTTCAGCTGTTGTACTACATTTTGCCCACAATCAAGTAAGTACCAGTCCAGCTACATAAAATTAATCTTATAATAAGCCGGTCTAAACAGTCCTCCTACATTAGATAGTCTTTACAAAGCTCTGTTAGTACGACGAGATCTCTCAAGAATTAGTACCTAAGACAACGTTGTTATAAACACAACTAATTTGAATATTTGAAGTAGTCGGAAGCTAGGTAGCTTTATACAATAAAGCCAGGACTTGGCAATTACCAATTTAATACTAAGAAAACCATAACCAAGATCTCTTAATCTGGAAGCAAAGCACTTAACCTAATCCTATCGTGAATGTTATCCGACATGAAAATTCAATATCCAATTAAATTATATCCACTTTTCCGAAATTCAATTATTATTTTTGTCATTTTGGGTGTCTGGCTTGAGGCTTGTACGTCAGTGGAACAATGGCTGGGGGCCCGAAAGCTACGCGGGACGTGTGCGGGACGGGAACGGGGAGGCAGCGGGACGGGTTCGGGAAAGCCTGCGCTCACAATGTATGTGAAGATTGATTAGTTAATTATGATGAGGAACTCGCTCCCCATGACGTAGGATTATTAGCGTGAACAGTTTTTACATTCGTATCGGTAAGAAAACATGTTTGTTTACAATGTAAGTGGCCCGACTCATTTTTCTTTTGGATCCAACTTGTTTTGAAATTCGAACGTAGTCTTTTAGTCTTTGTCTAACCCGGTGTCAGAGTTTTTGTGCCACCAATTGGTCTCTAACTTGGAAAAATGTATAGGTTTTCTTCACGATATTTTCCTTCACCGAAATAAGTAGACCGTGCGTGTCTTAGGTTCGAACTTGAGGCTTATGGCATATCAACCGCGTTGGATTGCCAAGTCATAAGCTCGTGACCGTTGTCACACAACTAGACTATATATCACTGTTTTACCATATTTGTTGGTTTGTTTGACCGTAGTATTCTAAGTATTTCTTGGACTCTTAATACATTGAACACTCTAATGGAAATATCGCGTTATAGCCCATCCCTTTTAAGCAACTAAGAAGCTGGTTAAAAGATCACACTCTAATACAAGCGGAGAAATGGTGGACCTCGACACCAGGATGTAGGCAATCCAAGGAAGCTATATGCCATACCTGGATATAAAGCTGACATAGCCTAGCTGCTGAGATAGCCTGCGTCTGGTGTGGCGGGGACCATCACTGGACACTGTTCACTGAATAAACAATCCACACCCTAGGAATCACTGACAGTCCTCTGTGCAGAGCATGCATGGAGGCGGAGGAAACGGTGGCGCATGTGCTCCTTGAGTGTACAGGCGTTACCAAGATTTGTGAGGAGTCTGGGAACACCAAGATCCCTTGCGGATGCCCTGAGGAGACCGGGAAGTCTGATCTGCTTCTGGAGGGAGGTGGGCTGGTTGGAGTAATCGGCCACCATGGCTTACGCACAATGGTCCACTTCAAGGACTAAGTGCGGAAACCTAAACCCCATAATCAAAATCAAAAGTCATTTATTCAAACTAGGCTGATAATTAGCACTTTTCGAACGTCAATTTACTTTATTTACGTTTTTATGAGACAGTCCCCCAAAACGCCCACCCATCGACACTTCCTAGTGTTGAAGAAGTGACGGAACAAACTCCCCAGCACACATCTGTCTGATAGGTTGGTTAGAAGAACCTGACTTAATAAAGAATAGCCTAACTTAAATTGAATTGTCCTGAATAACTTAATTAATTCTTTATTCTTGTCCATAACAAGAAATGAGGTAATGTTAGCAGATTAGAAATACTACTTAGGTATCTAATTTTCAGACAAATCCTCGACCTTTCAGAAAACCCGAAAAATATTGTTATTTATTTGCCCATTCTTTCACGAGCTAATGCTAACTAAACCCCAATTAGACAAAAACAAAAAAACTCACTTGTTTTTCTCTATACCTTTGGGGGTTACAGGACTTACAGGACGAACCACTACCACAATAACATTATTCGCTACTTTCTTACATTACCAACAAACAATGCAATAATATATAGTGTTGTTTACCTCATCCTTATACAGAACAAAATACAAAGAGGCTGTGTACTGTGTTATCTCTTTCTAGTACTCGTAAATTTTCCTGCGAATAATGTCCCTCGTAAAAGATAGGGTAAAGGCCTTCGCAGACGAGATACTTTAGGTCGTGGAGGAGGCCGTTCGTGGCGCTATAGTAATTACAAAGGTGCACAGTACAAGTACAAGTAAAAAATATGTGTACACTTAATAAAATCAAAGGCTATATTCTCGGGAAATAATTAATAGTTTCTACTATGAGATCTATTTCGTATAGTATGACTTCCAAAATGCTATGTTTGTAAAAACGTTAATCAACTATAGTAGGAGAAAATCATTTTTAAACGATGCGAGACACGAGAACCAATACTCGATTGGTTCTCGTGTCTGCACTTACAATAGTTACAATACTCCCACATTACACTAGTTTTTTAAGTTACATGAGGTGGCGAGTAAGTATATTGCTATCAATCAGGCATCAAACTCTGGACTGCTACCGAGAAAATCATGATGGCAAAAACTCTTTGCCCGAGTCAACCCCAGGAGCTCTTGCTCAGCGGTAGTGCTTGCAACGAGACAGTCGTTTGTGTGTGTGTATGTTACTTAAAAATGATCATAATTATATAAAAATAAAGGAACAAATCAGATCACAAGAATCCTGCTCATTTACATTCTCTCGTGTGCGCAAGCCCTAACTTCGTTTGAGAGAACTGCTGTATGATATCAACATTTGTAATCATGTCGCGTTGTACGTAAGGTGCTGAATTTGTTCCTTTTGTTTATTGTGTAGGCATAAATGTACTTGTTTTACTTACATTTGTATACGTAGAAGTTATGGCCGACTTGTTCGCAGCTCTAATTATCTCTGTACTAACTTTGGTCTGTTTGTAATTCTTTGTAAGCTTTTTGTACGTTTATTTTGCATAGCTACTGTTTAAAAAATTAAATAGGTAGACACAAAATATTGTCCAAGAAAATAATATTAATAATGAAAATGGTGGCGCCGGGGAAATGTCTTGTTAAACTCAAAAAGGAGGATAAAACGATATGAATACCTAGGTAAATACATAGTATCCCCTAGGGTATCAGTTTTAGGGGATCAGACCGGAATAACTCGTTCAGAAGTGGGTCAACTACTCATCATCTGCCTAGCCTTTTCCCAACTATATTGGGGTCGGCTTCCAGTCTAACCGGATGCAGCTGGATACCAGTATTTTACATGGAGCGACTGCCCATTTGACTTCCACAACCCAGTTAATACTAGGTAATACAATACCCTTTGGTAAGACTGGATGTCAGAGTTTCAGGTCACTGACTACCTGTAACGACTGCCAAAGATCTTTAAATATGGCAGCCGGGACCAACAGCTTAACGTGCTTTCCGAGGCACGTAGGAAACTCGGTATGTCGGGCGGTCACCCATCCACAGACCGACCTAGGCAAGCACAGCTTTACCTAAAGATTGACCTGAGTGGCAGTTCTTAGTCAACTACTGTATATCCTTAAAAGAATATGTGGTGATGAGTTTGAAAGTCATGGGGCAACGAAACAGTCGAATGTGTTTGAGTCATCATCATATCAGCCCGGAATCACCCACTGCTGGCTAAAGGCCTCCCCATGTCGTCAACCCAACGAGCTTTAGGACGGCCCTGGTTTCTATGGCCTAACCTTGGCCACCACTCAGTCAATGCCTTTCTCCATCGGCCATCTCCGCGTCTAGCAAGATGTCCTGCCCAGGTCCACTTGAGGCGCACCGCCCGGTCCCCGACATCGTAGACTTTCGTCCGACGGCGGACTGTGTGACGGCGGAATGTGTTTGAGTATGTTACTGAAAAAATATTATGTATAAAATAACGCAACAAATACGAATCCTGCATAGTTTAAAAGACTGACAACATTTTCTCGTGTGCGCAGGCCTTTAACTTCGTTTGAGAGAGCTGCTGGTATGATATCAACATTGGTAATCATGTCACGTTGTACGTAAGGTGTGCTGAATTTGTTCCTTTTGTTTATTGTGTAGGCAGTACTTGTTTTACTTACATTAGTATACGTAGAAGTTAAGTATTGCCGAGTTGTTTGCAGCTCTAATTATCTACCTACTGTACTAACTTTGGCCTGTTTTACCTACGCTTTTATGTTTATGTTATGAGTACGTTTATTCTGCATAGCTACTGTTAGCTAATATAACAACATTGCATAACATCTCGCCTGGAATCCCCGAAGGGCTAGGCAGAGATGTACCTTAAAGTACACTCACATTTTACCAGTTATGTTTAAATCCCATGTAATAGGGGGTGACTGGGTGAGCCTATTGCCATGAACCATACAAATTCAGACTCCGTGGCTGCTAGTGAGAAAACCCAATAACACTTTGTTCTACCCGGGAATCGCACCCAAGATCTCATGCTCAGCAGTTGCGCTTGCGACCACTGGACCAACAAGGCATTAACTATAAATAAATAGATACTTAATATAGTCCATACAATATTATTGCCGCCGCGGCCATCTCTAGGAAGGAGCTAGGCTATAAACGGAGGTTACAACAAAATGAATAAGTACATACTCGTAGTTGACAAGTGGGTCATCTATCGTATATCCTTAAAAGATGTCGGTCGAGGCGGCCGTCTTGACGTTATAAGTATTAGTAACCCATAGACATCTCTGGCTTCTAAGAATCCTGCGAGATTTGTCAGTTTTTAAAGCCCTAGGTAATACTAGCTTCCGCCTACGGCTTTGTCTTTGTGTAGTTTGGTAATTATTCCACAGGATCGTAATAAATATATAAAGGCTGTAGGTAAATGATGTTCTGGTGAATAACTTGCTTACATATTATAGTTATATCAAAATGTCTTGAGTTATTTTTGCGTGGAATAGTAAAAGACATCCACCCCACAAACTTTGACATTAATAATAGTTATGAGAGTAAGAAGGAAGATCAGATCAGGTTTATAAAATAGTAAAATGGTTAGGTAAGGCTTTATCTTAAAACATCTGAAATATTCATCGTGCGCTTGAGTCCCTTCGTCCAATTCATATTTCTCCGTCCTTCACAGCCTTACATTTTTGCATCACTTAGTATGACAATGACATACCATTCGATCGACGCCAAAAGAACTAGGTTTATATAGTACATATCTATCTAAATCATTTCGCGGATGCTATTCATCATAATGGTGAGTCTAAACTGCGAGCTTTCAGAAGTGAGTATTCACGTGATTGCGAAAGTTCCAATGCGAGCCAATTCATATTCAGTTTACGAACTAATCAGTGACTCGTAAAAACCGAACCCGGTATTGCTCGGATAATTGAAGTTCCAACTTACCCCTTTGTTCAAATTCGATTAGCCCTTTTGGTATAAATGTATTTATTTTATTACTCATAGGGGTTTTTTATGTATTTATGCAATAAACGCTTTTCATTTCCTTCTTTCATAAAACGATTGTTGCTAAATATTTTCTCAGTGTGAACACGACCATAACTCAATTTCAGTTCGAGATAATTTATCTCCGTGATGAGTTCAGAATGACTAGAGTTACGACATTCCGGTGGGAAACATTTAATGGTAGAGGAAAGTAATCCCACGTCGTCGTACCGACTACCATAAAGTAATTTTATAGCTAAGTACATTGCGAGTTTACGGCAGAAACTTTGTGCTAGATTTGATGTCGACCTCTTTCACACAACAGACAGCATAATACTTTAAGTGCTATCCATCTTTCATAACCTATTATGAAAGAAATGTGGCATCAACAGGCATCAACATCTGGAGCCTATTCTTACAAAAAGTTTCGTACCCTATCATCGTTTCGAAGTCCATCGCTCGCTCTTTTTGTAGTACTGCGAATAAAAACGGGAAAGAAACTGCGTTGGAATAAAAAGTAGGACTACCATTTCTTTGTGTCGTTCTTCATATTTGAGCCGTTAGTAAGCGGGGGTATCAAATTATCTTGCTCTACTGCCTCTTGTGATAGATATGTATCCATTTATTTACGTGTACACAACATTGCCTTGTATGGGTTGCTACTTTCATGTTCGGGTCGGTATGATGCAGCAAAGCCGGGCGGAAATAAATAAATAAATGGTGTCCGAAAAAAAGCCAGACACCAAAATTGCGTCGAACCGTCCCAAACATGGTTAAGTGGGGGTAGATACTGAACGAAAATGGCCGATCGGTAGGTAGAATCCGCTGGTGCAAAATAATAACTGCTGCACGGGTCGATTTACAGGTTGAACCGCGTTTGTGGATGGAGAACCACCCATTAAATACCGAGTTTCCTTCGCACTGTGGAAAGCACCTTAAGCCGTATGTCCGGCTGCCATTTGCAGACCATACAGTCCACCTGACTGTCGTTTCAAATTTCTTCCAGTAGATATCGGTATCGCATAACTCCGTACTAACTGGATTGTAGAGGACCGATAGGCAGTCGCTCCTGTAAATTACTGGTGTTCAGCTGCATTCGGATAGACTGAAGCCAGTGGAAACTGATCCCAACATAGTTGACCAAAGCAAGCCTTTGATCAACTAACTAGGTTGGGATGCAGATGCTAAGTCGAAAATTACAAAACGCCAGTAATGTTAAATGAATATTGCCGAATCGAATGTGCCGACCCGAACTTGTGGTTGTAGCGCCCCTAATAATCAACTATATGAGAACGCCAGGCACACAGTGAGGGAAAAGCTTAAATAACCGTAATCGGATGAAGTTGAGTGCCGTATATGAATAAGGTAATCAATTTCCTTTGTGTATTAACCCGGTTATTTATATTGAAATTTAATTCTGTAGTGTTGGCATACTGTTATTATGTTTAACTATGGAAAGCAGCTGAAGCATTGAAAACTAGATAAGTAGGTACCTATTATTAAAGAAGAACTGAGGTTGAATAACATAACATCACGCCTGTATTCCCCGAAGGATTAGGCAGAGGTGTACCTAATAGTTCACCCACATTTATGTTTAACTCATGCTCAACGATTGTTTGACGGCACGGTTGGCGCAGTGGCTCAAGTAGGGAACGCAATCTCGATCTCGCGAGATCCCGAAAACCCGAGATCTCGCCTCATTTTTCGAGATCAATCCCGAAGCATAAAATGTCGAGATCTCGGCCGAGATTGACGGGATCGAGTGGCAGTAGTCGCGAGGCATGTCGCGTGTTCTCTGCGCGTGAGCGAGTCGGAATTCCCCAAAATTCGCCGATTTATGTTATTCCCCGGGCTCTCCCCGCGCTAACCCTCAATTCCTAGCAAATCGGGGGATTCCCCGCGATTGGCAGCACTATGTCGGACTTCATAAGCAAACTGTCCCGATTATTCCCGAGTATTCACGATGTTGGGCGAGAGAATAGAAAAGAATAAGTGATATTGACAAGTGAGCGAAAGATATTCGAGTGCGTGCAGGCACTTGTTTGTTTACAATTGTTTTGGTTGTGCAGTTACTGTCATAGTGTGCTAAAATTATGTGTTTTTACGTGTTAATTGAATGAAAATTTGCTCACGCCTCTGATACCAACTAGCGTGGAATCTGAGAGGACCTTTCAGCCGCTGGGTACACACCGACTGACATAAGATGCCGTTTATCCGATAGTACTCTAAGCTATATTTGTTTTTTAAGAAGCTATTTCCAAAATCACTTAATTTAGTTAAGAATAGGAGACTCATAATCACTCCTAGTTAGGAGTGATTTTGGAAATAGTAATTTTTGTTTTCACTATCAATATCTTTTCATCTATCTATCTTCTATAAATAAAAAAAGAAGTCCTGACTGACTGACTGACTGACTCATCAACGCCCAGCCCAAACCCTTGGACCTAGAAAGCTGAAATTTTGCACATAGGTTCTCTTTAAAATGTGGACAAGGAAAAAGGAAGGATTTTTCAAAATTCAACCAATTCAAAGGATTTTTCAAGATTTAAATAGGGGATGAAAGTTTGTATGGAAAATTGACATTTTCACGCGGGCGAAGCCGCTGGCAAAAGCTAGTAATGAAATAAGTAGGTACTTTCTTTATAAGAAATTTTACGGGTCTGAAATTTTGTGTTCATTAACATAAGTAAGATAAGTAAAAAATATAAAAATAAAGTTTTTTTTTTCATTATTTCATGTTGTATCTTACTCGCATCATAATCACAACTACTAAGCAGTTTTAATCATGTTTCAATTATCTAATTAAAACAATACTTTTCGAAACCCTTTCGAGATCTCGAAAATGCCGAGATCTCGCCGAGATTGAATTTTTGATCCCTCGAGATCTCGACTTAGTGATCTCGTCTCGAGATTGCATTCCCTAAGCTCAAGCAATGGACTGCTGCGCTGCGTGTCGCTGGTTCGTTTCGTTCCCCGCACGGAACAAATATTTGTATAGATAGTTGTTCCGGGTCTGGGTATTTGTGTATGTGAGTTTAAATGTTTGTGAATCCCAACTAGCAAAAGTTAGTTGTATAGAAGTCCATAGAACGTTTTGTAAAAACTAATCGATGGTCACATAAAAGGCCAAAGAAGGTGCACCTACAAAGAAAGTGGCGCAATTATATCTCCATTCAGTGTTAAAGTACAACTGTAGCGGTGTCAGGCATGACAATTTTGGCCTATTACAGTTGATGTAACAGTAACGCAATCTCTATTTGATGACATACAAGCCACCGCAACGCTACTAAAGTTCTTTTAGGTACTGTAAAACAGTTCATGATTCCATTACTTCACTATAATATTCATCGTTCATTCATTTTACATTCGTTCACGTGCAGTGTTTTTGAAGAGAATTGGATAATAAAAGAATACGAGGAGCCATATTGAGTTATATATTATTTTGTAATTAAATTATTCGTCCCTTACGGGGAAAATGACGTGCGACTGTAATTTTACTGATAAAATATGTACTGGTTACCGACTATATTTGAATGCCCCCCTCGAATTATTGAGATAAACATACTTCCAGCTTCCTGAACACTACTATAGCATTCGTTATGACAGGTTACAACCACCATTACATGCAATTAGGGTTCCTTTTGAATCAAAATGTCAATATTGTTGTAAAAGAGCGATAGAAATGCCTTTACAAAACTGAATTAACATTTAAAAGCATTACTAACCTACCGTTATACACAGTTATTATGTTTTAAAAGAGAAATAATCTCCGATATAGTACTATTGTAATAGAGGGACTATAACAGTTATAAAAAAACAATCCTGTTTTAAAAAAGTGTCTTTGTGATAAGTTTATCACTACGACTATAACGAGCGTTAAAAAACCTTTATATGACAATTTAAGTTCTATAAATGTAATTCGAAACTCAGCTATATCACCAAATCACTCTGTTGTGGACTTTTTGTACCCACTATAGTACTATGCACTGTAACGACGATCTAAAAATCCACAATATCACAATATCGCCCTATTCTTGAGTTTTCATCTCCACTTTAACGAAAGAGTCATTATAGTTCGTTCAGAACTTTTATTGCGTAAATCAGGCGCATTGGGGCGACAGTAAACACTGTTATAAAGTTCTATCGTTGTGTACTAGTCACATTGGAGGTTGCTATAACGCCTGACTATAACAGCTATACAAAGTCACGAAGTAAACCTTTACATCAATTCCTAATAGGTCCTTTTTGCTGTATAAACTTATAGAGCCAAATTGTATTGTCAAACGCTTTTACACAACAATCAGTCACCGCCAAAACCTTTATACATCGTTCACCCAGCTGTTTTGAGATATAAGGTTTGGTTATAGCGCAAAATTGCTGGTTGGGTAACGCACCCACGATACATGAGAAATTCCTAGTGTGGGCAAAGTTTAAAAAAAATCTACGTAGTTAAAACAGCTTGGGAAATTATTACCTCTTATTACAATTATCTGCCAAAAGAGTAAAGACGATCTATCTTCATAACTAACCACAATTTCGAACTTTAAAGAAAGGCAATTAAGTAATACTCGCATTATCCGCATAGCAGCAAACGTTAAGTCATTGTCCAGTTTAAGTGGGTTCCTATAAAACCGAGCCGCAGAATATTCATTGATGTTAATGAGGGCGTTAGATTAATGTGGTCCGTGTGGTTAATGCGCTAGGGTTCCTTGTTCCGTAATATTTTGTGAAATATATTGAGTATTTTGGAGGGATAAGCTTTGTCTTGTTTCTAGGATAATTATGGAGGATGAGCAAGTATTCGCAGTCTCTTTATAGAACAAACCTTTCTATGGGCATTCATTGATGAATATGACAAGATCCTGATTTTCTACCAATCAACTACGAACGGTCCCAGAAAGCGGTGGTTCGAGGACGCACGAGAAAAGAACACATGAAAGAAATTGGAGGGGCATCATGGACAGTACTGACCAGTACAGGCTATTAAAAAAAACTACGACCACTCTTTTTTACCCGACTACGGCGAAGCCAAAAGGAAGGGTAATGATTTTGGCAGTCTATGTATGTATGTTCCACCGTAGCGCCTAAACTACTGAACGGATTTTAATAAATGAGATGTCAATAGATTCATAAGAATAGCCCGGGTGACATAGACATAGGCTATTAAAATTTTATAAATTCTTTTTATGACGGATTTTAAATGTCAAAAACTTCCCTCAAAAAATATTAAATTGAGATAATCATAACATGTTTGGTATCAAATGAAAGGTCTTGGCGAGCACATTACAAATATGTACCTATATCATTTTATAGTTTTAGTCAATATATACGTTTAGATTGCGGTCAAACAGTTCTTGCGGTCTAGTCTGTGTTATTTACTCGTATTATGTAAATAACAAACCAATATTTTATATGTAGTCGGGTTTTAGATTTTTAAACTTGTTTTATTGATAGTAATCATTCATAATATAATCATCAGACGCTTCAATTAATTCGAAACAACTTGTATTTTTTAATCATCATCATCATCCATGATTGATTATAATTTATTTTGAATAGCGAGATATTTACAAGCTTTACTATGGAAGAACATTCAGCTATAAAATGAATTGCCTTCCTACGAGTATGAACTCTTAAACACACTATATGGCGACCATATTTGCACGAACTATTTCAGCAATGAGTGCCTCAATATATTCTTGTTATGCTCTTATACATTACTGTCATGTCCTTGATGACAGCTATTCCTTATCATCTACAGAATTTCTTCTCTTGGGATAAGAGCCACTCAAGGAACACTTTGCGTTTCTGACGGACTAAAGTTATTTAGGAAACGCGATATTTACCATGTTTGATTAATGTTTCGAGTTCCCGATATTTCGGCGCTGTTACAAGCACCATGATCAATGTAAATATCCATATTAATTATCAAACATGGTAAATATCCCGTTTATGATATTAATAGTAGTGTCAGTGACCATGTCAGTTTAAAAACTTTTATTATCATTGCAGCAATCTTTTTTTAGGAGATCCGAGGCCTTTGCATGTGTGGTGTAAATATAACGTAAATATAATATCGGCTTTAAAATTAAAAATACTCGTTTCACACATTATCTAATGTTTTCATATCTATTGATGACCCTGATTGTGCTTGTTCGAAACTATTTAACTAAATTGCTATTGTATAGGATTTTTGTAGTTTTGATTTAAAACAGTTTGCCCGACGTGGGAATCGAACCCAGGATCCCATGCTCAGCAGTCGCGGTTGCAACCACTAGACCAGGGGTGCAAAGACCGCGGCCCGCCGGGCATATGTCAGTGGCCCGCCAGCAAAACTATTCCCTCGTGCATTTGAAGGAAAATGTAGCTGAGGTTTACAAAAAATATTTTGAATCACGCGCGTTACCTACTAAGCGGGTTCGCTGTGCAGGTCCTGTGTATGATGTGTACTCAGAAATGTTTGTACAACTCAAAAATCCTGATTGGTTGTGTGATTTGGCGTTTTTAGTAGGCCTTACAGATCAAGTCATGGTTATCAAATCATTTAATGACCACTGTAATCGGGACTATGTTGCCAACCAAGCAGTGGTGTATTTTCCTTTTTTTAAGCCGCTGCCCTGGGGCGGCTTTTCGAACTAGTCCTACGGAAATATTTCGGTCTGCCGCGTGCCATTAAAAATTTCTAGCTCGCTACGCTCGCTATTACCTACCGCCGCGTTTTCTGAGTCCCCAATTCTTGAATACGTTACTAGTAAAAGTAAGTTAAATATGCATTTTTTTAATACTAAAATGTAAATCAAAAAATATAAATCACCTTTCCTAGGTGAGGGCTAAAAATTTTCGAGCTCGGTTCGCTCGCTCTTGCATTTTAGTGCCCTCTCGTCAACTTCATGCATATTTCGTAAAAAAACATCTCTGTGTCTATTTTATTGTTGAAACGAAGTGTCATTTTTAAACATTTAGTAAATTGTTGGTAATTTTTATATTTTTAGTTTATGCTGGTGGCCCGCCATTAGTTCATCATTTGCCCAAGTGACCCTTGGTCTCAATAAGTCTGTGCATCCCTGCACTAGACCGACGAGGCAGTCTGCACAATTAATATAGTCTTAATTGCAACTAAATAAAATAAATGTAAAGTCTGCAACGAGTATTTTCAACTACTTATTAGTATATTTTTTTCCATTACGCTTAGGTCCTTTCGTTCGAGGCCTGCTGCTTTCATTACCCCATAGAATCGGGTGTTCCTAGTATAGTTCGTTGGCCAGTTAATATTACCGAATCTATCTCAATTAGAGCAAAAAGCAACTCATCGGTATTCCAAAGACTAACGGGCTATAGTAACTTAGGCCTTGACTATAATTAAAATTAATGTTTGTAACGAAGCCGGTAAAGACCTAAATAATGGGGTCGTTAAACTAGATTTCCGAACATTTGTAATAAAACAAGAGAAACAAGAGAAAGCGAGAGAGAAAATAAGTCAGAAGGTTTTAACTTACGACCATTGGGTATTGAAGTGAGCTAAGTAATCAGCTGTAATGCGCAAAATGAAAATACCTCTAGATACTCTTTATTCCCAAAACGGTATTTAAGGAGTTCTTATTTCAAATAAAACTGCCCCTTTTAACCGTCTAATCGCTATCGATGAAGATATAAAAAGAACTGTAAAAAGCAACAATATACTGGCTGAGTAGATCGTTTATCCTTGTCATTGTGAGAGCAACCAAAGTTTGTTCACGAGCGATTTTACTCAAGAACTAGCATCGCCGTTTTGCCGTCTGCGGTGATTTAGCAAAACATAATCGGATTGGAGGCTCGATCAATGAAAACTTAACCGACCTTGACATTGTGGGAGGTGTGGTTAGTAACTTGTTGACTTTGAGAAGGTTTTGGTCAATCATGCTATCGTTTATGCATCAGCGATTTTTAAAGTTTCGATCTTAAAGAGCTTTCAGTTATTTGCGACGATTTTGAGCTAGTTACTTGCCTACCTACTAAGTAAAGTGTAATGTAACCGTATATGTCACTACTCCCTAATTATTCATCCTCGCCTGAGGCTTAAGTATGTCTGTCTCCTAATGACGAAATTCCGTCAAGTACAACTACATACAGTGTCACTGAAGGTTCATTATATGTATATAAGTACTTGTGCATGTATAACTAACAACCAGGTTTAGTGTCGTCAGAGTATTAGCAGTGAAACTTTACTTAGCAACGTTAGCATGAAATATAAAATAACTTTTCTACAAAAGATTTACTCTACTTCCACTTTAAACCAAAGTTCTAATAAAATCCAAAAGAGGTCATTTGCAGCTTAACTTGGCTTCACTTGAATCACGAAAACCTATTTCTTTTCCGTAATCCACGCTTGCTATTCTGTTTCACTACTCTCTACGAGAATTACTGAAGTTTCAGAACTGGAAATAACTGCTTTAAACTGCTATACTAAAATTTTTGAACGCAGAATTCGAATCGGAAAAGTATGGCAGAAAAGCAACGAATACCGTTGCTTTTCTGCCATACTTTTTCCGATTCGAATTCTGCTTTCAAAAATGTACAGATTCATAAATAATTCAAATAAAAAAGGTTATGCGATAATGTACGCTTTGATAGGTGCATATAAAATTGATGATAGCCTGTTTGCGACGGTACGGCACTCGGTAACGAATATACGTCGATCGGATTCATAAATTATTCTATCTCATCCGAGTACTGGCACCAATCGTAAATATATTTTTTGTTTTTGGGAACTCGTTACGTATATGGCCATAAAAAAGTTCGTTCTAGTGACGTAGTAATTTACAATATGATAAAGTGCCGCATGAGTCTTTTTTGGTAAGTTGAAAAAAAAATCGAACTGTACTGGTTTTTCGCCATAATTTTCCTAACAATATCGTCATACTTAATTCTGTTTACCAAAAGAAAACAAATGTATCATAGCTCAATTTGATTAAAACTGAAGGTACCTAGGTACTGTTTGCAAGCTATTGGAGAGGGTTCCACAATAAATTCGCATAAAATGTGAAATATTTATGAGCGTTACGTTTTACATCGCCGCCATAAATCTGCGGTTGAATACGAGTATTAGGCTATATTTATATTTTATTAAGGTTCTCGCTAGCGTAACCACTGTTACTAACAGTAACGTAGTTTAGGTATTATATCAAAATAAAACCTACTTACAGTTTTTTTTTTAATAGGGTTGTTGACTCATTACGAATTCATATAAATTTATGTTTTAAAAATCAATGATAGTTTTTAGAATCCTAAATTAATAATTTAAGAAACTAATTTTTTGTCTTTAATTAAATAAAATTGTTTTAAATTGCGTTATTTCATACCCATTATCACGTGACTGCGAACACCAATCAGAGCGCGATGACGTCACGAGCCTCGAGACTAGCTGATTTATCTGTCATATCGAAGGCAAAAGTATCAGCGGTGAACGACTTTCTTCAATAACTTATTAAAATTACTTTATACCTACGATATTTATCACAATGGAGACTGGATTTATGAAAGGAAATGGTTCTAACTTACCGAAAATTGATTCTTTGATGGTTCTTTGCTACAAACACGAATTTTTGTGCGTCGGAGTTTCGAAGTACAGTATGACCAACTTAATTGTGAAGTAGGTATAAGGTGGCGCTACTTGTCAAGCAAAATTACATCTTTAAGTCAAACTTGATACATTTATTTTAGTTCCGCTTTTTGCCACCAACATAGATAAGTTGGTTTAAGTTGTAAGTAGTAATCTTTGTAAGTATTTTTAAAGTGATATATTTACCTATATGAATGAAAGAGACTTACTAACTTACTCATTTTATATACATTTTTAGAACTTTAAACTTCTCATCTATCATCAACAAAATAAAAAGTTATGTTAAGTGCATATGTTTGAAACAAACATTATCATTAACAAACAAGTAATAAACGACAATTTTGGAAGATACTCAAATACATTGATTTAATTTTGATGTTTATAGTTTATTTAGAACTCACATCGAAGTGATCTTCACAAAAATAACTGGTACCTACTTGTTGTTGACAATGATGATGAATGTCTTCTAGCCATTTTTAACCATTTTCTCCTTATTTCTGCCCTTTTTTGAACGCTTATGAAAAGTTTTTGTGGCTTACTGATTGACGTACTTTTGCACATCGGCACTGTACAACATTTATTGTAAATCGTCGTATTCATTTTAGTGTTTTTAAAAGTATATTCCTAAGAACTGAATCAAGATCAGTGCAATGTGACAGATCGTACAGTTTTCAAAACGGCCCGTGACGTCATCACAGCCATTTGACAGTTTATAGCGTTTTAGCCGGAATTTTTAAAACTATTTTTATTTACGTTTTTTCTTATTAAAATAATGTCATAATTTTTCAATTAATATTTTTTTTATGTATTTAAAGGGTCTATCTATAAAATAAAAGCGATTCCAAAAATTAGTCAACAACCCTATTCTTAAATTTTTGGTCTTAAAATTATCTACCTAAGTATCTGAATTTCTTTTAGTCTTTCTTTTTGAAAATATCAATTTTACTTCTCGGATTAAAGGTAATATGTGTTTCTTGCTCGAGTGTTTCTATAGTGTCAGCATTTGAGCAAATTCATAAGCTAATAAACATGTAGGTACCTTACAGAACCTAGTCCGTTGGATCTATGATACATTTTGATGTATTTGTACTAATATTATAAAAGTGAAAGAAGCTCTTTCTATTTGTCAGTCTGTCTGTCTGCTCATTCTTTCACGCCGTAATCGGTAAATGTATTTCTATGAAAATTGGCATATAAATAGACCATAATCAGACATGGGATAGGTACTTTTATCCCACTAGTACGATGGTAGGATAATTACCGACCCCACACGGGTGAATCCGCAGCCGAAATATAGATTAAGATAAAAACAAACACCTTCGGCTCATTAACTCAAATTCATTCATAATTTATGCAAAAGGGATCATAAGCCTACATAATTTATCTAAGAATCAGTATGAAATAAATAATGTACAATATTTACGTTACATTACAGTCTCGTCAGTTATTCAGAACGAAGATAATTTGTTTTTATTCAAAGTGAATACTTAATACTTATTGTTTTACTGAATAATTTAGTTTGGGCTATAAAACAAACCAGATTTTCATGAATATAGACTTGAATATTTTGGATAAGACCTTGGCCACGAGCTGCATGCTCGAGCGACGCGTTTTGTGACAGTATCAGAGGAGAGAACTAAAACAAGAAATTGTTAAGCTGAGTATATTCACCGCTTAGCTACGCGATTAGGAACACAAATGCTAGAAACGGTTTCAGACCCGCGCATAAACACGCTCCACATTTTGAAGCCCAAACAACCGAACGCGCTTGTATAGTTGCGTGTGTAACAAAAGTCAGTACCTAGTACGCGCGAAAAGACGCTAATATGAAACCCTATGAAGGAAACAAGTGAAACACGCAGCTTGTCGCATCGCAAATCGCTTCACCTATGGTTCTGGACGGTTCGTAAAACAAACAAGCTTTCGTGAATATGTAAGTAAAGCTGAATTCCTAAGACAAAATATATAACTTAATATTTATTGCAAGTTCTACAATATGTAGGCTTTATGTAACAAAGTTTGTCTGAGCTCGTAATGTAAACATGTTTTTGCTGAATCGTTGCTAGGTAGGTATGTCGTAAAATTTTAGCATGGTACTGTGAAACAAAATTGGTACACATGAGTTGCTAGATTAGGTAGAAAATTAGGAACTAAAATGCCATAACCACAGCGTGGCAGCCGCTACGCTACTCAATTTATCGATATTAGCTGACATAGATTTTATTACACCTGTGATGTAAAAGCCTATTCCATCACAATAATGTTCCCTATTTTAGATGAAAATGAAATCTTTTTGAATACATTGTATCTTTTTCTAAAACTGACAGGTTATTGGCGGTTCCGTATAGCTCTTCAGGGACCACACATGGGAAAACAAACTGCGGAAATGTAAGCACGTTTACACTGAACGATTTCTAAATATTTAAACACTTTCGAATAACAATTTGTATCTACCGATCGAGAGTATCCGACACTTGGGACTTTAATATCTTATTTATTTAAAAGGATTCTTTATGTAAAGTATCCCTAACGACGCTTTAAGATCTTCTTCTGAACTTCGTTCCAACCATTTCGATATCCATTCTCCCTGTAATTTGCATAATTATTTATCATTATTCACTTAACCTTCACTTTGGTATTCTTCCGAGTATATGTTATTAATGTTTCCTTTTAGATCTTTCTACCGCTTCAGAGCAGGATGTAACCACGATAAATCAAACTCAAGGCTGACCATTTTGATATAAATTGTTAGGATTATATCGAAACATCAAGATTTTTGTTTCTGATATATATTTTTTCTATCGTTCGTTATTAATCTTGATAGGATTCCGGCCTTTAACGATGACCTTCAGCTTGACATGATTGGGGGTAAACTCAAGTGAAACTAAAATGAACATTAATAATACTTAGTTGAAAATCGTGAAATAAGTATTACCTTCTAGCGTTACTTATAAAATGTTTTAGTACAGAAATACTTATCGTGATTCAGAAAAACTATATACTAGGTTTTTAAATGTGGTTAAAGTTTGGAGGAATCAAGAACAGATACAAAGAAACCTGTCAGCCTGCATAAAGTAAGTTTTAGTAGACTGGTAGACGAGACCTCTCTTCCGCTATTCTTTTCTCATTAGTTTTGTTGGGGGATCCAAGACAGTAAACATTGTTTCTCTAGGACTTCGTCGAGCTTCATTGTCTCGGCGGTTTTCTGGTGTTCAGTTGATTCGGGCTTTCAAGAGTTGCAGTGGGTTCGGAATAGTGTGGCCAGCTTGGCTCAAGAAAAAAAAGTGGCAGACAACCATCTTTACAGTAGCTACCTAAAGATAGGAATCATACATCATTTTGGTTTATAATTTATGCAACATCTTTATACATACGTCATCAAATCTCATCTCGCAACAAACGTATAACATAAATATTTAAAACTACTCTTTGCAGCATCTCGTAAGAGTGATTGCGTGGTGTATGTTAAGTCGGATATCAAATATGCGATTGCTATTTGCAAAGCAATGCATAATCATGAATTAGATTATATCCTGTCAAATGTTATACATATGGCGCAAATACTGGTGTATTTCGCTGCTGTCATCCCGTAATACCTACTAAGCTGATTTGCTGATGCCAACTAAGCGGGGAAGCTGATGATCATAGAATACAACGAAAGAAGAACAAGGAAGTGCCTTGAAACAGTAGTGTCTTGTGTAACAGTAACGGCTTGCGGGGAAAATGTCTCTACTACTTTGATAGTTTGATACACATTGTGTGCCTTTGATGGAACAAAGATCGTGTGGACTCTTTATCAGGTTAATGGAAACTGTAGCTTAATATGACTAACTCGTTGCTTAGCATAAGGTACTCGGTTCGATTCTCAGGTCGGGCAAAGTGTTATAGGGGTTTTCGATCGGAATTTCTCAGTGACCCGGTTGATGGCAATAGGCTCGCCCCCTATTACATAGGACTTCAATATAAGTGGTGAAATGCGGATGTAGGTATAGGTACCACAATAAGGTGCATCTCTGCCTAACCCATGGGTGATTACAGGAGTGATGTTATATGTAGCGAACTATACCCTTGTGGACGCTCTGTTTCCATACACGCATACTTTCTATTCTAACTACCTA
Organism: Diarsia dahlii; assembly: GCA_949775195.1. Taxonomy (NCBI): domain Eukaryota; kingdom Metazoa; phylum Arthropoda; class Insecta; order Lepidoptera; family Noctuidae; genus Diarsia; species Diarsia dahlii. Next base: position 18,907,120 of record OX459191.1, on the reverse strand, counting down.
CCAGTAGTTTGTGTGCCCCACTATTCGATAGTTTTCAATATCAATTTCATTAATGACTTAACTTCTTTTATCGAGGAATTGTTAACGGTTCGAGCGACAAAAGGTATACCGTGTCCAACATGAATCATTATGTGGCGACGAAACTATCGAAGTAATAATACTGGTTTGCCTTGTTTTGAACAATATTTTGAATATTTAAGTATCGATCACCGAAATTAAAACAAACGCCTGATAATTATAATGAAAAAAAACTGGCCAAGTGCGAGTCGGACTTGTACATGAAGGGTTCCGTACCATTGTAGTAAATATTGAGAGATTTTCCATGTTATTTTATCACCATAGGCTTTTTATAGGTTTTCCTGTAAGTAATCTAGTGTTGAACTAATTATTTCTATATTTTTTTCAAAATTTTAGGCTCAGTAGTTTCGGAGATAAGGGCCAATCATTGGACAGACAGACACACTAGTGATTCTATAAGGGTTCCGTTTTTTTCCTTTTGAGGTACGGAAACCTAAAAATAATTCGGTTTGTTTTGGTCTTAGTTTAGTAAGACTCCAAAAAATCGTAAATAATTTCGTATGATATATTTTCAGTAAGCCCTTTCATTTAATGCCCATAACATGGGAATGCATAAAACATGACACACTAGACCGCCTTATTAGATTAAAAAAATGGACGTCTCTAAATTAACCATGCATGGTCTAATTAAGTACCTACACATTAAAACAAAATTCAGCTCAATCGGAAACCTAAAAGTAGGTCAAAAACTTTTTTTTACTTAGTTACAGATGAAGCAAATAAAAAACGAGTCAAAAATATTGTGCCGGGACAATCTAAGTTGGTCAGTTTGCTTTGAAACTTAAGTAAAACTTAAAGGAATAAGCGAGTACAACAAACTAAGTCGTGGCAGCAGCTTGTTCCTTCCTATATGGTCCAGCGATAACTTATTGCGTCAGTAACTGTAGCTCCTACTATTATAAGAACAGTGTAACTACACGATATCACGTAGCGTGATCGACGAGCTTGGGTCCAGAGCGGGTCAGTGCTGCGTCGTAAATCCTTGACCTGTGGGGTTACCATGATGTCTGAAAGCAGGGTTTATTTTAATCTTATTCTAGTGTGGGAAAGTCACAGAGCTATACAGGGTGTCGAGCGCCATCTCTTTTCCACACTGGAATAAGACGTCATGGTAGGCCCACCTGACCACTGGGATCAAACTGTGGAGGTTTTGTCACTGTGGTTTTGTGTTAGAAGTGTTCTAGCTGCTTTGTGTAAGATTCTGATAAAATGTTTCTACTTGGATGTCTTATTGTAAGGTAGAAGACTGGGGAGAACGTCTCTTAGATTTGATTTCAGTTCCATTTATTTACTGAATATAGTCAGCAATAAAAAGCAAAGTACACTAACTTGAGAACTTCAAGTTAACAGAAGTACTTTAAAAGTAGGTGCCTGATTAACGTTATGATATAAGATATGAAACTGACAATGGTCACTGGCATTATCATTAACAAACAGATAATGTGGTAAATATCCCGATAACAGTGTTAATGATAACTTTATGATTTCCTAAGAGAGAGAGAGTTAGAGTTATTTACTCTTATAGGTAGACATCATGTACAAAGCTCTACATTCATCATTTCTACCTTTGGGTGACGCACAGACTTGTCTAATTCCATAATAACAGATCTCTTGCTCATTGCAGCTTGTCACACATCTTGCGGTGAAGGTACTTAAGTAAGATATACATAGAAAATTAGTATCTCAAAGGTTCTAATTCCGTGGAACTAATTATGAGAATAAATAAATATACCTACGTCATTAAAACTCATCACACAGATAAACAATAAACCTGTGATGACTACGTGAAAACAGATTGTCCACTCACTGATTTTAAAGCCCGCAGCCTGCGGTTTTGAATGCAATCGTTTAAATTCAACACAAACCTAATAGGTAGATGTTCAGTGAATGTGCTACTGAATGGTTCTCGCCTCAATTTATTTAACAGTGGACCTGTTAGTAAAGTTATTTGTTAATAAAATGTTGTTTCTTTTTGTATGTGGGACACATTTTTTTTATTAACTATACTTTTCTCTGTTGTATGACGAATGAATTTTATAACATTAGGTACATATTTTTCCGTCTGTAATCGCAGAAGGGTTAGGTAGTCTTGGCTGCGGGTTGTTCGACACAAAGGGCTGAGAAGGAACATGGGTGGTTTTTAGACAGTAGACATCTGACAGTCCCTACCGCTCTGCCCAGGGCGGGAAGAGTCATTTAGGTACTTCTTCTTCTTAGCGTGTCGATGACAATTTAAATTGAGTCGGCCCAAAATTTGGCGACGAGTTTGGCACTTTCAGTAGCCTCCATCAGCTCCTGTGGGGTGCAAGTAACGGGACAGGCTGGACACGATATCAGGTGCCCCATAGTTTGCAGGGCAAGACCACATTTACACTCCAGGGCAGAGTCATCTATGAATCTCCACCTGAACAGGTTTTCCTTGCTTCGGCCTACCTGTGTCCGGAGTCTATTTAGAGACTTCCAGGTTAGCCATGGCAACTCGTGTCCAGGCGGAAGATTTTCGGCAAGTTGCACATATGGGTTGGGTAAGGAAACACGATCTCGCCACAGCTTAAGTCTTTCCTTAGAGAGTTCGCCAGTGAGCGGCTTAATGATTTACCACACCCCAAAACAAAAAAGGGTTAAGTGGTCTGTAGTGTACCTAACACTACCTATAGCAATATAAGGTCCCATTAAAATAGGTGGACAAAGAACACAGCGTTCAGTATGTCTAACCAAAGATATCTAAACAAAAAAAAACACTAATTTTTTTTTTTTTTTTACATAAAATAATAAATTGCCGGCACTCTAGAACAAACTCATCCTTTATGAGTAGGTACTTAAATGCGTTTTTCTAATTATTATTTTTTACCAACGTCCTTATTTTGGTGGTCTGAATGATTTCTAAAATTTTGTCCACCTTATTTAACACCAGTTAAGTTTAAGTTTCATAGATTTAATAATAGAAGGTGAGTCTATTGCCATCAAACGGGTAAAACTCCAGACTCCGTGGCTACTAATGAGTACTCGATAGATAAAAACCTAGAGCGATCTATAACATTTTTTTGTACTAAGTAATTAAAACTCGTCTAAAAATTCTAACTTACTTAGTACCTAGATAGGTACTTAGGTATTGAATGGCAAGGCTTATTTCGTTTAATGTTTAACTATTTTTTAATAGGTTTTTACTTTAGTAAAATTAGCCAACTCTGAGTATTTACTTCTATATTTATTTAATCAGAGTAGATTCAAATCAAAAGAAATAAGTAGATAGGTAGATTTAATAGTTAAATCGAAATATCGCTTTTCATGTCTACATATTAGATATCTTACAAGCATAACAAATTATGATAAAGTTCTTAATGAATAAAAACACACTAATTATAAACCTAACATTGTCTAATATAACACAAATGTTAGAATGAGTGTCGACATAACTAAATAAGACAAAATGTTAATTTTTTTCTTTCATTTGAAAAAAAAACGATAAACTCGTCGTCTAATGGGTACATAATTTATTACGTCATCAATACCTTTTAAAGCATAAAACCGTGTCGAATACCACGAATAACTGTATTCTTACTTTCTTACGCATAATTTCTTATTGATGGAGAGTGTAGGTAACAATTTTGTCAAACTCCTTAAGCGGCTCGTTGGTCTAGGGGTATGATTCTCGCTTTGGGTGCGAGAGGTCCCGGGTTCAAATCCCGGACGAGCCCAATACTTTTTGTAACATTTATTTGTAAATGCTATACTTCTAATGAGATGCGTCACAATAAATTAGTCAGCAAGATAAGGAAAATTAGAATCTCATATTTAATTTTTATCTCCCATGGCTCATTTATTAACATTTTTACGAACGCAATAGTTATTGTTCTACTTAAAAATGACTATTAAAGTTGGAATAAAATATTTATAGACATGCTCATAGTTTATTGTTTATAAAATTTAAGATCCCATTTCGATTCACAGATTTATAGCGCTCAAGCTACATCGTCAGACATTGCAATTCTGTGGAACCGAGTGCATGCTACGTTGCAACAATAGTTCGCGATGACTCCGACAGATGGCTCTGCCCGCGCTTCGCTCTTAGATTGTTTACCACACAGGAGGCCTGAGTCCCTGCAGTGGGAACATTATAGGCTGATGATGATTACTACATTTGAAAGTGAAAAATTAAAAGGGAGCCGTGTATTTAGGTATGGACACGTAATGAAGAGGGATGAAACGCAAGTGACAAAAAAAGTGATAGATGGATAATGTTGATGGATGGAGAGACAAAGAGGACGGTCAAAGGAATTATGGATGGTAATGTGAGGAATAATAGAAACAGAAGAGAAGGAGTTAATGATATAGTGCAGGGATGGCGAACCAATGGCACGCGTGCCATTGATGGCACGTTGCAGAATATTTTAGGCACGCCACCGAATTTTTAACCATATTTTTAACTATGTACGAGTCATTATTATCAAAGATGTATAACATAAGATTCGATTAGAAACTGTTTGGTAGAAGGGTAGAATTGAAACATTTATAACGACATAGGTAGAGTTTTTTCTTTTTGGCAGCAAAGAAAGAGCTTTTACTTGAAAATATTTAGTTTAATAAGCAAAATTATTTGACGGCACGTGTAAGGTCTCAATATTTTTTTTTAGAATAAATGGCACGTTGATCCATAAAGGTTCGCCATCCCTGATAGTGACTTCTGGCACGAGCAAATGGAAGAAGAAAACGTATTGTACGGACCTCAAATAGAATGGGACAAGGGCAAAAAGATGATGACTTACTACTACGGCTACTACAGTTCATTCTATTTTCCAACATGTTTTTCTACGGCTATTGATTAAACTTTTCAAATGTATGCAAACACTTGTATTAGCACACTTTGATAACACGTCACAATATCGTAACAATGGCTGCTAAATTAATTACTTAGGTACTTGATAACGCCTGACAATTTTATGCACGAACTTAGAATGACATAATCACTCCATAATTTAACTATCTAGGGACTAACGGCAGGTACTTCACGGTTTTATGACCTGGCCCGACCTTTAATCCCTTCCCTGTATTAGGTAAAAGGTAAAACCGACATTTAAAACTTATAGGTATACTCACCTAAGGACATTAAGATTGTCCTTAACCCTTATAGTGATAGGCACTCAATAAAGTTTCCTGGTGCGAGGGTTACCATGTTCCTGTCGGGCCTGCGAGTTGCTGTTCGAAAGAGATACCACGGCCCCGGACACAAAGGGCTTAGAAGGAAGGGTGGTGTTTAGTCAGTAGAAGTCTGATGTTGTGTTAAATAGTTGTTAAAAATGCTTTACTTTTACCCTGGAATAAGTTTGAAACATTTAGTCATGTCAAAATGTTACTAAAATGTGAAATACCTTGATGTAAATTCGTGCTTATTTCAAGTCTATTAAGTTTGTTTGCGTGGTGGCTTCTTTGGAGGAGCGTGTAGTTAAATAATAACAGATGCTCAAGACGACCCGTTGTTTAGGTTTAGCCACGCTTGCCATGAATGGGTGACATTCCTCGGAAAGCAACTCAAGCCGCTGGTCTTCGCTGTCATTTGTAAATCTTTGACAGTCATATTACACAGTAGCCCGAAAGTCATAATTATAACGGCTTTTACCAAGTCCAGCCTAGTATTACCCAGGGGTTGTGGAGGTCATATATATACAATCGCTCTATGTTATACACTAGTATTCAGCTCCGGCTAAACTGGAAGCTGACCCCAACATGGAAAAGGCGAGAGAGATGATGTTTACCAAAATGAAAAAAGCTTTGTAGATTGACAATTTTGAACCAAACAGAGAAAACAAAAATGCAACCCTAACAAGTTCTGTAATAGGCATTTTATGCAATTTAATCATGGCAATAATTCTTCCTTATGGCTCTTGCCCCACATCATTCATTCATAATGTCCGCTCATAAAATGTCCGGGACCAAACATGAGCTAGACTGTGTACGAGAAAAATATAATGTTTTATGTACAAACAGCTTTACTTTGAACCATTATAATTATATTGCAATACAAAGTTACTTGAAGACTTGTGTTCTTGAAGATCAATCAGTTTTCCAAGTCCTTCTCTTCGTGACCGTAATGCGTAAATTGTCTCAGGAAATGATAATGGGAAGTTTCCTATAAGTAACAGTCGCTCAATATCACTACACACACATTATCACGCGTGTAATCCCCGAAGGGTTATGTGGAGGTGTATCTTATAGAACACAATTCGCTAATTTTTCGGACTCCGTGGCTTCTACTGAGATAATCCTGATGGAAAACCCAATCACATTTAGCCCTACCTGGCTGGGAATTGAAACCAGGACCTCATGGTCAGCATTTACGATTGCGAACACTACACCAAAGGCCACTCAACATCCTATGGCAAAAATACTTACTTGCATAAGAGTGACGAGGTATGATGGTGACGTGTCTGGCTCCCCGGTGGATAGATTAGACTTTATTTAATTTTTTTCGTCTATGAATGTCTTATTTCTATTTATTTTTGAAAATTAATTTAATGTCATGAATTCGATTAAGTATGTGTTAGGATTTTAATTTATTTTATTTTTATTATTGTGATTTTATTGTATGAAAGGCGAAAGGCAGGGTTGTATGGGAGTTTCGTACACCTAATAAAATGTCGTGTTTTGGGATATTTTTTGTTTTAATTGGTAGTCAATACATTAGGCAAGCCCTTTTAAAATTCTTAGATTTTTAGAAGTTGGGACCTAAAAGTTATAACCAGTTTTATTTTTGAGGTTATGTCCCAATAAATATTAAGTATTACGTGTAGGCATATAAACATTGTTTTGGTGAAAAGGGATAATAATATGTTCTAGATAGTTGGCTATCTTTGTAGTGTTTTACTTATCATTAAGTTGGCAAATTGACATTAGAATTGTACCAATTCAGTAGGGTGCTTTAGGAAAGACCTGCGTCCAGCAGCGGTCTGCAATAGTTTGATGATGATGATGATAAATGATGAAGTGCTGATGGAGTTTTGAGTGTGGTTAAATAAAACAACTTTGTTTTTGTAGGATCTAACATTTATTTTATTGTTCTTATATTACCTAATTACTTCTTAATATTACTTCATCTAAGCAAGGGGCAGGTCGGGTCATATCTTCATGGCGAGCGTAACTAAGGTACCAAATAATGCTCATAACGTGTGAGCAGCATCCCACTTCTTAAACCTACAATGCAATTACAACAATAACTTTTGATTGCGTCCCGACCATTCATATTTGATTCTGTAACTATGAAAACGAAATAAGTTCTAGCAGAAGAATGGTGGGACTTTATTTTAGCACGAAGCAACATTGGGTTTATTCCCTCTAAGCCATGTATTCTCTCTCGAGTTATCTCTAACATAGATCATACTCCATGAAACCGAAAATGCTCACCCACATATGAACGAGCCTGGCGAATTTGGTACCTATATACCACAAGCAAATAATATTAATTCCTCCATGGATAAATAATATTAATCTCGAGCTTGGCCCCAGCAAACTCCATAAACTTCATGCATGGATGACATCTGTAAATAAATAACATTGATGAAACACAAATTAAGCACTGACAGACATAAATTGCGCCCAACATGACCAAGCTACAGAATAGTTCTTGACATAAAAACCCAAACCCATGCCTTGTTGCATTAAGTCCGCCTATGTACCACGTTTGTGCATGAAGTTTAAATAAATAAATAAAATGTTTGGTTTTCACCTTACAGAAAATCTTTACCAAAAATATCTATGTTGTGTTAATATAGAGAGAAGGGCTATGTGACAATGGAAAAACCAGTACCCTTTTGTTGTTAGTAGAGCCATCATGATTGTCCCAGATTTAGCAACATAAAATAGTAATTGCCCTTTGCATGACACATTATTATAAGCTAATTACTATAAATATATTTCATATACATATACCTGCTGGTGCTCCATCAAACGAGCAGTGTTGTCGGGATTCCACTCTTGGTCTGATGTTGAGTCGGATAGACTCTGACCACATACAGTACACATCAAATCAGAATGATCACCCTCCAGATGATCAGGTACAATGGGTTGAATATCTTCATTTGGTGAACCAACCCTAGTTCTTCTAGCTCTTAGCCAACATGGCACACAAGCTTCATCCTCAGAACGAGCTAAAATAAAAAAAATATAAATAAAGAAAAAGTTGCGTTTAAAAATGCATGGTATTAGTGGGAAATAATTTACATTGTTTTAACACACATCAAATCAAGACACCTAATCGATAAAAGTTATAATAGGTATGTGTTGTTATACCTCTCGTGCTTGGATCCAAGTAGTAACTGTGTTAGCCATTCTTTGTTCGTCTTCATTTGCACCTTCAATCAAAATCCTGCGTTGACTGATTCGTAGTATGGATCGTCCACATACAACACAAACACTTTGATGGCCTGTGCGTCTCCTCGGCATATTATCAGAAAACGGGGATGACTAGCTAGCTGCCAGCATGCATGGCAAACATGGTCAGCAGGTGTTATCTGGAAATAAAGAAGTGATTTTGTGTACGGCTCAACATTGCTTTATATGACTATGACACTTCAACAGTCATACTAACAGAGTAATAACTATTATAACAGTGTTAGGCAAACCAAGTTAGGCAACCAAGTGTTAGGCAAGTAAACAATACATGCAAAACGATCACTTATGTGTTTGTACATTATATAGGACAAATTGTAAATATGTAAACAACCACAATAGTGTTTGTTATATTTTTCAAATAATGTTTAGTTTAGTTTTTGTACACACATATTATTTTAGTATGATATCGTGTAGTTTAAATGGTAAGGACTACTTTTTAACACGTAAAAGTTATCACTTCGTAACTGGCACACTCGTACGCAAAATGTTATGTTTGAAACTACTTACATCTCTAGGATATGTCCACAGCCGAATAGTATTGACGAGATCTTCATTTTCATCCGATAAAGCGTGCCTTCATATTCGGGACAAGCGAACGTTGCAATTGATGCATTGCAAACTCGTCATTTTAATTAAAAGCACGTACACACACAGCACAATTAATAAAGCGTCCTTTCGTGAAATTACTAGATAGAGTACGGAGGAGCAGTAGCTGGACTCAACGTAAAAATGGCCAGATAATTTGCTAAATTGCTCAGATGCAGTTACAAACCACAATTTGAATTCAAAACAACAGCAAAGAACTGAACAGAGACTCGGAAAGATTTTCCCTTAGAATCTGTGTTCCTAATCTGTCAAATACTGTCAATAAAATAATTGCCAATACAAAAAAAACATTGATGTCGAAAATAATTCCTATCATTAAATAGTTAATTATTAAGATTGTATGCAATAATTATTAATTGTAAGGTATAATGTGTAATTGGTTAATTATATTTACTGTTATTTCTATTTAAAATAATTATTTATCATTGTGAACCTCGTGATATTTTACAAATGGCAACTTCTAAAAACATAACTACGTTTAGTTTAAGATTATATTACGTTTAATTACTTAAATCTTTTAATTGATATAATTAATGAATCCAGACTTCTAAAAATACTAATGTTACATGAAAATGAATGGTTTAATTGACTTAATAAGTGGTACAAATTCTATCACAAAACAACAAAAAAAGTATGTGGTACGAATTCTGCCTTTTGCCTTTGTAAATGTATGGTAGGTAGGTACTATGGATTTTTATCTGAATTAAACGTTTAATAAATAATAATAATAAAATAGTAAATACAACATCTTATAAATAAACAGCAAACCCTTCGTTGAAATAAGCTTTTAGACGAAAATCCCGCTTCATACAAACATTTCAGTGAAATGTTCCCGATAGGCATAAAATTGACGACCCCAAAATGTCACGCGCATAACTAGGGTTCACGCTCGAAAGTGGCTCTACATTAGTGAAATACAGAGCTCATGTTTCATTAATAGTGTTTGTTTTGTGTTCATTTCATAATTTGGGTATACCTTGAGGTTGTTATGTACGCGAAAATGAGGATTATTTTTTACATGTGTGAATCGTGGAGAGTTGCACTATTTACATAGTGAGCTCTCAGATTTTAAAAAAGTGACGTGTCGATTTTTATAATTAGGTAGTCAAATGAATAGATTTTTTAAAACTAATACAGTCACTAACATTATCATAAACATTTCGAACGGGATGTCAGTCAGTCTTCAATTTATATCCGTGATCATAGTGCTTGTAACAGCGCCGAAATATCGGGAACTCGAAACAAACAGTTAACATGGTAAATATCCCGTTGTTAGTGTTAATGATAAACGAGTAGAATCCTTATTAAGTTCGATATGGGGTGATACTTACACTAGTGCTACTGCACAGTCCTACGATAGAACTAGTGGGAATGATCCGATTAATAGAGGCACACGCAGGAAAAAATTTTTATACAACATTATTTTTTCTCAAATTGTAGGTAGGTACTGTTCGCTTGACTACATAATTAGCATTGGTTCTTCAACATGTTTTGCCACCTCCCCAGACGAACTTTTCATACTTTGAAAATTAGACGCCACGCTGCGATATAGCTTTCAGTATTAATGTTAAACGCCACTGTTCGCGGAAAATAAAGTCAGTTCAGAAACCAATCTTCTGGGGATTCGGGTTTATAATAAGTATTCCTTACACAAACCGGAAATTACTTCCTCCTACTCCACATAGATCGATTATATAAAATATTCAAAGCAGATATTTGCTAAATAGTATAGTGCTGTATAGTCAGGAACTAATAGGTAGTAATAAATCTTTAGTCATTTTTAAACACAATATCTTTCTGTATGTCAACATGGTACTTATTTGATTTATGGGAATATTTTTATTTATTCACATTTCATAGATATTTCAATTCTGGCGTAAAGTTTAAAGAGTTGCGACTCTATCGCATCTCTAAAAAGTCGTTTCCAATGTTCAATTCCGTTTCGTAATTGAATATAGACAATGTATTGCACAAAGTCACAAGCAACGTCTTTGAGTGAATAAGAATTGAACTGAAAACATTTTAATTAAAAACACATTGCTCCAGTAAGCACACAATTGTAAAGAAAAAAAAGAAAATGTCTGACTACATTTCCATAATTTTCAATTTACATCTGAAACAAACGTTTATTTGAAAAATAATTGCATGCTGATCATTCCTAAAGAGAATAATGAAAGTGTTTTGTTCTTAGTTCCCCACTTACCTACTTGTGGTAATGAAAAAGTATTATTTATTGAAACTCCAAGTAAGGAAATAAGGTTTTATGTAAACCATAAGGTAATGTTTGAACGGATTTTTAACACAGAACAGTTTTAAAAGCTATTTTTATATTACTCTAAGTATATTCGTATAGAAACGTCTTAGACAAAACAAGCTTAAGCCATCACTTGCCTACAAGGGTCTGTTTTCAGAAATAATAGCACTTATTCAAACTTTTTAATTAATTTACATTTCTAAACTTGAATTCTAACGCTAAAATATCTTAGTAAACCTAAAATTACCAGCAAGTAAAATATCTTGCTTAGATTGTTTCAGGCAACGTTAACTTACCACTCGTGTAGAAACTGAATTAATTTACCTAAGATGCTGAACTATATACAAACAATCTAGGCCTAAAGGAATTCCTAAATCATAAGAGATATTCGTCATACTAGTGATATTGTTTGTTACTAAGAAGCCCATTCCAACTAAGTATATTGGGGTCGACTTCCATTCTAAAAGCCCAATCCAACTACATTGGGGTCGACTTCCAATTCGTTCGGTTGAATAACGGGCTGGTGTACGCAACTCCACGTCCAACGCGCGTTTTTTGGAGTCTAACTGGTTATATCCCTATAACCAAAAATAAAAATAGCCTAAGTTACTCCCGTAACTTAGGCTATTTTTATTTTGAATATAAGAATTAGAGTACCTACCACCGTGCAAAAAAATGTAAAGTTCTTTTACAAAATCCGGTTCTAACAATATAGGCTATGACAAAATAAGTCACGCGGGCGGATACTACCAAAGTCCTTTTGTAAGTATTACTGGAAGTTGCCAGAAAATGTAGTAAACATGCCTAAGTAGATAATTTATCAAACGAACAAATATTCTGCTGTCAACATTTCCAAATTAATTAACTAATACTCGTAGTAGCTGACTTGGATTAATTGTGACCACGTCTGTGTGCATTACATACATAATGTATTCAGTGTACATTTGGCACAGATATTGTATATTTTATCTTCAACAAATACAGTTGCGGAAATTATTCATTCCTCTATGTTTGTTCAATTTATAAAATGGGCCCCAGACACTCACTCAGAGAAAAGTTTAAGGAAATTAATGTAATGACTGTTCCTTCTCAGTACTTATATTTATGAAAATCTTATACAATGTATGCTCACAAAATATAAAGATGTTTAAGAAATATAATATATATGTGATATTCACAATATAAATACTAGAAATAAGCATAAATTTATTGTACCCACAAGTCACAACAAGGCTCAAGATAAAAAAAAAATACCAATCGAATTGAGAACCTCCTCCTTTTTGGGAAGTCGGTTAAAAATAGGTGGATGCCAATGTATTCGTTTTTATAATAAACTACCAAGCCACGTTCAAAATTGCCTCAATAAATTCAAATCCTTTATAAAACGAAAACTTTGCCAGAAAGCTTTCTAAGCTGTTAAAGATTATAATTATAGAGGACAAAAAGTTTGGGATTGAACTGCTCCAATCTGAATTGACTTACCTATTTTATTTTTACTTTTGCAATTTGACATTTTATTAATTTTCTTTATACACATTGACATTATTTACTTTTTCAAGTATGAATATTTACCTTGTTAAATATTTTTATTTTTTATTAATTTTGCGTATTTTTGACATGTTTTAATAGTTTGAAATTATAATTTAATATGCTAAATATTTTATTATTTTATATTGTGAATGTGAGGATCATGTGGGTCTTTCTTTAATTTTAACGATTGTCTGGTAGTTTGAGTACTATAAGCGACCCACCCAAATGTCCTTTCTTGGTACTGTTCGTCGTGACGTTGAGCTCCTTGCGTTATAAGTTGAGCTTCACGATAACTGACAAATGCTTGCACTGACTGGACGGGTCCACTTAAATCTGTGTAGTGCTTTCTTCAAAAAACCATCTCAGACACCAATCTGCATAGTCTTCATGTATTTTATATTTTTTTATATTGTGAATGTAATATTTTATTATTTTATATTGTGAATGTGAGGATCATGTGGGTTTTTATTTAATTTTAACGATTGTTTGGCAGTTTGAGTACTATAAGCGACCCACCCAAATGTCCTTTCTTTGGTATTGTTCGTCGTGATGTTGAGCTCTTTGAGTTATAAGTCGAGCTCCACTATAACTGACAAATTCGTTAACTGACTGGACGGGTCCACTCAAATCTGTGTGGTGCTTTCTTCAAAAGACCATCTCAGACACTAATCTGCATAGTCTTCATGTGTGTATTATACCAAGATTATGTCTGTACCTTGAACATATTGTAAACCCAAACGATTTTAAAAGAGTGTCCATGAAGTTTCTTGCCATTCTTCTCATGAGACCAACGCTTTGGAATGGGCAACTACAGTTATTATGCCTTGTGAATGGGACTGTAGCTTAGTTTATTTAGCTTCATTAGTTTAGTAGTTTGCTGCCGCACTCGGAGAGCTGCAGTGGTTGCTTGGGCCGTCGCTTGGTATAGGTTTCTGGCAGTTTTGTCATACAAAAGTATGTCAGGCCTTTGCTGGGTGGCGGCTTGAGTAATTAATCGTTGGATATCTCTGAGTGCCGCAGTTATGTTTAATTCGACTATTCAAAAGTGCCTGTAACTGGCCTACTTGAAATAAATGCTTTGATTTTGTTTTTTTTATTTTGTTTTAGCTTATCATTTCGACGTGTCAGTAAATAAAGACTGTAGGTAGCTTGTAAGGTTTATTGATTTTATTCTAGTTGCCTATATTTTTATATTAGAAACTAGAAACATCATAACTTTGATCGTAAATGGATCGATGTTATGATCCACTACCGGGGCTGCGGGTTGTTCGAAGGTGATACCGCGGCCTCGACACAAAGAGCTAAGAAGGAACATGGGTGTTTTTTAGTACCGCTTTGCCCAGAGCAGGAGGAGGCATTTGATGATTTCCCATCTCCCACAAAAAAAAAGGTATTAAATTCCAAAATATAGATAAAATTTATTACAATTATAATTATGTAAGTACATTTTACACAAAACCCCGCAGAGTTTGGAAGGCGTTTTATTCATTCTGAATTGTAACGTAAAATCTTGTAACTACTATTAATATCATAAACGGGATATTTACTATGTTTGATTGTTGTTGTTTCGAGTTCCCGATATTTCGGCGCTGTTACAAGCACCATGATCACGGATAAACATTATGATATTAATAGTAGTGTCAGTGACCATGTCAGTTTAAAAAATCTTGTAACTCTCACAAAAAGCAATCACATTAGTGTCTCCGCTTTCAGCAAAGCTGTGCTGACGGCAAATGTAAACTCTGAACTCTTTGACTCTCTCTTAGTGCAATTTATATGTAGCTATAACTAGATAGTTAGGCATCATTTTTTTTTGCGGGATGTGGTAAATCTTCAAATGACTCCCCCCGCTCTGGGCAGAGCAGAAAGGAGTGTCAGACTTCTAGTGACTAAAAACCACCCATGTTCCTTCTTAGCTGGCCACGGTATCTCTTTCGAACAACCCGAAGCCCCGACGGGATAGTTAGGTATCTGGTGGTAACATTGAAACTATACCACTAATGTTTAGATAAACATGATTATAAATGCATGACCTTGTATCAACGTCCCCGGTGGCGATATTAACACAGATAATTTGGAAACTTTGTAAATACCGAATAATATGAGCGTTTGTTTATTAATCCCAGGAGCTCTTATCCAGCTAAACATTAGGCACTATTCCAAATCATCACTACATAGTATAAAACAAAGGCTACAATTTAAATGCTCACCAAAAAAGATTTTTAGACCCTAGACTAAAGTACAGTAAAGTACCAAATAAAATATTTTAACTTCAAATAAAATAAACCCACCCTATACCGAGGTGCCTAAAGAAAAACGTTTTAAGTTCCAAAATAATTAGACACTCATCAGAATAATTGTACGTGTTGTATTTATATTTTTTTTGCCTACCAAAATGGATTAATGCTCACCAAATCAATAAACCAAAATTATAATACGACCGTCTCGCGACAGTATCCTTTATGGGCGGCATGGGCACCGGGCCGTAGGCCGACGAAGGAGGCCGGCGGAGGCCCGGCACTTCGGGGACAGAAGATATTAGTGTTATTTAATATGCGAGCGAAGCGAGCGCGCTGTTACATCCTTCACTTGTACCCTTATTGGTCTACTCAGCTGTCTACGCTGCATTCCTGCTGCTGACGCAGCATCCTCTCATTCCTCTCTCCCCCTCATCATAGTCCAGCAGTCCAGTCGTCTCCCAACCATCCTATCGTGCACATGTATCTTGCATTCGTGTCTCTTTTATTATTTTATTATACAAGTTTATTTTAGCCAAAGTAATTTCTTTTTTAAAAACCTAAATCGGAACCCGATTATAACATTGGTGGCAGCTAAAAGGGAGAGGCTATCATGGAGATAAATTGAAAGTCGTGAAATACAATATTGGTGACATCTATTTAGTGATAATATAAAATATTTGGTCTGCAGTTAACTTTAAAGGCGTTTATAAATCTTTATGGTATAGAATAAAAAGGAAAATAGGTTCATTCCTCCAATACTTTAGGAAACACAATTTGGTGAGCAATCCATTTTGGCCGGCATTTCGAATTTTTTTGGTAGTAAAATAGGTTCTTTTCTGGTAGGCGTTTAAACACAAGCCTAAAACAAAGTCGCTTCCCGCTGTCTGTCCCTATGTATGCTTAGATCTTTACAACTACGTAACGGCTTTTGATGCGGGTTTTTTTAATAGATAGAGTGATTCAAGAGGAAGGTGTATATGTAGCACATTCCACCCATGCGAAGCGGTGGCGGGTCGCTAGTCCTGTATAAAGCTGAATTAATAAGCTGTAAGTTGTACCTAATTACTATTTCAAATTAATCTACTGAATGAAGTTCTTTATTCGCCGAAAATTTTCTGTTTACTACAAAAAATCAATTACCTTTCAGGCTAATTTGGGAATCGAATTTCAACCTTTAAAAGCTTAGCAAACACACTTTATTTTATTTCACTTAAAAAGCTATTTAAAGGTTAAAAGCAAGTCTGTTTCTGCAATCAAGAAACAGATTAACTACAGGGATACCGCAATTTGCTCTTAATCGTCGCTTTTAAAGTTTCCTCCGCGGTGAGTAGCTTTTTTCTACCTTTTACGGGCTCGCTGCAGATAATCCATGAAACAATAGCTGCCACTTTTACCTCAATATATGGCTCTTGAACAGGCTGCATACAATGGAGGCTGGGATTAAGGACTTCAGACAAAACACCCTCACATATTACTACTTTATTCCAAGCCTTTTAACTTTGCCTGACTGATGTGTACGCGGTGTACGGTCACCTGCAAAATTGTATGGATAATTTAGTGTCTATTTTCCTGTGAACGTTTATAATCGATAACTAGTTAATATACGTTAGGTGGCGTCATTTCTCGCTTCATACCATTTTATTTCTAAATTGTCCATGCAATTTTGCATGTGACTGTACAAGCATAAAAGAGGTTATGCTTTTTACAGGTTGTGCTGGAGTGGAAACGAACAACAATATGTGAGACACACCTGCTGTGGCACGTGTGAAGGTGCTCTAATAAGTGAACCGCTCAAGAGCGCCCAAAAGGAGCTCATTGACTAAAGTACACTCGACAAGGCCGTCAGACAAGGTTAAGGCGTACAGTCGTTCATCTCACCTTGTTTGAGATTGCTTAGACGCAAGTAGGTACTTACGTTCATCCGAAAGGAAATTACTGACAATCTGCAAACGGAATAGAAATAATAGAAACGGAAAACATCGTGGGAACGGTTACGTTCTTTTTCCATGTAGGTAACTATACTTTATATAATTATTATGTGAAGTGATTTCTTGAATTTATGACTGTTTTATATTATTAACAATGACGTAATAACAGCGATAAGAATGTCGAAACGACGCGTTTTACATTACCAAGGAAACAATCACTCACATTATAACTTAAGAATTTTCCATTTCCACGGAATAAAAAAGTAATTTCTAATTCAGAACGTTTACTTGGTTTCTATTAATAACGAAGAAATGTTGAAATGTTAATTGGTAAATCTTTTCTAAAGATAAAATTATCCTTAACTTCTGTACAGCTTAGAGGTTAGAGTTGAATTAATCTATTCGATTAAAATTTTAAACTTTGATTACAAAAATAAAAAACTTTTTTGCAAAAAAAAACAACCGACTTCAAAAACACCAAAAAGTGAAAAATAAACTTCAGAAGAAAAATCAGCTTCTGAAGTCGGTGAAATTTCTTTGTTTAATTTGGTTTCTTTGCCACTGACTTCAGAAGCTGATTTTTCTTCTCCGCTCGCTTGCTTTCGATTTCAAGAAAACCGTCGAACTTTGCTCGTGACATTTGACCTAAACACTCGGCGCAGCCGCCCCTTATTAAATCTTGATTTACAATCGATACGAGAGACCTAGCGTAATTTTGTTTATTGTTTTGTGTAGACAAAAAAAAAAGAAAAGGAAAAGAGTAACGTTTGTTATTTTGACAAAAATTGTGTGTACAATATTTTATAAGAGGCTAAAGTATACGAATAACGTGAAATTGTGAAAAAGTTTGCGCGATAGGTATAAAGTTTTTCGTCATTTTTATAAACTAGACTAGTTATTTGTACTATTGAACAAGAAACAATAACGATTGTGGTAAAAAATCTTCATTAAAAATAAAATGACACAAAGCACAAAGAAACACAAAATGTCGGCATCAAACTTCACTTACCTATTAATTATTGTAAAAAAAAATGCGTCGGGTGCAAACTTGCGTCTAAATGATAAACAATCTAATAATCTATGGTTTAGAGGCGTTTTGAAAGGACTTTACA
Organism: Diarsia dahlii; assembly: GCA_949775195.1. NCBI lineage: Eukaryota > Metazoa > Arthropoda > Insecta > Lepidoptera > Noctuidae > Diarsia > Diarsia dahlii. The sequence continues at coordinate 18,888,987 of OX459191.1, read as the reverse complement.
GTCTTTAGAATAGAGTTTAGAGTTGTTTAATAAAAAAAAGGTAGCACTCCGGGAGTGCCGGCAGAAGTGAAAACTTCAATATTAACTTTCAAACTCGCGTCAGGGTCACGTGATGCTGATCGAAAAATCTTACGCTTTTTCGATCAGCATCACGTGACTCTGACGCGAGTTTGAAAGTTTTTACCCATACAAAAAAAGTGCTCAGCGCCGCTAAAGAAGTTTTCACTTCAAAAAATATTTTGGCAACAATCGTTCGTTGCCAAGAGCAAGCGAGAGAGTTTTGGTTTTGGAAACAAGCATTGCCAGAAGCAAGCGAGTGGTTCTGAAGTTTATTTTTCACTTTTTGGTGTTTTTGAAGTCGGTTGTTTTTTTTTGCGAAAAAGTTTTTGAAGTGAAAACTTCTTTAGCGGCGCTGAGCACTTTTTTTTGTATGGGTAAACACTTTCAAACTCGCGTCAGGGTCACGTGATGCTGATCGAAAAAGCGTAAGATTTTTTGATCAGCATCACGTGACCCTGACGCGAGTTTGAAAGTTAATATTGAAGTTTTCACTTCTGCCGGCACTCCCGGAGTGCTACCTTTTTTTAATTTTTAGTTGTAATATCTTATAGAAATACTTACTATGACACCTAACCCTTAACCTTCAAGATTCCCTGATTATTGCTTTCAACTCCTAACCATTGAGGAGTAGTAGATTCCATCATAAGCTCATCAACATGAAGTGATGACTGCTAGATGCGAATACTTGTATAGCGTCAGAAAAAGCACGAAACACGTAATACGTGCCTATGAAATACACGTAAACGAAAAATGTTCATACATTTTAAAAAACGTTCATAAAATAAAACGTACTGGGCCAAACCATGCTAAATTTTTATGGGACCAAATGGCAACTATTCCGCATCAAACTAAAAAAGTACACTTACGTCGCGTCACGTAAATCGGATCATAAATCGCAGCGTAATCGGTGTAAATACATAGAAAAAAAAAAAAAAAAAAACATACCAATCGAATTGAGAACCTCCTCCTTTTTGGGAAGTCGGTTAATAATAAAACAAGAACCGACCTTCGAATGTTATTTCAGGGAAGTATTTTCAGGTCTTGATCGTTACGGAAACCAAATATAGCGTAGATACGGATTATTCTTCGTTTAGGCAGAATCTATTAGCATTCCATAACCAGATTTTGGAAAATTCTTTGTCTTTACCTACTAACTAAGTTTTTCAAAGTCAAAGTCAAAATTATTTATTTGCAACAAATGTGGTAAAAGAGATGGTAAAATAATAAATAAGTAGTGCAATGACACATTTCGCCATTAAGTTGGCATGCAAACATTAAGGATTATGATGCGTAGTTTAAAACACATTAAATTAAATTAGTTAATAGCGTGCATTTCTAAGTTTAAGTTTAACTCAGCACAAAACAAATGCTGTTAAACAATAGAAAATTACCAAACAAAGACATTTTAACATAAACAAAGAGAAAAACAAAACAAAGATAACATAATATTGAATATTTTGAGATATACAAAACAAAATCCTATAATTATAATTAAGGTACATAACTTTATAATGCATTCATTTTATTATTCGAATTCGCTTGTCTTAGCCTCAAAGTTCTTATTTTCAGATCTATTTAGATGCCTTATTTGAATAAGGCTCCATCCGAACAAAAAATTCAAATTTTAAACATTTTAGCATCTCTAAAAAACCTACGTTTAAAAAGTCCTAATTAAACTTTCTCTTTACAATATTTACACGACTCTTTTTATGTAATTTAACTTCTTAATTTCTTTTACAAAAAAAAACCGGCCAAGAGCGTGTCGGGCCACGCTCAGTGTAGGGTTCCGTAGTTTCCCGTCCGTCACAATAAGTGTTCCCACTTATGAGTTTAAAGGTGGGTATCCATTATGTTTTTTTTATTTTTTTTTTAGGTATATATTTTAATTTATTTTTTTCACTTTCAAAATGATTTTCCTAGAAAGTCCTTATAAAGTTCTACTTTTCAGATTTTTTTCATATTTTCTAAACTTATGGTTCAAAAGTTAGAGGGGGGACACACATTGTTTTTTACTTTTGGAGCGATTATTTCCGAAATTATTAACATTATCAAAAAATTATTTTAGTAAACCCCTATTCATTTTTAAGTACCTTTCCAACAATTTAACACACGTTAGGGTTGAAATTAAAAAAAAATCACTTCCCACTTTACATATAGGGGGGCTACCCTAATAATACATTTTTTTTTCCAATTTTTATTTTACCACTTTGTCGGCGTGATTGATACACATATTGGTACCAAATTTCAGCTTTCTAGTGCTAACGGTCACAGAGATTAAGCGAGGACGGACGGACAGACAGACATGGCGAAACTATAAGGGTTCCTTGTTGACTACGGAACCCTAAAAATTAAGTAAATATTAGTCAGTTGAAATCTACTTCTTAATATAATAGAATTAAGTACCTTATTGTAAAAGCATTGACCTTTTCAAAACTAAGTTCAGTGCCTTGAACGTTAGGTAGGTATATAATCACCTCTGATATTATAGCCTGAGTTAAAGGCACGGCTGGTTTGAATGACGTAGCCACTTAGCCACGAGATAATCACAGCTTCTCATTGCCATGACGTCAATCAGCAATATTGTTCAGTATTCGGCCTAGAGATACCCCTCTCTTAATGATTCCTTTGTATATGCTCTAAGCAGATGTATGTTGAGTTAATCCTGCTTAAATTACTCCCAATTCCTGCTCATAAATATTAATTACACGTGTCGCAATAATTTATCATGTTGTTCACCCGATTAGGATATGAATCAGATTAGAGATACCTTATTCGTTCATTTGGAAGCTATGGAATTATGAATGTAAACAGGATGCTTTTACTTATTATTTTAGTCTTAGGTTAACTTTCTAGCAAAATTACAGATTTGCATTTATGATCGAAATGAAACTTTTGTAACTCACTGTATAAGGTCCCATTAAAATAGGTGGACAAAATTTTAGAAATCATTCAGACCACCAAACTAAGGACGATGGTAAAAAAATATGTAATAAGAAAATTGCATTTAAGTACCTACTCATAAAGTGAGTTTGTTCTAGAGTGCCGGCAATTTATTATTTTAAGTAAAAAAAAATCACTATAATTAATGTTTTTTTTTGTTTAGATATGTTTGGTTAGACCTACTGAACGCTGTGTTAAAATTTGTACACCTATTTTAATGGGATCTTAGGTATATATAAGAAGCACGTAACATCACATCACGCTCGTTTAAAAAGTAATAGGAGGCGAACCTATTGCCATCAACCGGCCACAAATCCAGACTCCTTGGTTACTACTGAGAAATTCCTGATGGAAAAACCCAATAACATTTTTCTCGACCTCATGCCTGAAAACCCTATTCATGAAATTAATCAAAAATACCAATAATAAAAACACCACGGATATGCGCCATTTGTGGCGTCTCACAATGGTGAAATAACTTTGTTGTCCACATTCATTCCGGTGGCGTTGTCATGACGTCGGTTAGCCGCAGCGTCCGTGCTCAGACCCCTGAGCATTCTTCCTGTGTACAATCACGTCCGCTACTGTCACCCACGTTCGACCACTGTCGCCCACTGTCGCCCAGCGTCCATGAGACACCTAATTTCCGTGCCGATTGTGACTGCACGTCTACATTTCACCGAACTGTCTGTTTACTTAGTGAATTTTGAACAAGTCTGTCTGCACCGTGGTACAAATTGTGGATTAGCATGAAACATTGTGAAGTTCAGCTCAGACGTCCCAAGGGGATCGGAGTAAATGATGCCTTGAATGCATTTCGAAGGTTCCTAGCTTCAATACGAACATTTTAATTTGCGGTTCGTGTTTGCAAATGTCATTGAACTGCTGAAACTTTTGCCCGAAAATAAGTTTGTCAAATACTTTGTCAGTCTGTTCTGAAATTTACTTTGATTATTCTTATTTGTTTAGGAATTTTCGCCTGTTTGTGTCAGCTTTGTCGTAAGACTTTTTGAAACAATTTATTTCTGGAAGAGGGAAATTAATTTAAATTAAGGCTGCTACCGTTTTGTTATACCCAGGAAAATACTGTATCTAATCACCGTTTTTGTTTGAGAGTTCCTGATTGTCGTTTGAAAATAAGAAAGCATAGGCCCATTGACTTATATATTACTGCGTAAGGACTGGGCGGACCGCATGATAAAATGACGACTCGAATTTGGTCCCAAATAGGTCTTGACTAAACCGAACTTTAAAAGAAAATGAAAATGAAAAATTAAACTTTAACATTTTTTTTTATTAACATTTTAATGAAAGCTTTATTTAATTTCTTTATACCTCGATAATACCACGCCACGCCGCTCATACAAGGTTACGTTTACGAGCAGCTTGATTAGTTCTTATAGATGACGTTAGTGTTTCTCTGTATGGGGAACGCATCGAGCAAAATGTTCGGACGACCGTATCTTTAGTTTTTACTAGCTTTTGCCAGCGGCTTCGCCCGCGTCAAAATGACGATTTTCCATACAAACTTTCATCCCCTATTTAACTCCCTTAGGGGTTGAATTACAAAAAATCCTTCCTTATTCCTTGTCTACATTATTAAGGGAACCTCTGTGCAAAATTTCAGCTTTCTAGGTCCAAGGGTTTGGGCTGGGCGTTGATGAGTCAGTCAGTCAGTCAGGAATTCTCTTTTTATTTATATACTAGCTTTTGCCAGCGGCTTCGCCCGCGTGAAAATGACGATTTTCCATACAAACTTTCATCCCCTATTTAAAACCCTTAGGGGTTGAATTTCGAAAAATCCTTCCTTATTCCTTGTCTACATTATAAAGGGAACCTCTGTGCAAAATTTCAGCTTTCTAGGTCCAAGGGTTTGGGCTGGGCGTTGATGAGTCAGTCAGTCAGTCAGTCAGTCAGGAATTCTCTTTTTATTTATATACTAGCTTTTGCCAGCGGCTTCGCCCGCGTGAAAATGACGATTTTCCATACAAACTTTCATCCCCTATTTAAAACCCCTAAGGGTTGAATTTCGAAAAATCCTTCCTTATTCCTTGTCTACATTATACAGGGAACCTCTGTGCAAAATTTCAGCTTTCTAGGTCCAAGGGTTTGGGCTGGGCGTTGATAAGTCAGTCAGTCAGTCAGTCAGTCAGTCAGGACTTCTCTTTTTATTTATATAGATAGATTGATAGATATCAATGCATAGGCCTATAATGTTCCCGCTGCTAGGACATAGGCCAGGCTTATGAGAGGAAATTAGTACATTATGGTACAAGTGTGTAATGTTGGTGATTACCGCTGAGGCGCCATTGAGACCCGAGCCGTCAGGTGAGGGTCTTATGAAAGCCGAGGACGGTAATCATCAATACACACGTGTATCATACGATGTTTTTCAACACACTTGTGAAGAAAATAATACTAAAAAGTCATCTTCAACAGTTAAAACGAGTTCTCACATTAGCGGGTAAAAATTAATCGGTTTTCCTATGCGCGCGCATCTACAGTTCGACCAACTTATCTGTGCAGGCGGGAAAACACGGAACTAAAATAAATGTCACGGACAAAATGGGGAATTCATAGTTTTCTTTATAACAGAGAAAACAAAAGTTACATTATTAGAGTGAAAGATTAATTTATTATTATAATATTGTATTATTTTCTTCACAAGTGTGTTGAAAAACGTCGTATTAAACACGTGTGTATTGATGATTACCGTCCTCGTCTCTCTTAAGACTCTCACCTAACGGCTCGGGTCTCAATGGCGCCTCAGCGGTAATCACCAACATTACGCACTTGTACCATAATGTCTATTTTACTATTGAACACGATCTTTTTTGTATCGAAACTTTTTTAAGAACATAGCAACTCAACCAATAAAATTAAATAAAAACCCCTATAACTCACTAGTAAATAATAGCAATGAAAAAGTCACAGTTTGATTATAGGTGTCATTATGTGCCCAATTGTGGTGAAATTATAGCCACTTTATGAGCAAGTGTGTTGAAAAATATATAATCTACTAGATCCAGTGCGTGTTGGTAGATGTCATAAATATGTTTGCGATTTATGGTTTTCTTCACGGTTTTGAGAGCAGTGATGATGAAATAAATTACAAAACGTGATGCACCTGCCTGGGTTCCAACCCACGACTTACTGCTCGTAAGTGACCAGCCAAAACAAGAGAGCATCATAAATCATTGAATTGAAGTAGTCCATTAGTGTACTGTATAATTCCTCAAACACCAACCAACATTTGGTGGTTGAAACATTATTTGGTTGCAGTCAAAGCGCACTAAATTCCCAACAATACTTAGTTTATTTCAAAATTATGTCCATTTGTTACCAAAATAACTAATTGTATTAAACGAGCTACTTACTCAGAACGTTTTCAGTAGCTCTTCATAAATAATTCATTGGCACTAGAGACCTTACTTAGACAAGTTTGTATAGGAAGGAAAGGGTCACGAAGGATCCTTTCCGTCGATTGCTATAATTTGCCCGTCGTTAGTTCATTCAACCTTGCTTGGTCACATTTATCTGCGTTATCTACCACATTCCTCTTCATAGGAAAAAGTGCTTAGGTCGTTTTTGGGCTGAGTACCACTGCATTTATCTTGCCCTTTATAAATCACAAGATATTTTTATCAGATGACCTAACCGGATACAGCTGAGTACCAGTATTTTTTACATGGAGCGACTGTCTATCTTTTACCTCCACAAGACCACAATCCAGTTGGTACTGGGTAATACGATACCCCTTGTAAGACTGGTTGTCAGACTTTCAGGTCACTGACTACCTGTATTGAATGTCAAAGATCTATATTATAACGGACTAACGGCTTAATGTGCTCTCCGAGGCACGGAGGAAACTCGGTATGTAATAAGTCATCACCGACAGACCAACCTAGGCAAGCGTGCGGATTTTATTTTAAATGAGATTGACCTACTCTTGACCTCAATCTTGTCCTAAGGACGGAGATGAGGTTGACGATGGAATGAGCTAACCCAGAAGAAGTCTATTTACTCGCGACTTAAATAGATTGGAGTTCCACTCTTTGACTGGCGCATAATAAAAAATGTAGCAAAGCGCTTCGTATGAATGTGTGAAACATCGAGAAGGTATGGGTGATATCCTGCAGTAGGTCTAGTCTCTCGATGGAAGAAGGGAGATGGTGAAATCAGGTCATGGAACTCTTACACACACTCTCCGAAGTACAGTCTGTAGATTACCGAGATTGATTCGAGCGGTTGTTATTATCTAGCCAGAAGAGTTACAAAACGTGTTGATAGGTAATAATTATTTGACAGTAAATGAGCCTACCGCGTCTACGGCATTATCTAGGTTCAACTAGTCTTTCCTTCAATGCATTCCGAAAAATTATGTAGATGAACTTTTTGCTATTTTTGTAAGCGATCGAAGACGTTCTGTTATTCTAGCATGACGGTCTACAGTCAATAATAATTCGTTCCTTAGTATATTACTTCTAGGTATCAATCCACTTTAGGTAAGTATTTGTACAATTTGTGTTCGTTTGATGAATTGCCCGAAATATGTTACTAGGATTCAAAAAACCAAAGCTTTGAATTTTTCGTTTTTTTTTATAAGTAAGTAAAAAAAAAACGCGTTTCATTACTTTTTGACGTTGTTGGTTTTGCATTTTTGTCGGAACCAGCAGATTTTTTTTAATGACCGATGAAAATATTCTAGGTATGTGTATGTTAAGAATGATGTACTGAATATCTACGTGGTAACCGTTTACGTAACTTTAATAAAGGAACTATAACTTTATTATCAAGCAACTAACTTAAAAATAACATACATAAAATAAAAACAAACTAATAATAGGTGAAGTGACAGGTTAATGGAAAGGTTTATGACAAGACGTGTGGAAGAGCAGCACCATCTTCATAGATGTTAATCCGTTGCCATTTATGACGTGTGCCGCGAATGCACATACTACTTGCTCTGATGATGGCTGTTTGTATTCTCGCACGTAACCAGCATGTAATTGTAGAAAGGGGCCTGCTCCAGCGGTCCGCTAGTGCTTCGGCGAGGTGTGCTATGAATGAAGTCATTTGTGGAGCAAAAACTCCGTCAACAGAAGTCACCAGTAACTTAAATTAATTAATAAATTTAAAAATTTTAAATCTTAATTACGTAACATTAATTCTTCATTCGCAGTGTAATTAATAAATGTCAAAAGTGTATAAATAATAATATGTCATTCCAGATTTATCACTGACTGCAGGTTGTGCTTTTAAACCATTTATTCACAGTTCAGTGATTTATTTCGAAATAAGGTCCCCGTCATAAATAACGAAAATAAAATGTTTTACTATGTTTCAGTTGCGACGTTTTACTTTTGTAGTTTAGTTATAAATTAAACATACTTCAAAGCCTTTTTTGGTGACTGCTTAATTTGGTGTACATAGTGGTCGGGCAAAGTGTTATTGAGTTTTGCCATCAGGATTTTCTCAGCAGCAGCCACAGAGTCTGCATTTGTGCCAGGTTGATTTGGCAGCAATAGGCTCACGCTCACCGCTTATTACATAGGACATAAAAATAACTGGTGAAATGTGGTTGTACTATTAGGTGCACCTCTACCTAATCCTTCGGGAATAACAGGCGTATGCTATATACGGTATGAACTAATTTTCGCTATGTTTTTGCGTGTATACGTTGTGTCTTAATTATAGTAAATTGCTTACCCTCAGAGTTCTGTCAGTAATTCAAGAAGTTTTCATGACCCTTAGAGATTTAATTTTATTTATACATTAGAATTTGTTGTAGGTACTTTAAATAACTTATTTTGTCTCTATTTACACCCGGGCCTGAAACGCCCAACTTACAATACATTGCAGCATTACGCTGCATCTTAAACTTTTTACTTGAAACCTCGATGCCATATTTACCTATAACTAAATATTTTTAAAATTGGAGATAAAAAATTCTTGACAGTCGATTTTTTTGGAGTCCAGGCTTCATTCGTATGACAGATTGGAGGAAATGTGGTCATTATACCAAAATTTTATTGTTTTTTTCTTCGTCCAATGTCCAATGTGATCCATTCGTAATGTTTTCATCATAAAAAACTGCAGTGTACAGTGTGCAGTGTTTAATTAAAGGATATCGCGAATTAACGCGACATATAGTTTTCTTATTATTATCTGGGTGTTGAACCAGTTTTGAAGAAGGTCTATTAAAGGCCTTCTTTTATTACCCTATATTCACCGGTCTGGTCGTCTTCGGGTGCCACATCTTTTAATTTCTGGCAGATGAAATAAGCAAGAAGAGGCAGCGACGGCTGTTTTGGGGCCGGGTTTGAACGCGTCACCTTTTTTTATTTTGGTTAAATTTCGCCGGATACAGGTATAAAATTCATTCTCGACTAACTTATCAAGACCCATGTGGACTCCCTAGAGATTCCGTGTGTTCGTGCGTGGTGAAGTGTTTGAGACATTTTTTTTTTAATATTTGAACTCTGTAAAACTCTGTGTTTAAATCTAGTCATATTTTAAATTCATGCAATGTAAAAAAAAGAAAATTGCGGAACGTTCCGGCAAGATTCAATTTTGCCTATAATTTTAATTTTTCTAAAAAAACTGCTTTTTTAAATCAGTCAGTGTCATACGAATTCTATTTTTATCTAGTTTAACTATTAATTTCTATTTTAATTCTTTGTTTTTTTGATAACTAAATCTTAATTAAAATATTATTGAAAGTGGTGTGCCGAGTTTCCATTTTTCACGCCACAACATGTACGTTAGGATATTTGCGCATGTTCTTATGTGTAATTAGGTCAGAACAGCTGTATTTTGCGCGTGTTTTACTCCCTAGGGGGTAACTATTTCAACGTTTCAGGTGGCATAATAAATTCTAACTTTGTTAGAAATAAATACGTTGAGCGCATGAATGCTACACAAGGTTGATTAATTTTCACGAATTTGAGCCAAAAACGTGTTTTGTTTTGATTATGAATTTAGTTTCTCTTTTCACGAGGGTCATATTAGTTGAATGGTTAAATGCATTCACTTTAGTAATATTAATCTATATAACTACAGTAATATTCATCATGAGTATTCATACGACACCCCTTTACGGTATCCCAAGAGATATGCTCCAACAAATGTAGCTTAAAGAGGTTTCCGGGCTGGTATTTCAAGGGAATATGGTCCTTCCATACATGGATGGTTTCCACCGGGGTGTTTTTAGTTAGATTGGTTGAAGTAGGTAATAAAAACACAGTTTATTGGTTTCAATCAAGACAGATGATATTCCTACTCCTGGAGTCCTGAACATAAATTACAGGATTGTCTACGAAGAAAAGAAGAAATCTCATTCCGGTTGTTTTTCTCATGTTACCAACGCAACCGGGATAAAAACTTGCTGAAACTTATACCCCGCTATATTTTATTATAGTTAGATTACAAACTGAAGCTGGCTTAGTGTTTGTGTTACAACTTTTTTGATCTAAGTTCCTGAATTATACTGATCTGAGTAAAGTTAGTTTTTTGTTTCGACGATGAAACGAGAATTTGTTTCCATTATTTATGCTATGTCAGTGCAAAGTATTTCGGAAAACTTGAATTGGAAAGATGTAGTGAAATAATAAAAGGGTTTTCATAAACTATCTAAGTTTGGAGTTTTATGTATAACTTAACTAACATCTGGGGTGGACGTTGCTTGTAAAAGGAGCTGTCAACCCAAAGAGCAAATGATTTATGTCCTGAAACAGTAGGACATCGGGTGCGCTGGACCACATGATTCCCAACAGATAATTCTCGCAGTCTACCACTGGTGGACACCGGGAACCATCGCGAAGAAGATAGATGAAATGGGCAAGAAGAACTCAAGAAAAAATATAAAAAGCCGTGGCCCAGCAGTGTTACCACTAGACCATACTGTTCAGTATGGTCTAGTGTTTTAGTTTTACCTGCCAACTACTATTTAGTGGTCATAATTATTCTCGTCCATTAGCGAATAACACATAAATAATGCGTGACCTAATGAATGCGCATTTGACTCAATGGGTGCAATTAGAAATGGCACAAATAGTAATTAGTGTTGTACACACGGCTACACATCAAGCTATACAAAACCAGTATAATCTGATCGTTCGTTGTGCGAAAAGATCTAGTAAAGTGAGGCCAAGATTAACTGGTTTTGTATAGCTTGATGTGTAGCCGTGTGTACATTGAATTTTGTTGGTATATTCTAAACTTGAATTTATGGTTTATATTTTAAAAACAATTTTGCGTATGTAGTTCGTCAAAATGGTTGCATCAATCAGGTACTGATGTACAGTCCGCAGCACAATTTTCGGCTACTGCTTGATTTCATGGTCATGTTAAGTAACGTAACTAATATTTTTCTCGTGACTGTATACATATTGTTTTAGTATCTTTATACAAAAGGTACTAATAGAAACGGGCGTTTTATAATGAAAAATAACGTAGAAACCTTAGAGACCACAAAATATTAATAATACCTTCAAACGTATGTACAGTCTCATAGATCATAACCAATTCAAAAGGATTAATTTTACTTCGCGCTATATTTCATGAGCCCTTATATTAAAAGGTACAATCTTGGTAACAATTCAGTCTCATAAATCATGTATAACCCTCATCGCCTCAAGTGCTCAAATTCTTATATAACGCAAAGTTTTAAACTGGGAACAAAACCTATTGAGACGTTCTCACGTACCTTACCGTAGGTACCTGCTGAGCTCACAATAGACCCCCAAAATATCCCTAAAATAGGTATATAGGGAACAATTTTTCACTCCAGGGACCATTTGGGCAAACGGAGTTCTAAAACATCATTCGCCAATTTCAATTTCGATCGCGAATCGGAAGATTTTACGTTGGAAAGCCTCTCACTAGGTGGACCGATAACCTTGTGCAGGTTGCGGGGATCCGCTGGATGCGAGACGCACGGGACCAGTCAATGTGAAGACACTTGGGGGAGGTCTATGTCCATCACTGGACGTCTTTCGGTTGAAATAATGCTGATGTTTGTTTTTTTTTATAGTGCCCGTTACCCGTTTCATGATTTCATGAAAAAATATAGCTGAACATTGGACAGCTTTATTCACGGTTCCAGTTATTCCATTTAAACGTATTTTACAAAACAAACTAACTTTATGTACTGTGTACACGATTTGCCTCGTCAAAGTATCGGAATAGGTACAAATCGAATGCTCGCTATTTCTCGCGACGCGACGTGCAACCTAGTTTGAAAATATTAGTGTAATATTCTTTGAGAATTCATACCGGCTCGCGGTCGCGGTTGAGTCGATCAATCTTATGTCTGTCACACTCCGTTTCAGAATAACTTTCAGGAAAGAGTTTTGTCGCTTTTAGAATATGTGTGTAGGTAGATTAGTAATACATCAAAGTAATTATATTAACTTTGTCCTTGACATTACAAATGAAATCGAATATAAAATTAATAATTAAAGATTTCCAAATTGTGCACAGTGTTATTGCTTCAAAAAATGTAGGAAATCCTAATCCAACCAACGTCTTCATGTGACTGTTCCTAAATTAAACTAGGCTGATTAGGTCTAGTTCGTTTTTCCTTAATCATGTTAATATTAGTATTAAGCTCGGTTTCCACCTAAGTAGAGCAAATTCGATTTCTACATTTGACTCTTCTATAAAGTGTGCACCAAGATTCACACGATCATCTTCATACTCTGTCTACATATAAAATGGTACTCACTGGTGGTCCACTGTAAGTGCCCGTCGGGGCGGAGCGACCAACGCTACGGGCCACGCCGCCTGCACCAGCGACTCCCTCACGAATTGTTCCCACGAAGGTGAAGTTCCTGTGACAAAGAAGTTGTTGGTTAAAAGAGTTTCATTTACAAACACAACAATGAACACAAACTCAGTTTAGTACAATTTCGAAGGTTACTGCAAATTGTTACTAAGGCTTCCTGCCTTAGTAACAATTTATCTTAGTAATAATTTTTCAACCTGCAGCCTGGAGCATTTGATAGAATGACCAAATGGCTGATACTCATGGAAACGGCCACAACCGATAATGTCGCCATTTGGAAAAACGTTTTCATAGATTCACACTTTAATAGTTGGGGTCACCACCGGAATTATTATGAAATATTTCAACAAGAAGTGCCCAATATCTAAGAATTTTCATTCATGCATCTGGTCACCCCCTCCTCCTTTATTATATTACTATTCTTAATATTTACAGATAGTAACTTTTTTACCAGATAGTCATTATACAAAGATATGGAGGATTGTATCAAAGTCAAAGTCAAAATTATTTATTTGCAACAAATGTGGTAAAAGAGATGTTAAAATAATAAATAAGTAGTGCAATGACACATTTCGCCATTTAAGTTGGCATGCAAACATTTGTGAGCTTTCAAGGTATCATGAATTTAAAATTCTTATGTTTTGCAACGGAGCTCTAGCATGACTGATTAACCCCTTGACTCTTTCGTTGTCTTAGCTACTTGCTTTCTCTGTGAAGTGTATATATATGTGGAGTGAAGAAAAACGGGATATATGCAACCCTTATTAAAACACGTACTTCCAGGAAATTGGCTTGAACTCTTGGCGTAACTAAGTTAGCAATAAAAACATACAAGTAGCTTCTTACATAACTTTGAGTATGTTTCGAATGTTGTGCGCTTCTCCTCCTAAAGTTTTAAAGCAATCGAGGAAGTTTAGTAAACACGAATTTTCAAGGACCGCATAAAATATAAGAACTTGAAATTGAATTCTCCAATTGTTTTTGCAGTTATAAATTACCTTTTAAAAGGATTTTAATAGAAATTAAAAATTACTGGAAAAGAATGATCTAATTTCAAACCCATTCTGCGGTCAAATATAGAGACGTTTTTCTGTCGCTCTTTCTGTACTATTTTTTTTTTAATTCAGTTCTAACCCAAGAAGAGGTTAAAATTTTTCTTCGAGCATTTCGAAAAACTACTGATCTATAACTATATGTTTTCCATCTGATTGAAAGTTCTCATGGTCAAACAAGTAAACAACAAAATTAGAAGAGTTTACTCTAATAAAACAAACAATATTATGAGCAAATGTGGGGAATCGATCAATTTTTTGAAAACGAAAAGCATTGTAATGCTCGTAATGACATTGTAAATTGCATTTTAACATTATTAGTATAACGTTTCTAATAGTTTAATTGATAGCTGCCTACCATTAACGGGCACTTTAGCCATTATTCAAATTACTCGATACCGTACCTAATAATGAGAACCGACCAAATGCTCCTGAATGCCTAAACCGTGGAATCGATACGCTATTGATGATAACGATCAATGATTGATAGCTGTTTGACTTTGTAAGTACATATTTGCTTAAATTGTAACATTACGTACCTATCTAAGCTGTTATAGGCGTAATAGTAGGTACTCATTTTTATCTTAATAATGGAATTTAGAAAGAATGGCAAGTATTTATTTGTTGCGCACAGGTCAAATTAACAATAACACCAAATTATATGAAAGTTAACATAATAAAATGCAAATGAAACAACCGGAATTGTGCAGTCTCAGCATGGTGCTGTGACATTGATAAAAACAAACTCTTTAACAAAACGTTAATGTTTACAGTTAATAAGTTGTGTATGAATAAAACCGAGTATTTTTTCTTTTCTAGCTAAGAGTAAAAACAGGTTCAACATTTGCCATTCACTTCCAACAAAAGCGCACGAAACTATTTGAACTACGACACAAAAAGTCCACAAAATTCCTCTGCATGTTCGTCGTTCAAAACTATTTGATGCCGACATTGAAGTGGCACACGACACGAGCCAGACGACAAACTCGATCCTTGACCTAGCCGAAGCCGACACGACTCGTGTTCAGGAACCGCGCATCCAATTTTACCATTAATTGAGTTTTCGGCTTTTAAAGCCAATAGTCACAAAGTGCGCCAGTCAATTTTAGACCTAACTGTCCTAACACTAGCTAGTGAATGTGACTAGTCTTTTGTTATTTTATTGTTTATGTTCATTAGGTTCGTTCAGACCAGCGAGCTGAACGAAAGAGGGGTATTAATCGTTCACGGTGTTAGCTCGGTAGTAGTAAATTTTCATTTTGTTCAGTTAAAAAATATTGCGTTCCGTGTGCCGCGCTCTCGGTAGGTGTTGTTGTTCGCGCGTGCTATTGTTTCAACGATAAATGGAAATGGCTCAGTATATAATATGTATTTGAAATTAATAGATATAGTAGATTCATTGAGATAGTAAGTAATTGTTGGACTTTTGTGCTTGTTTAGTGTTCATTTTAAAAGCTCAATCGTTTTTTGTTTATATGAGGAGCTCGTGGCTAAGTAACAACACCAGCTCGGGGTCGATCTTCGGGGTAAGCCGCGCTTGCCTAGGTTGATCAGTGGATCGATGGCCATACGTTTTCCTGTCATTTGTAGATCTTAAAGTAACGTTACAGGTAGTGGCCTGAAAGTCTGACAACAAGTAAAATACTGGTATTCATCTGAATCCAGTAAGACTGGCAGCCAATATAATTGGGAAAAGGCTAGGCAGATGATGAATCCTTTTTTGTTGTTTGGGCTTTATTATTATTTAGACAAGTGACAATAGTCTATAGTCAGTCAGTAATGAATGGACTGACCAAGGTGCCCGCGCCAGACGTGGAAATACCCATTCATTGATACTAGTGAATAGCCTTTCATGTCCCCAACTGAAACGCAAACAATCGATGCGACTAGTCGAAATTCTCAAAGCCTAAACGATTTAATTTTCTATTCAGCCGTTTAAAATTGATATGCAAATGAAATAAAAACAGAATCTAAAGTCTCGTTTTCACAACGCCGTATTATTTTACTGTCTGGCAAAAGTTAACAATTGGAAATCGTAACGACCTTTCAAAAAACCTTGTTCAATTAGAACTTTTGTGCTGACTAGTAATATATAGTTTTTAGTCCACAATTGTATTCGAAACGAGTAATAAATAGGTCTTCGATATTGGAAATCAAGTTTAGAACTCAAATGAAGTTGTGCAGGACACCTAGCCTACTGATGGCGGTAGGCCACCAGATGTCCGGGGCTGCGTATATAGTTCGAATGAGGTACCGTGCCCCGGAACACAAAGGGCTAAGACGGAACATGAGTGGTTTTTAGTCAGTAGAAGTCTGACACTCCCTTCCGCTCCGCCCAGAGCGGGAGGAGTCATTTGATGATTTCCCACCAACCAAAAAAATGGCCATCAGATGAATCAACTTAAACGAGGTGAAAGGAGTATGTTAGGATCGTTACAGTCGGCGTTCCTAACTTTTTGCGTGCACCCATTAGGAAAGTGAAGTAGAAATTACGTTTTCGTACCACTTGCTCAAAAAAGCGAACATAACAATAGTCATTTTTAATCTGTTAAAAACAGGGAAAGAAAATTATACTGAATTTCATTCATCCTCTAGGGGGAGAATGTGATTTAAATTTGGTAAAAGAAAATTGAACTGAATTTCATTCATCCTCTAGGGGGAGAATGTGATTTCTATCAATAATAGGGTAGTTGACTGACTAAAAAATAGTAGATTATTAACCAAGGGGATAAAGCAGTGTCTTCTGTCGCGGGTGACGATTTAAATCGCGAGCGTAACGAAGGACTCGAGGTTTACTCCCGAGCGTAGCGAGGGTGTTTAAAACTTAAATCACGAGCGAAGCGAGGGATTTAAGACGAGTCCTGAGTGTAGCGAGGGATTTAAGTTCACCCAAGACTAAGACAGCTTTATCACCGAGGAAAATACTCTACTTTTCGTACCATTTGCGAAAAAATTAACACAATAATAATTTATGAGATAAGCATTTATTAAAAATAATGACAATTAAAAGTAAAAGTTAACACTCGAAACATTGGTCCAATATTGATAGAAATAATTACATTTTTGTTTGGTACAATTATTGTTGATGAGTTGATTTGAGTATTTCTCTGGGGGTCTAAAATGGCCACTTTAGCAGATCAGAATATGAATTGACCTTTCAAAATAATAACTGCGTCTGTGACCATTTTACGAATTTAACGCAATTCATATTGTTTTCCTATTATTACTTACCTATGATCTATTTTCCTTAATGGTCCCAGACGCTGTTACTATTATGAAAGGTCATTTACGCTTTTTGACGCAATTCCTATTATGATCTGCTAAAGTGGCCGTTTTAGACCCCCTGTTCTTGCATCTAAGGAACTTGCGTTTAAAAGCAAAGGCATCAAGCTCATGCGGCCTCGTCGGCTTTCGTAATTTTATTTAATAATCTCATCTGCATAATAAATGCGTATTCTTTTTTCAAAAAGATGTAGGTACCTATAATGCTTTAGGTATATATAAACTCAATGGTGTTTAAAACACAGATGTAGTTCAGTATAAATTTCGGTTTAGTAAGTACCTACCTATTCCAAATTTAAATCACATTCTCCCCCTAGGGGATGAATGAAATTCAGTACAATTTTCTTTCCCTGTTTTTAACAGATTAAAAATGACTATTGTTATGTTCGCTTTTTGTGGCATAGAATGTCACTTTTTTGAGCAAGTGGTACGAAAAATATGATTCCGTTTAATCCGTCAGTTAGATTATCGAAAAATATTAGATACGTGTTTTTTGTTATTATCAAATTAATAAAAATTTACGAAAATAAAGCTTGTCAAAGGTCATGGCTTTTGACGTCATAAGTCTGGTAAAAATGGACCAACCTGTGACGTTGCACGGCTTTTCGAAGCTCTGTATCGCACAGCTGTATTGTCTTCATTTTTTGTTTACGTGAAAAAAGAAAAAATACGTGTTCAATATCGTTAAATTCGTATGAGCAGCGGTGGCCCAGCGGTGTCGGCCCCGACTTACGAACAGTAGGTCGTGGGTTCGAACCCAGGCAGGCGCATTACTTTGTGTAATTTATTTCATAACCGCTGCTCTCAAAACGGTGAAGGAAAACATCGTGAGGAAACCGGCATGTCTTAGAACCAAAAAAATCGAAGACATGTGACATCTGCCAATCCGCACTGGGCCCGCGTGGTGGATTACAGCCCATCCCTCTCCTAGAGAGGAGGCCTGAGTCCCTGCAGTGGGAACATTATAGGCTGATGATGATGACGTGTTCAATATTTTTTGAAAATCTATCTGACGGCCTAATTAGATTTTTATTGTCAACTACCCTATTGGACCAATGTTTCGAATGTTAACTTTTACTTTTAATTGTCATTATTTTTAATAAATCCTTATCTCATATTATTATATAAATGAATTGATTTATTAATAAGGAATACATATTACATTCTTCTTCTTAGCGTGTCGATGACAATTTAAATTGAGTCGGCCCAAAATTTGGCGACGAGTTTGGCACTTTCATTAGCCTCCATCAGCTCCTGTGGAGTGCAAGTAACAGGACAGGCTGGACACGATATCAGGTGCCCCATAGTTTGTAGGGCAAGACCACATTTACACTCCAGGGCAGAGTCATCTATGAATCTCCACCTGAACAGGTTTTCCTTGCTTCGGCCTACCTGTGATTATTTGTGTGACTTAGTGGCAACACTTGCGCTGTTTACTTCACCAGCGTATTTAAATAACGTAAATAAATAATATAACAACTAAATTACTATAAATAGTGGTGCAATATACTTTATCTATTCTGATTGACAAGTGATATTGATTGTGACTATTTATTTAAAGTGTGATAAACATTATGACAAATTTTCTCAGAAATATCTAAATCTGTGCAAAAACGATTTATAATCAAGAAATCAGTGCCCATAATAACATTTACAACGTTCTGCATCAAAAGTACAGTCTATTATCGAGATTCCACAGAGTTTACATCAAGGTTAGTGAATTACTTTGAAGAAATCAAAACAAACAATACCGTTTCGAAAAAATATTCAAAGTATGAACTTTGGACTCTGCTTTTTGTACGACAACTAGTGCCAACAACACTACGAGCGGTGAATAGACTAACTACAAATACTTCTACTCGCCGCCAGAAGGCGTGAGTAGTGATACCAGTGCAAAAATAAAATAGTATTTGGTGGAAAATTATTATTTTTGAAAACTATAAATTAAAGTAAACATGGATGAAAACATAACATACCGTAATAATAACCTATTCAGAACAAGCTCTTTGCCCGATATTACTGCAGATAATTCGGATCTTTTTGATCAGACAATGGCGAGTTTACCGAATACGTCACTAAACAGGAGTCAAACAATATTAGATCTTCAAGAAAAAGTTAAGCAATTGTCTAGTGAACTACAAAGCGCCCATCTAGAAATTGAAAAGTTAAATTCAGAAAATTTCAGACTGAAAACTGACGTCCAAAAATATATTAATACGATTAGTGTGTACAAGAAAATAAATGATATTGACATAAATAATTTGACACCGTGCTCGGATCGTAAACGAAAATCAAATCAAAACAAAGTAACGCCTGTAAGAAAAAAAAAGGAAACAATCACATCAATGCAAAATGAAAAATCAACGAAAAAGACGAAAGAATCAACTGAGTTCATTATGACCCCTGTCACAAAAATCACCAAATGTCCAAATAGATTGGAATGTAACTCCACACCAAGCTCCGAATTGAACTCAGCGCCTATCAACAATGTCAATCGGGCTGACCAACCAGTTAAAAATTCAGACCAAAATACTTCAACAGATATGTTAGACTGTAGACCAAAAACAAACATAGAATTGAACCATACTGCGACAAAACCGGAAGTACGCAAAAAGAAAGTTATTGTCATAGCTGATCAACAGGGGCGCTATATACAGAGAATCCTTCAAAAACTTATTGGCGAAGATTTCTTAGTAAGATGTTTCTGGAAACCGGGAGCATGCCTGCAGGAAATCTTGATGACGGAAAAATTAGAAATAAATTTGTTAAATAAAGATGACTACGTAATTGTCTTGGGAGGTGTAAATGATACCAACCCAATGCTGACTCAATTATGCCTTAGTAACTTTTTAAACAATACAAGACATACTAATGTTATGGTCTCTGAAGTGCTTTTTAACACCTATTTAAATGAAAAATTTTTAAATTATAAACTGAAATTTATATGTTCTCACTACTGTGCGGGACAGTGATAAATAGTGCAGTGTTACATAGACGTTAGTGACGATACGTAAATGTTGTGATATTATTTGAATAGCGTTAGAATTAGTTTATTACGATGTTTATAAGTGTTTTTAAGATAGCATTAGCTCTACTTACGCCCATCAGGCTTGATGTTATAAGTGATTTACATTCCTGCCGCCTAGCGGCGCTAGTGTACTCCAGTTTTTATAGTAAAGGCATAATCTTAAGTTGTGCATTACTGCCGCCTAGCGGCGCTAGTGTTTAGGTTCACAGTTCACGAAGCTTAGCTACTGCGTTGCGTTACTTTAACGAGAACCGTTTCAGTAATTTTGTAATTTTAAGGTGTAAATCAAGGTTTTTTGTATAGTTTTTGTGTTTATTATGTAATATAAGTTAGTCCTAAGATTAGGAAAATATGTTATATATTGTAAGGGATGTTTTACCACTAAAAATAGCATACTAAAATTTCCCGCGCAGAAATAGTAATTTTTCGGCGCCAAATTGTATATAGAGGCCATTACGCATGCGCAAACACTTAATTATGATTGGCCAGCGCCTTAGAAATTTGTATATAAAAATGGGAACATTTTGGTTGTAAATGCATTCCAAATCCAGCTACTACTTCAGTAAGAAACTCTCCTAATAAAAAGAAGAAACTACAAGCAACCAGTGGTCTTATTCCCCACCAACCCAGTGCACAAGTGTGCCCAGTCTGCACATTTAATGGTCCTTCGAGAGCCGAATATCGTGGGGAACAGACCTGAAGACTTCACCAAGCTAGAAGATATCACCAACTGAAGACGTCGTGCTACAGGGAGACGCCGTACTACAGTTACTAGGGAAGACATCTCTACGTGAAAACTTCGTGCTACAGTTACTAGGGAAGACATCTCTACGTGAAGACTTCGTGCTACAGTCTATAGGGAAGATTTATTAGGGAAGAGTGTTCTGAAGACATTCATCAGCTGCCAACATGCCCGTCACACGCTCCGAGGGAAGGGGCCGCAAGCCGCCGACGGAACAGAATCCTACGTCGTCCGAGACCACAAACTCGGCGACTGGTACCAGTGCAGAAGCCAGCACGGAAGAATCTACAGCAACAGGGACGACTGCCACGGAGACATCGGAACGAACAGACACCTCCGCGGCGACTGATCCATCTTATGAGACTTCCGCAACCGAAGCAACTACTTCGACTGCTGCAACCGCCGCCTCCGCCGCAAGCGCCCCTCCCCCCTCGCATCCCGCTGGCGCCGTCGCCCCGTCCGTAACCCCATCCGTTACGACGACGCTGACTGCAGGGACGAAAGCCAAGCAGCTGATGAAGCCGCCGACTACCAACACTCGTCAAACAGAAACCACTACAGTAAAGCAAGTTTTGAGAAGCAAGGCCGGTCCACCGAAGACGACCGGTCAACAGGACCTGCCCCCCCCTAGCAAGAAAGGGGTAGGGGGCGGATCAACATATAGCAGAACGAAGCAACTCAAGCTTGCAAAGGCGAAAGAAGATTTACTTCGCCTTCAAGTGGAATTAGCCGCAGCACGCATAGCTGTCCTAGAGAAAGAAGACTCCGAGGATGAAGAAGATGACGTCAGTCTCTACTCGAAGTCAGAAGCCAATGCAAGAGTGGACAATTGGTTGGAGCATCAAGTGACTCGTCCGCCGGTGTTAGCAATCGCCGACGAACCTCACAACCCCCCAGAAGAACCAACCGTCGTCCATATAGAAGAAACAAGGCCAGCGAAGCATGAAGAAACACGTCAGTTACCGGCGGGAGGTCAAACCGACTTAGCCCTCCTAGCCGAAGCCATCACACGGGCTATCGGTGCCACCCAGCGACCCAAGTTCGTCGAGTTACCTTTCTTCAGTGGGTCTCATCAAGAGTGGCTACCCTTTCGCGCCGCTTACTACGAGACAGAAGCAATGTTCACCTCAGTTGAAAATACGAATCGACTTAGAAGAAACTTGAAGGGAAAGGCCAAAGAAGCGGTCGACGGTCTACTTATAACCAACGCACATCCAGCTGAAGTGATGAAGACTTTGGAATCAAGATTTGGAAGACCAGAGTACCATAGCCATGCTGGAGATGGAGACACTTCGTAGCCTGCCCCGCCTCACCGAGTCGCCGAGGGACATCTGCATATTTGCCACAAAAGTATCCAACGTTGTGGCCACACTGAAGACTTTGGGTTGTTTCAACTATATGTACAACCCGGAACTCGCGAAGACACTGGTGGACAAGCTGACGCTGACTCTACGATATAGATACTACGACTTCTCAGCCACGCAGCCACGTGAAGATCCTTGCCTCATCAAAATAGAAAAGTTCTTCAAACGGGAAGCAGAGTTATGCGGACCTTACGCGCTGCCTGAACAGATGGCAGCACCTTCTTCGACCGCACAACAAAAGAAGACGCAACGGGTCAACAATGTGACTGAGAAGACACAAACATCGAAGTGCGCCGTATGTGACAACACGGGGCACAGCAACGCAACAGAATGTGAACAGTTCGAGAAATTGGACGCCAATGCAAGATGGGACATGGCCAAGTCCAAACGCCTCTGCTTCAGATGTCTTCGCTACAGAAGCAAGACACACCAATGCAAACCTAAGCCGTGTGGTGTCGACAGCTGCAAGTACTCTCATAACAAGATGCTGCGCTACGAAAAGAAGACTGAAAAAACAGAAGCAGTACAAGATAAAACAGAAGTCGTCAATTCAACATGGACAGTCAAGAAGCAGTCCTATTTGAAGATAATACCGGTCCAGGTGAAGGGACCAAAAGGGGCCATCGACACCTTCGCGTTGATGGACGACGGGTCAACAGTCACGCTCGTCGACGACAGCGTAGTAGCGAGCATCGGAGCAACAGGACCCATAGATCCATTAAAAATAGAAACCATCAACGACATGAAGGCGTCAGAATCAACGTCAAGAAGAGTCACCATCAATCTGAAGGGGCTCAACGATCATGAAGAGCAAATACAAGCACGCACAGTGAAGAACCTACAAGTTTCGTCTCAACGGGTTCCACAAGAATTAGTGGAAGGGTGTCAACACTTATGCGACATCCGAAGGCAC
Source organism: Diarsia dahlii (assembly GCA_949775195.1). Taxonomy (NCBI): domain Eukaryota; kingdom Metazoa; phylum Arthropoda; class Insecta; order Lepidoptera; family Noctuidae; genus Diarsia; species Diarsia dahlii. The sequence goes on along the minus strand of OX459191.1, from coordinate 18,865,819 downwards.
CTCACTTATACAAATGCGAAACCACGAATACTCATCGGGCAAGACAACTGGCATCTTCTGCTGACCTCAGAAACAAGAAGAGGGGATAAGAACCACCCAGTGGCATCTCTCACGCCACTAGGTTGGGTACTACACGGCAGTCAGACACGAACCTTCGGCCAGAAGATCGACTTCGTGTCACGCATCGCAGAGGATCCAGAAGACAACCTAGAAGATCTCGTGAAGCAATATTTCGAAATGGACGCGCTCTGCATCAACCCCAAGAGACCGAAGACTGATCCGGAAGAACAAGCACTTCGTATTCTGGAGAAGACCACAACAAAAATAGAAGAAACAAGATTCCAGACCGGTCTTCTCTGGCGCAAAGAAGATGTCAAGTTTCCAGACAATTATGAAAGCTCACTGAAGAGGCTCTTCAGCATCGAAAAGAAAATAGATCGTGACCCCGCACTAAAGAAAAAATACGTCGAACAAATGGACGCTCTCATCACAAAGGGGTACGCTGAACCTGCCCCAGAACAGAAGACAGCTGACAAGACCTGGTACCTGCCTCACTTCGCCGTAATCAACCCAATGAAGCCGGACAAACTACGGGTAGTACACGACGCGGCAGCCAAGACAAAAGGAGTGGCACTCAATGACACGCTGCTCAAAGGTCCTGATCTACTACAGTCGCTGCCAGGCGTCGTCATGCGGTTCCGACAACATATGGTCGCAGTCACAGCGGACATCAAGGAGATGTTCATGCAAGTCAAGCTGCGAACAGAAGATAGAGATGCGCTGCGATACCTATGGCGCGGCGATCGACGTGACGATCAACCTCCAGAAGAATACAGAATGACGTCATTAATCTTCGGGGCCTCAAGTTCGCCATCAACAGCAATATACGTTAAGAACTTGAACGCGAAGCAACATGAAAAGTCACATCCTGAAGCCGCCGCCGCCATCATACAGAAGCATTATGTCGACGACTAGTTAGACAGCTTCAGAAACATTGAAGACGCCATGCGCATCACGAAGAGTGTACGAGAAGTACACATGAAAGCCAGCTTCGAGTTGAAACAGTGGAAGTCAAACTCATCGTCACTCCTACAAACACTCGGAGAAGACAGTCAGACAGAAGACATAGAGCTGTACAGAACAGAAGAGAAAACAGAACGAGTCTTGGGCGTCATATGGAAGATCAACTCCGACGAGCTCACCTTCAACCTTAACTTAACAAGAATACCTTCAACACTTATAGAGGGTAAACAGCCAACGAAGAGAGAAGCTCTACGTATAGTTATGTCGCTCTTCGACCCGCTTGGATTCGCCTCACCTATCACAATTAGGGCGAAACAACTCCTTCAAGAAGTCTGGCGCCGGGGAACAGCATGGGACGACAAGATCGATGAAGACCTGGCGGAGCAGTGGGAAACCTGGATGGCACACCTAAAAAGCCTCCATGACGTAGCTATCCCGCGGCAATACCTACACTACAGTGACGCCGCCTCATTAGAACTTCATGTCTTCAGCGACGCCAGCGAGTCTGCCTACTCTGCGGTCCTCTTCTGGAGAACAGTGGCAGCGAATGGCGAGGTGGCCCTATCCCTCATTATAGCCAAAGCAAAAGTGGCACCACTGAAGCTGACTTCGATACCCAGGTTGGAGCTGCAAGCAGCAGTCATGGGCACCAGACTCGCAGAGACAGTGATCGAAGAGCACGAAAGAAAGCCCGACCGTAAAGTGTTCTGGACAGACAGCAAGACTGTCCTAACCTGGATAAGGACAGGGTCACGTTCCTACAAACCATACGTGGCTCATCGTCTAGCAGCAATAGAAGACAGTTCTAAGGTCAACGACTGGCGCTGGGTTCCAACGAAGTTAAACGTGGCAGACGACGCCACACGAGACGTACCGGCAACATTCAACAGAGATCATCGGTGGTTCAAAGGTCCTGACTTCTTATACCTGACAGAAGAGTCATGGCCGACAGAAACCACTAAGACAACAAATGAAGAATCTTCTGAAGAAGAGAAGACTCATCACGTGAGCGACAAAAGAAGACCGAAGCTAGCAGAGGGTCTGCCTGACCCATCCAAGTTCTCCAGCTGGGACCGACTACGATACTCAACAGCGCGTGTTCTACAGTTTATCCAACTCTGTAGAACTAATAAACAGAGTGTCAACTACAGAAGAACAAGGAAAAATAAAGAAGCTGACCCAGCTTGGAAGAAGAACAAGACTACAGTAAAAAGGCAGGCGCCCACGACGACAAAGAAGTCGTTACAAGACAATAGGAAGCTACTACCGGTCACAGCAGAGCTACTCAAAACAGCTGAAGAGCTCCTGATGCGATCTTCTCAAGATGAGTCATTCACAGAAGAAATAAACAGTCTAAACAACGGGAAGCCCATCGACAAAGAAAGCCGCCTTCACCAACTCAGCGTTGTGTCGGTAAACGGCGCCATCAGATTAAGGAGTCGTATTCAAGCGATCAAAGATATGAAGGAAGAATTCAAAAACCCGCTGGTAATCGACAGTGATCATCCTACAGTCAAGCTCTGGATACTGGGTATTCATCGGCAACTACATCACTCCGGCGTAGAAGCCACAGTCAACGAGTGCAGACAACAGTATTGGGTATTAAGACTACGCCCTATCACACGCACACTACTGCGACGATGCCTGTTCTGCAGAATGAAGACACAAGTACCACCGCATCCAAGAACTGGGGACCTGCCAGCATGTCGCTTAGCTCATCACAAGCGACCCTTCACCTTCACCGGAGTCGACTACTTCGGACCCCTCTCCGTGACCGTCGGACGAACTCAACAGAAGAGATATGTGGCCATCTTCACATGTCTCACGACGCGAGCAATACACCTGGAAGTCGCCGGTTCGCTCAGCGCCGACTCTGCGGTAATGGCGGTCAGAAGGCTGATCGCACGACGAGGCTGCCCGACCGAAATCTGGTCGGATAACGGCACCAACCTAAAGGCTGCCGACAAGGAACTAAGACAAGCGATCGACACAGCGACTGCAGAGGAAGCGGCGAAGAGGACCATATCCTGGCGCTACATTCCGCCTGGGGCTCCATTCATGGGCGGAGCTTGGGAGCGAATGGTTCGCTCAGTAAAGACGGCGCTCACCGCGACGTTACACGAACGTCATCCAGCAGAAGAAGTCCTCACGACTCTACTCGCCGAAGTAGAGTACACCGTCAACAGTCGTCCGCTGACTCACGTCTCAGTCAGCCCAGAAGATCCGGAAGCCCTCACTCCTAACCACTTCTTGTTGGGGGGACCAGGGCGAGTGCCGCAGCTAGGCACCTTCACCGAGCAAGACACCATCTCACGATCCAGCTGGCGAGCCGACGTCTTCTGGCTACGCTGGGTCAAGGAGTATCTCCCTGAGCTCCAACACCGGCGGGAGCCCCACGGACGAGGTCGAGCAGTACAGGTCAATGACCTCGTACAGATCGTCGACCCGAACCTGCCCCGCAACGTGTGGATCCGAGGAAGAGTCGTCGCTACGTATCCAGGCCCCGACGACGTCGTGCGAACGGTGGACGTGCTGACCAGAGGAGGTATCCTGCGCCGGCCAGTGAGGAAGCTGGTGATCCTGCCCCTGTCTACGGACGTCGAGCCCGCACCGGCAGCTGATGCGACGCGGTCGCACGGCGGGAGTGATGTGCGGGACAGTGATAAATAGTGCAGTGTTACATAGACGTTAGTGACGATACGTAAATGTTGTGATATTATTTGAATAGCGTTAGAATTAGTTTATTACGATGTTTATAAGTGTTTTTAAGATAGCATTAGCTCTACTTACGCCCATCAGGCTTGATGTTATAAGTGATTTACATTCCTGCCGCCTAGCGGCGCTAGTGTACTCCAGTTTTTATAGTAAAGGCATAATCTTAAGTTGTGCATTCCTGCCGCCTAGCGGCGCTAGTGTTTAGGTTCACAGTTCACGAAGCTTAGCTACTGCGTTGCGTTACTTTAACGAGAACCGTTTCAGTAATTTTGTAATTTTAAGGTGTAAATCAAGGTTTTTTGTATAGTTTTTGTGTTTATTATGTAATATAAGTTAGTCCTAAGATTAGGAAAATATGTTATATATTGTAAGGGATGTTTTACCACTAAAAATAGCATACTAAAATTTCCCGCGCAGAAATAGTAATTTTTCGGCGCCAAATTGTATATAGAGGCCATTACGCATGCGCAAACACTTAATTATGATTGGCCAGCGCCTTAGAAATTTGTATATAAAAATGGGAACATTTTGGTTGTAAATGCATTCCAAATCCAGCTACTACTTCAGTAAGAAACTCTCCTAATAAAAAGAAGAAACTACAAGCAACCAGTGGTCTTATTCCCCACCAACCCAGTGCACAAGTGTGCCCAGTCTGCACAACTACAATCATTCAACTTACGTAGATATGAATTACTCAGCATATGTGCCAAAGTATCGCTTTTTACCATTACATATATCGCAATTGATTCTGAAAGAAATACTAAGAAACGTTTATAAACGAAACTATGACAAATATATGAAGGAAAAGCTTTACCCTGACGTTGCAACTACTAATAATTATAACGACAAATGTACCCAGACAGAACTCAATTATGACGATAATGAAAATTCTCCCTCAAATAATGACTTTTTTCGTGTATAAACACATAAACATACTACATCAAAACATAAACGGTTTAATCAGTAAATTAGATGAGTTAACAGTACATTTACACTCACTAGGTAAAACTAATAATCACAACCCGGTCGACATTCTATGTATAACTGAGCATAACATGACAATTGAAGACAGTAAACTACTTAAACTACCAAACTTTATATTAGGAGACATTTTCACACGAAATAAAAGACATGGGGGGTCCTGCATATTATTAAAATCAAGCCATAAATTCAAAAGTACCTATAGCTGAAGCCAAAACTTTCAGTATCAAAGATATTTTTGAATGTAGTGGTATTGAATTAATAGACCATAAAATTATAATATTATGTGTTTATAGACCACCTAAGAACAAAAAAGACTGCATGGACTTATTTTTTACTGCATTAACAAATTTACTGAACAAGATTTGCTACTCAAATAAAAAAGTTATAATTTGTGGTGATTTTAATATTAATAGATTAGAATGTAATAATGTATCGCAACAATTTGAACAATTACTAGCAAGTTTCAACTTAAAATTAACTATAAATCAACCGACCAGACTAAGCAGCATGACTTGTATTGACAATATAGCCCATAATATAAGAGGGGCTAAATCTAGTGTTCTGGAACTTTCGCTTTCTGATCACACTGCACAAGTGTTACGGTGCCCAGTAAAGAAAAGTTACCTTATTACACACTGGTTTAAAATGAAACGAGACTATTGTGAGAATAATATTATAAAGTTTGCAAATTGTATTAAAAGTCTTAGTTTTACGGAATGTTTCATAGAAAACAACCCTGAAAAGGCTTATAATACCTTCCATGATTTGTTTAAGCTATTTTACGACTTGTGCTTTCCTACCATTAGAATTAAAATACCTATTTCTAAGAGACCTGTATGGTTAAGTAAAGGTATTAGGTCGTGCTCTAAACGGAAACGTCAACTACTGTGGAAGTACCGTTTAAATTCAAATCCTAAGGATAAAAAGTACTTTAAAGAATATTCGAAAAGACTAAGGACAATTATTAAAAAAACCCAAAAATCACAAAATAACTACTTTATAAGCTCATCTACTAATAAAAGCAAAGCGACATGGAAAATTATAAACAACTACAAAACAGTAACACCAAAGGAGAATATTAGCCAAATAAAAGTAGCTAATAAGTTAGTAACAACGCCGAAAGAAATAGCTCAGGCATTTAATAATTACTTTATTGACGAGATTAAGCCGACGCCAAAGGAGAATAACTCTTTTGTAAACACACTGACATATAATAAATATAACTCAATATTTTTAAGACCGACAAATCCACATGACATTGACCAGATAATCAAAATGCTCAATAACACAAACAGTACAGGTTATGATAACATAAATACAAAGATAATTAAAAGGGTATCTCATCTTATCGCGCCCGTACTTAGCCATATTATAAATCTTTGCCTTGAACAAGGAGTGTTTCCTTCAAAGCTAAAACATACAATTATAAATCCCTTATTTAAAAAAGAAAACAAAGATGAGATGAAATATTACAGACCAATCGCCTTAATACCAGTCTTTGCCAAAATCTTTGAGAGAGTTATCTATAATAACTTGTATAGATACTTCGAATCTAACAACATATTTCATAACGAACAATTTGGTTTTAGAAAAGGTAGATCTACAGGTGATGCATTATTTAATTTTCTAAAGACAGTAATGACAGGGCTGGATAACAAACAACACTTAACCGCGATTTTCATGGATATGTCCAGGGCTTTTGATCATGTCGATCATCAGATACTTATGACTAAGCTTGAAAAATACGGAATAAGAGGCAATGCACTAAATCTTATAAGATCATACCTCACAAATAGATTTCAAATGACACAAATAACACGGTTATCAAAGAATACAAGGTTTGAGCAGACTTTTATATCAGAACCGAAAATTGTTCAGTATGGAGTGCCCCAAGGAAGCATCCTTGGACCTCTTTTGTTTATAATTTATATAAATGATCTCCCAAAAGTTATAAACCAACAAATGATATTATTTGCGGACGATAGCACGGCAATTTTTACTGACATTGACAAAAATGAATACGAGACAAATATTAATAAATCATTAGATCCTATTATAAATTGGTTAACTCGAAATAATCTTAAAATTAATCTTGATAAAACAAATTGCATGACATTTACAAATAAAAACACAAAACCAAAAAAACTTCACATAAGTTACAAAGGTGAAACAATAAATGAAGTCGATGTAACAAAATTCTTGGGTATGTACATTGACCGTGGTCTGAACTGGAAACACCATATTGATCACGTTTGCAAAAAAATTAACCAATATTCATACGCCCTGTACATGCTAAGGAAAGTGGTGAATGAGAGTACACTATTAAACGTATACCATGCGTATGTGGGCTCCACTCTAAGGTATGGCCTTCTGTTCTGGGGAAACTCCTCTGACAGAGAATATGCCTTTAGAGCCCAAAAAAAATGTTTGAGAAGCATAACTGGACTCAAACAGACAGACTCATGCCTAGAAGTGTTTCGGAGGTTAAAAATTTTAACTCTGCCTTCATTATATATTTATGAAGCGGCTGTAATGATAAGAGGCGATATTACTAAATATGAAACACTTAGAAGTGCACGACACAAAAATGAGCTATCGGGTATTAGATGTAGAACTGTTAAATTTAAGTCTAGTATATTTGGAATAGGAGTAAAAATTTATAACAAATTACCAAACTATGTCAAAAGTACTTCAGGGATAAATAGTTTTAAACACAAGCTAAAGGAATTTTTGTTAAACAAAGCGTACTACTCTATAAACGAGTTTTTTAATGACAAATATTTGGGTTAGGTCTATTTGTTTTTTTTTTTTTTTTCCTTTATAGAATGACTATTGAATGTAATGTTATTATGATTTTTTAATTTTTTATTTTATGCATAATTTGACATTTGATTATTAATGTAGGTATAACTTGACTAATGAATGTAATGTAATAATTATGACTTTTATATTTTATCTACGTAGTATAATTTGACATGTATAATATTTTTAATGTATAATTTGAATAATTTCTAAATTGACTATTAAACAATAACTTTCGATAATGTATAACTTGACTAATTCAAATTATTTTTTTCAGTAATTTATTAAGGTACAATTTTATATTAATGTAAAGAATGAGTAAATCGAATGTAATAATGTTTTTATTGAAGTGAACTAAGCTTCATAAATATTGTACACCTTATAGGTATGTTACATTGTTACTAAAAATATAAATATAACATCTCTATCGACATGTAACAAACAATAAATGATTTGAATTTTGAATTTGAATTTTGTGTCCGGAGTCTATTTAGAGACTTCCAGTTTGGCCATGGCAACTCGTGTCCAGGCGGAAGATTTTCGGCAAGTGGCACATATGGGTTGGGTAAGGAAACACGATCTCGCCACAGCTTAAGTCTTTCCTTACATATTACATTAATGAAACACTATAAAATAAACAAAACTAACAATAAACTATAAAAAGGCATCGAAATACTGCCCCTCAACGCTGTCAGCCGTTAATGTGCCCAAAAGACTGGCGGCATTGCCTCGTTGTATGGCAACACTTAGCCTCTGGCCAAGATAGAAGCCAGCGCTTGGGTCACGAGAAGCGTCAACTAAGCGTTTGGAAATTTCCTTAAACAGGCTATGAGCACTCGGACCCCATGGCCCTAGTGGTTTCAACCCCAAACGGCTCGAAAATATAGTTTCCGCAAAGGTTATTATTAACGTTGTTATTTACGCCGCTTGAAGTTCTCTGCAGCCGCAGCGGCTCCACCGGCGCAGCATATATTATTATTTTGTTAATTTTTTCGCAAATGGTCCGAAAAGTAGAGTATATTTTCCTCGGTGATAAAGCTGTCTTAGTCTTGGGTGAACTTAAATCCTTCGCTACACTCAGGACTCGTCTTAAATCCCTCGCTTCGCTTGTGATTTAAGTTTTTAACACCCTCGCTACGCTCGGGAGTAAACCTCGAGTCCTTCGTTACGCTCGCGATTTAAATCGACACCCGCGACAGAGGACACTGCTTTATCCCCTTGGTTAATAATCTATTATTCCCTACTCCTCCACGACCTCCACTATTCTTCTCTGGAACTTCATCGAGATTAATTATCTCGGCACTTATCTGGTGGTCGCCATTGATGATTCTGGCTTTCATGAGTTGCAATGTGGCGTAGAATAGTGTGGCGGGCTAACCCTATGGGGAACGCGTGGGCTTACGTATGTATGAGGACTACAATGTGCAAAATACACTTCAATTAATGTTAGTTTAGGACAGGACAAGCGACCTACACTACGCTAGTTTAGTTACAATGCTTATTTAGGATTATTAACCGACTCAAAGGGCAATAAAGATTCCGTTATCAAAACATAGCAACAAAGTGCGCACAGACTAAATATTGGAACTGGCTAAGAGCTGAGCCAGCCAATCAGTGCCGCCCATTAAACAATTTTCTATCGGTAATGGCTGGGGTTATTAAATGTGTGTGTGTACTGAAACAACAAACTGTGTGTTTACACAGATATAATAAAGTAGAAAAGCTAGTTTGTCAGAATTGTTTTGGAGATTAAGTTAAACCAATACAAAATAATGAATTCAAGTTATATTTGTCTGTGAAAATATTACAAAATCAGTCTATAACGTTCCCACTATGGACACAGGCCTGCTGTACGTGAGAAAGAGAGGCCTTATTTCTGGGTCGGGCTAAGTGTTATTGGGTTTTCCTTCAAGAAGTTCTCAGAGCAGCCTCGGAGCCTGGATTTGTGCCAAGTTGATGGCAATAGGGTCGCTCCCTATTATAAACCCCTATTACGAAATGTGGGTTTGCTCTGCCGAACTCTTCGAGGATCACATGCGTTGTGATTGTGCATTGCATGTTAAATAATTGTATAAAACTGTCAAATAACTATAGCAAAAAGCCATATAGCGAAAGAAAAACTTGCGAATTATGCTAACTCGACACACCGTCGTATACCCGATAAAGCCAGCTGGCCATATCCATCTCTCCCTACAGCCTGTCTATAAAGTCATGAAAATAAATGAGGGCGCTGCGGTCGTGAAGACTCGTGCACATAGCAACCCTGTATAGTATGACTAAAATGGTTTTGATACTAGCACATTATTTTGTACTAGAAGCAAACCTGGTTTTAATTAAAATCTGTTATCTTATTTAAAAAAAATACAGAAACCATAAACAAAGATGCGACCTTCATTATAAATGATAATACCAGCCTATTACTGTCCCACTGCTGGGCAAAGGCCTCTTCTCAACAGAGACGGCACGAGCACTGATCACCACGCATGCTCAAGACGGGTTGGCGATTTCAGACTTATAATAATTATAAGTCCAGATTTCCTCACGATGTTTTCCTTCCGACCTTCATTGAAATAAAAATGAGTAAATAAAAGAAAAATGTTCGTACATATTTTTTATTAATGTTATATTTTAACTTTTGTACCACTGTATGCCCATTTTCTCTTGCCCGTTTTGCTGCAATATGTTGTTCGGTTAGAGCCTTTCTGTTATTTTGATCTTCTTGTAAGAAAATCCAATCGATTTCAAAATTTTACGCAGGACTTCTAGGCTACATTTAAATCCAGATCTGTTTTAGCGAAATTTTATGTTGAAGTCATCCATTTCTTTCTTAGGACGGCCTGATCTGTGTTTGCCTTCATCTGCAATACGCCTCACTGTACTCTCAGATTTTCCTGAAAGAAAGATTAAAAAAAAGATGTAATATCTAACAGAAAATACATAGCACTGTTTTTATTTCAAACATGTTAAAACTTATTCATATTTAAAATCACCGGTAAATTTGATTACCCAAAAGTATCAAAAGTTAAGGTCGCACTACAATATGAGCTACTTACATTTGCAATCTAACCTATAAATGCGCAATGTAAACAATGCCTATTTTAGTCTTAAAATCGTATATTTAGTAAATTTGTGACTTCTGGTAGATAAAAAACAAACAATAACACGATTACATACCTGTTATAGCTGCTGTTCGAGTATAAATATCATCCAAATTTGATAAAATTTGGTCAGCTTGGTGTTCTAACAAACATCGCTGATATACTTTGAAATAATTTCCCGAGCTCCACTCCTATTTGTTTTCCTCATATTTAACACGTTTTTTCGAAGTTTTGTCGACGTAGATTTGAAAAACATTAAAAAATGCAAAAGATATCAAGATAAATAACAAGTTGATGACAGCCGATGACATTTGATGTACCATGATTTAGTGTTGCCTTACTTTTGAATAATGTTAGTTCCTCAAACATTAATTTCATGACTTTATAGACAAGCTGTACGTCTGTGGCTTGAACAAAGAATGTAGTTTGCACTACGTGGCTTGGTTAAACAAACTGTTGGAAAAATACCAGAATTCTCAATAAAATGGCGCGTGTGCTATGCGGTATTTTATTATCCGATGTGTTCAGTTATTAATTTTTCCTGGAACGTTGGTTTTTATTTTATCATTAAAATACCTATTGTAAATTGTATTGAAAAAATATGATTTCATATCATCTCTTTATAACACGTCTCTCTCACACATACAAACCTTTAAATTCATACAATTTTTATTCCCGGAAAACTATACTATGTGGTACAAAGGCGTACTATATGCCACAAGGCATTTTCTACCAGTCAGCTTTTGGGCTAAATATTATCTAAAAATAAGTTCTTCTCTTACTTTCGCACTTTTTGGGTTTACGCCCTATATGAAAATAGGTCAAAATATATCAATAGACTAACGTTAATATATCCTTCGATATTTTGTCGCCACAGTACCCACACCAACAATGAAAGATTACCGACCTAGAAAGAACTAGTCTAACAATAGCTTCTTAATGGTGAAGGAACGTTGACAGCGGCTAACATTGCTCTAGATACACATAAAACATCTAATAATCCAAAGGTAGATTATTTTCTTCTTCTTAATATCCGTGAAATGGAAAAATTCTACCTTCATATTTTTCATGATAGGCATTTCCATGGTTTATGACTCTCCCTGGCCTCATATTACTTACTACATTAACATAATCAGAAGATAAAATTAAACCCATGCGTAAAAACCAAGGTCAATACAATTGTATATTCATTATTTTCAAGAGCATAAGGTTAAAATTAAAATCCAACCAACAGAAGCAATAGGTACGTTAATTCAGGTAAACGCTTATTTATACAGCAGCCACAAGTTCAAAACAAAGTTTCAAGGTAACGTTACTTTTTACTTTACGTTTGGTATATACGAAACTTTGGTAATTAATTACAATTTGTGGACTAACTTGCACCAAAAACGGTAGAAATTAAAGAACAGAATTGTATTTTAGCGTATTATGATTTTACTTTGGAATAATTATTATGAATGAAAGTATTTGTTTAATTTTTAAGTCGGAGGTTGTTTTGAGAGTACTAGGGTAGCAGTGGGTGTCAGCTGGTTGCATTCTCTTGTGGATGTGACAGCGGGACTTCTGTGTCCCACATACAATGTATGACACATGTGGACGATGCATCATTTAGGTGCTCGTGTGACGCTCTTGTTGCCATTTTTTTTAATGTGTTGCAGGATGTATTAGAAGTTCTTAATGGGCATTGCTGTTGTCGTTTTTGCTCAACAGCTCATATAATTATTTTATAGCTCGAGTTTCCGTCATAATAATATATTTATAATGATCATCAACGCTTTTCTGCGCTATAAAAGACGCCTTAAGCTTACATTTTATTGAACTTTACTTTTGTGCCAGTTCTCCAAACAATTAACATGAAAAACACAAAATACCGTACCAATGAAGTGAAAGTAATTGCTTGACAACATAAAACATGGAGTCCCCAATCAATAATGTGACTTTGTGCGGAAAATAAGAAACTTATCTTGTTTGTCACCCCACCTAAAGCTTTCTGTCTTCGAAATTGCGAGACAAAGAATTTTTGTCTTCGCTTTTTAATGTTTTCACAACTGCTTTGTTTTGTTACAATCTTTTAATTTTCTTCAAGTAATAAAGAAATCAACGAGCTCATGCAAGATTTACTTAAAATGCTGTTCACCCTTATTTTAATGCAATTCTTTGAAAAAATACCCCAGGAGATTTTCTAATTAAAAACGCTGTGGTTTTTATTTTTATCACAACGGTTTTTCACACTTGGTTAAAAGTATATTCGTTCTTCATTTTGTTCCCAGATAAAATAATTATGAACCAAGTTTCACAGAAGACTTTATGAAAATAGCGAAATGGAAAATGCTTACTTAAAATTTAAGATTGTAGCATTTCTGAAAACAGACATTAACATCATATTTAATACTGTATGCCTAAATAAATTACTTTGAAAATAAAACAAAGACAAGAAAGACATCTTTAGTTCTCGCGGCAAAAGTAACAGACTTGTTTTAAAGTCTTAATTAAAATAAGTAGTAGAAGTTTTGCTAGAGAAATGCATATTTTATTATAAAGAAAACCTGTCACTGTCAACCTCGGGAGAGTAATAGAAGTTACCACTTTGCGAAGCTTCTAGAGTCAGGAATAGCGATATTTTCACGTTAAAATATTCGCTGCAAACAAATTGGATCAGCTCAGTGGCTAGATTTGTATAAATGTATGTTATAAATGGCACATTGGAATATTGGATTTTATGTTCCCACAAATGCTGATATTCCGAAATAATCAATGGTATTGCAAAACGTTTTAAATCGTGAATTAACTAATATTTGGCAACCTCATACATAGGTTTGTGGTGTGAGGTTTACAGATGATGACATTATAAATTCATCAGAGTATTTGGTATGCTGTGCTCCAGTGCAAGTAAATTCTGGCTGTTTTCTCGTTGTCATACTATAACTTTCTTAAACAGACAGCTGCCAAACTAAAGGCAGATTTGGTCATAACGAAATAAATAATCACAAGTGTGTCTAGTCTCTAATAAATACGTTACCCTCTCAAACCCGCGTATTTTCAATAAAGTTTCCAAAATCTATGAAGATTTTTCCACACAATATAAAATTAAAAAGGTTTTATTTACGAAGATGCTTAAATAATTCAGGCCGCTTTTCATCAAAATCCCTTATGAATGCCATTAAGCTAAATAATTCCCGAGTGTCTAAGGGAACATCACCTTCTTTTTGGGTGTGGAAATTATCAAATGACTCCTCCCGCTCTGGGCAGAGCAGAAGGGAGTGTTTGACTTCTACTGACTAAAAACCACCCATGTTCTTTCCTAGCCCTTTGTGTCGAGGCCGCGGTATCTCTTTCGAACAACCAGCAGCCCTGACGGGAAGGCCGTTCCCGTTAACTTACTTGGCAGATAATTTCATACAAATTCCGTTCCATTTTTATTGAATTCGGAAAGTAGTGGCTATTTGGACATATGAAATAGACCTTTTTTTGGAGGGTGGGAAATCATCAAATGAATCCTACCGCTCTGGGCGGAGCGGGAGGGAGTGTCAGACTTCTACTTTTTACTAAAAATCAACCCTTTTCCTTTTTAGCTTTTTGTGTCCGGGGGCGCGATATCTCTTTCGAACAACCCACAACCCCGGTAGGATAAAAAACTCTTTTTTTTTAAATAAGCTATATTTAAAACGTTTCTGTGAAATTCTTTAGGGCGAGCGGAGCCGTGGCAGAGCAACAGCTCGCTCGTAATAATTTTGTACTTAGGTACAGACATTCGTCGCGGTTATTTAAAGGTTATACATACAGATTAGATTAGTTGTTTCGGGTCTGGGTATTTGTGTATGTGAGTTTAAATGTTTGTGAACGCTCCCACGATACAGGAGAAATTCCTTGTGTGGGGAAACGTTTTAAAAAAAAAAAAAAAAAAAGAAAGAAAAGAAAAGATTCCAATTTCTTCCTTATTTTCGTTTCTCTCTTTGCCACAAATCCAGGAGATAAGATCTTATTTAAAGTTGGGACTGGGATGGTATAAGCTGTAATTCTTTTTACCATTTAAAATGAAATAACAGGCTATTTATACCCGCCTAAGGCAAGGACAACGAAGGGGTTTTTTAGGGTCCGTAAGTATGTTATCTACCGCGACTTAAACGCCCCAAGCAATTTGCCCATATAGGATAAGATTCGTTTTAGGAAGAATGTCATGATGGAATGTCACGATAGGAAATTGAATTTTGTAGCCGTTAGCAGCCATTTTATTTAATATATTCAACAACATTTTGACGTGACTTATCGCAGGTTTCTATTTTTGGCATCTTCAGAGGGGCTTTCAGATTCAGTGGTAATGTATGAAATACTAGCGATCCGCCCCGGCTTCAAACAGGTGCAATGTAGTTATGATCCTTTCAGATTCAGTGGTAATGTATAAAATACTAGCGATCCGCCCCGGCTTCAAACAGGTGCAATGTAGTTATGATTCTTTCAGATTCAGTGGTAATGTATAAAATACTAGCGTTCCGCCCCGGCTTCAAACAGGTGCAATGTAGTTATGATTCTTTCAGATTCAGTGGTAATGTATAAAATACTAGCGATCCGCCCCGGCTTCAAACAGGTGCAATGTAGTTATGATTCTTTCAGATTCAGTGGTAATGTATAAAATACTAGCGATCCGCCCCGGCTTCAAACAGGTGCAATGTAGTTATGATTCTTTCAGATTCAGTGGTAATGTATAAAATACTAGCGATCCGCCCCGGCTTCAAACAGGTGCAATGTAGTTATGATTCTTTCAGATTCAGTGGTAATGTATAAAATACTAGCGATCCGCCCCGGCTTCAAACAGGTGCAATGTAGTTATGATTCTTTCAGATTCAGTGGTAATGTATAAAATACTAGCGATCCGCCCCGGCTTCAAACAGGTGCAATGTAGTTATGATCCTTTCAGATTCAGTGGTAATGTATAAAATACTAGCGATCCGCCCCGGCTTCAAACAGGTGCAATGTAGTTATGATCCTTTCAGATTCAGTGGTAATGTATAAAATACTAGCGATCCGCCCCGGCTTCAAACAGGTGCAATGTAGTTATGATCCTTTCAGATTCAGTGGTAATGTATAAAATACTAGCGATCCGCCCCGGCTTCAAACAGGTGCAATGTAGTTATGATCCTTTCAGATTCAGTGGTAATGTATAAAATACTAGTGATCCGCCCCGGCTTCAAACAGGTGCAATGTAGTTATGATCCTTTCAGATTCAGTGGTAATGTATAAAATACTAGCGATCCGCCCCGGCTTCAAACAGGTGCAATGTAGTTATGATCCTTTCAGATTCAGTGGTAATGTATAAAATACTAGCGATCCGCCCCGGCTTCAAACAGGTGCAATGTAGTTATGATCCTTTCAGATTCAGTGGTAATGTATAAAATACTAGCGAGCCGCCCCGGCTTCAAACAGGTGCAATGTAGTTATGATTCTTTCAGATTCAGTGGTAATGTATAAAATACTAGCGATCCGCCCCGGCTTCAAACAGGTGCAATGTAGTTATGATTCTTTCAGATTCAGTGGTAATGTATAAAATACTAGCGATCCGCCCCGGCTTCAAACAGGTGCAATGTAGTTATGATTCTTTCAGATTCAGTGGTAATGTATAAAATACTAGCGATCCGCCCCGGCTTCAAACAGGTGCAATGTAGTTATGATTCTTTCAGATTCAGTGGTAATGTATAAAATACTAGCGATCCGCCCCGGCTTCAAACAGGTGCAATGTAGTTATGATTCTTTCAGATTCAGTGGTAATGTATAAAATACTAGCGATCCGCCCCGGCTTCAAACAGGTGCAATGTAGTTATGATCCTTTCAGATTCAGTGGTAATGTATAAAATACTAGCGATCCGCCCCGGCTTCAAACAGGTGCAATGTAGTTATGATCCTTTCAGATTCAGTGGTAATGTATAAAATACTAGCGATCCGCCCCGGCTTCAAACAGGTGCAATGTAGTTATGATCCTTTCAGATTCAGTGGTAATGTATAAAATACTAGCGATCCGCCCCGGCTTCAAACAGGTGCAATGTAGTTATGATCCTTTCAGATTCAGTGGTAATGTATAAAATACTAGTGATCCGCCCCGGCTTCAAACAGGTGCAATGTAGTTATGATCCTTTCAGATTCAGTGGTAATGTATAAAATACTAGCGATCCGCCCCGGCTTCAAACAGGTGCAATGTAGTTATGATCCTTTCAGATTCAGTGGTAATGTATAAAATACTAGCGATCCGCCCCGGCTTCAAACAGGTGCAATGTAGTTATGATCCTTTCAGATTCAGTGGTAATGTATAAAATACTAGCGAGCCGCCCCGGCTTCAAACAGGTGCAATGTAGTTATGATCCTTTCTCTACAATCACTCTATCTATTGTAGAAAACTGCATCAAAATCAGTTGCGTAGTTAGTTAGTTCAAAAGATTTAAGGCGAGGTTACCCTACTTTGTTTTTATGTACGCACGACCTCACACCCCGCCCTGCCGCGCGAGCGATATAATGCCTAAATTTTGACTGTTTTTTCTCTCTTTGAGAAAAACGATAAGGAAATTATACATTATGTGACCCGAGATAATACACATTTTTTACGACCTTTATTATGATATAAGTTTTATTTTTCAAAGCCTAATATAACTCAAGTAAAACGATTATTTAGCCATAATTTGGACATGTCTTTGCGATTTAATTGGATGCAGTGAAGTGTAAGTAATCGTGTATCGCATGCCCGACATATCATGATCGAAGAGTCAACTATGTAATACATTTTTTTTTAAATTTAAATCCGTTCCATGTACGAGTAAAACGCTATTGTTGACGACGTTTATCGGGGTAACCCCGCCTTAAGCGTAAAAACAGCGGGAGCGACTTTGTTCTATACTATGTAAATATAAGCACGGAATATACCAAAAATATTTTAGAACGCTACAGAATAGATAGAAATATATGAAATAAACAATGTTACACTAAACGTCTTTGTAACCTTACGGGTAAACAAGCCAACGGCACGAACTAGTTGGTGGGCGGGGCTAAAATGCATGCTATTTCCTCCGACATAACGAGCGAAATGCATAGAGCGAAAGAGATACAATTAAAACGGGCACGCGATTGTTTCTATGCAGACCTTTGGTAGTATGGATATCATGAAAAATCTATTGAATGTATCTGTACAAAATAAAATTATTTGAATTCTTTAATATTTAATCTATGCCTGTATGGTTTCACTTTTTTAATTTTTGTACTATATACGTGACTTATTTACGTCCAAAGATGGTTAAAATTAGTGCTAAAATATGAAAGTTTCGACGCTCATAACTTCCAAACCAATATTTTTTTTAATTCTGCTTCCATAAAGGCCTAGATAATGACAAGAGCAGTTGATACAATTTTTAATTTTGAACCTACACCGTCAACCAGAGGAGTAATCACCATACTAAGTTTGTATGGAAGAATGACTGGCTTGTGCAACCTTAAGCGTTACAAAGACTATCGCCGTAGCAAACATCAAGCTACGAAGTATCTCATCTCGTAGCGTATCGTAGGATATTTATTTATAATTTTAAATAAGAAATATTAATCTTTATCTGTAGTTTCAAATCACCACTATACCAATTTATTTGAGATCGGCGTAGCTTGTCTTCTTATAGCATACTTCTCTTTACTCGTTACCTAAGAAAATTTTGTGTACCTACACCTGTAGTTGGTAACTACGGAACCCTAACCTGTATACTTCTAGTGGTAAAAAAATAAAAATAATTTCAATTACAATTGAGTTACAGCAAACACGATCAGTAAACACACCTCACACACAGATCATCACACAGATCATGATCATGATCTCACACAGGCCATCCGTACTTCGAAAGTACTTTAATATTTGATTTTTTTTTATTTAGTGACCGAACACAATCTATCAACAGTTTTGTAGGTAAAGGGTCTAAAAGCACATTAGGTATAAGATTCTTTGATGGCAAAAATAATGGGGCGCTTAGGCTTTAAAGTAATAGAATGTAATTATTTCAGTACACAAGCCCATAATCGAATCATTAAAGCTTTAAATTCCTAATGATTTTACTTAGTACGCTAAACATTGTAGGTCTTGAGACTGACTTCAAATTGCTGTAATCAAATAGATTTGCAGGATAAATAGTGACAAATGCTGGTTGAAATAGCCAGCATTTGTCACTATTTACCCTACACCTTTAGCCAATAACTAATTGCTATTGTGTTCTTGGTAAAAGTAAGACAGGATGCTTCAGGATGGGTGGAGCAAGGATCTTTGCATTGTGGCTGATAGTAACTGGATGAGAATCTTGACTGGTGGTAGGCTGATAATATTTATAATGATGAATAGCTACAATAGCAAAAAAAACAAAAAGTTCAAATGCTAGAAAAAAAACAGCTTGTCTTCGAAACAAAATTTTACATATTGAGCCTGTATCATTAAAAGCTATATTCTAAAGTCATGGTTTTTATAACCATGATACAAAGTACAAAGAACAGGCTTCAAAGTGAACAGGCTCTAACAATAACATACTGTAATCACCCGATTACCAGTAATAAATGCAAGCCTTAAAGGCCTATGCCATATAACCTACTTATGGCTAATAATGCATATTCAGCAGCGATCATTTACGAGCTTTATACGGGTAATATACTTGGCCTGGGTTAGTGGAGTTTAGTCCAAATCAGCATAAAGGGTTTATTAGGCAAATATAGTAAAAATGACATAAAATACCGGTCATCAACGCTAACGTAACGTATGGTATTCTCTGAGGGGGTACCTACAATTAGGCATCACTACAAAGATTTATCAATCTGAGTTGCAGCCTTTACACTTACGAGTATAAGTGGAAATTAAGTATTTCCTACACCTCCGCTATTCTGTTCAGATTAAATTTGGCGAATCCGTTAAATTGTTTCTCTCGGACGTCGTCGAGCTTCATCGAGTTTTCTGGTGGTCACCACTGTTGATTCTGACTTTCCGGAGTTGCAGATAGTGTGACGGACTTGTCCCAAAAAAATGCTAAAGACTTTGTCTGACATAAAAATTGA
Source organism: Diarsia dahlii (assembly GCA_949775195.1). NCBI lineage: Eukaryota > Metazoa > Arthropoda > Insecta > Lepidoptera > Noctuidae > Diarsia > Diarsia dahlii. Next base: position 18,846,143 of record OX459191.1, on the reverse strand, counting down.
AGCCAAAAGAAACTCACGCTTAGCATTAGTGACACTACTACGAGTACATCAATGTTATGAAGGAATATAAATCTAAGTATATAATAAAAAAAAACTTTTTTGAAATATAAAATACAAAATGCAGTAATAATCGCCTTCAAAACCACTACAAAAAACTTTTTTACAAAAAATAAAACCGACTTCGACAAAAATAAAACACAAAAAAGCTTCTGAAGTCGGTGACTTTTGTTTGTTTGACTTCATGTTTTTGCCACCGACTTCAGAAGCAGATTTTTCTTCTTAAGTTTATTTTTCTCTTTTTGGTGTTTTTGAAGTCGGTTGTTTTTTTTGCAAAAAAGTTTTTTTATTTTTTAATTTTTAGTTATAATAAGTACCTATTATAGGTATATATATCTTAAACAAATATTTACTATGCATTTAACATTCAACCAAGAAACCTAACCCTTAACCTTCAAGATTCAACTATTTTTGGAGTGGTACTACATACTCCTCAACGGTTAAGAGCATGAAGACAAGTGATGACTGCTATATGCGAATACTTGAATAGCGTCAGAAAAAGCACGAAACACGTCGTACGTGTCTATGTAATTCATATCTTACAACTAAAAAAATGTGTATTGTACACATCTGCATACCCCCTCAGAGCATAAAGGCGTGATGTTACGTCATGATAATGTATATTCAATAAACATCCAAGCGATTCCAGCAATTACGACAGATTTGCCGTCTATTTTTGAAGAGTTCCATTGTATATCTCCGAAGATCAGCACCAGATCTTCACCAAATTAAAATGGGACCACCTCAGGAGTATACTCTTTCAAATAAAAAAAGAATTTTGAGAATCGGTCCACAAATGGGGGAGAAATCAGGTAACATACATAAAAAAAAAAAAACATACACACGAACATAATATAACCTCCTCCTTTTTCGAAGTCGGTTAATGAGGTATCATAGCTACTCAGTGGCCATAATATTCACATAATTAAACTATTATAATATGTCCTGCTCCACATTCGCTACATAAAGCGTAGATCTTATTCGCACTAATGTTTATTCAAGCGCTGTTTTTCGCTTCATTCTCCGCTCTGTCGTCGTTTCAGTGAAAACACTTGGTAATTCTATTCAAACAGAGATTTGAATTGTTTTTTGTTTGCGCTGCATCCGAGGATGTGGGTGGCTAACGTTGCATTAGACTGACGATATGCAAAATAGGAACAATTTTCTCTCGCTTCATGCGCTTGTGGACATTCGCTACAATAGGTATAATGCATTTAGTAGAATTTTGTTGACATTAGCTAACCAAAATTTTAAAATGTTGGTCGTTCGTCGGCAAGATGGGTAAGCCCGTCACACTATTCCCAAACCACTGTCACTCCTCCTCCTGTAAGCCAAAATCAACAGTAGCGACCACAAGAAAAGCGCCGAGGCAACGAAGCCCGACGAAGTCCCAGAGAAACAATTTTGAATGTCTTGGATCCCGCAACGAAATTAATCAGAAAAGAATGGCGGAGGAGTAGGAAAAACAAGATGGAAGAAGGCAAGATGGGCAGAAGACATTGTTGCCATTGCTGGAATATCCTGGATGATGTTGCCACAAGAGCGTGGAGCTCGGCACAAGCAAATAGGGCCTATACCCAGCATGGGTCAAATCGGGCAATGCATGATGATGAGTGATGCAAACTGAACGTGCTCACAACAGACTTTTGAACTTGTCGAACCCAGAAAATAGGCTTTCATCCCCGCACGCTTACGTACCCCTTATCAAACACGATGCAACCGGTGGTTTTGAATGTCTTTTTTGGTATTCTGTGTAAAAGGGGTCACTTCTACGAGTACTTATTGGCAGAAACTGGTCATAATCTTCTAGTTATGGTACACATGACATGATCTTTATAGTGTTTGTATAACATTATAGCAGTTGAGTTAGTTATATAGATTAACTGCCTGTACTATGTTTAGGCGACCTCTCAAAGTTCAGCGAAACCGGGTGCGGACATGAATACCACCGTACAAATACTGGTAGAAATATCTTTCAGTGTCTTTCAGAAATACATGTTGCTGTATAAGGGATCAAAAACACCTTCTGCGAAGCAGTGATGCTAGCGAAGGAGGTGGCGAAACGAGAGAGGGAGAGAACCTCTAAACGTCCCAGCCGCCGCGGAAGGCGCTCCGGGCGTCGGGGGTCACGCGATGACCTCCGGCCACCGTAGACGCGGGCCTGTGGACGGTGAGTAACGGGCTAGCTCGCCGTCCGGCCGTCGTCATGACGGCAACAGACCGTGTCGGCGGCGCGTACGTGTTCCACGCGCGCCTCAAAGAGATGTCAGCAATATGGAAGGGGCCCGCAAGGGCCGACGCCCGTCGGGGCTGTGGATATCGAAAGGTTACCGCGGCTTCGACACAAGGGCGAAGAAGGAACATGGGTTTGGTTTTTAGTCAGTAGAAGTCTGACACTCCCCTTCGCTCTGCCCAAGAGCGGGGGGGGGGGGTTATTCGATGATTTTCCACCCACCAAAAGTCAGTTATTCAAACTAGGCTGATAATAATCAGCACTTTTCGAACGTCAAAATTTACTTTACTAATTTACAATAGACAGTCCCCCAAAATGGCCAGCCTTCGACTGAGTTCGACACTTCCTAGTGTGATCTTTTCCTTGGAAACTTTTAAGTGTAGTTACTCTGCCTGCTTGATCTAGCAGATAAAGGCTTGGGTTTGATTCCTGTGTAGGGCAAAGTGTTATTTGGTTTCTTCGTCAGTTAGTCAGAAGTCACGGAGTCTGAATATGTGCCCCGTTTATGGAAATAGGCTCGCCCCTGTAGGTACTATTAGTTACCTATACTTCTGCCTAACCCTTCAGGGGGGCTACCTACTTACTTTGCAAAAACATTGAAATGAAAGCAGTTTTGTTAGTTTAGCACATAAATACCCTCTACATTACTACGAGGTTTCGTATGTTTACCGAACGCCGAAAGTCTTCCACGAGTAAACGTATGAACAAAACTTTGAAGAATTGGTTAATTAGGTAGGTACCGTTCCGAAGTATTCGTATTCCTTCGCCTTTCTGTCGCCGTTCATTGTCAAATTAGTCACTTCTTGTTTTCTGTTATGTGTGGAAACAGCATAATTAATAATAATAAGCGTTGTTTATGTGTCGAGGTCTTCATATTGGAAGTACCTTTTCCTTACTAAATTACCTTAGTGCAATTTATGTTATTATCTTGTTATACTGGTTGATTCTCATTTAATTACATTGATATTTATTTATATTTATTGATTACAACTTCCGAGTTTCCTCCGTGCCTCGGAAAGCACGCTAAGCTGTGTTGGTCCGGGTTGTCATTTGTGGATCTTTGAGAGTCGTTAGGTGCAGGTAGTCAGTGGCCCGAAATTCGGACAACCAGTCTTAGCAAAGGATATCGTATTACCCAGTACTAGCTGCGTTGTGGGGGTCAGATAGGCAGTCGATCCATGTATCCAGCTGCATTTGGTTAGACTGGATGCTGACCCCAACATAGAGCCATTTCTCAACTATGTTGGGGTCGAAAGATGAAGAGTAGATGTGGATCGTAAGTATAATACATTATATTGCGTTCACAGTGCCAAAGTGCTCGGAACAGCAATTGGAATAATTACGACGGGTTAAATGTTAATAAAACTGCGATATAATCTGAAAGATTGCCAAACGTGTAGTGTTTACTGAAATAAGAATTACTTTGTCGTAGAGGATACTCAAAAAAAAGTTTCAAAACATAGTTTAATAAATCGTGTGTAACTCTGAACTTTGGCAGGTGGGATCAAAAGTACCTACCTACCTTGGCTATAACCTGAAAACCTGAGCCTGAAAACCAAGACATTACCTGCTAGAACTTCTCTGAAAACTTTCATATAAGTAATTTTACTGAAATAGTGGTTACATCTTTATTGTAGGTACTTCACGTTCTAACCCAAATTCGCCTTACACGTGGTACTAACATTACTATTCCCAGTACACCTTACCAATTTTCCTATAAGTATATTTTATGTTTAAGTCAATTTTACGTTCAGAGGCGTCAACAACGGCTCGATATTTACTGCCAAGACCGTGACTGATCCCCTGTGAAAGATTATTCAAGGAGGATTTAGGAGACATCCGTCTCTTTTCAGTCCATTGGGTATAAATAAGACAGCACGTAAGACGTTGAGATGCCTACAGCTTGCAAACGAGTGGCAGTGGCTTAGAGAATTCCAATCAGTATAGTCTTGGTATTTAAATATCTTGATTTAATGGAACTATTTATGCGTTGTTTTCTTGTTTGGAAAAGTTTAACATATTCATTAGTTTTAGATAGTTATCCTGCAGTAAGGGTTGTCGCTATCAACATTTTGTTGCAGAATCTTTTCAGTTTATAGGGATTTTCTGTCGCCTCTTCTAGTGGCACAGGGGCCCTCGACTAGTCTGATCAAGCCATAGATAACAATAACACAATAGAATATGAATAGGGTTACCAAGGGTTTTCCATTAGCAAATTGGTCTGGCATAATTTCTAGTTCCATTAGCCATGGACCACAAAGTACTTTGGTTTTACAAAAAGTAATTTCGGCATCACTCAAACTAAATATAACTTTAGAGTATTTTACGATGGTCGAATAGCCACTCCTTACCGAATAAATTCAATATTTATGTTAAAATAAGGTTCCAAATGATGGATGGATGTCTTAGAACCAAAAAGTTCGAAGACATGTGACATCTGCCAATCCGCACTGGGCCCGCGTGGTAGATTATAGCCCATCCCTCTGCTAGAGAGGAGGCCTGAGTCCCTGCAGTGGGAACATTATAGGCTGATGATGATGATGATGAAGGTTCCAAATGCGACAGAATTTGTAACGGGAACTTATTATTTATTTATTCAACAAATTACATTTGTGTCGAACATTGGTTTTAACAAGCATACATTTATTAGTCAACATGAGGCTGAGAAAGACACAAATACCACACTTACATTGGTCCCAACATTATTAGTATTAATTACTTAATAAGAATTATAATAATTTAACAAAATATTCATTAAAAATAACAATAAAAAATCAAATAAAAAAAAATGTCAATGTAACAGAAATGTCGAATGATTATAATAGTGAAATTAATTATTATTAAAATTACACAACGGTTTCAACAAAAAAATTAAAACTAAAATCAAATAAATAACGTCAACATTAATTCAAAACTAATACAAATTCAACAAAAAATAATTATAAAATAAAAAGAAAATAATAAAAATGTGTGTCAATAAAATTAGGTAATTAAGATTGTAAAGTCAATGTTGATAGAAATTTTTAATATTAGATTACTTAAAGTCAAGGTCAAGGTAAGTCAGTTAGTTTAAGTATACAATCATATGTTCGAACTACTATTATCTTTGAGAAACAAATCGAACTTAACTGTAGGTGGTGAAATCGGTCCTTAGTCACGTTAATAGTCACATTTCTGTCATCTATAATTAGTACCAAGAGCCAAAGGCTAATTTCGAAGAGTCTGAACCTGTCTAGCTAACGTATTACGTCGTGAAGCCTTGACAGACGATGGATAGTCCTGTGAGGCCATCAACACCCGCATCACTTTAACGTAATTATTGCCAACTAATTACTTGAGCCAATATCCTTCAAGATATTATTTAGGTCGTTGGAATTCTAGAAGGAAAGCTTGCGAAAAATACCAAAAATTTACTCTTGGTTGTATTATTTAGACCAGTTTTGAGCCTATAATATCTACTTATAATCCAACTACGGCGAAGCCTAAAAGGAGGATTATTACCCAACTGCAGCCCAAACGAGGTACCTGACCTGTATGTATGTGTGACCATTTCTTAGGTCGTTCGTAACTCCTAAATGGATGAAACGATTGAGATAAATTATACGTTCTTAAATTCGTCTTGGTGGCGTGAGTGTCACTGGTTTTATATATTGTGGGGTTCGAATTTTCCTATTTTCATTCAAACCCATTGTAGTAGGGTATTAGCAAAATTAAGTGTTTTAAAAGTTATTAGTCACACATGTATAAAGTTATAGCGCAAATAATATTTAAAAGTAATTCGAAATTATCAACACATTTTAAATTAAATACAATTTGAAGCAGGCGGGACCCGTTCAATTTTTATTCCTAATTTTATAGTTTAATGGGTCGTCTGCTTCCAGCTTTTATTCAATTTTAACTATGGTTGTTTTCCACTCTCCAGTTTTTGTAGCGCAATTGGGAATTTTTAGTATTTTGAATATTCGCTTTATAACCTAAATATTATACGAGCTTCTTGTGTAGGCAGGTCCTATACCTGCGACAGTTTTTCTAACATGATAAATGATGCTACTATGTGTGATCCTTTTGGGATCCTTTCACAAAGGTATGTTACAATTTTTGATGGAGATGGGTACACGGGGACAAAGACGTATGGTTGGATTAGATGTACAAAAAAGGCGACCGTACTACAGTAAAACAAGACAATTATTTGCATAGTAATGAGTCATAGAATCAGTGCGCTATAGTTATTGTACGACTTTACACCTACCTACTACCTACCTACACCTACCTACACCTACCTACACCTACCTACACCTACCTACACCTACCTACACCTACCTACACCTACCTACACCTACCTACACCTACCTACACCTACCTACACCTACCTACACCTACCTACACCTACCTACACCTACCTACACCTACCTACACCTACCTACACCTACCTACACCTACCTACACCTACCTACACCTACCTACACCTACCTACACCTACCTACACCTACCTACACCTACCTACACCTACCTACACCTACCTACACCTACCTACACTCGGTCTCGCAGGTTCGCTCCACTCAGGACCTACCTACCACCGGAAAGCTATCATGACATTATCCCTGAAGCGTTACGATTGCTCTATAAAAGCATTTTAGTGTTCTTAAAATCGAATTTAATTGTGCCACAGCCGTTATTCTCCTCTGGCCTGCCTAACTTTCACCATTATTTTATAAAGTTGTGGGCAAAATGTGCTGAAGTGTCACATTTCCAAGATATGAGCTATTTTTAAATAAAATAAAGTTGCAGAAGTTTGGCAGACCAGGCTTCATATTTTTCATCTTCCAACACGGTTATACACAACATTACATTTCAAACCCAAATTATTTCAAAATTGTCACTAAAACAACGCTCAGTAAGAGATTAATTAAGTTCGTACACTGTGTAAACAGTCGTACTTAGTTATTGACCAGCTTGTTTAGGACTAATTCCAGTTATTAACCACTGTTGTGTGTTCATCTCGTTCGCTATGTTAGTTGTAAAGTTCTAGTTAGGTTGGCCAACTGAAATTAGCTAGTAATATTGTACGTGATAGTATTGGTATGCAGAGTACCAAGTGAGTAGGTGGGAAAAAGTATTTTAGAAACTAGTTATTCGTCGTGGGTTCGTTCGCATACAAACTTTCTCCGTACGACCTTTTCAGAAGGTGAACTTCTTTATACAATTTTTCACAGTGCATGATGTGGAGAAGTATCATTCTCTTACCTTTATTCCAATTCATTTGCGGTCGGTGCAGCGTGTCTTCTTATTCCAACTTCTCTGTTACTCGTCATCTCATCAGAAACCGCCTTTTTTTTCAATATCATCCGTTACATAATCCATAATTTCTTTGGTTTTCCTCAACTCATCCAAATTCATACTCACGACATTATCCCGTAATGAAGAGAAGCAGTAAGTAACAATTATTTCTGACTATTTGTAAATGAGGAATAAACCACTAATATTTCTCTATTATTATTTACTATCCAGCAATTGTGTAAAATGAATAAAAAAACAAAATCACAAGAAAACTACGCTAGAAGTTGCACGTTTACCCCTTTCTAGGAAACAAGGGCGTACAAACTTACAGGAGTAGATACTATACGTTAGTTCCATCGATGTTCATGAATAAAGTTCACTTAAGTTTATTTACTTCGATCTTCGATAGAAGTTCATTATTGCCTAGATAGTAGGTAGGTACTCACTGACGCTTCTCATGAATTGATAATGCTAACATCAGCACGTGTAGACATATACGTAAACAACTACTCGTATAGGAAATAAAGGATTGTTATGAACCCTTAATCACAAAGCATATTTTTTTCAGTTAAATTTAACTCAGGAACACGTTACGGACTTTTAGTCTTTTACCCAACGGCAGCTACGGTGAACTAACAAAGAGAAAATTAGCAATATCATATTTTCGAGCAATCGAAATACCTATGTGCAAGTGCATTGAAATTTGCCATGAAGCATCTCAAGAAAACTATCAGCCCGCTATGGAAAAGCCGAGCAAAAAATATCCTTTAAAAGTAAAATACATATTTTTACATTTTTTTTTTGTCTTTTTTCTCTTTTTGTATTTTATGTGTATTTACATAAATAAATAAATAGTTTATTTTTATCTGAGTAGAAAAGTATTTGCCCAGTAGCAAGAAAAGTACTGGCTGGCATAAGAACACAGATGTCCTTCACATGGTCGAAAAAAAGTTCTCAATTCGAATCAGATTCGAACGGTTAGCATGTTTCTGACATGGCTGGCCAGTTTTATTAGCTAACAACGTAAATTCGTAGTGAAGTGCGAGTATGAATACATTTAGAAGTCCACAGCTTTCATTCATATTGGAGTAGTGGCTTGCTCACTGAATTTTAAAATAAAGGATGCGCTCTGCGTCACTCATTAATATTGTATGAATTAACATAAAACAAGCACAGTTTTATGGACGACAAAAACTTGAATACATATAAAGTGTTCTTCTTTACCATATTTACCAGAAAAAATTGTTTGGTTTTTTGTCTGAAAAAGCAAAAGAAATATTATTATTTACTTTTAAAACTAACTTTTATCTGCAGACTATTCCGCATGAAAAGTCTGAAAATGTTTTGAATTAATAATTATATGGTACTTACTTCTGCTTAAAAATATACGAATTACCCAGAAAACCTTTTTTTTCGGTTACGACAGAACACAACAATCTCATTTATTTTTTAACTAACTTTTGCCGCAGCTTATTCCGCATGAAGAGATAGGTAGCCTTTTTAAAGGATTACCTTTTTATTTACACATAAATTCCGGTTACATTTTAACGTAATCTTAATTACGTTTCGCGACCACGACACGGCCTAACAAATTAGAATGAACAGAATCAGAGACGTACCTACCAAACAATTATTTGAAATAGATATCAATTCCCCTCTGGGTATTTTCAGAGACATTCTTCAAGTATTTAATATTTGAAATAAGCATTCTTATCGCTTGTCAGTTACATCAATGTTAAGAGATTAGAATATTTCAACGGAGTCTGGCATAAACCAAGGGTATTTATTTTCAGGGTTATGTACGCCAAAGGCTCTGTCGGGATTATAATTTTATTAAAAATCGGTCGCCGGTTGGTAAACTTTAAAAAACCAGTTTAAATATTTACTTAATGATGTGTGTCGAGATCAGTCAACGCAAATAAAAACCAATTCTAACAACTTCAAAAATAGTACATTGTAACACAAGGGCCTAAAATGACCCATTATATACGAGGTAGTTTTACTACCGAGCTTTAGCGAGGTAGTAAATAGGAACCGAGTTATAATGGGATTTTAGCGCCGTGTGTTACACTGTACTTTTCACTACGATTGCGAGAAAATAAAATAACCATGTTCAATATGAGTTTATTTTATTAAAAATTAAATTAAATTTAATAATACAATTCCAAAAATTTCGCGCCAATGCCTTTTTTTATTTCTTCTGGAGCTGCAATGCGATGCACACATTCTACCAAAGAGTTCGGCTTTCAGCGCGTTTAGTTCCATTTTAAAAAATAAAACATTTTTTTTACTTGAAACTAAATCACGCACCAGCTGGCTGAACAAGTTGTCGTACGAGATTTACTTTTAGCCCTAGGGCAATATATGCAATTTTAGGCCCGCTCTGGTTTGCTATTATGACGTTCTTTTTGAGCAAGAGGAGTACCAGTATTTTACATGGATGGAGCGACTGCCTTTTTGACCTACACAACATAATTAGTAATATACAACCCCGTGGTACGACTGGTTGTCCAGACTTTCGAGCCACTGACAACCTGTAACGGCTGCCAGAGATCTTGAAATGACAGTTATTATTTAGCCACAAACTCCTCCAATTTACGGTAAAATTGAAATGACTGTATTTTCAGAATGACCTAAATCTCAAGCTGTTCAAAATTCAGGTTGTCTAGGTTGCCTACCTATTCAGTATTAGACTTGAGGTACGTGACAATCATTTTAAACGTACCTGTTAATCCATTGGACCTTAGGTCTCCATTTAGTTTTCAGAACCAGTATCCGTATTGGTTATGAAAACTAGCCTAGCCTGAGCTTTTAAATTGTCAAATAGAATCGACTTACGAAAAATTATTTTTCGCAAGTCAAATTAGTTGAACACATTTTAGACCTTATTTATAAACCCCAATTCAAAATACTTATCTACACATAACTCTTCCTTTTGGTTTGGTCGCAGCCTGATAAAATGAATGAAACGTTACAACGTTCCTGTTTATTCAAGGATAAATTCCTGCTTGACTGGATATTGGTAAATTCTATCGCTCTTTGCCATATCATAAAATAATGTGTATTTAGTATATTTTGTACTGAAATAACATCCTTTAAGTTTACCTTAATAGCCGTTTTGACATGTATAGATAATACAACCATTCATTATTTGAGGTCAAAGCCGGTGGATACCGTTACTAAAGAGATATAATAATGTACCACAGCAGTAGGAAAGAAACTTGAATATTTTATAACTCTATTCTTCTCGCGCTAAGTCTTTATTTTCCAACAAATTGCTATTGTAATATGTTATTTGGTCAGTTGATACGAAAACGCAATTCGCTACTAAGTGACTTACATCTTCTTAGGTTTCGTTTTCTATGAAAATTCTAGTGGGCTCTGTTTGTTTCTATGTTATAGGAGCTCTTTGTGAACATTAAATGTTTATTATGAACTAGATTTCAAAGCTTCTCCTTAACGACTTGCGTCAACATACACGTAGTTCTATTCTCTACGGCCTTATCAGAATTTCCGAGAAGAAGGAATAAAACTGTTTTCGATTAACTCAAACATTCTCGATATAACGACCTTATACACAAACTTGATTACAAAATAACACACACATAATATCTTTGCGTAACTCTATCTATAAGAAGACGAGGAAAGTAATAAAAAAATATACTTGTATCTCTCAAAGATGATATTGAACCCGTATACGACATTTATCTTACCATTTGCGAAAACTCCCATAACATAAAAGTGTGAAGTGAGTACATACAAACGCAATATATTTTGGGCCGCTTTCCCGCCAAATAAAGTTTGCTGAGTGAACGAAATTTCTCGATTTTCACAACATTACGGTATAATGTGCGGTGTATTATTAGCGTTAATGTTCAATTTATACATCGTCAGAATAATTAGGAGCTTCTATCTTGTTAACCATTTTACCAGAATACAGAAAATAAACATCTTGCTAGACTTGTAATGAAAAAAAATCATGATTTAGTACTTGTCAGGCCAGAATGACAAGATAACCCAATTTGGCAAGAATATAATGATACCGGTAAATTGCGATCAATCAATACACGAACATACTCGTAAGTAACAAGACATTGTACATGGATCTCATTTCAGGTCGTCTAAGAACTGGTCTTATATGTATAGGTACTATACCTACACTCTTCAGTAAAAGAACTTTCGTTTGATCACACAAAGTTTCTGACAGCGACTGATGATAACAGCCTAAGCAGCTATCTTTAACAATGGCGGGAAGTTAGTTCTGTTAAATGGTTCAGATTACAACTCGATCCTCTTGCCGTGAACTTGTGCCCGAGTAAGGGATTAGCACGAACGGGCGGAGTGAACGTATCGTTTTCAATTATTTTAAAATTGAAAATTATCGTTTAGTTCGTTTTATGTTTTTTGGTACTTTGTTTTAAAACTTAAACTTACTGCCTCCTTAGTCTAGTGGTCGCAAGCGCGACTACTGAGTATGAGGTCCTGGGTTCGATGTTTTGTGTCAAAGTTTTTCCAGGAATTTCTCAGTAACAACCTGGATTTGTGCCCGGTTGGCGATACGCTCGCCCTGGCAAAATGTGGATGCAGGTACTATTAGATACACCTCTGCCTAACCCTTCGGAGATGACAGGCATGATTTTATATTTTTGTTCAAATGTAGGCACTTTATTTTTACGTCGCGCGTTCAAGCTAGGACCTCTGTTATCTTCTAATAAGTTTTGTAGGTCACGTTCATTGCCCGAAAACTCTTGAACTTCGTCCATCTGTCAAAATAATACGGCGGGTCATTGATAAATCTATATAAATAAAGAGAGAAGTCCTGACTGACTGACTGACTCATCAACGCCCAGCCCAAACCCTTGGACCTAGAAAGCTGAAATTTTGCACAGAGGTTCCCTTTGTAATGTAGACAAGGAATAAGGAAGGATTTTTCGAAATTCAACCCCTAAGGGAGTTAAATACGGGATGAAAGTTTGTATGGAACATCGTCATTTACACGCGGGCGAAGCCGCTGGCAAAAGCTAGTTGAGTCATAATTTGAACCGGGGCGCATGGCAACGGACATTTTTGGTACTGCCTACCTGAATGTGAAGGAAGTGTATGATTGAGCAGGAACTCAACATAATTTTCGGGTATAATAGCCGAGAAACGCCCTGGACTTATTGAAATTTTTGCGACCATAGAGTAGGTAATGATTTCTGAAAACAAAGGTCGGAACTTCCTTTCTTAATAACTTAATTGGGTTTAATGTTTAGGGCGTAAGCCATTATTGTATCATTTACAATGAAGCTACTTTCTTTTTCTTTTCATCTATATCGTTCAGCCTTATTCCGAAAACAGTACCTGGTCGTAACAAGAAAACATTAAGAATACATGAATAAACATTTTTAGATGCCAACTACGATCTATAAGTAGGTATCTACATAGCTCGGGCTAGTCATGCCCAATTTATCAGAGCAATCAGCCAATATTGCTCGCCATTCCACCGAACCAAACCGCCGTTTTGATCAGCAATTGACCCCAAAGTATGAATATAACATGAGCAAAATATGTTTCCTTTGCAAAACGAATCAAAGCGGGCACCGATGCGACCGATCCCGTTTCGACCACGGGAATTAATGTGTATACGTTTGTATGGTAAAAAATGTTGGTTCATTGTTATCCGGCTCGTATTTTACACTTTGCAATCAAAACTCGTGTAATCCCCGGCTTTGGGAGCCGGGACAAATGGCATCATCATACAAACGTACAACGCAGCGTAGGAAATACATTGACAAAGTGTGCCTGTGTGGTTCATTAGGCGAGATGTAGATAATGGCAGACAAGCAGGCAGATTTTGAAAACGGAACGACATAATATATGTATATGCCAGCCAAATTTGAAATCCTCAAATTCTGAGTAAGTATATGAATGTGATCAGCATCAAATGACGCAATTAAATGCTATCGTGTATAGGTGATAAAAATGATAGAATCTATATTAACATGACCACATTTAATGGGTAAGATAACTTTTTCCAGCCATTAAAACGAGACAAGAGAGATCTTCGAGAATCGAGACGTATTTTGTAAACAAAAGTAGGAAAAACTTATTTTTAGATAACTACTTACGGCAACTTGGCTAGCATATATGCATACTTACTTTTAAAATTGAACCACTTTCAATTTCGACTCCGATCGGAAGTGAATGAAATATCATAATATTGCTTTCATTATTCCTACCATTAGGTCTGCACTACTCCGATTGTAGGCGCTCGCGCTGGCTGCTTTTCTCATGATCACCGATCTTATTCAATAGTCATTGTAGCGAGTCAAGCGACTCATGATTAATTGGTTATTTCTGTAGAAGTTAAAAGATAAGTATTGGTAATTTTATTATGTAGCTAGCTAATAATACCTAATGACTGATACCTTTTTTATCTGTAAAATACGTGATGATTAAAACATACCTACTCAAAATCTGCTAAAAGCCTCTTTTACTTCCTGATTTTTCATATTAAACAAGAATTTAGGGAACTTTCCCACATAACTGTACCTATTCCCTTGATATCGCCAACAAAGTTTCCTATTGCTGTCCGTAAGAGGTCGTTTAAATCGACGGCCAAGTGCCCCTTGCAATATCAACTGCGAACCTAACTGCGAAAGTGCAAAATTGTGTTACAAACTTCAGCTACTCATAAGTTTCATCACGGAAGGTAAGAAACCTTTACACCAACTGCATTCTGGTTTAGCTACTACTTACTAGAACAATGAAGTTCCATTATTAAGACTAAATGGGATTAAGCGATCACAGTGTCGCACTTTCGGGATAATTTACGAGACTTGAGCAACACCTAAGAGAAGTAATTTTGAAAGTTTTACATAAGAAGCTGTAGTTAGATTAAATTAGTACAGACAGCAGCTTATTAAGCTACTATTAGCTCTTCAAATCTGTCAATAGATTTTAAACTTTATCGATTAAGTATTTGGTTCAAGGTCGTTTGGGAATTTTTTAAGTTTCAGGTAGATGAACTAGCGTCTGTTAATTTTTCTGATATTTAAAGCTACGTAATTCGTAATCCAAATTATTCTTAACATGCCGTGTGAGTAAGCAAAATTAAACACACGTATTTCACAATTCAATTAGAAAACTGCTAAAGTACCTAAATAAAAACGCAAAAATGTAAAACAGGCGCCCCTTGGAAATTGAATCAAGAATCCTAATCCAATTTCATAAATAAACGTGCTGAGATTCTGAGCAAATGAGACATTAGACGCGAATAAATGTAGCTACATGGCTGCCAACATAACGAGTCTACGTATTTTATTCTGATGCTTCGAGCAACGCTATCCTATGTTATGAGCCCCTGAATCCCAAAATGAGGTTGTTTGTCTCATTTTCACCGCTTCACTGCTCAACCAATTTCCATTTAACTTGAATAAACACTTCGATAGATATACTTGTACAGAATACGTGTAAAGATACTTTATTAATGTACACCGAACCATTCGTTGTTGCGGAGCGGAGACGCTTTTGGCAAAAGTTTTTATTACGTGTCTCTATAGACACATGTATTACCTATACCTAGTAGCTGTTTTGTAATGAGCTAAACGATATTTATTCCTCATCTCATATCTGTCTGTTTGGTTATTGCTAATTAAGACTTGAGTTCATGTTCAATTTGGTGGAACATCACATAAAAATTATAATTATTTTATGTGATGTTGATATTCTCTTGCCCTTATCCCAACTAATCTCGGGTTGGTACAGTATGTCTTGCTTCTCTATTACTATAGTCATATCGTCCAACACCTCTGTTCTTGATCCTTTACACAGTCCATCCACATTCGTACTCAAAATTATCACTTCTTAACCTAACCAAAAAAAAATTAAAGATATGTAGAAGACAAGAAGTTGCCACTATGGTTGGTAGTGCAGCTTTAATAAAAATGTTGCACAACGCGTATAATATATTCCTAAGAATGTGCGAAAGTAGAGTACCTACCACGAATAGTGCACAAAAAGCTTATTCACGTAGCGCAGGCAAAGTCGTAAAATTATAGCAGTATGCAGTAAAGCCGTCTAAATGCATGGCAGCAGCATAGCCATGCATTATCGCGGTATCTCCACCGGGACGCAGCCGTTTGTGTACCTGTATGTCACCCGCGCGTTTACTGACGGCGCCGGTAAAATGTGTTGCAGAGCGCTAAAATGGAGAATATTTCTTGTTTCTGGAAGTAGTAAGAATGTTTGTGCTAGAATTATGTTAAAGAAGACTTTGTTAATAGAAATTGTAGGTTTCTCGCTCGGCTCTCTTAGGGGGAAATCAGATATTCAATAAGGTTTATTATTTATTAATAATCCACCAGCCTATTACTGTTCCCATTTCAAGGCAAGGGCCTGTCTTTATATACCGCGCTCCATAAAGCTAAAGTTAGGCTAAAGTATTATTTTATTAAATTAACCTACAGCAAATTAACTTTCCTAATGATGTGGCGTACCTTTGCATAAATAAAAATTAGTCGGCATGAGTAATTTTCAACTAGAACATTTATAACAAAAACTCCAGCTAAACAAAAACCTTAACAACATTAATTAGACCGTTTTACGAGGTTTAGGTTCAAGGAACGTTGAACAAAAACAATTACAACGCATAATACGCCGCATAATCGTACACGTCCCACGAAACCCAACAAAGCAAAAACTGCCCCTAAATATGCGATGCTACGCGTCCTAGATATTTAATAAAGCTGATATGAAACTCATTTTGACATACAAGAATTTGTATGTGAATTCATTCCTTGTTTGTTCCTTTGTGTATTATCATGTTCTAAACAACAAGCAGATTATGAAGGCTGTGTCAATAAGTACAACCGTCGCCAAATGAAACTCTAGGCTAAAAATTCTAAAATCATACCGCGCCTGTTCACATCGTAAATCACACGAAAAGAACGACTATTGATTTTACAAGAAAAAAATTAAAAGCGTGTCACGTAGCCTGAACAAAGGGCTGGTTCTGAACCTCGTGAAAAATAACTTTTCATTACTCATACTCTGAAAGTAGGTCAGAACATGCCTGCGGAACGGGTTGAAAGTACTACTTTTCAGCCCTAGGGAGAATCGCTTTCTACTGACAACTGTCAAATTATTTGTTGTAATTGGGAGCAAACCTATTGCCATCAACCAATGTAATTAGGAGCAAGCCTTTTATTGCCACCAACCGATGTGATTAGGCGCAAGCCTATTACCATCAACAAATGTAATTAGGAGCAAGCCTATTGCCATCAACTGATGTAATTGGGACCAAGCCTGTTGCCATCAAACAATGTAATTAGGAGCAAGCCTATTGCCATCAACTGATGTAATTGGGGGCAAGCCTATTGCCATCAACCGATGTAATTAGGAGCAAGCCTATTACCATCGACCGATGTAATTAGGAGCTAGCCTATTGCCATCAACTGATGTAATTGGGGGCAAGCCTATTGCCATCAACCAATCTAATTAGGAGCAAGCCTATTGCCATCAACCGATGTAATTAAGTGCAAGCCTATTGTCATCCACCGATTTGGGTAATTAGGAGCAAGCCTATTGCAATCAACCAATGTAATTAGGAGCAAGCCTATTGCCATCAACTGATGTAATTAGGATCAAGCCTATTGCCATCCACTGATTTATTAATTGAGAGCAAGCCTATTCCCATCAACTTTCCTTGTATTCGTAATGAAAAGCACAGTGTTTACTTCGGGTTAAAGACTTATTTAGTCCCTCGAACTATTAGCGCCCTCGCTGCGCTCAGGCGCCAAACCCCGTCTCGGGGACTAAATAAGTTCCTTTCACCCCTAAGGTAACAATGTACTATAAAATGCCTCTACAGTGGTTCGCAGATAGTGGAAACGAGCTTGGCACATTGCCAAATACAGAACTGTCCTGTTGATACTCCCTCCGTATCTTAATTAAGTAGGTAGGTACGTGTGTGGCCTACACAGTCTACTATGTTATCGAACGTACTATCTGGAAGGAAACTTTTCATAAAATAATGGTTCGAATAGATTCGGATACTATTTCCATATGTCGAGATAAAGTTTGAATTGTTCGCCGAACGCGACTTATTTGCGTAGCACGCAGACGCTACGCCGTAGCACTCGTAGCTGCCTTGTCGGCAAGTTTTGATATTTTCGTTTCATAGAAGTCGAATATGATTCGGGGAAAAATATTCAGTTTGTGAACAGAGATAGTTTTCTATAAAGTATGGGAGAAAGGGTGAAAATGAAACAATATTGTACCACCAAATCATTCGTCAACGATTGTTTTTTTTTCCTTACATAATTATGTTCTCAATTTTCACTTCAATAAGAAAGAATAACAAAACTATCGTTTAAAAGTTGTCCGTTATCGTAAAATGTCCGGTGCCTTGTAAGTTATTGTAAAACATGAAACACGTGTCAATGTTATAAGTTATACTTACTTATATAACTGATCAACTACCGTTCCGTGCGGTAAGTAGGTACAAAAACTTTTCTCATTTCCGTAGCAAGAACAAGAAAAAAGCCTTTTAGCGTGTTTCTAATAACAATTTGAATTTCCTTTAGGTCTAATGATTGATGACATTATGGCCCGAGGACCAACAAATTAGGTAAGTTGAAGAGTCATTGTTGAACTTTACACGTTAATTTTCTTTTTTCTTTACTTTTTTCAGCTATCTAAAAAACCTGAATCTTTAAAACTTTGTAAGTAGATACTTTGAATATCGATTTTGACGATACCAGTAGCATAGAGAAACTAAACTTAGCTAAGAAACTAGTTACGTCCATCTTCATAAAAGAACGTTGATATTGGTTGAGTAATAAAAATTACAACTTTTATACATACGTACCTAGTTCTGTTTTTTTTTTGCAAAACTAAGATAAAATATTCTGGTCAGGGACCACATTTAAGTTTCGGATTATAATTTTATATTTTTACGAACTATTTAATTCCTTAGATTTTTTTTTTGTTTCTTAGAACATTGTTACTAACGCTGTCAGTCTTGTTTTCTAAATTATTATTGCCTACTAACATAGTTTATAAGTTCCGTTTGTTACTAACCATAATGGATCATTGTTATCTGAAATAAATTATTATTATTTATTTATTATTTTATGAGCCTATGCTACCTCAAATTAGCAACTCTATTTGTGGTGGTTCAAACTTCGATTGAAATACTGTTAGGATAAAGTTCTAATCAGCTTGCACTACAAAGCGGTTGTTACGTCTTTCGCTGCGGCCGAATAGTGCGAAATTAGTGGTATTTGCGATTTACAAAAAAACTATTGATTGGACTAAAAAGTAAAACACTATGACTTTAGTATGTTGCTTGTAGAATTATTTGGCAAAAAAAATCAAAACGATGACATGTATTTTAGTATGGTTTTTACTCGTTATAAGAAATTTTTAGAGGTATCTTCGTGATTTTTTTCTATCGAGCAAAGTTGTATTATGTTTTCACTAAATAATATGTCCTGGAGAATATCATATATTTTTTTGATTTTGTTTACTGCAGTGAATCATATACTTTTACGCATTATAAAACTTGCGTTTTACGTCTGTTAGCGGCTTAAGGTATCAAATATTTAAATCGTTAATCTAGGAGAAAATCGCTTTTGAATTTTGCTAATTTTATTTTAATTTGAACTGACTGCAAAAAGGAGGAGGTTACCTATCTATTCGTCGGCGATCTTTTTTTTTATTCGAGAAACTTAAAGCACATTGTTCTCAAACAATATGCATTTGAAAGTAATTTACAAATATCCACTACTACGAGCATAAACGCCCCAAAACAAAAAAGCAGGTAAAAAAAACCTAGGTTTAACATAAATTAGGAAACCAAGTAACACTCGATTAATACTTACAAACTAAAAATCATTCAGACGCAAACAATAACTTTTCCGTAAAAAAAGCTTTTCACCAACAGGAACACCGATATTGAAAATGTTCAAATTATGTTCAATAGTCAGGTAGTCAGGTTATTAAAATTAATCCGCTGCTCGCACGGATTAGAAACGAATTCGGCCTGTACGTGGACTTGGAATCAGGGTCAGTCATGCAACAAACTAGGTTTGCGAAACATTCTGCAGTGTGAAACTAATCCTAAACTACCTAATCTTAGTACCATTTGCGGGAGTAAATAAGATTGCCATATCGTCTGTGCTCATGCAGCATGCAGTGGTAAGATATGAAACCTCTAGCATCTGTACATATTCGCATACATATTAGTGCTTAAGACTGTAGATTATCATTAGTTTATAAACTTTGTTTGCCCTTTCTGGAGGCTTTAACACCAAATTTAAGGCATCCACGGGATAGTCCGGTTAAGCAGTAGACAACCTCCTAGGTTGAGCTCCGAGATGCCATTTACAGAAGAAAGAAAAACATTAGCACTAGATGACGCGTCTCTATGTCTCAGATGTAAACCCAGCTGTGTAACCAATATGTCTGGATATTATTAAATCTGTGCGCACTTGTTTGTATGATTCAAACGAATCCTGTACAAAGGCCTTGACGTAACGCTATCCCGTTTGTGTCAAGACACCAACTTTTTCCCTATTGTTATTTCCAGTGTTTTATTTCAAGCGAAATGATTTGATTTATATAAAACTTTGGTTTGAGTTACGGCTTTATGACCCTCATGGGACCCGAGAGTGACGAAATTGCTGAATCGCTGCCCAGGTAATAGTTGAATGGCACACTGACAGGGACTTCCATTTTGATAATGTAAGTTCTGAAAGTCCGAAGGTCGTTTAATGAACTTTTGTAGCTATTATAACGAATATTTGAAGTTGTGACGATTCAAATAGATACTTTTTTTCAAAACAAAATACGAACCATTCTGAACCATCTTGTATTTATTACAATGGAAAAACTTATTATAACTTATAATAAATACCCAAAGAACGTAAAATTGGTATAAAGATTCTGAAATCAATGAAGACTTTTTTATTTCACACTAACATAACTAAAAAGGTTTTATCAGACAAGGAGCGTAAATAATGCGACCGCATATCATCAAAATCACCGATGAATGCCATTTGTTTGCTTTAAAAGAAATAAATTAAAAATAATAATCTAATGGCATTTAATTTTTTTCACCAGAAGCTGCCAGTCGTCGACACAATTTAGGCAAGTCGAAAGAGGTTCAACTTCTTTTCCATATCAGTAAAACATGTTTTCAATTTGAAAGATATTCGTAAAAAAATATTATCTATCATTAAAAAAACACATAACTTTCCTTTTGAGCTTCGCCGCAGTCGGGTAAAAAACTATATCTCAGGAAATTAAGCATTTATTTAACCCCAATAAACCAAGAGAACGGTTACCCTATGTTAATGAGAAACTTTTAATAGCACACGAATTTGTAGCCCAAATGTTAATCTGGGATATAATGGAGTCATTTAGCCCATTCTGGAAGGGATTATTACGAATAGGGTCATTGCACGACTTTCAGCCGACCAAAGGTCGTTTTTATGATAATAATTCAAGTTTAAGTTCAAAAGTACTTTTCATGCTTATCATGGTTCTCGATTTAAAAGAGGCAACAAAGGTTAACGATTACAAGGAAAGTTTTTAAATTGCATAATGTGGCAACTTTAAAAACTCAACTCTGGCAGTCTTTAAAAAGTGGTGTGAGTTGTAATCAGTATTAATATTCATTTTAATACTTTTTCGATATTTGTAATTTTTTCTTTTATGGATGGGTGGAAAATGATCAAAAAACCCCTCCCGCTCTTGGGCAGAGCGAAAGTGAGTGTCAAACTTCTACTGACTAAAAAACCACGCATGTTCCTTCTTAGCCCTATAAGTCGAGGCCTCGGTTTCTCTTGTGAACAACCCGCAGCCCCGACGGGACCCGCAGCCCCGACGGGACCCGCAGCCCCGACGGGACCCGCAGCCCCGACGGGACCCGCAGCCCCGACGGGACCCGCAGCCCCGACGGGACCCGCAGCCCCGACGGGACCCGCAGCCCCGACTGGACCCGCAGCCCCGACGGGACCCGCAGCCCCGACGGGACCCGCAGCCCCGACGGGTCGATATTTGACCTTGACGTATCATTTTCGTACCACGTTGTAAGAAATGAAATAAAAAACAAAAATAAACTCTCGCAAAAATAAACTATCGATTTATAGTTTCTTTTTACCCGACTGTGTTTGACGTGTATGTATGTATGTCCGTTTCTTTGTTCCCTCATAACTCCTAAACGGATGAAGGTTTTTGAATGAAATATACATCGTTAGATTCTTGTCTTGATGGCGCGAGTTTTATAGGCTACATTAAAATTAAAAAACAAAAAAAAATGCGGTTTCTGGGGGCCAAATCGCGGAGTTCATCAAAATAAAGGGTTTTAAAAGGAGATTACAAAAATATAAAACACTTCTATGTTTAAAAGAAATCCAAAGTGACAAATCCTATAAACAAGCACAAAAGTTAAATTATTTGCGAAGAATTTTACACGACCAACGAAAGAACTAAAAAGTTGGAAATAAAAAAAGTAGATAAAAAACTAAAAAACCCGACTGAAAAAACTGAAAAGCAAAAAACAAGCACATTTTAAATTAAACAAAACTTGGAACCAGGCGGGGTTCATTTGAATATTAAATTATAAAATGAAAAACATAGAACTAAATAGAACCCCGCCTGGTTCCAAGTTTTGTTTAATTTAAAATGTGCTTGTTTTTTGCTTTTCAGTTTTTTCAGTCGGGTTTTTTAGTTTTTTATTTCATTTCTTAGCGTTAGAGGTAAATAAAGATTGTACCTAAGCGTTATCGTAGAACGGGTGGCACTCGATTTATCCACGTCTGTCGGCTCATAGCCCGGTGACAGGCGGAGCGAGGCAACGTCCTCCAGGCACTACCTGAGTACCTGCTTACATTCCTTTCCAATAACAGTTTGTTTATGACCTTGAGGGGTTTTCTATGTTATTCTTAGAACTTGTCTAACCCTAGTTGCGTTATTTTTACCTTTTCACTTCGTTGACGTAAAATGACAAGGACAAATGTAGGTTTTTTTTACGAAATCATTGATACAATACGTAAATTCACACTTTTTCCAAAAAGGAGTAAGTATGGAATATTGATAGTACCTAGCTGGTGGCGTTTTGTAGACTGTGCCTTATTATCATCATCCACAGCCCGACTTGATCCACAGCTGGGATTAGGTTTCTCTTGCATGCGTCAAGTCACCCCCATAGACAAAAATCAGGCCAAGTGCGAGTCGGACTCGTTCAAGAAGGTTTCCGTACCATCTTAGTAGGGGAGCCAGTTTAGTTTTTTTTTAAATTATCATTTGTTGTTATAGCAAATCAAATCAAATCAAATCAAATCGTTTATTTGTGATACATGGGTTACATGCAGGTGTTTATTACATTTAAAAACTTATTATGTTCATACCACGATCAGCCACTAGGGCATACAAATGATTAAAATAATCCAATAAAAATATGATTCTAAAGTTCTAAAAAATTGACAGTATATTGCATTTCAGAAATATAAATGGAGACAGACACAAAACAACCATAAATTTTCGTCAAGCGGGCATAAAAACACTTAAAAATTTTTAGTCAATAAAAATTCAGCAACGGAGTAATAAGATTTTTCAATGAGAAACTTGAATAACTTATTCTTAAAAACATGAACATTGCAACACTCCTTTATATCATTCGGAATCTTATCATAGCGGTCGCTATAACACACATTCTTTCGCTATAACTCACAATTTCAGCTGTTTACCTATTTATGAATCATGAAATACAGCCGGCTGCTAGACAGACGGACGGATGAAAGGACAACGTTGGTTATCCTTCAAGTACAGAAACCTAGAAATGCTGGGTGTTCATGGATATATTTTTCGATACCTCTGGGCTCAAAGCACACTTTCTTTAGGTATTGCGTGAAGTCTGCTTTACGCATACACTTTAGATGTTACCTAAAATGTGCTTTATGCCATTTGAGTCCAGAGGTCTATATATATATAGACCTCTGGACTCAAAGAATAATCGATTTATCGAGGTAGAGGTATCATATTTTCATAAACAAAGAATAAAAACAGAAGTACACTAACTTAATCCGTGAACTTCTAATCTTTTAAAAGTTCCGTTGCCAAGATTTGGATTAAAAGATTCATACCGGAGAGAACAAAGGCAAGACATCGCCAAAGTGTCTCAAACAGTTGCAGACGATCCAAGTATTGACATTTGGCACTGATCTGACACCTCTGTTAATCCCTGTGTTCTTGAATAGATTATCTTCACACAAACTGTAACTGAACTAAGCTATGACTACCGAATGTTACACGCCACTTGAGAGCTGCTGTGGTAGCGCTCCCGATATAAACCACGTCGATTATGGGTTCGAACCTAGGCAGGTACTTTACTTTGTGTAAACACTTTCTTCAAATTTAATAAGACAGTAAAACAGTTAATAAAACCAAAGCGATTACAGCTATTATAGCCAGCAGTTTAACTCCCAGTGTTTTTATAATGATATGACTTAGAATAGTGGTGCACTTTTACAAGGAAAACATGCCATGATACCAAAATCCAGGAACAAAA
This sequence comes from Diarsia dahlii, assembly GCA_949775195.1. Taxonomy (NCBI): domain Eukaryota; kingdom Metazoa; phylum Arthropoda; class Insecta; order Lepidoptera; family Noctuidae; genus Diarsia; species Diarsia dahlii. The sequence continues at coordinate 18,822,018 of OX459191.1, read as the reverse complement.
ATTCAAGCAACCCGGTGGGGTTGCATGAATTTTCCACGACCCGACCATCGCGAGTCTCGTGTGGTGACACGAGACTCGCGATGGTCGGGTCGTGGATTCTAGTCATCATCAGAAGCCGTGTCTATGTAGTCGTCATTTTCCTACCTTTATCCTATTTTTTTTGAGGGCGACGCAGCATAAAATATCTTCTTCATCCATACTTCACTATTATATTACTCGTCATTTTCAGCAGTCACCTTCTTTCCAGCCATATCATCCTTAACACAGTCCATTCATTGTTTCTTTGGTCTCACTACTCCACTATTTTTATAGCCATCTACATTCATACTCAACATTTTCCTCACTACATTTTCCTCATCCCTCCGCATCACATGTCCATACCACGATAACCGATTACCTTATCCTCTTGTGTACTCAAGCCGTGTCTCTGTGGTGTGAACTTTTGTAGCCTTTTTTTGATTCACACCATTCTACAAAAACACATCAAATAATAACGTACATTTTCCTGAAACTTGCTTTAATTAAATTTCAAGTCGCGCTTTAATATTCCAGCCGAAGGTCAGTCAAATAGCTGTTTCAGAATAGTTTTTAATTTTTTATAACCTTTCGTGGAATTTAATTGGCACCGTCAGACCGTTATGAGCAGTTTTAGAGCAAGGTCGTCCGGCGAGGAAGGTTAGTTATAGTAGATTGTACACCAAGTGCATAAAACGCACCATTTTGCGCGAGACGTTTATCCATCCGATGCGAGCTTGCGAGCGAGGATGGATATAAAGTAGAGAGTAAAATGGGTTTTATGGACGAGTTTTACACTCTACTTTTCACTTCGATTGCGAGGAAATGCAACAGCAACTTGTAAATATTGTAAAAATAATTATGGTTCCCTCCAATTAACTTTTTTTTTTCAGTAGGAAACGTGACATAACACCTGACTTATGTCGTTACTCATACTGCTCAGTTGTCAAAACATTTTGAGCAAGCCTATTGCCATCAGTAATTAGGAGCAAGCCTATTGCCATCAGTAATTAGGAGCAACCTATTGCCATCAAATGATGTAATTGGGACCAAGCCTATTGCCATCAACCAATGTAATTAGGAGCAAGCCTATTGCCATCAACTGATGTAATTAGGGACAAGCCTATTGCCATCAACCGATGTAATTAGGAAAAGCCTATTGCCATCCACTGATTTAGGTAAATGAGAGCAAGCCTACTGCCATCAATCAATGTAATTAAGAGTAAGCCTATTCCCATCAAATGATGTAATTAGGAGCAAGCCTATTGCCATCAACTAATCTAATTAAGAGCAAGCCTATTGCCATCAAGCGATTTAGGTAATTGGGGGAAGCCTATTCCCATCAACTTTCCTTGTATTCGTAATGAAAAGCAGTAATCCCTTGTTCTTAGAATATTAGCGAAACGAATTAAATTAAAGAGGTTATTCTATGAAATTGAAGTTGTTCCTGTGGCTTTTGGGCCGATTACCTGTGCCGATTACCTTGGTCTTCGACGAAGATTTTACTTTATGCTCTAGAGCATAAAACGCGACTTTATGTCGCCTACGCACGACATAAAGACGCATTTTAGAGCGAGAGAAGTGAAAAGGTAATTTATTGTCTATTGCTACTTTGGACACATACTTCGTTTGACTATTTTAGGATGTACCTAATTGAGAATGGTTTGTAAACAATGTTATTTGTTGTTGACAGTTTATAAACTGATAGTACGTAGTCAGAAGTGGGACTGTCCGGTGTCTGCCGTATGCCAGACGAACTGTGGGCTAAAATAATCAAGTTTTGAAGCTCTGAAACAGTCAGAAGGCAAAGCGGTGGACCCCGCAGGAGAATGCGGGACGAGCTGGACAGAACCAACGACCAGAGGTCCACATTAGCTCTGCATTGAAAGATTTGGAGGTCATGGGGCTCCCCCCATGACCAAAGATGATGATGCTGATGATGCTGGGCAGAGGCCTCCGCCTTTGCCCAGCAGTGGCATGACACAGGCTAACAATTGTAGTAGTTGGTATGTAACTATAGCTTTACTATGTGTTTAACTAGACGATAAAAAGAATATTAAAACATCCGTATCGTACCTATAAAAACTTGGCATGAACTTGGTTTATGATTTTAATGTTAATAAAGTGGAAGTGTATACTATACTAGACTATTCTATTAGTCGTCGTTTATTATGATTAAAAGATTTATAGATTTAGATTACTAACTAAGTTGTGATTGTCAGATAGCCAGTCGCTCCATGTAAAAGAATTGTATTCAGTTTCATCCCGTTAGACTGGAAGTCGACGCCAACATAGGTGGGAAAATGCTAAGCAGATGATGATGATTATGATCAACAGAGCCCGTTCAGAGTATTCATCTAAAACTTTCATAGAATAACCAAACTTACTCAACGCTGTTAAGATCCAGATTCCACTGCAATTACTCACACTTGTTGTAAATTGCATTTAAGTTTCGACTAAAGCACTTAACGCTAGTATTACAGCGTGTTACACCAAGTTCTCCATGCAGAGACAATTTAATTTATTAGTCTTGTTGCCGCTATCCTAATCACTCTTCAAGTACTCTGAAAATCTTTGACTGTTATACTGTGATTACGAAATAATAACACAAAACATAACAAAACGTCACTCCTATAGACGTCCCCGAAGGGTTAGGCAGAAGTGTACCTGATAGTACTCCAACATTTCGCCAGTTATGTTTAAAGCCCATTTAATAGGGGTGAACCTATTGCCATCAATCAGGCACAATACCAGACTCGGTGACTGCTACTGAGAGATTCCTGATTTTTTTTTTTAAAGCGTTGCCCCCACACTAGGAATTTCTCCTATGTATCGTGGGTGCGTTTACAGACATTTAAACTCACATACACAAATACCCAAATACCCAGACCCGGAACAACTATCTGTAGGCCATACAAATATTTGTTCCGTGCGGGGATCGAACCCGCGACACGCAGCGCAGAAGTCCAATCGCTCAGCCAATGCGCCAACCGTGCCCTCGATTTATAAAACCCAATAACTATTTCTCCGACCCTGGAATCGATACCAGAACATTATGCTATGATGCAATTACGACCACTAGACCAAAAAAGCAGTCATTCAAGTACTCTTATAATCTTTGGCTACCAAGCACTGACCATGAAACAAGGTCACAAAACAATCCTCTGAATATTGCGAAAGTCCCTTCTCTTTTGGCGTCGTAATTTCGTCACGTTCTTTAGACCCAATATTACGTCACAGGAATGTTCCCATTTCCTGTCCCCATTCCACAGGTAAATAAATAATTTTTGTTTAAGTCGAAAGCCTTCAATATTACAGTAGGTGTCTATAAAAGGGGACTTCCTTCTCGAATGTTTATGGTGTTTTTCTCGAGTCCCCCTCTGAGACCGGATTCGATGGGAAACGAAAAAGAACATTAACGACTCTTTTCTCGTTGGAAAGGTACTTATTTAAAATGGAATCACCATATAAGCGTCATTTTTCTATAACCGCTATCCCTCGTAAAATATGAGTCCTAAAGTCATTTGAAATGTCCTCTTAAATACAATGGTGGGCTGTAAAATGCGTGGTAATGGACTGGTCTATGTTTAACGTTAACTGCCGTTTATCATTTTTATAACCTTCAATAAAGCTGTAATTAAAATGAGGACCTATCCTTACTTTTATAATAATGCTGTAAACGTGAATGAACCTTGGTTATCTTTAAACTTTTTAACGTCTAGCCGGTTTTCGACGAAGGTAGACCCTGACCTGGATAGGAACAGATTTTGGACTTTTTTTTTGGAAGCTGGGAAATCATCAAACGACTCCTCCTGCTCTGGGCAGAGTGGTAGGGAGTGTCAGACTTCTACTGACTAAAAACCACCCATGTTCCTTTTTAGCCCTTTGTGTCGAGGCCGCGGTATCTCTTTGGAGCACCCTGCAGCCCCGACGGGAACAGTTTTTGGCCTAACATTACGTTCCCGAGGTAGAGGAGCTTGTGGCTACATAACTATTGTCGCTTGGGGCAATTTTTAGGTTAAGCCGCGCTTGTCTAGGTTGATCTGTGGATGAGTGATTACATACTGAGATTCGTTCGCGCCTCGGAAAGTATGTTACGGCGTTGGTTCCGGCTCTAAATTTATGATTGTTGACAGCCCTTACAGGTAGTCTGTGGGCCGAAAGTCTGACAATGGGTCTTACCAAGGGTTATCATATATCCCAGTACAAACTGGGTTGTGGGGGCAGATTATCAGATAGACAGTCTCTTCATGTAAATTAATCGTATATTCAGATGCTGAAAAGGCTAGACATGATGATGGTCCAATGATGGAATACGTTCCAGTGGGAAAAGTTCCGATTTTAACACGTGCTAAACTAGTCCTACAATTTTCAAGACTACAATTTTGATTGATAGATGGTACCATTATAGACCATCACTTCAGTAGGTAGATGAGACAACAAGTTATGACTACGTTAGAACTTAGTACTTAAGTAGTTAGCACTTTGAATATCGTTACTGCACGACGTACAAACTTATTCGTCAATGTTCCAGTATGTTTCATGATTCATTATAAACTTATACTCTTAAAAGCAAGAAATTCGTGATAAGTTTCACACTAAATACACATCAACAAAAAAATAGAAAGAGAAATCCCGTAAGCAACTAACTTCATCACAATTACATTTAAATCACGCGGATAATGAGAGGCCGCGCCAAATAGGTTAAATTCTAACAATAATGCCAGAAAGATGTTGTCTACCTCTAATTTTTAAAACAACCTTTGCAAACGAATGACGGAACAAGAGGCAAAAATCACAATGCCTAATTGCCTAATATCAAACATTTTTTCCAGCTCCAAAACATTTTCGACCTAATTATTTTTTTAAATGGGACAGCAAACGGCAACCACATGTTATGCCGGCTAATTGTTCATTAAAACCGGTTCGTTTGCGTATCCGGTCGTGTATTAAAAATATTAGACATGATAATGTTATGCTCGCTCATCAAATATTTAAGTTCAGTCCCTTTTGTAGCAAGAACATGTTCATATTTTACATCATGTATAGCATTGAGGCCTTCAATAGTTAATTGAGTTTTGGACATAGATAGGACCCGATGGAAGCAGATGTGCCCGTTTTATACGCTGCAAGTGTATAACTGTCGAGCTATCACTATGTCATGTTCACTACGGGAGCACTATCGCTTTAACCCTGAAACGTATGAGAGTTATGCTTCTGTGCGACAGAGTGTGGGCTTATCTTTGTGCCACAAATTCTGCACCTGCAGTGTTACAATTAACCTAAATCATGCTTTGTTGTTGACCCATGTCGTTCCTCCCGCTCTGGGTGAATCAGAAGGGAGTGTCAGACTGTTACTGACTAAAACCAATACGTATTCCTCCTAATGTCCTTTGTGTTCCAGAGCCATGGTGACTCTCTTGAACAAATTCTGCAACCCTGGCAGGCACTGGCCCTAGCAGGCACCATCTACTATGCTGTCATGTCTTTGAGGCGCGCGTGAAACACAACGCGCCGTCATTTTGCACATACATACCTACAAACAGTATGACCTTGCTTTGACATATTTGAACTTGACCTTCTTACCCCTTTAAAGTGGGGTAACACACGTAGGTAAATGCCTCCAATTCCATTAAAAGAAAGGAATCATCTCATGCAAAAAGAAAGGAATTGGATCGCATAACCATACGTTGAATCACACAAATATGTTGGAGTTTCATTTCAAATCTAGTACTTTGTATTGTATTCTCTCTTATTTGTCTAACTGCCTCGTTGGACTAGTGGTCGTAGTAGGCCCAGGGTTCGATCTCCGGGTCGGGCAAAGTGTTATTGGATTTTTCCATCTAGAAATTTTCAGTAGCAGCCGCAGGATTTGTTATCTGGATAGGCTCGCCCCCTATTACATGGAACTTAAAAATAACTGGCGAAATGTGGGTGTACTATTAGGTAAACCTCTGCCTAACTTTTCACGGATTACAGGCTTGATGTTATGTTATATAAACATGCGTTGAATTGCATAAACCTTTCATTTCAAATTTATTTTGCATTGCTTTCTCTTTTATATTTCTCTGACCCCTGCAGCACAGTGCAAAATACTACATTGAATAGATCTTGTCCTCATAAAGTTGTGAAGAGTGAACCCTCGAAGAACCCTCCAGGGGATCGCAAATGGACACACAACGCAGAATAGCTTTCTGAAAGGTTGGTTGTTGGAACTTGGCCCCGAGTGGGCATAAATTACGTATAGCCTTAAAGTATTCAAAGTGCAGCTGGATTTTATTTCTATTGTTCCGAACAAAAGCTCTTAAGTTTAGATTTAGAATTGAAACCTGCTTCATGACCTTTGAAAGTTTATCTATGTGAATTTGCGTACGTAACGCAAATCTGAGTTATGGTTTTAAAAGCTGTTTTAGTCGAAGAAAAGTTTTTTGGAGACATGTTATTGAAAATGTACCTAGTTATTTTTATAATTTAGACTGTAATCTATGACTGGCTCGTTGGTCTAGTAGTGTCAAGCGACTGATGTGCATGATTGCCTGGGGGATGGGTTCGACTTGCAAGTCGGGCAACGTGTTGTACTAATGGCTACACCTCTGCCTATCCCTTAGGAGATTATAGGCGTGGTGTTATGTTATGTAAATCTATAAGGTATGGTATATTCTGTGGGTAAGTGAGTGTCTACTTAGGTATTTATCTACCACAGTTGCCCATTACAAACTCTAACCTCATAGTAGATAGGACACCAAATATCACTTATCAAACTTACCAAAACTAATGTTTGAATGGAACACCAACTGTTTGTTGGAAACTTTCATTGGTGCCAATGCTAACCCAAATACTAGGGAGAAACCCAAATATGTTTGGAGTCAAACTTCAAACGAATGTAAATGTGTTTGCGTATCTATCTCAATTTCGCCATCTGCAAAGTTATACTATACTCGTAAATCGTAGTTTTCTTTTCAATCAGTTTTCAGGCATGTGTTGTAGAACTATGATAAAGATAGTTTTTCAGGCACGAAACGTAAAGAAAACATCGCGGTACGACTGCTTTCTTTGTAACTAGGACAGATGACAGTGCTGTCATCCTCTTAAGTGTTTCCAGGGATATTAATAGAAAACAAGTTGTATCCCTTTGATCTGACATTGTCGCCTACGAGTCAATACGGAATTAAAATACGTTTGAAACTAAACGATCAAGAAATAGGAACGTATTCTAAGGATAAGCCTATTGACAGACTTTTTAGTTTCTGTCTGCCCTCGATTATATCTAATATTGGTTTTACAACCGGAGACAGCATCTCAACGTGTTCTTTGAGGCACGGAAAGCTTTTGAAGCGAAAAGAATAACAATTCGGACAACAATTGACCACGACGCTGTTCCAACTTGAATACTCATCGATATCGGGTCACACAAAAAGGAAAAACAATAATATAAAGCAGTTATTCTTGCCCGTGATTTTGTTCGCATTCTAGGGTAAATAATACTAACAAAGAAAGTACTAGGGTCTGTGTGATGTACGTAACTAGATTAAATTGTACCCTTCATGTACATATACAAATTTTCATTTCAATTCAATTCATTCAATCCTCTACGCGCGACAACAAGACTATAAACTATCACAACAGACATTTTCACAAACAATAACTTTCCGACTCACCTCAAGCATCATACAAGATTTCTCGTCACAATAGGACCACATATTCAATATAATACCTCTATGTTCCACATAAGGTTCTATTTTCTTGCCTTCCGGTTACTGCCACACGGTTAGACACAATGGGCCGGATGAATTTAAGTCCGCCAACAGGCATCGGTGTCAGTACTTCCTTTCTTTTGCGACACAATACGAGATCATGCTCACCACTTGTGCCCGCACTTGGGTTTTTTTCTTTATGTACTAGTTGATAGAGCTGGTTTTGGCAAGTCACCAGTCTTAAGCTTTGCGTTCCTTTTTCTGGGAAGTGTGACAATGCCTTAAGCAGTATACCGTGGATCAGAAAGCTTTCTCATTCATGGAACTTCTTCGAATTGGAGTCCTTGAATTATTTTAAATAAAGGTAATATACTTTTCTTATGTAAACCCGTTTTGGTTAAACTTCAAAAATGTAAGCTTTCAAAATTGCTTGTCCATTTCATCTCGTATTATCTCTATTTCACTCACACATAATAACACGTGTATTGCAGAGCGAAACCTTGAGATCCCTAAACATTGAAGGTCACATTTGTAACATAAGGTTAAAACAAAAGCCTAACTTTCTGTAGTTCAAACTTTGTGGGAGTCTATTTTACATGCGCAACGAACGGTGAAACTAAAATTACTCGTGTCCAATGCAGTTTTATTTACACTGCGTATACAATACATTCAGATAAAGTCAATGTACATCAATACGTCTCCACCACATAATGGACCACAAATTGGAATATATTTCAATGACCTGGAAACGAATAAATATTCGGCCAACGTTTTTGGTGACGCTAAATTGGAACATTTTCATAAAATGTGCGATCGTATAAAGTATTGGATTTCGTTTGAGTACAACTTTATGTAATAATCGAGCCAAACTACAAAGCTATAAAAAAGTTATCGGCAATCCAGACTAGCGCAAATCCATTCAAATATAAGAATAATTTAACAAAGATTTAGTTTTTCGTCCTCTTTCTTCATTTCAATCTTAGATAGATTTTCGATCACAATTTCTGTAAAAGATTCATTCTTAACAGTCAAACAGTCGTTTTGTTAAGTCACACAAACCTAACACGCCAAAAGCTAACGATTGTTCCACCATAGTGCGAAAGCTTACATAACACCGGAAGCCCAAAAATAGTACATCATCGAAAAAAATCCCCACTTTTTGCACAGATCACGTTCTGCCCGTATTCAAATGACGCCACCGGCCGCATTCACCATTACGTGACAATGTGTTCTCCCATTCGCACGTAGCGAGGTATCATCCGGGCCCAAGAGGAACCTACCTACTCCAACCACACCGGATGGAACCTTCCGGTCGCTTGAGTTAAATACCGCTCTTTCAAGCACACAGACGGACTAATTTCAACACGAGTCCCTTTGAGAATAGGGGAGCGCTTTTATTCGAATGTGACTGTATAACATGTGTTCTGAAACTTAATATAGGGACGCTGTTTGGGTATCACTGTCACATGAAACACCAGTGAAATGAATACTATATGAATGGATGTGGTATGGGTGGAATCCTGAATGATATCTAAGTATATTATTGTGTTGTATTGTATAGGTAACGGGTTGGCAACTCCAGGTCACCTATAGCGCCTATAGCGTTTTTTTTAATCATATTAGTCGACGTTGGGGACATGGTGATAAGCCTGGCTAGATGTGGAGATGGCCGAAGGGGAAAAATTCTGACCGAATGGTGGCCAAGGTTGGGCCTGATTAAGGAACCAGGGCCGTTCAAAAGTACATTGGGTTGATATGGCCAGGATCACGGTAAAAAGATGGATGAGGAACGCACAGAACAGAAACGTGTGGCACAAGAAAGGGGAAGCCTATACCCAACAGTGGGTGATTCTGGGCTGAAATCATCCAGAGTATTATATTAATGTGTATGTGAGTGACTTAATAAACTAAATTACCGCTAGAAGAGTTATAAGCAACGTGTTCATAATTTATGTGTTTTAGTATTTAGTACCAGTTTTAGAAAATTAGACAATGACATCGCCCCGAAGACAGCCGTGACGAACAATCTTTACATTTTTCTGAACATATTGTTTCCAGTCACCAGTGGAAACGACCAAAAGACAAAAAGCTGACTAAGTCGTAAAATCACCGTCTTACCCAGTCCACTGCAATGTCAACATTACAAATAATCTTCATTATTACTCCAAACGGATCTTCGTCCAATATTGACCGGGATTTGCGCCATTTGCGTCCTTTCCCCCAATATGTCCGCAGCAGCTCAATAGAAGCTCTTACAAACCCTCACTAATCCTAATTGAGCCTGTGGGGCTCTCCGTTTCTTTACAGAATTAACACTTCGCTGGTGTCGCGGAAAACATTACGAGGAAAAACGAAAATTACAGAAAAATATTTTCGTTCTCAAAGAAAATCTCGCACGTGTGATTTACAGGACCGTAATATAATATAATAAAAGAATGTACATTGGTACACGACACATGTTAGTGTGAGTTTAGTTGGAAAAAGACGAGAAAACAACTAAAGTTATTTTCCGAAATAACTTAGGTACTTACTCTAATCAAGTGTTCTCACAACAAACTTTTAAGTACTGCTTTGCAGACCACCTTATAAAGGAAGATATTATTATAGAAAAATTAATTATATAAAACCACATACGAACGAAGCAAATTAAAAAACTTGTAAAACAACCCCTTTTTCAACAAAGAGCATATCAAATACCTAACTACTTCTTGAAATAAAAGTCAAATAGTGCTACACTTCCTCGCAGAACTATCGAATCGACGCGGAAAGACAGTCGAGTCTATATGCTCATTGTAAATTGACTCGAGCTGAGTGCTGGCAATCGATATGTTACGATGAAAGCCCTAGTCGCCTCGCTTGCCCCCGGTTGTTGCTACTGGGTTATTCATCGCAGTCGAGTCATTGTGAAGAATTATGACTACAAATGGGCCATGCTTTTCAATGATGCATGTGTTCCTATTTGTTAGTCCGTAGGTCAAGACTGAACTTGGTTAAGTACACTTACGTATGATTTTGGTATTTCTGATACAAGATAGGTAAAGATTAATTCTTTTACCGTTAACTTTTGTTGAGACTGTCCTAGGTTTAAAAAGATTCAAGGTAGAATTAAAAACTCAACACACAAGATACTTTGAAAAAATCTCGATTATCATACATTACAAAATAATTTTGATTCGTTCAAAATAAACTAAAAAAAAATATCTGTATACGACCACAACAAACACACGACTTACATTTCACAAATGCGGTTACACGAAAACTGCACGGTACAAACAACAGAATGAACTTCATAATTCCATACACAAACGGTTATGATCGTTGTTCAACCCACTCGTTCCTGAGTCGTTCAATGCGATTTTTAATTTCCCCAGTGCTTAGGAAAATGTTTCCATTTTTCCTTTGTTAACATAAATGTGAATGCGGCCGAGAACACGCAGCTTTTCATTTATTGAAATGCTGTGGGATAATAGAGATGTTTTGTCTATTTCCCTAACGTAAAGCTAAGAAATAGTAGGTGTGTTTTTGATTATAAACCCAAAGAGTAGAAGAGTCTTGATTTTTTGGGAAAAACCCGCCGCTCTTTTCTCAATCCACTGCAACTCCTGAACGCCGAAAATGACACTGGTGACCACCAGAAATGCACCGAGGTAATGAAACTCGGCGAAGTCCTAGAGAAACAATTTAACTGTCTGCAATCCAAAAAAAAAAAACAATTAGAAAAGAATAGTGGATGAGTAGGAAAAACGTCATTTCTTCTTCATAATATCACTTTAGAAAACTTATACCTATAAGTAGAAAGGTTTACTAAAGGACAATTTTTTGTTTTTGATGTCAAGAAACAAAAGCTCTCGTAGTTCAGATCCCTACCGGATCGTTTTACCCGTTTGATGTCAAAAAAGCTTTGTAGAATCTACGACACAAACGATCAGCCGCAGAGCAGTTTTGTTTTTTCAACGTCACTTTCAGCCAGGTCCAACAAATCGTTCGTGTGTGAACTAAGCCTAACCTAAGTCTAAGCCTTCAATATTTTTGGTTCTACGACAAAAAGTTACTGAATCAAAGTTGTAGATAGAATCTTATTCGCAACAAAAACTGTGAACTCATTTTTTTTGTGAGACCTATGGTTTGTCAGATAAACCATTTGAACCAACCCTTTTTCCAAAATGGCTGCCGTGGGACAAGAGTTGAAACCCTACAATCTTGAATTTTACTTTGAATTTTACCCTTGATATCTAAAAAATAAAACTGCGTCCTCTAACAAATGCACGCTAAATGTAACATTTCAATGGACTACAGTCTCTGTATAGAATTTGGGTGCCATTTCCTGCAAAAAAAAAAGTTCAATAAGTTCCCAATTTAAATGGTCGAGGAAAACATCGTAAAACAGACACACCTTAGCATAAGCTAAGCGTGCTAAGCTATACTGAGGATAAGTAGTGCCTGTCAGGCTGTCACGCTGACGTGAAGAATGTAGTTTGCGTGTGTACTCCACTTTACATCAATGTGACTTGACTACAGTCCAGAGTTATTTTACATGAAAGCTGCCGTCCAACAGCAACCTATCAACAACCTTATTCCTAGGATGATAAGGATCATTGTCATTTTGTTAGCGATGCAAGGGTGGAGGTAAAACGTATGTGAAAGGACTATTTCGCCACTATTTTTAGCATATCCGTGTTACGTGCTCTTTGCCCGTATATTCTTAAAGAGCTTTAACTGATACCAATAAATATCATAGAATTTCCCGTATAGGCTTACAGATACGTACGTTTAATCTTATCATTACGATAAATAAGTGGACATTTACAAAAATATGTAGGCATTTTAAATGACTCATAATTTCAGCCGAAAGACGTCCACTGCTGGACATAGGCCTCCCCTAAGTGTCGCCACATTGACCGGTCCCGTGCGTCTCGCATCCAGCGGATCCTCGCAACCTTCACCAGGTCATCGGTCCACCTGACTTTTAAATGACTAATCTACACTAATATTATAAAAGGAAGATTTGTATTTTTGTAGGCCTGTAAAAGATAAACTCAAAAACTACTGAACCGATTTCAAAAATTATTTCACCATTACAATGCTACATTATCCCTGCTGCTATTTTTTATTACAAATTTAAAAAATAAATGTCCATCCGAGCGAAGTCGGGACGCGCCTAACAAATTTGACGGCACGGTTAGGGCAGTGGCTGAGCGATTGGACTGCTGCGCTGCGTGTCGCGGGTTCGATCGGGGGCACGGAATAAATATTTGTATGGCCTACAGATAGTTGTTTCGGGTCTGGGTGTGTTTGTGCATGTGAGTTTAATGTTTGTGAACGCACCCGCGATACTGGAGAAATTCCTAGTGTGGGGCAACGGTTTAAAAAATATATATATATATAAATTACAATATTATCGAGAAAAAAAACCTTCAATGTAACCAAACCACTTTCGAAAATTCGCATACATAATTATATTATTATGAACAATTTGATACAAAAAACGACTCTAACATAAACCAATCCATATTATTTTTACATGAGCCCGCGTTGGTTTCACGAAGTCAAACCCAGAACCCGATCAGCCGTAACATCGACAAAGCCTAAATAAATAAAACTTCGATGAATTTAAATCAATCCGTTCCATAAAGCGATGTAAGAGTAAGTCATAACATACTTGAATTTCAAGCAGAGGAATAAATCGGTTGGCTTTAATATTCGGAATCGAGGCTAAAATATGTTAATGTGCCCATTTTCATGCATTAAGCAAGATGCATCTCTATTGCAGGGCTGAAAGTAGTCGATATTTCATAAATTCTGTATAATTATCTAATACTCTTATTAGCTTTTTCTTGATATTTCGCCATTTTTCTTGGAAATTATTTGGGTTTTCGTTGTTATTTTCCTTATTAGTTATCCTGTTAACTAATTACAGATATTATTATTATTTTAGCAAATGTGTAATGGTGACCATTTATTAACCGACTGCGGCGAAGCCCAAAAGGAGGGTTATTACATACCAAGTTTCATCCGTGTACAATGTTTTGAGTTTGCTACATTGAGTTTTACCGTAAAACGTAATTTTTACCCGACTGCGGCGAAGCCCAAAAGGAGGGTTATGTGTTTGACGTGTATGTATGTATGTATGTCTGTTTCTTTGTTCCCTCATAACTCCTAAACGGATGAAGGGATTAGAATGAAACATACGTCGTTAGATTCATCAAGATGGTGCGAGTGTTATAGGCTACATTAAAATTAAAAAACTGGCCAAGTGCAAGTCGGACTCGCACATGAAGGGTTCCGTACCAAAACGGTATGCTATAATTTATACAATTTCTTCAAAGGACCAATGAAACTTGACCTCTGGATTGTATAGGCGCTCATACGATTCAGGGACCAAATTATATTGGTTAACTGCTGTTTCCATCTGTTGTTTCCATCCAAGTTCAAAATAATTTTCCTAGAAAGTCCTTATAAAGTTCTACTTTTCAGATTTTTTTCATATTTTCTAAACTTATGGTTCAAAAGTTAGAGGGGGGGGGACGCATTGTTTTTTACTTTTGGAGCGATTATTTCCGAAATTATTGACATTATCAAAAAATGATTTTAGTAAACCCCTTTTCATTTTTAAATACCTTTCCAACAATATATCACACGTTTGGGTTGAAATTAAAAAAAAAATCACTTCCCACTTTACATATAGGGGGGCTACCCTAATAAAACATTTTTTTCCAATTTTTATTTTACCACTTTGTCGGCGTGATTGATACACATATTGGTACCAAATTTCAGCTTTCTAGTGCAAACGGTCACAGAGATTAAGCGAGGACGGACGGACGGACAGACAGACATGGCGAAACTATAAGGGTTCCTAGTTGACTACGGAACCCTAAAAACAAAGAAAAATTGCTGATTTTGGGGGCAAAATCGCGGAGTTAAAAAAAAAAAATCCTATACCATCGAGTAAGGTATCAAAATGAAGGATTTTAAAAGGAGATTATTTACCGCAAAAAAGAAATCGTTTCTCAGTATTATTAGTATGTTACTTAGTTTGATGTACATAATGCTTGGTTAACGGCTTTGTGAAGGGTCCTTTCACACCCTGTATTACTTGACCTAATCATTAAAATGTAATTAAGGTTACATATACGAATATGTGGGTATAACCTACATCATAAGGGTTACTTACCCCTTGAAAAAATATTTTATGGCACGCCTAAAAGTTCATTCACTTTTACCCGACATATTCTCTATAATTTTATGTAAACATTAATAATAAAAACAAAAAATATCCAATGAGCAGTAGCCACTGTTCGCAAAACTAAGTGAAAGTCATTTATACGTTCTCGTTATAAAGATTTTCCATAACCATTCTATTTAATTGTCTTTGGATAAACTAATTGTGTCGTTCACGTTCCCTTTGGGCCACACAATTCAGACAATTTATATGCAAAACTTTGGGTCATTTGAATGGGGTCAGCTCTCATCTTAGTGGACTGATGCCTAAAATTGTATTAAAGTAGAAATTGTTTCCATTTTCATCCCCCCAGCCTCCTTTTTGCTTTCATATCAATCCTCGCACAATCCATCCATTTACATTGGTCTCCTCTCCCTTCGGCTGTGGAGAATCATTGCAAGTTGGACAAGATTCTAACAATGACCACGGAACGACAGGACTGGTTGAGAGCAAGCACTGTCCCTCATCAGGGATACAACTGTCACGAATCATTAATGTTAAGATAATGATAATGTCATTACAGAACTAATCTACACATTAAACAGTTCCAGGAACTTTAAACACGTGTATGGTTGTCACATACCTTTATGTCCCCTTTTCCCTTTGCTTAGAATTACCTACGCCTCTGGTTAGATAAGAACATAACTCGGATGAATTTAGAGGGACACCCAACGAAATCTCTTTGGTACATCATTAGGCACAAAATACCCACACCTGTGTACCTCTTCATTTACATAACTAGATTATGCCTAAACCTTCATATTCTAAGAAATCAGACTTTTTAACACCTTAGCAACTCTATACACGTAGATTTAACAAAAACTTTATTCTCATACAAAAAGAAACATTATTGGTGAGGGGGTAAAAAAAAAAGCTTTTATGAAATGCACCGAACAAACAAAATGCAAATCGTATAGTTGTGAATATAAGTAACGCGTCGTTGTTGGATGGTCTCTTGGTACTAATTAGTTTTCAACAGTTCAGGTCTTCAATTAGAAGTTGAACGCACATACAAAGTTTTGTGTCCGTGCTGCTGCTAACCGTTAAGGAGTACCCTCATGAGGAGATCATCCTGACTGCAGAATGGTCATGTCTGTCATAAAATGTATTGTCAATAGAATAATTTCAACTCAATCGAAAACCAGAAAGTGGGTCAAAGGCATAAAGGTCATCATTTAATTTTCGTACCCAAAAAATAAAGTTGAAGTCGTATTTCTTTTGGGAATCATATTTTATTTTCTTCCGATCGATTATGTTTTGGTATTCTCCGTAAGAAAATCCCATTTTATTTTCTTCAAACTCAAATAGTAGAGAACTAAATTGAAGCAGTTCAAAAATGATCAGGATGCTATTTTCAACTATTTAAACCTGGTATTTTTTTATTTATTTATTTATTTAACAATTTATGTACACACAGAAGACATCACAACAATATCTTGAAAAAAGTAAAAAGAGCTTATGAAAAAAGTCTTGTTGAATCAGTCCAAAATGATAATAAAAAACTGTGGAAAGTAATAAAAGACGTCACAAACACAAACAAAAACACTAGCTGCTCAAATGAACTACTATCTCTAGTTGATGACCCTAAACAGTCTTTGAACAAAGTAAATAGCAGCTATGTTGATGTGGGTAGATCTCTGGCAGACAAGATCAGGCAAAATAAATCAAACATATTAGACACTAATGTAGGGACAAACTCGCAGGCGCCGGGGCCACAACTAAACTCTTTCGTATTAGATGATACGGATGAATGTGAAGTGGACCGTCTCATCATTAATTTAAAAGCGAATAGCTCAACTGGTTTTGATGGGATTGGCAGTAATTTTTTAAAGAAATACAAAAACTTTCTAGTTGCTCCACTCACCTTTATCTTTAACACCTGCCTCCAAAATGGGATATTCCCTGAATCTTTAAAAAAGTCAGAGGTTTGCCCAATATACAAGGGTGGAGACAGAGATTGCATCACCAACTATAGGCCCATATCTATCCTTCCAGCCATGTCAAAAATCCTTGAGAGAATAATTAACGTTAGACTAATAAGGTATCTAGAAAGTAAAAACTTGCTCTCTCCGAACCAATACGGTTTCCGAAATGGCAAATCTACTGAACAAGCTGTAAACAGGCTCACAAGTTATATCAGTGATAAACTGGATGAGAAAAAGAAATGCCTGACCATCTTCTTAGATTTGGCAAAGGCCTTTGATACAATCACTACGCTACAACATATAAACGACAAACAACATGTAATTGGGCTACTACTAGACATGACAAAAGCATTTGACAAGGTACTTTATGACATCTTACTCACTAAACTAAATGGTTGCGGCGTACGTGGACCTGCTTATTCGTGGTTTAAATCATATTTACATAATAGGACACAAATAGTACAAATTGAAAATTACGACCATAATAAAAATGAAATCAAAACTATTAGATCACAAGAAAGACAAATTACTTGCTCAATCCCACAGGGAAGTGTGTTAGGATGCCCACTATTTCTAATTTACATTAATGACCTTCCCAAAATATTAGATAAAGAAAACGCTTTACCAGTACTGTTTGCAGACGATATTTCTATATTAATTAAATGTGTAAACGTAAATAACCCTAGTCTTCAAATACAAGATGTGCTCCAAACTGTTGATACTTGGCTTCAGATTCACAACTTGGAAATAAATAGTGACAAAACAAAGCTGATACAATTTAGATCGTACAAAAAACCACCTCTTAACCTAAAAACGACCTTCAGAAACAAGCAAATAGAAGAAGTCAATACATTTAGCCTACTTGGCATAAACATTGATACTCATATTAACTGGAAGTCACATATAGAAGTTGTTAAAACAAAACTATCGAGATTCACGTATGCTATGTTTCAAATTAAACAAAGTACAAACACACAAACAGCTATGGCTGCTTACTACGCATACGCATACTCATGGCTACGATATGGCGTAATGTTATGGGGAAATAGTGTAAACGCAGTGGAACTATTCATTATGCAAAAGAAGTGTATAAGAATTTTAGCTCAAATAGATAATACGGAATCCTGCAAACCACACTTCATAAAGTATCAGATTCTAACTCTGCCGTCTATATACATACTTGACATTTGTGTATTTGTTTTCAAAAATATCAACAATTTCACTAAAGTTGAAGATACACACAACGTCAACACTCGCCATAAAAAGAGGCTATGCGCTCCACCCTCAAGAATCAAAATGTTAAGCGATAGCCCACATTATATGGCAATAAAAATATATAATAAGCTACCCAACACGTTTAAAACTGAAAAATCAGTAGCAATATTCCAAAGAAGACTAAAAACTAAATTAGTCACCCGCGCACAGCTGTCAAAGTCGGTTGTGTATATTGTGTCCGTGCGACGCGGTAAGTGCGTCGACGCACTTTGAAATAATGTCTCAAGTGTTAAAATGTAACGTTTGCAATATCGTCATCGACGAACTATTAGCCTATGTGCAAAACAAAATCTCTGTAATCGATGAAGAAACGCTAAAGAGAATATGTGTGTCCGCATTCACAAGCAGTGAAATTAGTAAATCGAAATCGTTATTATTCGAATCGCTGCCAACGGATCAACGTAAAATCACAAGAAAGAAGAAAGGGAAGGAAGAAAGAGACCTTGACGATATCGTCAGTGTGTTCAAAAGAACAGACCCTGATGTGATTCCTGTATTTGTGGCGAGGGTTCTTGAAAAACTACCCCCAATATTATTCGATCATCTCGACTGCACTAAACTGTTAAAAGATATAACGAAGTTAAACTCGGAAGTTGAAAACATCACCAATACGTATGCCACCGTCAAACAGCTTGAGGACCTGAGAGCAGATATACATGAATTAAAGCACGCATCGCTACCTCCACCGTCGTATCCGTCTGGGTACGTGAACATGAGACGGGGTGCTTGGAATCTGGAGAGTGGACCTATTGGGATGACTTTGAGCCACAACTATACATCAGACGAACATGACGTGCATCAGTCGAAAAATAGTAAGCAGAAAAACTCCCCCGCATCGTTGTCGTCCCCAGATAGTAATTGTCAAGTGGGTATTGTGTGTACACCGCTTCCTCGAGTCGTGCAGAAAGATGAGTCACCTAGTGTGCCGGTCGCTGCGGCGGAGTCGGCCGCGCAGGCGGTCAGCTGTGTTGGAGGCTTGGAGGGGCGGGTAAGGCCGGTATCTAACATTGCTAGCCCGAGTACTTCCAAAAGCACACAGAAACCCAATGAGAATATGATTGGTCGAGAGACGAGTCAACTACCTGAGTTGATCGCAAAAACAAATTACGAAAAAGAAGATACTCCTTGGCAAACTGTAATGAGGAAAACAAAACAAAAGTATAGGTATTTGGGCGAAAGAGGAAAAGCTGTTGCGCCTATATCTTCCTTTAAAGCTGCAAATAGGAAAATACCTATTTTCATAACAAATGTGCATATGGATACGTTGGAATCAGATATCGTAGACCATATAAAATTGCAAACAAAGGAGCGGGTATTTCTTGAAAAGATCAACACGAAAAAAGTGTTAGATCACAAAGCTTACAAATTCTTTGTGTCCGAGTCTAAAGTGGATATGTTCTTAGACGAAACAACATGGCCTGAGGGTATTATCTTTAGGCGTTTCGTTCACTATAAACATCGAAAGGTGGACGGAGTGTCTGCTGCAATCGGCCCAGTGTTGTCTAACGATGGATAGTATGACCTATAAGTTTGCTAGCTATAATTGTAAGAACATAAAGAGCGCCGTCGACGATGTTCAACGCTTATGTAACGAGTGTGTGTTGTTAGCACTTCAGGAAACTTGGCTGCTTCCAGAAGAGTTGGCATATCTGAGTTGCATAGATAGCCGTTTTGGTTCCTGTGGGACGTCGGCTGTCGACACGACGGCGGGCCTACTGCGTGGCAGACCGCACGGTGGGACGGCCCTGCTGTGGAATACGAGTGTGTTTCCTAGTGTTACAGTGATAGACTGCGATAACCCGCGTGTGTGTGCCATTCGTGTGAATGCGGCTGATGGCCCATTGATAGTGGTGTGTGTCTATATGCCGACAAACAAATCAGATAACCTGCCGATGTTTACTGACTGCATGGGAACTGTAAGTGCTATTAGTCATGATTATGTAAACGAACCTATTTTTGTTTTAGGGGATTTTAATGCTCATCCGGGAGAATTATTTTTTAATGAATTAAATATTTTATGTGATGAGTTTAATTGGGTAATTTTAGATGTAAATATGTTAGGATTGACCTCGGAAACATTTACCTACGTAGATCAGGCCTGGGGGGCTAAGCGCTGGCTAGATCATTGTGTGATGTCGCAATCAGCTGCTGTGTCTGTGTGCAATGTTTATGTTAATTATGGCGTGCTGTGGTCGGATCATTTTCCCGTGATATGTGAATGTAAACTAGAACGTTTGACTCCTCTTAGAATTACGTCGAGTGTTACTGATAACCGGGTCACGTGGGGAGAACGTACCGCAGCCGACATCACACAATATCGGGGTGAATGTCATAAACGGCTCAGATTTATTGACTTTCCGACTGAATTTCAAATGTGTAGTGATATGTATTGTCATGACCCAACTCACAGCTCAGCTATTGACAAAATGTACTCCGACATCGTGCTTGCGTTATCACAGGCTGCGGTGGGGGAGCGGGGAGGCAAGCGTATGCAGAGTAAACGTCCTCCTAGAACTGTTGTTGGATGGAATAAAATTGTGAGCGACAGTCACGGGGCGGCCAGGGCGAGTTTTCGGGAATGGGTGTTGTGCGGTAGTCCTACCACTGGTGCTATGTTCACTAAAATGTGTGAGACCAGAAAAATATTTAAGTCCCGGTTAAAATGGTGTCAGAACCATCATAACCAGCTACAAATGGATGTTCTGGCAGCCAAGCATAGCACGAAAGACTTCAAGGGGTTCTGGAAAAGTACCAATCGTTTGAGGATGCGCCCTGGTCTTCCCGTGAGTGTTGACGGGACGAGCGATTTGAAAGGTATAGCCGATAAATTTAAAAATAACTTTTTTGTAAGGTCACCGCTGGGATCGTCCTCATCACGGGGGCGGGGGGGTGCGAGTGGGGAATACGTTAATACCAGGATCTCTGCCAGGGATGTGTCATTGGCAGTAAAATCGATTTCCCATGGGAAATCGCCTGGTCATGACGGATTGGGTGTGGAGCATATTCAACATGCTGGGCCTCATATGTGTAGGGTGTTGGCTATGTTCTACAACTTTTGTATTTCTCACTCATACCTGCCGGCTGATATGTTGAGGACGATCGTAGTGCCGGTAGTAAAAAATAAGGCGGGGGATTTATCGGATATATCAAATTATAGGCCTATTTCTCTAGCAACAATAGTTGCAAAAGTGTTTGACAGCATTCTTAATACACAGTTGAACAAATACATAAAATTGCACGATAATCAGTTCGGGTTTCGGCCGGGTCTGTCTACTGAAGCTGCAATATTGTGTCTTAAGAGTGTTGTTAAGTACTATACCGACAGAAACACATCTGTGTACGCGTGCTTCCTCGATCTTTCCAAAGCTTTTGACCTGGTCTCATATGATATCTTGTGGAATAAGATGAGATCATCCCAGATACCGTGTGAACTTATTAACATCTTTAAGTATTGGTACGGGAACCAGGTGAACAACGTGAAGTGGGCGGGCACGTTGTCGGACCCATATAGGTTGGAATGCGGGGTGAGGCAGGGGGGGTTGAGCTCCCCCTCCATTTTCAACCTCTATGTAAATGGACTGATCGAGGCGCTCAGTGAGCAACATATCGGTTGTCACATTGATGGCGTCTGTTTTAATAACATCAGCTACGCGGACGATATGGTGCTGCTGAGCGCCTCGGTCTGTGGACTCAGGAAGCTGTTGAGTATTTGTGAGGACTACGCAGACGTTCACGGGCTGCGTTATAATGTAGTTAAGAGTAAGTGCATGGTTTTTCAAGGTGGGTCTAGGAAAGTGCGAGATATGCCATCCGTAAAGCTGAATGGCGAGCCGTTGGAAAGGGTGGATATCTTCAAGTATTTAGGACATTTCGTGACGCCTGCCTTGAGAGATGATGCGGACATTGAGCGGGAGCGGAGGGCGCTGGCGGTCAGAGCGAACATGGTTATCCGCAGGTTTGCACGGTGCTCGAAAGAAGTTAAAATAACTCTTTTTAGAGCCTACTGCACTACACTGTACACGTGCAGCTTGTGGACTAGCTATACGCAAAAGTCATACAGCGCCCTTCGGGTCCAGTTCAATAACGCGTTCAGGATGATGTTTGCGCTCCCCCGCTATTGCAGTGCATCGACTATGTTTGCAGAAGCGCGCGTGGATTGCTTCCACGCTACTATGCGTAAGAGAAGCGCGTCGCTAGTGCGGCGAGTGCGGGGGAGCGCTAACAACATGCTGGCCGCGCTCGCGGGACGACTTGATTGCGCCGTCATCTCCCACTGTTGTAGGCGACAGGTGGCAGGTTGATGCGGCTGGCAGTCCTTTATTATTATTATATGAATTGTATGGATTTGCATGTGTGTTATGTGACTTAATTGTTATAATTTAATAGAATTAAATCGTTAATGTGAATTTATTGATTTATGTGACTGACTTGTAATTATTATTGAATTAAGTGAATGAAATTGTTTGTGAATTGAATTTAATGTTATGTACCTATGTAATGTGACCATGTATGAACGTATTATTTCTATGAGTCTGTGATACTCGAATTAAATGATTTTATTTTTATTTTATTATTTACTAAAACTATATCTCATCCAAAAATGCTTCTACTCAGTTAAAGAATATTTAGAATCTAGTCTAAAATAACGACTGTACAAAAGTGGCGATCTGTCCTATAATACAAACAATAACATTTACCCTGTCCTATTAAACTCTGTATTAAATAAAAAATGGTGCTAGATACCTGAGAAAAATGATATTGACATTGCTGACTAATTGTATTATATCCACTATCATTGACATTTAATTTTGACATAACTAAAATTTCTTTATATAATTGTACTACATAATATTATAAAATAAATAGGTAACTCAGTGTAATGTTTAATGCATGCTAAAATAGATGATAAGGACAGGCGAATAATAGATTGCAATGCTTGTAAAAGGCTGCTAAGTTATAAGTACTAACCAAAATATACCTAACACCACATTGTACACTTGGTTCGCAATAAATACTTTGACTTTGACTTTGACTTTGAATCTCTGTTTCGATACTCTTGGCTAAACTGGAAAGACTGGGCATCAGAGGTACTCAGTTGAAACTCTTCGAAAGTTACCTGAGTAGTCGCCGCCAGTGTGTTCGTGTGGGAAACTTTACTAGCACTGACCTCCCGGTTACACATGGTGTTCCTCAGGGCAGCATCCTAGGACCAACCTTATTTCTTGTTTATATCAACGACCTCACTGATCTAAAACTTACCCAGGGCGAAATCGTTTCCTTTGCTGATGATACTGCTCTCCTTTTCTCAGCCGATAACTGGAATGAAGTCTTTGATGCTGCCCAGTCTGGTTTTGATACTGTCAGGAAGTGGCTAAATGAAAATGTTTTAACGCTAAATACCGATAAAACCAAATACATTTGTTTCAGTATTCGACCAGACTTGGACATTGATCGTACCTATGATATTATTCCACACGAATGTACAGTGCATGGTGATTGCTCTTGTGCCGGGATAGAAAGGGTTAAATCAATTAAATATTTGGGCGTTACGATAGATAGAAACCTTAACTTTAAAGAGCATATACGAATTTTAACGGGACGGATTCGGAAACTGATATACATCTTCAAAAATATACGACATATCGCCGATCCTCCTATCTTGAAACGAATTTACTTTGCCCTCTGCCAATCACTCATAACATACTGTATATCTGTTTGGGGAGGTGCTCCAAAGACGACGCTAAAATCCGTTGAGGTTGCCCAACGTGCAATACTGAAGGTTAGCACCTTCAAGCCGATTCTTTTCCCTACTTCTGCACTCTATCAATTGTGTGGAGTACTAACCGTGAGACAATTATTCATTTTAAAAATAATTTTAATGCAACACTCACAAATAGTTTACAACCCAAAGATTTTGAATAAACGCAGACACTACACGATTTTCAATAAAAAAAGATCAACTTACACTAAATTTGTAACAAAATTCTTTAACTCTCTCGGCCCTTATATCTATAACAAAATTAATAAAGTCCTTAACATATACCCACTTAATACGGATTGTTGCAGGAGAAAGGTATTGGAATACCTACAAAGTCTCACTTATGAGGAGACCGAGAAGCTTCTAACCGTATTAAGATAGTAAACTATTATATTTTACAAACATTATTATTTATACTCACAAAACCGTATCTCAGTCATTAACATGTCCACTCATATATTGCCATAATATATCACAATCACACTCAACCAGACACACCCTCTCTCATTCACTCATTCACCTAGCATAATACACAAAGAGAGGATCACACCACACACCACATCTCTATTAAAATAAAGTTTTAGACAAGAGTATGTAATCGTCAAAGATATTGTAAAATGCAAGCATACAAGAATCACAATATTTATGTTCTGTAACTCGAGGGGGTTGGCGCTGTAAGCCGAAATACAGGTTCTTCCTAGTTCGGCTATAGAGGCTAAAACTTTTGTGTACAAGTACTGCTATATAAAGCATTTTATTTGTAATTTTTAATAAGTACTTTTTTTTTTGTGATACAATAAATTTATTATTATTATTATTATTATTATTATTATTATCACAGGAAATTAACATAAAATAATAATTGAGTACAAAGGTACTGCTTATTTCTTTAGAAATTTCTGCCAGCAGACCTGCTAAACCTGCTAACCTGCTGCTTTTATTATATTATATGCGTAAAACAATTTACATAAAACTATGATTTTTGTACTTCAAATTTAATTTGCAACGGAAATTAATGCTAGTCCGGAGCTGCGGGTTATTCGAAAGAGATGCCGCGGCCCCGGACAAAAAGGGCTAAGAAACGAACTATGTGGTTAGTCGATTCCGCTACGCTCAGCGGGAGAAGTAATCTAATTCCCACACTCCAAAAAAAAAGAAAAGTTAATTAGTCTCTTTGTACAAATAAGAGGGTATTATTATCTGTAGGAAAATAAAATTATACCTTATATTTCTGGCTGACAATTTAATTTTTTGTACAATTTGTTCTTGACCTAAATTATGTCCTTTAACTTGCAAGATTTAGACAGATATAGACTAAATAAAAGCATGTAAAATTTTCCACATCTATGTTAACAGGAAATGTGCCTGTTTCCAATAGTCAGTTACAGAACAGGTTCATGTGTGTATAAGTAGAAAACATAATAATATGTGTCTGGTTTCGTGCCCAGTCGCAAATAGGCCCGCCCCCTATTACATGGGTCTTAAATGAAATGTGGGTGTACTTTCAGGCACACCTCTTGTCACCCTTCGGGTATAACAGGTGTGATGTTATGGAAACTAACGTAGCATACACAACACAGAAACTGTTTAATGTTCATGCTGCGTACAAGATTTATATGAGAAAGTGATAGATATGATTTACGCTCGCTGAATAAATTAGTATGTATTTGTTCTCGTCAGAGTTCCCGAGGCTTTTATCTAAGTCATAATTAGAATTTATAATTAGGAGGATTTGTATACTTCAGATGCTGTTGTTGTCTGCCTATAGCGAGGCTACAAGTTTCAATATAAGTAGCCTATCACACGGCCTCGTTTGGTCTAGTGGTCGCAAGCGCCACTGCTGAGCATGAGGTCGTGGGTTCGATTCCCAGGTCTGGCAAAGTGTTATTGGGTTTTTCATTAGGGATTTCTCAGTAGCAGCCACGGAGTCTGGTTAGGGGCCCGGTTGATGGCAATAGGCTCGCCCCTATTACAAAATTATTATTAATTATTAAACATAACTGGTGAAATGTGGTGTACCTCTGCCTAACTCTTCGGAGATTACAGGCTTTTTCTTGAAAACAAGCCGTTGTATGTATGTACGATATATTTCATAGTAGGAATGGGTAGGGAACCCATTCATTCCTATATGAAATACATTTTCAAAAATCTTTCTTCAGTGCTCACATTCTTCTGCTTATCGTGTGGGCAGTAAGGTCTAACGACCCCACACACCCTAGTGTCAGAGTTTCTAAACCGCCTCAAGGGCCTCGGACATGGTTTGACGACCGCCATTTGGCAGCCGGGACCACCGGCTTATACGTGCCTTCCGAAGCACGGAACCATCTTTTTATCAGACAGTCAGGTGATTCAAGCCTGCAATGTCCTAACCAAACTGGCAACAACTTCACAAAGTATGCTTCCCGTGGGAATCGAACCCACGACCACCGGGTCACAAGGCAACGCCTAAACCACTAGACCACGGAGGCAGTTACATTTATTTACATTTATTATATGAGAAACAAACACAATAAAGTAGAAGGTAAGGAAAAATCGGAATAAATAGATTTTTTTACAACAGAAAGAAGCCTTTCCATTCCAATGCAACCCACTCAAGCTCAAAGGTTTACAACAAACGAGAACTTTTAATATCTACTGCTGCAATACCGTTCTCCGGGTTGCAAGGATTGTTGATTGTTATTTTCATTCTTATTGCAGAGAAGGGCTTTCTCAATAGCGTTATAGTCAGCTGTATAATAAATTATTGTACCAATACAGGATGTAGCTTTGAGTATTAATATATTAACAAGTTTTGTTTGGGTATATGGACATTTATATATACACCAGGTATCTATGTAGGTACTCGTTAGTTTCTTTTAGGATTTAAGACCCTAACAGAAAACGGCTTCCTAAACTAACGACAGCATTCGCTTCCAGCACGGGCTATCAGCAATGGTGCGAGCACAAAAACTTTAACTTTACTAATTATTTTATTGATTTTGTCCCATTCGGTGTCGAGACACTTGGTCCGTGGGGTCCTACCGCTATAAGGCTTTTTAAGGAAATTACGAAAAGGTTGGTCGACGTCACAGGAGACCGAAGAGCTGGCAGCTACCTCGGACAAAGAATTAGTCTAGCTATTCAAAGGGGGAACGCTGCCAGTATCTTCGGAACCTTGCCTAAAGGGACTCCTTTTAATAATATATTTTAGTTACTATGGTTTTTTAGTTTTAGGTTCTTTGTTCTAGTATATATTTTTTTGTAAGTTCTTAAATAAATACTTTGTCTTTACAATGATAATTAAACGTTATTTTTTTTTTTATTGTTCAACGTAACAATATATGAGTATTTTGCAAATTGGCACCCACCACTGTGGTGGGTGCCAATTTGCCTTTTTGCCTTTGGCCTTTTAGCCAGGCTTTGCTGGTCAGCACGTCTCCCAACCCACAATCTTCTGGATTTCATGGTCCCATTATGTGTTGGTCAACCAACACTTATAAATTACAATGTATCGTATAAATCGGTCTTTATTCAACCCCACACCCTGCGGTACCGATGAAGTTAAAACATAGTACATGCAAGTGTTGATAGCGGTATAAAATAAATACAAGCTACATTAACGGTACAACTGCCTATCGGTTAACGATATCTCGTTGCATATGACATGCAATATTGCAATCATACACGAGGTTTATTGTGTTATTGTACTGAATCATATTGGTTTATAAGCTTCGGTATGGTTTATAATCTGTACGCCAATAATGGTTCTTAGAATAAGCGTGGCCAGAGGACCAGGGCGTCTAGTGGTTACGTGTAACAGCTTAATATAGCCGACCATTGACAACGTTGATAAGGTTTGGTTTGGTTTATTCTCAAGAATATGATTAGAATTTTACCAATAAATGCACTTGTTGTGGTAAAAGATTGATGCAAGACTGAGAAGACTGTATATAAGTTGCATATGGACCAACAAGTTAAGTGTTAGGTATTCAGAGTTACAGTAAGTTAGCCATTATAATCAACTTCGAATCTTTTAAACAACATTGTCAAGAAACCTTTTGCGTTTGACTAGAACTTACTACAGTTTTCGTTTCAAAAGCCAGAAATTTCGATCACACGCCATTTTAATAGCATTGTCAAGATAGATCCTAACTTAGCACTAGACTAGAAACTTCTAATGCGATCATAGCTCTGCAACTAAGCTATCCTCATCTAGTTAACGATAACGGGCCAATACCACACGAAGGTCACCTATAATCACAACGTTAATTTAAGCTCACTCTTAACGATACTTAATTATCCTTAACGATACGATTGAGCCCTTAAGATTTGCGTGCAGACAGACAACAGGGAACCTCGTTACCTTGATTATTCCCCAACACGCGTAATAGATTGTTTTTACAGCGGCTTTAAGCGGAATTAACATGAGCTTAAAGCGCTACGTTTTCCGAAGCGGCCCGGAAAAGGTGCTCAGTAATAAATGAAGGTGTCCCAGAATGTAATTACTGCGTGTTGCTTTGATACGTTTATAATTAAGTTTATTAATCTCAATTTAGAAGCAGTCTTGGAATAGACCGAATGGTGTATGTACAACGATATTTACATGATTATAAAACATGCCATTGAATGCCACCATCATTTGAAGAAAATAATGAAGAATGGATTAAATAGCTCACTTTAAAATAAAGTGGGGTAAATCACACTAGGGCGAGATTTTTACAGAGCTAAATGAACACACAATGAGGATACAAAACCAGAAGCAAGAAGCTAACTTACACACTTCTTACACTGGGAGAAGCGAGTAAGAATAGACGATATCCTAGATGAGGCTGGCACAAAAGCTTTGACTTTGACAAGTAAACAGAGGCTTATACAGTGTGTGATATCGGGCTTTGGATGATGATAGATTATAGACCATGGTACTTCCTGTAACGCCAAATGTACTGAGCAAATTCTTCAAAGCTAATCCACTTTTTTTTTGTTTGTTCGGAAATCATCAAATGACTCCTCCTGCTCTGGGCGCAGCGGAAGGGAGTGTCAGACTTCTACTGACTTAAAAACACCCATGTTCCTTCTTAAAACCCTTTGAGTTCGGGGCCGCGGTATCACTTCTTGGCTGATCCCCTGTTAAACAAAATCAGACACGTAAGATCAATGGTAATTCTCAATAATTCTAAGGTAATTTGAAAATTTTCAATAACCTTCCTAATACCTTACAAATTCTTAAAATAAAATTTCTATTACCTTACCTTAAATTACCTTCCTATGTTTAGTAGAAACGTATGGAATTCATTTCCTTAGAGCTATTGACTTTTTTCCTGTTATTTTTCACTTACTTCTTATGTTTGAGGAAAACTTGGTACGACTGTAACATGGTAATTGCCTACTATAATATTTACTTCGCCCTTTTAACGAAGCTCTGGGAATCTTCAAAGATTATAAATGGTTCAGTGTTTTTTTAATAAAGTGAATGGTAAATGTTGTAACTTAATTACGAGTATACCGGTGAACGGTGGGTAACCACCTTGAATCGTAGGACTAATGCGAAAAATAATTCACACTATTAGTTCTATCGTAGGACTGTGCAGTAGAACTACTGGGAATGATCCAGTAAATGTAGTGGTAAAATATCTCTGAATTCTATGTAGGTAGAGCCTCAACATTTTTTAGCCCTTTCCCATGTTATTTGGGAATGAAGAGCCTACTGCTTACTAATAGGTATTGTCGATCAATACATCCTTTTAGGCCGAATAAGCCGAAGCTAAAACCTCATAGGTTGACCTGCAGATGCAATTTAGAAAAAAAAAAAAACTTTAGTAGCAGACCACTTTCCAATTAATACAATTTGTACCTATGACCACATAAAATAAGGCATTGTTATGTCCGTGCGGCGATATACTCAAATAAAAGCGATCTGCTGAATTTACATAACCGGGCTTATGGTCGAGAGTTGTAATTTCAACAGTAGGTACTATATAATATGTATGGGTTCCTTTGGATGTCTCTTGTGTTTAGAACAAACATTAGGCTCGTAGTTCACAATTGCCCCCTAAAATGTTAGTGTTCCACTGTTATAGTTCTGTCTCAAAACTTCAGACATGTACCTACCAATTGAACTAAGTTTGAAGTCGTGCAAATAACTGAGCCAGAATATTCCCAAGTCAACAATTCATGCCGACTCGCAACAAAATAAGATCTTGTTTTACAAGACCTCTCTTTGATAATATAATATGCATAAAGAACGTTGGCAGACAAACATATCGTCATTTAAATACCTTTGGCAAACATGTTACATGCCGACGGAACATTTAAAAAACAAATAGGCCCTACGGGACCCTTTGATCCAATAAAATACAAAAATGTTGCCTCTCCGGCCACCTTAATAGACGTGCAAATGGTTCAATATTTTGTTCGGAGTTATTTATTCGTGCAATTTGACCGTATACTGACTAAGGCAATTTGTAGGTACAGGAATAATGTTAGAAACATCGTGTCTTCATGGAGTTAAATTGGGTAAGTATTGGGTATTTAAATACATAGATAATAATTAAAAAAGAAACTCCATGTCAATGTATGTCAAAATAGGGCTACCAAATATCATGAAAAAGATAACACAGTAGGTACTTCCACACAAAAAAAGCGCTCACCATTAGGTGATCCAAATTGAAGAAGTCAACACTAAGAAACTTTTAAGTACAGTCATTTCAAGATTGTGAAAACTTTTTGCCCTAAAATATTTCCAATCGGAAACAAACAATACCGAACATTTCAACAATGCTCATTTTTCGCGTAAAAAGTCTTATTTATTATCGAAGCCGTACGCCACAGTTCGATTGTGTTGAGTCATAAATAAATAAAATCTATTTCCGTGCGGACGGCACCACAGGCAATAGCTAGTTCATAAATAAACCTATTGAGCAGGCGTTGGACACGTATCAATGTTGGCGTTCAGTTTTCATATTCATAAAAGAAAATATTTGCACTGGCAACATTGGTAACGAATGTGCCGACGTGACGCTGAATATTGTGAATTCGATTATTATATTATTATTATTCAGTATATATTGCTAAAGCTGCCAAGTTTACGTGACAATATGTACACTTTCCGTGATATTTTTCACCAAAATAAATACCTGAGTTTCCAAATTGCCTTTAGATAGTCTCTAAAACTAGTGTAACAATATAGAGAGTTTAAAAAGTTTACCCAGCTAACCTAGTTTTAGACACAGTCCCAGGAAAATTGATTCTTTCGCGGTAAAAAGCTTTGTTTTCGTTAAAATAACAAAATAAACAAAGCTTTTTACCGAGAAAAAATCTAATAACTTAAATTTTGCATTCATTCGAAGAATTTTATTTGTTGTTTTCGAAACCCATTTCGAAACACTTTAAGGACGCTAAAACATTTTTCTACAAATAACAGTGGTTTTCAGGTACCATTTTAACGTATAAGCAATCACAAATGTGAAGATATCATGGTCTTAATTTAAAGATAATTTATTCGTCTCCAGATTGGCATCAGAAAAATTGTATGACGTCATACAAAAAAATCGCACAAATACGTTTTTCCCATCACAATAATCGCAGAAAATGTAAAAAAGTAGGGTCCGAATAGGTACCATTATAGGTAAATTTACAGCATATTATATCTCCAAAATTATTATAAATTGCGGTACATATAGTCCTTTAGATGTTGAGAGATATTTTTTTTGTTTATATAAATTTTTTTATTCAATTATTAGCTATAATAAAAACATTTGCCAATTTCTTCATACATTTTTCGCTCCCGGTTCATCATTCCGCGCTCAGCAGCGCTAGTGGAAGGACGGGTGTATCGCTCTCTTGCAAAAAATACGTACGATAAACGTGATAGAAAAAGATTTTAGTGTACGGTTACCACGGCAACCGGCGACCGACGACGACCGGAAGGAGTTGATACTTTTTAGGACTGAGATAAAAGTAAGTACGAGTTTCATACTTTTATTATTAGAATGTGATTTAGAAATTATGTTGGGTACGACCGGGATTTGGATGGGTGGGGTTAAGCAGTTTGTTGACAAGGTTCAGAAATGGATGGGTCAGGTCAAGCTGTCGACGGTGAGGTTTGGAAGTGGATGGGTAAGGTCAAGCTGTCGGGGGTGAGGTTTGGAAATGGATGGGTAAGGTCAAGAGTTCGGCGGTGAGGTTTGGAAATGGATGGGTCAGGTCAAGCTGTCGACGGTGAGGTTTGGAAGTGGATGGGAAAGGCCAAGCTGTCGGCGGTGAGGTTTGGAAATGGATGGGTAAGGTCAAGCTGTCGGCGGTGAGGTTTGGAAATGGATGGGTCAGGTCAAGCTGTCGACGGTGAGGTTCGGAAGTGGATGGAAAAGGTCAAGCTGTCGGCGGTGAGGTTTGGAAATGGATGGGTAAGGTCAAGCTGTCGGAGGTGAGGTTTGGAAATGGATGGGTCAGGTCAAGCTGTCGGCGGTGAGGTTTGGAAATGGATGGGTAAGGTCAAGCTGTCGGCGATGAGGTTTGGAAATGGATGGGTCAGGTCAAGCTGTCGACGGTGAGGTTCGGAAGTGGATGGGAAAGGTCAAGCTGTCGACGGTGAGGTTTGGAAATGGATAGGTAAGGTGAAGCTGTCGGCGGTGAGGTTTGGAAATGGATGGGTCAGGTCAAGCTGTCGGCGGTGAGGTTTGGAAATGGATGGGTAAGGTCAAGCTGTCGGCGATGAGGTTTGGAAATGGATGGGTAAGGTCAAGCTGTCGGCGGTGAGGTTTGAAAATGGATGGGTCAGGTCAAGCTGTCGGCAGTGAGGTTTGAAAATGGATGGGTAAGGTCAAGCTGTCGGCGGTGAGGTTTGGAAATGGATGGGTCAGGTCAAGCTTTCGACGGAGAGGTTTGGAATTGAAATTCCTATTTCATTTTAAGTACCTACTTATTTCACATGGTTATTTCACGTAGGTAGCGTATTTTTCTTTTCGGAAGTCGCTGTCGGTACCGGTTGTTCTTTTTCATTAAGGGGACGGTGAACGAACATTCTCCATACAAACGTAATACCAAAATCATTCGCGATACGAACATATTACCAACTTAAGTAAATAGCAATTCGCTTGCATTTCGTAAATAATAAATGTTTAAAAAAAAGTTTAATAGGAACCTAGATAAATATGGTCTGTATCCGAATAACATAATTTTAAGTTGGTAATATGTTCGTATCGCGAATGATTTTGGTATTACGTTTGTATGGAGAATGTTCGTTCACCGTCCCCTTAAGTTTGGTTGGTAGGTACCCCATATTGGGTGTAGGTACATCTGTTTGCCCCTTAAACCCGAACAAGCGTGATATTATATTATGAAATGGCGAAAACACTACATAAACATACGATCACAGCTATCGTGAGTCATTTGCTGTCTATATTATTGAAGAGTTCCATTGTCTACTTCGGAAGATCTCCAATCCTGGTGACCTGTAATACAGGTTTTTTTGAAACCTACTTCAGGCACCAGCTCTCACAATGTGAATATTATAGTGTTCAAAACGTGCTACAAAACCATTGTGAGAGAAATAAATAAACTTATTATTATTATTATATTATAATCATATTTTACAGTAAAACCTTCCTTAAAAACACAATATGCATTTATCAACGAAAATCCGATTGATATCGGATCAGTAGCTTTTGGGAAAATCGCGGGTACATACAAATACAGCACCTTCTTTTTTTTCGACTCGGTTGAAAATACTAACCTACTTATCATGACGACGATACTAATAATTAACAATTACCAAATGCGTTTTCAAAGTTCCAAGTAATGTATCAAATTCTATTTCAATACAATTAAAAAATAATATCAAAGATCAAGATTATTTATAGGAGGTATAAAACCGAGCGCTATTGTGAGACCTTGCTTTGAGCGACTTTAGTTACCTAAACATGAGTTGATCGAAAAAGTAACAGCGTCCTTAAAGTTCACCCAAACGCTTGAAAAGAAATAACAGCAAACCCTTTAGGCAAAATGATTTCAAGATGGCGCCTGACAGTGACATTGAGGTCGTAAAATATTAAAAAAGATAGAACCAACTACAGTACCGCATAAAGTAACCCAAATTCCCCTTCCCCTTTAAAAGCGCCCTACTTTTTTCAACCTAAAAACATGGTAATTTAAACAAAAAGACTTTTATAATAAAACAAACCGCGTAGCCTCCGTTTCGTTTTTAAACAATAACTTATTACTTTTTAATGTTGTTATTTAGACTCCATTGTGGAAAAGGCTGGCTGTCTGCCGATACCGGACATTTTGATTGGGGCTTTGCGTAAAAAAGTTTCCATGAAAATAAAAATGCGGATGCTTCGTAAAAAACATTCGGACCTTTTGCCCTCGGGACGTTTTCAAAAAGAATTATATTTTTAAATTGTTGTTAGAGCGTGCTTTTAATATTAATATCAAAAAATACAAAGACCTTTTAATTAATTTAATGTCAGATATAAAGTTCAGTCTACTGTTTAAAAAAAAAACTTGATGAAAAACATTCTTCAGCAGTTCTATGTCTCTCTTTTTGCGCAGTCTCAATTATATTATAACAGCCTACAGCTGAGCAAAATCACACTTTCTATCCGCCATTCTATATAAACCCGGAACCTTATTTTACGTGCCATTATTAAACAGAAACTTCAACTTTCCCTTCCAAAGTATATCAAATTCAATTGGAACCATTCTGGGAGAAAATGGTTTACGTTTTAGCAATATGTAAGCATGAATGGGTACGATTTTAATATTTTTAACCGACTTCTTATAGCTTGCCAACGTAGCAGCAGTTAAACGAAAATGAGTATCCCTTAGCTGACTGATAATTTTCCTAAGACCTGTTGAAAGAAAAATAAAATAGTGTGCGCTTATGGTCCTTATCGTGATCCAAAAGTGACCGTCGCAAAACCGCTCAAAAACACGGTCATCGTACCCTTTACCCATGCCATTACGTTGTTTCTAAACGGCTTATCCAACCGCGTCGATTAATGCGAGTCCCAAGCACCTTTCGTACAAGTTCAATCCATGAAATTATAGTCCTTCTGAAGGGAAAACTGAAATTGACAGCACAAGACAAATTGACCGTCCGGTGTCGATTTCTCATAATCAGGTGGGTAATATTTTTCAGAGGTGTCACGGAAATTATATAAAAGGTGGGTGAGAATCTATTATAGCCACGCATAATGAAGTTAAATAAATTATACATTCCAATGTTATCGAAAATGTCGTTGGTCCTATTCAGGGCACATAATTGCTTCCACCATTATTCTTTATCTCGGTGAGATCAGAAAGTCATTTATCACGGAGCCAATGTGCTCGCTCCCGTCGATCACAAACTTATTGTACCAACTTTTTTTATCGCTTGCATTCATTTGACACTGACAGACTTTCAGAAGAGATTTTTTTATTAAATACTCGGTCTTTTTCACCCTCTTTCGTCGTTATAGAATTAAACAAAACTTGGAAGCAGGCGGGGTTCATTTGAATATTAAATTATGAAAAGAAAAAATTATGAAAATAGAATGGACCCCGCCTGCTTCCAAGTTTTGTTTAATTTAAAATGTGCTTGTTTTTTTGCTTTTCAGTTTTTTCAGTCGGGTTTTTTAGTTTTTTAACTACTTTTTTTTTCCATCGCCTAAACAAGTCTGTATCTGAAGTCTGTTAATGAGAAGCCTCTGGGAAAAAGCGCCTACGATTTGTACTCACCCGAATAAAATTATAGTACATTTATGATTTATGTGGGAAAACTTTGTAATTATTGCAGATGAGACGGAATTCACACCGGAGCCTCAGGCGAGGTGGTTATGGTGCCGAGAACTGCGGTAACAAATGCCCACGTGTATCAAACGACGTTTTTCAACACTCTCTTGCCAGGTTGAAGAAGAAGCAAAGGTGATCTGCTAAACAACCGCATATGAAAAATAGAAAATTCTAATATTTTTGGAATAAGAGCACAAAGGGCTGGCATTGCTACGGCTCCATAAAAAGAATTTACAATATATATTTCCCGTTTTTAATTTTCAAACGGGTCAGTGGAATCTTGTGGAAACTTTAGAGGCTCATAACTTCAACCGAAACCTGTTGAACTATCGACCTACTTTAAACAAAAGGCAGCAGAGGGTTTATTCCGGAATATCTCCGTCAGAATCCGTGCCTATCTTCGTAGATATAACCCGCATAAACCAAAAAGCTGCTACAAACTTCCATACGTTGACAAGTTGTCGAGGAAAATCCACTTGGTCTCGTAACTTGGGAAGTCTCACCAGCAGAAGTTAACGGGAATTTTTCTTGGGGAACATGCAATCCGTAAGTCCTCCAACGTGATGGAATATCGGGTAAATAAAAAGGACAAGAATGTAATGGATGCGTCGTCGTCGCCAGCATAACGTCGAAGTGTACAGAATGATTTAGAATTTGTATAGGTACCTAATTGACTGTCGTGGTATGAGCATGTGATGAGGAGGGATGAATCGCATGTGACTAAAAAAGTTATGAATATAAATGTGGATGGATGGAGAGGGAGAGGAAGACCAAAGAAAAGAGGATGGAGTGTGTGAGGAGTGATATGAAGGAAAAAGGAATAAATGATAACGTGACGACTAACAAGGCAGAGTGGAACCCACAACCCAGTTATTGTGGAGGTCAGATAGGCAGTCGCTTCATGTAAAATACCTCGGATGCAGCTAATCATTATACATAATTGGGAAAAGGCTAGGCAGATGATGACTGATGGCTGACTTCCCCTTCTTAAATTGCTCTAAACTTGCCTCGAAAATGTGGATTTTATACGAGTCTCATGTATTTCGAGTTTTGTTGGTTATCATTACTCGAACGGCCACATAAAAAAAAACATTTGTTTGACAAGTGTAAGTGTTAAAATTTACAAAAAAAACCTTTTTGTCAATCTTAACACGAACTGATTAGTGCCTAATTCGTGAACAGCCTGTATAACAAAAGCCAGACACATGCTTGAAGTGAACAGTGCTATTGATTTTCTTCTTCATCTCAGCTGTACCGGACGCGAAGCGAGTCGCGCTGGGAACACGAAAATTTTATTTCAACTGATATTTTTGCCGTAAAAACGAAGGAAGAAAGCTTATTCAACAGTTAAGTTGATTTATCTTTGTAGGATTTGAAAACAACTTAAAACTAATCAAATCATATCGCATAGAGAAACAAGACAAAGAGATAGTGTGTTTGGAGCAATATGAACCTTATGTTGCTGAATTAAACAAAACCTCGTCACTGCCTCGTTGGTTCAGTCACAGATAATATAATACTAGCGTGTCCAGTGGTCACAAGCACAACTGCTGAGCATGAGGTCCTGGATTCGATTCATGGGTCGGGCCAAGGGCCAAGGCTAGGCCATTTTCCATCAGTTGGCTCACCTCCATTACATGGCACTTAAACATAATTGGCGAAAAGTGGGTGTACTATTTGGTACTCCTCTGCCTAATGCTTCAGGGATAACAGGCGTAATGTTATGTTGCATAATTTAATCAAGTGATTCGATATGGTATGTTTAATACTGTTCTATTAGCTTTAGCCAAATAGGCAATCTAATTTTCGATTCCACACTGCATCAAAATTCTAATTTATATTCCCTCCAAACTACATATCCAACAACGAATAGGTAAGTAACATAACACAATCTGATTTCAATGCTGAAACTAGCTGTTTATGTAGGTATATATTTGCACAAACATGGCTTAGTCCCCGTGCACACCGGGAACCGCAGGCTTTCAGTGCGAGGGAGCGACCTTGAGTTCAATTGGAAAAGCACTGCAATGTGTACAGTGTGTACTCAGACTCGTCAGTAGCTCGGAGCAAGCGGATCGTGTTTATGTGGACTTCTTCATGAGAGGTAAAATATTTACCTGTGTGTGTTTACCTAGCAAGGTGATATGGTAAAAGGGGTAATGCGAAGATGACGGGTGATAGACATGGAATAAGACATGCTGTGATGACCACAAAAAAGCGCATAAGAAGGGCGAGGAGAGGCGATAAAGATAAATCTATGAAGTTGGCGAACGTCGTCTATTCTGATTGGAGTTGTAGACATACGAATGGCTTTAAAAGCAATTGCTGACTAATAGCCTATTGGGGCTGTTATGTTTGTTGGAATGAAAGGTACTGTTGAGTAGACTTTGGTTTATTCACTTAAAACACATTTTAGTATAGAGACAGTTTAGTAGCAGTATCCCAGATGGGATCAGACATAATAATATAATAATAATATAAAGGGGCAAGACTCTGTTTGGCTGGTCAGTGGTCAAATCTGCGTAAGCAGTAAATGAAAAGAGTTTCGTGGCAGACCCAGAAAATTAGGACTAATAGACTGAATTCTTACGTCCACTCTTTTTAGAATGAAATAAGATCTATTATACTTGCTGCTGTGTTGTCCTCGATGATTAGGATAACTACGTGTAGTCTCGGCTTTTCAGTCTGTGGCGTCACATATGTTTAAAGAAAAAAGTTTATTTCTGAACGCATCCGCATAGCTTGCTGTCACCTGCTTCTGAAACTATCTTCATTCGGATTTTATGTCTAGTAACGGCGTCACTTTATCCGACAATAAATCTTAGATTACTTTTCAAATAATTATCAAGAATACAGTTATAATGGGTAAAACTAAGGCGAAACTCCTCAAAAAATTGAAGCGCCTAGAAAAGCGCATGAAATATGCTAGCTCCGACTCCAGTGATGCAGGTAAGAAAACAAAATGGCTTCACTTCGTTCTTTCCTTAATTCGTTTTTTGCATCATGCTGAAGAATGGGAATCAAAGGCCTAAAGCTCTGTCGATATGTGAAAATAAACGCTACATCGGAAACAATGTACGTTTCTTGTGCTTTGCTTTGCGCTTTGCACGTGTTCCCAACTAACGGCGTGCCTGCCACGGGCGCCATAACGGCGTGCCTGCCATGGGGGTGCTACAAGAACGGACTTGCCGTGGGCAATGGCTGCTAGCATGACCTGGAACGCACTATTGAAACTCCATGAGGTCCAAAATACCTATACATTTTGAACGACAAGCCTGGCCTTAGGGACGTCTTTTGGGGGCGTACGCGGTGAAAAAGGCTATGTCGAGAACCCAGCAACCTTCAAAGGGTACTCTGCGGGGGTACACGTGGTTGACTGTTCTATAATAACCTTCAAGGGAAGTTTTTTCAGAAACTTACATGGTTATTTAAGTGGGATGTTGTGTTTTTTACAACATGCATTATATTTGTCTTTCAGAAATTGAAATGACACCGTCAAGGAGGTCACCCAACATGGGTGAAGACGAAGAAAATGTCCCTCCACAGTTAATGGATAATATCCTCCCGTTGGCGGTTGAGGTTGATTGCCCGGATTTAAGGGATGTAGACATGGAAAACGCAGACCAAGCTTTGACTGAAGAATTATTAGATAGTCAAATGATGGAAATTCTTGGTGTGAATACACAGCCGGAGAGAGTAGGAGAGGACCTACACAAACAAATAGCTGAAAGGTGGAGTTTAATTCTTAAGAAAGGATTAACTAAGGAAGAGAAAGATAAGATTGAAGGAGAGAACCCACCTTTCTCTAATTTAAAACAAATGACACCACCTTTATTAAATCCGGAGGTCAGCGCTGCGGTCAATGATATGTCCAAAAGGCGTGACCAATCGATTGTAACAAGACAGAAACAAATTTCAACTGCCCTGGCATGTTTGGGCTCATGCCTTCAAATGTGCATAAAGGATGTTCAGGGACAGAAGATAGATATAATTAAAAAACTGAATGATGCTTCAATTTTATTATGTGATTCAATACATTTAGATACAAAGGGACGTAAATCTCTTCTGTTGTCAGTAATCAACAAAGATATGAAGGATTTTTTGTTGCAATCTGAGACTGAGACTCATCTTTTTGGTGAAGATCTTGCCGAGAAAATAAGAACAGCAAAATCAGTCAAGAGATCTGGTCAAGAACTTAAGATTGCTGAAGCCAAGAAGTTCACCCCTAGACAGAGCACATGGGTGCCCAGAACAAATACTTCTAAATCAAACAACAAACCTTTAAACTGGCGGGGCCCTCCTCGGGGAGAAATGAAGAAGAGGGGGGGGGCATCAACCAGACCAGCACCAGCAGCAGACAGAACATGGGAGGCCAGGAGGAATCACCCTCGTCGAAAATAAACTCACAGGTGGGCAGATTAAAATATCATATAAATAACTGGAACCTAATAACTAGTGATTCAGTTACCCTTAATTGGATTGTTGGGTATTCAATCCCCTTTCATACAAAACCACACCAGAGTTATACTCCCCTAAATGACAAGTTCTCCAAAGTCGAATCTATACAGATGATATCTGAAATTAATAAATTACTTGCTCTTGAAGCAATAGAAGTTTGTCAACCTGCACAAAACCAATTTTGTTCACCAATTTTCTTGGTTAAAAAGACAAATGGAACTTTCCGTTTTATCTTAAATTTAAAGAAATTGAATACTTTCATTAAAACTGACCATTTCAAGTTAGAAGACTATCGAACAGTATGCAAACTATTACAGGAAAAAGATTTTCTGGTCACATTAGATCTTAAAGATGCTTATTATATGATCAATATTCACATGGATAGTAGAAAATATTTAAGATTTATTTTTGAAGGCAAATACTATCAATTTAATGTTTTACCTTTTGGCTTGTGTACAGCCCCATTAACATTTACCAAGATCATGAAACCTGTAATAGCTTCCTTAAGAGAGAGAGGCCTTATATCAGTCATATATTTAGATGACTTTCTTTGTATAGGAAAGAGCTATACACAATGTTTAGAAAACATGCAATCAACGGTTTTATTAGAAAAATTAGGGTTTATAATTAACAAAGAGAAATGTGACTTCATACCTAGACAACAATGTAAATTCCTAGGCTTACTTTTCAATACCATTGACATGACTCTAAACATCACTGAAGATAAGAGGATTAATTGTTCCATGTTAATAAAAGAATTAATCAAGAGAAGTCAAGTTAAAGTTAGATTTTTAGCTCAGGTTATTGGAACTTTAATATCCGTTTGTCCGGCCATTAAGTATGGGATCCTATACACGAAAGAACTTGAGCGACAGAAATACCTGGCTCTAAGAGATAACAACAATAATTTTGATATAAACACTTCATTGAATATTAAATGCATACAGGATCTCAAATGGTGGTCTATAAACATAGCCAGTTCAAACAATCCTATTAGAAAAAATTCCTTTGACTTAGAAATATTTACGGATGCTTCCTCCACAGGATGGGGAGTATCTTGTGGTTCTCAGACTGCTAATGGACTATGGACTGCGGATGAAGCTCAGCTTCACATCAATTCTTTAGAATTAACGGCTGCGTTTTTTGGATTAAAGTGTTTTGTCAATCATCTAAGAGATATTGTAATTTTGTTAAGAATTGATAATATGACTGCAGTATCATACATAAATAGATTAGGAGGAGTTCAATATCCTCACCTACATAAGATTTCTAAAAATATTTGGCAATGGTGTGAATCTAGGAATTTATGGATTTATGCTACTTACATTAATACCAAGGATAATGTGATAGCGGATTTTGAATCGAGAAGGGAACTAGATAGTACAGAATGGGAACTAAATGATTCTCATTATCAAAATATTATATCCTTGTTTGGTGAACCTTCACTTGATTTATTTGCATCACGGACCAACACAAAGTGTCATACTTATGTATCATGGCACCCAGATCCAGGGGCTGTAGCAGTGGATGCATTCACCTTGTATTGGTCTCAGTTTCATTTATTTTATGCTTTTCCACCATTCTCTATGGTCCTTAAGACTATAGAAAAGATAATAACAGACAAAGCAACTGGCATTGTAGTAGTTCCATATTGGGTTACTCAGCCATGGTTCCCATTATTTAATAGATTGTTAGTACAGCCACCTGTTATTTTTCAACCTTCTGAAGATCTCCTCTTTTTACATAATTCCAGATTGTTACACCCACTTCACAAGAAATTGAAACTGATGGCAGGAGTATTATCAGGAAAACATTTATAGATTTTGGAATTAGTAAGGAAGCTGTTGACATTATGATAAATTCAATAACTAAAAATACACTAAAGCAATATTCCCCTTCAATTGTATCATGGGCAAAATACTGTAATTCAAATAATATAAGCATTACCAAGCCCACCATCATTGAGGTTATTAATTATCTCACTTTGAGATTTAACGAAGGATTTTCTTATGGGAGTTTGAATTCTTGTAGATCAGCGTTATCTCTGGTTATAGGATCACACCTTGGTACAGATGACAAAATTAAAAGACTGTTTAGAGGTTTTTTCAAGTTAAGACCTCCAAAACCCAAATATAATGATACTTGGGATGTTTCAGTTTTGCTAGATTACATTGAAAATAATTATAATCAACAAACTGATTTACAAATAATTACCAAGAAAGCTGTAACTTTATTACTGTTAGCCACGGGTCAAAGGGCACAAACAATCTCTCTAATTAATATTAATAATATAATTATTAAACAAGACTGTATTACCATTAAGATTGATAAATTAATTAAAACCTCAGGACCTAACAGATGTCAACCTTTTTTAACTGTCCCTTTCTTTATGACAAGAATAGGAGTATGCCCAGCTACAGCTGTGGTCAATTATTTAAAATTAACAGAAGGTCTACGGAACTGTACTAATTTATTTATATCTACAAAGAAACCATATAAAGCTGTAAGCTCCAGTACAATCAGCCGTTGGGTCAAAAGAGCTATGGAAGAGAGTGGCATCGATATAACAACATTCTCAACGCACAGTACCCGCCATGCAACAACATCAGCAGCTTTCAGCAAGGGAGTTAATATAGATGACATTAGACGAACAGCTGGTTGGACTGGAGAATCAACTAGCTTTGCTAGATTTTATAATAGGCCCATAGTTAATAATAGAAGCTTCTCTGAAGCAATTTTTACTAATACTGAAAATGACT
The DNA here is from genome assembly GCA_949775195.1 of Diarsia dahlii. Taxonomy (NCBI): domain Eukaryota; kingdom Metazoa; phylum Arthropoda; class Insecta; order Lepidoptera; family Noctuidae; genus Diarsia; species Diarsia dahlii. The sequence continues at coordinate 18,779,167 of OX459191.1, read as the reverse complement.
AAACCTATATTGTAATTATATAGTATGATTGTAATTGTACCTTAATTATGGTAATTTAAGTGGCCTTTAAAGATATCTAGTGTATAAATAAATGTTTATTGATTTTACAACTGGTCTTTAAACATCTACACGTAGTTATCCTAATCATCGAGGACAACACAGCAGCAAGTATAATTTAATAGTCAAACGAACTTACCTGTAAGTGAAGTTCGATGGTAATTATACTTGCTGCTGTGTTGTCCGAAGATGATTAGTCCCACCCAACCCAGAATCTCCATGCTATATAGTCATATGACCATGAACCCTATGTTGTAAAACCAATATATTGCTATGAACTTAATGAAGATAGTTTCAGAAGCAGGTGACAGCAAGCTATGCGGATGCGTTCAGAAATAAACTTTTTTCTTTAAACATATGTGACGCCACAGACTGAAAAGCCGAGACTACACGTAGTTATCCTAATCATCTTCGGACAACACAGCAGCAAGTATAATTACCATCGAACTTCACTTACAGGTAAGTTCGTTTGACTATTAAATTCTTGCCTTATCATTTATGGAATTATTAATCTTTCTCAGACAGGGCGGCGCTTTTTAAGGTGGATGCCATTTGCATCAACAATAGGTATTCTCTGACTCGAAGTCTTTAGCACTTCAAAACACAGTTTGTAAACCACAGAGAAACATAGACTATTTGCTGTTGTACGAGTGATGATAGCTACGGAAATTAAAAGCGTTGCTATTCAAGAGCGAAGTATTTTAAGTAGGTTGCTATTTGCTCACGGTATGAAGTTCTTGGAAGCTTCTTGAATAACTAATTTGTTTGTGAGGAATGCTATGAATGCAAAAGGAACAAAGGAGGAGTAGCTCGTGGTTTAATAATATCAGCCGGTCGGGTAGATCTATGGGTCGTTCGTCGTTTCGCACCACATAGGTTAAACCTCGCATGGCTAAGTTGATCCGTGGAAGGGTGTTATACATAGTTGGGAAAAGGTATAAAGGATATCTTTTTGAGTATGCAAACTTCTCACACTGAACCACTTGGTATGCCGTTTGACCAACTGAAGCAACTTAATCAAGTTGCTTGAGATGAGGTGAAATACATAATTATGAATACTACTTTTTACCCTGAATATTGAAAATAAAACACGCAAATGAAGCAAAAAAGCGGACAAAAGCTACATCCACGAATGTATGTTGAGTTGATTACCCAAATCAAATAAACAATAACACGAAGCCAAATATAGAAACCAGTATCGCAATAGTCCAATTTCGGTTTAGTGATATTATCAGAAAAACAGCTGAACTCAGCAATATCCAGTGGTCCCTGTCCCGAAGCCACGAATTAAATCGACTCGGTTAATATTGACCTGTTTCAATTTGCATGTAAATCAGTTAGCCACGCTGCCCTGAGTTAGGAAAATTAGCTCTTGAAAAACTGTTTTATGGTCACCCTAACCACTGCCACGTGTTTCAAACAACGGGATTTGATAGAATTGAATTTTATGTACCGTGATACAGAGACAAAATGGGATTTTTATACCCCATATCAGTGTTAATCGCGTGAAAACTGTGTGAAGTGAGTTCTGATAAAGTCATGTTATGGAATTTTCTTTTTTGGACGCTTTTATCTAAGGGCTAATAGTCACCACTTTGCCGTTTTATGAGAGATACACTTAAATAAAATAGCGGCAACATTTTTCCAATAATTTGATAAATGGTTAATTGACAATATTGTGGCACAGTGCTGGCTATTCACCGGAAAAAAAGAACTTTGCCCGTGTCAAAGGAACAACACCGTAAAGTCAAATTATAAACGATGCCTTTTTTCCGAAAATATCAGGTTATGTAAACCAGGCGTGCCAAAATATAATATTCTCATACGAACTTGCAAATTCAAAGCCAATATCTCAGGCAAGCACAACATAACAAAGAAAACAGCGCTTCCCTCGCTTAACTCGCACATCTTACGTATTTGTGTGAAAAAAAAGAATATAAGCTGCAAAGTGGTTAGAGGGCCGGATGAACGAGGCAAACATTACACTGTGCTTTGTACTCACTGACCCAAATTACTCCACTTTAAATGCAAATCATTCACACAACGACCGCTTCACAGAAGAGCGTTTAATTCCTACGTATTTACTTTTTGTTCTGCTTATCGATGTATTTTGTGGGCGGTAATGAGCGTGTTGAACTGAAAGTAATGTAGCGCCATCTGGCGGGGAAAAGGAAAAATTGCTGGCTAATATCGCTATAAGAAAAAGTGTGATAAAAATCAGTCGACCGAGTCGTTTAAGTCTCAATTCGTTCGAGCGATCGAACCTACTTCGAGCTAATAAGGAAATGTGTTATTTTTACGAGATTGTCAAAGAAATTCGTTCGTTCTAATGCGGCCGCCACACACTCGACGAGTGGCATGGGAAGTAGCGAGGAAAGGAGGCAGGGACATAGTGTGGCAACGTTACTCGTCATGCCGCACGTCATGCTCCTCGTCCTGCCCACCGCTCCGCGATGATCGCGCGATGAATACATGTGATCCACCATCTTCGTTGGCGAGGACGATGCCGACGATGTATATTTCTTTTTATGACATTGATATAATTAACTATACTAAAAATGCATAGCGCGCACGCTGCCACAGTTTCATCGTCCACCAAAGGCAAATAACAAGTGAGGAGCGTCGCGATTAATTGCGCGAGTAGAACATCGCAGCAAATAGCGGCAGCGCGAGGAGCATGGCGATGAGCAGCGCGAGGAGCATGGCGATGAGCAGCGCGAGGAGCATAGTGTGGCGCCCGCATTAGAAATACCCAGTCCAAGCTACCTTCTTTGCGCCAGGTATTTAGATTGGCGACACGTAACGTGAAATGTAACCCAATTAGGCCGTCATTAGAGCAGCTGTGGCCCAGTGGTTGCGGCCCCGACTTATGAGCAGTAAGTCGCGGGTTTGAACCCAGGAAGTACAAGACTTATTGTAATTTATTTCATCAGTACTGTTCTCAACATGGTGAAGGAAACAATCGTGAGGAGACTATCAATGACTACTAGACTACTAGGCAATCATGTCCTAGAATGAAAAAATCGAAGGCATATGATCTACCAACTCTTTCTAGGCCTCCGAGGTAGCCCATTCCCTCTCCAAGGGGGAGCCCTGTAGCCCGGCAGCAAATTGATGCCAGGTGAGGTGTAACCACTCTGTTTCAACATTTGTTTGGTATGTTGTTTTCAAATAATCTTCACGCTACATTATAAACAATATATTTACCCCTGTCGAATTTATAAGTTTACCCCGAAACAAAATGCCAACCAACCTTTACAAGCACCATAAATCAAGACTTCGTTCTAGTTGTGGTGTTATCAGCACACACTTGAGCGCTCCGCATCTTGAACAATTTTCTTTGTTCCTTACGAAGCGACTAGCATGAGGCAATAAGGTCCAATTTTAGGAAAAATGCGGCATTTTTACGTAAACAAAATGCGTAGAAACATGCATGACTGATAGTCATATCGCTGCCTTTACAAGTAATGGTATGAAAAAGTGGGTATGTGGCATGTCAGGGAACAATGAACAGTATGAACATGTTATATGTGAAGGAATATTATGCTTAATTTACTTTATTTAAAAAATATAATTGAAATGTACTTCCATTCCTTATTAATTTCATATTTTGATGTAACATCATGAGCATGTATCCTTTATCTGTAGTTGTCGTGAAGATGGAACATATTTTTTTCTGGGAAATACAACTACCTAATCCCATCTTGTTCCAACTTTTCTTTCTGATCGTTTCAATTCTACAACACATTCATGCCGATATCATCGCTAAGAGTCCTGAGTCCTGCGATGGCGCCCAAAGGGCGGTGCGTAGACGAGGAATTTTAGTTAGTCTAAAATTGTGCGGTCTATCAGAAATTTCTTAGTTGCCCCGCAGTCTGGATTTGTGGCGAGCTTAAACATACATAACTGTCGTAATGTGAATGTAGGATACACCTTTTTTGTGGATGGGAAATCATTAAATGATCCCTTCTGCTCCTGGTGGAGCGGAAGGAAGTGTCAGACTTATACTGACTAAAACCTACTCATGTTCCTTCTTAGCCCTTAGTGGTCCGGGGCTTTGGTATCTCTAGGATACACCCCTTACCCTACCCATGTTACATCATAAAACCAACAATGCAGGTTTATTGAAAGGGGTATATACACCCATATTTCGTCAGTTATATTTCGGGGATTTTTGTCCACTGAGGGCAAAAATCCCTCGTCTGCTCGAACCTTAAGAGTTTTTCAGATAAGTGCGCTACGAGGTCGGTTCCGGGCGACATCCGCCTCTTTATCTACGTAACGTCCTCGTATACACATACTTGTACACAAGCTATAAGCCTTCTTTGTTTTGATACGTGATTTGATAATAGAATAGACAATTTCTTTCCATAGGATTTTCTGCATTTTTCGCATGAAAATGATACATTATTATATTGTAGAGAAAAAGGTACGTGTTTTAAATTAATTTAACGTATTTATTACATGTCTTACTATTGTTTCTGTTCTAATTAGGTAAAGAACAAAATAATGTTAGTTCAGTTTTTTACTGAATTATGAAAATATACAATATAAAAAAAGTACCTACCAAACTATTGCAGAAAATTTAATTAAACCTTGATGGTTCTTTTGCAGCAGCAGCAGGTTTGGGGAAAATAATTTTGTACCAGTAATATCAGTGAGGTACAAAATTATTTTCCGCAAAAAAAAAATGACCAGATTTGATCCAGGCACAGACAAATATAAATAAAAGAAGTTGCATTAAACCTCTTTTGTTCCTCGGCATTCAACAATTATCATTTTAAGTACTGGCTGTTTTAGGTAAAAATATTATAGGACGCCTTTAAGTTTTATTTTTTTTATTTATTTTTTCTTTGTCAAGTAATGGCATTACGATATTTTTTTCGAAAAAAATGTCCAGTGTTTTGTTAACTTTATTATTTTTTTGCATGTAAACTTTTTCGTCAAAATTAATTGCATGTTTAATTTAATTCACTGAATGCCATACATGTACAATGCAAAAATATGTACAGGCATAGAAGAGAGTTGCAGTACCTATATTATTTGTTCCTGAGCATTCAACTACTGGCTGTTTTAGGTAAAAATATTGTAGGATGCCTTTAAATATTTTTTTTCTTTATTTTTCCTTTTTTAAGTAATGGCATTACAATATTTTTTCGAACAAAATGTCCAGTGTTTTGTTAATTTTATTATTTCTTTAGCATATAAACTTTTTCGTGAAAACTAATTGCATGATTCATTCACTAATGTCAAACAATGCAAAAATACAGGCATAGAATAGAGTTGCAGTATATTTTACACACTCATATTATTACGAATTATGCAACTGTAATAATGGGTAATTTCACGTTCGTGTTATGTTTGCTGTAAACAATGAATGCAAACCCGTAATTTTGTGAAGAGTTCCATAAATATAATCTAAATACAGATATCAACCAACGTTACTGCATTTAGGCACGAAATGTTAATACGAATGAACCCAAACCGTTGCGAAAAAAGTTTCCTGCTTCAAAACTCCCTTTGAAATGTTGCCAACAATTTTTGAAAGTAGGACTGAAAAAAAACGTCAATACAAGGGTTGTGCACATACATAGCTCTAACAAGTTTACAGCAAACTTTCTCTTACGGTAGAATTATCTGGAAACTGCGATTAACAAGTAAAATTTGAGTTCATAAGCTTGTCCTAATTAGGCAAAAGTTGCGCTTTTTGCTTTTCTCAAGACGCCTCAAGATTGTCTATCCATTTTCGTTCGTCTAAGACTTGATTTTAGTAAAGTTGCCTTAGCTACACGTACAAGACTTAATAAGATTATTTTCATCAAAAGATTTCAAAAGTATTGGGGTACATAAAGAATTAAATAAAATGTAATAATTTTAATCACCTTCCATCATAATTGATCTACCTACTAAACAAGAAAGACTTTACTATTTGTACAAATACCAACGTATTCTTCAACTACATGTAATAGGGGGTGAGCCTATTGCCATCAACCGGACACAAATCCAGACTCCGTGGCTGCTACTGAGAAATTCCTGATTGAAAAACCCAATAACAATTTTCCCGACCCGGGAATCGAAACAAGGATTTCATGCTCAAAGACAAAGACAAAGACATTTATTCCAGTAGTCGCTATTACGATTTTACACTAATCCTAACTTAAACCATTACGAATGCTAAATTGAATCCTCTTGTTTTTGTATGCAGCATGTTGTCACAGTCCTAACTAGTTAATACAGAAATCGTTCCAAGCTAGCACGTTTCGTAACGATCTCCGTACAAATTGTAATACTGGTTGTTAGGAACTGTTGACATGTCATTACAGGGTATTACTGGGGTGTTATCTCATGAAGCTTGGGGAACGCTTAGCGCAATACTGGTGCATGTGAACTATGCAGCATAGTTTCACTGTTGCATTTGTGTTTCAAGCTTACGTAACAGAAATGGGTACTGAAATTATTTTTCCAATTAAAACAACCGTCTTCCAAAACAACACTAAAAAGCTAATACCTCTTCGTAAGACTGATTATCAAATTTTCAGGACACTGAACCTGTAACGAATGTCGAAGATCTACAAATTACTGCTAGGACCAACAGCTTAACGTTCTTTCTGAGGCGCGGAAGAATGGTATGTAATGGGTGAATGGGTGGTGTCACATTCTCGGACCAACCAGATCGGCCCGAGCACCTGTTTTTATTAACTTGCGAGCCCCTACCTCCCAATTTATTAATGGAAGGTCCCAGTTAATCTAGCTGTAAAAAATAAAACTGCTCATCTGAAAAAGCTGATCGATTAAAAATCCTCGCTTCAGCTTTGTCAATGCCAAAATATTTTTTTGTTGAGCTCGTTCCACTCCAAATGGATGACCGTACAACCTGATAATAAAAGCAGTGTGTTACCTACAATGTTGAATGTAGTGCTGCCCGGTAAACTAGTTTTCAGAGCGCAATCGACACATTATGAATGAAGATGTAACGACTCTAAAACAATAAAATTTTACAAGAGAAACCGCATGATTAGGTATCTGTTAAGCTTAATATTTATCCCGTCTTGCCGTTTTAAATGAACTATATATTTATTTTATAACTAGCTGTGCCCGCGACTTCGTTCGCGTGGTTGTCGAAAACCAAAATGCGTCGCTTAGACAAAAGTACCTACATTAAATAATTGCCCTGCGTTAACTTACAGACGCTGTAGCAAATAAGAAGTGGTAGCCTGACTTGAGTCTAACAAAATTTGCACTTTATAGCTTAATATTTCACTAACGAATCCCTTAATCGAAAAAGTGTATAAGCAAACTCACAATCTTTTTCAAAGACCTATCTAATGACACCCTACACCATGGGCTACGCAAGAAATAAAAACAACGCCATCTATTGAAGACGAAAATAAACTGCTAAAATTGAATGCATGGAAAGCGATCAATCACACTATAGGGTTTAGAGTTTAGGCTACGTAGACTAAAGTAGACTTTGAAAGCAGTGTCATTTAGACTACTTACCTACAGAGTACCTTAAGCTATCATAACTTTACTAAAGTTATATTTTGAAGGCATTATTAATAAGTACCATATTCGTTTAATAGATGTCGCTGCATGTCTCATTCATGATCATAATGATAAAGTTCTTCTTGAAAACTATAAATTCAAATATCTTTTGATAGAGAGCACCGATTACGATGAAACAAAGACTAAGTAATACCCCAAGTTACACACAATATTTATGTATAAAAGTTACCTACATTAGTTTCGTAAATTTTTCGTGATGCTTAGTCATCGAAACAGACAAACAGACAAACAGATAAACAGACAAAAATTCCAAAAATGCTGGAAATGAGTTCTGTTGGTTATACTATAACACCCTGAAAATTCCTTTTTTATATATTTTCAATGTACAAAAATATTTTTTCTACAGATTTATTATATGTATAGATGACCTAGCCTTTGCTCGCAGATTCGCTCCCGTTATGTACGGGAAATAAGTCATGGGTACGATTTAAATGTACCTAACTTATAAAACTCGGGGATAATTTATAATATATATAAGAGAATCGGATCAGTAGTATCCGAAGATTACCCCCTACACACAAACTAAAGAAAATTACCTCTATAAAGAGGTAATTTTCTCTTTTGCGTACGATTACGAAAAAGAGGTAACCGTAACGTATCGTATCATACCAAGGCTACGCGTAAAAAATAAAAGAGACAAAACTAACTTAAAGCTTATTCATCATTTTAAAACAGCTCCATTAAAAAACTAAAAGTGGTCATTCGAAAATCTTGATGGAATAGACTCGCTTCAGCTTCGTCAATGCCAAAAGAAATTTGTGTTGAGCTCGTTCCTCTCGAAATAGATGACCGTAACTATGGTCGGGTATTAAAAAAATGGCTGCGTTTTACTGGCTCAGTATGTGTGCTCGTAGTGCTGCCCGGTAAACTAGATTTCAGTGGATAAAGACCTTACCTACGGATTATAAACGTAGATGGAACGACTCAGAAACGATTTTCAAGAGAACCCGCATTGTTAGATAGTGTCTATCGTGACAGCTTTATACCTGCTGTTTTAAAGCTGTTCAGGTGTAAAGTTTAATAAAGTATATACCTAGGTACCTACGTATATACAATATTGTTTTTAATGAAAAGATAATGAATTTTTGGTGTTAATAGGTCGCCATACTAAGTTCTTGGTTCACAATCTGATGATTAATCATAGTAATCGTAAATTTTGAGAATGCAAACAAATTGGCCATCCTATGTCCGAATACATGTCATGTTCAACTTACACAAAGTAATTTCTCACTCGCAACAGACATCAGCCATTATCCTAAAAGGCACCAGAATATTCTAGCGCCAGGCAATAAACAAACAGGTATATAGGTTGGACTTATAACATTACAATATTATCCGCCATTTATCTCGACGCAAATCTCGAGAGAATCTCGCTTCCGCTGTTGTATCGGGATGTAAAATCAAGAATTTAAACGAGGGTTTTAAGGGCTATGCATAATACACGTTTATCTTCCGTTGAGTTACAAATACAATGCCATTTGTGTTATCTTTTTACTGTCGTAAAAGCATTGTCAAGACGGTCAAAAATATACCGTGAGAAATCTTACAATACAAAAACCACATACAATATTTTTAGAGATACACGATTCTGCAAAACGTTACTCCAGTACGAAATGCAATATCTCGAAATCCTGAAGACGCACAAATTATATTTCTGTCGCAAAATTTTCCCCATGTACAGTATTTGCCTCTCCGATCATACGTTTAAAATTTTCCTGCTGGAACAACGTTACCTCAGCTGCAGGAATCGTTTTCTCCAAAACGACAAAGTGTACACTTTCTATTTGGCGCACATTCACAGCAGATTACGCACTAATTCCACTCACACAGACAGTGGGTAGGGCGCATGGCAAGCCGATGGGGCATAAAAGTTCTGTAGTGGCAAGTGGCGAAAACTAGAAAACTTTCCGTTGGAAGGCTTCCCACCAGCTGGAGCGTTGACCTGGTGAAGGTTGCGGGGATCCGCTGGATGACGACGACACCTTTTTGTTTTAATTGGCATCTCGCATTCAATCTAAAACAGTGATTATAGCCCATTCCTCACCTAGAGAGGAGGCCTGAGGAACGTTATAAGCTGATGATAAATTAAATCTAGGAGACTGGCTACTGCTTGACCGGACAAATCCTGTGGATGCCTTGAGTCTAAGGCTTTCAGCCAGGGGCATGTGACTTATAGAATAGACAATAGTGAATAATCACTATGGGCACCCCCTGTGAGTACGGCCCTCAGCAGACGACGTACGGGACCTGTCAATGTGGCGACAATTAGGGAGGCCTATGTCCAGCAGGGCAGCAGTGGACGACTTTCGACTGAAATGATGATGATTAAATAATAAACTTTTGCACATGTGCCTTGTTCCATCACTTACTATTCCAGGGAAATTGATCCTGGTTTTATTCCACCATTATACACAAACAAAGGCTCCATACAATACATGAGCAAGAGAATAGACAAGTTTACGACCTGGATCACACGAGCGTCCATAAAAGTAGACGCAATATTAATAGAAGTGAAATAAATAAAACCGCTTTGAATGTACCAAGGTGCATGTATTATTCAGACAGGATTATGATTATGTGTCTTAAATTAAATCTGATAAAGCATTACAAATCTTTTTCAGAAGGAGTTGTTGACTGCGATCATCATCTGCCTAGCCTTTTCCCAACTATATTGGGGTCGGCTTCCAGTCTAACCGGATGCAGCTGAATATCAGTATTTTACATGGAGCGACTGCCTATCTGACCCCCACAACCCAGTTAATACTAGGTAAGTAATACAATACCCTTTGGTAAGACCGGATGTCAGAATTTCAGGTCACTGACTAGGTACCTGTAACGACTGCCAAAGATTTATATATATGGCAGCCGGGACCAACAGCTTAACGTGCTTTACGAGGCACGGAGGAAACTCGGTATGTCGGGCGGTCACCCATCCACAGACCGACCTAGGCAAGCACAGCTTTACCTAAAGATCGACCTGAGTGGCAGTTCTTATTAAGCCACGAGCTCCTCCTTGTTGTTGACTGCGATATTGAACCTTAAAGGTGAATAAATGAGTGTAAGTATTTGAAAACCAAATTAGGTGCATCATAACTTTTGATTAAATCGTGATTCGCATCTGTTGCGCTAGATAAACTTCACGAAACTTTGTCTTGTAAGTAGTGTGTATATTTTATACTGAATGTATTGTACATCCACAATTCGCCAGTATCATGTTTTAGTCCCGTAAAGAAGGGAGCGAGTCTGTTGCCATCAACGCGGTACAAATCCATACTCCGTGGCTGCTGTGTACTGTGAAAATCCTGATGGAAAACCCAATACCACTTTGCATTATAATATATTAACTAGTGATCGCAGGGATCGCATCCGAAATGAGGTGATCCGACAGAGGACCAGAGTTGTCGACATAGCTCCAGAATAAGTAAGCTGAAGTGGCAGTGGGCCGGCCATATTAGTCGCAGAACCGATGACCGTTGGAGTAGACGTGTTCTTGAGTGGAGACCGCGAATCGGCAAGCGTATTATAAGGTGGGACGCCCGCAGGCTCGGTGGAGCGATGATCTTCGCAGAGTGGCTGGTAACAACTGGATGAGAGTTGCCGAAAATCGAGTTGAGTGGCGTAAGATTAAAGAGGCCTATACCCAGCAGTGGATTGCAATAGGCTGATGATGATGATGATGACCCGCCCCGGCTTCGCACGGATGCAAAAAAAATACTAAAACCTTCCTCTTGAATCACTCTATCCATTAAAAAAGCCCGCCTCAAAATCCGTTGCGTAGTTTTGAAGATGGGAAGAAGCATACATATTATAGGGACAGACAGCAAGAAGCTACTTTGTTTTATACTATGTAGTGATGACGTGTCGTTATTATAATTCAAATAAATGGATGGTCTGTGTCTGCCTGTTAGTCGGTCCGTAGCAGCACTAGCAGCCACAATGTCTGACAGAGTCTGTAGTTGATGGCATTAGGCTAGTCCCTATTACACTTTCAAAGTGTGAGTTTACTAATAGGTATAACACCTCTGCCTAACCCTCCGGGGATTACAAGTGTGATGTTATGATATATTATGTTAAATGGATAGTGACAGGAGTTTTTAAACCTTACATTCTTTTCTGAATATTCATACGCCAACTCTCTATAAATAAAAAAAGTTTCAACAAATTAACGATTCAGAAATAATTAAGAACCGTTCGCTACGAAATGAAATACGGTGAAATATAAATTTATTTTAAAATTCTCTGGGTAATTGTAAAACTGTTTGCTGTTCATTATGAACTGTTAAATAATTAGTTATTAATACAGAGTGGGCTTAATACAGATAACCTATTAAAACAATCTTAAATATTTACAATGTTAACAGTTAAGTACCAGGGAGTCCCGTATTACGAACGTTCAAAAAACAATAAAAACAAGCAATTTAAAAGATACACGCTGATCTTTGCCCCGTTCTCAGAAAAATAAAATAAAACAGGGGCATTCCTTTTTCAAAAAATAAAACAGATCGTTTTAAATAAAGAACGTTTATTTTTAATCTGAAACTTTCTACTAATAGGGCTGAGATTAAAACGCATACGAACATACGAACGTTTAAAAACGTCCTGCATTTGAAACCGTCTGCTAATAGAGGCGAGATTATGAGATACTCGTAATAGTGAGAACAATGAGCAGGGAATGGTACATATGTCCTCATAGCTCGTTTTTATCTTCATAAAGAGCTTTGCACACCGCGCCAAACATTGTTCATTATGTTTTAATAAAGAGTCTGGATTTTAGAGGAACATTTTCACGACTTTATTCGTACGAAACCAAGTAAGAAGTCGAGGAGCTTAATCTTTAGGTTAAGCCGCGCTTGCCTAGGTTGGGCCGTGAATGGGTGACCGCTCATTGCAAACCAAGTTTCCTCCGTGCCTTGGTAAGCACGTAAAGTGTTCGTCCCTGATGTTATTTGTAGATCTTTGATAGTCGTAGGTAGTCAATGGCCCAAAAGTTCGACAACCAGTCTTACCATAGGGGTATCGTATTACCCAGTATTATCTGAGTTGGAGGAGGTCATTTAAACTACTGGTTTTTCAGCTGCATCTGGTTAGACCGAAAGCCGACCCGACCCCAACATTGTTATATGTTTCGTACGTAACCAGCTTGAAATATACTTCATGTCGTCCTCTACCTATCTTCCTTATCCTTATCCTTACATAGGTAGTATAAAACAAAGTCGCTATTTTTGTCTGTTTGTCTGTATGCTTAAATCTTTAAAACTACGCAACGGATTTTGATGCGGTTTTTTTTAATAGATAGAGTGATTCAAGAGGAAGGTTTTAGTATATAATTTGACACGACATCCACGCGGGTGAAGCCGCGGGCATCAGCTAGTGAAATATAAATGAATAACCGTAGCAACTGTCTCGTGGCGTCTCCATAAACCGACTTCAAAGGTTTTTAATAAAACAGTTAAACAAGAAAGTCGTAAATCATATTACATAGAAAGTCACTTCGCCTTTGTTAAACGGGCAATATTTACACAAGCCACAATTAATAATATAAGTTAAACTAAGTGTGTTAGGCAATAAAATCAATATGACTCCTACTGAATTTGAAAATTACAATACACATTTTCCGCGTCAATGAAGCCTTTCAAAAGAAAAATGTTTATTCATCGTATTTTTTATTATTATAACAGATCATTTGGGTTCCCCAGAGTGAATCCCGCTGTATGACGGACTGATGGAAGTGAAGAATTCCTGAGAAGACGTACCTACCTACCTACTCTATTGTTGATGGCAGGTATAAAACGATTTATTGTCCCGTGACGTCACAGGTCGATGTCAGAGATATATTATCTGCTGTTATAACTACGATTTCCTTTGACATTTTTACACGGATAAAAAGTAGTGGCCAAATTTTACTTTTGCATGGATCTCGCGGGTAGCACTCGGATTTCATTTTTACTTTATTTTTTTGTGCCACGACATGCACGGAAAGTTTTGTCAGATTGTGTTCCTACGTATTCGGATGCTTTTATTGAAGCATACTGAAAAGCGTGACCTGCTTTTGGAAAAAAAAAAAAACACTTACGTCCTTGTTACTTTCGTTTATTGACAGAAACTGTCAAACGTTATCCAAACATAACCTCGATCGTCCTAAATCAACCAAAATTGACGTATTTAGAGCCTTCGAAAGTTATAACTGAATTACTTGGACGACATACTGAAACTCATATGTCAAGTTTATTATGTTAGTGTCGGAAAGTTTGGAGGCCGCCTCCGAATAACTAAACAATAGATAAGTACACACAAAGCCGCACAAGTGATGATATACATCGGACGATGAAATTGCCAATCTGTACTTTAGTACTGGCCAGTATAGTGAAGTGTAAAGCTATCATTGTTTTGTGGTGAAAAGGGGATTGCGCTATTCATCCTGCATACGTTCATCCCTCTCTCGCACTGGAACAATGAGTATACACTCACTGATGAACACTGGGGCTCACTGATGGACTTTTTAATACGGAGTGGGAATCTGTTTGGGAAACAGAGGCATTCAAACTTAGACTAACAGAGATATCATTATTACAAAAGTTTGGGCAAGTTCAAGTCGAAGAATTAGAATGGTAGAAATTCATGATTTAGCGTTTTAAAATATACCGTATTAAGTAGGTGGCCATGTATGTAGTAGTAGTTTATCAGACATAGTTTAATATTAAGTCCTCATACCCAAAACCTGAAAAACCTTTAAAAACAGGAATTTTTTAAACCTCATGTCATGTGAAAAATAAATAACCTGTTCTAAACAACGCTACTCTATACGCGATTTTACTGCTAAAAAAATACTCGTACTTACTCTTACTCAGATGATGATTTAAAAAAGCTAAGTTTATCTAGGCATAATTAAATGATAATTTTATTGATTATTTGGTAGGCACTAGGCGGCGAATTTAGCTTGTATGCCTAGATATACCTACATCAAAGACTTTGAATAATATTTGATTAACACTTTAAGTAAATTCCTTAACTATGCCAAGTTGACATACCTAAGTTAGAACTTATTACTGAATACCTGAGTGTCAAAGGTAACTAAACAGACTAATATAATATGAAACGAGAGCTAACTCGCAACTACCGTCAATATTTATACAGTTTATATGTTCTATAAAGTTGGTAATACTGTTATTTAGAGGAGAAAAGTAATGTCACCAGTAACTTTGAACATTAACTATCAGTTTCATATCACTCTTTGCAGACGGAAAGTTATTTATTTTAACGATATTTGGTACTTGTCTTCTATATCAATTGAAGTTTCTCTTCGTCATTTCAAAATATAGTTTTTTACTGAATGCAGTATAATTATTATAGGGAACTTCTAAATATTTGGCTACGTCTGGCTATATCTGGCTATGTATGACCATTTTAAGTGTGAATTTCATGGTGGCGCCACTGGTCAAGAAAAACTGCATCGCTACGTCAAACTTAGTATATTTATTTTAGTTCCGTGTTTTCTCGCATGCACAGTTAAGTTGGTGGAACTGTAGATGCGCGCGCATAGGAAAACCGATTAATTTTTTCCGCTATTGTGAAAAAAAATCAGAACTCGTTTTAACTGTTGAAGATGCCATGACTTTTTAGTATTATTTTCTTCACAAGTGTGTTGAAAAACGTCGTATGATACACGTGTGTATTGATGATTACCGTCCTCGGCTTTCTTAAGACCCTCACCTGACGGCTCGGATCTCAATGGCGCCTCAGCGGTAATCACCAACGTTACACACTTGTACCATAATGTACTATTGTCATATCTGACCGTGCCATCATCATCACATTATTGTGACATTTTGACCTCGTACAAAACCAATTTAGTTTAATGTAGGTATGTCTTAAATAGGTTTTTCTTTTTGATGTTCTCTTTTTATTTAATTTTGATTTTTCGTTTTGTCGTGTGCGCGTCTAATCAAATTCATATTTTCTTGCTAGCAGCCAACCCAACAGCGACATGCTCATCTTGATATTAAAGGACTCTACAATTAGGACAGATATGTCAATTACAAAATAAAGGCTACTGTGATTATAACAGAAAGAGGTTAAACAACCGTGATATGACCGCACTTCATGATGACTTACGGCCCTCGCCCACGGCGACTTTTTGTAGCAATGTTACGCGTTTACGAAACGCACGACAGCATCGCTACAAAAAGTCGCTTATTGTTATTAATTGTTATTATCAAATTGCAAAACATGACAGGCGGTTAACTGTGAAACTATTACTTGCTACAATATCCGTGCGTGATCCATATACATACAGTCAAAACAAACTGCCAAACAAACTTTATCAATATCCAATTTATTATAACCATGAATGTAAATTGATACTTAGAATTAATTATTCTTGTTGCTAAAGTTTAGTTAGTAGCTTCGGTCACGGAATCTTTCTTGAACTAAACAAACAATTAATTTTTAGACCCAACATTTATCTCAAACTTGTCTAATTAAAACGGCTATTTATTTCATCCTGTAATAATCTCAGCAATATTATCTGTTTCATTTACTAGCCTTTAGTGATTATTGTCAGCAATAATCGCATTGTTTAACATAACATCACGTCTGTAACCCCCGAAGGGTTACACAGAGGTGTGCCTAATAGTACGCCCCATTTCGCCAGTTACGTTTAACAATACCTATGCAATAGCTATAGACCAGTCACAAATTCAGAATCCGTGGGTGTTCTGAAAAACCCCAACCCCCATCAGTGAAAAACCCCAATAACACTTTGCTCGGTCTGGGAATCAAACCCAGGACCTAATGCTCAGCAGTCGTGGCTTGTTACCACTAAATCAACGAGGCTCTCATATTGTTTCCATGCCAAAATAACCATTGTTTTTTTCTTATCACTACATCACTACATAGTATAAAACAAAGTCGCTTTCTCTGTCCCTATGTCTCTTTGTATGCTTAAATCTTTAAAACTACGCAACGGATTTTGATGCGGTTTTTTTTAATATATTGAGTGATTCAAGAGGAAGGTTTTTAACTAGCACATTCCACCCGTGCGAAGCAGGGGCTGGTCGCTAGTATTCCTATAAATGGAAGCGAAAATATTAACGGGAGAAAAGTATCTACCTAGAACAAACAAAATGTGAAGATAGAACTTATTCGACTTATGAAATACACACACACACACATACCTTACACACATTTCATACCTGCGAATACAGAAGGTGAATGACTCATACATAACCGAAATATCTCATGCCTAAAATTGTATGAAACTCTGGCCCAAGAATCTTTATTATGTACTTACTTAAAATACTTGCCATGTTCCCTTCATAAAAATGCAAATGGCAATCCGAACGTTAATACCTACCGGACCTGGATTATTACACCCTGCGACCTTTGAAGCAACTGTCCCTTATAATAACGTTTTTATTTCCATATAGAACGACGGACGATACGAGGAGACACGTGTACGTTTGAGAGAAATAAAGAAATCGGAATTATTATGGAAGCTGTTGACTTTCCAATAGTAAACAACCTTTGAAAGCTGAAATAATTTCTAAAAATTGTTTAGAGAGAACGGGGTCTGCGAGGAATTTGAATATACAATTTCCGTCGTGCTGCGTCAAGCCTGCCGTCGTAGAGTGCGATATCGTAATTTGCAGCTCAGACCGATTCCGTCCGAAAATTTTGACGAAATTTGCGAGTAGTATTCCCCTTTTTTACACGACTGCCCAAAAAAAAAAGAGTGTTATGTTTTTAGCGTTCATGTATGTATGTTTTTCTCTCAAAAACTGAACCGATTCAATTATTATTAAAATTAAAATTTTAAGAAAGAGTATGTGTATAGTTTCCTATCAATTTCTTTAATATTAAAACTTTTCGACTTTGTTTGGTAGTCCCTCTAAACACGGTCGTAGAAACGAGTAATTTTTTGTCATTTTTGGAGGGTCATATTTCATTAAGGCTAAAAAAGTAAATGACAGGGACGTTTCTACAGCAGACCTTGAATTTATGAAAAAAAAATGCTTTAGAAGCACTATTCAGGGGAATTTTTCATTTCTATGGGGAATCGCAGTCCCTGTTCCCTCTGGAGGCAATTTATAACCGAAGCGACAAATCTAAAATGACGTGCCGACTGCCGATTACAAATCCAGTTTAAAAATGAAAAGAAAAAGGAAGGAGACCCTAATCGAGCAACTCAGCCTTGACCGAGTTTCCGAGAACATCTGAAGTGGTAACTGACATTACGTGCTCATCAGGGACTCGAGAAAAAAGCCGCAAGAAATGTTGAAAAGTTTAGGAAAAACATAGGACTACCTACAGAAAAGATAGAAAAAGTCACCAATAATTTAAACTCGTGGTGTGAAGAAAACCTGATAAAAATCTGTTATGAATTTATCAAATAATTAAAAAACCGGCCAAGAGCGTGTCGGGCCACGGTCAGTGTAGGGTTCCGTAGTTTCCCGTCCGTCACAATAAGTGTTCCCACTATGAGTTTAAAGGTGGGTATCCAGTTTTTTTTAATTTTTTTTTTCACATTCGAAATGATTTTCCTAGAAAGTCCTTATAAAGTTCTACTTTTCAGATTTTTTTCATATTTTCTAAACTTATGGTCCGGGGTGACAGAAAAGTTAGAGGGGGTTAGAAACACATTGTTTTTTACTTTTGGAGCTATTATTTCCGAAATTATTGACATTATCAAAAAATTAATCTAGTAAACCCCTATTCATTTTTAAATACCTTTCTAACAATATATCACACGTTAGGGTTGAAATAAAAAAAAAATCACTTCCCACTTTATAAAAATAAACTGGCCAAGTGCGAGTCAGACTCGCACATGAAGGGTTCCGTACAAGAACTGTACAATTTCTTCTACGGGCCAATGAAACTAGACCTCTGGATTGTATAGGCGCTCATACGATTCAGGGACCAAATTATATTGGTTAACTGCTGTTTCCATCTGTTGTTTCCATCCAAGTTCAAAATGATTTTCCTAGAAAGTCCGTATAAAGTTCTACTTATCAGTTTTTTTTCATATTTTCTAAACTTATGGTTCAAAAGTTAGAGGGGGGGGGAAAAATCACTTTCCACTTTACATATAGGGGGGCTACCCTAATAAAACATTTTTTTTCAATTTTTATTTTACCACTTTGTTGGCATGATTGATACACATATTGGTACCAAATTTCAGCTTTCTAGTGCTAACGGTCACAGAGATTAAGCGAGGACGGACGGACGGACGGACAGACAGACATGGCGAAACTATAAGGGTTCCTAGTTGACTACGGAACCCTAAAAACGATAAAATACTAATAAAACATTTTTTTCCAATTTTTATTTTACCACTTTGTCGGCGTGATTGATACACATATTGGTACCAAATTTCAGCTTTCTAGTGCTAATGGTCACAGAGATTAAGCGAGGACGGACGGATGGACGGACGGACAGACAGACATGGCGAAACTATAAGGGTTCCTAGTTGACTACGGAACCCTAAAAAAATTTTCCGTAAGCCTTTATAGAACAAGGCTGGAGCAAGGAAGATGTCTGGCCGTCGTAGGCTCTTGGGCTGTTAGTTTAGTTCTTGTGAACACAAGTGCACAATGAATACATACCAAAACTATCCACTATCATACTGACTTCTGCTGACGTCACTTCTTAGGGGCAACTTGTTATTTTGTCTGTGTCTACACATGAGGAAACGACAAGTAGATAAATGGGTTGTGAAAACTGACACGATTTATTGAAAAAAAATAATTGGCGTTGATCACCATACCCACAAAAAAATTGCTTCGTTGGTCCAGTGGTCTTGCGACTGTTGTGCATAAGATCCTGGGCCTGAATCCAAGGTAATGCAAAGTGTTATTGAGTTTTTCCAGCAGGAATTTCTCAGTAGCAGCTACGCAGTCTGTATTTGTGCCCGGTTGGTAGTAATAGATTCGTTCATGAGCCTTAAACATAACTGGTCAAATGTGGGTGTACTAATGAATATACCCCTGCCTAAACCTTCCGGGATTACGGGCATCATATATGTTGCTCGTTTTATCGCGTTCCGTTTTGTCCGCGTTGAAACGTAGTTGAAATGGTAATAGTCTAGCTTGTCATCAGTATAAGAACTTTTGAAACTAGACGCTTTTTATAGTTTCAGGGAATCTTCATTGAAAAATACAAGCTAACTACCTCATATCATTAGCAGAGACAACAACAACAAAGAAATAAACAAATCATCATATAATATTATTACGTTAATCCAGATCTACTTAATTAATAAATTGAGCAAGTAATTTATACCCGTTCTTAGAAGGGTGTCAGTCCCACAAGCGGCTTTGTTGGCAGCTGTGTAATTAATTAAATACCTACCTCAATGGGGAGACTAGATTCGTCCAGGATAGCTGTTTCCGCCTTGGTTTAGTAGGTATTCGAGCAATTTCAGGACAGCTTTGAATATTTTTCTAGTCAAATTTCAATTTATATTATTTTGGGGGGTGCGCCAAAGTTCACCTAAAATTTCAACTCCGATAATTGGAAATCCGAAAATGTTCTTCCTAACATTTTTCATCCTAACAATCGCAATTCCTAACTTCTCTGTCTCTAATGTTTTAATTCCGAAGCATTCGACTTCATAATGTCTGTAGCAATAAACATCTATTACACTATTATTTGTTTTCCTATATTTTCTCAACATAACCATCTTTTACACTATTATTCAAAGTCATATCTTTTTTTTTGTTTATATTACTTTTTATTCATAATAATCAGTATTATAAAAGGTCCCATTAAAATAGGTGGACAAAATTTTAGAAATCATTCAGACCGCTAAAATAAGGACAATAGCAAAAAAATATATAAGAATAAGAAATAAAATACCTACTTTTATAGGATGAGTTTGTCCTAGAGTGCCGGCAATTTATTATTTTAAGTCAAAATAAAATCACTTTATAAATATATAGTGTTTTTTTTTTGTTTAGATGTCTTTAGTTAGGCTTACTAAACGCTGTGTTAAAATTTGTCCACCTATTTTAATGGGACCTTATATACTATGCAAAGATATCCATAGGTTAGGTTAGGTTAGAACTGTGACCAAATACGCGCGAGCCGAGCGAGCGAAGCGAGCGGTGCCGCGGCAGCGGCCGGCGAGCGCTACCTCGAAATTGGTCGCGAAATTTTTCTAAGTATTTTTTTCATACTGCCCCCAAGACGACACTCTGACCTGAATTTCATTCATTTATTTTATTTCAAGACAAAAATCAGTGAAACGACCTTTAATCATTCTAAACAGTTGTATGAGTGAAAATATTATGGTAATTATGTTTAGGAATAAAAGCGTTAGGATAAAAAACAGTAGGAGTTTAAATATATTTACACTAATGATATTATGAATTCCAATTTTCGGAAACATGAGTGTTATGAACATCGTCGGTAGGACTACAAATAGTATGAATGAAAACTTTAGGATGAAAAATTTTAGGAAGAGTGATCATTCGGATTACAAATCGTTAGGAAGAACAATTTCGGATAAAGAACTTTAGGTGAGCCAATATGAACCCTATTTTGGGACAAGCACGCCACACGATTCCTAAACCCCTATCTCCTGAAAGCCAGAATCACCAGTGGCGACCACCAGAAAAGAGGTTACCATCTAAGTCCATCTATCTGGCAGAAACTTGATGCTCCGAAATTAATTTGGCATAACACACTTGGCATATTCTTCTTTGAACGAATGTGTTTAAGGCAAAACAATTATTTAATAGAATTATCGTTTCGCCGAATGTTTAAATGGCCGAATTTTCAATAGCATACTTTTAAGATGGCAGAATTTTATTTGGTAGATTTTTATAAGGTATAATACCAATTCTATTACAATATTTTTGAACTAATTTAAAATTAAAAGTCAATACCTTTTGCTACAAAAGTTAATGACAGAAACGAATCGCTGCAAAACCGACTCCACGTAGTCTCTTCTGCCCTACCCCGAGAGTGTAATCTAAGCCCGCGTAGGCGCGGAGTGGCGAGGCGGCCCGCAAGCTGAGGAGCAGGTGGCTTAAAGAAGCTGAAGCTGAAGCTGCGGCGGTGTGTGTTAAAACCATCTGCGACGATAAGCTTGCGTGGGACCGCCGGAGCACCGTAGCGCCGGAGCCGTGACAGAAGTCATGACTGCTGCATGTTACACGTATGTATGAAATGAAATGTGTGCCAAAAGACGATTCTGATTGTGCATTTTCGGCGAAATGATGGTTCTGGAAATGAAGTTTATGCTCAAAGATGATTCTGACTTACAAAATTATGCGTTTTGAATTTATGGTAAATGAGTGTACGCCAAATGATTTTCGGCGAAATGAAGTTTCTGCCATCCACTGCTATGCAAAACAAAATTCGGAAATCAAAAATTCTACTATAAAAGGTAGACCCCAGAAAAGAGCCGAGACAATGAATCTCGACGAAGTCCCAGAGAAACAATTTAACTGTCTAGTTTCTCGCAACAATATTAATCAGAAAAGAAACTCAGGAACTTGGAAAAAATCTATAAGGGTTAGACCCTTACAGATTTTTTCCAAGTTCCACCCTTGCAAATTTTTTCCCATTCATTAATAAAAATAAAACTATTTCTATTAATGAATGGGTCCGCTCTTGACCTCGATCTCGCTTGATGGAAAGCGATGGATGAGCCTACCTACGTACGGGCGCAACGGGAAGATACCTATTCATTTTATGGCCGACAGCCAGTTCGTTAGGAACATAGACCCTGGCCGTACAAATTATAGAATAGAATAGAATATGTATTTATTCGCTAATGGACAGCAGCAACACAAAAGAGCAGCACATATATAAGCAAATAACAACAAACAGCTTAACAATTAATTGAACAGCTCAACTGCGCTGAGCATGCCCATAACGAAAGAGTAGCCAACTCAGCATATGCTGGGTGTAAAACACTCAGCGCTGGTTTTCAGTAAGCCCCCCGCAGTGACACACGGATGAGGGTAGTAGGTTGTAAATAAATAATTTTATTCTATTAAATGGGCATTTCTAAGTGTGTAATAAATAAAGGGTGCTAATTAAACCGGCTTCTTTTTAATAGCATTATTTGCATCTAAAAATCTACATTGCCTTCTAAATTACTAAGTCAGCCACAATTAACGAGCATCTAAATAATACTATCTTGGCCACAAGTTATCTTTTCTGAAGCCACTCTAAATACAACTCAGCATCGTGGTTATTTTTTAGCACCTAAATTTGTAACATGGATTCAAACAGTAAACTTCTAAAATATTATTTTAGGGCTTCAAAAAAATATTCAATTAGCTTCTAATTTATTAACTCAGTACGCTTAAATTGTAACTCATGTCACATTAATTGGGCATCAAAATTTAACTAAAATTGACATCAAATATTATATTATAGCCACTAATAGTACAACGTAGAAACCACTGTCGTGTCATCGAAAGGCTTAAATATAGAAGTTCAGAGTATTTAGTGACCTAAATATCTAAGTTCAGAGTATCGAATGTCCTAAAGATCGATATTTATTTACACGTTGTGCTTCAAAAGTTATCGACAGAATCGCTGAAGAACTTTATTTTTATCGGATAACTATACAATTGTGAAAACATTTCTGCAAGCAACTTGGAAGTAGCGCTCGCCGGCCGCTGCCGCGGCTCGGCTCGCGCGCTTTTGGTCACAGTTTTAACCTAACCTAACCTATTTCCCTCAGTTTACAATGACGAATCATACAATCTGCCTGTGACTAGTCAATTATACAATGTTAAAAATATTTCTGTAACTAGTAGGTATTTTTATGTACCTAAATATAATAATCTAAAGTGTATTAAAAGTTGACTTTTTATACACACATGCAACTCGTCAGTACATGAATCGAATGGCACTCTCTGATTGGTGCAAATGGCCGGTCGCTGTCGTCTCGCGCGCTCGCGCCAGGTCTTGCTGTTGCTATTTTCACGATAAAAGAATGTGATGTATTATTTTACATGCTAAGTTATAATAAATGATGTTGTGTATGGTCGCTTCAACTAAATTTTTTTGAGGGCCTTGTGTTGAAGCTGTAAAATGTAAAATGGTGCTGAGATATAAATTCCGTGGCAGAGTTAGTATATTAGGTGCCTATGTATAAATAACAAGGACAAGTTAATATAATTGTTGATCTTCACTTGACGCTTTCTATAGAATATTTAGTGGGCGTTGTAAAAAAGGCGAATTAGTATATTAGAGGCTATATCATTTTCCCGTGGCTTAGTTATAAAATTAGAAGTTTAATCTCGTGGCCAATTAAAAAAACTGTGGCTCGGTTTATTATTCTCCATAAATAAATAATATAAAATAAATATTTTCTCACAGAGAATAACATAGTTATATTAGTAGTAAGAAAACGAAGATACCTGCTAAATAAATAAGTACTTATCCGAAAACGAAACACAGTTTATTCAATAATGACATGACGCACTTCGGGCCGGCCGATGCAGCATCGACCTAAGCATTTTTAAATTGCAATATGCCACAATGACATTTCAGTGAGAGTGCGACTATTGCCTAGATAATATTATTATTATATACACTCCTTTGCAAAAAAAACGGGCACCTTAGGAAATTTACGTTCTAAGGTCGATTTGAGTTAATTCAATGAAATTTAATTGTTTGACGTAGTCTGTATACTTATAATCGTGTAAATTAATACGCGTGAAGTGAACTGTGGCAATTAAAAAAAAAATCTATGAATTCTTTAAAACCGATGTACACGGCCAAACAATAAGAAGTCGTCGGTATAAAGACAAGAAGATTTTTTTACTTTGTTTAATTAAATAAAGTTACAAATGTAATAACCTAATAACGAGTGTGACCTCCTCTTGCCAAAATCACAGCTTGAATCCTTCTGGGCATGCTTTCCACGATGTTTTTAATGACGTTTTGAGGAATACGTTCCCACTCTTCTGCAATGACTCTTTTTAGCTCCCTGATGTTTTGTGGAGCATGTTGCACTGATCTTACCCGTCTCTTTAGAACATCCCAGACATGCTCAATTGGATTGAGGTCAGGACTTCGAGCTGGCCAATCTAAACGACGGATCCCAACTTCTTGCATGTACGCTTCCACGTCGCCAGAACGGTGCGGGCGAGCATTGTCGTCCATAAAAATGGAATCTTCCCCAAGTGTAGTCAATGGGGGTTGTGCATATGGAATTAGGACTTCCATTATGTACCGGTGTGCATTTAATGTTCCATTTTCTATGATAACTAACTCCGTACGCCCCGTCGAATTAATAGCTGCCCAAAACATAACGGAGCCTCCGCCATAAGGAGTGATTTCTTCGTAACACACTTCCGCATAGCGTTCCCGTGGTCTTCGTCGCACTCGCCGGCGTCGGTCCTCTCCACACAAAGAGATTCTAGCTTCATCAGAAAACAATACTTTATTCCAGTCCTCCAGAGTCCATGAAGCACAGTTTCGAGCAAACTGAAGTCGAGCAACACGGTGCTCACGGAGTAATTTAGGTCCCCGAGCCGGGCGGTAACTCCTGATATTGGCAGCCAAAAGCCTCCTTCTGACGGTCCACAAGCTAACTTCTACTCCTCTTACTTCTTCAAGGCTCTTCTTCAGGTCCACACTTGACGCCTTACGATTCCGCAAGGCCTGACTCACCAAAAAGCGGTCATCTCTTGGTTCTGTGCGTCGTTTTCTTCCCGAACCGGGTCTTCTTTTGACCGAACCGGTCTCTTGATACCGTTGCCAAGTCCTCTGGACAGTTGAACGACTCACATTTAGCCGCTGAGACACGTAAGTTTGCGAACAACCTTCTTCAAGTAGGGCTATAATTTTACCGGCCCTTATCGCTTTATCACTCATGTCAAAAAGTGGTATTTAATGTAAAAAGAAAGATAACATTGTTTAATTTGCAGAAAATATCCAAAAAGTTTTAAAATTTTAGTAATCAGTAATAAAATCGTTTCAGCAATTCGCGCCTTTAGTAAAGCAATTTTACAATAATCTACAATAATCATTATTTTCCTTTTGTTAATTTCAAAATTTAAATTTGGAACGTACAGAATCATGCCAGGATTCTTCAAATAACATGCCAATACATCGTCAAATTAATAAAACCTCTTACTTGTCCTTCTTCATTGAAGTAGAGAAAAAAATATGAAGTGCCCGTTTTTTTTGCAAAAGAGTTTATATATAATTATGGAGATTGAGGAAAAGTGACTCTGTATGATGCAACGAGCTGCTAGTTAAAGTTCGACCAATGCAAATGTAAGGACTGATTTCACCATAGAAAGTTAACACGATCAACATAACTAAACGGTGTAGCGTTCAAGAGTCAGTGTTTAATTATAAGCAGTTATGACACTGACAGTTTTTTTTAATGGGACAAGCCCGCCACACTATTCCCAAAACACTGCAACTCCTAAACGCCAGAATCAACAGTGACCACACAGAAAAGCACCGAGGCACCGACAAGTCTTGAAAGCGGCTCAAGATTCTGTTTCATTAGTGCAATTTGCTCTAAGAAGGTTTTTGTTTATAACTCTACAATTTTCTAACTTCTGCCCAAGTCTTCGTCTTAATAACACTTAGAATATAATCTTGCTTTTAAAACTATTTTATTTCCAACGGTCTACATTAAAAACGTTACTTTCTAAGAGGGTAATGTACCTATCTAGCGCAGTATTACAGTTGTTCAAGACAATGAGAATATTTCACAATGGCTGCCCGCCACAGCTTTGCACAGGCAAAATGGAGTCTTAACTGAACTTTGTTTTAATAGTATTTTATTTACTATCGGTATGTCATGTATGTATGCGGCTGCCTTTTTTCGCTTTGTTTTTTTGGGCATAAAAAGTCGCCGTGACCGGTCTGAGGTGCAGGAAGACAAAATCTATTTGGTAATTTGATTTTTCAGTTATCCAGTGTTTCTATTTACTGCATTGTCCTTGAAATCTACGTAAACACTACTATTTCACCCTCCAGAATGACTGCAATAGTTGAAGAAGCATCCTATTAACATAGTTTCTAATAAAACGCTCGAAACCCACACAGTATCCCATAACTCAGCGGGTCCTATTAGTTCGCAAGTTCTCAAACAACTGACTTCTTGCCGTTCTCACTAATGGAAGGACAGTTTAATCCGGTATTCCGTCCATATTTACAGTAGTTAAACAAATTCATTCAAGGCTTCGCTCCGCACGTAATGGCACCCACGGCGCTAGTGTCGCAGACTCGCATTCGGCGGACAAATCGTAGGAAATTAAATTTGATTAAAGCTATATTTAATCTTTTGTTTTTTTAATGAGAAGTAACTTTCAGTCCTGACTTTATATCTTTGTCAGTGGCTTACAAATTAAGCGAGGTTCGTATTTGATGCGGTGAAGCTCGATTTATTAAAGTATTAGGACAACGCTCATAAACTTTTTAACAAAGATCCTAGAGAAAGCGGTGTCTTAAAGTAAGTAGAAAATAACAAAAGGGAAATGAGACAACGTATTTGGAAAATAAACAATAACGAAACATGAATAAATAAAGTGATGAATGATATACCCGGGGATAACCGAAAGGCGGAATAATTGTTAAAACGTCAGCTCGCTTTCACAATATTGTTTTAAGTCTAGTGAAAAATGACGGGGCGTGGATAAACGACGCTGTTAATCTTTTGAATGGAAGTTTAATCACTTTTCAATTATTCTTTTTGACTTGTAAGCGGGAAGCTAATATTCAAAAAGAATATTTGAACGCCATCAATCATCAGTATCTTCATTCATATTTAGTAGAGCGACTTGTGAATGTTCCGTCACAGAAAGTATCCTTCCATCAAAATTCTGTTGCTGCCATGTATCATGATGCAGATGAACCTAAATGCGGAGAAAACAAAATATCTTTGTTTTAGTATTACCAAATCAGGCGCCCCAAAGGATACAATTACAATTAAGAGTCACACATACCCATGCAACAGGAATCCTTATCTAGATACCGATACAAGTTGCACGTGTCCCATTTTAGCTAAATCAAAAGCCATTAAGTATTTAGGTGCCATAATAGATGATAAGCTGAACTGGGGTGCACACATAAATTCGGTAGCGGCCAGGACAAGGAAACTAATACTCGCGTTTAAAAACCTGCGTGATGTGGCTGGCAGAGATCTCCTGGTACAAACATATCTTGCTCTTGGTCAAAGTATTATTAACTACTGCATCAGTGCTTGGGGTGGGGCTTGTAAAACAATTACGATTGTTCTTGAGCGCGCACAGAGATCATTGCTAAAAGTCGCATTTAAATTTCCCTATCGCTATCCCACCAAAGATCTACACGAAGAAATAAATGTCATGAGCGTTCGTAAACTTTATGTTTATGAAGTCTTACGTAGATACCACAAACAGGCCATACCGATATTACCTAAGTTAAATAAAAGAAAAGTGCATTGTCCAGTACCTTGAGCCAACACATTTGCTAGCAGATTTTACAACGTCCAAGCTCCACGGTTATACAATAAATTAACACAGTCCATTCAACACATCAGATCATTCAGTAATAATCAAGTCAAAAGTAAAATTATTGCATGGTTGAATGACATGGACTATGAAAAAATAGAATCTCTTTTTGTTGTAACGGTTTGAAATACACAATCAATCACGCTCACGATCACCCACACACATATACATAGATACACACACACACACGCACAACTACACACACTCACAACTACATTCACACACACTCACAACTACATACACACACACAACTACACACACACACACACAACTACACACACAAGCACAACTACACACACGCACATTCCTTTTTCTTTTTTATTTTTACCCACGACGGAACGGAGACTTTATATTCGTTTGGGGTGAGAGGTTGTTTGTTTGTTTGTGTGTTTGTTTGTTTGTGTTTGTGCAAATACATGTTGCCATTTTTCTCCAAAACTACTAGACCGATTTTGATGCAGTTTTCAATTATGGGTTCGGGTTTGATTGGTGCATGTTCTTAGATAGGTGTTACGGTGACAACTCACCAGGGGGCGCTGCAGCAAACATTTTTTGTGCAAATCAAAGTTGCCATTTTTCTCCAAAACTACAAGTCCGATTTTGATTCAGTTTTCAGTTATGGGTTAAGGTTTGATTGGTGCATGTTCTTAGATAAAAAAACAAAGTAAAAAGCAAAATTAAAATTTAAAAAAAACCCAAGAATGTCCGTCGGGAGCTGAACATTGCAAAACTAGTTCATTTAATGGCAGCCCTCGCCGGACATTCTTAGGTTTTTTTAAGGTGGGTGTTTTATGTTATTTTATCCTTTTTTCAATTAATTTTTAACCGTCGTGGGTTTTTTCAAAATTTTTAATTTTGCTTTTTTTACCTTTATTATTCTGGTTTTAGCTATACTAAAATCTAGTAATATGTTTTTTGCTTTACGTTAAAATTATGGACCTACTGTACTCGTATTTAATAACACGTTTGTGAAGGGAAGGAACTGACCTTCATGATACAGTACTTACTAGTTTGGAGGTCAGTCTCACCTCAAAGAAACCTTTTAAGATGTTCATAATAATAATAATAATAAAAATAATAAAGCCTCTTTATTTCCATAATGAATTACCAATTTTTACAAAAATATCATTTAAATGTGCATGCATAAAATAACAAAAGGTAAAATTATTCCTAATAATCAATAATAATAGATTTCTTAATAAGTATTAAATTAATTCAATTTTCAAAACAATTTCATATAGAAAGTATCATTCAAATGTGCATGCATAAAATTACAAAATATTACAATAAAAATTATGATTAAATAATTCATAAATTAATTCATTTCTTTTCTAAATAATAATTTCATAATTCCTAATAATCGATAATATAAAATTCTTAATAAGTATTAAATAAATAAATTAAAATTTCATAATAATATAGATGATTCAATATGGACCCCTCAACGGGTAAAGGCCTCCTCCATTTTGCTCCACGTCTGTCTGTCTTTTGCCTTTGAAATCCAATTTTCACCGGCTTTTCTTTTTATTTCGTCCACCCATTTTTCTTTTGGTCTACCACTTTTCCTTTTGTTTGTTGGTCCTTGCCAAGTAGTTACTTTATGCGTCCATTTTTCCTTGTCCATTCGTGCAATATGACCCGCCCATTTCCATTTTAGTTTTAAAGAGTGTTCCAGAGCATCTATTATTTTTGTTGTTTCCCTTATTTCAGTGTTTCTTTTTCTGTCTTTTCTTTTTATGTTTAGTAAACTCCTTTCCATGGCTCTTTGGCATACTTGTATTTTGTTTTTAGTGTTTTTATTATATATCCATGTTTGGCAGCCGTATGTAAGACAGGGTAGTAAACATGAGTCCATAACCTTTTTTTTGAGTTTTATAGGTAGTTTTGATTTTAGAGTTTCTTTATTGCTCCAGTACTTATTCCATGTTATATTAACTCGTCTTTTAACCTCGTCTTCGTGTCTTGTCTTTGAGAAAGATATTTGTTGTCCCAGGTATACATAATTTTGAACATATTCTAATGTATTGTTATTGACGCTTATTGGTATACTGTGGTGGTTCGTCATGACCTTGGTTTTGGTAGTATTTAGTTCTAGGCCGATCATAGTGCTTACATCATTTAGTTCTTTAATCATTTTCTGTAACTGAGATGCTGTTTCAGAGAAGAGTATGATGTCATCTGCAAATCTAAGGTTACTGAGGAGTTTTCCATTAATATTTATTCCCTTCATTTCCCAGTTCAGCGTTTTCATTATGCTTTGAAGCACAGCTATAAAAATTCTTGGTGATAGTGGGTCACCTTGTCTGACGCCTCTACAGATATCTATTTCAGGACCTTGTCTCTCCAACTTTACACGACTTTTGCTTTTGTCGTATATGTCTTTTATAAGATCTATAGTCTCGGATGGTACTTCGCATTCATGTAGAGCTTTCCACATGCTCTTATGTGATATAGAGTCGAAGGCTTTGGCATAGTCGATGAATGCTAGGTAGAGTGGTCTATTACACTCAGTATATCTCTCCACAATCAAATTTAAAGTATGAATGTGATCTGTTGTAGAAAAGTTTTTCCTGAATCCTGCTTGTTCCGGTGGTTGACATTTTTCTGTGAACTTTGCTAGGCGATCCTCAAGACATGATGCAAATAGTTTATATATATTTGGTTGTAGACTTATTGGTCTGTAGTTTCCAATATCAGCAGGGTCTCCTTTCTTGTAAAGTAGAATTATGTCGGATTGTCCCCATTCTTTCGGTATTGCTCTGTCATTTAGAATCCTATTAAATAAGGTTGTTATGTATGGTGCTAATATAATTTTCCCCAGTTTAAGTGCTTCATTTGGGATTCCATCAGGGCCGTTGCTTTTGCCGGATTTCAGACATTCAATTTTCTTCATAACTTCAAATATAGAGAATCTGTCCAGAGTAGTAGAGTCCTGTTTAGTCGTTTCGACTTCTGGGTTGGTATCTTTTATTGAGTATAAGTTCTTGTAAAATGTTGTTGCCTTTTCTATTATATCAGATCTAGATAATATTTTTTTGTCTGTGTCATCCTTAATACAGGGAATCCATTGCTTAGTGGTATTAAGGTTTTTAAGTCCCTTCTTTAAACTTCCTGTTGATTCGAGGTGTGTTTCAATTATTTTTATTCTGCGTTCTGTGCGTTCCTGTTTTATTAGTTTGTAGATATTTTTGTAGAGGTATGTACGTTCTTCTTTTTCTTCTTTTGTTAGGTGTATCTTCTGAATCAATTCACTTCTTCTGGCAATAAGATTTTTTATGTGAATAGGGATGGTCTCCCGTTTTGATGCTGGTTTCTGTTGAATTGACTTTAAACTGGTGATTATTGATTTTTTAATTTTGTTGTAAAAGGACTCGATGTTTTCATTTTCTTCTAATTCAGTTTTATTTATATTAGTGGTTAGGCTTTGTATGAATTGTTCTTTTTCTTCTATAGTACTGAGTTTGGTTGTATAACATTTATAATTTGCTCTACATTTCTTTATCGGTGCAATCTTTAGTGTGCTTCGTAAGAGTCGATGGTCGCTGGGAAACGTTAGATTTGAAATGATTTCTAAGTTTGAGATGTTTTCTTTTCTATTGGTTAATATATAATCAATTTGACTTCTTCTTTTCTTTGGAGAGAGCCACGTCCACATGGCTTTATTGTTTTTCATGAATAAACTATTTGTAATATAAAGTTGATTTTCCCAACAAAACTGTAATAGACGTTCACCTCTTTTATCTCTAATTCCATAGCAGTATTTGCCTAGTATTCTTTCTTCGCCAGGTACTCGTTGACCAATACGAGCATTAAAATCGCCTAATATTATTTTCTGGTTATTATATTGACAGTGTGCATTCTGTAGTTGATTGTAGAAGTTATTTATTTCTTGGATATTTGCATCAACAGTAGGCGCGTGCACTTGTATAATTGTGAGTTTTGTGTTGTCAAAATTGAGATTTAAAATGCAAATGCGTTCCGATACTCCAATGAAGCTTTCAATGTTTAGCTTATATTCCTTTTTTATAAGGAATCCGACTCCATATTGTCCTTTCGTTTCCCCGAAATAGCAGAAAATGTGTTCGTTTTCTTCTATAATATTGTATCCTGTTCTTCTTATTTCAGCAAGGCCAATAATATCATATTTAATTGTTGAAATTGCTCTCTTAAAATCTAGTAATCTTTCGTCTGATAGTAGCGATTTTGCATTGTAGGTGCAGATGTAGAGGTTTTGTAGTGGAGATGGAGGGTTGTTGTCGTTATCCCCCGCGGTGACAAGCCGTATTGGGAGATGTGGAGGGGCTTCTTTTACTCGTTTTTTGGCGATGAGGGTGTCTCAGTCGAACTAGATTCCGACCCTTTTTTCGGAGGTGCGTTGTACAAATAGGAAGTAATATTGTTTGTCTTGTTTTTCTTAGGTATTTGTTTGATATTGTTTTCGTTGAGTACGGTGGTTTGGTGGACAGGAGATTCTGACAGATTTCGTTTTTGTTTCCGTGAGTCTCCTATATTATTCATATTTTTGGGGCTACCTGGTAATGTCACTATTTTGTCATATCGTAGTACAACATTTTTCCCGAGTTTACGCTCTTTTTCTACTTCTTCTTGTAGGTCCTTACGCTTCAACAGAACTTCTTGTGGAAAGTCTTCTTTAATATTAATACGTAAGCCTTTCAGTGTCCCTTTGTTCTTTAGAATCTCAATTTTCCTTCCCATTGTTGTAAATGTTACTAATAAAGGTCTTGTTTTGTTCCCTTTTTTGCCAAGTCTTCTCACTAGTTCTATTTCAGATTTCTCTATGTAGATATTCATGTTATTTTTTATGCAACTTAATAATAATTCTAGCAAATCTGTGTATCCACGCTCGGTCTCTTCCACTCCATAGAATATAAGATTTTTCTTTCTAACCTGTCTCTCTAAATAATCTATTGCTTTTTGTTGTTGATTTACTTTTATTTCTAGGATGCTTGTTCTATTTTCCATAATTGTAAATTTTTGATTAATATTGTCGTTTATAGCTGTAGTGATATTTTCTTGCATGTTTTTCATTTCCTGTTTTTGATTGTTTAGATCACTTTGTATTTCTTTTAGAACTTTCATAACATTTTCCATTTTTTTCGTACTTGTGGTGTCCTCTAGTGGTGAATAGTGGTATTACTATCTACAGTTGAAGTGTTGACATTTACTAGAGTGCTGTCAATCTGATGCGCGTACGCAGTTAGTTGCTGGCCTAGTTCGATCACCTGTAGCTAGATGGCGTTATCTCCAAGAAAAAATTGATGTGTGATGATTTGCAGTTTATTAGTAGGTTATAATAATTTCTTTGTTCACTTTTTTACTAGTTTCTTCCTTCTTTGCACTAATATTTCACGGATTGTTCTTCATAGGTGTCAATAAACTGATTTCCACTTTAATTTTACTTGTCTTAGCACAAAAAAACACAGTTCTTGTTTTGATGTTTTGTAGCCGGTATTTTGTCTATGTATTGCACTATTGTTTAAAATTTCATAATGTTCACTGTTTTTTAATGTTTTAGCACTGAGTTCAACACTTTAATTGTGCAGATAATCACTTTTTATATTTTTAACTTGAAAAATACTACGGAGCCGAAGTAAACACGGGCACAGTAGCGCCACCTCCGTATATCCGAACGAAAACTTCCCCAAACATTTAGATACAGGTATCAAGTTATCAAATAAGAGAAGCCAGAAAACTCTGGCTTCTCGGGTCAAACTCGATCCGTTTCGGTCCGTTATTAAACTGTTCCGTAATATTTGATAACTTGATACCTGTATCTAAATGTTTGGGGAAGTTTTCGTTTTGTGTTGTTAGTTCGGAGTTTTGGTTTCATCGTGGTTATAACTTTAAAGTTTGAGAGTTTGAAATTCTATACTTAATCGCAATCTCAGTAGGATTATTTTCGGTTCGTTGTTTGCTGTTGTTTGAGGAGCTCGTGGCTTGATAATTACAACCGCTCGGTTCCATCTTCGGGTTAAGTCGCGCTAGCTAGTTGTTCTGTGGGTGGGTGACCTCTATTACTTACCGATTTTTATCAGTGCCTCGGAAAACACGTTAAACCGTTTGGTCCCAGTTGTTGTTTGTACATCTTTGACTGTCGTAATAGGTTGTCAGTGGCCCGAAATTCTGACAGCCAGTTAAGTGTAACAAAAAGTGTCAGCTGCGTCTGGTTAGACTGGAGGCCAAAGTCAACATAATTGGGAAAAGGTTAGTCAGATCAAGTCAGATGATGTTTGCTGTTGCTTATAATGATATAAAACTCCAGTGTTTGATGTAATCCCAGAACGCGATCCCTCAAAGAGCTTCAAAGCATAGCCTGGTCCATAGCTTGTATCATATATAATAATAATAATAATCTTTATTATGAACATCTTAAAAGGTTTCTTTGAGGTGAGACTGACCTCCAAACTAGTAAGTACTGTATCATGAAGGTCAGTTCCTTCCCTTCACAAACGTGTTATTAAATACGAGTACAGTAGGTCCATAATTTTAACGTAAAGCAAAAAACATATTACTAGATTTTAGTATAGCTAAAACCAGAATAATAAAGGTAAAAAAAGCAAAATTAAAAATTTTGAAAAAACCCACGACGGTTAAAAATTAATTGAAAAAAGGATAAAATAACATAAAACACCCACCTTAAAAAAACCTAAGAATGTCCGGCGAGGGCTGCCATTAAATGAACTAGTTTTGCAATGTTCAGCTCCCGACGGACATTCTTGGGTTTTTTTTAAATTTTAATTTTGCTTTTTACTTTGTTTTTTTATCTAAGAACATGCACCAATCAAACCTTAACCCATAACTGAAAACTGAATCAAAATCGGACTTGTAGTTTTGGAGAAAAATGGCAACTTTGATTTGCACAAAAAATGTTTGCTGCAGCGCCCCCTGGTGAGTTGTCACCGTAACACCTATCTAAGAACATGCACCAATCAAACCCGAACCCATAATTGAAAACTGCATCAAAATCGGTCTAGTAGTTTTGGAGAAAAATGGCAACATGTATTTGCACAAACACAAACAAACAAACACACAAACAAACAAACAACCTCTCACCCCAAACGAATATAAAGTCTCCGTTCCGTCGTGGGTAAAAATAAAAAAGAAAAAGGAATGTGCGTGTGTGTAGTTGTGCTTGTGTGTGTAGTTGTGTGTGTGTGTGTGTAGTTGTGTGTGTGTATGTAGTTGTGAGTGTGTGTGAATGTAGTTGTGAGTGTGTGTAGTTGTGCGTGTGTGTGTGTGTATCTATGTATATGTGTGTGGGTGATCGTGAGCGTGATTGATTGTGTATTTCAAACCGTTACAACAAAAAGAGATTCTATTTTTTCATAGTCCATGTCATTCAACCATGCAATAATTTTACTTTTGACTTGATTATTACTGAATGATCTGATGTGTTGAATGGACTGTGTTAATTTATTGTATAACCGTGGAGCTTGGACGTTGTAAAATCTGCTAGCAAATGTGTTGGCTCAAGGTACTGGACAATGCACTTTTCTTTTATTTAACTTAGGTAATATCGGTATGGCCTGTTTGTGGTATCTACGTAAGACTTCATAAACATAAAGTTTACGAACGCTCATGACATTTATTTCTTCGTGTAGATCTTTGGTGGGATAGCGATAGGGAAATTTAAATGCGACTTTTAGCAATGATCTCTGTGCGCGCTCAAGAACAATCGTAATTGTTTTACAAGCCCCACCCCAAGCACTGATGCAGTAGTTAATAATACTTTGACCAAGAGCAAGATATGTTTGTACCAGGAGATCTCTGCCAGCCACATCACGCAGGTTTTTAAACGCGAGTATTAGTTTCCTTGTCCTGGCCGCTACCGAATTTATGTGTGCACCCCAGTTCAGCTTATCATCTATTATGGCACCTAAATACTTAATGGCTTTTGATTTAGCTAAAATGGGACACGTGCAACTTGTATCGGTATCTAGATAAGGATTCCTGTTGCATGGGTATGTGTGACTCTTAATTGTAATTGTATCCTTTGGGGCGCCTGATTTGGTAATACTAAAACAAAGATATTTTGTTTTCTCCGCATTTAGGTTCATCTGCATCATGATACATGGCAGCAACAGAATTTTGATGGAAGGATACTTTCTGTGACGGAACATTCACAAGTCGCTCTACTAAATATGAATGAAGATACTGATGATTGATGGCGTTCAAATATTACCGAAACGGATCGAGTTTGACCCGAGAAGCCAGAGTTTTCTGGCTTCTCGGGTCAAACTCGATCCGTTTCGGTCCGTTATTAAACTGTTCCGTAATATTTGATAACTTGATACCTGTATCTAATCTTCATAAAGTCAACGGATATGTGGCAACTATCGATTGGACACCTCTATTATAGACTCGGTTATGTTGCCTTCCGACGTGAATTTTGGAGTGGTGCTAAGATATTCATCATGGTAACGTGTGCCTTGGGATCAAGTTTAGGCTGGGGTTAAAAATAGACCCCTCTTGAGTTTCGGATGTCATAAATAATGATCAAGGGTACGTGTTGCGACTTTCAGCCCCTTGATCATCTTACTTATTAAAAATTCACAATCATCAAACTATTTACAAGGTATTATAAAATTAGTTAAAATTAAAAGAGAAACCATTGAGTTTCTTGTCGGTTCTTCTCCATAAGAAACGATAAACCCCGAACCGTGCACCTTTTCTCGACGTTTTGTAAGTGCCCATGAAGCCCAATGAGAAATAAAATATTTTAGTAAATTATTGAAGAGTTATGAGTACGAGCTTCTTACTAAATGTAAGTAGGGTGAACTCATCTAATTCTGTGATTCGCCTAATTCGGTGATATTTGGTTTGAGCGGTATCATAGGGCAGTACGAGTGCACAAATGCCTTTATCACGAAGTTAGATGAGTTCACTATAGCTCATTAAATAGGCTTTTTTTTCAGGAAAGGGCAATGGCAATCAGTCTCGCCCGCTACCAATCTTACTAACCATCTAATCTTATTTACCACGCCAAACGCCACGCTCGTGCAGAGAACACTAATTTGTTTTTAACTTATATAAGTATTTAATTAGAGTTTGTTCAGAAATCGACTTTCAGTCGGACACAATAAATAACTAACTAAAGTTCATAGGTCTCGTGAACCCACGTTTTAGTCCAAATTCAAAAATGCTTAGATTGTTCTTTGCAACGACCACTTTATACGAAGTCAAAAACTCGTAAAACTGATACATGAACAAGCCAGAAGAATATTTTTTTATTCTTTTATAACAGGTGCACTATTTATTCGGCTGCACAAAAGAAAAGAGGTCTTGCATAAAGCAGATTGTTGTAGAAAGTTACAACATTTTGTTTCGGAGCTGTTGGCCGGCGTCCAACGGGAAGCGGTTAACTTTGACCTCTTGCACTTGAGATGAGATGACATAGGGATTTAAAATTAAACCTCTTGTATTTGGAACTTGCTATAAGAGTGGAAGATCAAAGAAATAACAGATGAAGAGCAGTGTGAAGGATGAAATTGTTTGCAAGAAGGTCACAGCTTCTTCATCTTTACGTGTCGATAATCTAATAGCCACCTGCAAAGTAATCTAATAGCCACCTGCACAGCTCTATCATTTGCTTCGAGTAAATCCTGAAAGGTGCAAGTGGTTGTGCAGGATGGGCAGGATAGGAGGTGGCGCATCTTCTGCAGAGGGGCTCCACACTGGCTATTTATTTGGGATTTGCGAGGTCACAGCTGTGATGAGGAGTAATAGAAAAATATATCTAGAAGAAGTAAATAAGGATAAAAGCAAGACTATGATGATATTTGGAACTTGCCTTGTTTACCAAATGTCTAGAATAAGTAATGTTGTTCGAAGTATAATTAAATTCAATGACAGCATTATTCATCGGATTTATTACGATATTGTTCAGGGTTACGCTTACCAATTCCTTACTTTGGTATCAACATTGATCGGCTGATTAGATATTCTTAGTACATAGTTACGGAACATGAACGCTGTGCACTTTGTTTGATACTTAAAAGTTTACAAATTGTTCACAAAAATAAACAGTTTGCAAGTCCAGAATACTGTTACATAACAGTGACAATTAAAACGAATTATTCTAGCAACTGGCAACTAAGAGGATTCTTAAACGTTACTTTTATTACTGCACTAGTTTTCTTAGTTACATTAAGCTTCTTTTAAAATTTTACGCTGAAAATAGCACTTATGAGGAGAAAGGTCCTGACTTTTTTATGATGCCTTGGCGAATAAAAGGGAGTAAATTCAATTAAGGGGCAGTAGTTGTTGTGAGAGTTTTATGTTCCGTATACGATAGCCTTTTAAATGAATTATTCTTGGGCACACACTAACTACTCGTATAAAGTTAATCACTAACTAACGTATAGTGATCGGTTCAGCCAATAAAATATGGAGTACACACGGCGACGCATCAACCTATTAATTTCCAGTATGACATGGGCTCACTTTGTATAGTATTCCTGTACAATAAGAGATCCGCATAAACTGGTTTTGTATAGCTTGTCTGGTCGCATGTACCATCGAAACTACAAAGAAATGAACGAAATTGACAGCTGTAGTATTCGAAAAGTCATTTGATCGACTTTTAGCGTAGCGTAGCGATATTGGAATCCTTTTGCGAAACTGAGTAAAACCATCGCAAAAGCTTTCGTTGTAACTATCGTAGTAGAAATAATCTGATAGTAGTAGATTAGGTACCCAATATTGTTGAAAAGTGACTTTTTCAACATGTTTTTAAAGAAACATGAAAACACACACACACACATGTTTTGAAAGTAGTTCGTTTTAAAATAAGACTGCATCATTGGTCCAGTGGTAAGAAACACGACTGTTCTGGGTGGGTCTGCCAAAGTGTTATTGGGTTTTTCCGTCTGGACTTTCTCAGTAGCAGCAACGGAGCCTGGATTTTTGTCCGGTTCATGACAGTAGGCTGATAGGCTCGCACCCTATTACATGGGACTTAAAAAGATTACAAGCTAAATGTGAATGTTCTATTCGGTAAACCTCTGCCTAACTCTTCGGGAATTACAGGCATGATGTGATGTTATATTAAAATAAGACTGACAAACAATGTGGGACGATTTCATTAAGTTTAAATGCTCACCCAAAAGTTTAGAAAGTTATCTGTTTAATTAATCTATAGTTTCTCCATTATTAAATATTTATTCACAAAATTCCAGTCTGAGGAGACAATCTGACGGGGTTTATATAGGACATATTAACCGTTACGTGTAAATGGATATTCCCTAATGGAACCTTTTGTTTTTGTAAAAGATAATACACTTAAAACTGTCTGGACTGGCCCTCGGGTCTTACTACGTTTGTAAGCGTCTGTATTTTTTGTTGAAGTATAGCTACCTTACTCCTAAAGGTACCTTACCTTAAGGGCCTATTTCACGAAGTCCGAATAGCCACTAGCTACCGAATAATTTCAAAAAATCGAACAGAATTTTTATATATTATTTGCCAAGTAAAT
The DNA here is from genome assembly GCA_949775195.1 of Diarsia dahlii. Classification (NCBI taxonomy): domain Eukaryota; kingdom Metazoa; phylum Arthropoda; class Insecta; order Lepidoptera; family Noctuidae; genus Diarsia; species Diarsia dahlii. Next base: position 18,739,573 of record OX459191.1, on the reverse strand, counting down.
TAGCCGGAACTTAATCGTAGTTATGTGGTGAAACAGGCCCTTACACTGTAAGTAAGCAAACTACAGTGGCGAGCAAAATTTACGTATTACATTAGAATATAGATGCTTCGATTTCTGGAATGAAGAGTTCGAAACATAGATTGCGGTTCAAGATCCGTTGTTATAAACTTCCCGTCCATCGTTTTTCATCGGACTCATTTTGAAATCATAACTTAAACAATAATTGTAATGCTGCAGAACATTTTTTCATAAAATGGGTGGACTTCGCCGTCGAGGTCGACCGCGGCGAAGGTGGAGCGACAATTTGATCGTGTTCGTGGGGCAAGTGTGGCCATAAATTGCACAAAACCTAGAGGTTTGGAGGAAGTAAGGGGAGGCCTTCACACAGCAGTGAAACAAAACATAGGCTACCGTCCAGAGGTCAAGCCTCATTACATTCCAATTAACTGTGTTTTACCTTCCCTGACCAATCAGTCGAAACGAATGCAACTTCTTAACAGTTTCTATATATCTTCATCACGATTACTGACAAACCTATAGGTACATACCTAGTTGAATCTCATCAGACCAATTCAGAAACTATCCATTGAGTCGCAAACGACTCCGCTGCAGCATTCCTTTGTATAAGGCCCTCATTAATCAGTGTTATCACAAAGGACTACCTTGAAATGGTCCATGTAAATGTCACCCTGTGATACAACCTGAGCTAGCTTAGCTTTGTGTTCAGTCGCGCCGTGTACTTTAGTGTAATGAAATTGGTAGGTTAGGAAGGTGAAATACATTTAGGTATTGAAGATTTGTGTATTTTCTTCTTACTCAACCCTCATTGAACTTGCTCTTAAACAAATAAATACAATTGGCAAATGAAACATTTTTTAATTTTTATCTACCTGATTCCCGAAATGACAGGACCTATTTCACAGAGGCGTTTCCTGGCAGATAGTTGTTGTTATAAGGATTTTTTTTTGTGTGTGAGAAATCATTCAATAACTCCTCCCGCTCTCGTCGCAATATTATACAGAAGAGTTCTCGTTCTACCGAAATATACATTGTCACAGCTATACGACAAAAAACAAAAAAAAAATCATACTTAACATAACTAAAACTACGATCGACGGCACGGTTGGCGCAGTGGCTCAAGCATTGGACTGCTGCGTTGCGTGTCGCGGGTTCGATCCCCGCACGGAACAAATATTTGTATGACCTACAGATAGTTGTTCCGGGTCTGGGTATTTGTGTATGTGAGTTTAAATGTTTGTGAACGCACCCACGATATAGGAGAAATTCCTAGTGTGGGGCAACGTTTTTAAAAAAGAACAAAAAAACTTATTAGTGTTAGTGCCTTAACCTAAGTCATAGTTATTTTGCCATCCAAAAGCCTCTGAATAGTCTAGAATTGACTTTGCATGCCGTCGAGAAATATAGCTCAGGCATGCTGGTCCTGGTTTCCTTGTGCTTTCCTAAATAGATAAACCTGTCATTTAAACGCTACATAAATAATTCATGAGAAACCTATAAGTACCTGCTCAATGAATAGATATTATGAAACATGAATAAAACACGTCTCCGTTCAATTCACTTGAGTACACAAGTTGATGAAACAACCGTGCGTCTATAAAAATCGCTAAACAGAGATTTTCTTTCATATTATATTGCTTCATTTTCTCATTTTATTTCTCGCCGCGCGATTTCTCAGCCATTGGCATGGAACAGCATTACTCAGGAGCGAAACGAACGAACGAATGAACGGAAAAAGTTAAAATGAAAACTGGAACTCAGTGTTCGAATTAGAAGTTACCTATACTTTTCACTTTGTGTATTTGAACACGAGTAAGCTGGAACATGATGCTTGCTTGTTTATTCGGTTCTGGCTATTTTTGACCTTGGCCTAGATTGGGAGTAGACCTCGTAATATATCAGTCAAGGTTACAATTTGCACTAGAAATGCACAGTTTACTAACTAGGCTCATTTCGTCGGCATTGTTGGCGCAGTTACTGGATAAATTCCCCGAATGGGACAAATGTTATTATGAGCTACAGGTAGTTTATAAGTGTTTGGTTTCGTAGATTTACGTTTATTTAACGAGCTCATAATTTTGGACAAAATCTTAGAAAATAGATAAAAACACTGAAAACACAAAACAAAACACTGTAATGGCGTTTTTCACAAAACAGTCCGTGGGAGGCTCGTTAGTTATTTATCACCATTGATAAAAAATATATTTAATTTCTATTTAAATGTCGCATTCACAATCACCTCATTACTCTCATCGTTTCCAATCAACGCCATTTCAAGCATCGTTTATCTATACTTACGGCAATAGGTATAACGATGCTAAAAATTATTTTTAAAAACGGTTTCAGAATTTTTACGAGATAATAACGTCAGGGGAGCTCAGGGTTCGGCATGATTCGACACAACCAGACGAAAAAATCGAATAAAAACCGGCCAAGAGCGTGTCGGGCCACGCTCAGTGTAGGGTTCCGTAGTTGGGTCCGTGACGTCCGTCACAATAGGTGTTCCCACTTATGAGTTTAAAGGTGGTTTTTTTTTATTTTTTTCAAAATGATTTTCCTAGAAAGTCCTTATGAAGTTCTACTTTTCAGATTTTTTTCATATTTTCTAAACTTATGGTTCAAAAGTTAGAGCCCCCCCCCCCCCCCCCTCTAACTTTAAAAAAAAAGTAAAAAACAATGTGTTCCCACACATTGTTTTTTACTTTTGGAGCGATTATTTCCGAAATTATTGAAATTATCAAAAAATGATTTTAGTAAACGCCTATTAATTTTTAAATACCTTTCCAACAATATATCACACGTTAGGGTTGAAATTAAAAAAATCACTTCCCACTTTACATAGCGGCCATAAAACATTTGCCTAATAAAACATTTTTTTGAAATTATCAAAAAATGATTTTAGTAAACCCCTATTCATTTTTAAATACCTTTCCAACAATATATCACACGTTAGGGTTGAAATTAAAAAAATCACTTCCCACTTTACATAGCGGCCATAAAACATTTGCCTAATAAAACATTTTTTTTAAACGGTTTTATTTAGCTCACCCCGTTTGTTTTATTATTTCTTGGATCAAATTTAGTAATTCAAATTTCACCCTCTTCCTGTCAACCGATTAATCTGAAATTTTGTATACACTTTGGATTATGGTGACAATACAATTATGTTTATTCATTATCATTATAAATTCAAGATGGCCGCCGCTACAAAATGGCGGATAATTTATGTTTTATTAATCCCATTAATATGGGTATCAAATGAAAGGGCTCAACAAGCAGAATACAATATACTATAAAAAATTGAAATCCAAGATGGCGGCCGCTACAAAATGGCGGATAACGTAGGTTTTATCAATCCCATCAATATGGGTATCAAATGAAAGGGCTCAACAAGCAGAATACAATATACTATAAAAAATTGAAATACAAGATGGCGGCCGCTACAAAATGGCGGATAACTTAGGTTCTATCAATCCCATCAACATGGGTATCAAATGAAAGGTCTCAACAAGTAGAATACAATTTACTATGCAAAAATTAAACAGAATGCGAAATAAAAACTAAAAACTAGAAAATAAAAATAGGTAAAAAAACTTTTTAAGTTAAACGGTTTTATGTTAAACATACATTGCAATGTTTAAGATAAATGTACTAAAAACCAAAAAATAATAAAATAGATACAGTCGTGGGAATTATAAACATATGCATAGACCAGACTAAAATAAAACCGTGGGGCACGTCAAATGTTTGTTTTGTAACATTACAAAACAAACATTTTAATCAACGATTGTAGACAATTGACGTGCCCCACGGTTTTATTTTAGTCTAGTCTATGCATATGTTTATAATTCCCACGACTGTATCTATTTTATTATTTTTTGGTTTTTAGTACATTTATCTTAAACAATTGCAATGTATGTTTAACATAAAACCGTTTAACTTAAAAAGTTTTTTTACCTATTTTTAAAAAAAAAAAAAATTTACCACTTTGTCGGCGTGATTGATACACATATTGGTACCAAATTTCAGCTTTCTAGTGCTAACGGTCACAGAGATTAAGCGAGGACGGACAGACGGACGGACGGACAGACAGACATGGCGAAACTATAAGGGTTCCTAGTTGACTACGGAACCCTAAAAATGACTATAAACCGTCGGGAAAAACCTGCGTTTCTTTCATTGAATTGTTTCGAGCTGACCTGAACATGATTCAATTCTCAAATGAAGAAATTGATGCCGAACGGTCTTTGCCAAATAAAAACCGAACATGATGTATTGATTGCTTTGGGTGTAGTAATACCGCCAAATCGAATGTGCCACCCCGAACCACCAAAGAAGCAACCCAGTGTAACCGACGAAGCATTCAACACAGATCTTTCTTTACCGTGTGGTTAGGTTAGGTTACTGCTAAACTGGTTGCTAACCTGCTGTTAGAGTTCTCCTGCCGCCCATAGGCCTCTGACTAGCTTCTCATACCTTCGAGAAATATCTGTCAGGCAAGCTGGTTTGGTTTCCTCAAGCTGTTTTCCTTCATCGAACCAAGTAATCATAATACGCATATGAATCCGAGAAATCTGAGGTTCGTGTTTTAGATTCGAAGTCGAGTCCTATGACTTGGCAAACCGTCGGTCACACCTAGAGATGTGCCGTTGCCGGCAATATTGCCCGAAGTGGGAATTTCGGTGGCAAAATTCTCCGAATATTCAAAAATTCATCAGGCAAAATTCCATTCCCGGCAAAAAAAAAAAAAAACTACATTGACCGGCAACTTTGGCAATAATTATTTTCAATGCTGCTGGCAATTTTGGTATTTTACCGGCCATATTGCCACCAGGCACATCACTAGTCACACCACTAGGCTATCACTGATAGAACATACTAACTACTAACATGTCAACATGCTACACATACCTTGGTCTTGCGATGCGGCTGCTCGGAGTCGACCTTCATCCGATCGTCTCTCCATCTCAACAATCAATAGCACTGCCACATTACATCGTATCAGTATACCGTACCAAACAACACTTCAACTGAAACTTTTAGACATTCAAACAAATTAGTGGTAACTTCGCCAGTTAAATTAATTAAAATTTTGGAAGTTCGTCTTGAATATTACATTTTAAACAAGCCAACGGCCAAAGGTGTCAAGGATTGAAACAAAAGCGATCCAGTTCCTACCTATTTTAGGTTGGTAGATAGGCCATTTCCCTGTCAGTTTGTCCAGTCGGTGTTGGTCTTTTAATTAGGTTTCCTACTGCGCAGAAAGAAAAGATGTTTTATCTCAATAAGGAAAAGGGAAACGAATCGGAGGAGAAACGTAAATCAACATCCGATTTTCGTTTCTGGTTGTCGGCTGCTAAATGTCTTCGATGGTCTTTTGTTTTATCATTGACAATATAATTAAATGTCTGGAATGTTTTGATTTTCATTTCATTTCAAACATTCTTTGTGCCAATGCTAATTTTGTTTTGTTTTATATGTCTGTGTATGTAGTGAAGCCATAGAACCAGTTATACCTAACAGTGCCTACTGTTTGTCATAAATACATTCTAAATAAAGTATTTCCAAAAAATTCAGACCTCAGCTTATGCCCATTTCGATAAATGAAATGTTCTTACCGCTATACCTATCTAGGGAGTTAGGTATAGGTAAGTATGTCTTAATTTAGCGCCATAGAATATTCATAAAAGGATAATTTCACGTATACAAAACTGAGAAAATTGATACATTGCTGCCAACATAAAGGCATGCTTATAATCACGTACATTATATTCGTGAGCTAGGGAAAGATCTCAAGGTTACAAACCTTTGACGTGCTGATATTAAATATAATATAACATCTAAATAAATATAAGTAAATTCTCAAGTCGATTAACACTGCATCAGAGTTTCGTTATTAAAATAATGTGTCTGGCTTTTTAAGCGGGTTTATACTTAATTTAAAGTAGAGTGTTGTCTCGTTTTTTATTCAGAGGCAATTAAAAAAGGGGGCTTCTACCTTTTTGTTAAAACAAAATCTCCTTTTATCTACCAGACAGTTATTAAAGATTTATTAACGTTTCAAATTACATAGAGAAGACCAAAATATTTGTTAAAGAGGTCATACGCCTATCAGTTTTATCTAATCTAAATTTAAAACAAACGCAGATACATCGACTTCATTAAAGCGATAAAGTGTAATTTGTTTTAGGGCCTTTATCGGAGGCTCTTAGTTGGCACCTCACGTACTCACTCGCGATACGTATGCCACATCTCAGTCTGAAAGAGCCCATAAAAACAGATAGAAAGCCTACTAAAAGCAGCCTACGTCCAAATTATTTTTATGTTCCAAGCATGTTGTTGGAGTTTATTGCCACGAGATACTTCAAATTGTTTCGTAACTGAATTATTTTGTTGCTTTTAATATTATATTACTTTGTTTTCTTTTTATTATTCATTTGATTTAAATACTACTTAAGAACAACCCTTCTCGCCCCCTATTACATGAGACTTAAATATAACTGGCGTGAAATGTGGATGTTCCAATGGTTAGACCTCTGCCTAACCCTTCGGGGCTTACAAGCGTGATATTATTTTGCCACTTAAGAATACAATAATTTCAGTGTATTTAATTATGATAATTGCTTATTTACAGCATATCTTTACAACCAAATTTGTCCCGATGACAACACTTATTTCCTCCACAGATACATAACAATAAGTAATCAGCCATTTATTCAATTCGTTAACATTATGTCCATTGATCATTCGCTACGCCTTCGCTACGATGTCGCTACGCCGTAGCGGGTGCTACGAGGAATTTTAAATTGAATAAGTGCTAGATACGGCTCATTTATGATTCAGAGGTCAATTGCCTACGGAACAAGCTAGAGTATTTGTATTGATCTATGTTAATACAATGTGCTTGTACAATTAACATGTACTAGATGTTTATGTTTAAATGTATAATTATATATTTGTCACGAGGTTTTAATTATATTTGAACAACATTTTTAGTACAAATATGGTTATTTTAAACCTTTGCTACTGATATATTCACATGCTGATAGGATCATCAAGAGTGAATTCTTATTACATTTATAGTATTTCTTTGTAAAAAAGAATATCTTAAAAACTTGGACACTAAACCTTTCCTTCAGTCGAGTAAAACCGATAATAGTAAAAGGTTGATCCAGAATCTGTCTCATCCTTGACTTTTATCAAACATTTTATCAGTCACTATCAATAGTTTCACTAGCACTATCCAAACGACATGTTGCTAGTAAAACTATAGATAGATAAACTAAACTATTTTATATATTATCATACTTTTTTCTATTAGAGCTATGTCTACTAAGGTTGGCGGATGGTGTTTGTAGAGAGATGAATGTGCTTACCACGGAGGTAAAGGTGACACTACACCATAAAACTGGAGTAGTAAAGTTTCTAAGTAACTACACATGCGAAAGTGTAAGAAATAACGCAGTTTTCAGCAACCCTTTCATTACATAATTGTATGGTTTACTCTTCGGGTTTACTAATCAAAGAAGTCTGTTTCAGAATTCATACTATATATATTCATATATACATACCAACATTGTTTCATAACTATATAGTTATATATAAAAAAATATAAATCCGTCAACACCACAAATGTATCAATATTACTTTCTAAAAAGGTTTTACGAGTTCCTTCCTACTGGACCACCGATGGATTTGAGTCGCTATGACCTTGGACACATAATTCTATAAGACATTACGTACATATAGAAAAAACCGTATGAAAATATGTGTTTTTTAAGAGAAATGAATGTGCCATCATTTGTGTACCTCACTTTGTTGACTATAACTAATGAAAAAATAAATTAAATGTAGACATGATAAATAAATAAAAAGTGACATAACTAGTGAACTAAGAAACGAATAATAATTTACAGCAAGAAAATAAAACAACAAACTTTATGTAGAAAATTTCCCACGACCGCGTTTCGCGCCTCATGCAATATTCAAAACTTTTCCAATACAACTAGTAGAATGAACGATACATCGTCTCTGGTCAATAAACTTTGAAAACAGAATACGGCGTTCTATTAATAGTTACCACAAATTTTGTTTTATTTTTAATTTATATTTTTGTTGTTTTATCGTGTTGTGTGCGGGGCGGGTGAGTGCGTTGGGATCGAGACGCGCGAACCGCCAGCAACGCAGAACGCGACTGACGCGACTGTACCCAGTGTACCCGTACTCCCGTACTACACGCTATGCTCTATGTACGCCTGGTCAAATTGCCGCACTGGTCCCTAACTTCGCTTATGTAAGCTCCTCGTATACCGCTGTCGGTCAACTTTCATTACTTACAAGTTTCCCTTGATTAACATAACATTATGAGATTTTAAATTACAACTACTTAAATAATGAAATAAGTAACTCACAATAAATAAAAAGTGTATGTAAATAATAACATTGGCAGATTAAGTATTAAGTATAATCTGTAGAAAAAGAAGTAGGATTCCGTGCAAAAGAATGAATACTCTTGAAATTCTTAGCAAAATTCGAATCAAAATTTTTCCTTAATAATATTAAAGGCTACCAGCAGTAGGTTACAAGGTTGCAGGAACCCGCTGGATGAGAGACGCACGGGACCGGTCAATGTGGCGACGCCTGGGGGAGGCCTATGTCCAGCAGTGGACGTCTTTTGGCTGAAATGATGAATGATGATGATGATGACCAGCAGTAGCTGTCCTGTCAAAATCAGCCTAGCTAAACAGCTAGGCTAATTTTGACGGGACCGAGATTAGCCGAAGACCTAAACAGACAGAAAGACATTATTTTTATTTTTTTGTTGTTTTAAACGAATTGGGATAAGGGCAAGAGAAATGATGATGTTGTTATATTACTGACTTTCATATGCATTCAGTAAAAAGCTGTTATTTTGAAATTACAAACAGACACCTACATTTTGTTTTATTTGTTAAAATTATAAATAATTTCACGTGGACGAAGTTCGTGAGCAACTATGCCGTGGTCGTAATATTAATAAATAAAAAAAGACTTTAATATTCCTTTGACTAAAACTAACTGAGTAGGTACACAATAATCAATACAATAATTAAATTTAAAACTAGAGTCAGATTATTTTTGTAATTTTATTATGTAAATGGAAAAGTGAACGTACATACGTTAACATTGAGAGTATCGTGAATTCGTGAGAGCTACGTCTGCCAACAAACTGCTATGTAGTTTGGCAGAAGTAAAATGTAATGAATTTGACTTATGTTCCAAATTACACTTTTTCATTTTTTTCATAATTTTTGATCAAAGATCACCAACTAATATCAAAAATTTAAACCTTCTATTTCGTGCTCTTATCATCTTGACATGACTCTTCAACCAGTTCCATTTTCTCATCTTATTAATGTTCTGCTGTAAGCAGGATGTAAACGTACCCTTCATGAAGAATCCATTAGCACAACTATTTGATCGCGTTACTTTGGGTCCTGACTACCGGTTATTATGAACCCCAAAAAAAGAAGTTTCTCAATTTTTTTTTTGTTTAATGTGTTGTGTGTGTGTTTTTTTTTTACTTAATTAAATGTAGGTACATAATGATCACCAATATAGATATACGCTGCACTCGGTGTATCACTGGTTTTCTCCAGGGACGATTTTAACAATAATAATCAATATTGCGCTGCTTTTACGGGAAGGACGACTACTTATTTTTAGATTTTAGTTTATTTTTTCGTGGTTTTACAAATTACTAAAAGTTAACGAAGTTGAAAGGTACTGTTCTCCCAATCACTGCGATATTTTTTTTGTTCTAGACCATACCTGGGAAACCCCTAGTTACGGAGATATTGGTAGTCAAAGTTCCAAATTTTCACAGCTTATTTTTTAATATTTGTGTTTTAGGTTATAACTTTACTTAAATTACCTCCATGACCCGATTACTATTCAAAGCATCCAATGTGTGTTTGACGACTTCATGAAAGGTTGATTTGTACACCTTATACTTTATACAGGGTTACTGGTATCTGGACCCGACATAGCAAATTCGCTTAGAGAGGAGGTCATTAAATTTGCTTATTTTATTAGTCCTTACTTCCCCTAGCTAAAGTTTTATAGTTAAGGAGATATGTCAATTTTAAAAGATCTAAGCGTAAAAAGAGAGGGTGTGTGTGACCGTGTTTTTAACCGACTTCCCAAAAAGGAGGAGGTTCTCAATTCGATTGGTATGTTTTTTTTTTTTTCTATGTATGTACATTGTACACCGATTACGCTGCGATTTATGATCCGATTTACGTGATTCTTTTTTAGTTTGATGTGGAATAGTTGCCATTTGGTCCCATAAAAATTTGGCATGGTTTGGCCCAGTACTTTTCAGTTTATGATCATTTTTTTTATAATTTATGAACATTTTTCGTTCGTTTTTTTTTATGTGTGTTCGCGAATAACTTCGTCGTTTATGAACCAATTTTGATGATTCTTTTTTTATTGGAACGGAGATATTTCAAAGGTGGTACCATGATATGGAAACCAGATCCTGGTGATGGAATCTCAGAGAAATCGAGGGCAACCCTCAAATTTCATAGGCACGCATTACGTGTTTAGTGCTTTTTCTGACACTATACAAGTATAGGTTTCATAGTTAATATTTCTATAACATTACAACTAAAAATGAAAAAATAAAAAAACTTTTTTGCAAAAAAAATAACCATAAATATATAACCAAGACTAAAGTTACTATTAATTCACTTATTTGAGCAGGAATCTCTCGGCGTCACGAAAATCGCACCACTCTGAAAATAAGTTTCAAGCATGTCCCGCCTTTAACGAATACATTAAGCCTAATTGTTATTGGTCGCAATTGAAAGTATGTTTAACGACCTTTAAATTAACAACAGTTAGAATTCCTAAACACAACAGATCTCATTAGCACGTAACATTAAAAAATGTTATCAAAATACGCATTACAACGGACACAATTGCACCTCCCTACAAGGGTATAAAACGGAAGACCCGGCTTAAATGAGGGGCAAGACTCTCGCCTCCTGCGCCACTTCGATCAACGGACTGGACAAAGTTCGCGTATGTAGGCCACCACTCCTACTTGGCCCATACAGACCGCCGCACACGTCGATGGGTTAGCCGAGGAGTTCACCACTAGCATCCAGCGCGCCCTAGAGAGCGCTACGGTGGTATCGCTCTCTAGGGCGCGCCGATGGAGGCATAGTGGTGACCATGCCGCCATCGCAGGGACTGGCTTACAAGCCCCTCCCCGCCCACCTCAACCACCTGGTAGCGCAAAAGAAGCGGCTACGCAAGCGGTGGCAGGATACCGGCTGCAAGGAGGCTGGAAGGAGGGGCCCGTCATGTTGCTGCCCAAACCCTAAAAGGACGTCCTAAGGCCTGAGAACTATCGGCTGATCACTCTTCTCTCCACCATCTCCTAGGTGTTTGAGCAATTCCTGCTGCGACACCTGAACCCGCACATCATGGCACGCCCAGAACAGTTTGGGTTCCGCGAGGAACATTCCACGACGCTCCAGCTGTCCAGTGTACTGCACCTCCTCGCGGGAGCTGTGAACAAGAAGGAGCGCGTGGGTGCAGTATTCCTGGACATGGAAAAGGCATTTGATCGCGTGTGGAACGACGGTCTGATATACATGATGTCACTGTCAGACGCGCCTCGTCGCTTGATGCAGGTGCTCTCCTCCTTCCTCCGTCCTGACAGGACTTTTAGGGTGGCAGTAGACGGCACACTCTCGGACGCCCGCCCCGTAGCGGCCGGCGTGGCGCAGGGCAGTTGTGCCTCTCCGGGTGCCTACACCTGATACACTGATGACATTCCCACCACACCTGGCACCACGCTCGCGCTGTACGCTGACGACACCGCGTACATAGCGATCGAGCTCAACGCCACCCACGTGGCAGTGAAGATGCAGCGCGCGCTCGATCTCCCGCCTGAATGGCTCGCCAAATGGAGGTTGTCGCTGAACGTAGGTAAGATACAAAGACTATATAGGTTTAATACTCTATGGTAAGATACGACGTCGAGCCGACGAGCCGACATTCCGTGGTCGCCCCAGGTAAGACACGAGTTGGTACTCTATTGACTGTCGGCTCACAATGGGCAGCCACGTCCGCCAGGTAATCACCAAGTGCAGGACAGCACGCTACCTGCTGCATCCAGTGCTCCGATTCCGCCTCCCGCTGCGTGCCAAGCTGGGCGTGTACAAAAGCCTGACTCGCCCTCATGTTCATCATACACAATTTAGTTTCCAATGAAGTCGTTTAAAAATAGGTACTTTTCAGTTAGGTACCTACGTTGCAACTTCAACTTTAATGACTTTTCTGTTCTAGTCATTCAACTTTCAAAATCGATTCGATCGATTGATTTTTTGATTGTCGTTTATAAAGTAACATCAATTGGAAACAAACACAGTCAGTGAACTAACAAATCGTAATATTAGGGTTCAGATTAAGAATCTCTAAGGAGAAACTCGCCCGGGGTAATGCTAGTTGGATAGTTGTACTGTACCTACCTACTTCTTAATCCACACACACCAGCACCTGTTTGTTCATAATTGTGCCATCGAATAGCATGATAATAAACTGGTTTAAATGGAATGCCAATTAAGAGACATTTACCTAGTCTCTCTTGATGGTATTTGGCAATGTATTTGAATTGCCTCCGGTATAAATAGATATGTCACCGTAAAATTGTAAATACCGATTATACTCTATGTCGCGATAATCCTTAGAGAATAGCATAGCAGGTACCTGCTATGCTAGGTATTCTCTAAGGATTATCGACACAAGTGACACTTTGGGTACCGTGTTACCAGACATTTTTTGTTCGTATACGTCCTCTACCCATATATACCAATTTCATCGTGGGCCGCCATTTCGAAAAAAAATCTAAATTTGCATTTTCTGCTTTGCTTTAATTGAAATACAATTAAGTATTGTATTTCAATTAAAGCAAAGCATGTATTTTACCCAGCCCTGATTATACATCATGTTGTATAGCGTGTAACACGAACGCGCCGTCGACACGGTCTGTCGTCGTCATATGACGGACGGACGGACGGCGAGCTAGCCCATTTTGATAAGTTGTTATGCCTTGCAAGTGTCTGATTGGACTACAGGTTCATCCTTTTGTATTTGACATTCAAAAGTGTCTGTAACGGTCTAGTTGATGTATGTATAATTCTTTCAGTGTTTTGAGCTTATTATGAAATAAGCAGTAGAGGCTACCCCGTAAATGTTAGGTACAATATTGTAGGCACCTAAACACAATCACAATGATACCTAGGTAGTTACTTGCCGGATTTCATTCATAGCCACAGTTCCACACACAGATTGTGACAGCAGATTTGTCACTTTCGAAGTTTAAGACCGTATACACATAGACAGAAAGAAAGCTGGCAGCTTACCAGCGCTTATAGGAACCGGTCCATGCAGGTAACCGGCCCAGGCATTTATTTTATTAAAAATTGAATGAAATCTACCAGCGCCGATAAGCGCTGGTAGATCGGTGCCGGCTACCAGCTTTCTTTCTGTACGACCTAAGTGCATGTTTACGTACAAGCGGGGTGTCGCGCGGCGCTTGCTGCATTTTAAATCCAAACACATGGCGATGTACGAAAAAGTTAACGATTTCAAACGTCGATTTTACTAGAAGTGATTTTCCGCTCGTTAGTTTAAAATACAGCGTTTTTTGCGATGGACCTGTCTCTCAGAAAATTAATAAAAAAGCACGAGACGAGCCTTCTGCACGCACCGCGCGACGCCCCGCGTCTCCGTAAACGAGCCCTAAGGCTACGGCCGCACTGACAGGTGGCTTGTTTAGCGCCTCAGGCCCTCAGCTACCCATCAGTTAGAACGAAGATCTTTTGGCACGTGACCAAATTCGGAACTAACGTCGCCATCTAGTTTTTCATGTATTTACATTACATTGAAAAATCTAAATAAATAGTCATTGAAAAAACAGGTAGTAGATAGGAAAAAGAGCACAGCAACGCATACCGGGTACAGCTAGTTTTTGAAGTGAAAACTTCTTTAGCGGCGCTGAGCACTTTTTTTGTATGGGTAAAAACTTTCAAACTCGCGTCAGGGTCACGTGATGCTGATCGAAAAATCTTACACGTGACCCTGACGCGAGTTTGAAAGTTAATATTGAAGTTTTCACTTCTTCCGGCACTCCCGGAGTGCTACCCAAGGACGTTATATACTATCTGGACTGAGTACGTGCCGCTCAAAAGCGTTCCGAGCGAGATTACCTCGAAAGAGAATGTCATCTCTTTCTAATAGGGTGACCAAACATTTTGTACTTACATTTGGGACAGATATAATTATGTGGCTGGCCTGGCTTGGCATTTGTAATAATTAAAAAAACTGACAAAGAAAGACATTTTATTCATATTTGCAAAAAGTTGTTCCAAAAAAATGGTGGCATACGAATATATACACACCTAACTTAAATATAGGTACTCTAAGGAAACTTACTATTTCGAAAGTCGGTGTCTTTTTTCTGTTTTATTTAGTTTAGAAAAAAAAGTTACAAATAAGTCTTTTTGTTTTTCCACTACAAATACAAATATTGACTATGCATTTAACATTCAACAGAAGAAACCTAACCCTTAAGGTGAATACGACAAGGTAGCCCGCGAAATTCGAAATAGGATTCGCGACCGTAACAAATTGTGACTTTACTGAGTAATAATGATTAAAATCACCAATACAACCCTCTCAGTTCATAAAGGTTCCTTGAGTGACTATTTGATGAATAGAAGAGAATTACTTATTACCGCCAATAGTGGCCACTTTTATCTTTAATCAGTAATTTTCTTAATTTATCAAGTCTGTAATCATGAAAAGTGATTTTAAAAATACTACAGGTTATTTACCAGCATGATATTGTTTTGGATATTTCAAATTTAATGTGATTTTAGAGTAAAACAAATAAGATGTGGGTGGCGCTAGTTTCGGTGCTTTTAGTGCCTTAACATACAACCTGACACTGACAAGCAAATTGCAGAAAACGTAAGAAAATTCGAATTTCGCGGGATACCTTGTCGCATTAACCTTATGCGCCTACCACACGCTCACACTTCCCCACAGTCTTGCCTGCGCGATTATACGGTGCACACAGTACATCGCGCGTGTGGTTTGTAATGGTAATACAGTTTTACCAACCATACGCGCGATGTACTGTGAAGTGTGAACGAAAAGTGTGGTGAAGCTTGAGCGTGTCCCATTAACTTTCAATCAAGATTCCCATACTATTGCTTTCAAAAATTCAAATCCTAACCATTGAAGAGTAGTACCTACATTCCATAATCAGCTCACCTAAATAACCTGAAAGAATACAACCAATATACCTACGTCCTCATAATATTTATTTAAACTCCTAACTCCTCTAACTCCTAACCGCTACGGAATCCATCATCAGCTCATGGATTGGATACGTTGGATTTGATTAAAGACCAAAATGGAAAAGTTTCAAAAAGTAAATAAAGAATTCAAATGTTTGTTTTGGTTATGTTTGAGATTAAGATGAGATATGAGATTTTATACCAATATTGATTATAGAAAAGGGGTATTCTTTACAATAATTTCATGATTCCCGTTTATAGATCTTGAACATAGTCACCCTAGTCGTTATTTGTAAACAAAGATAAAAGAACTTATCTGAAAAATGAAATCCCACGTCCTGGATACCCCTCACTTTCACAACCCTTCAGACAACACCATTTCACCATATTTGAAGACAAATATTTCGCTAATACAATTAAAAACACTTGAAAAAGGAAAATTATTATTTCAACACGAAAATGTGTCCGCCATATTTTTTACGTTTTTTTTATATGTCTATACAGTTTTTATGAATTTTGGCTCTAACAAATTTTAATTCGCAAGTATTTATTATTGAAAATGAAGTATTTGATTATTAAATTAATACTGTTAAATTTTATGGGCTAGTTTAGCTTTAAAGGTGATTTTCGATTACTATACATTTTCCTGTTTTTTTTTCACTGGCAATTGCAAGACAAGAACAGACAAACCCTTGAATTTTGTCTCGCTCTTACGTTTTGCTCGCCCTTCGAAAAATCGTAGGGAAAGTAAAGTAATACAAACTCTATTTATTTGACATAAAGTTTATTTTTAAACGGCATTTTCAGCCAAGGTCACCCTTCGTTGTACCCGCCTGGTGCTACCTTTTTTTTTAATAGTTTCACGCGAACGAAGGTCAACAGAAGAATAATATTATAGAATAAAAAACACTCTTCTTGCCTTGTGGAACTCCACTAAACTGGCAACATTATTAATTTTACCTTTCTGCGAACTCTGTGGTACTAGTCCCAAACCTAGATTATATTATATGTGTTCTGTGTCCCAAACTCTCAAATAATTATTATTGTTGAACTGGCAGTTGTTCTTTCAGTCTTTTGTGAAGATTATAGATTCCATTAAAATCAAACGTATTTTACAGTTTTATACTCTGCATCAAAGAGTAAAGTATTTAATTGCTCTGCATTGTGTTAATTATTCAATATTTTCAGTACGGTATAGTAGCGGATACTACTTTGTATCAGTGACACGTTCGAGTAGTGTTCGAAATTATAGGTACGTACGTACAACAGTGAAAACAATTTGATATCAAACGACTGATAAGCTTACTGAAGAACAAATGGGTAACTCCAAAAATAAAAAAGTGCCTAAGAAACGGAAACCTTCGAATACTTCATCGGATCAAAAAGAGAATGTGCCGAAAACAAAGAAGGCACGAAATAAAGAACCCGACCCTGATGAAGGCATTGCAATGTCCAAACAACTTTTATTAAAGAAGAAGAACAAAGTCCGAACGCAAAGACTATCATCATCTAAACCTGAAAGATTTTGTCCTAATGGTAAGCCCATTCCTTCTTTATCAGAACTTGAGAAAATGTATGAAGATTCGGATGACGATGACGAAACTCCTGAAAAGCCACCATGTGCATCATCAACACCTAAGAAGGGAACACCTACAAGTAACAGTCAAAACAATCTGCTCTCTCCCTCAACAATTAATAAAATAACTGAACGATTATTAGGTTCTCTAAAGGAGCAAAAGTTACCTGATCCTAGTGAAGTATTGGAAGCAACTTCACTGCTTCGTGAAAAGTCACCACCTCCCCCCCCTATAATTCCTCCTAAAAAAAAGAAGAAGACAGAAATTCCATACATTGTTGGCTGTAAAGATCGCCCAAAAGTAATACGCAAACCTAATACAAACTTCTGCAAAGGAGATGATGATTTTGGAGTAGAAGCTTCAAATGAAGATCCAGAAGAACCAATAGCAGCAAAAAGACGTAAAAAGTCACAGATACCAAATTATTCCAAATCAATTTTTAATGCTCATAGTGACAAAATAGCAGAGAGACTGGCTAAGGATGATACTGCAAATCTTAGTGATGCTAGTTCAGATAGTAATAAGACCATAGAGTATGAACTAAACCTAATACAAAATCCCCAACCCCGAAGGTCATTCTCCCCACTCCCAAGTACATCAAGGGATAATGAAACTATTGAGAAAAATGACGATCTGTTTAATGAAACTTTAAAGGCAAATCAAATGATCCAGGACTTTTCTAAAAAAAATGTTGAGCAGATTGATAACAATTTTGAGGAAATCAACATAACCAAAGAAGAAATAACTATAGAAAAAGATGAACAAAAGAATGATGCATCAATAGCCAATAAAAAAGAAGATGGCATTAGTATTTCTAAGATATCACCAATAAAAACAACTGATGATGATGTACAAATTCTAGATATTCCTTATGACACCATTGTCATTGATGATATCTGTGAAAGAACAGTAAGAAATAAAGATAGTATTATAGATAATAGTGTTATTGAAATAATTGAGCCAGCAGGATTAGAGGTTGCTAAACCAAAAAACAAACCTGAAATATCCAATGATGAAGACTGCATGATAGTTCCAAATTCAGGAACAAACAATAATTATAACAAATACAAACTCAATGAACCCATAGTTATAGATGATGAGTATAGTTCCATAGACACTCAATTTGATTCTTTTAAACATGAACCAATTGAAATTATTGATATTGATGAGATTATAGCTGAGAATAATAATATAATAGACAAATGGAAAAATACTCAAGAATCAAACAAAAAAACTACATACAGGAATGTGACTGCAGTACAGACTACTGTTACACCAGTCACAGTTCAGACACCTTTGCCACCAAGCACAACATCAACACTGCAGGCCAGTGTACCACCAAACAATACACTGCAGGCCAGTGTACCACCAACCAATACACTGCAGGCCAACAAAACACTTCCGACACCAGTGCAGGCCAATGCAACAAATCCCACTACACTGCAGGCCAGAGTAACACCTGGCAACATACAGCAGGCCAGAGTAACACCTAGCAACATACAGCAGGCCAGAGTAACACCTAGCAACATACAGCAGGCCAGAATAATACCTAGCAACATGCCGCATTTAGCATCAAACACTGGAGTTCCAAGCACTTTAGGAAAAAGACATGAGGATTCAATATTCCTTGGAATACTTAATGAGTTCTTTACAGTATTGAATAGCATGAACTCAGAGAGTATTTATGATGGTGAGGGTACAACAGCAAACATGCTTACATCAACAACCAATTCAAATAGAAAAAACCCTTGTACAAATAATTCTAGAACAACTATCGCAAATGTCCAAACAGCCGCACCAATACCACAAAGAAATATAGATCCCTCACCACAAAAAAATTTAGGTCCCTCACCAGTACCACCAAGAAATATAGGGGAGTGTCCTATCTGTTTAGAACCCCTTAATTCTTCTAATGGGATTGCATCAACCATTTGTGGTCATGTTTTCTGCTTAAAATGTATCCAAGCATCAATGAGAATGAATGGCAGGAAATGTCCTACATGTAGGAAAGCACTAAAAGGGGGTGGATATCACCAGTTATACTTGTGAAATACATTTTTATTGATTGGTGATTATGCCTCTGCCTAACCCTTCCGGGCCTTCCTATAGGCATGATGTTTTGTTATGATGTAATTTATTCACTACACAAGTTATTTTTGATGTTTCTAGTCATAAAACTGTGCCATTTCTGAATAACATGATTTATATTGTAGAAGAAAAATAGAGCCAACACAAGTGTATAGGTATTGCTTAACCAGGTGATACTGTGATAGTTGACCCTATACGTATGGATCACAGAACACAGAAATAATGTACCATTCCTACTTATTGTTATCAATAACATTGGACATGATTCTTTAAAAATAGCATTTACTTATTTCTTTATTTTATAGTTTTATTTCATTACATACACCAATGTAACATTAGTAATTGTGATTTTTTTTTAATATAATTTATGATAATGCTAAGGTAGTACTTTACATTCTCATCAATTAGTTGTAAAATGCAGTTATGTTCAATTCCATAGTCGCTAACTGTTCTGTACATACTTGTAAGTTGATCTGATTTATGATGGATATATAGTTAGTATGTGGAACCTACACAATAAGCCACAATAATAATTGATTGCCACTTATTTGAAAATGTTATTTTATATCTAAATGCAAGTTTTAAATGTTTTTTTTTTTCATATAGGTAGCATCTTAAAAGTATATCTTAAAAGTAGATCCAAATATTTAGGTGTACCTATAACGTAATGTTTATGATAGTATTGTACTTATTTGATATAAAATGTGATAAATGCTTGTGACACACAAGTCAAACTTGATTTCTTTGTGTGTGAAAGTTTTTAATTAATATTTTTTAGTTAATATTAATGAATATATTTTAATGTACCTATTACTTTCATTTATTATATTAATTTGAATCCAGAATTTTAGATTCTAATATCTTAATAAACAAGGTCAATAATATACAGTAGGTACACAGCAAAGCTTATGACTATGCATCCAAATTATTAACAGATCACTAAGTAGGGTAGAGGGGATTACCAACACATAAACTGTAATAATTGTGTGCAACAGAATGATGGGTGTATGACTACAAATGGTACTTGTACTCCCTAAATCCTCTATTCCACACTGTTCAGTTTTGTTTTTTTTTACATTTAAACATTTTATATTGGGGGGGGGGGAATGATATAATTATTAACCATTTGTGCCTCAATGTCCCATTTACCTTGTATGTATAATCTACTGAGATAAAAATAATGTATGATGACTCTGAATTCACATTAAAGCTACATGTACCTACATAACCGTGACTGCAGCCAATGCCACAGGTGTCAAACTAGCTTTGCAGATTGGGCATACTATGTCCTGTTATGTTAAGAAACAAGTTCTTAGACAGGTGGTTTAATTTTTAGCGTGTATTTAATAATTTCAAGTATATGTCATTTAAATTATATGAACAAATAAAACAAATTCATTGATTCATACCATATATTTTTTATTTAATTCTCACTTTTTGAATATTTAATCACTATCTTAGGTTATAGTGCACAAGTGTGCATTCCCATGTTCCTTTACTCTCACAGTCCGATGGGAAGGCAATCCGAGATGGTGACCGAAATTAGTCAGGAGGACTATACATACATATTTATATTTTGTTCCCTGTCCCGTCTTGAATACAATCAATGCATGAGATTAAAACGTTACGTTAGTTAGAGTATCAGATAAAACAATACCTATGTACATAAATAAAGTGATTCATAACTCAGCTATTTTCCCACAACATATAACAAACAACAACAACAGAATAACTTCACAAAAATAGTATGTATCAAGTTGTTTTACTCAGTTACATAACATGAGGAAGCCTATACTTATTAGTTATTATAGTGGTGGAAGGTACAAGGCAGCCAATGTTTATGGTAACAGCTGTATGTCTGTGGAATCTAAAGGGTAAGGAGGTACCTATATCGCCATATTTATAGGATAGAGACATTACAGACTGGCCTGTTACTGTGAATTATCTGATGCAAAAACAATAGTTTAAAACCCCATATCACAAGACCAACAATGCAGTCCATTTTTAGTTAAAGATTTTACATGTTCATGGCTTTTTAGGGATAAGCATAAACTTTTTTTTTTTTTTTTTTCATTCTGTTCTATGATAGAACTAAGCTGTGTAACCTTCATTATTGCTTTTCAGTGCCATTGCTGCTAACAACATTATCATCAGAATGCAAGTGCTCAATAGAGGCAGAGAGTTGTTCTAGACTTTGTACAAGCTGTGCCATTTTGTCCCGGGAGGAAGAATTTTCAAAACTATCTTCAGTAGGCTTCTCAACATCTGCACATAGGCGGAAATGTAAGCGTGCCAAATGCTCCTGTTGATCTCTAATATTTATCATTTGTTCCATACTACATCCAGTACCAAATGCACTCAACTTCCCAGTGTGGAAATCATCTAGGAGTTCTAAAAGAGCCTTTTCCATGTTTTTCACATCTGGTGTTTCTTTAGGTATGGTTTTCGGTTTGTTATTGGATCGCATCATATTGTTATTATCTCTATTTGTCCGTTTTTCACTGACGTAGGAAATTTTAGTTGATTCATTTACACTGCTGTTACCAACACCCGAGGTGGTTTGGCCCAAATTCTTCGATGTCAAACTGGCAGCGCCACTCGATAATTTATTGCTTGCAACCGGAGATGTCGCCGCATGAGTAACTTTTTGTTCATCTTCTTCTCCCTCATTCTGCATAAGTTGTTGTGTCTCGTTAACTTCTTCCAAATGTAAGCTCATGTAGGCTTAGGTAACACTAAAAGCAGTGCAGAGTTGAAATATAAAAGATAGTCTCTTTTCGATGAATAAATTTGAATTAATATAATTAATTTCCTTACTTGTTTGTTTATTTTCAAAATAATTCACTGTTCTTCCTGATGGACTTGACAACTTTAGATGACAACCAATGACATGACCACAGACTACTCTACTACGTATGACATGACATAATGACATATGCATAAGACTAAGGACTTGACAGTTTATTTTTTTCTATATTTTTTTTTAGCTGGTCACAACTCTAGGTTCTTGGCGCAACATTACTGCACTGCTGCACTGCACACACACATCTTTTAGAAATAAAAGGAACAAGGGAATAGTTGGTTTAAAACAATATTGTAATCACCTTATAAGTACTGCACCTATCATAATTATGTTGTTTGGGTTCTAAACAATATTTCGTCATTATCGTCATCATCTTCCTGCTCATTTCGTCTAACCAATTAAAGTTTAGTTTTTATTTTCCTAAAAGACTTGGTTTTATGTCAATATATTAAAAACAAACAAACATGTCGTTGACTTGATTTGATTTGTCAATTTCGACAGAAAAACGGGATCGGACAAGGTACAATAAATTGATTTAATTTCAATGATTTACAAATATCTTGCTTCTTTCCCTATAAAATGTTCACGTGATTATATCTTTCTGTCGGAATATTTGACAAATACGTTCTTATTAGGTCATTCTTTATTACGTTTTAATATAATTTCAACCTCCATTGTCCATTTTTTCTAGCCACATCCTCAATTTATTGTGGCACATGTTTCGCTCGAATACCGACAAAAAATTAATAGTTTCAACATTCAGTGCATTTACCTTTAGTCACCGTATTCTTCTCAGGTGAGGTGAGCGAGTCTGCGACAGTACATCCCGGTCGATCTTTGGATGCCAATACGGCTCGTCAACTTGGATCATAAATGTAATATTTTATATTTTCAAGAGTAAAAAGTATATCGTAAAAAGGTAGTTGTTATAAGTAACTATGGCAGAGCCAGTGACTACGCCGCCGCCGCCACCACCACTTGAACCAGAGATGTGTAACAGACTCACCCGCTATCTTCATACGGGTAATGAGTTACCTAAATACTACCCGGGTTGTTGGACCACTCATAGATATTTTGAAGAAGACAAGCTTCCTGTCATAAGTGAGATTATGCAAATTCATCCGGGGACTATTGAAGTGATCAACATTATTTTGAAGGTAATTATGGCATGTTTCAAAGGTTATTGTTATGTTATTGTTTTCAAATTGGTGTTTATGTTTTTTTAAATGTCACTTTTTATTTAGTTATTGTATAGTTAGATACTTCCATCATTTATTTTAATGGTATAATTAAGTTATTTACCATGCTAGACAAAACCAGCCAGTTTCTATTCGCATAAAATAATAAAAATCCTTTTATTTCTCTTACTTACCTATTAATAATTTTTCTACAGAATAATTTTAGTGGTGTTAGTTTTAATTAAGGGTTGTAGATGTAGTCCCATTATGGATAGGCCTACTCCATTTTTTTCACTTTTCATGTTCCTTAGAACAAGGTTTAGCAAGTTTGAGCTAGCAGTCTGCATTATATTGTCAATCCATCTTTTAAAGGGTCTCCTGATCATTCTTTTACCCTGTGGTTTGAATAGTCCATCTGCCATCACCGAGATGTCCAACATGACCTGCCCAATGCTTTTCTATAAGCTTTTTCTGCTTTCTGATGTTTGCACTAAGTTTCTGAACTTTCCTTAAGCTGATATTCTGACCGACCGTCCATACATTTTTGTCTCGAGTTATACACTGAACACAGACACTCTTTCTTTAAAATTAATCATTTTATCACTTCTCTACAATGAAATGTGTCCGCAACTGACCTTTTTTGGCAATAACTTACATTATTTACTGAGAAAAACAATAGTGAAATCCTGGCAAAATTTGACACTTCTTTAGTAGTGTGCGTGACTTTTGACAACTATTTGACAAGCAAAGCAAAAGCGTTGTTTAGACTATGGCACGCTAGATGGCGTGGAGACGATCTTATAATTTATTTATTTAAACTTCATGCACAAGAGTGGTACATAGGCGGACTTACCTTAGGGTCAAATAAGACAGCACTGTGGTAGAGTACAAAAAATAATAATAAGGAGAAAACCTTAAGTAATTTATATTGATATACATAAATAGGACATACTAATACATATTATTATAGATAGAATATAATAAACTAATATATATGTGGTAGAGTACAAAAAATAATAATAAGGAGAAAACCTTAAGTAATTTATATTGATATACATAAATAGGACATACTAATACATATTATTATAGATAGAATATAATAAACTAATATATATTATAATACATAAACAGTCTAAAACACGAGAAACCTTATAATAAACACTGTGACCAGAGATTTGATTATGAACAATTTAGTCCGATTTTAAATAGTACTTCCGAACTGCTCTTTTGAAAGCCATTTCACTTTCGGCTTTTTTAATCCCGAGGGGTAGCTAGTTCCAGAGCTTTATGGTTGAGACTGCGTAAGAGGAGGACATAAAGCCAGTACGGTACAGTTCTTTTTTTAATTACGCCATCTTGCGGGAAAATGGCTGGTAGCAGCCTGTATGAATCACCTTAAGCCTAATTATGGTTCTTTCTATCACTCTGGTAACCATAAATAATAATCTTGATAAAAAGTCTACATCATTACTTTTTTTATTTTTAAAGTGTTGTGAACTTGTGACCTTTTAGAATTTCTTTTAGATACCAGATTTTTTTTCCAAGTTATGTCAATGGCTTTTCCTAAGTAGGTATAATTTTCTAATTATTCTATGTTGTTAGCCTTGATGCATATTGGTTTTTTTGAAGCTGTTTGTAAGTCTGATCTTACTGGTGTTCATCATCATGATCATGGAGCTTCCGTTGTCTAGTGAGCAAATCATTTCTTCTAACTCTTCTGCTGTCTCAGTCAGCAGGACTATATCATCTGCAAACCTGAGATGGGTGATACATCTTTTGCCTAATTTTATGCTCTACCGTGCCCAGTTTACTTTTTTGGCTATACTTTCCAAAACAGCAATAAAAGTTTTGGAGAGATACAGTCTTGTTGTCTGACGCCTCTTTCAAAATTTATGGAAACCCTGCAGAAAGAAATAGGAGCACCGCGCAGCGGGGCTCCGTCGACCTGCTGACGGAATCGAAAGACTAGTTTAGCCTAGGTAAAACTAGTTTGTCCTGAAATCGGGTTTGGCCGGTAACATATCTATGTAGTTATTCAAAATTACAATTATTACAATTACAAAATATTAATTACTTAAAAAAATATCATTAAAATAAATTGCCTCAAGCCCTCATGTGTTTTTAAACTGACAGGTCACCAACATAAACATAGCACTGTAAACGGGATATTTACCATGTTTACGGTTTGTTTTGGGTTCCTGATATTTCGGCTCTGTTGTAAGCACCATAATCACGGATAAACGGATATTATCGTATGTAGGTGTTTATGAGCGGACAAATCGGTCTACCCTCTTTCTTGTTTGTATTTTGCGCTCGGTACCGCTACCACTGTCACTCACAACTCGAATCTGTTCCCGACAAATGAAACCCACTGTGTCCGCTCGCAAACTTTTTTCGACACTTTTTCGTTTTTACACAGTTTAACCACTGGAATCCAGGCTCTCTACAGTTAAGACCCATCCGTCTGATTAAAGTTCCTATATTTGGACATTTCAATGGCTTCTCTTACCAGTCTAGGTATCCGTGATCATCGTGCTTGCAACGGCGCCTTAATATCAGGAGTTTAAAACAAACGGTAAACATGGTACATATCCCGTTTTCAGTTCACAGGCTAAAACATACCTACTTTCTTAATCAGGAGTAATCCAAAAGCGTTTTTGTTTAGTATGTTCAGCCTGACTGCATTTGATGAATTATTTATGAGTGTTTCTATTACACTTCATGCCACACGTCTTGAAAGAAGGCTAAAGGATTTATTACTTTTAGGCATGCAAGGACGGGTGGTACACACGGTTCGAAGCGATTGCATTTGCTTTGGTAAAATGTCTGAAGCACGGGAATTCCGACGTTAAGGAAGCGACATACAAAGCAGTGCAGCAAATATGTGACACTCCTGAAAAGATGATGCTGTTCACTAAGTACACACGGCTTTTGAAAACTGGTAAGACATTCACTACTTTTGAAGTAAATTAAGCATTACCTAGAACAAGAATACTTTGCTAATAGTCAGAAACTCATGATGCCAGGGGTCACAAAATGACAAATCTGCTAATGACAGATTTGCGTAATGACAGACTCGCAGAATGACAGAACAATCTCGAATTAAATAAAAATCATCAAGTAATAATTATTAACTAAATTCTTTTTAATCAGTAGAAATGTGTATAAAAGAATATTACCTACCGTTTACAAAGATTAACACTCAGATCATCATCTCATATTGCGAACCTGTCATGTTGCTTAGGTCTTTTTGCGAACTTCTAATTTGCTAATCTGTCTTTTTACGATTCTGACCATACAAGACAAAATCCTAACACCTAACAATTCGCTTCTCTGTCACTTTGCGTTTCTGTCGTTGAGAGCCCAAACACATGTCATGTATAAAATTATATAGGTAACGCACTGACTATATTTTACTAGATATTGATATGAAAAAAAAACAGGTGAATTCTATTATATACTTATAATAAATCTGTAGAGAGGTCAATTCTGTACATGATATATATTTTCAAAATAACTATAAGGCGGTAATTAGTGATCGATACTGATGCCAAAAATGCAATCAGTAAAATTTTTGTCTGTCTGTCCGTCTGTCTGTCTGTCTTCCTGTCTGTATGTTCCTTATAGAAACAAAAACTACTCGACGGATTTTAACGAAACTTGGTACAATTATTCTTCATACTCCTGGGGAGGTTATAGTATACTTTTCATCACGCTACAATCAATAGGAGCAGAGCAGTGAAGGGAAATGTTGGGAAAACGGGAGAAGTTGCTCCATTTTTTAAGCTTCCGTCGCGTGTGCAGCCTTAATGGTTAAAGCTTCATAGAAATCATTTATGACGGAAATGTTCTACATAAAATTATCTAAAAAATATCCCGCAACAGCATATGTCTTTTATGGTTGACTCACAATAACACGTGTAACTCCCGATAGCTTAGCAGTTCGGAGCTTTCTGATTATACAGGGTGGAATTTTGTAATGCCACTTGGAGGGAAAGTACTCTTAATACTGCAGATAGAAAATTTTACTCAAAGGAAACATTCCTTTATTTTTGAGTAGAAAGCAAACTGCATTCAAAGGTTTTCGAAAATTCTCTTCTCCCACACCCGGGAATCGGACCGGCTAAAATCTGAAAAAATTATACCCGTACTTTTATTGCATCGATCGTTAGGGTCAATTATAAGGATGAAATCTCTCTAACAAACATGATAAATTAAATGAAAGGAAAACCTGTTTGCGAGATCGCCATCAAAACATGAATTAATCTTATGCGAATGACAACGAGTTGAGAGTTGAAGTTCAGAATACGATTTATAATATTCACCACAAAACTTTATTAAAGGTTAAAATGAATTCGTTAAAAGAATAAATTTGTGTATCCAAGAGAATGGAGCCCATTTCGAGCAACTAATTAGTTAGTTTACCATTTTTTGTAAATAATTAAATTAATTTAAGATTTCCTGGTTTTCTTTTCATTTAATTTATCATGTTTGTTAGAGAGATTTCATCCTTATAATTGACCCTAACGATCGGTGCAATAAAAGTACAGGGTATATTTTTTTCAGATTTTAGCCGGTTCGATTCCCGGCTGTGGGAGAAGAGAATTTTCGAAAATTTTTGAATGCAGTTTGCTTTCTATTCAAAAATAAAGGAATGTTTATTTAAGAAAATATGGACGTCCCGACTTATTTATTACTGTAACTACCAAGCCCAAGTGGGATGAAATCACTCGGGAGCTTCTTGAGGGTCAAGTACCGCATGACCGCCATGATATTATCGCAAGAGTTTTTCAAAATTAAAATCAATGATAGATCTACTTACCAAAGATAACATTTTTAGTATAACGCGGACGAAGTCGCGGGCAAAAGCTAGTTGTATAATATTATCATTTCAAACTGGACTTTCGATATCCTTCAACATAATTATTATAGTTGCCCAATACTCTCTTCTCTCCGCTGGATGCGAGACGCACGGGACCGGTCAATGTGGCGATACTTAGGGGAGGCCAGCAGCCAGCAGCAGTGTGTCGCCCAGCAGTGGACGTCTTTCGGTTAAAATGATAATGATGATGAATACTCTCTTGTATTTTCCCCAGGTAATGGCCGAGGTTGGTGTAAGAGCATCAATCAGTGGTACGTCAAGAAGGATCCAATGGAACTGACGAAGGAGATGACAAGAGTGCGGGCTCGTCACGGACGCTCTCATAAGACTCTTCTAAGAAAAGCTCACGTGAAAATAGATGAAAACGATCACGGTTTGTTTTATAAACTAGCTTTCGCCTGTTCGGGAATTATTTTAAAAGAATTATAATCTGACACTGCTTTGAGCAATTAGTGCCTTCTTTGTTTGAGATGAGCTAATTATATGAATTAATCAGATCCGCTTCTGGATTCAAAACATATGGTTAACATAGCGTATACTCATCATTTATGTGGAGTGGTGGCGAACCCGACTTACGAGCAGTAGGTAAGTCGTGGGTCCGAACCCAGGCAGGCGCATTACTTTGTGTACTTTATTTCATCACCACTGCTCTCATAACGGTGAAAACTAAGAAATGTCCTAGAACCATAAATTCGTGGCGTGGTGGGTTATTTACAGCCCATTTCCTCTACTATAGAGGAGGCCTGTAGTCTTGGCAGTGGGGATATTATAGGCTGATTAGGCTATACCTACTCATCATGAAGGCAATGGCTAAGAGCCAAAAAATATAAACATCCGAATTGAGAACCTCCTTCTTTTTTTAGAAGTCGGTTAAAAAATATGTGGTCAATATTTTTTGGAAATCTATCTGACGGACTAATTAGTTTTTTTTTGTCCGATCCCCTATTGTCATCCAAACTAAATGTGTATGCAAAATATCAGCTCAATCGGTTGGGGATTAGTGTTTTTGAATTTTTCGCTCATACTAGCATTTTCCAAGGTGAAGGCACCGAATTCTACAATTAGGTGGTTCAGATCACAGAATTCAAATAGTTTGTAAAGTCAGATTCTATGAGAACAGTTTATTTTTTTCCATTGCTTCATAGATTTAAGTATGATTATTGAATGGCATGAATGCTACGTAATTTTTAGGGGAGACTGGACTTTAATTCAATTTTTTTAAGTAGTTGGATCTTGATCTTTTATTCTCCCATAGACTTGAAAAAGCACGTTTGTGCTCATTCGGTTTAGAAACGCCTTTGAATTCACCCCTTTAGATGAACATTGTCATTCTAATGTAACTTATTATTAGACATCGTTCAACTACGTGGTTTTTATAAATTTAGAACAACTTCCTGCAACTGTTATTTTTGTTTCTTTTTTTACAATTGGTATGTTTTGTATTAAATTGTAATATGTATGTATTTCCATATGATTTTACATGCGGCCTTATAGTCGAGGATAAACAGCCCAAATCTTTAAAAACATTAGGTTGGTAAGATAAGATAACTAAATACGGAATATTCCCAATAGTCCCCTCTAGCCCTGTCCTCCGGGGTGACAGCTGGGAATACTCTTCCCAGTTCTCACCGGGGTGACTATTTGTGCCGAGGCCGACTGTTCCCTTTAAAAAATGACTAGAGGGGACAAATGGGAAGTCTCTCAGTGAGGTTTCTCAGTCAGTTGTCACCGGGGGGGGGGGGGGGTGACATTTGCTACGATTCCAAAAAAATATTAACTAGGTACATATATTAAAAAAAAACTATTGGGAATATTCCCTAAATACGCGTTATACGTATAAACTGAGAACTAGTCCTTAGTCCAACACATTTCTTTGATTTTAGCTCGCGACGCAGTTGTGAAGTATGCGATCTTCGGCTTCAAGCGTGCCAAAGCGCTGGTTGACAAGGAAGGGGCAAAACCAATCTTTGACTACATTCAAAAAGTGGAGGATATGCGGCATTGCGAAGACCCGGTTGCTGCGGCTGCGCTAGCAACTCAGAACCAATTTACTCTGGACCATGTGCCTGGTCACTTGCTCACTGCTCAGGAAGTATGTATTAAGCTCATCAGAATAAGAAGAAAAAATAATACATTGTAATACAAGGGCCTAAAATGACCCATTATATACGAGGTAGTTTTACTACCGAGCTTTAGCGAGGTAGTAAATAGGAACCGAGTTATAATGGGATTTTAGCGCCGTGTGTTACACTGTACTTTTCACTACGATTGCGAGAAAATAAAATAACCATGTTCAATATGAGTTTATTTTATTAAAAATTAAATTCAATTTAATAATACCTACAATTCCAAAAATTTCGCGCCAATGCCTTTTTTTTAATTCTTCTGTAGCTGCAATGCAACGCACACATTCTACCAAAGAGTTCGGCATTCAGCGCGTTTAGTTCCATTTTTTAAAATAAAACATTTTTTTTACTTGAAACTAAATCAGCACCAGCTGGCTGAACAAGTTGTCGTACGAGATTTACTTTTAGCCCTAGGGCAATAAATGCAATTTTACGCCCGCTCTGGTATGCTAATAAGACGTTCTTTTTGAGCAAGAGGAGTGAAAAAAATGTTATTTTAAAGATCTAGAAACCTATAGGGATTGTGAACACTAAAACTCACGTAGGCGCGCCTGAGGGTGAAACGTTCTCGTGTTTGATTTCAATTAGAAATAGTTCATTCTCAGAATTGCATGGTAGGACGTCCGCAGCCGGTGGGGCAACCGCTTTAGTTTTAGCGTACGCCCCTAGTTACATTATAACTTTTTAATAAATATTTGAAATTTTGCCTCAAAATTTTGCAGAGTCTTCATAGTATTCAAAGCTTCAGTCATGTTGCTTAGATAGTAAACCTTTATTCCGTATACACTAAAGCTTATAACTCCCGTGGCAGGTCTGGGACGCAGTACTGCCTCAAATAGATTTGGAGCAAATATTGCAGTACATCCAACGCATCCACAACATGGGTTTCCTGACAAGCGATTCCACCACCACCGCGATTTTGGTATCAATACTCAACAGCAATGAGATCGTCAAGAAGTCCCAGGTCACGCCGCTTGCTGCCTACATCGCTATGGCTAATTATACTAAGAAATCCAAGTAAGTAATCTTGTTTACTTTGCAGTCTTAAAGAGATGTGGTTGAATAGGCCATGTTGCCTGCCATTGAAATCGTTTTCAGAAAGCTATTAGAGAGGTATCATAATCTGTAATACAAGCCTATGAATATGTAACCATAGACACGATGGACTACTCCTCTAGTTAATTTATTATCGACCAGACCATTCAAAAATTGTCGGACAACCATATTATTGACGACAACCGACAATAGATACTCTGCTTACGAGTTGTGTAAATGAGCTATGTTCAAATATTATTGTACAATATCTTTTTTCAATACACTTCCTCGAAAACTGGCTCTTATTGCACTACGATTAGGTTCGACATGCGACGTATTTCGCACGCGTGCGGTAATCTTATTGAGTCGTCTGCGGTGTTTTTTTATTTATTACGTCTTTTTAATTTGCGTCTTTACAGCATAAATAATTTTTGAATATTAAATTGTGTTTGTAAAAAGAATACTATACATACTTAAACATGATTATTTTAAGCAATTCTTTATTTTTATGAACAAGTACCATTTATTTGTGTTCTTAATTAAAAAATATTTTAATTTTATAAGTTTCCTGTGAGGCTGTTTAGCGGCTTCATACCTTTGCTTCTTCTTCAACCTGGCGAAATCAAACCGCGGAAAAAAAGTAAATTAAATCATAGTCCTCTAAAAATTGATGACAAAAATACTTATTGATTTAAATGTTGTTATAACGTGTGACTACGGCTTTTCTTTTTGTTCTATCCTGAAAATCTTGTTTCATACTTTTTGCGTCGTTTTTTTGTCGTAGTCGGGTTTTAGTTTTTTACTTTTTTTTTATTTAAACAATTTTTAAGTGAGACGGCATGCGAGATAAACCAAGCGTAAGTTTAACCAGGTTTAACTATTTTTATTAATAAGGCGGACAGTGTTCAAGAACTTGTCATCATCACGGAAGATGCATGCAGTGACATCTATTGAACCAAAATGGTACTATCCCTATGTAACATCTTATATTAGTTAATTTCTTCGAAAAACGAATTGAAACGTATTGTATTGAAAAACGTCGTTTGATACACGTGGAAATTTGTTATTGCATTTCTCGACCCCATGAACACCCTCACCGTATTACGGCTCGGGTGTTCAATTCGCCTCGAATGCAATAACAAACTTTCCGCACTTGTATCAAAATGTACTATTATCAAACCATGACGTCATTGGATTTTAACAGTATTTTACATTAAAGGTAATTAGAGCTGTTGTCATTATGCCCTGTATCTATACAATAACAACTACAACAATACAAACCATCCACCTCTATTTGAATAGAATTTTCCAAACTCTTCATAGTGGATGCTAGCTAATCCAGTGCTTTGACCTGTGCTATGATATTCAGTCAAGACAAACAAGTTCATAATTACTATAGATATGAGTCCCATAAAAAAAACCTTTTTTCCCTTATTAAAGTTTGTGCCAGTGATTCTTGCAATGAGAACACTGAATAGTGTGTCTCGGTGTTTGGTCGTATTTTCTTGTTCCTTGGCGGAATTCCAGAAGGTGACACTTAGTATGTTGTCCACTGTGTAACTTGTGTTTCTACCCAGTTACTTGGGACTAAACTATTAGTAATTTATGACTACTTTTGTTAACTTGAGTCTTAAGCCGCAATTATATTTATCCCGCGCCGCGTGTCGCCACGCTGCCTGACGCAACGGCGTGTTATTACATTTGCGTGTCGTGTCGCCACGCGGCCTCACGAAAAATCGTCTCAGTCCTCACGAAAAACCGTCAGTGTCCACGTTCTACGTCGCCACTCGGCTGTCTGCGCGTGCCCACGCGTTATTACACTAGACCCGACTGAGCTGACGCGTCACAACCCCCACCACCGACCCCACGCCGATCGAAATCGCTCGGTCTGCGTGGCGTCAGCAGGCTCTGCGACACGCGGGACGGGACTAATGTAATCAATCCAATACTAAATGTAACCGATAGCTTACCCACGCGTTGCGACACGCGGCGCGGGCTACATATAATTGCGGCTTTACATGTTATAAAAACAAATAAAATAAAAATAAATATTTAATTATTTCTCAATTTCCAGGCCAATGAAGCACGCGAAGGCTAAAGTAGCGATGGAGAGGGAAGTGCGCCGGCGCACACGTCAGATGTACGACAGCAAGACGGGACTGTGGCAGTGGACCACCACCAAACGACACCCTAGGGAGCTCAAACATTGGGGTTGGTACAATATAAGCTGTAAAAGGACCCTTCACCCAGCCAGCAACCAATTATTCTGGAAAATCACTTAGCTCACCGTCCGTCTGTCCTATGACGATGACAGGCCGTGTTCGTGTTCCACGCGCACCTCAAAGATATGCCAGCAACATTGCAGGACCTGCCGGGTCTGCGGCTTATTCGAAAAAGATACCGTGGCCCCGGACACAAAAGGGCTAAGAAGGAACATGTGTGGTTTTTAGTCAGTAGAAGTCTGACACTCCTTTCCGCTCTGCCCAGAGCGAGAGGAGTCATTTGATGATTTCCCACAATCAAAGAAAAAGTTGTTCTTATGAGTAGGTACACACGGCTACACATCAAGCTATACATTTCCAGTATAAGCTGGTCTCGCATTGTATAGGATTTCCGTACAGTGCGAGATCAGCGTAAACTGGAAATGTATAGCTTGATGTGTAGCCGTCTGTACATCCTTCCCTTAAAGTATCGCCCACGTTTAATTGTGTTTTTTTTTGTTAGGTATCGACATACCACCAAACCCAGCCGTGTTGACCGCACTGAGCAAACTTGTGGACCTCACTTGGACCCTGGCCCCGCCCACCAACGCTCGCTACATGATCACTATGGACATGAGACACCACATGTTCAAAGGTAACCTTATTTTAACAACTATGTCAAATCGTCGTATTCGTTTACTAGACTTCACGATAGCAAATACAGGGTTATGTTTTTTGTTTATCGTTCATTTTGTAAAACCAAAGCCGGGACTACAAAAAAGCAGCACCTGCTTTTAAAAAAACAAAGCTGTCTGTCAAACATAACATCAATCAAAATCATCATCATCATCATTAATCAAAAGTAATCCCCGAAGGGTTAGGCAGAGGTGTACCTATTATTACACCCACATTTCGCCAGTTTTGTTTAAGTCTCATGTAATAGGGAGCGAGCCTATTGCCATCAAACGGGCACAAATACACACTACGTGTCTGCTACTGAGAGTTGCATTTATAACTGGGGGATTCCTGATGGAGCAACCCAAGTTCTTCCATCAGGAATCGAACGCAGGACCATTAACAGCAGTCGACCGACGAGGCACTCTAGGTGATGCAGTTCTGTCTGTCAAAGCACAACAAAAATGCTGATACTCCTTTCAACCCACATTGGTATTAGGTCTTTACCTATGAAATTGCCGATTTGTATGAGAATTTTAAAATATAAAAATTTTGGTATTTTTTTTATTTCAGCGAATCAAAGTACTGGCCCAAATGATCTATACAATTTTGCCATTTTGATGGCAGTTTGTTTATCCCTTTACTGTAGAAGTCTGCCGGACGGGAGGCGATGAAGTCAGCGAAAGCGTTTTGTACTGCCTCTCGGGTGTCGAGTTTTTTACCACTTAAAAAAATGTCTAAATTTTGAAAAAAGTAGAAATCTGTTGGGGCAAGGTCCGGTGAGTACGGTGGGTGACGGAGAGCTTCCAGCTGTAACTCTTGTAGCTTTGCGATGGTCTTTCGTGAAGTGTGAGCTCGCGCGTTGTCGTGGAGAAGCAATGGGGAAGAACGATTGACTAGTCTTGGTTGTTGAATTGCGAGCTTCTCCATCATTGTTTGCAATTCTTTGCAATAGACATCTGCCGTCACTGTTGTGACATTCGGTAAGAAGCTGTGGTGTACAAGTCCGGCACTGGTCCACCAGACAGTCACCATCATCTTCCTATGAGTAATCTTTTTTGTAGCGCACTGAATAGGTGATGTACCCGGGTCCACCCACTGAGACGATCGCTTACGGTTGTCGTACAGGATCCACTTTTCATCGCAGGTAACAATTTGATAAGAATTTCATCGTTTCTATGCCGATTCAGTAGTGCTATCCATGCTTCGACGCGTAAATCTCGCTGTTGGTCGCTTAGTTCGCGTGGCACGCACTTATCTAGCTTTTTTATCTTTCCAATTTGACGCAAGTGCCTCAATGTTGTTTTGACACTAACTCCAATGCCTGCAGTAAGCTCAGCCTTAGATTGAGTTGGATCCGCTTCCACTGTCGCCTTCAATTCGTCGTTGTCGACAATGTTAACCGTCCAACCGCGAGGCTCGTTCTTCGACTCAAAATTTCCAGATTGAAAACGATTGAACCAGTAATGGACCTTGTTTATGCAAGCAGTGTTAAGCCCGTACACGTTGTTAATGTTTCGTGTTGTTTGCGCAGCGGTATTTCCACGTAGGAACTCATATTCGAAAATTGTACGAATTTGCAGTTTATCCATGGCGCCAAAAACTACCACAATGTCACAAAAACAAAAAACTATCAAAAATAAAATGACTGAATTTGAAATTAAATTAACACGTCTTTCGAATAAAATTTACTTGAATTTCGAATTACGCGCCAATCCACAGATAATTAAATCTGAAAATGCTGGTTATAGAATCTGCAATTACATGGGTAAAGACCTATTATTATTTTCTCCATCAAGAGTTTAAATCGACCTATTCTTGTGTACAGGTAGACACTTCTGCAAGAAATACACGGTTTCAAAGAAGGGTAAGAAGACAGAGACGAAGACTGCGCCGAGCGGCGGTGGTGACGCCGATAATAAGAAGGAGAGCAAGAAACGACTCCTCGCAGAGTGCTTCTATAACACCAACGTTACACCTGGACATGCAGGTATGATGATTCTATTATATGATATGGAATAGGGGATCGGACATAAAAAAAACTAATCTGACGGACAGATAGATTTCCAAAAATTATTGGACACGTATTTTTTCTTTTTTCACGTAAACAAAAAATTAAGACGATACAGTACTTCGAAAACTCGTGTGACGTCATATGATAGTACATTTTGTACCTACAAGTGACGTTTCAAGCCCCACTCCATGATCTTTGACGCGTTTTATCTTCGTAATTTTTTATTGATTTGATAAAACAAAAAACACGTATTCAATATTTTTCGATAATCTAACTTACGGACTAAACAGAATCATATTATTTTGACCCAGTCCGATCCCCTATTATGTCTTTTGATTCAGAAACCTAGTTTAACCTAGACAGGTTAAACTACTTAAAGTTGGGGGGGGGTCCATTTGAGAAAAGTTTATTGTTGCAATATTATTTGACTATGTCAGGGTCGCCTTCCAGTCTAACCGGATGCAGCTGAATACCAGTATTTTACATGACGGCCTATCTGACCCAATCTTATTTTATATTATTAGTATGTATTTTTTTATTCCTTATTATGTACTTGTCAAATCTCGCAACTGGAATTCAAACCAGTCCCTCCTTCCCCCAACCGATTGAAATATTGTTCGCACCTTGGTTTCTGCCGCCAGGTTCAGGTCACTAAAGAAATCCTCAACTAATAACAAGGATATTATGATTTTGTATATGTGTTCTATGTTTATACATAAACCTAATTTTCTTCCTTTCATTTTAATAAAAACTTATTTCATTTTAAAAACTTAATTTATTTAATATCAACAAACTATCATTCTTAGCATTACTTCGTCAGTGGATGATAGTAACGTAATAGTATGCGCGGAATTGTAGACAATATTATTATCTGTAATGTTATACTCTTATTATCTTTTATTTTTAGCATTAATCCTGGCTCTGCAAATCCTGAAACGTGAGAGTCAGGTTCAGCTAGCCGTGTTCTCTGAAGAAGGCGTCGAGATGTTGACCATCGAGCGCAACTTTAGCAGCATCGAAGAGGCTGAGTTCTTATGCAGGGTAAGTTTTAAGTCATAAACTTGACAAAAAATATCTAATTAGTCCGTTAGATACAAAAAATGAAGACGATACAGTGCTTCGAAAACTCGTGTGACGTCACAAGCTCCCACTCATGATCTTTACGCGTTTTATCTTCGTCAAATTTTATTAATTTGAAAACAAAAAACACTACTCAATTATCTACTGTCTGGGTATCGATAAGATGTTTGAGGGACTATCGCTCGTAATAACACATCAATCTGTTTTTAAAGTGCTGATGGTAATTTCCTTATTTTGAAGACGCACTTGTAGATTGTAGAACAGCGTAAAATAATGTCCATTAACAATATTTAACACTCATGTGGTGTATTTGTGAGAGTGACGCCAGTCATCCTCATCAAGTATCACCGACCTACAGTGCGATCAAATTATCTTGGCAGCTCTGAACATAGGCTTTGCGAAATTTTACGCATGTAAACTTGGGAATAAAACTGTTATTGCCAGATAAACCAATACTTAAACGATCAGAAAATATCTAATTTAAACAGTGAGAAATACAAATAAAATAAATATCATAACACTTTTATACATTAGTTGTAACAAAATGACCTGCACGAAGTTCGGAGCTGCCAAGATAATTTGATCGCACTGTACGTTGTGGAATAATATAACATTACGCCCGTAATTCCCCAAGGGTTAGGCAGAGGTGAACCTAATAGTACACCCACATTTTGTCAGTTGTGTTAAAGGTTGTAATATGGGTCGAACCTTTTGCAGCCGTTACTACAGTACTCCACTTGAAATCAAATAGAACATTTCTACTGTTTACCAAACTGTCATTAATTATCCCAACTTATACTACATATATCTCTTGTTCATCAATTATCACACCTTATACCATTTTCTCTTACAGAAAGCGAACTTAGGCCGCGTACAGCAAGACGCGCCAATCGACTGGGCCATCAAGAACAAGAAGAAGTTCGACGTGTTCATCAACATGGTGGACCGTGCTACTCGCTACATGGAACTGGATATCAACAGTCGCGGGGGGCGCGGGCCTGGGGCTCGCTACGGGCCTCCACCACTGCCTACTAAAGAGATCCCCGACCACTGCCCTGTGAGAGCGCTGGAGCGGTACCGGAAAGCTGTTGGCGTCCTTGACGCTAAGTACGTATAAAGTTAAAATCCTTATTGCAACGCCTGTCTGGAGCGAATTACTTGAATATTTTAAGTCACCTTGATGGTCGATATAAATCGATAATCAGAATGGGCCCCATTGAAATATTGTCAATCTCGTATATTTGTTTTGCCGAATCTCTCAAAAAACAACAGCTTTCATCCCAAGAACTATGTTCATATTCTAATCGTCTGCTTGTCCTTACAGGTTGATAGTGATGAACCTGGCGTCCCATAAAGTGTCGACGACGGACGGCGCACACGAGGGCGTACTCGACATCGTCGGCATCGATGAACACGTGCCCAAGCTCATAGACGCGTTCGTGCTCGGCCAGTTCAAGTGAAACCCTCACGACCCCTCTCTACAAAAGCTTCGTGAAAAGTCTGTCAATTTTATAACGACCACACGGTCATAATCTCGATCGAAAACGACCTTTTACCTCAGTATTTACAATAAATTCGTCTCTAATGAAATTATCACCACCTTGTGTTCCGAAGCTGATACGAAGTGTTGATACGGAACTGAAAAATCTGAATGTAATTCTGATTGTCTAGAGATCTTTAAACTATATTTGCATGTTTTTGTTTAGTGTTAGTTTTGTTTGTAATCGCTTACAAGGTAGTTACGGAACAGTTTCATAAAAAAGAGCTGTTTCTTTTAACCCTGATTTTGGATCTCTGCTTATAAATTATATATGTAGGATCACATGGTTTATATTTTAAGCTAAAATGAGTGAGCTTTAGACTCGGTAAATCAATTATACTCGTTTTTGGGACATTTTCCAGGTGAAACATCCTATTATCGGGGAACAGTAAAATTGGTTGGTACTGGTTCCAACAATAATGCTTTTACGATTTAGTTGTTAAGTTTATATTATGATGACACATAATTATGTTGCTTCTTAAATGTAGA
The DNA here is from genome assembly GCA_949775195.1 of Diarsia dahlii. Classification (NCBI taxonomy): domain Eukaryota; kingdom Metazoa; phylum Arthropoda; class Insecta; order Lepidoptera; family Noctuidae; genus Diarsia; species Diarsia dahlii. The sequence goes on along the minus strand of OX459191.1, from coordinate 18,700,508 downwards.
AGAGTTAAATAATATTTTATTATTGTTTGCTAAAAATGTGACTTAGCTTTATGCCCTCTTGTGAGGAAGTTTTCTGTGCTTACTGGATATATTTACTAGACCAGGTCGTTAGTTTGCATTATAAAATATTTTTGAGAAATCGTCATTTAACTGTTTTGGTAGCAGATCAAATTCTTTACTGCGTTTTTTGTTATGACGTGTGTTACGTAGATATAGTTAAGCTTAATAAATAATTTGTAGCCTAAACATTCGTAACAGGGTCTTTTTGGTTAATCAAAAATTGGCACCTGGCGCTCACTATTCAGTAAGTGTTCAACAATACATTAACTTGTAACGGGGGTCGAATGTTGACAAGAGGGGGAAATTTCTTTTATTTAAAACCTATAAAAGAGTGTTTTTTCACACGTCTGTCGTAATTGCACCTCCGGTATATGTTTGAACGCCAGTACTTTTGTAGTAGTTGTTGAGTTTCAAATTTTATTTATTACTGTTTGACCACAGACAATGGTCGTTAGTGAGGTTGTGCGTTATGTGTTTTTGTATTTGCCAAAGTAATTATGCATTTGTAATTTTATTCACAGAGTACTGGCTTGCAAACGTAAATTAACAATTAGAAACTAATTATGATAGCATATCTTGTAATATAGAAATGATGAAAACAGGTACATGCTCATAAATTGTAAGCATTCTAGTGGAATATATTTGTTACTAAGTGAGCAGTAATTGTGACTATACATATAATGAAGAAGTCACATTGCACTATAGGATAGAGAGAGATAAGATATAAACACATAGATGGGCATGCATCAGCTTTCATGTTGCATAGATAATAAGTGAAACCGTTTCAGGACATTGGTTACTTTGGTACTGATAGCTGAGCGGACTTTTCAAAATCTGTGATCACATGGTACTCTCTGGGATTAAGTAATTTTTATACCTATGAAAATTAGTAAATTCAAAACTTAGGTGAAGGAACTCGAAATTGCTAGATATGCTTTTTATTTTATGTTTAACACTGTTTTGTTGAGTAATTAAGTTAAAACTGTCTAGTATTATGGTGGTCGACACAAGAAAACTTAATGCTGTTTATATCAGGCTGAAATATTATATATAAGACTTCATGAAGTGATTATTGTGGACCATCTCAGGTACTTATTTATTGTTTTGTGATTCGACGCATCTGTTTCCAGTGTTTGGTTCGTATCTCAAAAATAGCATTCTGTGATTATAAGCCTTGGCAACTCTGCACTTTGGTGATATTATTGTTAATCGGATTGTTTTTCTTTTAAATCCAAAATAATGTTGTAAAATTTAAAGGAACCAGCCGGTTTTAGTTTAATTTTAAATAATAGCTTAATTTTATTATGACAATACAAACCAGAACTCTGTTGTTAACCGAAAACAAGTACACTAGTACTTTTGTGTCGTATTTTTTGAATAGCGTACATTTATTAAGAGCTTGCTAGTGCATTTTTACACGAAAATAATAAAGCTCCGTCCCAACTGCAAATTGTCTGTTGTATTCGAATACCTAATGTGCTTTTAGCATTAAGTTAAAGTAGTACATTTATAATCATTTTATGTTAACCCATACACAGCAGCATATCAAAAAAGCACCTTAAACCTGATGAATAACAAAGTGTATAACATTCGAAAAATGTACTTGCATGTTTGTATTCACGTTAATAAATTCTTAATTATATTTTTGTTTTTTTTTTTATTGTAACAACATCCACAAAGTTTTTTCCACTTGCTGACCAAACTCAAGCCGGGTTCTACCAAAATAAAGAGGACAGGAGAAGGCGTTGCGCCATTTTCTTGATCTGATTCGACTCCGTTGTGCTATCTCCGAGCTCTTTTTCGAGTCCAGCAGACATGATCTGCCCACCCCACTTAGTCTCTCAGCTTTATGAGCTACGTCGGCAGATTGCATTCAGCAGTGTGGTGTTTCTAATTCGGTTAGTTACATCAGTATGCTGCGGGCCATCGGTCGTCAGCAAACCGTAGGGCTGGACTCCACCGAAGCAAGTTTTATTATTTTATATCACCAATAGAATGTCGTTACACAGGTAGCTAAGTGGACAGGGTTGAGCAGAGAGGAGAGAAGATATCTCGTAATTGTTTAGGCTAGCTTCTCTACACTAGGCGGCCAAACGCACATCACGCAGGTAAAGTGAGTGATGTGCTGCAAGCGGTGCGCATCTCACCTCTCTGCTTTAGCGTCGGTTAATAATCCCTAGCTCTTTGAACTACTGCGAAAACCTGGCGATAAGAGCGAGCGAAGCGAGCTAGAAAATTTGAATATTCCGGGTTAGATTTTTTATGCATAGCTTTATTGCTACTCTTAGACAGATAACACAAAATTTAGTGATGTGCTGATTATTTATTTCGTCGACACCCGAACGCGTGAAGGAAATGGTTTTGCACTTAAAAGTGTTGAATTCTAAGTGGTTGGCTTCACTCTACTTTTGCTTCACTCCATATCGATGTCCCTCTGTAACGCATCACAGCCCTGCTCACTATTAATACCCAAAAATAACTTCAGGTCATCTGCACACATGAGACAGCATGCGGTCTTGACTACCTTCGGATAGAAAGGCTATAGGCCTATAATTCTCTACAGGGGTAACACGTCAGGTTTTCCACTCTGCCGGATTTCATCAGGTTTTGCAGATGAATGGGCTTTTAGGCGGCGAATCGCTACTGATATGTCGGCTGAGCCAATCACATTACAGCGATACGTGATAACGTGAGGAACAGAGCGCGTCTGCTACCTCCAGCTCAGGATTTGTTGCAGCTGGGACCTTAGCCTTGCTGGGTACTTAGTAAAAGATCCATATATATTCGGATTCATATTATGATTCCTATTATGATTCAGACTATGATCCATAATATTATGATTCTTATTATGATTAATATTCTTATTATGATCCATATGATGATTCATAAATTATGATCCATATTATGATTCATATTATGATTCATATTATGATTCTTATTCTTTTTGCACACGTAAAATAACAAATATAAACATAAATTACAAAGCTTATGTACAAAGGCGAGCTTAACCCAGAATCGGGTTTTCTTACAGCAAACCGAATCTCGAAAGTGAGATTTGCGATAGAGGATACACTTAATGTATGTACATTCATATTATGATTCATATTATGATTCATATTATGATTCATATTATGATTCATATTATGATTCATATTATGATTCATATTATGATTCATATTATGATTCATATTTTGATTCATATTTTGATTCATATTATGATTCATATTATGATTCATATTATGATCCACATTATGATTAATATTATGATCCATCTAAGGAGACTAACACACGAAGGAATAAGAATAAGTTGGTCAGCTCCATGCCAAACACTGGTGTTTCCTAAGTGTGTATTATAATCTGTAGATGTCCACTGATAGATCCATGTATTGCCGCAACGAAAAGTCCTGTGCAGTTTCACGTTCAGCAGAGAGACGTTGTATATGGTGAATTCCTTGTAAAAGGGACTTTTACAAAACTTCACTGAAGGGGTTTGTGTTTAATTTAACAAAAAATAAAGTCTCAAAAAAGAGTTAGCAGTATTCGTAATCGCAAACCGATTGTCAAAAATGACAGCTATTCGTTGTTATAGATTCTAGAGATGTGCTTTCAAAGGAATTTAGCGAATCGATGTATCACTTTCAGGTATATATTTTTTGTGAAAATAAGGTCCTATCTGGAATTATTTAATCATCTTACCTGTTTCATAATTAATCTGAATAATATTGAAACATATTGAAGAACCAAACGTAAAAAAGATCACTCCAAACTAACCTAATAATTATTATTAAAACGATTATCGATTCTAATCTCAACAGTGTGGCTCGTAAGTCACACCCCTAACCTAATCTCAAAAATCGTTGGCTGTATTTAGTCAGGAAAATAAACGACCCCTTTTTTCGTGAATTACTACACAAAATGAGTGACGTGGATAAGTGGATAGAGATCGCGAAGAGGTGTAAATATTTACCTGAAGATGACTTGCGGGAGCTGTGCAATATTGTATGTGACTTGTTGTTGGAGGAGCCCAATGTACAACCGGTGCAGACACCTGTGACTGTCTGCGGTGATATACATGGCCAGGTAAAGTTCAATAATTATAAGGAAGCAGTTATTTATTAGTGGCGCAACTTACTTATATGCTGTTCTTCAACATCCACTTACTGAAGTAAAGTTTCTGATAAACTATAACCAATAGAAGAAAGAAGTCATGTCCCTGACATTATCAACTTTACTGCGGATGTAGATAGAACACTGATCAGTCACCTATCGTGAGATCACGCCTCAATGACACGATTAAGGAGGTCTTTGTGTGCTTCATATCTTATCTCATTTTCTTGTTTACATGCCAATGATTTCCAATTTTCTCTCTTGCCCCTCTCTACGATTGACATAAACTTTACAGACCTTGTTTAGGTATTATTTGAAAGCTACAGGGCACTCATAACAAGTTTACAAAAGAAATAGTTGAACCTATCCTGACAAGTTATTTTTAGAAGAACAAAGGGAAACAAAGAAGTTGTTCATTGTATGTTTTGTTGTAATTGCTATGATATTAAACCAACAGCAGCCCACAATACACAACTCTAATTACATAAAATGCTATAATACTGGTTTTCAGCTACATCCCATTAGACTGAAAACAGACCCAAACATTGTTTTCTTTTAAGGCATCTGCCATTAAAAATATGAGAGCTTATTGTCTTGTTTCAGTTCTATGACCTAGAGGAGTTATTCCACATAGGGGGCCAGGTGCCCCATACAAAATATATTTTCATGGGGGATTATGTTGACCGGGGCTACTACAGCTTAGAAACACTCACACTTCTTATGTCACTAAAAGCGAGGTATCCTGACAGGTATGTTCATAGTCTGGTACTTATTTGTATTATTTTTGAACTAATACTGTAAACCCTTAGTATGTTTTGTTTAATTGAGACAACTTGTATGTAATCATGGACACGGAATACTACACTTTCGTGAATTGTAAATTGAGAGATAATTATTGTTTTTGGATACCTCACGCCTTAGAATGAAACTTGTTATCCTTTGCAATGAATTATTTACTTATTTTTATGCTAAACTTTCCTCATGATGGTTTCCTTATCCCGAGCAAGTGATAATAATTAAACAATAAAAAATGTCTGCGATATTTCCAGACAGCATGTAATGCTCAGGCAGGGGCCCATTGGTAGCATAGAAACTCTGACATTGGGTTTATAGGTACTAACCATACAATAAAGAAAAAAAGGCTAAACATTACAAATACTAGACTTCTGTTCAATCAAATAGTACTTCTGTAGCATTTTGTGAATTTTTCAGAATTATCCTACTGAGAGGGAATCATGAGACATGTCAAATAACTAAGGTGTATGGCTTCTATGATGAATGCCTCAACAAATATGGGAATGCCAATGCATGGAAAGATTGCTGTCGGGTGTTTGATTTGCTCACAGTTGCAGCGGTGAGTAATATTTTTTTGTATCCTTGTTAATGTGGCAAGATGTATGGATCCAGTTCAGCAGTTATGTCAAAGAAATCTCTTGACTATCATACAAAATCTTATAGTACTTGTTTGCATTTAATGCCATATGGAAAAATATTCAAATCCCTTTATCTGTTTATTTCAGCTAATTGATGAGACAGTCCTGTGTGTCCATGGTGGTCTATCCCCAGAGATCTCCATGTTAGATCAAATTCGATGTATTGATAGAAATCAACAAATACCACACAAAGGAGCGTTCTGTGATCTCTTGTGGTCTGATCCAGCTGATGTAAAGATGTGGTAAGAAGTTATATTTTAGTTTACTACTGGTTCTTGCTGTTTTACACCAGTTTACTGTCTGGAATATTGCAAATATTCCTCAAAATCAGTCTGAAATTCCAAATCTAGGGCTGTTTTATCTAGTTAGTTATTAACACTTGTTTTTTTCTTTACAGGTCTGTGAGCCCGCGAGGCGCAGGATGGCTGTTCGGCGGTTATGTCACAGAACTGTTTATGAATTACAACAATCTGAATTTAATCTGCCGAGCGCATCAGCTAGTAAATGATGGTCAGTATTCACATCCACCCAAACCTAGATACATACAGTGCGATCAAATTATCTTGGCAGCTCCGAACTTCGTGCAGGTCATTTTGTTACAAAGAATGTATAAAAGTGTTATGATATTTATTTTATTTGTATTTCTCACTGTTTAAATTAGATATTTTCTGATCGTTTATGTATTGGTTTATCTGGCAATAACAGTTTTATTCCCAAGTTTACATGCGTAAAATTTCGCAAAGCCTATGTTCAGAGCTGCCAAGATAATTTGATCGCACTGTACAGCAGAACTATACTTCTCCAATTACTAAAATTATCTCTTTGTTCCCAGGTTACAAATACATGTTTGACAAACGTCTGGTAACGGTGTGGTCGGCGCCCAACTACTGTTATCGTTGCGGCAACGTCGCGTCCATATTAGAGTTTAACACAGTTAATGATAGAACCGCCAAACTATTCCAAGCGGTACCCGACAGTGAAAGAGAAGTTCCCCCACAACATACTACGCCTTATTTCCTGTGAAATGTAATTTAAGCCTAAGTGAAAAGTATTCCCCCAAGTGTAATAAAATAATGTTTTATATAATAAATTGTTGCATACAATGTAATTTTCGATTGCACTTTTTCCACCTATTCTCTATGTTCCTTCGTGTGGAGTGGGTAGTTATCAGACAGATAAAATCAGAGTGTCCACTCCTATTGTTCGATAAAATTACCTGACCTAAGAATAAGTTGTCGACTTTCGTAGACAAACAAATTCCTCAAAGCAAGCGAAGAGGACTAGACTAGAGGTTGAGTTCATTTTACAATCACTGGGAAATATGGGACGATCGACAAAGAGACTGACAGAATCAGGGAATAATTGAGCCATTACACTGTTTACAGTGTAAAAGCTCAATGTTTCCCTGACTTTCCAGAATGTGGACAAAATTCACAGAGCATGTTGAGTTGGAATTTATTAATATTAATTACTTACCAAGTTGATGATGTGGCCCGATTCCAAGCCTAGCTGTACATTTTGCATCACTCCACGACGACTGAGGATGTCGAAATTAGCAGTAGGCACAACAGCATGTTGGGTCCACTTGGTGTGGTACAGCACAGGTTACAAGAAGCGCGCTTCTTCCTTTCTACTGTAGTGAAACCCTCTTCATCAACTTGGCCCGGTCAGGGCAGGTAATCCTTATAACAAACTATTGGAATCCTTGGAAGGAATAACTTTCAATGTTGGGTAGGAAATAAAACAAATATTTGACCATTTGTTAGAAATCAGTTTTATTGACATGTACATTATGGATTAATTAACTTTACTTTTTATCAATACCTCTCTTATTTTTATATTTAATCCCTGTTGTAATCAAACGTATAGTCGAAGTAGGATTGATCGAAACTCTGCACACGTACGTAACCATCTTCTCCGCCAGAGGCGTAGCTCTTACCATCAGGGTGGAATGCTAAACTGTTGATGGGACCGAAATGTCCCTTGATGCGGCCGAATTCTTCTTCAAATACTAAATGGAAGAATCGGGCGTCGAACTTGCCCTGGCGGGTAGAGGTGGTGGTTACTTCCATAGCGTCCTGACCTCCTCCAAGTACGACGTGGTCTAGGATGGGGCTGAGAGCGGCGGAGTTGACCGGTCGCTCGGTCTTGTACTCCTTGAGGAGTTCTAAGGAGCTGGTGTCGAATAGCTTGGCGGTCTGATCCTTGGAGGCTGTGATGAACATGGTGCCGTCGCGCGACAGTTGCATGTCGTGGATCTGGTGTGTGTGCTCTTTTATTGACTGGATTTTCTTGCCAGTCTAGAAAATAAAATAGTAAATATTAATTTTAAAAACAATTCGATTTTATTTTGTTGAAGGCACATACATAAATTTAAAAGGCTATCTATCATCCCTTTGACTGGATGCTAATCTTACATTACAAAAAGTAATAAAAAGAAAGAAAGAAAGAAAACATATTTATTTGGCACATGTCACAAGTGCACACAACAAAGTAAAAAAAAATAAAAAAACTAAGAACTAAGTATTATGCATTGATGCTTAATAGTTTTTGGTTAAAATTTATAAGAAACTAGCTGAACCCGCGCATGCGTTGCAATGCTTTTTTTCCTACCTATCTGCCTACTACCCTTCCTACTACCCTACCTACTACCCTACCTACTACCCTACCTACTACCCTACCTACTACCCTACCTACAACCCTACCTACTACCCTACCTACTACCCTACCAACTACTCTACCTACCTACTACCCTACCTACAACCCTACCTACCTACTATCCTGCCTACCTACCAACCACTTTCTCACCGTATAAACCTTCTCTGGACTTCCACAAATAATTCAAGACCAAAATTAGCAAAATCGATCCAGGTGTTGTTGAGTTATGCGCTTACCAACACATTTTGCGATTCATTTTTATATTATAGATAGATTAAAATTATGTTTGTCCCCTTTGTTGTCAGGCTGCTAGGCACTTCATTGTGATGTTGTCTCAGTTTGTCTATTTATTTATTAATTATTTATGTAAATATCTGCTTACCCTGAGGTCCCACTGGATCAGGTCACCACCCTCATGTCCAGTGATGAGGGTCTCGTCCAGGATACCCCACACCATGGAGGTAACCTTGGTGTCTGTGATTTCCCACTTTAGAATTGGAGACTGGCCTGACATTGAGTCATCAACAGTTCTTGTGTCAATTACAAATACCTGGAAGATTTGAAATTAACAATATTAAACACAGGATAGTAAGTAGTAGGAATGGATTTATTTTATTGCTATTAGCTTGCCTAGTGGATGGATGGTATGGTGATAATCATGTCCATAGCCCCAGAGATCTGTGGCCAAAAGTTGCCAAGGGATGTAATTACTAAGGCTCTATTGTCTGTATGGACTGTCTGGCTGTCCGAGTGTTATAATGGCTATGGGCGATATTTCAACGATGTTTTCTTTTTTTCCTAAAAATAGTGTTCAATATTCTAAGGTGGTAGGAGTGTGAGTCAGACTCATACTGGCACCAGGTTTTTATGGTTTAAATAGATTCTTTTGTTGAATATGCAAAAGTAAAGAATAGATTGATGAGTGAGTCATCTAATATGAGATTGTTTTATCAGTATTTCATGTATTTAGAAATTGACAAATAGATACAACAATCTAGTTTCAGCTGCAGAGCAGTAACCACTCAGTCCACACTATAGCCAAAGTGATGAACTCTCTGCAGGCGTTTGTGTTACCTCCTACATTTAACACATCCTGCCTCCAAAGCAAGATTGACCAGGCATCTTCTGTAAGCTTGTTCAATCACAGGACGTCACCCAGCAATTTTCATCAGGCATGGTCGTGATCAAGAGCAGGTCCATTTTGCAATAAAAAAAAAGACTCCTTACCTCACAAGGGTGTCCCATAGCCTTATCAGTGGTGTAGGCGGCCTGGTAGGCACTGTAGCTGAAGTTACATGTCCTCACTGAAGAGTTTGACTTAATTGTAGCTATGTTCTTGCCAGTCTCCAAATCCCATAGTCTGGAAAATATTATTATTATGAAATCTGGTGCTTAAATTTGCTTCACATGGGTGCAATCCACTATGCAGTACTATTTAAAAACATCAAGAGTTCTACTAATGTCATTAAAATCATCTGCTTAACCTGATGCCAACTATGTTGGAGTGAATCAGCATCCAGTCTAACCAGATGCAGTTGAAATACACAGCTATTTTCCAGAATACATAATCATCAAATTTCTGCAGCAGTTTTTGTCAGTAATGTGCCAGAGAATATGGAGTGGCCATTGTTTCAAACAATCAGAAACAAAAAACATAAAATATTTTTTTCTCCTGTAAAGTTACTGTTTATGACTTTCATTGTGATAGAACTTCAATGATGAAATGTTTAAGTTTAGAAGAACTAAGAAAATTAAGGGAGAATTAAGTTTGTCTCCTCCCGCTCTGGGCAGAGCGGTAGGGAGTCTATTACTGTTATTGGCTGTAATAACAAAACATGTACCTACATTTTAAATATACTTGCTCCGTTCCGTCGTGGGTAATAAAAAAGAATGAAAGAAATTCATTTTGTTCAAAAGCTTTGGTGTTGATCACACTATGTTGCACAAAACATTTGTAGTGTGGTGGTGATTTGCTAAATAAATAGACCAGCATTGAAGAAAAGATTAAGCATCCAAATACATCATAACTTTTAATTTATTTACTTCATTGTTCATGAGAATTAGCAATAATATTTTCCTACTACTGAATCTTGGCTTACAATAAGGAAATTCATCAAACAAATTAATGCAACATCATTGGTACTGTTGTATCATTCTTGTTGTAGCTGTTATAACCAAACTTATTTCTAAAAAGTATGATAAAAATGTATACAAACCTGCATGAACTGTCACCTCCACCGGTAATGAGGTTTATGGTCTGCCAGTCTACATCCAGGCACCAGACTACACCACCGTGTCCATTGAAAGTACCGAGGCGTTCACCGTTCAAAGACCACCATACGTTCGGCTTTGAATCTTTAGCGGCGGAGAACAGCAAGTCACCTTCACGGTTATACTTGATCTGTGTGATGGCACGCTCGTGCCCTTGGAGCATAAGGGGTTTCTGAAACGGAATTATTCATGACACCATGCTAAGTTGATTCTATTCGTTGAGTTATTCTTGTTAGTCACCTAGTTGCAAGAGTTCTATAACGTGCATCATAACAAGTTGTAATGACAAAACATGGTTATAAAAGGTCTACATACCATTTTGCGTGTTTATTTTTCAGTACAATTTTATTAAAATTTGGTAAAACCACAATTATTTTTGCCTGACATGTGGCAAGCGGCAGACAATTTTGACAGAAGGACATGGAGCTTTCATAGAGCCTAGAGGTAAGAAAGTAAGAATTATGATCACAGACAAAATTAACTATTTTTTTTCTGAAATTGTTAACTTTTATTATTATAATTTATAAATAGTTGCAAAATATAAAGCTAACTTTTTATGTATGAATCTTTAACGGATAATTAAAACACAGTATAAAAGCTTCACACTCGCTTATAATGCCATCTGTAGTTGAAATGAGTAACTGGAGAAGTAGTTTCACTACTCGACGCTAGATGGCGGTAGTTGAACTTTAATTTAAAGACAGAATATTATTCTAGCTGACTGTTCTTTTGTTGATGTTGTGTGTGATGATATTAACTCTATAAGTTTTTCTCAGCTACGCTCTACTACACTATTCTAATCAACAGATCATTTGTAATGTTAAACTATTAACGGTTGTATTTATAATTAAAATAATTATAGTAAGTAAACTATTTATTTTTATTTCGCATATAAGAATTTCGTAGACCCTGGCGTAGCAGTGACGTAGTAGTTCGTAGGCGGCGTAGCAAGTGCTACGTAGACTCGCGCACAAAAAAGCATGTGCGAGTATATTTTTTTTAATTCTGTTGTGCATTTGAGATATTTGTAAACGAAATAGTATAGGAGATTATAGCGTGTGTAGTAGACTAATTTATTTGTAAAATAAAGGAATTAATTATAACTGGGTTTTAACCGCTTAATATTAAAATTAAATCTTACCCATGAATTGCGTTAAACTGGCTTGTTCAAGATAGAATTACACTTCTTACAAGATAAATGACCCTCTCAAAGCTACAATATAAGGTTGGTAGGCTGTAACTTATCGTAGTAACCTGTTTTCTTCAATTAATGGTTACGATTTGTTTGTGTTGGCTGATAAGCTAAAGATAAGCGGTTGCACGATCTAGAGAGTCGATGGTCTACACTTGGGTGCTCTAGGCCGGAGACCTAGATTCCTTTTTGCCGGATTCATTTGTTATATTTCTAGATCAAAATGACGGTACTAATAGTTGCTATTAGCTAAAACATACTCAAAAGGTTTACAGTAGTTGGATTTTCGTGATAGTTTTTTTATTGAGTTCCTAGACAACCACTGCCTCGTTGGTGTAGTAGTTGCAAGGGCGACTGCTGTGCATGAGGTCTATAGGTTCGAATCCCAGGTCGGTCAAAGTGGTATTGGGTTTTCCCATCAAGATTTTCTTAGTAGCAGCCACGAAGTCTGTCTGGATTACGTGTGATGTAATGTTAAGTGACAAATAATTTACTGAGGTATCCGTCAGAGTCTAGTGTTTGTAATTGGTCCATACTGGTTCGACTGAACCTTTCGATGTACTGAATATTTATCTGGAAGGTTCTTGCATTCGTAAATTAAGTTAGTCTTACCAGATGGAGCTGTATACTAGTATTTTATAGTGAGCAAATGCCTGTCTTACCTCCACAATCCAGTTAGTACCTACTGCTTGGTAAGACTGGTAGATGACGTTGCTTTGTAAGAAAAAACCTCGTGTCGGTGAGATGAAGTTTTAATATTACTAGGTATGGTAAGGTAAGTTTGTTAATTCAGCGTCCTTCGTTCAACTTGTTGAACAACATTGTAACATTACAGTTAATTTTTTTTTTGATGAATCGCCACGATATTGTCTTGTGGCAATAGGGGATCGGACAAAAAAAAACTAATTAGTCCGTCAGATAGATTTCCAAAAATTAATGGACACGTATTTTTTCTTTTTTCACGTAATCTTAAAATGAAGACTAAGACGAAAACTCGTGTGACGTCATATGATAGTACATTTTGACGACACAAGTGACGTTTCAAGCCCCACTCCAAGATCTTTGACGCGTTTTATCTTCGTCATTTTTTATTGATTTGATAAAACAAAAAAAAACGAATTCAATATTTTTCGATAATCTAACTTACGGACTAAACAGAATCATATTATTTTGACCCAGTCCGATCCCCTATTCGAGTTGTAGGATTTGGGTTCAATTAAAATCAATCAATATATTTCACATACAATTTATTTTCTTAAATTATTAACCATTGATTTCCAAGAGTACAACTAAAAAACAAATTAAAGTACAAACACGTTATGCATTGCTAACTAAACACAACTGTAGGTAACTTCTCTTGGCAAACCAGCACACATTTGCTTGATTGCGCCGGCGCGCGGCAGGCGCACCACTCAACGAGACGTACACGAGACAAACTCCTGAGCACTGTCTACTAACAGTCACTGTATATCTTAACTTGGTCGAATTATAACAACAGCCTTATTCCATCGAGAACAGTACAGCAATCAGCAACTAATGTGATTTGCTACGTATAAACATAGAACCCTAATGTATCGATAATACTTAATGAATGCTAGGTCTGAAGGCGATAAGTCTTGGTATTGAGCGAGCCCAACTAAATACGTGAAATACAGCACACTCAATCACATTGAACTCTTATAAATAAAATGAACGGCTATCCGACGAGGTGTCTACTGTGTCTGGCAGTAAGCCACTCGCACTGGAACAACGTGGCAACTAATACAATCTGTGACTTCGACCATATTCTATTATAACTTGTAAAAGTGGACACAAAATGTATCTAAACATTGAAATTAGTAAGACAAGCGAAACGTGTTTGCTCATGTAAACTGTAACAGAATTGATTACTGTTATTATTTTATTAAAACATGAAGTATAACTCGTAGAATATATATCTATTATGTACTTAGAGTTCAAATATCCATCTGTGACATGTAATTACATACAACAAACACTCGTCAACGTTTCCAAATATATATTCTCTTACGGCGTTACACTCGATTTCATAACTATTTTATTTAATACAATGTCTAATGTACACAAATGTTAACCCTTCTTTTACCCGAAATACTTGAAACGCTATTTTTATACACAACAAACCTTACTCTATGAATGTGAAAATATTTCGTCACAATATGTTACATGTAACCTTACACGTTATTCAATATTCTCTTATGGACTGTAAAGAAATGTGAAATGCTTTAAGTTTTTGTTACATTCTTATAAATATATTAACATTATTATGTTTATTACATAACTATATCAGTCAAAATATTTTCGAAGTTTATCTACGAACCGGCTTCGGAACTGCCTGTGTGTGTGATGATGATGATATTCTTGATTCAAAATTTCCTACAGTGTACCGTTAGTAATGTTACAGTGCTAATTGACGATCGTAGTTAAGTAGTGCTGCTACTAGTTCATGCAGCTCGAAGTGAGTAGGTACAGGGACTCTGAACAGCGCATGGCAGTATATTTATAAACACACGGTGGTATCGAACACACGGACTGTAGGAAGCCGGTTGTGACCATCCGAGTCTCGGGTGTGAAGTATATCACCGAGACAGGCGGTACTAACGTTATGCAAACTCATTTAAAATTAAAATAGCAAGCAAAGCAAATCATTTATATAATGTTTCATATGAATCGGTCAGTCAATTTTGATGTTCTAAAGTTTAATACGAGTTCCATTAAATTAGACGAAGTGGCGAACAAGCCCTATTCCACAGTAATAGCAAATAATTTAGAAGTGCAACGAAAGCGAGCGGTCACCTTAGTCGAAGCATAATTTGTATTTACATATTACATGAATGTATAGCCTCAGCGGGCTGTCGTGTACTATTCTAATTAGGTACTCGCCAGTAATGCGCCAATTTCATTGTTTAATTACTAACAATACTATCCTTTGTACAACGCCAATAACATTCTTACAAATCTAATTCCCATTTGATACAATGCCGTTAGTTTTGCCTTAATTTAACATACGCTATGATACTAACAAAATAAGTGTCAATATTACTTACATACATTATCCTTTACATACATATTAGTAGAACGATGCACGATTCGCGATTATAGTTATATTTACGATTCCTTCATTCATTACACGTTTAAAAATCTATAAAGGCATCTTTACCTCAGACTTTAGATTTAACACCGTCGTTCTGATGGTGTTGTTAAGAACTAATTAATTATAATTAAGTTAGATAAAAAATGAATAAATAAATATAGTTACCCAATCGTCGTGAAGGGTTCACGTAGTGAGACCGAATATTAGTGAAGGCGCGCTCTTGCCGCGCGGTGCAAGTCGCCCGACCCGTGCCGCACGGACTATATGTCGCGCGAGCGTCGCGAGCAACCGCGCGGTCGGGACGCGCACGTGCCGTCTATTATATCACTGGTTACTATCACAATTAACTAATAATTTCACCAACGTCATTAACTTAATTAACCGCACGTAAATTATAACAAAATTAATTGAAAACTATTTAGGCATTTGATGGCAGTATCGTAACTGGTTGTATTCAAACTAATTATAATGTACAAAACACATTTAATAACCGCTAATACTTAACTAATGGTAACACGATGAGGAACGGACGTGTATCGCTCATTCAGGTAACAGGATTATCTAATATTACAAGTTGTTTGTTAAGTCGACTGCTCAGCTACTTAACGCGATGTAGTGTGTGCAAGTACCTCGCGCCGTCAACTTGACATGTCCACAACCTAAGCGAATGAGACCTTCTATTCTTTTGATTTATTTCCTCGGTACAGGTTGTGAAGTCTATTTATATAATAATTATGAGTGAGATAGGATCTGGCTACTATTTGCTCTGTACGCCGACGTCGACCGTGAGAAAGCTAAGGCATAAAAAAATCTAATTAACTAGAACCTAAGTCCTTAGAACGAACTTTTTGGTTGTAATTACTTAATTTTAAATAAGGCTTACATTGCCCCCTATAGCTAGTGGTAACTGTTCACCGTTGATGGAACGTTTATTACAAATTTTAACATTAACGATTAATACAAAGTGTTATTTAACGATAACGGCGAATAAATTGTAAGAAAATGAAAGGCAGTGATTACTGACAGTAGTAGTTTGAAAGTCTTTTTTCGTAAGTTTATATAAATGTTTTTTTTTTTGTGATCATGTAATGATACGTTTTATATTATTGTTAGATACGCCTATTTTTTATGTGTAGATGAAGATCGGTGTTAGTGATGTTACTGATTGCACTAAATGTACAGGAGTTCAGGGTAGTTAGTTGCGTGATCAGATGAGACGGAGCTCTACTGATGACTTTGTACATGAAGAGGAATGCTAGAGGGCTAATGCTGTGATGATGATAAGTGATGGAATAAATTCATAGTTTCTGAAGTGTTTTTCACTGTCTAGATGCGATGATGAATGATACGTACGTGTTTTGTAATAAAATTAGAACTTCACAATTAAATCACTTATTTATTAATAGTTGCAAATCAATCAAATAGTTTATGTAATCGAGATTTAACGCAATATGTACAAAATATTTTATGTATGTACAAAATGTATCATGTTTCTACAGTACTAGAGGAACGATGCGCGAAAGGATGTCAATGTGGTACGAAATGAAATGACACAAACGATTACTATAAATTTGAATATCCGAACAAAATCACGGTACATTGAGCACAATTACATTTGAACACATCAAAGGAAGCAAAGTATAAGATCAATAAGTCAGAAGCACCTACGCACATAAAGATAACGTCGTCAGCTTAGAAATGCATCGAGTAGCCAGCGCGGGCGCAACACGCGCGCGCCGACCCTTACAGCTAGTTAGACCAGAATAAAGAAGTGAAACATTCAGAACGAAACATGTACAAGTATAGTGTTATGCGAAATATTGGCAATAAAAATGCATAAGTTGTGACTATAAGAACCGCGGAGCCACCGCGCCGCTATGTTAGTGTATAAACAGTACAGTTGTATACAAGCAGTCTTGGTAAACACTGAGAGTAGGTACTTAGTGCTACTTACATTATGTACGAACAAGTCATATAAAATTAAATTGAAATTCTCAATATTACACACCCAGTAATTAGTCTACTGGTTAATCCTAGACGATATAAAATGCAAACTAAAACAGCAGTATTTCATTTACAAGAAACAATTCTGTCTAAAACAACGTCTTAATTCTATTGTAAAGTTTAATCTATATTTACACAAATAATATATTATGCGATTCTCCGACTGACAAATTTAAATAGTAACATAATATATATTTATTCTATTTAACACTATGTAGTATACACTACCACGTATAAAACACGCATTCAAGTCCCTGGTACCTTACGTAATAGCTATTTTAATAATAAATCAGTCTGTCAATTGGGACGTTTTAATTCCTCTACTAAACAATAAACCAATACACTCATCGACTCAACAAAGGTATAAATGTACCGCACTCGTGTTGACTGTCACTGTTTGTCGCACTGGGCGGGCGCACTTATTGTCGGTGCTCGAGTAGGAACATTTGTACGAACTCTTGTGCAGGCGCGGTCGCGCGGGTGCGCGGTGCGCGCGTGGCAACGAGCGCGGACCGTGCGGTGGTGCGGTGCTGCGGCGTGAACACATGGTGGCGAGTGCGATCATAAGACGGGGGTGCGGCGGGACAGAGGGCGCGGGCGGGGAGTCAGCCGCTCGAGAACATCGAGAACTAGACGCCCTGCTGCGCCATGTACTATCTGATCTCCGCAGAGTTCAGCACGAACGGCACGTAGAACATTTTGCTCTCGAGCAACAGGTTCGCCGCCGCTTGGATCTGTAAGTGAAAACGACTACTTAGTATCGTGAAATCAAAAGCTTTCCTTCCACTTTCTATTGTGAATGTAACTTGTAAATTTTACTTTGTGGAATAGACGATAAATCTGCTATCTTATCCCTTAGTAACGAAGCCGGCTGTATAAATTGCGTATTTATGCAACGTTATTGACTGACAAAGTTAAAGCATGTTGAGTGATCTATAACAACTCTCTCCACCGAAAAAACGATTTATTCATCCGTGCTGAAAATTAAGAGAAAGCATAATGTATGGCCGTGCTTGCTCCACTTGCGGGGGCACTTTAGAGAAAGCAAAATGAAATGTTGCAAATTACCTCAGGTATCCTGGCGAAGAGTTCCTGTAGCCTGCCAGGGTGATGCGGAGCAGCGTGCTCCAGGTAGCTGCGCAACACCTGTACGTACCGATCCTGAATACCCTCTAACTCAACTTCTGAAACAAACGAAAACAGAGTATAAAACTATCAAGCAAAATTAATAATATACAAAGGTGCAATCTAACGTCCAACTTGAAATTATTCAACGGTCGTAGTCGTAGTAGTCGCGAATGGCATTGGCTTGTATTGATTAATATATTTCCTACAATCATGCAATGACGATTATGTATAGTGCGCCTACTCGCTTGTAGATGGCGCTGAGCGGTGGCGGTGAACCAATGCCACGGCGCGCGCGGTGCGGCGGTGACGTCACGCGCTCAGTAGGTCACTCCGATAGCAGGGCAACGACCGCGGCTAGCCGTTGACCTCCGCTCGAGCTCGCTCGCGTCCTCACTGCTATTGCCGTCTCGCTCTCGCGCGCGCATTTTTCCAAGATATTGTACGCGCGACTGTTTCGTGTGTGCTGTTATTGCGACTACATTTAATTGATGTTTGTTTATTTTTGCTGAACAATAAAGAATAAATTGTAGAATATATTACTGATGACAACTATTTTGATGAGATAATTATGTTGTATTGTGGCTATATAAAGTTCTGACTTGGCGGAGTAGCAAATAAATTCAAAGTATGTTTTTTATCGTATAGTATCAGTGTTCATTTGAGCAGCGCGCGCATGTAGTACTGGTTACGTAAATGAATGCGCGCGAGACGTAGCGGTACTCGTTCATTCTATAATCTGCGCTTGCGCTTTTTTCAATGCGCGCAGTGCGCTGCAAACTGCAAAAGAGAAAGTTCGCCTTCCGCGTCGCGCTTTCCGCTCCGAGAGTGAAATGCTGTCCCGTTTTAGCTGACGTAACTAACTCTACATTATTATACGCAATGCGCTTTTGAATGCAATGCGACATTTTAATTCTATACGGGTTAACAACCTATTGCTGTTTGATTTAATTACACAGTAATTTAGAGTGTATCGTTTTTTTTTCTGTATTTACATTCGGTGTTTTATGGAGAATCTTTAACCATTTGCCATTTGTGTCCAATAAAATCGACAACAGCGAATTAGCAACACATTCACAAAGACAAATATGGCGATACGTTCCTAAAATTCTAATGCATTACTCAACAGGGCACACACGCAACAAGCATTTTGTTACAAGTATCTAACTCACACACACAGCGGTACAGTCGGCGCGGGCGCAGTTGCGCAAGCGCTTTCCATTTCACCGTAGTCCGCACTAGTACAGCTATGGTACCCGACTCACACTTACATACGTGTGTATAAAGTGAAAATAAAATTACTGTGACAAAGACAAGCACCTACGTTTTATTGTACCTGCTATTTATGGGGACAGTTTTCCTCCTTTCGAAAACCATCGTGTTTATTTCTATTTTCGGGAGAGTTGCAGACTTTCGGGAATGAAAATTAAGGCTCAGAGATCTTTTGTAATTTGATTGGTCTTAAATTTTACATTTGTACGCTCAGAGTTGAAACCTAGTCACCATGTTCTCTCATTAAGCTTTTCTTCGAATCAAGGCAGTAATTGCTATAAAACAGTGTACAGGCGATTCAATCAGTACGTAAGTAGGTTATCAACAATATCAATTTGAAGCCAATTCCGTTCGATAGTTCGCTTCATTGACTACTTACTGGTACACAAGTGGCGTATTCCTTGTGTACATTGCACTGTTTGCTAGATCTAAGATTTGATAACGACAGGCAGCCATGACTTTATTATGTTAGATTTACGGATACATACATGAGGAAAAGTCCTTCTGTTTACTCAATTCATAATATATTACAAAGTAAATTACTCATTTTTGTGACCTACAGAACATTATTTAGCAGAATCTTGAGAAGAGTGGACTACTTTCGTAAATTTTGATGATGTCAGCACCAATTGAGGAGACTTTAACAGGCTCATACATAACCGACTCAAATAAATGAAAGTGTCATGTTCAAACGATATTGCCTTTATGGAGTCAAACGCTTAATTATTCAGTTTGCCCCTTGTGATGACGCTATAATCTATTTTACTTCGAAAACCGTTGCAGTTGGTAAACATAGTGTAGTATTATGATGTTGAAACTTCAAAGTTTAATTTACATAAGCATCGTGCAACATAATACGCGGTATTTCCGAGCGCGGCTAAACAGTCTCGGAGTACTTTCATAGTTTGATAAACAGCGCACCTACTTGACGTATAAATGCAAGCGTGGTGAAAATAATTTTCAAACATGGCGCTAGAGCGTGTTGCGACCTAGTTGCTGGCGATAACACAGGATGCCACAGTTTCCCTGCCACAGTCCACACTCCACAGACCCACAGTACTAGGACGAGCGAACCTACTGTGATTAACTATGTAAAACCATTATCGTCTCGCACTGCAGGTACATTCTATTGCGTCTCAAACTTAGTTATTGAAACTTGACTTACAGTGTAGCTAATGTAATTACGTTTTCAGTTTCCATGTATACTTTTCACAAGGTTATGAAGTTTTCTACATGCCTACTTACCTACATGTAATGGCAAAATTTTCCGAAACAAATAAGGCAAATTATTAGTGACTAGCGGACGTCACGCGGTTTCACCCGCGTAGTTCCCGTTCCCGTGGGAATACCGAGATAAAAGTAGCCTATGTCACCCGGGATGAATGTAGCTTTCTAATGGTAAAAGAATTTTTAAAATCGGTTCGGTAGATCCCGAGATTACCCCTTACAATTTAACAAATATACAAACACACAAACTTTACTTCTTTATAATATTAGTATAGAAGTATAGATATCTGAAGACTTTCGTATGTCAGCAGAGTTCATGGAGTGAAATGGTTATCAAAGTTGAGAAGTGGTTCCTAATCGGTGTCGCGAGCGACTCTCGACGGCCACATCTGGGTTACTTGCGACATAAATCATAATAATATTAACGAACACTTTGCACTGCGTATCACACTCACTATGCGCTGAGATTTTTATTGTCGTGTCGCATTTCGTATTGTGTCCATTAATCATGAGATAAAATCTACAGTAACATTTATAAAGCTTTCGTATCATATTAGAAAGTAATTTTTTGAGGTCTCTTTACTTTTCTTTGAGATGACAAATTGCTCTGGTTATCGCGACTATACGCTATACTATAGCGTTTAAACTATTGAAAGTGAAACAGTTTATCTTTAAAGAAAGTTAATGGATTAATTAATTAATCTGTACATCTATTCTTTTAAGTCTCCGAGTAGGATACAAAACAAAGATCACGTCAGATCATAAAGCTAGTGTACCACTTCACGTGTCCGCGTGTAAAATCAGCTAAGTAAGAAATAAAGCGAGTAACATAATGAGTCAGGTCGACGTCACAGCGCAGGATGCCTAGCTTGCGTAACAGTAACTGACCTACATGCATCGTGGGCCGATGCACCCCTCGGCCACTCTGTAACTGGATTACAATGCGGAGCGTTGACTTATTCAAGTAATGAGCCGGCTCTCCCCGTAGAGTTGCGTACACATGGTTTTATGTCAACTCACCTTCAGTGCCTCAGCCCTCCTGGAGGGCTCACTCAAATCGTATCACCGATGCCGGGAGCCCTCCGCGAGGGCTCATTTTTAATGTAGGTTTTTCTTAGCGAAAACAGCATGAAATAATGTAAAAATAAAAAAAAGTTGTATATTTTAACAAGATTTATAAGAATACGCCGTAATTTTAAATTACAAGCACTTTTATTTTTAATTAATTTTGCACCTCTTACTAGACGCCGAGAGCCCACGTGGTAGGTTCTATTTCAGAGGTGGAAAACCATTGGTACGATTTTCAATATTTTCTAGAAATAGTTATTTAAAGAATTTTTCCAATGTTACAAGAAAAGACCAGTTTATATTTCATGTTTTTTTTTTCAATAAAACCGAAAAAGAAAAAAAATTAAAAGTTTTCATGTTTTAAATACATTCTTATTCAATTTAACGTAGGATATTCTATGCTTTTACTCTTTCTATCATCATCCACCTAGCCTTTTTCCAACTATGTTGGGCTCGACTTTCAGTCTTACCGGATGCAGTTCGGATGTAGTACGTTACATGAAGCGACTACCTATCTGACCTTCACAACCCAGTTAGACGACAACTTGGTGATACGATCAACCTGTCAAGTCTGACAACTGGGCAGCAACAAGTCTTACCAAGAATAAGACTAGTAAGACTGGTTTGCAACCAGTCTTGCCGAAGGTAAGACTAGTAAGACTAGACTGCTACCAGTTTTACCAAAGGTAAGACTAGTCTGCTACCAGTTATACCATAGGTAAGACTAGTAAGACTGATCTGCAACCAGTCTTACCAACAGTAAGACTAGTAAGACTATTCTGCTACCAGTTTCATCAAAGGTAAGACTAGTAAGACTGGTCTGCAACCAGTCTTACCAAAGTTAAGACTAGTAAGACTGGTCTGCAACCAGTCTTATCAAAGATAACACTACTAGGACTAGTCTGCAACCAGTCTTACCAAACGTAAGACTGATCTGATAGATAATTTGAGGTGTACCTAATAGTAGGTACACCCACATTTCACAAGTCCCACATAATAGGGGGCGACCCTATTGCCATCAATCGAGCACAAATCCAGACTCCGTGGCTGCTACTAGAAATTCCTGATGGAAAAACCCAATAACACTTTGCCCGACCCGGGAATCGAACCCACGATCTCATGATCACCAGTCGCGGTTGTGAACACTAGACCAACTAAAGATTCTACAAGATTAAAAAAAAAACACAAAAGGTTGAGCACCACTAATTTTATAACTTAGTTCCAAACCTAGATGCCGAGAGCCCTCCAGGAGGGCTCACATTTTCCCAAACGTAATGCCCCCCATACATATTGCAAGTGGCCCCCCTGCAGGGCCCACTTGCAATATGTATGGCGGGATGGCACATGAGTTCTATGAAATGGGGGTGGAGTCGAATGTGTTGAATGTGGAAGTCTTAAACCTCTGATTTTTTTTAATGTGTCAACTAGTGGCACTTACGTACGTACTTTCAATCAAGCTTGAAAGCTTGGTTTGCCCTTATAACCTATTACTCTTTATGATGTTAGGGTTTCTGAACAGTGTGCTTGCCTAATAGGCTTCTCGTATTGTTAACCCCTAGGCAGGTCACTGGTGTCAACATACATTTCGATAGCTTTCTAGATACTACAAGATGTAAATATACTGACCTTGTTCCAAAAGTTTATTGTCCGATAAATCTTAATTGGAATATCCCAAATACTGTAATCGGTATCGGTAATTGAATATTAAAAAAATAAACTATATTCAGTTTCGTAAACAAGGAAACGCGCCATTCATCTATTTACATAGCCTAAATAAATCCGGCCCCAATGGCCGGCTACGCGGTGAAAGGTTATCCAGATGCCAATTAACACAATTAAAAATGGAAAAGATTCTTATGAACTATGAAATTATGACGTCAATCTATTATATATGGTTCAAGTTTTTATCGTGGGATTAAACTTTATTTTTATATAGGTACAGATAAGTTAGGAGGAAACGATTATAATTAGCCGGCGCGCGGCATTTGGTTTAAAAACATCCAGTTTTAATTGGTTTATGTATATCCTGAGAAGTCAACGTTAGTCAAATGTTGGAATCTCATAATCTGTTGAAAGCTCTAAGATGAAAGGACATTGCTCAAGTTTATATGAGGTTTGGTCCAAATGCTGCCCAGGAATGGGAGTACCTGCGCTGGGTTCCTGGCACTAAACTATGTCATTAGACAAAATATTTTTAGAATCTATCCCGGGGTTCCCACTTTTTTTTACCTATTTACTCTGATGAATTTATTTTTTTCACATGGTGTTTTTGACGCTTTTTGAAGATTTTTTACACCCAATGGACCACAACTAAAGACATTTTGTATAAATGGACAGTTTTAATACTTATTCCGTATTGGAAGTGATAGAAAGGAACAAAAAAAACCGAAATGGCTTGTATTATTTATTTCAATTTCAATCATCATCATTTTCATCAATGTCTCTGTATGTACTGTCGAAAGAGAGGGCAGAGGTTTGATAGCAACTTGGTGCCTATTTTTTTCTTTTATTAAGTAGTGTAAAATGCCTAACGCATACCGCACCGTCCGCGTCCGGAGAGACGGTTTGGTTACATGGGGCTTGTAAAAACACCGCCGTGAGCTTACTGGCGCTTTGACGGATGAGCCCCGAGACCTGCTACGCATAACGTTCGTGACCCATCCAGCGTAGCCTGCCTCCGGGCTCCAGAATCCTGTGGCGATGTCTGGGCTCACCTAAAACCGCCACTACTCATGAGCGCCGTACAATGCGGCGACGACAGATTCCCCGATCTATCGCCCGCTGACACCTCCTAGGGTGGCATCAGGTTGTCATGGCAGCTCCTCCACCACTCTGTCCTCCTGCGACTGATCACGGAGGCGGTGGAATGCACTCCGCCACCTCCATCTGCGAGATGACATCCTCGCAGAAGGACGCCAATGCCTCCCATGCCACGCTATTGTCAACCGAGAGTACGGCGCTTCACCACCCATGCAGAGCAGTGCTCAAGAGTGTGAAGCACCATGTCCTCGCTGCAGTCGCACGGGTGACACACGGGAATCGCCTCCCGTCTGCGCTGCTTTGTGCAGGTATTTGCCAAAGCAGCCATGCCCTGACAACACTTGCATTAGACGGAAGGTTAACGTTCCATGTCACTTCCGTAGCCACTCCTCCAGGAAAGGCTAGCCAGCCTTCAGTGACCTGCACTAGGCGTCTCCTGCCTCACCCGCCATTTTCCCAGGGTATGGGTTTGGTCCTTCTTACACCACTTCATGACCACCTTCAGGCATCGGACGCCTGTCGCTCTCCACCTGCAGGTCTGCGTCATGCCGGTAGACTTCAGTGAGCACTTACGCCTCCGAATCCCACGAGGGTGTACCCATACCGGGGCTCTGTAGAGCGCCGTCAAGCGAATCACCCCCGTTTACAGCCGTCTCAGACCACGTTTGGTCCGGTGCAAGCTGAGCAAAGTGCTCGCCGAAATAGGTAACCAGGCTCAAGTGTAATGTTTGCCCACACCGGTATCGTTGCAACACGATGGTGAGGTGTACGCAAGCCGGAAGCTGGCGTCGGGGCAAATATTGTAAAGTTGAAAAAGACTTATTCGAGGAAGCTTTATTAAAGCAAAATAAACTTGTTTGTTTGTTTCTAAAATAAACTCTGAAGTTTCTATTGTGAGCTTTTCCAAACAGAAATACCCGTAGCTTTTAGAAATAATTTTTTTTTGGGAGGTGTGAAATCATCAATTTGAATGTCTCCTCCCACTAAAAATTTTACCACAAAAGGTGGTAAATTTTTTAAAAGCACTTCTTCGCCACATCTTTCTCTTCTTCTTTCCTGTGTAAAAAAATAAAAATTCGCTACTTAGGTATATTAAAAGTAATTTAATTACCTTGGTTGAGGAGTATGTAGACCTTGAGACAGACGTACTCCTCCATGCGGAGCTGGATGCGGCGGAAGACGCAGGTGATCTGCGTCATCTTCTCCACCACCAGCCCCACGTCGAGCTGCAGCTGTTCCAGCGTGATGGGCCGCCCCATCAGCGAGGTTAGGCAGTTTTGCAGCGTCCGAAGGTTCGCGTTTACCTGCGAGAAAAATATCATTTGTTAGTAATTGGAAGTTTATAGAAAAACAACCAGCCGCCTGTGAACGTATTTCGGCTGTAATGATGAATATAATAACAACTTTTACAAAGTACTAAGTTCGTTTAGATCTATAATTTATAGATGAATCAACAATTTTTTTACATATTAAAGCCTTTTATTTGAAGTGCAACGCTCCAAGCTGCTATTTTTATATTTGATCTTATCCAGAAATATACGCAATATCTTTTTAAGTCTAGCTTAATACATCGTTTGTCACATGCGTTGAACCTCGTTTTCTATAAAACAATCGCTATTATACGTCTCATTTAGCGATAAGTAAATGCAAATGAGGCATGTCGTTTGCCAAGGGCTTTTCTTGTTAGTCATAAAGCTTATTAACATATAAAACCAACATCGTTGAATAACTAGAAATAGTAGAAATACTAGTCCATTTGCAGTCATTTGCTAAAAAACGTTTGCATCGAACATAATACGCGATATTTACGTAATATCGTATGCATAAATAAAGAGGAAATGCTCTAGACAATGAAAAATACTTTCTGTATAACTACCGTTATTACGTTACGGAGCCGCGTGCTCAGTTTATGTAACACATGCAATTCTCGGGTCGCGATCCTGCTTGTTGCATATTGTTCGAGCTAGCAATATAAATATTGAATGTCTATTCCTAGCTAGACTGAACATAAATAAATACAGCCAATTTCATAGTACCGAAACATCGAATTTAAACGACGACGGTGACTAAATAAAGTTCTAACAGTTATAAATCTTCAAGGGACAAGATAATAGAATCGTTCAGCGTCTACGGCGCATTAACTGCCTAGTGTAACATAGCTGGTTATGCGGCTAGACCGAGTGTGCAAACGTCCGAGTGCAACTAGTTGTCTGGCAGCCGCAGCCGGCGACTTTCTACCGCGGTTGCGCAAGCGATGCAGATCACGTAACTGCACTCCGGCGCATGTGCGGAAGTCTCTGGAGCGAATGTGACCCGGAGAGTGCTTGAGCCACATCTAGGGCTCGTTAGTCAAATTGTGTGGAAAAAACACCTTTATGATACTTTCATAATATTTTCCACTAACGCTGTAACATTTAATTTTACACATACCTCTTGCATAAAGTCTTGTTCATGGTCCGACGAGGGCGGTGCGTGCGCATGCTTCCCGTGCATCGCCTGGTACGCCGCCGTCGTCAGTACTGAGATCTCGTGCCATTTCTCCATCAACAGCTTGGAATGTATTTCCATTGGTATTTCCATAATGAATGGTAGTTTCTTCGTCCAAGCAACCATTTTGTGTACGATCGAGTCCCCGATCTTACATAGTTTGTCCCCGATCTCTGAGGTGTCGTGGAGCAAGTCTGGTAGATGCCGCACCGTGGCGATGTCTTCCATGGCATCACAGTCAATTAGCGCTCGGATCATGTGTAGCGCCCTCTCGAGGGGTACGGCACGATCTCGCGATGATGACACGGCACTTTCTAGTCGTGCTCGTAAATGGACAACCTGGAACAAAAGGGCAAATGTTACAATGAAAGTAATAAACGAATACTGCTTAACAATTTAATATATTTTTGTATTGCAACTTACCTCGCTGGGGTTGGTTAGTGCAGTCTTAAGAATGGTGCCATTGACCAGGTGTGATGGGATAGGCGGTAAAGGGTCTTTGGGCTTCTCAGGTGGTGACGCTCGACTCGTCGTCGTCGCTGCCTTGTTCGCTTTCTTGTGTTTTTTGTATTTGACTTTGTATAAGTTATAGACGGCACCACTATTTCTTCCACCTGGCATTCGATCCTCTCTTACCGCTGTAAAATAAATTTTGTTAGGGAAAGAAAATTAATAAAGTTTGTTCCTATTTTTTTACAAATTTGAAGTCAATACACACCTTGTAATACCATTCCTTGTTCGATACACTTCTTGAATCGGCAATATTGGCATCTATTCCTTTGCGCTTTCGTGATCTCACAGCCACCATCAGCGACACACGTGTATACTCGTCTGTTCTGTACAGTTCGTTTGAAGAAACCTTTACAGCCCTCACAAGTAATAATGCCATAATGAAGACCTGTGGCTTTGTCTTCACAAATCATGCAGATCATAGGTTGTTCATCTTCATCACGTTCTGCTTCAGGTGCGTAAGCGCGGAGGTCCGGTCTGGGAGCCAGCGACAGCGCACTCGCACCCTGGACCTGTGACACTCCTGCGACACTGCCGGCGGCAGCGCTCAGGTTCAGTGCGGTGAGCTGCTGGTGCGCGGGCAGTTGGGATACGTCTCCTGCCCAAAGTAATTCCATGTTCAGAGGAGGTCCTCGTGGCCGCCTTAGCTCACCACCTAAATTAAGCAGTAGGCGCGCGGCTGACTCTTCGCTGCAGTTAGATGGGTCGGGGGTGGGTGGCGTCGGCGTATGCGACGCACTCGGCGACGGCTCCCCACTAGACGTAGGTGCCGGCAGCGTCCAGAACATCGTCCGAACTCCGCCTGACTCGCCCATGATCACGGCAGGAGTGCCGCGCCATTGCGTTGAGCCTCGCGAGCCTGGTTTGGGTTCAAGTTGTTGCGGTGGGAAGTGACCGCCAATCAACTCCGGCTTTACACCATTGATGACGGCAGTTTGTGGCCAGGGTCCTGGCGATAGCGAGGTGTGGGAGCCCGGCGTAGGTGGGCCGAGACTACGTGGTCGGTAGTGTTGCGGCGGTTCCGGGGTGCCCTCAAGCTTTACAGAGGATATCTGAGATTGCGACGAATCAGTTTTGTTGCTGGCTGGCGAGCACTCCGCCTTGACAGCCGGCGAGCTCTCAAACTTGATGACGGAGTAGGGTGGCGCTGAGCGGATGACGGTGGGGTGGCAAGCTGCTGGCGAGGGCGTCGGGGAGCCACCGCCGTCGAACACGGGCGGCGGATGCGGCGGCGTGCTGCAGCCCGCCTCGGCCATGCGCGGCGATGGCGGGCCGGGGTCCGGCGACGACGTGCTGGTATCGGCGGCCGACTCGCCTGTGGGCACACGCGCTTGGGTCAACAACAGTGACTGGCGACCTCTCGTCTCGCCGCGATACAAAAAGAACACCATGGACTTTTGAGAAGCGACAAATAGAAACTAGGTGAAATGTCAATGACCGCGCGGCGCTCGTAGTTGGAGCGCGCGGGGCGCGGCGCGGGGACGCGACACTGCACTTCCCGACGCCGCCGACTAGATTAGCTAGCCGGTTGCGTCACGACGTGAGCGCCGCCGCTACCTCCCGGCCACTAACTAAACTAATCTATTATATTTATGGATGAAGTTTTGGAACACGTTTAATCATAATGAGGATCTCGCCAACTTGTAATAAATGCGATTGTAACTAATTAATAGGTCGTATGAAGTTTGGGTGCAGAACCTATTAATTTATGTAACTATCCGGAATAGATGTGGAAAATGTAGGAAGCGTGGATGCGGGTCGCGGCGCGGGCACGAGATGCGGCGGCGCGCGCGTGGTGAAAGTGAAAGCGACGCGAGCGCAGATGCGGCGCCCGGAAGCGTTGCGCCTGCGCCCCGCGCACACACCACAAAGGGCTCTACGTCACACAACAATAATGCCTTTTATGTTATAGCATTATAATACGCATATATTGATCACACTATGTAAAACTTTCAAATGATTCAAAAATAAATATTTTGCACTGCTTACCTAAGTAAAACTTCTTATGCGAGATACCTGTACTAATATTGGTAGAGAAATATTTAATGTGGTGGGTTTATTTCCTAATTGAATTTGACAGAGTATTATTTAAGTATTAGGAAAGTTATTGCAAACTATTTCATTACTATTCTATCACAACAAGAACATGAATCACATCTCATAGATCAGACGCTTAAGCAACAATGCTTATGATACAACAATAGGTACAAGATTTAAATAAAGGTAACTTCATGTCGTAGAACCGTGAATCCTAAACTAAGTGCTTAGAAGGAAATCTCTAACAAAATTAAATCATTACCATAAATTCTAAACATTAAACTTTACCGACTTTTTATGACTAAATCCATAGGCGTAGTCTTTACCCTGCCACGTGACCGGACTTTACATCGCAAACACGGTTAAAAGTCCGATGAATTCAGTAAATGATCTAATTTTTAATCACATTATTGTCCACAAGGTTCTTATAGAAAATTTCAAGATATTTGATAATTTTAGGAGAAAACAAAAGTATTGTGTTGAAATAATTAACTTCATTTGAGCAAAGGCACGCGTTGGATTAGCCTGGAGACTGGAGAAAGGGACGCGCGGGCGCAAAATTTTGCGCGGTTTTGTTTACACGAGGAAAAGTCGCGAAGAAAGTTTTCCACTGTCGGCGGCGCGACGTCGGGCGGCGGGCGCGCGCAGTGAGCCCGACCTACCGCACGAGCGGCACCCGCCCCGCTCCCCGCGACGCTTCCCGGTCCCTCCCTCCAGCCGCTATTAGGTCACTCAGACGGCCGTGCGTGCGAACTGCAACCGCACAATGACTCGTGCAACGCGTGCACCGCTCTCGCTTCGAGGACGATCTCTATTTCACTCCGCGTCCTTTACCACATCATTGGTGGGGACCGATCTTTCTAGCCGCGTGATGCAATAACTCTAGAGGTTCTAGGTAGACTCACACTAGCGCCTAGATAAACGTCCCGTTCTGATTACTTGTTTATGGTAGTGGTAATGTTGCACATAGCTAGTTTTCCTGTATCTCGTTGCCTGTGCGTGAGCGTTTGAGTTCATTATTTTATGTAACAAAGCTCGCATATTACTGCTAGACCAATCTCAGTTAGCGAAGTTGTGATGGTACAAGAGTTGTGGTAGACGGACAACGATAAAGATGGTTACGCAACTAACAAGTCTTTTATTTCGGGGCGGATGAACGGTCGTTCATTCGGTCGGTGCAGGCTCGAAGGTCGACCGCGGTCACCGACACATGCGAAAGTGGGTCACACCCCCTACCCCGGCGCGCCCCCCTGCCCCCCAGTCCACCACCCCGAGGTTCCGCGTGGCCACGTGACAGCGCCGCGCCGTGCCGCGCCGCGCCGCGCCGCGCCTCTCCGTGCTGCGCCAGATCGCCTACGTCCCGACGACGTGCATCTATTAATCATTTCTTTCGCGAAAGTCATAACTGGAATCCGCGGAGTATACGAAACCGGTAGTAACATTAATAATGTTCGACGACTTTACTACGGAAGGGTATAGATTGTTTTTCAGTTTCATCATTTTTCTTCTCTTTTTTCTCGACACTTTTTCTTGATTTGAAATGTATACCGATTTTCATTAAAAAGATGTATCCGTCGTAAGATAGCCAAAAACAACATCGAAAATCGATATCTTTAAATGCTATTTAACAATCTGAAGAAACTTCCGTCTCTTAAAGATCCTGAAGGGTTAATGGAATCTCTATTGACACAATCGACAGTTTGATGAATTGATCGCCGTAGTATCAACATTCGTGATACTTAGGGAAGGTTGAGGGTAATTTGTTCGTAGAACTATTAAATATCAGATACCACACTGGGTTTTAGCCAGGTTATTCCTGTGCGGATACAAAAGAGAGCTATAAAGTTTATGGAGACAGAATGAACCAACACAGGTAAAATATCGACAGTAGAAATTCGTAGAACGAGAAATCAATTCTTGTCAGACATCAATAACTTAATCCCAAGTTTATGCACAACAATAATCGCTAATCTTATCACATACGATTGGCCTCCAGCCTCCGATATCAAAGTACCTCTCTCTGGTACCTCAAGTATGGCTGACCTCGCTAGCGAAAATAGCGTGACGATACAAACTGTTTTACTATTTCCGTTAAATCTAGTAGTATTATATTTACGCTCGGCGTTATCAAAGGACCTTCGACGGTCAGTACAACGACTCTATGATTAGAAGTTGTGGGTACGTATAGCTTTTCACTACTGAAATGTTCATGCATAAAACTCGCATATTTATAGGATTTTCTATATAGGTACCTATTTCGTTTTACTAACTCTATGAATATATAGAATCGAAACGAATCATGTACATAGTTATGGGCCGTAACGAACGGGCATTGTTTTAATTATACAAAAGTATTAATAATGTTACAGGAAAGTGAAGCTGTTGATTTATTTATAGAATGTTGTGGGTTGAATGCACCCTTTTATGATATGTTTCCTTTTTCCATGGCCACTGCTGATAGGTATTGGTATTTTCCCATAAAGCCTTGGGTTCCTATAATAGCAATTCTAAATTAAAAGTTTCAAACATCAAGAGAAATTATCATATTATTATTTTCATATGAAATTTAAATAAAGAGGAACAGTTTAAAAAAAACAGCCCATTTTTATTTGGTCCAATCGACACGTATCGCTTCAGGAATTCACACCCTAATCCCTTTCAACAACAAATTAAATGGCCCGAAACTCATTACTCATGCACAATTAAGACAGGCCAAAAAACAATTGGTTGACTCGCTATCTCGTTAGTACGTACAAAGTGGTGTGTCACAAACGTGCGTGTGAGGGGCGCGTCACGATGACGCTCCCCGCGCGTCACGCTACAACCGCGTCACACCCCACGTGAAGCGCTTTCGGTGCTTCGCTACCTCGCTCCGCTGCCCCCAACTTGGCTACACCGTTACTCACATTTAAATGCGAATAATTGAACACCGAAAATAGAATCATTCTATTTCTGGATAGAATTATTAGAATTTTAAATCGGGTTTGCCCGTGATATTGGTTCTGTTGTTTTGATTAGGGAGAACAAAGTAACTGTTACTGATCTATGCCTATGTATCGCATGTTGTGATATTTTGCAGTCCACATAAAGTACACTAGTGGATGATTTTATACTACATCGGTTTAACAGTTAAATTAAACGAAGAATAAATTTTGATTATCCACATCATGAAAATATTCTGAAAGTTAAACGGATACCGCTTGTATAAGTAAATAAAATAACTTGCAATAAAGCTCTTCTTCTTCTTCTTCTTCCTGCCCTTATCCCATGTCATTTGGGGTCGGCGCAACACGTTTTTTCTTCCATTCAGCCCTGTTAGTCGTCGCGTTATCATTTATTCCCCATTGTCCGATATTTCTTGCAAGCAAAGTTTCAGTTTAGACAAAAAGCAATTCATTCCCATTAACAACTGAATAGCATAAGAAATAAGCAAAAAATAAAAGATTGCGCTTTTAAATCTTGTTCGGCATTAGCCCGGGGCGTGAAGTTACGTTATATGACAGTGAATACATCTTTCTCTCATGAGTTATTCATGAGCCCACAATAGCAATAATTACAGCACCGGTATTTATTGCTTTCACCTTTCGTGGGTTTACGTAAACTTTCTTTATCACCCAGTGACTTCACTCGCTACGTCACTTCTTACGTAATCTCTATGAACCGGTAAATGCAAAAAATATTAACATGTTAATTGCAATTTTTGCAAGTTCACTGTTTAGTGTGGGAAAAAGTGTTGCGTGTGAGTTTGTGAAGAAAGAAAGAAAGCTATAAGACATGTTGTTGAAGTTTTCCGGGGTGTAGTGACTTAGTGAGCATCCATAGCTTTAGTTGAATGGAATGACAACACACAACAACACAGTGATACAGGAATGTTTTTATTGTTTAGTAGTGAAAGCGCTAGGGTAGCCGGTAGCCCGCGAAAATGCAAAATTTCTTAAGTTTTTTGCAATTTGTAGATCAGTGTCGAGTTGTATGTTGATTGAATATGATTCGCGAAAGTAACAAATGTGGCTTGACAGAGTTTATCATCAACACATCCGATTCAATGACTTTTCATGAAAAAAACATTGAATGGGATTAAATGAACGTACAGGGTTATGTTCATGATGTTAATGATTATAATTTTGTAACCACATTAGTGTTACGGTTGCAAATCATATTTTGTTTAACATATAGCCTGATCTGACCTGCTAATTGCAAAACACCTATGCAAGTTTGAATTACACTGGCTACCCTATCATTTCCCATTAACATCGCGCATTTATCAAATGAAGGTTAAGAGAAATTCAATTGCCATTATAATTTGTCACTGACTTTACTTTAATTTTAAATTGAGCGTAGCAAAGCGCAGTAGAGTTGCACTTGAACAATGCCATCTCGATTTCAATAAAACAAGTCTACTTAAAAAATAATCGTTCTGTCTCGTCTGTTATATTAACGGAAAATAAGATTACAGAGATTATACCCGCTATTCATAATCCGTGCGACGGAGACAGCGACTGTAACTTGTTGAACCGGATCTCGTTTTTGGAAGTTTATTTTTTTATTATTTTGTTGTAAGTGAAAGTTTGCATTTCTCGGAACCAGTCTCGACTCTCTCACGGCTTGTTATGTTGATCTGTTATTTAACTTTCAGTGACGATCGTTATCAAACAGTAATTTGTTTACGAATATCGAGTTGCGTAACTCGATTATGATCATATCGATTAGACTCGATTGGATTGATTTTCATAAACTTAAAGAGTGTTGCTATTTTTACGTTTAGCGATTGCTACGAGCTTTATGGGAGTCGTTGGGTTAGTGGGGACTTGTTTATTAATATTTTTATATCTTTGGTCTAATATTTGAGGGCTTGGGCTATATCAATCAATGTCTTTAGCTTTATGAAAATTATGTTTAATTTCATTTAGTGGAGACCGTAGGGCGTTGTGTTGTTTTTTTCCCAAAATGCAAGGACAAAACAAATAATTGGTCAAAATTACAAAAAAATAACGAAAATTCTCGTGAAAAACAGACCGCGTATCTGCCATTAGTGGGAACACGAGGGTCACGTTTAAATGAAAATGAAATTACTAGTAACAAAAGACTTCACAGCGACAGAAAGTGATAGCGGTCCGTGATCCGCGTCACAACTACGGAAGACATCTCGGCAGGAATAACAAGTGCCGTACTGCGAGTGCTGCGACCTTACGTCTCGTACTCTATCTATTTATTTACAATAACAATCATCAATGTCTGCTACCGGTCAGTCTGATCTGACAGCCCTTTGTGATCCAATGACGCGGGAAACGAGTTTGAATCAGTCTATGCTCTATGGTGTTCTTTTTTTAAAAGTTTGACGAAAAGAATATTAATACATCCAAAATGTCATGAAAAGTATGCATGGTGTTCTTTTTTTTGACGTAAGACAGCGAGACCATAACTGCATTAACAAAAAAAAAAACATTGATAATAAAAAGCTGAAGGTGTGACAATACGAATAAATACTTTATCGACGATATCAATGCCTTTTGGCAAATGAATAACGAGTTGACGATAATCATGTCTCATTACAGCCTTTTATTGTCAATCGGAATGAAATAAAAATAATGATTAATTTGTATGCTTACCATCGCTACTACATCGGGAGTCAACTTTCCGCCTCTTGAGTTTGAGGTCTTGGAACAGACTCATGTTGTCGAGGTCACACGGGCCGCGGCTGAGTGTCATTATTCCTGTGAACAAAATAGAAACGAACATTAAAATGCTATAATTAAACTTTTTTTATTTCTTAAAAGATTGATATTTGATTCAAACGCCAAAAGAACTGCACAGACTGTTCTGTGCAGTTCTTTTGGCGTTTGAATCAAATATCATTATAACGCAGGCAGAATGCTGTTGATAAACCTTTTGCAAATTGTCTTTGAAATTGTAAAGCAATAAAAATGGCGGCGTTTAGTTCCACATGTCCAACTCCAAAGATCCATATAAAAAAATACGTATAAAGTTCAGTATTCAAATTGAGTGTCTTTTAAAACAAACGTATTCTAATTTTAAACGCGAAATGTCTGCCAACTTTTGTTTTACAGACTAAAATTAACGGTAATGCGATTAGTGGATTAGTGAACGTTAATTTTCAAGAAACGGTTTTGTTTTTCTTTATTTTTAATGTTAATTCTGTATTTTTATGCCTGTTCTTAAACTAATTTAAAATTCGCGGTTTTTTTAAATTAGTTTATATTTTTTTTTTTCTTTAGGCGAAGGTAACTTACGGTAATCCGGTGACATGTCTGGCCTGGACACGTAGTACGGCCCAGATATGATCGGGTGTCGGTCGTGCATCATTTATGAATTTTATTTATTTTTCCGCGATTAAATTAAAAATATTATCATTTTTCAATGTCAGCCCGGTTCATGGTTGAAGTTGACTACGGGCGGACCGCGCATAACCCTAGGTTTTATTTAGAAGTTGTGATTTCCATTCATCTTACGTAGTGTACATTTTATAGCATTGATAACGTAGGTAATGGAATTCGTTGTAGATATCGTGTGCCCGCGTATGCTGTGAGGTCATACATGAAAGTGTAAGGCATTTCAGCAAGTAAATATTAACTGCGTGGTTCTTTCACACGTCATAGTTTGCGTAATGTGTTTGTTCTATAATATTCGATGGATTGCAACTTGTTTAGTGATGTGCCACTACTATTATTAAAACTATTAAATAATTGAAAACTATTTATTATTCTTTTTTTAGTTAGTCCGTATTTTCCTACTCCTGCATGGGCATAGGTCCATTCCTTTTACTTCTCTCGAAGGTATAATTATATAAAATCTCGCCAATTAGCGCGTCATCCATTCATATTGAAATGATATTTCTTATTGATCGCAGAATCTGCTATGATTTGTAAGCATGACAAGTCAGAATTTCCCTGTCCTTATCCTATTTTTTTGCGGTGCACGTGTGTTCTTTGTTATAAGAATGACAATTGAAAATAAATATATAAAATAGACATAGGTATTCGCCCGACAACCTGTAAATGGCGCCTAATTTCTTAAAGGAATTTGTACATAATGACATATCTAATACATTTAAACATACTAATTTATTCATTGTGACGAAATTGTCGTCACGAAAATCATGACCGATTAATTTATATCGTTGACAATCGATGCCAATTGATATAGGAATTCGCGTAACCATTACGTATCTTTGCATACCCGAGTATTATAATATTACACATAAATAAATACTATGTACGAATGTATGTACGCGCACGTGACAGGTCAATAGACAGTACTCGTCATGCGTGTCACATGGCTAGAGAAATTCGACAATAATTTTATCAAAATAGGTTCTTTAACCTCGGTTTTAAAATACATGAGTTCATGTATCTCAGCGTTGTTGATAAATTTTGTTCATGAATACAATGGTGTGGGTTGTAATGATTTGATTACGTCATCTTGATACGGACTGAACTTGTGTACGATTTCATTTATGAATTTTCGTATTTATTTGACCATGATAATGGTGATTTAAATATTTATCACGATCGTCATATTTATACCCGGAAACTTTACCTGATGGAATCGTAAAAATTCTAGTAATATTATTTATGTTATCGATATCACGTTTATTAAACTTTCATACGTTTTTTCACAACAATATAATTGCGTGACTACATTGGACATTAAACTTTGGTGCGTATTTGTAAACTAGTGCTGTAACATTGACGTAGAGTACGAGAAAAAATACTCGTAAAAATATTTATAGCGCGCACCCGGCGCAGGCGCAAGATAAGAGATTGACTCATTCAAACGTCTCTTCACAGTTTAGTGATAGAGATTGGAACAATGCACCGTGACATAGCAACT
Organism: Diarsia dahlii; assembly: GCA_949775195.1. Lineage (NCBI taxonomy): Eukaryota > Metazoa > Arthropoda > Insecta > Lepidoptera > Noctuidae > Diarsia > Diarsia dahlii. The sequence goes on along the minus strand of OX459191.1, from coordinate 18,663,334 downwards.
GTTACCCAGACTTCTCTTTTACAAAATGTGTCTAATCCGGTGAATGCGTATTTTGAGATGTTGCCGTATCGAAACGACCTATTAGCAAACTGTCACTTTAGCTAATCGTCCTATAAAACAAAGAAATGTGACGTCAGTGCTTAGCAATAGAATGATGATTGATGTTGACGGTCATACCTATGATATCTTCAAAGCTCGTAGCTGTCTAGGTTTGTGAAAAACATACGATAGATTCATCAATTAAAAACAACTTGATCAGTCTATAAAATTCTAATAGGCATTACGTCAAAGAGATAAATAAGTTAGTCACCGCGTACTGTTTATCGGACCGAATCTAGCGAATTAATTTAGAATTACAGTCGGGTGCAATGTTCTTTGGAACTATTTTGTCAACATTAAACAAGCTCTAGAATCTCAAATAAAATAGAATGAGCCAATGACCTTGATAGTGACGCTCAAATGAGTCAATAAAATTATCCGCGGATTCGACGCAAGCGACGCGACGAGACGTTTGCGAGCTTTTAGCGAGGCCGCGAGCTTTGACTTCCGCGGACATATAGGAAATATACACATACGACTTTATTACCTTTATACAAATATATGACGTTATAAAATGATGATAAATTGACTTTAAATAACCTTCTTTCGGGTCTTCGAAATAAACCGAGATTGGAAATACTATTTTTCAAATTGAGTTGTCTGAATTGAATTTAATACATATATAAGATTTTTGTCTAAATCAATTCTTGTTTCTTATGTTGATTTATACAGAGATCACGTTTTTTTGGGTAGCGGAAGTATTTTAGTATGCTTTTGTTTGTTTCTATGCATACCTACATCTGTACAGGATTCAAGATTTTTTATTTGCATGAAATATGGTACAATATGGTCGTAAAAATAAAAGGTTTCACATATTTCGCTTACTAATTCAGCAAGCAAACTTAAAATTAAAGGGAACGGTGAGTAAACATTAAAGTAATATGGATTAGATTAAAAGTATCAAGAAGAAAATATTTGGGCAATTTTCATTTCTAAAAAACCAAAAACGATTAACAAACTATTATCAACTATAAGAAACCTTTTCTCAGACAATATTTCCCAATTCAATCTCATAAAATACTTTTATACATAATATACTCCTAAGTAAATCTGCATAATTCTGTTTAGCTTATAACTTTATAACCACGCTGTTGGACTTTGATTAATTATAATTATTTATTTATTTGTGTACGACAAAATACTTAACTGGACATTCAATTAAAAATAGAAGAGCACACAGTTAGTGCTGTTTATCATTCCTTATTTTAAATAAGTTTCTTTTAACTCTGCAATTAAATAGCTTGAATTTGTCTGTAATTTTACATGTTTTCTCAAATAACTAAATTGAATGGACAAGAATAAATTACAGAGCGAATTAAACCCATGAACCTTAATAATTTGAATACCGAGTTGTTACACTACGTCCGTCCAATACAATCAATATTCATGTATGCGTAAAGATAAAGGGATAATAGAATTGGCTGATCTTGAACGCAGCCTAAAGCAAGATCACACGGAAGCACGCGTGTGTCCCCGCACAGGGTCGGTCACTTGACCGCTCAACGCTCGTCTGTTCGGGCTTTGTTTAATTGCATTCATTATTGTTGCTCATTAAATAGTACGGAGGTACAGTCTCACTTGCGTCCTCGGGACGTGGTAACTATGTTCGGATTTTGAAGTAGGTATGTTTATTCAATTGTTTTAATTTCGCTAGATTTAGGACCTCCAAAATATAGTCACTACATACTTACTGAATAAATTCATGAATAGATCTGATTTTTATTGTTTTGTGCTTGTGGTGTTTACCTATAAATACTTGTTACGCAGCTGTAGCCTAATTTAAATAAAAAAATTAAGTTCAAAAATCTAAAACCCGACTACTAACAAAATCGCGGTCTTAAAAGTTGAAAACAAGAAAATAATTCTTGTCTGATATTCTTCGTAGTCGCATGCCACCTTGTATCAATGAGAACGCCATGAAGGAGCATCAGGTATCAGTGGCATGCGACTACGAAGATAAGACAAGTTTCAATAGGTCGTCTTATCACTGGAAGCGATCTTTTACAAACTTTGAAATGGAAACGATTTGATGTTCAACTTACTTCAGGTAACAAAACTAAGCACGCATAATGAACTGAGGTCGTGGAAATCATATTTAAGGACAGTATTTCCTACTATCCAAGGCTGGTGCAAATTAAGGGCCAGATAAAACACGTGTACTGGCCGAATGGGCCGAAAGCATGTACTCGTCGGCCGGAAGTGCTGTGACCTCTGCCGCGGTCGCCCGCTTATCGCCTACGGTTCCGTTGTTAGGGTTCCGTCTTTTTAGACTATTAGGTACACCCACAAGCACGAGTTCGTTGAGGAAGTGCCAAACTGCTGAAGAAATTTTACAGTGAATAGTTTTTATTCCTATTGTACCTGTTATATTTGTTTTGTTTAGGAATATATTTTGGTTCAACCGACCCACATATTGTACTAGTCCGTACTATTCATGAACCCACAGTGAGGCAGGTTCATTGGAACTATATGTTCCTCGTCCGCAAATCGTAAATATTATGGTTAGCTGGACTAAATAATCTATGAACAGTGTTTAGAAGTTTATTGCACAACATTCAGAATGGTGGATGGGACACTATTTTGAAATACGAACGTTGTAGAATCTTTGAAAGAATTCCTGAAAACGTTACTGTCGAGCCAAAAGAAGATAAAACATTTAAGACAAGACCAGTTAAATGTACCTAACGATGTACTTAAGAACATCGATTTAATCATAAAAATTCCTCTTGAAAGCTCAATGAGCGCTTTGGCAACACGCCACGTGATTGAACAAGATGTTTACTAAACCATAAAGAGTATCGTTTTTTCAGTTTACAGTACATCGGTGCAATGCACTTCTTGTTAGTGTTCGTCTGTTTACTCTCGATGAGAAAGTGCAGCATTATAAATTCATGTACGACGGCTTCTGACGATGAGACTATGGAAACTCTCATAAGTTTTCTTTGAAGCAACTTTCTTGAATAGCTATAATTTCAGATTGGAAAGAAAAAATGTTTTGCAGACACTCAAATAAAATCTCTTCTCTCATTTTATTCAACCTAATTTCATTTGGAGAAACATCCAGAGTTTCAGACATTTGGTAACCGTGTTTCGCTAAGTTTGGTTGACGTCACAAGTTCCGAAGATTGTTTAGTCAAACGGACGTAGAATGTATCGAGCCAGCCTCGTGTGAATGTTGTAAGTTGTCAAGGTTGCTTGTACTAACTGGCAGTTCTTCTTGCATCATGCCAGCCTGCCACAGCGAGGCTTGGTGTATTCGGAAAATGTAAGTCACAATTCTAATGATCTGGTTTGGCAGATTTAATAGAACGCTCTAAGTAAACTGGTGTTGAAAATTACGCTATTTATTTAAACTAGTTTGAAGAATAATGTGAGGAAATAATACTCTAGAATAAATAAGTGCAAACTTATTTATTTCAGTTGATTAGTAAACACGAATATCGGTGACCCACTCGTATGATCCACTGAGTGGCATGTTTATACACTATGATATATTTCTACACCTCCGAAATGAATGAACTGCCAAAAAGACGGATGTTGTATGAAAAAGTAAGTTAGCTCGAGTTATATTTAGCAAAATAAATGATATCACTATTCCTGCGCAAAAAGCGTGAAGACCTTAGTATTTTCGAAACATTGTGGTTATCCGAACAATGAATGTTGTTGTTCGGGTGTAATAATAGAAGAGTTAAGATTGTGCATCTTGTGTTGTCCATGTTATGTGTCAGGAAGTGGTCGAGTGGTTCCGGTCGCAATGTCAGTGTCACCGGCGAGGTCGGCTGCCCGATTCGGCGCCAACGACCGTCCGAACGCAGCCCGGCGAGTGCCTGAGTGAACGGACTGCGTGTACGCATGTTCCTTGGACACCTCAGGGCTGTGAGGTAACACCGGTAGCTTGTACAAGCTTTTATTGGATCTTATTTCGGAATGATTTACTCGAATATGTACCGTATGTGTAAAGAATATATTCTTTATTTAAACTCATGTTCATTGTTTTCCGTTGCAACTGTCTTTAGTAAACATACCTAAATGAATATCTTTTCTAGAGATATTCATTTATAATGTAGGATAGGTATAATGTCTACACGAACAGGGCAATGACCTCAAAGGTTTAAAGGTGTCAGCGGTATTACCTTAAACGTACCTATGTTTCGCCGTTTTTACTTCAGCTGATTTTCTTCGACGTTTTTATAATAACCTGCTATTAAGAAAGTTGCCGGGTAATGGCTGATGGTTTTAAGTGGATTATTTGAATATAGTACTAGTTTTGTACTAGCATTTAAGCAAAAGTTGTGACGTTATTTAACTACATGAAACATTAGATTCTAGCAAGCTAGAAAGAATATAATGTATATAGAATTAAATTTTACTTTGCTGAAGTCTACGTCTTCATTCGCAATAATTGCACATATTGAGACTGTTTAAGGTGACGAATTTTCATAAAAGAGCTTTCATATCAAATGCTACGTTTTTTTAGGATCGGACAGTAACATAGACATAGAATACTTACAATTTCATACAAACAATTTCTTCCACACAATATTTACTTCTATTTTATCAAAACAGTTCACAATAGTACTAACATAGACATAGAATACTTACAATTTCATACAAACACAGTTCACAATAGTACTAACATAGACATAGAATACTTACAATTTCATACAAACAATTTCTTCCACACAATATTTACTTCTATTTTATCAAAACAGTTCACAATAGTACATGTATTTTGGGGCCCCAACACTGGGCCTCTCTCACGGCCTCTGGCGCAGACGCCTTGACATTCAGGCTGTGTTGCGCGTGCTCACAGCTAAAACGTTCCATTTTTGAACAGACACTTCCGATACGATGACTTCCTATACCTACTCAACAATCCTGTACTATTAGTACCTTAGATCAAAGTTATTGATATTGTTTTATTTCTGCTTATTTTGTGTCATTCTAGGCAATGAAGTATTAAAAACATACTCAGTTACACTCCTGAAAAAAGATGTACAGACACCACCACATTAAGCTACTACATCTGTCAAATTATTCAATAGATTTTCAACTTTATCGCTTCAGCTTTAAGTTCAAGTTCGATTTAGAAATTTGACAGCTTAGGGTAGATTGATGTGCTGCCTTCTGAACCCCTAGTGGGACATTGGCCGTTTGCGTTTCTCTCAATACTCCCTTACGACCTTACGGATACAGGAAAATACTTATCAATATCGGTAATTTTCTGTAATCTTGAATTTTAATTTCAGTTTAATGTTACATATATATTTTTAGCTGTGGTATGTTCTGTAGTTCCGTGTTTCCGTATACAAAAAATGCACCTACAAGATCGGAAACTTGAGATGCCAATGGTAAGGTCACGTATACAAAATACACGTTGCGTAGCGTTTGAGGAATTTGTTATAACCATAGTACCTTCGTTAGAAATTAAATGGTTACATGAATTATGCTTTATTCTGATGTATTTGTTGCTTTATCATGACATATTATCTGGAAAGCTTAGTGCTGGATTTCCAGTGCCCAAAAGTTTTAAGTCAGTTATATGTAATCCGACCAAAATCAATAAGAACGTGGGAGTTAATTCTGTCCCACATAATGCGTAGCATTTAACTATGTAGACCTATTGAAAGCTAATTTCTATTCATCTGACCACGTGTGTCATGTCCTTACACACCTTCTCAAGCATGTATACTCCAGCACACAGGCTAGTCTTGAAAACTTGCTATCACCACGCACATAGAGTTCAACGAATACAAATACATATGTATTCGCATTGGTGAACAATAGCGTTTTTGACAGGCGAACTAACGCACCTATTATTATCGAAACTCGACAACGTCCTCCCACTACAATGCTTTGAAAGGAAGCAGTGACATTCTGTACCTTTTCGCTTTCACCGCATTGGAAAGTGAGCGTAAAAAACGTATTTCGGCAACGGCAAAATGGCGGGAGATCAACAACCTCACCGACTCATAGAGCATAGACAAAGGGCGGCCATATTGTAACGAAAGTAAAAGTAGCCGGTCATAGTCTATGAAGTCACGATTGTGATCCACGAGATGATTTGGGAATGTCATGGTTACCGTTCAATGGTAAAACGGCACCTCTTTTGTTTTGCAACTCTATGCTGATTTATTTTTTTAAACTGTTTCAGAATCCGGTGTTTGCTTAATAAGACATTGAGCCAGTAACACGGTTATGTTCGTGTGTGCGGTTATAGGTGTTATTGGTTTCGATACAAAGTTCATATTGGCGTGTGAACTGAATACACAGGAAGTGGTTTTCAAAAACACTTTTATGAAAATTGGTAACAATGACCGTCTATTGTTATTTCTGTCTATTTATACATTGTGTGCTCACGTGCCTCCTTAAAGGAGAGAGTTTTTCACAAAAACACTCATTGAGTTAAATGAATTTTTAGTACATTAAATGCTTGTTCAAAAATTAAAGTAAGCTCCACACAATCCATAATTATATATAATGCATCTAATAAAACCAAAGCAACTCTTTTTAACAATAATCTAGGATTATTTAAAACAAACAGTAGGGTTTAATATTGTACGTTTGACGAAGTTACAAACTTTATTTCTAAGTTTGTTTATCTGTATACATTTTAACCACGAATACTAAAGTAACTTATTTTTGGTAAAAAAACAATTATGAATAGAACATAACATAACATAACATTACGAGGAAAATATATTGAGAGTTCGCTTCGTAGCAAGTTCGTAGCAAGGGTCTACGAGATTTACTGCTGTCTAAGTAAAGTTTATATTATTTCAATTTAAGTTTTATATTGTAACTTATATTATTTTTTTCTAGTAATAAAGAGTTGCCTATAATATGACCGTGTTTTCGTTAATGTTACATTTTAAAATCCAGTTCTATAAAATAATAAGTTTCAACTACATTAAACATTCATAAATTCCATGTTAAAATATACAGTAACAACAAAACAGTACAACAAGATGTTAAATATAATATGTAGATGTCAAATCAGTAATTATAACGAATTAATTCAAGAAATCCATAAAAATATATTGTATCTCGTAGCGCGTAGCAAAGTGCTACGAGACAGTCTTTCCTTCACCACAAGTATACGTACATCCCAATGTAGGTTAGTTTGATTAGTATTATTGAAATACAGTATTAGTAACATGAATGATAATATAAAAAAATATTCACGACATGATAATGTTAGTATTATTTTAAAATGTTTTTTTTTTTTCAAATGATTACTTGTGAGACGTGTTGGTTAATTTTTAGTTTTTTTTGTCGATGTGGGGTCAGGGTGATGTTTTGTTGTATAATCACAATATTTACCCATGGTGGAGGTCATCGTCTGCAGTTGGTGCGCGTGAGTGGAGGCGTCCAGCGCCTCGTCAGGCCGCAGCCTATCGCCTGCCGACAGCTTGCTTAGCGCATCAACACGCACATCACACGAAGAACCACGATGTTCCGAATTCACCGATCACCTTTTTAATTTACGTCTCCGAAAATTTTTGGACACACCAACTCTCAGCATAGTTTTTCAACGCAAGCACTAGACACGTTCAGCATGCAGAGTTCGGAGCACTTCCTGCGGAGCGAACACTTTAGGGTTGCGCGGGCGCGGGTCACAGGCGCGTCGCGGTTGTCTGCGCACTCTCCGAACCTCTCGATTCGGCAAAATCACGATAACGACTGCGCGCGAATGTCGTCATGTCGAAATTCGAAACACTTTCACCTAAATATTCCGCCTCCGTTTCGGCGGACGCGGGCGTCGCTCTCGGCGCTCACGCACACACCGCTGACTCTGTCAGTGCTCAATTACGTACGCTGTAAAAATTGCGTCAGTGTTTTTCGTAGCCGACCTTACACTCGACGAGTACACTGCCGAAATATAGTTATCTCTGTCTGGTACTCATTCACCGTTACGCGAGAAGTATTTTGTTTCATTTTTTTTATCTGGCCGTTTCGTCCATGGACGCGCGTGTGAGTGTGCGGATTTCGATAGCGGGGTCGTTGAACTGCCGAAAAGGGATTCGGTATGGTTAGTGGTGATGTTTCAGTACCGACTAGGATGGGACGCAGTAACGTCGACGGGTGCGAGGCGCGGCGTGGAACTATAGCGTGTGTGGTCTGGTGCCGCGTACTGTAATGGTCGCCAGCGCATAAGTAGGTCAGCCGCACGCGCACGCGCGGTTCCTCATGACCGCGCAACGGCCGCTCCACCGCTCCACACACTGCTAGTATTGTCTTCACAATTTTATGAATGCGGCTAATAATTGAATTTATTTACCTAAAAACCATAAATATGTCAAGTGACACGCAAAATTATAGCCACAAAAAAGTTTAAGTTCGAAAATGTTATTTTTAAAGATTTAGCAACGTTGACCTTGTAATTACCTCCTTAATACAAGCTGCAAAATTTCTACTGTTGAAAACAGACTTGGTATTCACAATTTCGCAAGAAACCTGTTTGGGGGTTACCGACATTGACTGCTGATAATGTGTTATTTATTCGGTTATCAAGAATGGTTTAATTGTAGTCATGACAATGCATAGCCTAGTTAGCCTTAGTTTTTGTCTGAAAGGTTAGCCGGGCCGATGGCACACTTATGTGTCGGGTTACATTAAAACTGAGTTCATTCGCATCGGCCGCTATTCATCACAATCTAGATTACGGTTTTTGATTCATTGTTAGAACAAAGTGCTGAGTGCTACTAATAGTACTTTCACGATTTATTTAGTAAAAATTCTAAGAGCATGTGAAAATTGAAAGTGTCAGTTGTTTAAGATATGGCGTAACTTGAAAAGAGCTAACTAAACAATGTTGTATATCGAAATATTAAGACAAAAACCCCTGTGGTCACAATGTAAGGCAGCGTCTTCAGTTGATATGATCACACTATTACCGGGTGTTGCAAAAACTTGTTAGACATTGCAATAGCGGATTACTTAATAGTGATGGGTAGCCCGTTACCTTCAGGTGGTTTAACGATGTATGCAACAATTTAAACTTAGATTAGATTCTACTAGTATTGCCGATTTTGTTTTATGTGATACCAATGTTATTTTTATTCGCAAATATAATAAATAATTCATCTATCTATATAAATAAAAAGAAAAGTCCTGACTGACTGACTGACTCATCAACGCCCAGCCCAAACTCTTGGACCTAGAAAGCTGAAATTTTGCACAGAGGTTCCCTTTATAGTGTAGACAAGGAATAAGGAAGGATTTTTCGAAATTCAACCCCTAAGGGATTTAAATAGGTGATGAAAGTTTGAATGGAAAATCGACATTTTCACGCGGGCGAAGCCGCTGGCAAAAGCTAGTTCATGATATAAAATAACCCTAACCTTAACGAATATAAAGAAGTAAATTTAACTCGAAATCTTTAACTGTATCTCGGCAACCATAAAAGTTATACGTAAAACAATCATTTTTTTGCAAAAAAAACGTCCACATGCGAAAATTTTTCAAACTCGGGAACTTACTAAGGCTTTAGTTAAAAAACTTTACGCTTCTACTGTATAAGTTAATTTCAGCCTATTATGCCAGAAATACATGACGGCAATAAAATTGCTCTCCAGCTATTTTCATCATCATCATCATCATCATTTCAGCCGAAAGACGTCCACTGCTGGACATAGGCCTCCAGGTATTTTAAAACGTACCAATTCGTCTGATCCATATCCGATGGGATTCTACGTACTCATGAATCACTCAGCCAACCAGTCAGTAATCAGTACAAACCCTGCCAACTGCTCGTAACATCAAAAATAAAAGATATTTTAAATAAGATTGACAACGTGTCATGCCGTGTGCTGCGACCATGCGCTGCTGGTCAGGTAGCTGCGGTATATTTAGCCAGGACCGACCGAAACTGGGTTAACTATTCTCCCGAGAAAACACGGCCACTCGAAATATTGACGCAACGCGCTATGTATGGTTGGCCTATCTGAAGAATGGGTGAAAGTGAGCTGGACCGAATAACCCCATTCTTGGCGCTGCGAAAACAGGAAGTCCTGCAGTATTCGACACCATACGTTATTTTTCTTGGAAGCGCTTCTGTTTAATTTTTGTACTATATTTAGTGACAATGAATCTTTCATGGGTTGTTGGTCTGTTATGTAGCTTTATGAGTCAGTGCGTCAGACTTAGATGTCATTAGACACACACGATTTAGTTGAAGGCATTTATAATGATGTGTTTTATGGAAAACTACGTCAGAGGAGGTTATTAACACGTCGTAAGTAAACCATGTGAAGTTCATAACGTCAAAGTACTACAAATATTTTGTTGAGGTTAACATGGACTATTTAGACTGATTTTATCTGATTTTATTGAACTCGGATATTGACCACCCCCAATATTTTTCGTATCAACCACCTACTGATAAAAATTCTCCTGTCTGTGAACTACTTTCCTGAAATAATACTGAAAGATAAACTTTCACACAATAAATAAACAAAGCAGACATTTAGACAGACTGAAGAGATAGGTATGTATTCATGTTGACGCTGAGCTCAATCGATGACAAACAAGTCGATAGATAACATTTTCAGACAACGTGACCAAGTTTCAGTGAATGTTATCGAAACATGAACCACAGGTGTATCAAGCCTTGCCTAAATTCTTCAATTGAACAAATATTTGACTTTGATATTAGAGAAAGAATTCTGCTAAAAGTTATCTTTGACAAACTGACATTCTTCGTTGTATTCTGTGTTGAAGAGTTAACAATAATGTTTCGCAACTGCATCATGGAATTTAGAATTTTGTTCCCATCGTTTGAAATGTTTATCAGTTGTTTAGCGAGGCGTATCGACGAATTCATTGTATCGATACGTTGGATGTGGTGTCGATGTTTTTCACACGCTTCGCCGAGACTAGGTGATCTAGTTGAAGTTGAACGACCTACCTTAAGCGGCGCCCAGTAATCTCGTATATTTCGTCAAAATGTATAGAAACAACCAAAATCAGGAGTCATTGTTTGATAAGGCCACCGGTTGTTGATAAAATTGTTTTTTATTGTTATGACGACAGTTCACGAAACGAACATAAACGGAAATATGGTGATCGCATGTTTATTTTCTGGGACACCTGCTCTTATCTATAAAATCAGAATTCAAGAAATGCGTATTGCGAGCAATGTTGTTTACCTACAAACAATCGTGAAGTGAATAATAAATATTGTAGTAATACGAAGCCAATTATTTTCATGGGTCATTTGTAAACAATATTGCTTTGGAAATTGTCTAATATTCCGGTTCGGATTACATGTAGAAAATCCGGTCCTTTGACAAGCACGTAGACTATACCTGACCGATTACAGTACCTAATGTGACGTGTTGTTGTGATCTCTTTATGTATCAGTTGACGGAACGCTCGCTTGGTGACAATCCGAATTCTGCCGAGTCGCACGATAAAGGTGTGAATGACCTCACCCATCGGTAAACATCGCGACGAAGCGAACCTAAATGAGTCTACTTTAACGTTTCCCCGTTCTTAATTTTATTTTTTAATTGTAGACGACTGGCCGTGAAAGAGTGGTGGTTCTTTCATTTTGATTTTTATATTCCTGGTTAAAGTTACACGTTCATCAAGGTAGAACTAGACATACATTTAAAACTTTAGTGCCAAATCTTTGGGATCAGCAATATTTTTTCTCTATCATTATGCGTTTAAATAAAGATAGAGAAAAAATATTGTGGATGTCTATCTCGTCTATCTATCGTTACTTAAAACATTAAAACTTACTTAACATCCCTATTATCTTTTGAGAACAAGATCATAATAATTAAACTTCAAAGAATGTAATGAGCAATTCAAACTTGTTCGTACAAAAAGTTAGAGAACGACTTGGAAGTGTAAAAGTAAAACTGCGTCAATTTAACAATGAACAATAGTTATGTCAATGACACTAATCATCACCATTGTTATATATTTGGCTGGCCGGTCCAACCGCCACTGCAAATACATTGCCAAAAATATATGTATGCATTAAAACAGATCTTATCGGCATTGAAAGAAAGTCTCGTTAAGTGCCGCGCACCAAACTATGCTTTCTTTAATGTTATTATAAAACTCAATTTGAATTTCCGAGGTTTTTTATTTCGAAATCCATCTGATTTCACACACAACGTATTTAAATATCTCATAGAAATTACTAGAGTTGAATGTCAATGGCATGAAATTTTGCGAATGATGAATAATAACCGCGAGATTGTTTAGATAACAATGATTGTGTTATGCGTAGACATTTGTATAAAGTATAGAGACAGACTAGTTATTGTTGTCTTAATAAAAAGGAGGATTAATGACGATATGCGTGACTGGTTTTATGACACAATATGTGTTGTGACAGTTAGTAGGAATCAACACTGGCATGCTTCCTATTACATAAGACTATGTTGGTCGGAACGCGGCGCGGGCGCACCATAGTCGCGAGGCCTCGCCGCGGAGCCTAGTTTCACAATCACCACGCTCAGCCACCGCAGCCGTTTTCACTTTTTCGCTGTCAAGAACGCTAACGATAAACAAACTAACATTTTGGCCGTCACTGCCAAACTATAAATTAAAGACAATATGTCAAAACTACCCCGCTCATGCCAAATGATTTCGACATCTAATGCTTCGGGTCTGAGTTCAAATTGCATTAAAATAACCGCGTAACCTACGATAGAGTTCACTGTGCACATCGTGGCTTGAATACCGAAACGTAAGGCCTTTATTCACGGATGTACTAATGTAATTTGAGTCTTATACCGATGGCATAGTATTCAAAATAAAGCAGCGTGAAATAGAATAACCGCCGTTATGTTATACAAGGTTCGGTTTTAGAAATACCGAGGCTGTTCATTGACCTTTTTAGGCACATAACACTAGCGAAACAAAAGACGAATTTTATTAGATATAATAATTCACCTTGATCTGCAATACACTGCCTTGTTGTGAAACAAGAAAACCATTTCTGATGATATCACTAATATCCGTGATGTCTGTAATAGCGATGTCGATAATACATTAGTAATATCCAAAAGTTCGAGACTAAACTGAATTGAGGGGCACTATCATTGAAAAAGTCTTCAACGAATGACTCGAGTCAATGTAAGATGTGAAAGATCGGCGTAGCACGTAGTTCGTAGCGGCGTAGCTCGTAGCACAGTTTTCGTAGACCTCTTTAGTTTACACACATGACATTGGTAAACACTAACTTTGATAGTGTTATGGTGAAATCAGGTTGTTACAAGTATTTATACCGTGAAAACATCTCAGTTTTGTTACTTCGTATTTTGAAACTTGTTACGAATTAAATGTACTTACATATAATTTGACCTTCATCTTTCATTTGTTCATTTGTAGTTCTGACAATGCACTATAAAAGATATTTCATTAAGTGATGTTAGTTTGAAAGACCAACAAGATAGTACAGTCAAGCTGATCGGCACCACGGCATTGTGTGGGGGTCTAAGACTGCGTAGCTGTCATAACAATCGTAAAGGCTGACATTGCCTCTCACCGGGCCACGTAACACTGACTTACGTAAAAGGTCTTTACCCTTGTTTATTTGGGACAGCTATATCATAGAGATGTTTTAATTTACGAGTATTAGCACTTGACTCATTGAGTAACTCCATACAATACTACATATCGGCGCATCACTTTTCAATTTGTGTTTGAGTAATATGTCGGAGCTTTTAGCAGTTTGTCGACGAATCACAGTTTGCTTTGTGTTTGCGAAAGATGACTTTCGAAGATCAGACGGTAGGGTGTGGCTTTTAATAAGAAAAATCATAATTTATAACTCTTTGAGGCTTTTAATCGATGTCAATAATTATCGAAATCGATTGGTCTCAATAGAAATGGTTAGATTGTGTTCATTAATTTTACTGTTGTCGAAATCATAATCGTTAATCTTAAAGCTCACTTTAGTTACGTGTAGGAGTGTTATTTAGTAGTTTTTTTCTAATGATTTTTAATATTTTAACTGTTCCAGTTTTCTTTAACATTCAATGATATAATGTATTTATAATATTAACCTAATTTAATAACGGTAATTAGAAACTTGTATTTGTCAATTGCCGTCATTATTCTTGCGTAAATAACCTTAATATGGATTTAATAAGTAAAAAAGAGTAAAAATGCACTGCTTCGTTCAATTAGTTAATGCGCTTGCGGCTACTTGATTTCGCAAAAAAATGGTCTAGACTGCAAATCCTAGATTATAGTTTGAAAGAACATATTGTATAACAGCTAGTTAAAGAGAAGACAGTTTCTAATATGATAACAAGTTGTTATTGGATTTTAGAAACTTGACGAATTAAAATTAGTTTCAATGAGTTGAATAACTTTGTGATATTTAGTTTGGATTCATCTGGATATGTATATAGCAGACAAAAATTCATATTCCATGCTTAATCGTATCTACCAGAAAGAATTTATATTTTTAGTATTATAGACCTTTGGCGCGTTCTTTACTAGTAGGCACGTGTTTCAGAAATACTACGGAAATAGAGGATATGCAAAGTTTTTGGCTCTGTCAATAAAGAAACACCGTTTGCATTACTAACACTGTTTAAACATTCCTGCATGTCTAATACAGGTAGTGACTACAGGCAGTAGCGTTGCCCTTAACAATGCACGTGCTCACACTTTCGCAAGGTGCCGCCGATTGCCAGTGCATCCTTGCGTAAGGCAACGGCAATGTCACACCTTATGTCAAATACGACTTTGACAGTCACAAGCAAAACTTTTTCCTTGTTCTATGTATGGCCAATGTGCTAGACAAAGATGCAACTAACATTACTTTTGTTTTCAATTCTTAACGTTGTAACAATGAACCGTTTGCGTTCGTCCGACTTGTTCTGCAAAAGATGTAATTGCCAGTCGAATGGTCGAGATACAATCGCGAAGCAATTTGTCAGTCTTCCCATAGAGCAACATTAATTTAAAACTTGTGTGAAACTGTTGTTTCGTAAATAATAGGATTCTTATTGTTTATAAATTTACACTTGACTCACCGCGGCCAGTTGCACGCAGTTACGAAATTTTCACGAGACCAAAACACTAAAACGAATTTCCTCATATAAACTGGCGTTAACCCAGCTACGAGAAATACTTGTTGCGGCGTCATCCGTTATGTTTCATGGTATTTTAGTTTCCCTATTTACTGCTCGCATCTATTTTGCTGCTCTGAAACACGATACGCGTTGTGACACCAGTGACATCAATATGCATATGAAATGCAGCCCGAAAGCTATACGTTTCCAGCGATTAAATTTGTCTTTCAGTCAACAAACGATTTGCTGCTAAAACATTATAAATGAGGGTAATGAAAATATATCTTTGCCTGGAAAAAATCATGACAAACAGGCGGCAGTCATATGTTTAATGTCTCTCCAAATGGAAGGATAAATGAATGCGCTGACAAGCTTAACAGCTTTCTTTCGAAACAACAAAACGGCGTGTAAATGTGTTAAAATATAATTTCGAAAATATGCCTTTAAAGTTATTTTGTTAAGATAGCACATACATGAGAATTTTATTAAGCGATAATTTTAAGTGCCTGGTAAATGTTGTAGTTTTTAAATGGGACATATAGGTGCATCCTGATGCTATTCCCGTCGATAGCTAAAAGCAGACGTTAGTGCAACTGCTACATATTTGTCTCATGCGACAAGATAATTAGGTCTGCAGTTTTGAGTGGTTCGGATGCGGCGGGGGGTTAGTGGGGGTGATTGAGCACGCGATGGAGTCACGCGAGCGCGCCACAGTAACACACTGCTAAAGAAACTGCGAGGAAAACGCCTTCCGGGGTGAACGGCCGCGTTGCGTAAAGCGCCCGCGCTGTGGCGCAACCGACCCCCTCCGCGGTCCACCGCCGTGACGCGCACGCGGCTGGTGCGAAGCGCCATCTAACGGACGCTTTCATTGTCATATACATAATTATGTGTACCGCATATACATATGCACTACAATTGTAAGTGTTTAGCTGTTGTAGCATGTTGTTGTTGGTTAAGTCTGGTTTTCCCGTTGTCACTTTCGGGATGATTCTGTCAAGATTTATAGGTACTAGATAATCAATTGATCTGTATTTTATAAGCTAAGATACAAAATATTATAAAGTAATGTGCAATGATGTGCTCCACAGATTTGATTTCAATTCGTTGCCAATTTTAAAACTTTCTTTATTGCTGCGTCCGAAAATAAAATGTAGTCGTTATTGCCACTCCTCATTTTCTTGTAAACATTTGTCAGATTTGCATCGTCAAGTGCTTGAATACCTTATAATCAATATATTACTCACACACTTTGCATTTATAACACAAACGCGGCGACTAATAAATTGCAATACGTAGCGAGTAAAGCGGGAGTGACGAAATGAAATTTAATTCCTAGGTCAAGGTTTGGCTTCTCTTCGAAATGGGAAAATTGCCACATATCGGCGACCTTAACTCGCAGCGAGTCCGCCAGTTTCGTAAGACGACACCGCGAATAAAGACCCGAATACACTGCCGAAGTGAGTTACCGCAACGAGGATACTACTATCAATTTTGATGATACTCATTTATAAGGGTTTTTGAAGTAACTGGTGACAGTTATGATGATTTCGTGAGTCACACAATCTTGCATCAAACCAAACTTGTACAAATCTATGTGACATCATTCCATGGCCGGTAAACATGGCGAGTTACGTCACGGAAAATGTTGAAAATTATTAATAGCATATTTTGATGATAATTTCATATTAATAATCAATTTTAATAAAATATGACCGTCCGTTGCAAGTTTAAGCTCCATGGAGATGAGGCTTTAAACTCTGCCAAAGAAATGGAAAGTGTGTTATACAACGTCCACCTGAGTTCGCCGTGAAAGGCGCATGAGTTTTTAATGTCAGCCACCCGTGGTCAAGGCTCAAGTTTTTTGAATGCTTGCTTCACGCGATTTTATCTTCTGTTTTAGTACACGTTTACGGGCTGTGATTGACGTCGCCGCACTTCGCTGCTCTGATGCCTTATTTAGAATGAAACTAATTGAGCAATCTGACCCCTAACGTATTTCAATGAAGAATTAGATTTCGATAAACGATCTCCATTAATATGATACATAATCTTCATTTAAGTCGATCTCATAACAATTTTGAAGGCCGTGTTAAGAGCATAAAACGAATAAACAAATTCACTTTTAAAAACATCATAAAGAATTCACATAAAAATTGCATAAGCCGTAAGCACAATATGCGTCAATAAAGCGAAGAAAGTTCATTGTCTTCAGAAATAGGATTTAAATCGAAAGTGAGAGTAATTGGCGAGGTCTAGGCGGCGCGGGCGCACTCACGTAGCGAGCGGGCACGCCGCGCGGCGGGTCGGACCAACGGTACCGGGTGTAAGTTACGGTACTTCCCGTAGGAACGGGTCCGCGGCATCCCGCAATACTAGTGATGCTACCTCAGTGGATGAACGTAAATATCGACGTATTTGTCCCATATTCACATAGATTATAAAGTTAGGGTAACTGAATTGTTTTATCTTAAGCTTCATCTTGTTGATTATTTTTAAGCATCTAAAGAAAGGTTCCTCAACACTTGTTTAAATGTTTTCGTGTAATGTTTAATACCATTTCTTATAATTAGTTGTGCATATAATAAAGTGTCTTATTAATGTAGCATTTAAGCATTATAAGTTCATTAATGAGTGTTAAAAACATTGTAAGAATAATAAAATACCGTGTTAACTTAATTTCATCTTGCGTAAGAGTGAAATATGCAAGACATTAGTTTTAGACTTTTACTTTCTATGTTCATACTAGTCAGAGAAGAGACAATGTTATGAGAATCTCTATTCAATAAAGATTTCTCTTATCTAATGCAGATTTTGATACAGTCATTATAGCATCATGCGATAAATTCGTTGAAATATCGATGTTGGCATTGGCATAAATGAAAAGATTTAAAGTGCGTAGACCGCAGAGTATTGGGTTTATGAGAATAAAATTGGGTGAAGTTATTCTAAACAGTTTTAAAATAACTACGTTCTTTAGTGTTTTCGTGTTTAATATGTGTTACACTGTTACGAGGACAAAGCCGAATTGTGCGATCGCCGAGAGGTCAATAACACCAGACTGGGTTAGCGCGATGAAATTTATCGATAGCGCGGACGGCAGCGCGACAACACTACTTGAGCACCGGTCAACCACCATTGAGACCTTAACCACTTTCTCTTTCGATGGCCGCTGATCGTGCTTGCATGTACAGTTGTACACACAAACAGGCTGAGATTTTACGTGTTTTGTGTGTGTATGCGTGTGTTTTGTCGGTTACATCACGTAACTTTGGCTGACGCATCAGTGGAGCGAAAGGTCAGTATCTATTTATAGTGTACTTACGCTCACTTTCCATAAGAATGTCCACGAGATCTATTCGACTTCAAGATCGTTCACCTCTGTTGATTAATTGCTCCACGTGTACTTAGTTATGGACTTGTCATTTAATTAGTAATGACCTGTGTAAAACGCGTCACGCCGTGCTCGAGATGCGGGAGCGAATATTAATGAGTTCTTTGTTTATTATGTTTTTATCTGACCTTAGATTTTATACTCCATGATTTTGGGACAATGGATCATTCTTCCCTTTTTATTCGCTCTTGAAATTCTCTCAAAGTAATTTATTCAGATGATGATCATACTGTTATTACAGTTTTTTCTTTTCAGTTAATTCCACGAGCAGAACTCAGTAATCGCAATTCAAGCGTATGCAACAAAGCGGGGTAGTTCGAACTGAATAATTTGCGTCAATAAGATTAACACAATGGCAGCAGGCGCGAGTCCATGACTCCTCGATAACATTGTGCTCCTACTCGCACAAAGGTTTAGCGACAAGGCCAGCGCAGGGCTGCTGCGTGGGAAACCCTATTGCAGTCACCGCCTTACCGCTTTACTGCCTTACCGGCTAGATTGTCAGTTGTTTGAACTTAGACGTTGGTGTTTGCGCAACTGTATGCTGTTATGTTGTTTGTGGGCTGGTAGTTAATTGGAAAATATGAGTTTACGGCTTCCGCGTTTTACGCAAAGCCAATTTGAGTAATACATATATATGTAGATTATGAGAAGGTTACAAACTACCTTTTTGGTTGAGAGCTTCATCTAAAGTTTAGATATATTTTTATTGAATTAAATAATGCCTTTAATTACTATACTTTCCTTCAGAATTCGCCAATAAACATCATCACTATTTAGAGCTTATTAAAACACCCGATAGAAACCGTAACTTGAACATTTGCCATTTGACTACTAAGACAGGTGTGGCCGCTCATGAGCTTAAATCATAGCCTATTAAAAAGTCCTAGCACTAAGTTTAGCATTGTGTTTTATAGCCTGTGCTTTAATGCTTGTTACATTGCCTGTGCATTCGAGATTGGTTACATTGATTTAGACTTAGGTTACAAGCAATCGTGGGCGGATGGGCGGTAATCGCCTACTATATCCGCTGACAGCTCTGAGATTGATGTAAATCAAATGTTCTATCATTGTTGTAAGTATATCGTAAATGTACATATATGGATAATTGAATGTCATGTCATTCCGTGTATACCGTATTTCAACCGATACTCTAAATTGAGTTGAATTTAGTTTTCAAAATTGTCTATCGATGGTTTTTTCCTTGCGCAAAACAATGAGAAACATGGCAGAAAATGTTTAAGACTCCCAAAAAATCAAGCCAGATCATTAATCATTTTTTATCGTGAACTTGCCCCAATACCCTTCGAAAAATCTACGGAAAACACACACGGTACAGTCGCGTACAAATTGCTAGATCTGGCGTGGTACAGTCATGGACGACGGTTTTACGGTCTTATCATCATTGACCCTAATTTTAGACAGCGCATACCTCCCGCTCGCATCTCTAACCATCTGTGAATATGTTTTATATTTTTTATACGTCTATAATATGGATACTTTTTGGCTGCCAGTTTGAGTTTACCACACGTGTCTTTTGCATTGAGATTTTGTTATTCCTTACTGCAATGATTTTAAACTTTATTTGAACTGTCATCAAGACAATTAACGCTTAATTTATCAGCACCTTAACAGGATTATTACATTTTAAGAAAGAAATAATAAAATACATTGTTTTGACGGTTTACTTGGATTTCCCCGAACACCCAAATATATTGTGAATCATTGATGCATGAAATATTATGATAAAAATATTTACTACACAGTAAACCCACAAAAATAAACACCTAGACACATTTTGTTGATGTCTGTGTCTATATTCGACTGACAAACATCTTAAATTGTCATATATTTCATGTTTTCATCATAAAATATTTAATTTACTAAAATTGACGGTCTATGGACAATATATCAGTGTTTATGGATAATAATATAACGTTAGTGAACGCCTGCGCAGCGTGTGTGTACCGCGAGTGGAAACTAGGACAGACGGACCGACATCCCGACTGACTGACGTATCTAGCGTTATGATCTCTATGTTATTGTTATTTTGCTATGTGAATTTTAAAATATTTCTGTGTAACGATGGTAGAATTTAGGGCTTCGTTTATGATATTTTGTGAACCGTTTAGTGTACCTAGTGTTTTGTGGATTGGCCATACGTTACATAACGTATCGTTGTAAAAACCAGTAGATACTATTTCAAAATGGTGTCATAGACCTTACGGTCCATCCACTGATGTGATTACTCACATCAGTTGTTCAGCGAATACACATCAAATAAAAAAACAAAGTAACTTTAAATCTACATTACTATTATTATTATTATTTTTAAATTATACTTGAGTGGTGGGTCTAATTTTATTGATTTTCATTTCTAAGGTCCCAGTACTTAGCAATTTATTACATTGATAAATCAAGTTTTTTGAATCAGTTTAAAACCGACATAAAACAGTCAGCGCCATCTATGAGTACCGAGTGTAAACAACGAGATAACTGATACGAAACGCTGAATGAATAGAATTTAGATGACAAAGTTCTTGCAGTTTGATTAACATTGACTGGCTGCCTAATGCATAATAATACTTGTTTATAGTACAAACGGATGTGTTACTCATTCAAGTTTCCAAGAAAAACCCTATCTTAGTACATTGGATTACACAATTATGTATTTTAATTCATTTTTTATTATCATTTACCCGCAGCTTTGCTTGACCTTCGGAGTTATGAAATAGGTTTTAGCACATAGTGCGCTAGAAAAAAACGTCATGACATAACATAGGTTGTTTCTACAGGTGTGAATGCTATTTACAAATTATAAGGTTGAAAATTGATTGTGGCCAGTGATTTCAAGTTTGTTTCTTACGATTTTCAAGCTATAAGTAACATATTACTGATGCAAGTTTAGTGATGCTCTCTATGGAAATTATATGAGAAATAAGCTCTATTTGCCAACTATAGCTTCTTACAAATACCATAACATCACGTTTGTATTCCGCAAAGGGTAAGGCAGAGGTGTGCCGGTGTGCCGAATAGTATACCTACATTTAGCCAGTTATGTTTAAGTCCCATGTAATAGGGGCGAGCCTATTGCCAGCACCCGGGTATAAATCCAGAATCCGTGGCTGCCATTGAGAAATTCCTAATGGAAAAAGCGAATAACACTTTGCCCAATCCGTGAATCTAACCCGGGATTTCATGCTCAGCATTGCTACGATAAACAACCCTTTTGAATATTTGTATAACTTCTTAATTGAATATTTTTTGTTTATGATTGATGCACCCTGTATGTTGGAGACCCGTTACATTAATGCACATGTTACGTATATACATTTTTCGAAGAGCATCTATTACGCACTTAACATCACCAGTATCACAATACCTAATACATTCCTAGTGACAATGCGTCACCTTGCCAGCGTTCGTTGACGCATCTACGTTTTGTCCAAGCGACCTTAAGCCTAAGCGCGTTAGACTAACTACTAATAACAACAACCAATTTGTAGCATCCCGCTCACTCTAATAGCCGTTATCATAGCCTAGAATGAGACATAGCTATGTGAATGATGATTTTAGTTGGTACAACACAAGCATTTACCTTCATAAAGGTAAAGTATGGACGGCGCTAACGAAAATGAAGGGCGATAGTAGGTTCAACCGTTCAAGTGTTTGAAGGTAACGGGCTTCGGTTTAGTACTAATTGCTAGGAATTTACGCTTGTAATATTTTCAAGCGTAAATCCTATATCATTTTTTCATGATGCTGCGATAGGAGTGATCTCTTGTAATATCTACAAGCGTAAACTCTAGATCATTTTTTCATGTTTCACTATGACGCGATAGGAGTGATCTCTTGCCATATTTTCAAGCGTAAATTCTATATAATTTTTTCACGATGCTGCGATAGGAGTGATCTCTTGTAATATCTACAAGCGTAAACTCTAGATCATTTTTTCATGTTTCACTATGACGCGATAGGAGTGATCTCTTGCCATATTTTCAAGCGTAAATTCTATATAATTTTTTCACGATGCTGCGATAGGAGTGATCTCTTGTAATATCTACAAGCGTAAACTCTACATCATTTTTTCATGTTTCACTATGACGCGATAGGAGTGATCTCTTGCCATATTTTCAAGCGTAAATTCTATATAATTTTTTCACGATGCTGCGATAGGAGTGATCTCTTGTAATATCTACAAGCGTAAACTCTACATCATTTTTTCATGTTTCACTATGTCGCGATAGGAGTGTTCTCTTGCCATATTTTCAAGCGTAAATTCTATATAATTTTTCATGTATTTCATTTTTCACGATATGAGTCATCATTACAGGCTGGAATCACCCACTGTTGGATATAGGTCTACCCTTTCTTCTACACGAGAGTGATCTCATGTAATATTTAATGTAGTATTTATTTTTCAGTATGCCGCGATAGAAGTGATCGGCAATTGGTCGACACATGGCAGCTATTAAGACACATCTGCGACCACATTAGTTTAACATTAATGTCATATTTTTGTTTTGCAAATCTTCATCATTAAATACTTGAAGAGATTAGTCAGTGTTAGGTTAAAGTCTGAAACATATTCAGAGAACTGCGCGTTGTTATTGATCACGATCAAATGATTCTCAAATGTGCAATGTGTGAGGTCTTTGACGTGAGTTTTTGGTTGTGGAAGTAGGTACCTACTCCAGAAAATTATAAGAACATTGGCGAAGTAAATTTTGTCAAAAAGGTTTTCAGTGGTTTTCTGAAACTTATTTTAAAATCTATGCACATTGTCTATAACACAACAAAAGAAGTTATATTCCACAATTTCTACGACTTTTGTGAAACTATTTTCGAAAAAACGAACACTTAACGTAAACTTCAAAAGTTATGACGTCATTATTGCACATCCTTTCTCTTCGCTTTCACCGTCCTTGGCGAGCAAACGGTAATAGGTACCAACAAAGCTCTATGTGCAACGCGATACACAATAGCGTCCTTAACTTTACGACTACAAAGTTCACAGTTGATTGCACTCAATTTGCAGGAGTGCAGTTGTAAGATTGTTAGAAGGTACAGTAAATTCCCAGCGTTACCTGACCCTTCTCTTCACTCCACTTGCTCTCTTCTTCTTTATACGAGGGGTCACGTAATGCTAGCCACTGCCAGTACATGCCAAGTCGCAACACTTCATTGGTATTGCACGCGTTTGTGGGATCTTATCAGCGAAGCAGTTTAGCGTTTAAGATATAAAAAAGTTAAATGAGCATGGTTTTAAGTATTAGAGAAAGTAAGCCATAACAGCCAAATAAGTAACTGTGAAGATTTATAGCGAATTTCTCCATGTGGGTGGACGAGATTCACGATATTCATATTAAAAAGACTTGGATAAAAACTTCAAGTTGTTTATGGTTTGGCTAGAACAAAACATATTTCTACAAATACAAAATGAATGGATTGATGAATATTGATTTCGTCCAAGGTTATTTTATCATTAGCTAAAGATCTATCTGACACATACATTGTTTCAAGTATTATTTCTAGGTCTAGGTAACATAAAAAGCTTCACAACATCGTGGTGTTCACGACCAATTAAGTCGTTATATGATTCAGACGAGGAATTCCATTTTTAAACAAGGAAAATAAGTGAATCAGGAAAGTTATTTTAACACGGCTGGAGTAAAGAGGAAGATAATACTGTGAACAGGGGAACGCTGAAAAAATATTCAGTTTAATATTAAAGTTAGGAAACTGGAGCGCAGTCATTAATTAAGACATAAAAAATATTTATTGGAAACAGGAAAATGCTGTTGATTAGTCTCACTCGTTGCATTTTGATAGCCTATATCCAGTAGTGGAGTGCTGTAGGCTGATGATGATGATGATGACGATAGTATTTCGATGGACGCAGTGCCGAGAACAATACCAATACTTGGAAAACTACGAGGTTTAAATGGCATCTGTGAGCAGTGAAAATAAGAATTTATTAATGCATTATTTCTTCATTAAATGCATTATAAAATAAGTATTAATCACGTTCACATGTGCGCTGTGACACTAAACGTGATTACTAATCAGTGTAGTGCAGGAGACAGGTTGCCCGACAGATAACCTAAACGAAAACGCGAACGCATTGATAATGATAAGAGCGCTCGCGAGCCGCTCCGGGCCTTTCGCGCCACACAATCGTTAGATAAACATATGGGTCACTGAACCGACCCAGTTTCGTTCGAGAGCCCACACGATGGGCCCGTGTGCGCGTTTTACTCAAAAATCCACAAACACAGACGCTACTCCTCAATCGACGCACACATGGACGCTTTTGCGTACAACACGCATGTTCACGAATTAGTACTACGGTATCACGCAGTGAACTCACATAATTCTCGCTCTAAATATTATTGACCAATACTAAATACGCGTCATTGCTCGTTGAATAAATTCGTGTTTACTGTTTAAACGAGGAGCCGTTTAAAGGTATTTCGAAACTGTGTTGCAGCTATGTAATATTTACTTACATAATAAGTGTAATTATCATACTAAAACAGCAATAATAATTAGATTTTTTTTCTTTATTCTAAATAACTTAATAAAAGTTATATAGTGACGCTTTGATTATTATAAATTTTAAACGAGCAAAAAATACTATAATAAAGCCGTCAGTAATTAAAAAAAACTAATCTATTGTTTTATTTTGAATACAGAAAATATCACATTTGTTTTTATGGGTCTTTATACTCTCAGCGCCAAATAAAATTCGTAGCCGTATCCGTAATTCTGTAGCATTTCCGTAGCTTCGTAGGCAAGTTATGGAAATATTTTTAAACCTGCCCTTAATTATAATAATATTGTTGTACCTATATGTTGTTATTAAATGTAATTAAGCGAGTTCGTTTAATAAAATGGCACCGTAAGGGTCATCATAATTTCGTGCAGGCTACATAAATAGCCCCAAAATATGTTTGTACGTCCATTAAAATTACTGGTACAAATTTCGAAAGTTACATGGTCAATGGTCTTCGGTAGGCCTTGGCCATGACGATTGTACAATGTTGTTGAAATATCAACAGAGCTCAACGTCAACCTGACGAGTTTCAATTTCAACCCTTTCACAAACGGAGCTTAAGGCGAAGTTAGCTATGCTGCGGGTTGTTCGAAAGAGATACCGCGGCCTCGACACACACGACACAAGGAACATGGGTGGATTTTAGTCATTAGAAGTCTGACAATCCCTACCGCTCTGCCCAGAGCGGGAGGAGTCATTTGACGATTTCCCACACCCCCCAAAAAAAAGGCGAAGTTAGCTGCTCTTTGTCTGAGCTTCAGAGGGAACAGGGGCTGTGAATCTCTATAATTTTTTTACGTTTGTGTACCCCGGCTTTCTTCCCGAATAATGCTTTAGACAAATCATTTTTAGGGTTCCGTACCTCAAAAGGAAAAAACGGAACCCTTATAGGATCACTTTGTTGTCCGTCTGTCCGTCCGTCCGTCCGTCTGTCAAGACCCTTTTTCTCAGGAACGCGTGGAGGTATGAAGCTGAAATTTATATCAATTACTCAAGTCTACTGTCCCTTGAAGCTGTGAAAAAATCAAACTTCTAAGCCAACGCAATCAAAAGATACAGCCGTTTATGCCGCAAATTTTCGACACTTGCAAGGGAATCAAAACCTACAGGGTGCTTCCCGTGAACTCAGAATCTTGAAATTTGGTACGAAGCAACGTCTTATAGCTAGCGTCTTATAGCTTATAAAGGAAAAATTACGAAAACCATAAATTTTTAGTTACATCACATAATATTTTTTTTTTAAACGAACTTTGTAAACCTTGCAGGTTTGTACGGAACCCTCGGTGCGCGAGTCCGACTCGCACTTGGCCGGTTTTTTATTCCTAAAATCACGGTCCACACATCCCTGTTATTTCCTTCAATATTCCATACTAGCAGACGTCACGCTCACGCGGTTTCACCCGCGTAGTTCCCGTTCCCGTGGGGAGTAAAGGGATAAAAAGTAGCCTATGTCACCCGGGGATAGTGTAGCTTCCCAACGGTGAATGAAAGAATTCTTCAAATTGGTCTAGTAGTTTTTAAGTTTATTCGCTACATTCAAAAATACAAATGTTTCCTCTTTATAATATTTATTTATTTATATAAACTTCACGCACAATCAAGGCACCAGTCAAAGATGCGACGTGAATTTCGCGTCACCGCCAAACCGCGCGGATGAGCGGTGTTGTGGTGTAAAGTCTTAGGAAAATGATAGGATTGCTGAAGTATTACATCAATTCCATGTCCCGCTCAAGTTTTTTTTATTCCTTGAAACGGTAAAATATAATTTGAAGTCGTAAAGCTTCTTTTGTGTTTCCGACGTATGAAAATTATTACTTATAATTATAACTACAAATATCAGTTCGAAAACAAGTATTAGAAGAACGCAAGGGCTACCAGTGAAGAATAATGGCATGATATTTAAGCATAGTTACTAAACTCTTAAAAGAATGAAAAACTTTTAGCTTCTGGTTGATATCGAAAATAGAAGCATCTTCTTATTAGTCAGGCATCAAAGTTAAGCCTCTTCTCTCTTTGACTGGCCTGTTGGTCTAGTGGTTAGTGACCCTAACTGCTATGCCGGAGGTCGTGGGTTCGATTCCCACCCAGGGCAAATGTTTGTGTGATGAGCACGATCATTTGTTCTGTGTCTGGGTGTAATTTATCTATAACTAGCTTTTGCCAGCGGCTTCGCCCGCGTGAAAATGTCAATTTTCCATACAAACTTTCATCCCCTATTTAACTCCCTTATGGGTTGAATTTCGAAAAATCCTTCCTTATTCCTTGTCTACATTATAAAGGGAACCTCTGTGCAAAATTTCAGCTTTCTAGGTCCAAGGGTTTGGGCTGGGCGTTGATGAGTCAGTCAGTCAGTCAGTCAGTCAGGACTTCTCTCTTTATTTATATAGATATGTATGTATTTAGAAATATATAAGTATGTTTATCAGTTGTCTAGTACCCATAACACAAGCTCTGCTTAGCTTGGGACTAGATGGCGTTGTGTGATAGCTGTGGAGTATTATATTATTATATTATATATATATTCAATAAAGAAACAATAAAAGCTATTGTTTTTATGTATATAAAAATATACATAACTGCAGTAAAACTAATCTTTCCATCCATATTGAAAGTAGCCATTAACCACGAGCCACCTCTTGTACGAAAATGAAACAATTCGTTTCGAGAAATAGTTTATCTGTTATTCAATCTTACTTCAATTAGAGTTTATCACAATCGGATAAGATCAAAGCGAGAAAGTAGTGAGTTTTGCAGTACCGAGTTGCAGGTACTAACTGCTCATTTGCGAGTAGGCTATGTACAGTCAAGAGCAAAAGTATGCATACCCTTAGTAAAATTCAGTATCGATTCTCTTCAAAATTATTAATTAAACTGGCTGAGACTGACTCGTTCATGTAGTGGTCGCAAGCGCGACTGCTGAGCGTGAGGTCGTGGGTTCGACTCCGGCAAAGTGTTGTTGGGATTTTCCATCAGCAGTCATCCGTTTCATCTCATCTAAAGAGTTGATGTTGTTGTTGTTAATGTTTGAGCCGTTTGGGGTTGAAACACTGGGGCCATGGGGTCCGAGTGCCCACTTAATTTATCAGGAAATTGCCAAGCGTTTGGTCGACTCTTCACGTGACCGGAGGGCTGGAATATTTTTTGGGCAAAGAATTGCCATCCAACGTGGCAATGCTGCCAGCCTTCTGGGCACTTTTACTGTTGACAGCGGTGTGGACGAA
The DNA here is from genome assembly GCA_949775195.1 of Diarsia dahlii. Taxonomy (NCBI): domain Eukaryota; kingdom Metazoa; phylum Arthropoda; class Insecta; order Lepidoptera; family Noctuidae; genus Diarsia; species Diarsia dahlii. The sequence goes on along the minus strand of OX459191.1, from coordinate 18,635,014 downwards.
TTTTTTGACGCCCTGTAATTACTCCCCTTTTTGATACTTGTATATATTTTATTATTATCTTAGTTCTGTAAATAGTAGTTTTTAAATGTTGTAAATAAAGGAATAAAGTATTGATTTTGATGCGTGATTCAAGAATCTAAAGACTTATGGAGCATTTGTGCCCAGGTCATGGTAGAGGCTCGTTCCCTATTACAAGGAACTTAAACGTAACTTGCAAAATGTTGGTGTACTATTAGGTACAACTCTGCCTAACCCTACGGGGATTACAGGCGTTATGTTATTATTGATTATAATTATTCGGTGTTGTGCGTACCGAAACTTTGCACATATACCTTTGTAAGTATTTATACACCTTATCAATTGAACTGATACTCTTCAAAAAACTTCCTAATGCCTTCACCTAAGCGCATACATATTTTTATCCTTGACTGTACATAATTATGCTACGTAGATCCGAACTCCGTAACAATGGTTAGCGTAGCAGCCGCGCGAACGGTTCAAATATAACCGTGAGATCATCATACAAGGATTAAGAACCTAATGTATGAAAATATTTCAGCCATATGTGCAGTTTTTGGTTTCAGTTTCAGAATTTAGACATTCTTGTTAGTCATAAATTGGTAGAGTTTCAAGAATAATGTTGAGTTTTTTTGTGGATATATTGTAATTTATAAGATGATTTTAATCTTGTAAAGGTGTTACTGCTAAAGGGGAAGTCAATGACGAGATGTCAAAGTATTCATTTCCGGAAAAACTGGAGCAATAAGGTGATGAGTCTTTGGATCATTGTCCTAAATTGATTATTTTCTTTATTATTCCTTCAGCTAAGTGAGACTTTATTAGTTATTATTCAAATATATGTTTGATTATTTTGTAAGATAAAGTCTTTAAAACATGAAGATAATAATAAGATAACCTACATTTAGGTGATTTCATTTTCAATATTTATAATTCGCAATCTTTTAGGTAAAAATATCCATAAACTATAAACTGTGTTATCTTTAAATAATATTAACGTCATTAGTCGCTAGAGGGCGACATCAGCAGCACATAGACAAATCCAATATGGCCGCCAATCAAGAGATATATTTCTCAGGATTTTTTAAAATAAATAGACGTTGTTATTTATTTAAATAACGATAATCGTATGAATATAACATGGGTTAAAATTAACCCCTCCAATAACTAGTTAACTAAGAACATTGACACAAAAGCGAAACATTAATTTGTGCTGCAACAAAACAAAAAGCTGATTATTTGTCTTTGGAAAATTTTAAATGCAAGATAATCAAATCTCAATACTAGATATATTGAGGTATTACTGCTTAGTTGGTATAAATGATAAAACAATGATAAGAAGTAAAAAGTTGTTTGTGTCTAGCGGTGCCTATATAAGATACTGTACAGACAGTGGGTAATTGGATTATAGATAAATTAGTTATTCAAGAGTACATCGATAATAATTATTATTCGAAAGTACTTTGTAGAAATTTTTGATGAGAAGATAATATAGAAGTAGATCTTATCGAAAGAAATTGTAATTAAACTAATATAGTCATCGGAATCATAGAAAAACACGTGTTTTTTACGTGCGGTGTGTGCGTGCCGGTCTACTAAACAAGGAATGAATGAATCGAGAGACCGGAAAGTGCATGCCAACGTGAAAAATAAAATAACATAAAAGCTATACAAGACGTACACAACGTCATCTCACCATAAAACATTTTGTTCGATTGCCCTTGTCGTCCGGTCAGCTTTATCGTGTTTGTGTCCATTCAAAATAAACAGCCGAGCCGGTTTAGAGAGTCCTATTATATTTAAAGAATAGTTCATCACTATAACGTGTCATAGGTAAGGACCGTGGGCCAGTGTGGGCCAGCGGAGCGCACACAGGAGCGTGTCGAGTCGCTCGCGGTTGGCGCCCGCACGGAAGTAGGTTAGTAACTAAAGTTTTGTTTGCGTGAGGCTGCGACTCGGTGCACTCGCTCGCTAGTGCGGGCGCGCGGCTCTGCCCGCTGCCCCGCCCCGCGCGCGCCCCGCCGCACCCCCGCACCCGCGCATCTTTCACTTTCGGCCCGACTTCGCCCGGCTCGGTCCGCCCGCCCTACGCGCCCATTGTTGCGCCCCTATGTTGCAGGAGCCGCTTTCCACAGTAAACTTGTCTTATTCACTGATATAACAATTGACAACTTTGCAGTAACTTCCGAGCTAATTACAGTTTGGTTTGACAAAGGTTTTTGGCCAGTTTTCCTTAGACGACACTTGCTATTTTACAAATTAATATTGAACAGGTGGTTCATTGACTTATCATACTTAATCGTAATGAATTCAGTACAATTAAAGGAATTTTAAGTAAATTAATTGTTGCTTAGATTGCTTAGGAAATACCAAATAATTAATTTTTATCAGGTATTACCTCTACGAGCATTGAACCTAGGCGATTTAATTATTGAACAGGCGTAGAGGTAGTTTGTTGAATGTTTTACAATATCTCAAATAGTTTTCAGTTGTAGTTCTTATCCGTTACAACTATCTGAAAGTAAATTGGTATTTGCACAATATTTTATGCGCAAAACTTGTAGGAATGATATATTTTACTCTAAAAGTTCTAATAAACATGAATTACGGAGCTGTGGTTTAGCTACAGGTTCATAATAATATGTTTCTGACATTCATTGCTTAGGTATCCTAAAATAAATTAGAGACCTGACCTTGACAACAATAGCGACATAGAAATAAGTACCGTGAAATTGACTGTGCACAGTTCTAGAATATTCTAGATAATGCGTGTTTCATTCAATTGATTGATGAGTGTTTAGGATGCATCAAGCCAGTGATAGAGGAGTAGATTACAGTTGCATCAGGCTGTCGGGTGCCACCGCCGCGCCGCGCCGGTGTTCGGCAACAGTGGGGTCGCTGGTACATCACACGCATTCGCCGAGCGCTCATTGTCGTTGGTTATGTAAGGCGGAGGCCGCGCCGATGCCGCTGCGCTGCTGCGAGTCAACGAACGGCATTGACACGCGCCCGCCTCCCGCCGCTGCCGCTGCCCCCGCGCACCGCACGGCCCCCGCTGACTCCCCTCGTCGCTGCTGAAACCAGCAGCTGCGAAATTGGGTCACGAGCTCCGAGCCACCTCACGTACACATCGACCAGCTAACCGAGACCTCTGACGTGCGCACGATTCCCACCACCTCGCCTCATGAAGTTAGTGAGCGACAGGCGGCAGGGGTCTTGTGTAACTGGTGCTGTACTTGCAAGACGACAAATGAAATAAACCTTCTGCCGTTTAAAATAACTACGTGTTTCAACATGATAGGTCGGACGCGGAATCGCCGTACATCCAGCAGCAGACCTTGAATTCTATGATCTAAGAGCTCGTTACGTGGAACTTACTGTGGAATCAAAAAATTAATTCAATGTTATAACTGTTATATACTACCCGTTTTCTACACAGTAGAGAGATACTGGGCTTTTCCTAATATTCACAAAAAAATAATGAGTAACTCATGATTTCAGTTACTTTTGTCAAAAAAATTATAAATAAGTTGCCCAGAAAAACATTTTTAGGTCTAAGTAAGATTGAATTAAGAAAATAAATATTGAATTATTTGCAGCATAGCATCAACGAGAGTTGTACCATTTCATTTCTAAATATGCATTGTATATTCAAGGTTAATTATATTATTTAAATGCAAAGTCGCGTTTAATTTCGCAAGATTTTTAAGGTCACTGCAGCTGAATTAAATGCAATAACTGTCAAAAAGAATTACGTACGTTACAACAAACTGCATCGTTGTTTACGCAGAAAACAATGGGAATTATAATTTAACGTTATAACAGAAAAACAGCTTCAATAGTTTCTAATATCAATGCATGAAAACGGAGAAGGAAAACAGCACTGCGCCGGCATCGAACGCTCGAGTCAACGAACGTCATTGACGACAGCCGCCAAGCAATTTTCTGTGCTCCATGCGTAGCTATAAAGTTTCATATTGAGTGGGACGGTTGCTCAACCTAGCCTTGGCTCCTACTGGCCTGGCTGACTTAGACATTCTATCTACTTTTACGAGTACATGGGCGAAGGCTCCAGTACTGTTTGGTACTTATAGTGCAGCTAGTACTTAGATGCAATAAGTTTATCGCTATCGTCAGCGTGTCCTTATGTAATGTTCTAATTCTTAGTACTCATTGGATTAGCGCCGGCGATGGTTACCTGTTGTTCTACTTGGTAGTATAAGTTATGTCACTCTGAACACATGTATGCATAAAGGCAAGTATGTATACTATCGGTAAGTTGCTACTAAGCAGTTGTAAATTTCGCAAATATTCTCTGAAGTGAAACTAATTGCATAATCGATGAACATAGGCACAACATAGGCAAGTGTTTTGCTCAAATGTCTTGATTTCTATCCGTCCGTAAACATGCATATTAACAACCTGCATTATATTTAACGTTATAATATCCGTTATAACACGCAATTCATAATAAAGGTAAAATAAAATGCATACCTACACGTCATGACCTTGCGAACTAATATTGTCTATATTTGTTTACAAAAGTACTAATAAACTTGAATAAATTACATTTAATTACAGACGTAATCTGTAGAATTTACATTGAAAAGCTGATCGTTGAAGGTCAAGTTAATATTAATAATTAATTAGTAACCTATAGTTGTAATTACCCATTGTGAGACCGGTTATATGGACGTAGAGCTACTGAGCTCTATGGTACGATAGTGTTTTTAATTACAATTTGACATATAAACCATTGTTTTATCAAATTAGTTCAAGGGGGATGTGGGCGGGTCCGGCTTGACACATGAATGACGTCACCAATTCATTCTGTTATCATATTATCCGTATCACTATAAGTGCAATATATTTCCTCATTTATTTGACCAAGATCCTGTTTCCCACACAGTATTATAATAGCTCACTAATGTCTCAGTGAATACAAGAAGGAAAATGTTATAAATAAAAAATAATGAAGAAGTAAGTATATTACGTAAGCAGCGGTTCCAAATCTGACCCCGGGGCGGCCCTTCCCTATTCTTGTTGTTGCCATAACAAACCAACAACCAAAGTCCGTTTCCGTCAGTATTACCACATTTTCTCCATCATTAAATGGAAATAAAGGGTGTGCCGGGATTATGTATTATGAGTATTTTCATATTATGATGGCATTGATTGATCTATCTTAGTGTGAAATACAACACCCCAAGTGCAGTGAAGTTATATAAAGGGGGGTTAAGAGCGTGAGGGGTGTAGCAAGGGAGGTAGAAAGCCGCCCTACTTTCAGGGTGCGCAGGCTGCACAGCACAGGGTGAAGGAACGTCATTGACCCACCTAGTACCTGCTGGCTATCGCCCCTTCCCCGCGCCCCGCACGCTCCTCACCCGACCAGACTGATAAATATAGCGATCTACGGGAATATGGCAATGAAACTGTTGTGTATAGTACACCTAGACTATAGGTGGAGGTAGGTTAGTGCGTCAAATGTGCATACGTCAACGTTTCAATCAATACGAAGGAATGGGAGGAGTGGCTGCATGACCTAGCCCTATCCTATACTATGCCTCAACGAATCTGTGCGCTTCACACACTTGAATATGGGCTTTTAATTGAAATAGGCAAACCTTGGTTATGATGTGTTTGCGTAGGCAGTTACTATGCGTAGTGATTACGATCGCATGTTGTCTGTGGATTTAAACGCAAGTCACGTGCTTGTTATATAATTGAATAAATAAAATATTTTCCTCAGAAATTATATAGGTAAAAGTATAAAACTTAAAAACAGGAAATAATGTCAAAATATTGTACCCCATAGGTAGTTTGCACACACGTAATCGGTTAAATTTAAATAAATATTGTCTTTTGGTGTTGAATGCATTTGTACCGATAAAATCGACCAATATAATTTTAACAAATAAATATGTCATATTGTCACACATTAAACACATGTAGCTAGATAACAAGGACATTCAAGTATCAATTTCAGTTCATTATCTATAATAGCAAAGTACAAAATATGAACCAAATATCGATCGTATGTCGTACACTGAAGGAACATCGTGTTTAAGTTACAGGTAATATTATGATGGATGCGCTAACCACGTAAATAATCTTTAAATATAGTACATTACTGCAGCGGCCAGCAACAGAGGCATTGATGGACGAACGTGTAAATGTGGGCCGAGGCGAAGCCGAGGCACACATACGTAAGTCCATCAATGCCTAGTTGTGGCCAAGGCTTGTATAGTACTTTTCTCAAATAATGCGAGGAAATTAAATACAATTTACTTTTCAAAATCACATACAACAATAATTTTTCACGCGTTGAAGAGTTCAGCCAATTCGAGATTTAAATAAAACCTTTAATAAGTCACCTCCTTGGTTGCTATGGTTCAGAGTAAAAGATCGTTCCATTTTTAAATAACACGACAGATATGAGTTTAGTATGTAATTTATTTGGCCGCTAAACACGACAGATATGGATTTTCATACAACTTTTGCCGGCCGCTGGTCGCATGTATCTGACCAGTACAGCAATTTCGATTTATCTCGAAGAAGGTTGTCAAAATAATGCTCAAATTTCCAAGCATGTTTGAGAAAATGCATTATTGAGGCATTTGGAAAGGTTCACCAACAATCACCACACATTTCGAGGAGGGCGGGGCGAAGTGGGGGTGTGTGCGAGAGAGGTGCAGTGCGCGCGGGGGTGCGGGGATGCGAGGTCGACACGTGCGGGTTGCAGGCGGGTCAACGAACGTCATTGACCCACCTCCGGGGCCTACTTATAACGCGCCGATAACACCCCCGCCGATACGGCGACTGATTCGTCTGTGTGTCGTGTTTATGCTAATGACAATACTACATTGACGGCTTACTTTGAACAATTGCTCGAGTGGTGCACATGTCCTCGTCAATGTACCTGATAATGTAAATAATTGTGGTAAGCAAGGTCGCCGCCAGATTTGACGCTGGAAACTTCAATGTGAAGATGAACATTTTCATTAGCAGACTGAAAATATTAATTTAACCTTCAAATTAATTTAAAGCAATATTGACATTTAAATATAAAGTCAACTGATGAGAGAGTTTAATTTAATTTATAAGGCTGACTCATATATTTATTGTAATGCTTCGTCTTTTCTAAGTACGATTTTGCTCACAGCTTGATAATAAAAAGCACAATTTTCCTCCTAGTCTAATGATTTTGTGCCAATGTCAAGTGTAACAGGGGTATTCACTCTTTGTATCTATACAAATAAATAAAATGTTTATTTGTAATACCAGAAAACAGTTTTTTACTCATAACACGAGAAAATCCTCCAAAATGGCGCGTGGCGGGACCATTTTGACATTTACTGGCATATTTGTTTTAGAACTTCATCCGCGTGGAACATAGCTTAAACAATCCTCGATAAATGGACCAATCAACAATTCGATTTTTTCAATTCGAACCAGTACTTGCTGAGATTAACGCGTTCAACCAAACAAACAAACTCTTCAGCTTTATTATATTAGTATAGAAAAATAGATACGACCATACAAAAAGTTTATTTTTAAACTAGCTTTTGCCAGCGGCTTCGCCCGCGTGAATTTGACGATTTTCCATACAAACTTTCATCCCCTATTTAACTCTCTTAGGGGTTGAATTTCGAAAAATCCTTCCTTATTCCTTGTCTACGTATAAAGGGAACCTCTGTGCAAAATTTCAGCTTTCTAGGTCCAAGGGTTGGGGCTGGGCGTTGATGAGTCAGTCAGTCAGTCAGTCAGGACTTCTCTTTTTATTTATATATATATAGATATAGATAATAATTCGCGCGAACGAATGTCACGGGCAACAGTTAGTAAATAACAAAATGTATTTAATTTATTCATTTATCGACCGCAAACTCTTTAATAAATAGATTTAATTATGTTGTTGTTGTATTTTTGTTTAATTTCTAAAAAAACTACAGTTGTTTCGAAAGGTTCTTCTCAAGTTTATCTGAAAGATTTACAGTTTTTTATTTTTTTTAACTAAATAAAAAGTAATGCGACAGTGTTCATACATTTAAAACGTTTCATACACATTCACACTACGTTAATTTTGCGTACTATCTATAACTACGCACGAGAAAGACTCGATACACGGAGTTACGTGAGGAAACTTCCGGGAAATCCGTCAATGAACTGTCAATACGGATCCTTACCCATCTGTTCTTCTACACACTGTAGTTATACAGTAGTAGTGCGTTGTATTCAGTAGGCATGTATCGGAAATTGTAGTATCCACTCCCTCGAATTCATATTCATAGGTGTGTTACTATGTACTTATGTATGATAATTCATTCATCCCTAACTGACAAAAGCCCTGGGCTGAGATAAATAACTTTTAGGTGTTAAGTCATACTAGTTGTAATAAGAATACTATTATATTTTTTTAATTGTTCCCTTTTACATGGGGCTTAAACATAACTAAATGACGTACTTGTATATAGACAGACTGCCTATCCCTTCGGGGATACCAGGCGTGATATAATTTTATGTATTTGTAATTAGAGACTAATTTCCCTTGTAAAGTAAGGTAGTTATGGACGTCCTAGAATGAAGTACTTTCGATAAAATCACAAAAAAACTAAGAGGCCTCACAAAAGAGCTGAACTTGCATTGGTCGGTTGCCAAGAAACGAATGTTGTTAACCGCCTAGAAGTTTCCTCAGCCGTTCGAAGGTGGTGCTAACAGCTCATGGGAGGTCCACTGCACCGAAGCCCACTTCCGGCCTCGACAGGGCGATCAATACGTATCGGGGAACGAACTCCTGACCTCGGGCTGGGAACTGGGGCGCCGCGCAAGCGCTGCCGGTCGTCGAAGCTGTCGCCGCGCCGGCCGGTGCATCCTCATAACACTCCATTTTGAATTCCTAATTTTTCTCTTGAAAATTCGACGAGCATCATTCTTAATGGCTCTTAGAGTATCTATGGAGACCAATTCCTAAGCTCTATTATTTTTTTTCGCGGTTTTTATGCAGTTTCATAGAAACAAAAGGCAACCTCGTCCGCCATGTTTGTTGAACTCTTGACATTTGACGGCTAAAGATCAATAATATCATACCCCCCCTGGTATCTGGTTTATTATTAAAAGCTGCAAGCGCGGTCGCTACCTCATTGAAAATAACCTATTTTCTACTTTGAACTACGATTACTTATAGCAGAAAATTACGTTTGAAAGTTTTAATTTTTTAGGATTTTTAAGGTTTTTATGCTAAAACTAGCTTTTGCCCACGGCTTCGCCCGCGTGGATATCGGTTCAACTACAAAAGTGACGATTTTCCATACAAACTTTCTTCCCTCTTTTCACCCCCTTAAAGGTTAAATTTCCAAAAACCCCTTCTTAGTGCTCCCCTACATTATAATAGGAAGCCGTGTGCAAAATTTCACATTCCTAGCCCCAGTAGTTTCGGCTGTACGTTGATATGTCAGTCAGTCAGTTCTCCTTTTATATATATAGATAGCTTCATTAAGGTATAAGCGTTCGCGCTAGTGAGATTAGTGGCTAAATGAGCTACATTGCGTGTGTGCTATATTGTGCGTGCAAGCAGACATTTCAACGACATATGCAAGGAATATGACTTAGATCCATTCACAACTAGTGTGAATTCGGCCAGAAAGTGCTTAAGCCTCAAATTTTTCAGGTAGTTAAATTATCTGTTGTTGTTGTAATTGCATGTTAAAACATGCGTTGCTAACTAAGTTTTTTTTTTATATTGTATTTGTTTTACTTAAGGCGTTTTTTTGTTTTGTGCTCATACCATAAATCATTGTATTATATTGCTGTACGTGAGGACTTGTAATTGGCTTTCTGGTGACTATGGTTTCTTCTTTTTTTTGTTTTTATTAGCTGTATAAGTCCTCCAAGTACTAAATAAATAAATAAATACTTAATTTGCCTTTTGCGTTTCATTTGTTTTTCGTAGAATTCATTTATCCCTAGGTTGATACTTCATTCAATTTTGGTAGTCATTTATTTTTCCATGAAGAGGGAGTTTGACTGTTTTGCTCAAGTCATAATAAGCACTAGACCTAAAACTATAAAATATTTTCAAAAGCCAAAGACTATGTACTACTTCAATATTTGGTTTAGTTTTATCTTCAAGGAGTTATTGCCAAATTGCATCGAGGCATTTTAATGGCGTAACGTGTTTTCTTTTTTTTTCTACATCTAATGGCGCAATATCGCGCACTGCGAGATTCGATCCGACCAGATAGTGGCCGATATTAACTCCGTTGACCTTTACAATAACACAAAGTACGTGCACTGAACAAAGCGAACACTCCGAGCCAACTTCTATAATTAACAATTGACTGAATTAAACGTTTCAAAAATAATATAGACGAAATAACGCAGGCATTACGTTACTGAAGGTAAAGGACAGCCGATATTGTTGTTCGATACTTGGTATAAATTTTGAGGCGCGGGCTTTTGAATGCGGCCCTGCTGCAATGCCAAGGCCAAAAGGCGGAGTGAGGTCAAAGCCCAATGTCAGGGGCCCTAAGAATTTTGTCTCCGCTGCATTTTAATGCGATACATTCAGTTGATTAATGAGCAGCTCCATTCAGGAGTCACGAAGTTCGACGAGATGTGTTTATACACTTGTGCGGAAAGTAAAAGTGAGTTACAGTTTCAGTCGTCTTCCAAGTAATTCACAGCTTTTCATTGCTTTCGTAGGTAGTAATCTTTTTTCGTCACATACCCAATAACTTCTTTAAAAAGTTGTATTTACGCACAGATTATTATGGAACTGACTGCCTCGTTGCGAGCGCGACTGCTGAGCGCGTGGTCCAGGTTCGATTCCCGGGTCGGGGAAAATGTTATTGGGTTTTTCTTTCAGGAATTTCTCAGTAGTAGCCACGGAGTCTGGATTTGTGCCCGATTGATGTCAATAGGCTTGCCCTCTATTACATGGGACTTAAACATAATTGGGAAAATGTGGGTGTAGGTACTTATTATGGCGTACACCTCTGCCGAACCCTTTGGGGATTATAGGCGTGATGTCATGTTATTATTATGGAACAAATAAGTATGTATTAAGAAAAGAGTACGCAACGATATACATAGGGGTCAGTATCGTACGGTGTCGCCTTACCACGGCAATCCTTGCTTGGGTTCTATTCCGAGAGTTTTCGAATGTCCGACTCCTTCTTTTCTCAAAATTAATTTAAGAAAAATATTAAATAAAAAACTTAAAAATAACAACAAAAACCTACTTTTCCTTCATCCTCTCTCAGAAACTCAATCGTAAAAACACACAATTTAAATTGAGCAATACGAGCTTTTTTTAATCGACCTACGGTGCCAACGAAGTACGTGATAGTTGACACGAACATTCAGGAGTTCAAAAGTTAACCATGACCGTCATTACGTTTTAATTTTATAGAAGGTGATACAGAGTGTGGGAGGATGATGGTATAGCCGTATGGTATCTAGTGTAGCCCATAGAAATATAACAAAAACATTATACTCATAGTTTAACCGCTCTGTGAAATTTTTGTACGTACTGACGTACGTTGGCATATCAAGCTACTACAATCTGTCAAAGGACATCATCCATTTTGGTCCAAATGTCAAAGTCACGGCCAATAAAAAAAAGTGCTTTATTCTGAAAGAACTCGTTCGCCTTAGCATTTTTTTATATGACACCAAAGCTGTAGCACCAATATACTTGGTGGTATTCTTGTTAAAAAAAAACAGATTTTTCATACATTTTTCCTTTCAATGAATCTGAAAAAAAATATGTTCCAAGTCTCTTAACTTCCGAGATCCGCCAAAAGGGGGGTGAAGGGGGGCAAGGGGGTCAACATTGAAAAATGGTTTTTACTTCCCCGAGCTTCCTCTATACGAATCCCTAAAAATAAAACACGTAAAGTCTCTTTGTTTCCGAGATACGATAGGGAGGGGGGAGAAAGGGGGGAAAAGGGGGGGTTTGGCACTTTTCCCATACTCACGAGAGTTACTTGTTTACGAATCTGTCAAAATATACCCACCTCCCCATCCACCATCTGGGAGAACAACTCTGTCAATCAGTGAGTCAGTGGCAGTGTGGCTACAGCTTTGGTGTCATATAAAGAAATTCTAAGGCGGACGAGTTCTATCAGAATAAAACACTTTTTTTATTTGGCCGGCACTTTTACTTTTGGACCAAAACTGTATGAAATGTGGATGATGTCCTTTCTTTAATACTTTTTCAACTTTATAGTAAAAGCATTAGGTTCAAGGTTGGTTGGGAAAATATTCAGATTTTGGTACCTTGATGTGCTGGTGTCTGGATTGCGTTTCAGGTTCTGAAATTCAGCCGTCATAGTATCTGATCGTCATTAAATTATGTTTATAACGAGTATGCGTTTTCTTGTTATGATAAACATGAAAGATCACTTATGTTAAGCATAATTAACATAAGTGATCTTTCATGTTTTACAAATGTATGTATATCTATCCCCGGAGGTCCAATAACAAGCTTATTTTCACTATAGCGTCTGTATAATTAACTAGCTGACCCGTGCCCACTTCGTTGGGCCAGCGTTCGTAAGAAACGCTTTCATTCGACCGTTTTTTCTCCGATTCACTTTGTAAAACGGACTACCACGTAAAAGCCTTTTTATTTTTCGGTTTTTTATATAACCTATGACACTCAGCAATAATGTGGCTTTCTATTGGTGAAAGAATTTTTAGAATCGGTTCAGTAGATCCCGAGATTACCCCTTACAATTTAACAAATATACAAACACACAAACTTTACTTCTTTATAATAATAGGTCTTTAGCTATTTAATTGGAGATTCTATATAACCGGCATTTTCAGATTTAATTATCTGTGGATTGGCGCGTAATTCGAAATTCAAGTAAATTTTATTTGAAAGACGTGTTAATTTAATTTCAAATTCAGTCATTTGTTTTTTGATAGTTTTTTGTTTTTGTGACATTGTGGTCGTTTTTGGCGCCATGGATAAACTGCAAAATCGTACAATTTTTTAATATGAGTTCATACGTGGAAATACCGCTGCGCAAACAACACGAAACATTAACGACGTGTACGGGCTTAACACTGCTTGCATAAACACGGTCCATTACTGGTTCAATCGTTTTCAATCTGGAAATTTTGAGTCGAAGAACGAGCCTCGCGGTTGGCCGGTAAACATTGTCGACAACGACGAATTGAAGGCGATAGTGGAAGCGGATCCAACGCAAAGGCTGAGCTTACTGCAGGCCTTGGAGTTAGTGTCAAAACAACATTGAGGCACTTGCGTCAAATTGGAAAGATAAAAAAGCTAGATAAGTGCGTGCCACGCGAACTAAGCGACCAACAGCGAGATTTACACGTTGAAGCATGGATAGCACTACTGAATCGGCATAGAAACGATGAAATTCCTAATCAAATTGTTACCTGCGATGAAAAGTGGATCCTGTACGTCAACCGTAAGCGTTCGTCTCAGTGGTTGGACCCGGGTACATCACCTAATCAGTGCGCTACAAAAAAGATTACTCATAGGAAGATGATCGTGGCTGTCTGGTGGACCAGTGTCGGACTTGTACACCACAGCTTCTTACCGAATGGCACAATAGTGACGGCAGATGTCTATTGCAAAGAATTGCAAACAATGATGGAGAAGCTCGTAATTCAACAACCAAGACTAGTCAATCGTTCTTCCCCATTGCTTCTCCACGACAACGCGTGAGCTCACACTTCACGAAAGACCATCGCAAAGCTACAAGAGTTATAGCTGGAAGCTCTCCGCCACCCACTGTACTCACCGGACCTTGCCACAACAGATTTCTACTTTTTTCAAAAATTAAACATTTTTTTAAGTGGTAGTACAAAACGCTTTCGCTGACTTCATCGCCTCCCGTCCGGCAGACTTCTACAGTAAAGGGATAAACAAACTGCCATCAAAATGGCAAAATTGTATAGATCATTTGGGCCAGTACTTTGATTAGCTGAAATAAAAAAAATACCAAAATTTTTATATTTTAAAATTGTCATACAAATCTCCAATTTCATAGGTAAAGACCATTAAGTAATTAAGTATAGAAGTATAGATAAACTATGTTATTGAGATTGTCTCGTTGACCGAGTGGTGGCAAACGCGACGGCTGTGCATGATCAACGTTCGATTCATGAATCGGGCGAAGTGTTATTGGGTATTTCTATCAGGAATATCTCAGTAGCAGCCACGTAGTCTGGATTTGAACCATTGATAGCAATAAGCTCGCCCTCTATAGCTGACGAAATAAGGGTGTACTGCTAGGTACACCTCAGCCTATCTCTTCGGGTATAACAGGCGTGATGTTGTGCTATTTCATTTTTTTAGTTTTGTTTAATCGTTTTAAGTGAATTTCTAATACTAACTCAAAGATATTTAATGAATACTTAGTAAAGTTTGACATACTTTTGTATGACAAAACTGTCAAAACCTTTACTAAGTGATGGCCTAATCATTAGAGCTCTCTGAGTGCGGCAGTAAGTGTATTTTGTCACTATCCGTACTTCCAATATTGCAATAACATTCCGGTATTCAGGCTGGCCCATTAGAAATTATTTAAAATAACACTTAAGCAGGATGTAATTAAGGTTACTGGTTAACAGTTCAACAGAGTTCTTTTTAAACAAAACTGCCATGATTCCTCTAGTTCTGCGAAAAGGAGCGCAACAATTATATTATCAGTTTCGAAATGTCAAGCGTATCCATTAGCTGCCGTTGCCGTGTTTATATGGCTATAACTGACTTTTCTCGGAACTATTAAACATTTATCACAGAATATCTTTTCTTTTTTTTTGTAAATATGCAAGTGCCTTACGGTACCTAGATCTATGATCTATCTATCTATTAGAAGCAAGCCTGAATATATAAAAAAAATACTGGAACATTGTATCACATTTCCCCTCGGTGTACTTGGAAAACGACTAAAAAAAGCTTGCCTTGATAATGTTAAATTACGTGAAAAAGTTTCCTGCAAAAATGATGAAAGCAAGAAAGCACCATCGTAATTAGGTCACATCCCTCGACGGCTGAGTGGGCATTATTTTATAAATAAACGTTTTATTTTCACCCTATTGTGTACGTATTTTTAGTATCTTTTTATCGTCACAAGGACCTGTTAAATTGAACGGAAGAATAGTTGTAATTTAGGCATTTAAAAAATATTTGCTGGTATGGTAGTACCATTGTTCCAAGTGATAATCAAATCATCACTATCACTACATTGTATAAAACAAAGTCGCTTCCCGCTGTCTGTCCCTATGTATGCTAATATGCTTCATCATTTCAGCCGAAAGACGTCCACTGCTGGACATAGGCCTCCCCTAAGTGTCATTTTTGCTTAGGGGGGGTTTACCATAATCGCCACGCTTGGCAGGCGGGTTGGCGATCGCAGTACGGTCGATACAAAAAGCACAGAGAACGCTGCTGCCCATTCTCTGGTACATCCCTTAGTCGCCTCTTACGACACCCACGGGAAGATATGGGATGGTGCTATTCTTCGACACCATACAGAACTAACTACCTACTAACTAACTACTCGTAATCACGATGCTTGTCCGATAATAATCAAAAATATGTAATTATCTTGATAATTCCGAACCCTCGGTAAAAACCTGTTTGTATTAAAGTAATTTGTATAAAAGCTCATTCATATATTATGATTGCAATTAATAGGGACCAGTTCTAACGGCTCACCCTAATATCCCTACACATCAAATGTTTAATTACTTCCGCTGCCACAAGGGACACCAAACAAGATTTTCCTACTGAAATAGGACGCTTTCCATAAATAGGACGCTGAAAATCCCCCTATTAAATAACCGTTCAAAATACATGAACCGTAACCATGGAAACCGTACAAAGTCCCAGGTTAGCCGGCGGCTAAGTACCGGTAAGATGACCTCTTCAAATTTCGAAGGTCGTTCCATGTGGCTCCATTGATTTTCGTAGATTTGTAGGTGTATACACACCGGCGTGTGTCTATGGTTGTGTGCTGTGGCAGTGACAGTGGTACGGCCCCCTTTTGACCTATTTTCAAGTCCCTTGTACCAGCACAGCGGGATGGTGACGCAACCAGGCTCGGCACAGCGCAGCTATAAAAGCTGGGGACTCCTTACGTTATTGTAATGTCTTTTTAATTCGTTTATATATTAAGGTTCTTCAGACAGGACAGTTGCGTAGTACTCATAATAGGTATACGTGTATGACAAGATGTATGAACGTGGACGTAGCAAAAAAGTATGTAAGGTTCGTAGCAGGTCGCGTTCCCTATGGGAAAATGGCATAAGATTATATGTATGTAAATTAAATGAACTACATTAAACGGACCACAGCAGTAATAATGGTGTATTTTCTTCTATCCGTATCCGTTAAGTTATAGACTATATCTTATCATTTCATATCATTTCGTGCCATGGATTTCCCATAACACTATGTAATAAGTTTATTGGTTTGGCCTGAATTAATTTTGAATGCCTTTTATACTCTTCCTGATAAGTTTACAAATCGACACCTAGGATATATTCCAATGAAAAGTTTAAAGAGTAAAAAAGCATAATTAATTAGTATTAGGAATCTCTCCATCAACACACACATTTTTTACTTAGTATAAATAAAAAATGTGTCTGTTATAAATTCAAAATTACAGCTTTTTACTGAATGCATATATATATGCATACAATACTTATAAAAAAAACATAATTTTCATATTGTCAAAAAGAAGAAAAGTTATCTATTAGATACTAATATTATAAAGCCGAAGAGTTTGTTTGTTTGTTTGTTTGAACGCGGTAAACTCAGGAACTGCTGGTTGGAATTTTAAAATTCTTTTTGTGTTGGATACTCCAATTATCGAGGAAGGCTATAGGCTATATAACATCACGCTACGGCTAAGAGGAGCGGAGCATAAATGAAAAATGTTACAAAAACGGGAAAAGGTATTTCCTTTTTGAGAGCTTCCGCTGCGTGCGCTGCGAAAACGGTTTAAGTTACGCAAATATCATGTATGAAGGAATTGTTCCTCTTTAAAAATTAAAAAAAAAAGTCCGCGACAGCATATATCTATCTTTTAAGATTGACTCACTGTAACCTTTTTTTACTATTAAACTGTTTGGTTAAAAATAATTATTTTTTGCGAAGCTTATTTAACCCATATGGTATTAATCTATTTCTAAATAAATGTGTTTGTTAGAAGGAAAATTTAATATAGAATACTTGTGCCCTTTACTCTAAACAGTTTAAACAAATATCTTAGAAGATATCGCAATGTAAAAATATCCGCGCGGCAAAATAATTCGCGCGTCGCAATGTAGGGAGATTCTTTCCGGGAAATTCAAATTCAAAATATTTACTGTATCATAATGTTTACAAGTACAGAGTGTTATCGTATATGTATATAACAGTAAGAGATACCTATAGTAATTCACACTTTAATATAATCTAAGCTAATCTAAACCATCTAAACTATTTTAATAAAGAAGAAAGATATGATTTTTTGTTTGTTACGATTTAGCTTAATTTATGTCGGATAGTCGATATTTCGAGAAAGGTTAAAAGCTATATTTATGTGATGCAGACGAAGTTGCGTGGGTCAGCTAGTATTTTTATAAAACAATAGTAACACGCGGATGAACGGTTGCAATATTTCATAAAAACTTTTATTGATTGCAGAACATCATCTCCATAGTTACGGTGGTTGCATGTCATGCGTCCGGTGTTTGGTTCGCGGTATCATCGCGAGTGGCTTGTTGGGATCCCTTGGAGACGGAAAGTTAGTTGCAAGTACTTCCACTAATATTACTCCTCTCCTGTACGTTACATGTTCAGAAAAAAAATGGTTATTGTGACATTTTATGTACATTTTAGACGAAGTATATACATATGTATATTTAACTAAACTTAAGTTAAGTTATAGTTATTGTAGCAGCAATTACCTAAAATACTCAAAACAGTTCGATAAAACCAAACAACTCAAAGATAACATTACAAGTAAAGAGGAAACTCTATAAATAACCTCTTAACAATAACGTAATACGAGCCGTCTTGTCTAAATAAGGCGGGAGTTTGGAGGCTTTACATTGGGCGGCGAAGGCGGCGCGGCGCGTTTCCATGACGACGCTGCAGCCCGACGACGCACTGACCCAGTTCCCGCCCGCCCAAATGTTAATGACCTCCAAAACCCAGGTCGAAGTTCACGCGCGCTACACGGGTAAGGGATCTATCCGTGTACCCCGTGGACGGTTTACAGGCTTATGGGTCACACCATGTATTGATCCGAGAAATTATAAGATTGAATCTAGGTTAGAGATGGTGTATTTCTTGAGGAAATTTTTCAGTACCCTTGAACATGATATTTTTGGATGTTGAACGAAATTAAACGCATTTTTTTTCGTCTTGTTTTGGCTTCATGATTGTTTATTGGCCAAGCGGGTCCATTTATTAGTTGTTGTTATTTTTGATTGTTGCTGTTAGGTTTTAAATTGTAGTTTATTGTTTAAAATGTTGTTGACGTGTTGGAGATCGTTAGCATGTTTGCGTGTGTTAACAAACTGCCCTTTGTCAGAGTTAACAAACGTGGAGTGGACGTAGGTAGGTCGTGAAGGCGCCGCCTCTTCAAGCGAGTGTGTTCTTAGGTTACTATTGTTACATCTTCAGGTCAGGTCGTCAGCCTAGCGCGGGGCTAATAACCTGGACGGTGAATAGTTTCAGTACTTTTACATTTATTTCTACTGGGATGTTTTTTTTTATTTCTTTCTTTTTTTTCCTACCATGTACTCAGAAATAAATATTATTCTATTCTATTCTAAGAATTTGGACGGTCTTTGTGATATTTGGATCTGATTAGCTTGTTTCTGTTTTGGAGAATGGTTGACTTAAGTTTAGGTACCGTTTCGTAGACGCACTTTATCTAATGTAGACATGATTACTTTTATTTTTAAGGATCATCATCAAATAGTACCAAGAAATAGAAGATATTATTTTCCTGGATGTTTCACTTCATAAATGATAGTGAAGAATCTATATACTTAGTAGCCATAAAACTATCCAAAACTCCAGCTAATAAATATCAATCTAAATTAAAACTTAACATGTACAAAATACATGTGTCACACACATGTTAGTGAATTCCTAGTTCTGCTGCTTATGGAACAGAAAGGAAATTGCAAATAGTTTTAGCTCATTACACCGACAGTGCCTAGACTGAGTTGTGTTAGTGTGTGTGTGTGTGTGTGTGCACGCGATCTACGCAATTACACGTAAAGATTAGTGACAACGCACACCAGCGCCAGTGTAATCGAAGGACTGCGCCGCGTCCCATGCATTTGCAGAGCTGGCTAGGGCTGTCTCTAACTGTATTTATTATGCAGTTGCGGCTGACATTATCTTTATACTAGCGGACCTGGCAGATGTCGGGCAGATGTCGTTCTGCCTGCAGACACCAGCGCAATTATAAATCTAAACCTTTCTCGAAACACTTGAACACACAAAAAAAAATCATCAAAAGCGTTCTAGCCGTTTAGGAGTTCAGTGACATACACACATTAGAATTATATAAAAAGGTATCTCCTGATTCTTTTTTTGTACTCTACCACAATGCTGTCCTATTTGACCCTAAGTTTGACTGGTAGAGAATGCCTTGTGGCATTAAGTCCGCGCGCCTATGTACCACTTTTGTGCATGGAGTTTAAATGAATAAAAAAAACATAATTATTGAAACTGCTTTAACGGTTATATTAATTTAATACAATGAGCTGAGTGTCTTGAAATCTCTCTGTCCTTTCTTTTGTTTTATTAAACGATTTGTAAACTTTCTTGTCTTGAAGATTAGATAGAGTTACTAAGAAATGAAGTTAGGATGCCTTGACGTCAGGCGTTTATCCAGCGTAGGCGTCACGTATACGCTGCGTAGGATCTGAACTGTCGCCAACTTAACGCAATGTAAACTGATATAATAATCTCTAAAGGGTGTAAAAGCTATGTAGCAACGTCTACACCGTGTAGGAACCCGCACTCCGCTCCTGAAGTGGAAAGCTACGCTGAAAATACGCTCAGTTCAAAGACAGTAAACCTTCTCTATATGGTATAGTATCTAAGATTATATAATCCAAATTATCAATCTTCTACCTATCTATATAAATAAATTTTGCACAGAGGTTGCTTTTAGAATGTAGACAAGACAAGGAATAAGGAAGGATTTTTCGAAATTCAACCCCTAAAGGAGTTAAATAGGGAATGAAAGTTTGTATTAAAAATCAACATTTTTGATATTTTCCGACATCCACGCGGGCGAAGCCACTGGCAAAAGCTAGTAATATTATAAAAAGCCTGCTGACCATGTGGTCCTGGATTCGATTCCCAGTTTTTCATTCAGGACTTTCTCAATAACAGCTAGTCAGTAGCAGTCTGGATTTGCGCGGTTGATGGCAAGCTCGTGCTCTATTACGTGGAACTTAATCATAACGGGCGAAATGTTGGTATACAATTAGGTATATCTCTGCCTAATCCTTCGAGGATAACAGGCGTGATAGTGTGTTAGGTATTGTTATTATTAAAATAAAACATATCACAGTCAATTTGTCTGTCCGTTTGACACAAAACTATTTGGAAGTAAAGCTGCATGCCTGTGCCAACCCTGTGATGCGCCGGAGTCGAACAGCCGTAACTCATACACGCACATAATGTTGGTACTCGCTGGTACTTCCATCTATTTCGTGATGCAATGCACTCTTGCGCACAGTTTTACGACGACCGGCGTTATTTACTACTTATTAAGTTTAATCGATTTTAGACCTAGGTATCCTAGGATTTGTATACTAGACTTATTTAATGAGAGGTTCTAGTATGTTTCTCATTTCAGATATTTATATTTCATCTTACGTTTAGTAGCTTTTTGATTAAGATTTGATACACAGTTTGAAATCGTTAAAGTTTTAATATAACGTAAATTAGTCTGACTATTCAAATCCGAACTTAATAAAAGAAAGAGAACTTCACACTGTTCAAAGTGTGTAAAATTTTTGTTTCTCTATTCTATAAAGAGAAACAAAAATTTTCTATCCGATTGGCTCGCTAACACTTGAGTGTTTGCTCGTGTGAAGTGCGTTCTGTGCGTGTCGTCTGTAGGGTGCCTAATGGAACGTGCTCACGTGCTCGCTTTAACGAACCGATAGATCACCGCGCTCGCTTCAGCAAGGTGCTTGTATTGTACACTTTATTTATTGCTTTCGGTAAAAGTTATTGCTAAAACTGGTCTTGTAGAGCGGAACTATCTTAAAATGGACATAGTTTCCTAATCAAAGTTACCTAGTAGTTGCGGCTATTTGAAAATACTTATCTAAGTTACAAATGAAATTAATACACATAGAAATGAGCAATGCGATTAAATTACCAAAGTGGGGACACTTCCTTGTAACGCGGTTGAAGTAAAACAAAACTGTTCACCCAGATGAAATAACAAGGCATTGAGTAATCGCATAGACAATAATATAGACGTCGACAAATAAAACCAAGAAACAAAACAGCTCACAGATCAAAACAGTTTGTAAAACAGACGATAAACTCCTCTAACCTAAAAAGTTGTGAATCAAAAGAGGTTCTCTTTCAGCAGGTATAAAAGGGTGTTTGAAAGCACCGCGGCATGTAGCATGAAAAGCTTGTATGTGTCCTTTAACGAGCCAGTACTTGGCTGGTGTAGGGCGCGAAGCGGGGGCGGCGCCTATTCCTAGCGCGAAACTAGGCCGGCCGCCGACCGCTGGTGGATGGTCTAAGGGGTGAGAGGATAGCGGGATTCGCTGCAAGGTTGGAAAGGGGGAGGGGCGTGGTTGGTTTATGAATCTCACATACTACGCGGCAACGACTACGAATTGCATAACTGGCCGTTATCTCGAACAAAACTTGTCGGTCACCCAGTCAAACTTTCTTTCTGGTTGAAGCTTCTGCGGTCAAAAGTCGTGGCTAATATGACCGCTTAGATAGAGCGTAATGTCTCTAAGATGAGTCAAAGAATAGAGCTACTTCTATTACCATGACTACAACTACCTGTTATAAAATCAAAAAATCGTGCTTATGTCATGCATTTTTTATAACAACTATCATGATATAAAATTATATCAACGAAGTTGCTTTCAAATTCTATGATAAAATAATGAATAAAATAAATATTATAGACAAATTATTTATGTGAAGTTGTTAACAGCTTTGTGTTCAAGTGATGATGACTAAGTGCATAGTTATAATTCAATAATCAGTGTTTATTTAGGTCAAATTGTTAAAATAAAAATATAATGCATCACTGCTGAACATTTTATGATATTGTAGTATTTAAAATATTATTTGAAAACAAGTTTATCTTGATCGGCATACTTTCATACATTAATCATAGTTAAATATCCGTGAACGCAGTTCAATGTTCTAGACGCATAAAAAGTAGGCCGGTATATTACAAAGAAAGTTATTCAGCGCCTTGGCAATGTGTATTTGTGTACTTAACCTTAATAAAGAGTTACTATTTCTTTGTTACAACTTTTACGAATCATCTATGACACATTCGTAACTTTTGGATCGTCATAATGGCCTTAGAGAAGTACCTTCAACTTGAACTACGCGAGCCGCCCGTGACTTGGGCCACACGACGTTTTAAACTCCGGACGCATGCAGTGCCAACACAAAAATTGCTTCTCAGAACAGAGGTTCAAGAATCAAGATCTATGTCGTTTGAGAAGACTTAAATATCAGATCGTCTTCCTAACGTATTTGTGTCAGCAAAAATAAAACGAAACATCGAAACAAAGTGTTTGTTTCTGTGTTTTTAAGGTTACCAGGAACCATCGAGACGATTGTTTCTTTTTTAATTTGTGCCACATTTTTTTTATGTTTTGCCATGTGGCTTGTGTATCTGTGAAAGAGAGAAATGTTACAGATTTTATTATTTGAATTACTAACAAGCATCATTATTCTCTTCGAATAAGACATTCATAAACATTAATACTGCCATTACTTAAAACAATTAAACTAAGTTTAATTAAATGATCACAGATGTTCTAGTGTAACTCAGCTACCCTTACAAGATAAGCCAGTTTGGAAAACCCTCTAATAATTCCACTTTTCATTTTAGAAGACGATGCGGCTATATTTGCTATGTTCGCTATATTTAGAAATATTGAGGTAAAACGAAAAGCCAAACAAATATTCATACCTACTATTTCCAGCTTACATACACCTACACAACACAAAAACTAGAATATTAGGTAAACACGTGTTCATGTTTCCTCAAAATAAATATTTTCTTTTTCGTTCCGTGAGCTGGAAGTATTTATTTATGTACCAGATCTCGAATTACAACCATTTGTTACATATATATGAAGATCTGTCCTAAACACATGATTAAAAATTGATATATTTGAGTTAAATGACGTCATTGAAAATATAAGGTCAAAACAGATAAACATGCTTAATTTTGAGTTTTAAGAGGACAACGATAAAAAAGAGTGTGATAACTAAAACGGTTGTCGAACTATGATAAGACTGTTATTCTTTTAAAATGTGCCACAATCTTTTCTGATCGTCAAAATCTCACAGCCTGAATTCACCCACTGCTGGTTACAGGCCTATCTTTTTTTGTACCAATGTCCACGTTTCTGTGCCAGCGTCATTGTGGTTTTTCCCCTGATAGCATCTATGTTTTCTGACTGATATGATCCTCAAACTGACTTGCAAACAATTGTATCCACTTATGTGCTACAATTAAGCTAGAACATGTTGTTTTTCACATAATTCAAAATATTTCACTTGAGTCGATCAAAGGAAATTGAAAGTATTGAAGTAATGGTGCCACTCCACTATGCAACAGGTCTTGTAATATTTTTATTGCAAGGTCAATTATCCTGACCCAATGCTGTATCCACTATCGACCTAGTCTGTACTCGACCTTGATTGCAATCGTGATTCTAGAAGTTGGAATTAAACAGTATTACGAGTTACTACAAAACATGGCAAGTAATATTTAATGACAGCACTTTTATTATTTGTTTACGTTCATAAAAACATTCCAATTACTCAGCAAGTGCAATATGCATAAGGTCTGTGACCTGACCTCATCCGCGTAATGTGGCCTTACAGCGTAATGAAAACTGTGCAAATGCAAGTGGAGTCCGCCAATTATACTCCCGCTAGTTAATTTCAAACGACCAATGGTGATGCTGCTATGATACTACGAGCCAATGAGAATCATTCATAAAATTAACAAACCTTTTTACTGCAATTGAAGTGCAATGGTTACGTCCTAAAGAATCTAGAAATTGAAATTAGTTCTGGGATTCTATTTCAATTCGTTTTTCAAATGTGTTCATATAATTTGATTTAATACTCGTATTAGTCACAAAATCGACTATTAAATTGTTAGGAAATCCGTACATGGCCTTTAAATTACTGTGAGATAAATCATATTGACTAGATAAGCATCTTTGCTGAAGTCTTAGATAAAATCACTCCGTTTGAAATAAAGCAGGCTTCCTACAATGAGCTGCGCAAAAGTTATTTCAACTTAAAGTCACGTAAGATTACAACTCTGCGTCAAGTTAGGTTGGCTTACAACTTCGCTTAAAGTTAGGTACATCCCTAGATAGGGTAGATAAAAGCACTCTACATGTGCAATGTGAAATGCATTTCTAATTTGATTGTTAATCTCTACTTTTTCTACAAGCATTCTAAATGTAGAGATATCCGATTAGTAAGTACATTGGACTAGGAATGGTCCCAAAGCTCGGCACTGAAATGTTATACTTATGAAGCTAAAGGAGGCGTGAGAATTATTTATGACAGAGTTTGATATACGAGCGTTTAAATATGTCCAGTGTAGTGGAGTTAAATGGTTTTTTATTGTTAATTTTATTGGAAGATCAAATTAATAGCTGCCAACTACAACGACTAAGTACGAATTTTCGTCCCAATTTTGAAAAACTTTCGGGATGTCTGTTACTCAACTCAAGACGATTAAGAACCTATACAACAAATTCGAGATATCAACACAAGCGTGGCCTAATCTAGTACAATTCGAATCGAACCCGTCGTGTCATCGTGTGTAACGAGTGTGGCAAGCATCGACTAGCGCACTCACTAGATCGCCAGCGCCAGCGCCCGCGCTGTTGCGAAACATCCGCATTCGTTAATGTTCTCCACAGATGATCTATGGAGCACGAACAAGATACGCAACGGAACCACATTTCGCTTGCACTTTCGAAAGTAAGTCTTTGTTTTCACTCGGTAGCGGTAATTTATAGTAATGAGGAGAGATCATTGTACGCACTTTTGTAAATCGCTTGAGTGAAGTCTCGTCGTATTTGGCAGACTGCCAAATGTCGCACATTACTTTTTGATTTAGTGGTTTATGGTGAAGTTTTGATTTTAATTACTCGACGTTTAATATAAAGCTTGAGGAGTGACGAAAATGTGGTCGATTTTACGTCATGAGCCAGCATTTAAAATACAATTGTTTTTTTGTTAAACTCGACTTGTTATCTTTTTGTTTTATAGCTACTTTAGGTAAAAGGTACAAATTTAGATTAAGCAGCTGCTTCACTTTAGTTATACATACAAGTACTTTTGCTTTCTTACAACTAAGTTTCTAAAATCATGTTTTACCGCCAACTTCCTACAACTAGCTTGTTTTAAGAATGTATGAGTTGTAGCGATTTAATGCAGGTGTTAAAACCTTGGCAGTTGCTGTAAACGCACTTTCACTAAAATACGTTCGAGTGCGGGAACAAATGGACATACGGAATATAGGCCAGAACACATCGACTCACTCGCACACAAATGAACGGAGATAGTACCAGAACCGCTCTGTATTATTCAGCCACACAATAATATTCAAACAGCAAATACAAGTGTTAGTCATGAAAAAGTATTTTTCAAAAATATAGGTACCTAATCAGTTTAACTGTGTTACCGCATTAAAAAGTACTGAATATGCGTAAATTTTGTGTCATCTTATCGCAAAAATCCTTCGACTTTTTAGACTAGAAGATATAGTTAGTTGTAAATAGAGTCATGGCCGGTTGTCGATCTCCTAATTTGATGGTCACTCGTTTATCATTGCTTTATACGCGTTGCCTTGAGATGATAAAACGGTTAGTATATAGTCTAAATATAACATAATAACCACAACATTTGAATATGTCTCATTAAGGTTTTGTAACGTTATTTGGAATCTATACTTACTGACACATTCGTTATTGCCAACACGTTTTCAAGGTCTGCAAATGCAATTACTAAGAAATACAGTTAAATATTAATGTTTATGTCGAGACTTTTCTCTTTTAATTTCACGATCAATGCGAAAATTGGCAAAAATATGGAGTGTTTACACAGGCCACGGTCTCGGGCTCGAACTTGTCCGATTTTTATTGCGAGTTTAAAGAAGCGAGCGAACTTGCCCCAGTGACCACGGGTAGCGAGCGGTTGATATAAATATAATACATAGGCCCACGTCCAATAATAGAATTGGTCGGTGGCACATTGCCGCCGCTGTACGGTCTTGAGCCCAAATTCCTAACTATAGTTACCAACTCCTCCGTTGCTAGTCGAATATGCAGCTACGATGCACTTTGACATTTCAGAAATGGAATGATATTTTCAAGTGATTCGTTGTCTGTTCAGTATCAATTACTGTCTAAAACACTTTCAATTACGTCTGTTGTTTACTCACTCTTTGAATTGTGCAATCGATGAGTTTGTGTGTTTACTGAAAGGATATCAGTTACAAAGAAACGTGGTCTTCAAAGGCTTTCCTGTTAACCTATTTCTGTCTGTACCTGCGCAGTATGCATCAGTTATTTCCAAGGAGTGTGCATTTGACATTTTCTTGTTGAAAAGTGCACGGATCATAGAAGTAGTTGCGTGGTGTGCGGGTAGGTGGGGCGAGGGGGGAGCTCGCCGGTTCGCGCGGTGTAACCTACATACCGGTCAACACTCCGGCTCAGTCAACACTCGCTACAGGGACATTTGGAGCGTTTGATGAGCCAGTGCACTTGTACAAGTAACTTAGGCGAGTGCCAGTAGGGTAGTGAATAGAGTTTAGCGGAAATATTACCCATGCGTCGAGATGGCGTCCATGTTTATTTTGTTCTTCAAAAAGGTAGAAAATTTCTAAAACAAAGCATCTAATTTTCGTGGCAGCAAATAACCTATTTAATTTTTTTTCAGTAATGCTGATATGACATACTTCTTTATAGTTTGCTACGTTTTTTGTTTTAATTACTTACGTGTTCGTCAGCTCGATCTCAAGCAATTAGTTGTACTCACCTGAAACAAAATAAAATAATGGTAAATGAAATGCTCAACACAAATATTATGTTTCCGCGTAAACTTAATAAGTAACCATGCCAATGACCGTAAAATTTGTTTTAGCTTAACATCTGTTTACACATTATTTTGACATATGAGGCTGTGTAAGTAAACCTACTAAATTAGTCTTAATTGGAGTGTTTCAGTGTGTGACTAACGCGAAAATCTAACACAGTAAATAATGTTTCATTTTTAAACTAAAATGCGAATTTTCGAGCCAGTTACTGGGGCAAGTAGCAGCGCGGTGTAAACGGACTAACGCCAGCATTAGATGCGACTAGACAAGGCCATAGCTATCAGTGAAATGTCGAGAAGGAAAGAGATGGATACATAAAGTATTTATTGCACACATAACAACACTACAAGTGCAATTCACGCACACACGTACAGCTTTTCTATTTCTATTACATGGTCTAGGGTTGACTACTGGTGTTAATAAAAACGGTTAAACTGACTACTTATGTCAATTTAAATTGTTTGGTACTAATACTGAACTAAAAATCTTGGAGATAGCAAATATACGCTAAAGTGTGTCACGGGCGCAAATACACTCCACGAGATTACAGTCTTAAAATTTGATAAAAATATCCGGCTAATTAAAAAGTTTTGTTTTAACTCTTGCTTGTAGGATTTCAGCCAAAATGGCTTCAAACTTTTAATACTACAGTAAAAAGTATGACATAATTTTTAGAACATAAAGCTAGGTGTTCAGTAACTATTAACTTCCGTATATTTGTAAGGTTTCCTAGTATTCTTAATGCAATGATGCATTCTAATTTCTACACAGTATCATGTTAGTGCCCAACTTTTTAACATAAAACAATATCTTTGACCAACAACTCATAAGAAAGTCAGAGAGGGCATCGAAATACTGCTAATAATACTGATTAAAGCAGGAAAAAGGTGTTTCACCATCTAGGTCGGTTAAGGAGGTTACCGACTATCTTCAGGAATTGGGTGAGCGAGTGTATAATGCGCACTTGATATACAAAATACCTATCTTGATAGCGATAAGCGTTCCGAACTTGCCAGTTGCGACAGACTGTCCTAGAACCCGGTTTGAACTCGAGTACCCTCAATAGCTGAGCCCAAATTTTTATAATAATTTATCGTATCAGCATATTGCGCGTGATTGTCTGGACGTAAGTAGTTGTTGATCGCGGATGCGGCAGTGCCATGGTGGTGTGGACTGGGTCAATTTGGTGTCGGTTGCCCAATCGTATAGTCACGTGGTTGCCGTGCGTTAGCAGGTGATAGCACACCTTGGGTTAACGGTTTGGAGTTCTAATCAATTATCTGAAAAGGTGATAAGACCTTTAATTTTTGATTTGATGTGAAATTGGGGGCTATTTTTAATGTTTGTACAAAGCATTAGAATAAAAAGATCTAAAGCCAGTCTGACAGTATTTATTTGCGTGCCAAGTGTATTGAGAGTCATATATTGTTATTAAAAAGTCACTTTTTAAGGAATTAATTGTTCAAATGTATTAAAAACTCTTAAAATTAATTAGACATAACATGAAAGAAGATGATAATATCCTGCGCCGACCCCAAAATAATTGGGATAAAGGCAAGAATATGATGACGAGACACATGAAATAACTTACTCTGCGTATATACATAGAACGACATTGTAACTTTAAAACTAATATTTCTCAAACAGACATACTTGAAGGTGTTAGTCATAAGGAAATGATATTTCGGTGTTGTGAAAGACAGTGGCTTCAACAGATGGCACCCAAATCCTCAAGTTGAATGTCTACCTCATTAAATATATGCAATCTAAACTTTGAATAGACTAATAAACTTGACATTATACCAAAATCGGAATATTTATGACAGATTAAAAACGATCAACGAAGTTTCAAACTTCAACTTTTTTTTGTCTATAACATAAAATCACGCCTGTAATCCCCGAAGGGTTGGCAGAGGTGTACAGTCACCTGCAAAATTGCATGGATACTTTTAGTCTTTATTACTTGTGAATAGAGTTCAGAACTGTCCATGCATTTTTGTAGGTGACTGTACCTTATAGTACACCCACATATCGCCAGTTATGTTGAAGTTTATAAAATCAGTCCCGCTTGTGACAATTAGACCGATGAGGCAGTCAGTGATACTTTAACTTGCAATCATTAACTTATTTAAGTAGCTAATTCCGCTTAAAAAACAGGAAGGCCAGTTGCACAGTTGTCCAAACAAAAAATAAACTTAAGTCAGTGGCTCCGCAACCCAAGGTGTTTGCCCAAAACTTTATGCAATATATGATCACTTACAGTTTCCATCTATGTGTTCCTCGCACACAGTTCCCATGGAATCGGGGTTATCTTGATAGATTGCCCTCTTGATTTCAAAACACGATAGCAGTCGCTGAAGAAAGTATCAGGCGCTGAAATCTCAACTTTGTTTGTCTTAGAATAGTTTCGAAACAAAGCTAGAGTGGAAAGATTTACTATATGATGTAAAGCTTCTTCAAAGAAACCAAAATTATTTGATGTTGATAATATTTGTTACTCGAACAGCGTTATTCAAGCATGTCGTAAACACTGATCCAGTTCATTCATTCTCCGTGTCACAATACGCCTCTTTCGTAATCGGAGTCATAAAAAATATAGTTAGATTCGTCTGCGAGCTTATTGTGTCAACATCATAATATTTTATGACACTTGGACTCATCTGAAATGCACGCTAACCTTTGGGAAGTGTTGTGTATGGAGCAACAACGCCGGACGCCCTATATTCACATTTCGGTCTGTCGCTGGCAAATTGCCCAAAAATAATTAGTCATCAACCGCTCAATTCCTTAGTCGCGATCCTAGGATAGGACGCTTCTCGGAACATGTTGCGGTTTCAGCGACCACAAAGCACCTATTGCATTTCGGACAAAATATGAAAATGCGACATTTATGTGGGTTATTAAATTTGTAGTATTTTAAGATTTTGTGGCGCAAACTGAAGTATAAAGTAAATGGCTATTGCTTTGACTGCCCATTGTGACTAGTAATATTTAATAAGCAAGTAGGATATTCTTACTGTAACTTTGCTCTCTATTTAAAGAAATTTTATCCTTAATTGTTTAGTGTAAAAGTGTGTATAATAATATCTTATAGTCTTGCGTTAATATAATATACATTGCAATTGATTTTTTACAAACATTTTCACTTTCAGTAACAAATTCGTTTATACAACTGCCCTCTAGTGGCGAATTGCCGAATTTTCGTTGTGTCCGCTCGCCACTAGGTGGCGTGAATAAACGAATGGCGCGGTTGTAGCATTTCGTAGCATAGCATATCGTCGTGTTATAAATTCCGGCTTTCACAAGTAATATTGAAAACCAACCGTATTTTTAATCTATTGTTTTTAAAACAATTACCATTAAACACATACTTTTTCTATTTAATTATTTAAATTTAAAGGTTAACCAATTTTTGAAAAAAAAATACAATCATTTCATAATAAATACGAGGTTCTAAAATTACAATTTCCAGCAAATAAACTATTGATCTTAGAAACTTTACGCAACAGGAAAAATATTAAAAACATTCTGACGCAAACTTCGTAGCAGTGCTACGGCGTAGGCATTCGAACGCTACACTTGAAGAGTTTCATCTTAATATGTTAAAGTTGTGGCTACGAATTGCTACGAGAAAAATAATATAATTATATTTCCAAAGTTAATAGTTCTGATGTGTTTAAAACATTTAAACTATTGCTTTATTTATGTTTCACACACGTGTTTGGGTCGTATCGCATAACATTTACAAACAGTTAAATATTTCCGGTTTGCTTACGATTTGTTCTCGTTCAAGGTTACTTGATATTTTGTTTATATTAATAAGGATTACAATACAGTTACTTCAACATAATGTAGTTATTTTCGGTTTGACGTATGAATAGATGAATGTAAAGTTCATGTTATACATTATTTTCGATAAAAGTAATTGATTGATATATATAAAGATCGGACACTCTACACTCGAAGTTGTAGACGATTATGTCTACCTGGGACAAACAGTCCAGTTAGGTAGGCAGCGTTTGGGAAGCTGAGAAGTATCTTCTCGTCCAACTTACCGCAGTGTCTCAAGATGAAAGTCTATGACCAGTGTGTGTTGCATACGGGACCGAAATGTGGTCGCTCACAATGGGCCTCATCAGAAGGCTTAAAGTCACCCAAAGAGCAATGGAGAGGGCTATGCTAGGAGTTTCCTTGCGTGATCGAATCAGAAATGAGGACATCCGCATGAGAACCAAGGTTACCGACATAGCCCGAAGAATTGCCAAACTTAAGTGGCAGTGGGCAGGACACATTGCTCGCAAAACGGATGGCCGATGGAGCCGGAAATTTCTGGAGTGGCGACCGCGAACCAGAAGACGTTGCGTTGGAAGGCCTCCCACGGCTCCCACTATTATAGGTGGACCGATGATCTAATGAAGGTTACGGGGATCCGCTGAACGCGAGACGCACGGGACCGGTCAATGTGACGACATTTAAGAGAGGCCTATGTCCAGCAGTGGACGTCTTTCGGCTGAAATGATGATGATGATGAATTTATTGATAGTGTCATAGTGTCCGATATTTTCGAGAAAAAATACATTATTTTTGTAGTACATAGAGTTAATGTTATCCTATTACCACCGTTGATCAAGAAACTTGTAGCTTAATAATAACAGCCACAGGTTAAGCCCCGCTTGCCTAGGTTGATTTGTGAATGGGTGACCGACCACCCATTAGATACCAAGTTTCCTCCGTGCCTTTGAAATCATGTTTCAGTTCAGTTAGACTAGAAGCCGACCCCAACTTAATTGGCAAAAGGCTAGGCATATTATGTTAAGCTAGGATGATTATGTTATTACCGTTTATCAAGAGTATACTGTTTGTTGATACTAATTTTGTTGCGTCCTGTTCGTACCAGTCAATCATGAGTTGTACTATTTTTATTGTATCAGAAATCATAATACACTTTATTAATGGCACTCAATATATTTAGAAAATAAAGTATTCCCCGCAAAACATTAAACAAACATGAGTCCTTTGTCCTTGAAGCAGAGTGCAATATAAAGCTGAAAAGTTCAGATTCAAACAAGCACATATAGATACCAAGTATAATGTGTGCCCTCCCTCTCCAATAGCATAATTGAACTTCACGTAAATATCGTGTGTGTGTGTGAGTTTGCACATAATACGTACGAACACTAGGCACACGAACCTAGGTCTTAGTGCGAGTGCACCGAGCTACGTTAGGGTAGGTCGGTACTAGGCGAATTACTTTATCCGCACGAGATTTGAAACGCGATGAATTTGTTATCATGTTTTGATTGCTCGACGATTGTGTTTTGAGGAATGCTTCGCTTGATGCTTGTGGCTATAATGACATACTTGATGTCTGGTACGATGGTGCAGGTATTTTAGGTTATCATCATCACGCCTGTAACCCCCGAAGGGTTAGGCAGAGGTGTATACTCCTCCACGTTTTTAACCAGCTATGGTCCCATGTTATATTTATTTTCCTCAACCGGGCAAGAACCCAGGCTCCGTGGCTGCTACTGAATAAATACTGATGAAAAAACCCAATAAAAGTTTGCCCGACCTGGGAATCAGATCTAGGGTGGCAAGCTCAGTAGTCGCGCTTGCGACCACTAGACCAACGAAGCAGGCTAGGTGGGTTATACATGTTTATATATTTTAAGTAGTTGAAGTACCTATGACTTATGACAAAAATACTAATGATTAATCCTCTCTTATATGTTCGGGGGTTAAAAAACTAAGTTAGTAAAAGTTCAACTGCAATGATTTTTTATGAGGCAATAAGAGTATCAATAACAAGTTTAACCCGGAACTCAAGAATATAAATCTATGCGAAACTGTGTCTATTTCCGTGCAATTTTATTTGTTTTTCTATTGTGTTTACAACAACAAAAACCACATTGATTTATTTTCAGGCAACTTTGACTCGTAGATATACCTAACAAACTACCATATCCTTACATAGTATAAAACAAAGTCGCTATTTTTGTCTGTTTGTTTGTCTATAAGCTTAAATCTTTAACGCAACGGATTTTGATGCGGTTTTTTTTAATAGATAGAGTGATTCAAGAGGAAGGTTTCAGTATATAATTTGAACGACATCCACGCGGGTGAAGCCGCGGGCATCAGCTAGTACTACATAAATATGATAAATTGTGTACGTAAATTGACCCTTGTCTATTGTATATGTCTAACGATGTTGAACTTGATCTTAGGTGTTGTTAATGAAGCTACAAGAACTCGCGAAGTTTTTGACCGTTACACAAATATTTGAAATTAACTAAGGATGCAACTGCAAATTGCAGATTGCTTGCAGATCTATATGATTTTGGACACCTCTTACTAAAATATCCGTCCACTCCGGTATCCACACACGATCTGAATCAATTCTGATCCTTGAATCAGTAGACGCCTGTTGACCGTCATCATCACCAAACATGTTTAGTTGTTTACCCGTATTACCGTCATAAATACTTAGAACAAAAACGAAAGAGCGCTGAGCTAATAAAGTGCACACCATCCTCATATTAAACAAATTGTATTGGTGGTAAACAAGCGCTACCTACCACCTACCTATAGATGTTGTCAACAGTGCATAACATAGACACGCGTGTCTGTGTGTGTGCGGGACTGTCCAGACGTCTATCTAGATATCTAGATGTGGGTGCATCGGTGCAGTGTTGGCGTAGGTCCTGGGGGGTAGGTCGGGTAGGTCGGGTAGGTCGGGTAGCTCACACCCCCGGGGGGCGGGGGCACTGGCAATAACTACCATCACGTAATCAAACGCTCCGAGTGGGATGCGCCTGCTATGGGACTCCGGTTTATTTTTCCCTATAATGAGTTTTTGTTGTCATGGAACGTATTTAATTTAAAATGGCAGTCTGTTTGCTGAAATATTGTCCATATGAAATTGTGGTGCTCTCTGAATTATGTCGAACTGATTGGATTTAATGTCTGTTTCGCAGTCAAGATTCAAAATTTATGGCACATTGCAAGTTCTATCAGTAACATGAAAGTTATATCTAATATGAGTTGGGAAAACCGTCTCTTATAATACTTCGCTGAGCTATGGTTTTCTCCACTTTCGATTTGCATACGCCATTTAGTTTTATTCAAACACTTACTTTATCGTACATACAACTATAACTGGAAGAATCTAATCAAAAGTCACTATTATTTTGAACGTATCAATAAGAAAATTACTTTCTTTTTAAAAGTTTTTAACAACAGCTTATGACTGGTCGCAGTATATGACGAACACCAGTGCATTACAGATACAACTTTCATGAAATGTGCTTTAAGCATCAAATAAAACATTAATGGTTCAAGCGTATTAAATTGAATCATTTTCTCATTACCACGCTGTTATTCCATGAATCTACCCCCCACCAGTCCACCACTTCTAAGCCTTCAACCACCTCACCGTCATACGCAATAAAAATCTTTAAAATAAATACTAATAAATCAATACTTAGTACTGGTATTAAAAGAAGTGATAGCTTAGTGCTGTAACCGTCGGACTGGCAAATCATAGGTCTCGGTTCGAACCCAAGACACGCACGTCTGATTTTTCAGATTCATGTGCATATTGTATAATTTAACATTTACTTCGGTGAAGGAAAACATTGTAAGGAAACCAGCATGTCTGAGAGATTTTAAGCTATTGCATAGCTTCTATCGCGGGCCTTGAGCGTCGAGAGCGAATCCAGAAATTCCCTAACGAAAATATTCAGGATTCAGTACTCAACCAGGTTGCTATGGTTACGGAAAATAACAAGGTTGTCAACTGAGGTTGTCAAATTGGCATTTCCAATATGTTAGCTATAAGTGCTTACTAACATAATATGTCATGTAAAATAATAACTGTTTAAAATGTAACTAACATGTAGTACGTACTAAGTACCACTATCATAATAAATATGATGTCTGAAATAAATAATTTTTCTGTACTGGTGATATATACAAATATAATCATGAATCCAATTGAACTTTGTTACTATGGGTAGGTCCAAACTATTATTAACTCTGCTTAGATTTCTCTCACTCCTCTAGAGAATGTATGAGCCTTGAATATTTAATTTAGAAGGATATCTAGCGAGCGCAATGTTTTCAGTAATCATACCTATACTATTGAAACAAGTGAGTGAATGAGATTACTTTAAAATTATACGATCAATGTTCTATATTAAAATACGAACATTTTATTCAATGTTATTATTGTTCTTAGGTTCATATATGAGTCACGGCGTAAAAGGGAAGAAATAACCAGCTATACAGTATGCATTAATTCAACTGCGTCCGATTTCCGGATTCGGTTCGTGTATGCATAATTTGTTTCTGAATAATTTTTCATTCAAAATAGGAGAAAAAAAACGAGGTATTTCTTTGAATATTTTTAGGTTGTCTATCTGCAATAACAACCTACTACTATCGTCCCAATCAAAGTACCTATAATTTTCGAAAAAAAAAAATTAAACCATACAGTTTTCCCAACTTAAGTAACTTCCATGTTGCATTACGCAAAATTGGATGCAAAATATTCAAAAACACATCCCGTACCGTTCTCCATAGTCCATCAAAACGTGGAATCAATACCGACTATACATTATAATTGTTATGTAAGCCAGCATCAATGTTTATTTACCAATACGTATGTCGTTGCAGGTCGTCGACCCGGGCTCCTGGTCGGGAAATTTCGGCGGTGTTCACACTTTAGAGAGGGATAGACTTATGCAGGGTGCGCAGGGTGCGAGTGCACATGCTGGGAGGGTAGAGACCTTGAGCTGGCAAAATCAAGGGTAAGGTGGTGAGGTGGTGTGCGTGAGTCCTCGGAACCGGCTCTGTGTTGGTGCATCGATAACTATACACACGTGCGCGTATAGCTAATAATATATTCAGCGTATACACAGAAAGAAGTGAGTACCTAATACTTCTGTGTGTATATATATTTGCAAGTCGTCTCCTGTCCACTGAACCTTGAGAATAAGAAAATGTTAAGCAGTCTTGTCTGGATATAAAGTGCTGACTCAGTCTGATATACTTTTTAAAGGTTATGAGTTCGAGTTGGAATGGTAGTGCTTTGACACTTCATTGCACCAGCTACCCGTAATAGCTATTGCAGTTAGGTTTGTAGGAGATAGTAATACCAAGAATATTAAGAGAATGAATAAATTAATTCGCTACTATTTTTGTAATTAATGTAAATTATAAGTAACATTTTTCAGTAGATATTATTAGTTAAGTTTGGAAAATAAAAAGGAGAATTAGAACATTAAACGGAATTATAAAAAAAAAATATTTCTGGTGTTTATTTATTTATTGTTATATACATGATATACCTATCCAATTATCCACTTGTCTTTAGTAACAAATGTGTTTTTTATTTGTGAAACATTGACGTTTGATTTGGGTAGTCCCTCTGTTTTTTTTTTTTGATGACGTCAACAAAAATGTCTTAAGATTGCAATCGGTCTAATGGACGAAAGACGTGAGCTAAAAATATATTGATAATTGCATTATTTGGAATTCCAATAACAATTTATTTTACATGTGCAATCAGAAACGAAAGAAAAACCGCAAAGGTTACTCCACTACAACAGTGCGCATAAATCACAAGGACTGAAATTACAAACAATGATGCAATTCAATTAACCGATCAAACCGTAAAGCCGCCATAAAAATAAAAACGCATGTCAACAAGCAACAACTACGACCACGTGCTCAACCCAAAATAGACGCGTCCGCACACACGCGCAGTGCACGCACACCACACGCACACACGAGCACGCCACGCGGCCCGCCGAGCCCGCGGAAAAATCAATATTTTGAGCAAAACTACTTCCCTTAACGCAGCTGTGTGCGTCGGTTACTTCCCCGTATCCAAACTACAAAAGCTCTATCGCCGATTTATAACACAAACTGAATCATACCTTATCTGTTACGAAACAAAGTGTTATTTCCCCTATTAAGAGCGGGGGTAGTTAGATCGTGAGGGTATGAAGAGGTAGTGCCGTCCCGCTCCAATCAATCGGATGGCTCGGTCGCTCGGCCGCGTGGCGCCGGCCGACGACCCCGGCCCGGTCGTTACCCCGCGACAGTTGCACCCTGCTACCCCGTACCGACAAGTACGCACCCTTGTTCTTGCCGAATCTTGGACCCACGCCTCGCCGCCGCTGACATTGACTCGACGAACGGTTCAACGACCTCCGCTAACGCTTCCGCCTTCCGGTGTGCTCTATCGAAATCCTTAAAAATGTTCCTAAAGTAGAATTTTATTTTTATTGCACCATACGAATTTCATGAGCACACTTAACGCAGAAACTTGACAGCTATACAAATAAGACAATAAAATAACGATCTTTAAGTTATAAAAATCTTTCATGAGTCATCGTTTTTCACCTGACGGTAAATATTGGGGAGTCCTTATACGAGTCTCAGCGAAATAAACGTAACTCATGGCCGTCACATGAGTAACATGTGTTATTGACTTCTCGTCTTGAACCTTTGGCGAAACGTTTTCTTTACATTATAAGACTTAATGGAATATGAGTTATGACTGTATATGAATATCACATTATATTACCTTACACGTTACCTTCACTTTTTAATTACGTGATTTAAATGAGTTTTTCCTATGATTTTAACCAGACTGTGCTAATTACCGTGTGGTGGGACCCTGGTGATCTGCTATACAGGTTTTCCTAGTGCGGACACCAGTCTCTCACAAACTTTTCTGCGTTATGTAATTTTAAGCTCTATGTATACATAATAAGTTAAGATATGTTTGTGAAGAGAAAATAAATTAAATTTGAATTTTGAATTTGATTACAACCTTCTAAGCATGTGAGCTATAAAAAGTAGAAAACCTAATGTTTATAATGAATTCAGTGACTCACGTTCAATTAAGTCCAATAAAAATAAAACACAATCCGTTACTCAATGAATGAAAATGAATGACCGTCCATGCGTGTGGGCACCGGAGCAAACAGACGCTAATGCAATGAAACCAGCCACAAATCATTCCATATTCAAAACGAATTAGGCGCAAAGGCACGCTGGAATCCGACACTTAAACCAAAAAAGAAGAAGAAAAAAAGCTAAAACAAATGTGCCATCTCCGCTCAGCCATGGCAAAAATTAAAAAGGATTCCAGTGCACCTTCCCCAAATTAACGAAGTGACTAAGTGAGCATTTGGGAAGCGCTTACGCATCGTTTTAGTACGAATTATTTTGGACCAACACTGCCAAGGCGCAAGATTTTTTCTGTGGATACGGTCTTTCGTCGAGTGCATTAAAAACGAAGTTAATGTGAAGCGCATAAATTAAAAGCACAATGCAATTTTAAAAACGTGAGATTGTATGTTGGGTTATGAAAGTTACGAGGAAAATTGAAAGTATTTTTTAAATCAAGCTTTTATGTTTTCGTGAAGATCGACAATGTTGTTTCAGCTTATAAGATAAACTCCAGACTAACTGTAATACTTTTCACCTTTCCCAAGGTAGCTTTTAAACCAATAGCCCACCAGACAGACACACAGACAGCTGTATTATGCATGCAGTATTATGATTACAATGGAGATTGCATTTTAAACTATTATTAGGGCTGATCCACGCAGTATCACATTTTAAAATCCTTTTTCATGTTAATTTGATCGGGGAGTTTTATATTGCACCCCTCGTAGACGGAGAGGAGTGGACGTTTACCAGACTCTATTATTAAGGTAGAAAAACACGATAAGTTTAAATAATAGAACTTCATTGAACAGTTGGTTAGTCTATGATTATAAGCTTTAAACTGATTCCCTCCTACCTTTGAATTTAACCGACACAGAATGAAAGAAGCCTGGAAAACAAAAAAAAAAAAGAATATGAAAGATAATGAAAAGAAAAACGCAAAGGGAGATAAGAAAGCAGGGGGTTTTGTATTAAATTACGTTTAAAAAGAAACCCGTTAATAAAAACCTGAAAATGTTTCAGAAGGTACGTTTATGTATAAAGGATAATGAAAAGCAAAAAGGAAAAGAACATATCCGCATTAACGCCGTAAGCGTTGTTTACGAATAATTTCGCGGTATTGAAAGATAAACTTTTACGGAGCGTCTTTCTAAATATATTTGTCAAAAGACTCGACGCGTGCGCAGCGCGTTAAGCTGGCGTCAGCTTTAATTAGCCTTAAATTTCTTCAATAAATCTTTTCCCGGACACGGTTAGAATGTCCCGGGATTGAAGTTTTTATCAGTTTTTCCGGGATCATTCCTCTTAACGTTTCCCTGCTCTTGCGCCGGTTCGTTGCGTAAGTTAACAGAACTAATCAATAAACTGACATAACATAGACCGAGTTTTGTGTAATAAATACTTTTCCTTATCTTGTGTAATCGTACTTTATGACATTATAAAATAAAGTTTTAGTTATAATAATTAACTATTTATTAGTGAAAGATATAGAAAGTCGTTTGCCTTTCCCGTTTCGCAAAGATTAAAGTAACTTGTAACTATACTGATTTAAACATATATGTACTTGTATTTTTAGTGTAACTGAAAATCTCACTACATTTGACTAATAAAAGCTTACAAAGATGTCTGGTTACATCAGAGTCTTAACAATTTAACGCTCAGCCAGACAGGTCGACATCGTATTATTATCTTGTTAGTACAAAATTTGCCATTAACACCTAAGCTGAGCTAGTGTGTAAGCCATTGCATAACTCTCTTCCGCGATCTAGATCTGAGAGTCGGCTAGCGGCGAAAGAGGCGGCTAAACGTGTGTGCTGTAATAATCCCTAATATATGTACTGTTTACGGCGAACACTCGTAAAGCTGGCTTCTTACTTGTAGGTCTATTTTGCTGTACCTTTATCGGTTTTCTAGGTATTACATGCTGTTATTTATTCCACGTGTGACCAGTTTTGATACTTGAGGGCCGATTCCTCTATTTAATTAAATAACGGGTCTCAGCCCCATCTGTCAAAATTCGTTTTTGAAATTGATCGTTCTGATCGTGGCATCTAGATTTTGAATGTTTTTCTACGGATATTGACAGATAAGCTACGACCCCAATATCGTCAAAATACCTGCCGTGACGGAAATTCAGTATACCTAGGTACTTATTTTTTTTTTTGTTAGCCTATATTTTCCCACTGCTGGGCAAAGGCCTCCCCCATAGTCATAGGTACTTATAATGATTTTTAATTTATCTTCATTGGGCCGGACAAACGTCGCCTAATTTCTATTCTAATTAAACTTTAATTTCTGTCCCGTTGTTTTCAGCAGGTGTGTTGCTATGTTTAAACGCTCTTTTATCTAATCTATCTATACTAACATTATAAAGAATTATTTGTTTAAATATTTGTAAGTTTTAATGTAGAGTCTCCGGAACAAATGATCCAATTCTAAAAATTCTTTCACTGACGGAAAGCTTCCTTGTTTGTGGGTGCTACGAGTATAGAGTGCTATATCACAATTTTAGCAGACGAAGTCGCGGGCGAAGTGCTATCGAAGTATTTTGAAGGTATGAATTGACATACCTTCGAAATACTACGGTTAAAAGAAATCGAAATATGATACATTTCTGATCCCAGCCATACATATCGTTCAGTATGTAAAATATTGGTGGACACGAAATGTGGACAGTTTTGCGTATTATTCAATATTTATTACCACTGGTTACTGGAGATAATTAGGAGCTTACACACTCAAATACTTGACTTACCAGGGATTAGCGTGAAATGTAAATGCTTATGTAGATTTCATAATAAGATTTGGAATTGCGAAATGGGATTAAAATATTATTTAAGTTTATCGGGGGGAAATTTTGCATTTTTTGTTTATGTTTAATCGGTCGGAACTCAACCCCACAGAAATATTAGAGGACAATTTCAAGTTTGATTGTATTTCAATTTCAATTACTACTAGCTACTAATTCCGGTTGACTTTACTAATAAGTTTCCTTTTTATGGTTCCGTACCTAAAAACGAAAAAACGGAACCAAAAGGGTTCCATTTTTTCGTTTCATGATCACTCATGTCTGTCTGTCTGTCCGACCATTCCCCCCCCCCCCTTATCTCCGAAACTACATACTAGGCCTAAAAATCTGAAAAAAAAATACAGAAATTAGTTCAACACGTATAGATTACAGGAAAACCTATAAGAAGTCATGGTACGGAACCCTTCATGTGCAAGTCCGAGTTGCACTTGGCCAGTTTTTTTATTATTTAAAAATCTATCCTTATATCACAACAATAACAAAGGGCCAAGCATGGGAACTCAAAGTGTCTCCTCCCTCGATCAATCATGTTCATCTGAAGTTCGTCCAGCGGGGGTGGCTCGTGGCTACCATGGCTACTGTGGCTACAGTGGCCAGTGGCTACATCAGGCGTGGGGAGTTTCGTCTCTATATTGCACTTTCATTAATCACACGCTTCTGATTTTATTAAGTACTGCTCGCGGGAGTTAAAGAGGTTAGTTTTGTAGGCAATTTGTCAGTTAGTGCCACAAGATGGAAAGATAAATTGAGTGATTGCAATATTTGGTTGTTGGATATAGTAACGCCATCTAGTGTTGAAATGAATTAGTTAATTAATCTGAACCTACTTTTTACATACAATCACGAGTATTAACAAAAGCATTCTTAGCATATTACAGCGATTTTTCAGCGAAATACAGGTTTTATTTAACCAGTATTTCAGAATAGTACCTTTGCTCGTGAAAACGTAAAACGGTAGTCAATATAGAAGGAGAAAATCACTTTTAAATTTTCTCAACTAACACGTTTCATTGGTAGTACGTAATAATAATAATAATAATATAATAATAATAATAATATTCCACAACTATCACACAACGCCATCTAGTCCCAAGCTAAGCAGAGCTTGTGTTATGGGTACTAGACAACTGATAAACATACTTATATATTTCTAAATACATACATATAGCTAAAACACAAATTCAAGTAAGATCAACCATAGGATTCGTACCTCGATGTACTTGTAAACTAATATCCGCCCAATCGTGAAAATTCAGACAAGCAACGTTCCCCAAAATCGTCCATAGCTGTCTATATAGGGAAAAACTATGTATACACCAGACGCCTTCAACCTTTTATATATACATCTATACAATCAATATAGCTAGGGTGATTCATCGGAAACGTCAGGAATTGCAAATATTGCTACGGGTGTAATTCCAATTAACAGTTTCAAACATGCAGGTTTTAAGTAACAAGGCCGAATATAGAACTTCCTTTGCGCCTGTCGATGGCATACGATCAATGGCGGGTCTCTTCCTTAAAGATCTCAGAAGTTTCATAAACGGCAACATGTTTTACGTTTACGTAATAAATTACACGCCAGTAACATTATTGATGTGTTATGAATATTTATCGGCTATTTCTGAGATTTATTTGATTACTTTTTATTAGGATTTGAAAATTATCGTATATCTTTTTAATGGATGATTCTGTTAACATTACATGAGGTTCTTTAAGGTGTCTTTCATCTTAAATACAATTCTATACAGTTAATAAGATTGTTCATTCAAAAAAATAAAGTGTCAAACGGCCACGTGGTTACGTAAAGTAACCAAAAAAAATGGCCACGCTTAACGTATCTAAGTTCATATTAATATCTGGCTCTTAATGCGGCATTTATCTAAGATCTATGAGATGTATGTAGTAGGTGGCGGCGAACATAAATAAACGCATCACGAGATGCACCGCGCTAGATTCTGTAACAGCTGTGTGTTCAGGCAAGCCCGCTCGGGGTCAATGCCCACCCGTATTTTCAACATGTGCCGACGTTTTCCGCGTTCCACGGAAAGCGCTCGCTTGTCATTCCTTC
Source organism: Diarsia dahlii (assembly GCA_949775195.1). Lineage (NCBI taxonomy): Eukaryota > Metazoa > Arthropoda > Insecta > Lepidoptera > Noctuidae > Diarsia > Diarsia dahlii. Next base: position 18,591,789 of record OX459191.1, on the reverse strand, counting down.
GGGAACCTCCGCTACGCTTCGGGAGTCTTCGGGTTTCAGTACTTCTTAGTTTCGTAAACGAGGGAATAATGGCCGCTCGAAATATAAAGTGTTTCTTTTTAAGTCTCCTGCTATGTTGTGTGCTCATCAAATTGCTTTTAGACGTGCATAACAATGCTTCTGTGTAATGGCTTGTTTATGCAACGCGTTGGTATTGGTCGGCGCAGCATCCTACAGATTATTTTCTTGGAAGAAATTGATACTGAAAACTGTGATTCTCATGATACCCCAGGCTGGAAAATTGTTAAAAGAGTTCGTATTCTACGGCGTAAACCGGGATTAGAAAACATGGGGGGGAAAAAATCATCTCTAATATCCAACCTATGGGCAAATCACACCTGCATTACAGAAAACCTGAACATCTATAATGAAACGACCTTTCACATCATAATACGCAATAATGTATATATAACACATAACACTTGTGCACAGTGGACACCTTGCAGTTCAAACACAGAGTGGTCAAAAACAATAATATTATCAGTTCATGTCCGAGTGTTTATATAACAGCGTCTGGGACCACCGGCCGCTGACATTGGACACGGCGTGACATCATTAACACCTTATATTATGCCAAGGTCTTGTTTTAAGAAGGTATTTCTGTCATATTTGAGTTGAGATTGGTTTCAAAGAAGAGGCTGTGGCTTTTACAAGTTGAATTTAGATTTACACAGTGGACATCCGAATCATCCGATCCGATATGTGGTACTACAAATACAGAAAATTAATAGATTAAAGTTGGTAGTATGGGATGTAGTGCTTAGGATACCGTAACGTTTTTGTTTTCTACATCGCGGTCGGTCGACATGCGCTATCCCATTCATAGTATGGTGAATTTTGCTGGGCGGCTGGCTGCAAGTTGTAAATCTCAAACGGCGCAAATCAGGGAACATCATTGGTCGGGTTGATCATTTGAGGTTAAAACACTAGCGACATGGGGTCCGAGTGCCCACCTAGTTTTTCGGGAAATCGCAAGAATCACTAATTATAATTTCATGACTTCGTCTACATGTCTTAAAATCTTAGCGGACGAGAATGAATATGTTCCTTGTTCAATGCTCAATTACTACACGGCGCCGTCGCAGTAGTTAAAGGATGCTCAAACAAAAGCCGTAAAATTATGTGCATCATGAGTTAATGAAAGTTCTTAGAAGAAGGGCTCTTCCTCGTATTCTATTAATGAAGTAGGCGCGGCTCAGCGTTTTGCTAAAGCTAACTTGGCAAAAACAATAGAGCAAGATCATCATTATCGCCCCGCAAACGTCTAGGTATTGCTGACTGTACTGGCCCTGCCAATGACTACTGCACCTCGTTAGTACTATGTTTGAATTACTGTGAAGTGTGAACGTAGTCAATCTGTTACCTATATCAAATCAAATCAAATAATTTATTTGCATAATATGGGTAAAATAGATGGTACATAATGCATTACATAATACAAAAAAAAAACGACCCTCATATTAACCATTTCTGGTATGCAAAAACTTAAATTTATGAAAAAAAAATAATTGGGCATCTACATAGGTACACACTTATAGTTATTTGGAATTACATACTAACTTAGCTGATAGGAACATACATAGTAAGGTGCTACACTAATTTTCTATTCTATGGTGCGTTTCTTGTTTTTATTTACATTTAAGGACTTGAGGTGTCTCATGAGCCCGTCGGGGCTGTGGTTTGTCGAAAGGTTAACGCGCCTCCGACACAAGGGCGAAGAAGGAACATGGGTTTGGTTTTTAGTCAGTAGAAGTCTGACACTCCCCTTCGCTCTGCCCAAGAGCGGGGGGGGTTATTCGATGATTTTACACCCACCAAAAAAAAAAAAAAAAATGTGGCTCACGAGCCCGTCGGGGCCGCGGATTTTTGTACTAGATGACATGGCCTCGGAGCAAGGGCAAAGAAGGAACATGAGTTCGGTTTTTAGTCAGTAGAAGTCTGACACTCCCCTTCGCTCTGCCCAAGAGCGGGGGGGGGGGGTCATTTGATGATTTTCCACCCACCAAAAAAAAAAAAAGGTGTCTCATGAGATGACGAGAAACAGAGAAGTAAGGAACAAGAAGACATGCTGCGCCGACCCCAAATGATTGGGATAAGGGCAAGAGAATGATGATGATGACGAATTACATTTAAGAAATTTTAATATTTATTGTGTATTGTTCTGTGTAAGTATTTATATTTATTTATTTATACAACATTTTTTTTTTTACTTTTAAAGAACACCGAAAACATCTATGAAGACAATTTGATCAATTTAACTTTTACTCTGAATCGAGATGAGTGCCTAGCCAATTGGCTTTTTGTAGTTTTTCTAAAACAACTTCCAACATGATCGATGTAAACATTACAGTAGCTTTATAACCTTCTAACATTTCAGTAGCGTATGTCATGTTAGTCCAATATAATATGTTTCATTTTCTGACCTCCGTTAAAGCTGATCTCCTTCTTCATCGTGTGGTTAGAGCCTAACTTGGTGTCAGAGTTTTATACTGCCCATGGTCCTCTGACTTGACTTTAATACCCTTTAGCTGACTTGGCTTTGGCCGTGGAGAAATATCTCTCATCATGCTGGATTATGCTCTCCGCATGCTGGTTTCCAATGATGGGAATGGCGGTTTGTCTAAGCCCTAAGAAAGTCTATCGTACGTAACTCTACACTTAGAATATTTTAATACCCTTTAGCTGACTTGGCTTTGGCCGTGGAGAAATATCTCTCATCATGCTGGATTATGCTCTCCGCATGCTGGTTTCCAATGATGGGAATGGCGGTTTGTCTACTAAGCCCTAAAAGAAAGTCTATCGTACGTAACTCTACACTTAGAATATTTTAAAACCGTTAAACTAAGTATATCATCGACCTCTAGTTTAGCTATTCTGACATACGATGTCGCTTTGCCAAGGTTACACAATCGTGATATAGTTAGGTACTATATTATATCTGTATCTGTTTATTTGACGTTTATTACGTAGAGCTGCCCTTGAATCTTTGAACTCATTACGACTGAAGGTCTGAAGGATCGTACTGTTACGGTAAAATATTTGGCAGTTGTGTTTTCGCTTTGTGGCCGGATTTAATTGGGTTGATACAGCGTAGCTGAACTATATAATTATAGTTGATGTTATTAATACTTCTATTAGGTTTCTCTATTTCAGGTAATGTAAACGTTGAAGCATTATTTCTATATTTAATTCAAATAACTTTTCAATTTTACCTTTTAAAATGAAGATGAATTTGTTTTATAGAAAGTGGACATAATTAGTTCAATAGGCATGGTTAAAGCCTACTTTTGACTTTGTTTTAAAATAGTATCACGTAGTGAATTTTTTAAACACAACTTTGTTTAACGTTTTTAAGTTATTTATAATCTTCATCAACTTCTAAAGTACCTAGTTTAAGTTAAATTAGTTTATTTCTAAGTTTACATCTGTCTGTGGCCACAAGATTAATAAGAAACAATCAAACATTTAACTGTTTAAAGTATAATGTTAGCATAGTTTTATTTTCTTTAGTTATCGTTATAATTATAGAGAATACTGTACGCCATATAACATTGCCAAGTCGACAAACACGCGACGCATACGCAGTCAAATGCGAAATTATAATGACACATAAACAATGCAGATATTTGAATAAAGAAAAACAAAAACAAGTCGCGTACTCAAATATTCCTGGAACACCAACAGTGACCAACACATGCCATCAACGACCATTACGTCCCTCGAAATTACTGGCTGAAAACATTTTTGGCTTTAATTCGAGTTCTCTTTGATTGGCCGAAGGTAATAAAAGCCAATGAATCTCAATCGCCAAGGGCGTGCATGGACAATGGTCGTCTCAATTGCATTCAGTTGCATTCGCACAGATGCTCAGTGTTTATGGTTTCGTAACTCCGATGGTTGGCATGCGTGAGTCATGGCCGGCCAAGTTCATTGTCGTCCGCCCGAACTTGAACCCGCTGACGGCATGACAATTACTACACTACAAGATATAGAACATACCGTAATATAGCGAGCAAGTCACTATTTATAGCCGAGCTGTGAAAACGATTTTATGAGTAAAGGTATGAATGAGAATGGTGATCAGAAGGAATGTGGAAAGTTATTTTGGGCCTGATGACGACCTTGCGAAATTATTTTTATCACTGTATTTTTAACTAACGTCATCGTTACCTACAAAATCGAATCAGAACACATCAATTTATGAGGACACCGAACCAAAAATGGGAAAACCGTTGACCCCTCACAATTTCGCAGTAACGGATATTCGTCACCAAACTTGAAACTTTCCATAGTTTCCAGTAGTCATTATGAACGGGGCTAGGTGAAAGAACTGAAGTCTGTCTTCTGATAGCATAGCTCATGTACAGCTGGAGGTATAGCATCGGTCCAGGCGTGTTATTGATAAGGTTAGTAAACAGTGAGTCCACAATGGTCGCTGTATGCACAGTGTACGTGACAATGACTCCACAGGGCTCGTCTCCAGATATCAGCCGTTACACATGTTCAGATAAACGTCCAATCACACCGATGTTTACACGTTAATGTGAAAATATTACCACTGTGCGCCTATACATAGCGTTACGTGTCACTTGCATCAAGACTGTGCAACGAACTGTATTGTTTTGAATAGCTACTGCGTTTTTATTATGACTATTTTAATTGAATAGTCGCTGCACAATGTAATCGAATTAAGTCATTATTATCGATACATGTTGCTCTAGTAGATAAAACTAGTTTTACTATGTTAATTAGATATTTTTTGTGTCCTGTTGCTGGCACATTAATATCTAATATAGGGCTCGCCCCTATTACGTAGGACTTAAAAAATATAACTGGGGAAATGTGCGTGTAATCACGTATCTACACCTCTGCGTAACCCTTCGGGGATTTCAGGCGTGATGTTATGTATTACAAATGTTTCTACAAGCTAGCTGCAAGTATTATTGATATTCATAAGGAGAACTTACTTAAAATTAAATGGATGGATATTCTCAATGAGAACAGCTAGAGCGAGCTATCAAGGCTTTTCTTTTTTGTGCATAAATGCCCCTTATTTAACAGCAGCTTGTTTTAAATACCGTTGTGTTTATGTTATGTATTGTATTGTATGCAGAATTATCCTCAATGTCATCAGGGAAATGACGCGGATGTCCATGAACCTGACGACTTTGTTTCAAGATCATCGCAATGTTTATCGTTATAAATAAACATACAACTGTTTATATAAAACATACTGTAGAATGTAGATTGTGTGTTTATTACTTTACCTTAATCTATCTGATGATAGTAATCCATGTAGGTATCACAATACTTTAAGGACAGCTTCCAAATTCTGTAGTACTTTAGCATTGGTGCTAGAAAAAAGCAGAAAAGATTGGTTATTATTATCTGTTGCACGTGTTGTTCCATCAATATTCTTCTGAAAATTAACTAGCTCCAAGTTATCGACTCTTATTTTATCTCCGCAATTAAAATTAGAAAATAAACAAACTTATCGTTGTCTATATTTAAACGTTTAATCAAAACCTTGGGGTCTATGGCATGCCCGATAAATTCAACAACCAGAAATTATTAATCATTGTCTTTGTTGCTATTGTTTTAATTATTATTTGTATTAATGAGTAACCCGGCTGTATACTGGCGCAGGAGTCGTCACCGAGCCAATGACCTCGCGTTATAGTGTAGGAAAAGAATTTAGGATATGTACCGATGGTGACGTCATTTTTCAATGTCAACAGCTTGTGGTAATGGTGCAATGCGTGAATTAGTATTAGGGACATTATTATATTAATAATATTAATGTAATGACAAATGTTATTAGGAATTAGATATAACGGAAGTTATCCTGAAGTATACATATTGTTAACATTTTAATGACTTTGACTGTAATAGAAAAAATATGACATTACAATATCAAATAAACAATCGAATAAAATTAACACGACATTGAAATTGTATGTTGTACGTATAGTAAATCAACCGTAACAACCTAAAACATGACATAACTGACACATTCCTAGCTATCGATAACTTTAGCACTTTAGCACCTTTGCCTTTGCAACGTCCTACGATACGTTCTAAAGTCAACAAACGACAAAACTGAAAGCCGATATTGCAAAACTAATCTATTAGAAATAATTACCTGGGATCTCGTAACAGTGCGTCAGTCGGCAGTAGTGCAACAACGACGGAATTAATGAGCGGGACTCTGAGAGTGGACCAGTACAATAAATAAACGCGCACGATAATATTCGGAGTTCACTCGCGGCCGTCCGTGGGGTCAACGACCGTCCTTAGCACAGCTGCGCGGTCCTCACAGACGTATGTCTGTCTCTTTCCCGCGGATATTGCGCGCTACCGTACCGATTTCCATATTATTCAAATCAATTAAACACTTCGGTTGTGAACGAATTTTTATACGGCATCTTTAATGTGTTGACTGAATGGTTTATTTATGAAACGACCGATTAATGTAGCGTCTGTTTATACACTGATTTGTAACTGAAGTTTACTGTAAACTGTTTCAGTTAAGTTTTTCACTAAAACAACAGAAAAATTGCGTTTTGTTGCAGTTTTTTATAAACTCCGTGTTATAAAATAAAACTTCCTGTAAACTTCTACGACTTTATTTAGAATCAATGATAATAATGTAAACAGCTAAATATGTAAATACTGATGATTGCTATTCATTGAAAATACCTTTTACTTTGGTATTCATTGGGTCAGGGAGCTGTCGTGCGGCTAGTGACAGCCTCTAATTACCCACTTAATATAACGATATACAAATAAACGGTTCTGAATCATTACACAAATAAATTGCCATGTTAGTCATAAATTATCGAATAATCTAGGCTTTCTGAAGATGCAAAACCGAGTTCATATTTAAAATACGCAAACGACGCATCATTGTTTCAGAAATAGACACGGACGGAACTACGGGAACCACTACCTCCCACGTCTTATCAGGCTATGGCATATGACAGGTTTTCAGTCAAATAAAATACAAAAGTTATTGGGTTGTCCATCGGGAATTTCTTAGTAGCAAGAGTCTAGATTTGTGTCAGGTTGATGGGAATAGGCCCTATTACATGGGCCTTAAACCACTGGCGAAAAGTGGGTGTTCTGTTAGATACACCTCTGCCAAACACTAATACAAAATTCAGTCACCTGTTACATATACAGTGACATTGCCAAATCAGTTGTGCAGAATAAAATAATGATATTAAAATAAGTAGCGCGGAAAACGGGAAATAATGGTTGTCGTGTGAACGCACCTGGCAAAGACGATGAACCCGAGGCGGCCGGGCGGCGCTCCCGACTCCTGTGACGTCGAAGTCTCGCACCCGTCTACGCTGACGTGTCATCGCACCTACGCAACCACTATTATATGACCATTCAGGGGCAATGGTTCTTGTTCCGGGTACCGGTCGAAGATTAATGTTTTCCTCATGCATTGTTCCTGAAGCCGACTGCCACGTCAGCCGTATTTTTCAAGAGAATCTAGACTTCTACTTAGACTTGAACTTTTCCATTAGGAATTTTTCAGTAGAAGCCACGGAGTCTAGATTAGGGCCCGCTTGATGGCTCGTCCCCTACTACATAGGACTTCAACCGGCTCGTCCCCTACTACATGGGAGTTAAACCTAATTGGCGAAAGGTGGGTGTACTAATGAGTACACCTGACCCTTCGAGGATATTATGGCGAGATATTATGTTACTGAAGATTTCCGTTCTGCCCCTAATTTTTCTTCTTGGCAACCAAAATCGTATGACCCCATAGCTTCCCCACGAGGATATCACAATCAATAATCTCCATAGCTCCCTCTGATTTCCCCTTTATTGATTTATTTCCGTTTGTAATCCATAAAATTCTCATTAAAATATACCTAGTCGTATTCACATCTATCTCCTACAATAGTCTCGCATCTCCCGGGGACAATCCGTGACTGTATTTCAATAGTGCAGCCGTACTGCCGTACAGTTCCGTTCTCGTTTCATTTTAGATTAAATTCTCTGCAGGGTCTCCAAAGGCCCTTTGCGTGTAACACTCTTGAGCAGTGTAAGCTCTACTCAAAGACCGGGATACTTTCTACGTTTGAGGATTACTCGTCAAAGAGACAAACACCCGGTACCTGATATACTCGTCACTTTGTGTCAAATGTTGAACGATTTTATGATGATGCATTCGATTTTTTGCATTATTTCTAATAGGATTTCATAATTTCGGTTTTTTAATATCGGTTCATAATCGAAATGAAACTTTTCTTATCATGGGTGCGGTAGACCGGAAGCAAACATCAACACAGTAGAAGGTACATTAAATAAATATTCAAATAAAATGGTAAATTCAGTGTTTGTAGATAAATAATTAATGAAATTAACATTAGATTGTCGGACAGAAAGGTGGCATTTAAGATTTCTATGATTAGTATGCATTATAACGAACGACAAATATGTATGAGCCTGTCAACTGTTAATATGAATACATTGTGGGATAAATATGTAAAGGAAATTATGTGAATTCGTAAGAAAGCTGATGAATATACAGAATGAACTTAAGCATGAACCTCAAAGACTTCTTGATGCGTCAAATATTATTGTATTAATTCTCAAGTTGTTTGATTAAAAAGTTATTAACAATAATGAAATAAAGGCCGAAACAATGAAAGATAGCTCGTATTTTTCACGAATCCTTGGATTTGTATCAGTACTATATGTTATCTTCATAGTGGTTTCCAAACTTTCTCCAGACACGCCTTTCATGCAAGCTCGTATCACTAAGTTTAGGCAGCAAATCCTAGCTCTCATAGAATTGAAGCTATTCCAGGATTTACAATATCATGACTACCAAAATAACATCATTCCCTTTCAAGGACCAAGTTTCTTCATCATAACCTTCGTCAGTAATGCATGTCCTGCTGTCTGCGACATGTAATGCATTTCCAAGCATCGAATGGATGACGCTAAGCTTGCTGCCTGATCCCAGCATTAAGGTCGCTCCATACGTGTCCGGACGGATTCGGAGCGCGACCAGTTAGGAAGGAATACGTGAACTGTTTGTATGCGGTGTCAAGTGCTGTCTGGTAATGATGTTTTATGTGTGATGGCCTTAACAGTATGGAGACGAGATTTTTTTTTAATTTAAGGTTGTGCAAAATTATCAATGTTAACGTGGAATAGATAAACATCATTGTCAGCCCTTTTGTTAATGGCTTGTAGTAATTTACAGCACCGAAATATCGTAAACTCGAAACAATTAGTAAACATTTTAAATATTCTGTGTTCAGTGTTAGTTATAATGTAGTAATTCAGTTCTAGCAATGCTAGTATATTTGAGTGGAAAACAAAATAGTGATCTTTGAAGCCTTCTCAAATACAATCCTGATACCGTCACATCACATACCAAGGAATGGTTCCTAAGGTAGCAAATCTTCTGTTATCTCATCACCAATGCTTGGAAAGCTTTTGTAGGAACTCCCTCTCAGCTTGCTCTGGTTTGACAGTTAAGTTTTTATAAAATAGACCTTATTAGCACCGTAACTACCAAGTTTCACTCGGCAACGCTCACATCCAGTACATGAGGCGGTCTAATCTGTAAATCCTGTGATCCGTATCTGTGCTGAGTCGGAAGCCTAATATATTGCCTATAACTTGAATATATTTACGAGCGCCCGCGTCGCTACAATGTCGCCATTACATGCGTGTACTACTTTATATAGCACTAGGGAAAATAGCAGATGGAAATCTTACGAAAATTACTTTCTAAAGTTGGTTTCAGAATTTTTATTCTAATTGTCAAAATGTACCTATCACATTTTCTCTTGACTCCATTTTGTCATGAAAACTAACATTAGTACATGAACCCAAAAACGACAAAAAGTTTTATTTCCTTTGCTTTAACCTTTTGTCTTTACGCAGACTGAACCAAAAAAAAACGTTACAAAACTGTGTTAAGTAGTTTGTTGCCAAGTGTATAAAATGTACAAAATGTTTGGTCCTCAATAAATGTTTGTACTCGTATAAGTATGTCTGTGGAAACTGCAATTCACATGTGCTACGCCAGCCTCATAGTAACACATATATAGAACCGCATATCTAATTAACCACTAATGGGTGTGCCTAGTTAGTTATATCATTCATTACTTCACTCGCATTCACTTAGTTCCTATTTAAATGTCTTCGCGGCTTGTATAATGAACATTAGAAATTTTCCAGTGAAAGTGCACTAGACGACACTCCTGACTCCGCAAGAGAATACATATTATTATAGGGAAGTTGTAAATTAATAATAAGTAGGTATTGCTATTGGAGAAGCTATGAAACTGGCGAATACTTTCAAGATTGAATTGTTATTTTAATGTTTTTCCGTATTGCGCACGTTCAGTCTGTTGTTGCGCCGCGCTGTCTATAAAATGATGTTAATAATTTTTCACTTCTCTCGCTCTAAAATTCGTCTTTATGTCGTAGGCGACATAAAGTCGCGTTTTATGCTCTAGAGCATAAAGTAAAATCTTCGTCGAAGATCAAGGTAATCGGCACAGGTAATCGGCCCAACAGCCACAGCAGCAACTTCATACAATAACCTCTTTAATTTAATTCGTTTCGCTAGTATTCTAAGAACAAGGGATTACTGCTTTTCATTACGAATACAAGGAAAGTTGGTGGGAATAGGCTTCCCCCAATTACCTAAATCGCTTGATGGCAATAGGCTTGCTCTTAATTAGGTTGGTTGATGGCAATAGGCTTGCTCCTAATTACATCATTTGATGGGAATAGGCTTACTCTTAATTACATTGATTGATGACAATAGGCTTGCTCTCAATTACCTAAATCAGTGGATGGCAATATTAGGCTTGCTCCTAATTACATCGGTTGATGGCAATAGGCTTGCTCCTAATAAGATTGGTTGATGGCAATAGGCTTTTCCTAATTACATCGGTTGATGGCAATAGGCTTGTCCCTAATTACATCAGTTGATGGCAATAGGCTTGCTCCTAATTACATTGGTTGATGGCAATAGGCTTGGTCCCAATTACATCAGTTGATGGCAATAGGCTTGCTCCTAATTACATTGGTTGATGGCAATAGGCTTGCTCAAAATGTTTTTTTAACTGAGCAGTATGAGTAACGCTAACGACATAAGTCAGGTGTTATGTCAAGTTTCCTACTGAAAAAAAAAAGTTAATTGTGGCGGGAACCATAATTATTTTTACAATATTTACAAGTTGCTGTTGCATTTCCTCGCAATCGAAGTGAAAAGTAGAGTGTAAAACTCGTCCATAAAACCCATTTTACTCTCTACTTTATATCCACCCTCGCTCGCAAGCTTGCGTCGGATGGATAAACGTCTCGCGCAAAATGGTGCGTTTTATGCACTTGGTGTACAATCTTCTATTATTATTATTGAATTTATAGCCATAGAAAAATTACCAGAGTGATAAAATGTGCAAACGGGCGAGCAGCGGTGGCCCAGTGGTGTCGGCCCCGACTTACGAACCCAGGCAGGCGCATAATTACTTTGTGTAATTTATTTCATCACCGCTGCTTTCAAAACGGTGAAGGAAAACATCGTGAGGAAACCGGCATATCTTAGAACCAAAAAATTCGAAGACATGTGACATCTGCCAATCCGCACTGGGCCCGCGTGGTGGATTATAGTTCATCCCTCTCCTAGAGAGGGGGCCTGAGTCCCTGCAGTGGGAACATTATAGGCTGATGATGATGATAAAACGTAAAACGCAAGACATTGTTTGGGATGAATATTTTTTTCAAAGACATTTTTTGTTAGGGAAAGTTAGGAGCCACGTGAGCATATAAGGGTTTTTCTGACCATTTCGCCGCGCCCATTTGATTTTGTTCAAACACTTGAATTGTTGAAATAAAAAGACCACATTCTTACGAATCACACCAACCAATAAAACAAACATAACGAATAATGCTTTAAAAGATGCAATCAAGAACATATAAATGCAGGCATTAGATTTCTCGCTGCATTTTCCTTCAGCAAAATAATTCTGCAGTAAACATTCAAAGCGCAGCAGAGGTGGAGAAAGTGCAAGCAAATGCGGAAGAGTCGAGTTGCACGGCTGCACGGAGCGGCACTGCTGGGCGCAGTTCACACCGACGCTTTGTTGTGCCACGGTAATGAATACAGGCGATTAACGATCTCGGATGCGTGTCTGTTGTCGGTGTAACGGAATAATTAGCTTGTTTATTAATGAAACTGTGTTATCTTAAAATGTGATCGACGGTACGACTGTTCATTTGTTAAAGCTTTAGTTCTAAAGTGAAAGTAATAGAATTAATTGAGCCGGTTACCTATTTTATTGAGCAAGTTATTATTCTCTGTTTATAGTTTTCGCAAAATTTATGGATAGCAATTTATTTGCGCAAATTTCTTCAGTTAAGTAGTTGTATTACGAATTAATTGAGAAATTACGATGCAATTTCCTCATCAGGTTTGATGATAGTAAAATAATAGTAATTTTCCTAAACAATAAGGTATAATATCGTGCTGAGTGTACACGATGATGGCTTGTTTCCGCCTCGGCGAGAGTGCATGACGCGACGGCGACGTTGCCGTCCAACGAAAGTAAAACCGATGATGATGAGCGAATGCCTCGAGACGAGGCTAGCCCCGGCACTCTGTAATTAGCCTAATTCACTTGATTCGAATATTTCAAAGTTTGAGCTGAATTTTGGAGCAGTTGAGTGCAGTAGTTTATGTTGAAGTCTAATTAGCGGTTTACGGTTTCCTTCAAGTTGAGTCTATCGGATATTCAATAAACTTTTGCCGTAAGTTTATATTCAGTGGTCCAAATTTTGGAGGATTGCTTTTTGCAGATCGTTTGTACATTTTGATGTTATGACTTCTGGATGAATTTGGGATGAAGTTAAATGGAATATATTTGGGTACGTACCATTTTAGTATAGTTTCGATAGATTTGGGAAATACTAGTGTTTTCTTCAAATTGTAAAGATTGCGAAAATTTTAGACATTGTATTTTTGAACACTTTTTAGGTATTAACTACATTAACTTTAATAAGTTAAACGTTACTAGCTCGGTATTGTAAAATTCAATTTATTGGCAACATTGGCGCCTCTAGATGACATTCACACAAATAGCATTTTGACTCACAGACTGATAAATGAGTGTCTCAGAGTGCGACGATACCTTTCACACTAGACTCATCGCTAGATGTTGCAACACTAGGCGGTGCAGCGCGCAGTGACGCGAACTGCAGTTACGTATAGTAAACTAAACGCTTCCGCGTGCGAGCAGGAAGCCCCGAACACTTTCCCTTTTGCCCGTGCGCAGCAGCCGACCACTCTATGCATCACTATAACCCCACTAAACCGAGACACATCAATGTACCACCACTACTCTCCAACACGAGCCCTCTTCAACTTCGCCGACTTATAATGCAGTTAACCAACAAATGAGGTTAAGTGTTCGCTGCTCCATGATGCGTAGCAGCTGCTAAGCATTTGAATTAAGGAATCTCATCGAACCAAAGGATGTGATCAGACATGTGGAAAATTGACAATTAAACCAACTCCACTTTCTATGGGTTCAATGACCACGGTCGGCGAAGCTATTGTCACTCGACAAAATATCAAATGTTGCATTTTTAAATAACAATAGAGGTCAACGGTCTAGCTTTCTAATCCAGGTAGATCAGGATATATTTTGCATGAAATGTTCCATAATCCAGTTATAATTTAACCCCTTCCGTACAACTGGCGACTTTATAAATAATTCATGATAAAATAACCGGTTAAATGAATTGATGTATGAATGTCGTGTTCACCGTAAAAGTCACGAAAGAATAAGGAGTAAAATAGACAATAGTTACCTGTTTTAGAAACGGGTTCTGAAAGAGTTTTCTAAAACTTGTTAGAAGCCAAAATCGCGTACCATTAGCGTGGCACAGCAAGGCTGACATAACACAGACGACGAGGCGCCTTCAGTTGACCTATATACCACTCGCGGACATTGACCCCATCGCAGAGACTCGTGCGGTTGGCCGAATCGCAATGGGGTGGCTGAATTTTTCTCTTAGCTTGGGAACATTGAGCCACTAAAATGAACTTTAAAAGTAGCTACCTACGCAGGTATAACGACGACGTCTGAAAATAACTGTCGCAAAAGAGTTCATTCGAATCTCATTAGCGATATTTTTTCTGAATCAAGTTTTTCCCCTAGAATTTCTATACCGATGATATTATGACGAACGATAACTGTAAAATGTATATGTTTATTGCCAAAAATATTTACGGAAAACTGCCTGCATAGGCCTGAAAATGTTAGAATAATAAAAACACGAGGGCGGTAGCGATCGAACGGAGTGCAGAGTTCACGATCGGGCGGCGACCTCCTGAAAGTGGGCCGGGCCTAGTCTGGAGCCTTGCGGAACGCCACCGTTTTCACAATAAATCTATTCTGTTTCCAGTGAACCTTCGGGAAACACTCCGAGAGTTTCATTCAGTTTCCAATTCAGGGATTAACTCAGCGTTAATAACTTTTGACAATTAAAATCGGTGACTTCATGACATTTTACCGTTACATGTACAATTTTCTAACAAAAGTATCTATTGAACAAAAAAAAACTTTCACAAAGGGCTGAGAATTTCATTTCGGGAACGGATGTTCTGATTAAAAGGGACAAACCTAACATTTTCGGGGCGCGGCAGCGATTTAGCTAAGTCACGGCTCCCAGAAATTTCATTTACAGCTTCATAAGTAGCTTGGCAAATTGGTGCTCGCTTGCTCCTTGCCTCTTTGCTGTAACGACCAAGACTTAGCCCAGTTAATAGAAAAGTAAAGCTCATAATAAAGTTTTCGTATCAGTGAAGTAACATTGATTGCATAGATGTGGGACATGAAAACAGTAAATTAATGGTAGTATAATATGAGCTAGAATAATAACTCGATAAGGAGTAGAAACAATGCAGTTCGTATCGAGGGCGCGTTAGACCTTAGGAGTAGACCGTCGAAGAAAATCGTTAACCTAGTATTTTTGTGAGGCATTCTTATATGTAAATACTAGTTTTCTTCTAGGAATCACCTGTTAAGGAATTACCCACTGATATTTTAAACTAACATGATGTGTTATGTGACTATTTTGCTGCGAAAGACTATAGCACTATTTAAAATAAACATAAAATTTTCACGGTTCATGGTTTTATCGTTTACTAAGTTATTTTTTGGCTGCTTTTTTTTTAATATGATTACTGAAATCGCATTCTTTTCGTGCTATTTGGAAATAATTTCATTACAAAACTTTAAATTTTAAAAATATAGATGTCGAATCGAAACCTCCTCCTTTTATTTTCGTCGGTTAAAAAGAGGGCGTAGTCAGAAAGGTGGGTTTAAAAAGAAACGTATTCTCTGGTTTATCTGTTCGTTGTCCTTTCGTGATACGCCCTCATTTTAGACCTGGCCGTAATGATAAAAATCTAAAATAATATCAGTGTAGACGTAGACGAAGAAATTGAAAGCAACATACCGCTGAGAAATATAGTGCCTCTTGTTTAAATCTTTTCAATTAGAACCACGAGATACAAAAAAATATTTTTGAAAATACGCAGTTTGGACATACTCTCAATTAATGGTCATAGACTCGCCTCCTGCTACAAGCGACCCCTCGTGTACAAACAGGCACAAAGGACCCCCTGCCTAACCCTTCGCAAAAGCACAGGTGTGACGACTTTATAATGTTTGTGTACTCATCTCATATCTACAGCTTCTCGTCCCCGTCGTCGGGGAAATTCGTTGCTTTCAAAGAATAAAGTTCAATTTCTCTCTTAGATTACTCAGGTACTGATTCGGTGGTGTACTGTGTTCATGTAAATTTCTAATCGCATAGAAAAATACATAATTTCAGTGCGATAGCTACGAGTACTTGCCGGGGAGCGTTGCTAATCTAACTGACCTATATAATGTGGCCGGTGAAAGACCTCGTAAACTACTACCGTCAGTGCATTATTCCTGCAACAATGCACCGAGCTTCGCCACGCAATACCATATCCTACCTCACTCAATAATAGATCTATTATTGCTCGCAGCAGACGCACAGAATGCGTTGTGCGTGTATATACTGGCCGGTAATAGTTTCGCAGAATAATTTTGTTTAGAACACATTTATAGTTTCAACTAATATCTATTAAAATTGAGAACGTGCAACTGAACTTTATACGTTTTTAAATAGTTGTCGTTGAACGTTTTCCACTCATCTGCGGATGAAAATGAAACTGTGGACTATCTTTGTGCGTTAGTAAAAGTCTATTGCAGCCTTGCAGGTGAGCCGATAGGTTAGAAAGCTTTTCAATTTGTTCACTATTACCATCATTAAATACAGTGTGTTCTAGCCAAACATGGCTGTAGTGGCAACAACACCGATTGGTCTCGATTAAACTTGGCGAAAAGTTGTAAGAGAAACCAATTTGTAACAATATATTGTTTAGTAATATTGTTGCATCTAAATTGGCTGAAAGCAGCTTGCTTGTGATGTATTACATTGAAAGTAAACACACTGAAGTTGCTGTTCGATTTGCGGGGTATCTAAAATTTAAAAAATATCTTAAAATAAGAACTTTACATGAAATACATTGGTTGAAATACATTTCCTTTTTTCTCACTGACAGCAGAATTAAACTTTGACCGCATTACAAGCTTTTAATTTTCCAACATTTCTTCTCATACCTGCTGAATATTAAATCGGACCGTTTAGTGTTGCAGTAGCTTCCCTAATCCATATTATTCAATACTTTACAATCTACCAGTGTATCGTAATTTTCATAGATTTTACTAAGAAAACTGTATTAACTGAGAAAACAGGCCGCAGCCTGACAGACACTGACTGACAATTTGAGGTTATTTAGGCGTGTAACCGGTGTTTCTGAAATGATAGACAACCTGCTATTTGTACTAAGTTATTCGCTAATTATTTTACATTCCATGTTGCCATGATACCTTTAGGCATGGTGACAAGCCGCTTCGTCGTTACACTCCAGATTATTTTCATAGAGTAGCAATTGGTTTACATATTTACATTTGTAACGACTTAAAAAAATGGAGGATGTTCTCAATTGAGTTGCATTTTTAAATGCTTTAAGGTAATAAACAACCTTATTATAACTCCGTCAATTATGAACGGATTTGATTCTTTTAAAGTAATATTTGACATAAGGCGTTCACTATTATACATATAATTATTCTCTAGTGCGTTGCTAGGAGCGTTATATACCACTCCACAATTGCTGATACGAGTTCAGCTTAATGCAAAACGCTCTTTCGTATCCTCATTCTACGAATCCATTGGTTGCACTTTGACAATTTTAAAAGGAAAGATGACGTTTACAGTCAGGTGCCGGACGAAGTCTCCAAAACCGCGTGCTTGCAGAAACGTGTCCTACGATATCATCTCATGTCACTGTACACATCGGTTCAACGACCGTACAAGAATGTGCAAGTATTACATTAAATTATTATTAATCACTGAAAGAATATTTAACGGTAATTGAATACCAACCTTCTTCAGTTAACCGCAGGTGCATTCTCAATTAACACTAGACAATATTAGCTCAATAAACACTTAATACAAGTGGTTAGCTTCGTTTGCATGATTTTAATTAACTTTAGATATTGCCGCTACAGACTTTCTGCGTATTTCGTATTAAAATTATCAATTTTCCAAACAACTGTTTTTGGTTTGAAATAAAAAAAACTTCAAAAGTGTGAATCATTCAGTTTGAACTTGTATGTTAATGGTACGAATTGGTTAACAATTTGTAAGTATTATGAAAATATCATAGCTATTAAACTTTCCTATATAGATCTCTCCTAGCAAACACTTAAATAATTCAGCAAAGCAGGCAGTCCTAATAAAAGAACTCAACTGTCATTATATTTACTAACATCAACTGTTACCAAATATGTCTAAATTCTTCCGTTTCTTCTTCCATCTAAATTAAGAAAACGTCATGTTTTTAAAATAAAGAAGTGACTATTATCGCTAAAGACGTGTTGATGGCACTACTCAGCCTCTCGTCTGGGCTGCGGCACAAGGGCTAAGAAGGAACATGGGTGGTTTTTAGTCAGTAGAAGTCTGGCACTTCCTTCTGCTCTGCCCAAGAGCGGGAGGGTTTATTTGATGACTTCCCAAACAAAAAAAAATGGCGTTACTCAACCTTTAAAGGAAGAAGTAGATAACAAAAGGTCATACCCAAAAGTTGACATATTAGTGCACTAGAGTTCAACACACAAGTAAAGTATAATAATAGACACGAAAATATATGTATATTTTGATTAAATCGCGCGCGTGCGCATGTGGGTTTAAAAATATATGCGCGTCAGTTTGGCTGAACAACGTAACTGGTGACGTGGTGGTAGGTATCCGAGCTCGTGGTGGATCGTCATGATGAGCTCATAGTCTTATGACCGTTTACACCAACACGTGGGACCAGTAAATGAATGCCCAAATTTTGATGCGCTGTTGGAATGTCAACTGTCGGTACTGGCCAGAGTGTTCAAAATTCTGAGTTTCTGGTTAGGCATTCATGTAAATGTCGCCTAGTGATGATTAAAACCGGGGTTAGTCTCTTGGAACATCGTCTATCGTCCACAGAGCAATTAACTCACATGACTCAGTACTCGTATATTATACATTTTTTTGGTCTCGTTAGATTTTGGCTCATGATAAAGCTATCGATTATGTACTACATTTCATTTATCCCTACATTTTTTTTATCATTTTTTTTATTTATTTTACCTCGAAAGAAATAAGGAATCTTTATAAGACCACTTTTCTGAGTCTGCCAAGACCCTTTTTACGAAGAAAGCGTAAGGTATCAAGTTGAAATAATCTCAAAAACTTAGGGCTACGGTCTCTTTCAGCTGTGAAAGCTGATAAACTTATAAGTCTACGCGATCGAAAGATATGCGTTGGCTTAGAATCATAAAATTTGGTAAGAAACAATGAAACGTCTTATAGGACATGTAAAAAAAAAATGAAAACCGTAAATGTTGTTTAACAACACAATACCTACAAGTTTGTACGGTACCCTCGATGCGAGAATCTCACTCGCACTTGGTTATCAAGTTTGTTTTGTGATATAGAGAAAATGCTGAAAAATTATGTTAGCTTCTGCAGAAATTGTTCTACCGAAATAATTGGGATCTAGTTCTCAGGAAATGCAGTCTCCCGTCAGTAATAACTTCAACAAAGTATCAAAGTTGGGTCAAAGTATAAAGCATCCGGAACGATGAAAACTTTCTTTGAATATTCTGTAGTTTAACTCTAATGATGAAGGAAAAGAAAAAAAAAGGAAAACGGTACTAGGATACAATTCAAAGAATCGAACATTCGAAGACTTGTGTCATCTATCAATTCGTATTGGGTTCGCGATGTAAACATTTCAAAAGAAAAATTCAGAGATAAGATGCATCAACGATCTCACACAATGCTGGACGACCCACTCTCTCTCATAGAGAGGATTAGAGGATTTTTTTTGGTGGGTGGAAAATCATCAAATGACCCCCCCCCGCTCTTGGGCAGAGCGAAGGGGAGTGTCAGACTTCTACTGACTAAAAACCGAACCCATGTTCCTTCTTTGCCCTTGTGCCGAGGCCACGTCATCTAGTACTAAAATCCGCGGCCCCGACGGGAATCCTGCAGTGAAAACTATGTCTTATCTTATGCTTAAAAGAGAATGCCTCGTATGTGTAGTGGTCGCAAGCGCGACTGAAGAGCACGAGGTCCTGGGTTTGATTCCCTGGTCGCTAACTGTTATTGGATTTTTCCAGCAGGAATTTCTCCAGGCCCCAGATTGTGGATTTGTACACGGTTTATTGCAGTAAACATAAGTGATGAAATCTGGCTGTACTATTTAAGTACACCTCTGTCTAACCCTTCGGGGATTACACGCGTGATGTTGTTTTTGTGTTTATGCTTAAAAAAGACAAGTAAATCTTTGTATTAATTAACACCGTTTGTCCACTGCACCTAAATATCTCTTGTCTCTAAATCGAGGTTGAAGTGCGCAACTGAGACCATTATGTGTCCATTAAAAATATGCAACTAAAGCATAAAAACGGTCATTGTCCATGTCATCATCTAAACTATTTATTACACTGGTTTGTTTCAAAATCATCATCTTGTTAGACATTTTTTTCCAAGTATGTTGAGGTCGACTTTCAGTCTTACCGGATGCAGTTGAATACCAGTATTTTATATGGAGCGACTGCCTATCTGACCTCCTCAAGTCAGATAGTACTAGGTAAAATGATATCCCCTGGTAAGACTGGTCGTCAGACTTTCGGGCGACTGACTACCTTTAACGACTGTCAAGTTCTTTTAATGCCAGTCGGCAACAATGGCTTTACGTACTTAAGCACGGAGGAAAACCGGTATGTGGTGGCCACCCATCTACGGACCCACCTAGTCAAGTACTGCTTAACTTAAAGATTAATCCGAGCGCCTGTTTATTAAGCCACGAGCTCCTCAAAGTATTTAGTTTGTATCAAAATATTTCAAAAATCTGTTTCGGTAATATCCTTATAAGATTTCCATATAAGACCGACGTTTCTGTAATTTAGGAAAAGCCTTTGAGTTCTACCCGCAACGATTACAAATAGGGTCGAGTGGACCGACCCGGGTATGATCCGGGTTTCGGCAATAAAAAAATTACAGCTTACTTACATTTTTACTCCTATGCCTCCAAGGTATCCGTTCAGCCTTTCTCTCGCATCTCTAATGGCGCTGAATGAAGGTAATGTATTCTCGCGGCTGCGGACAAAATTCAAACTTTTAGTCTTTTTATTACGTGAACATAAATGAGAGATGTTAATAGCATCTGTTGTTTTTTGTGCCATTTGAAACAGTTCAAAAATTTATTAGTTTAAAGCTGAAAATTATTTTCCTTTTTTTCGTATAACTTAACTTGTAGGCTTTTGTAGGCAAGAGACTTGGTGAAACATACTGTCGAGATAAATCTCTATATTTTATTAGCAGAAGAGGAAACAGATTGTTTTTAAGTGAGATTCTTGTTTATTTGTAATTTGAAAGGAATTCTGAATATTATATTTAGGTCCTTTTGTAGCCGCACACAGGAAATGTGGTTGCCATACCACATTTTGAACCTTTAATGTCATCTTAAAGAGTATAGGTATGAAGATTGTTTACATTTGCACGTATAATTGGGCCATGTAATTATACCTAAAACTTCCTCAAAGATCTAAAAACTTCCTCAAATAATAAAAGTCCCGGCGGATTCAGTGAGTAAAGGATAGTTGGAAGTCTCCAATTGGCTCTATTATTATGTTTATTCGTACAGTTGATCGGTTTGAATCGAACAAAATAAATTTTAATATTTACGATTTTAATTTATTTAATTCGTAGTTTTTATTCATTTTAAAAAGGCTGTAATATAATGCCAGATGATTAATACTCCTTAATGCCTTAAACTCACGGAGTCCGGTTATAAACAATAATAAACATGTTGCAAATTAATGTAATTGGGTATCTGCGGAAGTGCAATAAATCAAGTAATCACATAATTATCGTTAATGTTCCGATTTAATTTGACGGCCAAATAACTGCCCGGTATAATTTTCAATTACCTACCTACGTAGGTTAATGGTCTATTAAACAGTTACTTAAAGAAAACATTAAGCGACGCAAACACTACTTTATTTCTCTATTTAAAGTTAAAACTTTCAGATTTAATCACGTCTGTATGAAGCTTCAGGCCCAATGCGAACTTGAGATTATAGTTGAAACAGGATTTCAGCGGCCTTTAATTATTTCCTAAACAATGCTTTATTTTTGAACTGTTGTTAATTCCACCATTCATTAACTAAACACTTATTACATAAACATTCCAAAAAGTTTACAAAACAACGACCTGAAGTAATTACTGCAGAAGTGTCCTCTACAGCGGTCCCGGAAAAATCCTCAGTAACAAAAATCCTCGGTAGTAAGTCACTTTCCACTATCTTACACATAAACGGTCACAATCCACTGAAAGATAGAGGCACTAGTCTGAAAAACAGAAAGATCACGTCACAAGTTCATACTAGACGTGCCATGCGTACCAGGGCAGCAGATAAACATAGGAGGTGTCGGCTACTCGGAACAGTCGGAACAATAGCAGCGCGGCGTGGAGCGGCGCAAGACGACACAGCAGCGAGCGCGCGGCGCGCCGGCAGAGCGGTGACTGACCGGCACACTGCCGCACCACCCCGCCTGGAGCGTTCCTCCGGGACCCTTCCGCCGGGAATCAGACCCGCAACACACGCGCCAGCGACGCTTTCCTCACGCGACCACACCGCACATGTGCCCGACTGTTCGCACCACTCTTTGTGCTTCATTGTCTCAACAGGTTTATGCAATATCGTCTGGATCACGCTTCAGTTCCGACCTCTTATTTCGTCTCAGTACATTTCGGCAATGCGATTAAAATTCACAACGTGTAAACTGCAATCTGTACAAAAGTATGCGGATGGTGAGTATTCTCTATCTGTCCGAATCTCACGTGCAGCGCGCGGTCGTTGACATTAGTGTTCATTTGTTTTTCTTACATTATCGAGAAAATGGTTGAGTTTGCCATTTGGTTTGTGTATTGTCATTCAATATGTAAACAAGATATCTGACGGACCTCCCTCGATCTCGTAATTAGATACTATAAAAAAAAATTGCAGTAGTTGACGATGTCGGGGTTGCCGGTTGATGCACGTAGTGCGGCGTGTCAGGTTTCACCCGTCAATCTAAACAGTGATGCGACTGTAACAGCAAGTGTAAGCGGTTCTATAATGGTATCCAATGGTCTCGGTGGAGAGTGAAAGTGGTCGCGGTGTGGGCGAGCGCAGGTCGCGGGGAGCGGGGCGCGCGGGGCAGCACCACGGCGCGCCCTGCGAGACCTTGTGCGAACTGTTACTGAACCAAAACATTTGTACTTCACTATAGAAAGTCTAAAACATTGCAAAATTTTTGCTTTACATAAATTAAACTAGTTCTAACGTACATTTAAATAAGGGTTAACGACCACGGACGTCCCTAATTCATTGACCCCCTAGAGTACAGAACTTAGTTTGATAAAGGTTGGAGATGCGTGACATCGCAAATCTAGCCGGCAAGAGTTGCTAAGGATTTTCCTATTAATCTGCGAGAGGGCATGACCTCTTCTGTTGTAAATGCGTGCTTCTGCGAACCACCTTCAACATGTCTAATTTTCTTTTGGAGATTGGGAAATCATCAGATGACTACTCTCGCTCTGGGCAGAGCGGTAGGAAGTGTCAGACTTCTACTGACTATAACCACCCATGTTCCTTCTTGGCCCTTTGTGTCCGAGGCCGCGGAATCTCTTTCGAACAACCCGCAGACTTCAACATGTCGTGATGCTGAAACCTAACAAAAGCATCTCTTGCTTAAAAGGTGATCTCCAAATAACGTGTGTTAGAGCATCATGTAGGTAATAGAAATAAACATACTTTATTAAGTTCTCTCTACAAAATATAAAGAGGGTATTATAAAGAGGGTGGAAGTCCAACTCGTTGCCAGGCAATTACTACGAGTTTCCCAATTAAACTGTATCCATAGAAATTAATCTTCTTATTTGCGCCCTCTGAAGCGCTACTATAAATAGATATTTTAGCGAATAATATTTTAGCGAATAATATTTTATTTCGTTGTTAGGTTTCTCCTCTCTTCCAGGATCACGTGTACTTATTCTTTTTAAACAGACTTTTATTTTTGTTTTGTATTACTTTTGGGGAAAACAAACAGTAGTACATGGAGCATTTAATAAACAGTCTTGTCTTTACATTTGTCATTGCTATTGGAGGGGTGTACCAATCTGCCCATTCTTCTTTCACAAATATACTACCGACAACATTAAACCTAGTTAGTAAAGAAACAGGAATAATATTTTTCCGCCAGGATTTTATGACACAAATTCGTTTTCACGTGGTCAGTATGGTCACACAATTAAAATCAATCCAATCAAATAATAGTACATTATGGTACAAGTCAAGTTGTTTAAGTCGCGTGTAAACAGGCTTCTACTGGGTAAGCTCGTTCCATCGTCGACATCATCTCTGCCCTTAGGGCAAGATTGAAGTCAAGAGCAACCCCATTTATAAAAAAAAAAAAGTGAGTAATGTTGGTGATTACCGCTGAGGCGCCATTGAGACCCGAGCCGTTAGGTGAGGGACTTAAGAGAGCCGAGGACGGTAATCATCAATACACACGTGTATCATACGACGTTTTTCAACACACTTGTGAAGAAAATAACACTAAAGTCATCTTCAACAGTTAAAACGAGTTCTGATTTTTTTTTTTCACAATAGCGGGAAAAATTAATGCGCATCTACAGTTTGACTAACTTATTTGTGCAGGCGGGAAAACACGGAACTTAAATAAATGTACTAAGTTTGACGTAGCGATGCATTTTTTCTTGACCAGTGGCGCCAGCATGAAATTCACATTTAAAATGGATATACTGTAGCAATGACAATCGGCCTTAGACTAAAAGAATGAGGTTTTTTTATTTTTGGCTTTTCGCGGATAGAGTTTTAGCCACGTACAAAATGGGGAATTCAAAATTCTTTATTACAGAGAAAACAAAAGTTATATTATTTGAGTGAAAGTTTCATTTATTAAAAACGTACAAGTTGAAATTATCTATTTAAATTCAAAGTTGCATGAAATGAGCAAGCAATAGGTACATTAATTTATTTTTACTATTGAACACGATCTTTTTTGTATCGTAACTTTTTTAAGAACATAGCAACTCAACCAAAAAAATTAAAAAAACCCCTATAACTCACTAGTGAATAATAGCAATGAAAAAGTCACAGTTTGATTATAGGTGTCATTATGTGCCTAATTGCGGTGAAATTATAGCCACTTTATGAGCAAGTGTGTTGAAAAAGTACACGTGATTGTCACTCTATCCCATCGTGATTAATCGTGATCGTTTTTTCCGATCCTTGCCCCACCCCGTGTGAACCCTACATGATTAAAGGTCGACCCTCATTCATTAACGAAATGAGGAAAATCCTGTACAGTTCCACCCCTGTTGGTGTTTCAAGGAAACTCAGATATTGCCAAAGTGCAGTTCTGATAGTTATTTAATTTAAAAAAGTTGCAGTTTAGTAACTTCGTCAAAATTCAGGACATTGTCATAACACACGTTAGTAATTATTATAGGCTATTTTTTATTATGTTAACTAAATTAAGAGTATTTCAGAGACTTTTAGACTTTTAAAATTAGGCGTTCGTTTGTGTGTGTGTGTGTGAAAGCTTCAAATCAAATCAAAAATGTTTATTTACAAGAATATGGTACCAATAGGTGTTACAATATGGGTTCCAGCATATCCTGCCATTACATGGCGTACAAATATTTAACACAACACAACGTTATTTACACTAATACATTATTTTACTAATTATGAATTAATTAATTTAATATAATTTTATTGGAATGAATATTGCATTTTTTATGTAATTATAATAATGATGATGAATATAAATGTGTACTTATAATTGTTGTATTTAGGCTATCCTTATTTTATTATGATACTAACGATTTATCCTCTAAATATTCTTTAACACTATAATAATTTTTCTATCTAAACAATGACCTTTTGAACAACGACAGTGGCAAATCTTGAATATTATTTGGCAAATGATTATTCATAATAATTGCCATGCAGTAAATATTTCTTTTAAATAACATTAACTTTATTTGAGGTAATTTCAATTTGTCATTGTGTCGTGTTCTACTATTTATTTATAACTGCTTTCTTCAAATAAATTATAATTATTTTTACAAACATACATGTTTCAAATATATAAAATTATAAAGACATGGTAAAGACAGTATTTTAAGGTTTTGGAATAATGGTTTACAGATATCTAAAAAATGGGCTCCACATATTGCCCGGATACATTTTTTTTGTCCTTTGAAAACTCTTTCCACGTCTACTGAGTTTCCCCTATAAGGCGAGGCTTGGCCCTATAAGGCGAGAATCATGTTGACATTTTGTATCTGTGGCAACATTCTGTACAACACTATTGAATTGCACATCTCTACCCCCTTGCATAAAAGATGGCTACTAAGAAATGTTTGTGTTTGCGGTACAAGTTATAAATCCAATGTTATCTCTCATTACAAAGCTCCATAAAACCAATCACCGTGTTTATTTAAAATTCTCGGACCATCCTACAAATCAGACGTGGCATTCCCGTTTACAAGAAAAAAAAAATACCTACCCATTTTATTATTGATTCGGGTCGAGCATAGCGTTGAAAATTACAAAAGTTTCAATTTGTTTTACGAATGTTGCAGTGAAAAAAGTGACGGATTGAAATGTTCACTTTTATGAATCTTTCGGAAAGAAACGGGAATCTTACGAATATTTCGCTTCTCTTGCTTTGAAAAAAAGCAAGTTTTATTGAAATTCGGCACTTCGGCAGTCGGTAGGTTCGATAGATTCTGAGAAGCATGGTCCTACAATGCACCGTTTCCGAGTAATGAACGTTCATAATTTTTGTAAAAAAAAAATTGAAATTGTTATATCTCGAAAACGGAGCGTCCTAGGCAAAAAATTACCAAAATTTCACCACCTCCTGTATAACCTCCGTGGTACTAAAGTGACTTTCATTTATGACACAAAAAAAATACTATTAAAAATAACATATATTTTAATCAATTTTATTCGGACGACGTAAACCTACAACCCACCTGCCTACCTATATTGTGTAGCTTCATAACAGTGAATATTTCAATGCAACTTTCGAATCTTTCCGTATTTTTCCGTCTTTTCCGTATTATTCGAAAAAACGTGAAATTTATACTGGCCAATGTTCTTGAAACTTACGAAAGTTGCATTGAAAAATACACGGGCATTTGTAAAGAAACGGGAATCTTTCGTGTTATTTTCAACGCTAGTCGAGAATCATCATTAGTAGGTATAGTTACTTATTACCTTCTTGATTTTGACGAGAATGCAAAACGACAGCAGTAGGTAAAACTTATTGGAGCATCAAATAGAATGAATTACTTTTGTTGAACCGTCCCGTTACATTGGCTGTACTAAGAGTGCGGTATACAGGACCTTGCAGTCACAATTTCCGGAGTCAACGGGTCATCACCCGGGTTTTGTCATAAGTAAAATATTTTTGCAACTAATGCCGTTTGGGGTTGAAACCCTGGGGCCGTGGGGTCCGAGTGCTCATAGCCTGTTTAAGGAAATTTCCAAACGCTTAGTTGACGCTTCTCATGACCCAAGGGCTGGCTTCTATCTTGGCCAGAGGCTAAGTGTTGCCATACAACGAGGCAATGCCGCCAGTCTTTTGGGCACAATACCGGCTGACAGCGTTGAGGAGCAGTATTTCGATGCCTTTTTATGGTTTATTGTTAGTTTAGTTTATTTTATAGTGTTTAATTAATGTAATATGTATTCAGGGCACTCTGACCAGATAATTACTACAAAATTTATAATTTTTCTGTAATTTTTTCCATTTTCTTTCGTATTTTTTTTATTTGTAGTATGAGAAATCAACCCAAAGAAAATAATTTAAAAAAATTGGCAGAGTGCAACAATCATAATTTATTTGAGAAGTATTTAACATAATTTAACTGAACTTATACTCTAATATAACAGAAAAAAAAACAAAAACTAAAAGGTGCAAACTCTGTATACAAAACACAACCAGTTTTAATAAAACAAATTGTTTATAAAAACGGTATAATATATTATACCGTTATATGTACCATTTTTAATACCTTCCAAAAAGTCTTTTACAGAGCAAATACTCTAGTGAGCCTCTACTAGTGTCCATGCTTCGTTTGATTACAAAACCAATTAGAAAACCTATATTTATTTTGTTTCCATACCTTGTTTTTCTACATAATTAATCGATCATAATCCAATTATTATTTTCGTCAAAGTCAAGACCAACCGAATGATTTTTTAATGATCAAGCAAATTGTGATCGTAAACGATTGTTTACTGTGAAGACAGTAACTTAATTAACTAATTAGTGTTATCAGCATATCGTTATGAAAGTGCAGATATTTTTAGGCAGTTATTGACCTTGTAGAATCGTAGCATAACAACTTTGTTTTCAAAAGAAAGTTCAACGACCAAAAAACAAAATCTGAACTACTTTTTATTCACTTTGTATGTTTTTATTGTTTTAGTCGAATTTTACCTCGACAAGCTGATCTTTTACGTTTTAGATAGTTATTAGCATAATCAGTTTTTGATGTTCTAAGTGTCACCTTATTGGTAAAATGCTCGCAAGTGCTGCTGAACATAAGAACCCAGGAGTTCGATTCCCGGATTGGTCAAAATGTATTAGGGTTTTTCCATCAGGAATTTCATAGTGGCAACTTCACCCCCTATAACATGGGACTAAAATATAACTGGCTAAACATTGGGTGAATTGTAGGTACAACGCTGTCTTACTCTTCGGCGAAACAGGCGTGATGTCATGTTATGGTTAATTAAAATTAAAGCTCATCATCAGCCTATAATGTTCCCACTGCAGGGACTCAGGCCTCCTCTCTGGGAGAGGGATGGACTATGATCTACCACGCGGGTGGATCCCAGTGCAGATTGGTAGATGTCACATGTCTTAATTATTTTTGGTTCTAAGACATGCCGGTTTCTTCACGATGTTTTCCTTCACCTGATTCCTTTACTTAATTTTCCTTTGCTTTACTTTTATTTTAGAACAAAGATTAGGGTTCTGTGCAAAAAATGAAGCCTAATAAAATATGAAATTGTTAACAAAATAAGTTTCTTATTGAAGTAATATTTTAATATCACGCGGACAAAGTTTGCGGCTAACACGTGACTTTTAGGAACTCTACACACCAAAGCCATATCGTCGACTTTTGTAATCGTTCAGTTGACACGGCCGCCAATATGTTGATCTTGATGGCTTTGGTGTGTAGAGTCCATTAGGTTTTATGCTGTATGGTTTACTGAATGCTCTTTTTTTTTTGGAGTGTGGTGAAATGCAGAGGCAGCGCGGTAGGGAGTGTCAGACTTCTACTGACTAAAAACCACACATGTTCCTTTATAACCCTTTTTGACAATTATGACGAGGTTGCGGACTTGCGGTATCTCTTTCGTACAACCCGGAGCCTCGACGGGTTACTGCCCTGGGGCGATTCTAAATCTAAACTACTACTACTGTTTTCAGATCATAATCAAAATGTTGGACAGATCAAGTGATTGCATCTCAAGGCTGTTTGGTAGTTCTTAATCACAAATAGCATTCTTACATTAATGAGTCACTAAAGATCTGAAGAATGTCAAATTACAAGTATTGTTACTCAATACTCAATACATTTATTGCTTCCACAAGTTTACTTAGATGGTAGGTTTTACAAAGTTATGATCATTGTGGACCCTGTCGGGCACTGCAATAGTAGGAGAGAGGAAGAGGGCTTTTATTGATTCTTGCTTGGAATTCGCGAACCTATGGAACTTAGCGTTACAAGGAATTTCGATTTTTCTTGTAAGAATCGAACAATAAAAGTTTGTAGGAAAAATTATAGAATAGAATAGAATTTATTTATTTTCAGGTAGCAAAGGCCCATAGATAATACCTTAGCCTAAATGTACATACTAATAATACAGCTTGTGTTAGTAAATAGAACCTTTTTTTATGGTGGGTGGAAAATCATCGAATCCTTCTTGGGCAGAGCGAAAAGGAGTGTCACACTTCTACTGACTAAAAACCACCCATGTTCCTTCTTAGCCCTTTATGTCGAGGCCACAGTATCTTTGTAACCAACCCGCAGCCTTAGTAAATAGAACCCTAATACTATATTAGTATCATCGTTGGTTAGAAGCACTACTGCGGAGCGTGAGGACACGGGTCGTCATTTATCCATCAGATTTTTTTTAGTAACAGCCCTTTGTCCGACTTCGTCACGGCCCTGGAGCACGGATGGGTTTTAGTCAGTAAGTGTCTGACACTCCCTTCCGATCCGCCCAGAGAAGAAGGAGTCATTTGATGATTTCCTATAGATAAAAAGGGTCTGACTTCGTACCCGGTAGATGACAATAGGCTGGCCCGTATAACATGGAACTAAAACATAATTGACGTTATGTAGGTGAACTGTAGATACACCTCTCTTACTATTTTTTTTTGTATGACTTGGGCCTGCTCTTGGCCACAATCCTAAGGGCGAAACAGGCGTGAAGTTATGTTATGGTTAGGAAACTTTATTTAATCATAATTTTCATTTGCTGTACTTCCAACATTTCTTGAAAATTAGGATTCACATCAGAAATCAGAAGAAAATTAGGCTTTTTCACGTAGAGACCCAATTAATCGTATTAAAATATCATTGAATTAAAATCGAAATTTCCTTATGAAGTACACACGGCTACACATCAAGCTATACATTTCCAGTTTACGCTGGTCTCGCACTGTACGGAAATCCTTTATAATGCGAGACCAGCTTATACTGGAAATGTATAGCTTGATGTGTAGTCGTGTGTACACAGACGGGCACCTGTTCAGTCGAGGTTATTAAACTTTAACAGACATTTTTTTTAAAAGATCAATAGTCAAATGTTATTTCCTTTTTTTTTTTATTTCATCCTTTTTCCTGTTTTTGATGTATACGTGTAAGTAAGTATAAGTGAATCTATTTTGGACCCCATTTTCATAACGAGGCTATTGATTTGTTACACACACGTGTAAAATTAACCTAAAAATAAATTGGTGCGAAATATTGTCCTGATGGCTACTTCAGCTAAGCAACTCCTTTCTGGAGACAAAATCTGTAACAGAAATTGTAACTAATTAAAAAGATTTAATCACAAGACATTCAATTAAAATTAATTCCTCTCTCCGCATGGCGACAAACTAACGAAACACTCTACTTGAATGGTTCACTACAATTTACTTGTACATTTAATTTTTATTACTATATAAATGTTATCAGAGAGTTCATGACGAGTAGTGTAGTTGTGTGCGTGTCTATCTGTGTGTGTTTGTTATGTCGGGGTCTGCGTACAGTACGCAGGAGCGATTACGCAAACCGCGCTTCCCCGAGGACTGAGGTCGTTGGCAATGGACTCGGTTCAATGTCACCAAATATATCACCGAGTTGTATAGCGCGCGCGACGTGACTTGATACTTGTAGGGAAATACGGTACTTTGAGTGGAGGCGTGTCGCGTTTGTTGGTTAGAAGTTGAGTAGAGATAAGAAAGTTGAGGGTTAAGTTATAGTGTAGGTAATTTATTTATAAGCTGCAAAGATCGAAATAATAGATACACTGACTGAGACTTTACATCATATGTGATTCCAGATTATTCACTTATGGTGACAAAACGCATGGATGGTGCAGTAACTGGAAATTTATAAGTAAATAGAAAAAAGTTAATTTCTCATGTATTTCATTAAAATCACTCAGTTATTAGGCTCTAGGGAATTCTTTCGCATTTTTAATATCATATTATTATTTATCTTTATACTGCAAAGTTTTGAAAAAACAGAGCAACTGGCGGCAATCCTTGTCGAAGCTCATGAAACCGTCGTATAACAGAAGGAGGTGCGCGGCTGCAGGGAAGCCCAAAAAGGAGGGTTATGGTTTGCCCTGTATGCACGTTTCTTTGTTCCCTCGTGGTTACGAGGAAAAAACAAAGACAAAGAAAATCGATTCCTAAACGGATGAATCGATTTTCTTTGTCTTTGTTCCTAAACGGATGAATCGATTTGGTTAAATTATACGTTGTTTGAATCGTCTTGGAGTCAAAAATGTCCCTGGTTACATTAAAAACACATAGAAAACTTGTAGATTGTAGGCGCCATATTGTGGAATACCATTTTTGAAAAAGGAGAATACTGAAAACATCGTAAGATAAAAAAGTCAAATCGCGAGTAAATATAGTACACATTACTAAACTAAAAATCTGGAAATTTAAAAAACTAAAACATCTGACTGAAAAAAACTGTAGAGTAAGCGAGTCCTATTAAAATAATAAGAAATGGTGAAAATGGAATGAAAACGACCTGCTCTCAAACTTTAAAGTGTTGTGCGTGCTCTTCAGTATTTTTTTGACAAAAACAAACTCCATTTTTAACCGACTTCAAAAAAGGAGGAGGTTCTATGTTCGTGTGTACTTATTTATGTTTTTTTTTTTTTTATGAATGTTCTCAATTCAACTCTATGTATAATATGTATATTCAGTTTTAATACAACAACAGCAGCAGTCAAATATCTTAACAAAAAAATAATATAGTAATAAAGATGACGTATTTTTCATTCATCGCATCCGATGAATACAATACTTACAGCTGCGTGAGACCAAGTATCAACGCTAGTCGCGCGCGTTCGACGGCCGGGCTCCTGACCGGGTCGACGACCGCATTTTCGGCAGGCGCCCCAAGTTTCAGCTGTAACGCGATCCTGACGCACACACGCGCGACCTCGCCGTGCACTACACGCACGCACACTCGCACACCACCGTGATACTACCGCCGGAAAACCATTGTCGAAATGTTACCGTTCTCTGATATAGAACAGGAATTTGGTGCACTCGTTAAGAAAGAGGAAATACACACACTACATTTATTTTATTGATTAAACTAAAAAGTATTTTTCGACAATATCAACTATTTTACTGCCAGCGTCAGAGTAATGCATTGGTTTATTTATCCCTACGCACTCGGAAACGGAAACGGTTATCCTATATAAGATTTCGGCAGACAAAAGAAAGTTCAATGCTTGTCGAGAGAATAGAATTTGTTTGTGAAGTTTGTGGCGAATTTGGTTCAGCCCTGACCTCCGTGACCTTTGAACTTGGAGGAGTTAACGTACCCTTGACTCGAGCGGAGTTCCCTCTATAATTAGACGTTGATAACGCCGATATTTTCGTTCATACGCTGTCAGCCGACGAACTATATAATAAACGTGTGTGTCACTCGGCAGCTCCACAATGACGCACTTCCGAGAAACAGCGACACAGCGTAGGTTAAGGTAGGTAGGTATGTAGGTAAACGCACCGGGAAATCTAGACGGGTGACTTTGAAAATTTGTCAGCGGCCTATAGACCGCTCTATTAAAAACTCGGAATGGAAGCTTTTTATATCTATGTCCAATTCTATCGTGTCTACAGTCGTAGATACGCGTTGAATGGTAAAAATAAAATGTCTCCTCAAAGCATTAAGAGGTTGTTCACCCAATATTTGGGCATCGCCCTCCTCCCTTTAGGGACTATTTGTCAAAGGATACAGTCTTGTCGTCGTGCTTTACTTTCTCATTTCACGTGTTAGACACTCGTAAGTTGGATTGAGAGGTGCCACCTGTCCCACGACACGATAATTCAACTGTCTATGAAACAATTATCTTGCCTGTTGTAGAACTTCTGCCACAGCTTCTGCATGCTAACCGTTTAATTTGAAACATTGGTTGTAGTTTAGGAATGACATTAGTTTCGGTTAAACCGTCCACTTGGCTTGCGTTATTATGTTCCTGTCGTAGGTATTATTTTTCCCGTTTAAGTGATAAATGATTAATAATAATAATAACAATAAATGTTTGTATTTATGGTGAATTTAATATCTGAACGTAAGGTAACATGATTTACGCATAGCCCGACACTAAAATGTGTGAAAGTTTTCAGTGTCACAGTAAGTAAAAAACTTTTCAGTTTTCCTCCAATTTCAGTACTTTATGAAATTATTGTTACAAAGAAATAAGTGTTTAGAACGACCTTTAATTAAACTAAGATTTCAGCTCATCCGCGGAGTTACATGTATTGCTATAAATAAAGATGGCACGCGTGTACAACAATACAATAATAAACCATCTTTACGCTAAATATAAATTTCGATGCGCTTTCCGATAATGCGGCTTAACCGCTTCATAAGCGTTGCATAATAATGTGCAGCTTACAATACGAGTACACGGCACAGACGCAGGCGCAGCAGCAGCACACATGTGCACGCACACATGCGTACACACGTGCACGCACACATGCATGCGAGATAAGAGCACGGTCATTGAACCCGCATAAGAAATAGCGCCTGAAATTATTTTAAATCTTATAAGGTAGCACCTTTAAGGTTTATAAATAAATAAACAAATCCCAATCAAAGCTCTAAGTCAAAGCGTTTACCCAACTGAAATAGAAATCCAGTAATCTGTGATCTCAGCCAATAAGCAATCAAAGTAAAATGGTAAATGTAGACAATAGCTAGTTATTGTCTAGAAGTGCGGGCTGGCGGCTGGCACAAGGCGGAACGAGCGGCTGTGTGATCTTGAATGGAGTGAAAGTGGCTTCGGATACTTCCTGACACGTGGAAAGTGAACGCTCATGAGCACCCAGACACGACATGATCAGCCCTGCCTAGTGTCTAGTGTCTAGCTCGCAGATACACATCTTCCGTGCTAGGAAATACTCGAGAACTACAACAGCTTTCATTCTGATGCTAGAGTATTTAAGCGTCGCAAATTGCTCTCGTTAGCTTTTGGACAAATCATAACCCGCACTTTTTGAGCAAGGACACGTTACTTTGTGTGACCGTCTCTGTCTCACTAAGTACGCATAATAAACTTTAGGCTTTCACCTTTATGCATTATAATAAGTACTTATTTAGTTTTAGTTTCTGCAAGAAAGAAGCCATTAGCTACGTGAAAACATTCAACGTCAGTATCATTAGGAGAAAGGGAACTTGAGGAAAACCCAAGAGTTACTGAATAAACACCGAACATTTACAACCTGTAAGAGTGGCCACGTAGATCTTATTGGAAGGTCACTCTGTGAAGTCAGGCCGAAAGATTTCACTACATATGCCTTGCCTAGTATACTAAGAATTAGTTTTTCAATGCAAAGCGGCAATATTTTCGGAATTAAGCCTAACCTCTCAAAGGTTAGGCATAACTCAGTATTTTTTTTTTTATTTTTAGTTTAGAACTTCGCCACTTCCACGGTGTCATCGGTGGCAGACTGGCAGTACAGCTGATAATTTTACTGCATGTTATGGTCTGCTAAACTGGCTATTTTAGACCCCGAGGACAAGAAAAGGAATTGTAAAATTAATAAAACTACCCGAATAGGTCATCATCATCATCAACAGCCTATTAATGTTCCCACTGCTGGGACACAGGCCTCCACTCTTTGCGAGGAAATGGGCTATACTACCACACGGGCCCAGTGCGCATTGGTAGATGTCACAAGTCTTCGAATTTTTGGTTCTAGGACATTCCGGTTCCTCACGATGTTTTAAACCCGAATAGGTACCCTAAAATATTTATCTTACAGACAATATAATATAAGTTTGACGATGATAGTCCTTTGGGAAATGCTCAGCGGTGTATGGGTTGATGATATGATATAAGTATACCTCCTATAGCTACCCACCTACCTTCCCATCAGAAACTTTCCTTGGCGTATGCAAGAATCATCAAAATCGAGTCTACAGTTAGGTTTCGAACAGACGTACGTTCTTGATTATGATAGGATACAACAAGTAAGTACCGGTATACCTATCTTGTATAGAAAGAAAGTATTTAGTCAAATCTGTTTTAGGTGTGGTGTTCTGTAGTTTTTGCCCTGCATACCCCCATGCCTAGGTCTTTAAGAATGCTGTTAACAATAACATCCACAACGTTTGATCATGTTTGCTCCTTTTCGAAGCTACTCGTATTTAAACCGATCTCATAGCTACAATGCAATAATTCAGTGACGTTGACCACTACTGAAACTTCATTCACTAGCGATGTTTACGCCACTGTCTAGAGCGGTCAATCGATTTTACATGTTGAGGCGACCGCTGTAAAGTCTCACTTGATTGATGGTTTCCGGAACAATGTATCAAGCTAAAATATTGAGATGAATTCGCCAGTGCGTATGAATGAGGTGAGGAATCATTCAGGTGATAGATGGGTAGGAGCGTTCACCTCTAGTGGCGGGTCTTCGACCGGCCGAGTTTCACACAGCTGATCGGGACATGGCCCGCCCGTAGCGATGCTCGCTCCCGACGTACTTACGTGTATTAATGTTTTGATTCTAGTATTTTAGGAAACCGTTATTTCTCATTCCGTATGAATAGGACCGGAATTATTCATTATTACTTAATGTACAATTCGAAGTTTACAGAAGTTTTACGAACACGATTACAAACAGATAACTCTCCGATACTACTCGGCAATAGATGGCAGTGTAATCAATTTCGTTCAATGGCCCTATGAAATAGAGTCATCATCATCATCATCAGCCTATTGCAATCCACTGCTGGATATAGGCCTCTTTAATCTTACGCCACTCAACTCGATTTTCGGCAACTCTCATCCAGTTGTTACCAGCCACTCTGCGAAGATCATCGCTCCACCGAGCCTGCGGGCGTCCCACCTTACGCTTGCCGATTCGCGGTCTCCACTCAAGAACACGTATACTCCAACGGTCATCGGTTCTGCGACTAATATGGCCGGCCCACTGCCACTTCAGCTTACTTATTCTGTTAGCTATGTCGACAAATCTGGTCCTCTGTCGACCTCATTTTGAAATAGAGTGCCCGTTATCAAACTGATTTCTGCAAATTGGAAAAAATTAAAAACCTCCCTAAATATAATTTTACAAGCTTTTATTTAATTTGCAATGTATGTTTGTAATATGTATGTAAGCATGTTCGGGCGAATTCTTGTTAAAAATTACATACCTACCAATTTCACCTTTTTTT
Source organism: Diarsia dahlii (assembly GCA_949775195.1). Classification (NCBI taxonomy): domain Eukaryota; kingdom Metazoa; phylum Arthropoda; class Insecta; order Lepidoptera; family Noctuidae; genus Diarsia; species Diarsia dahlii. The sequence continues at coordinate 18,555,029 of OX459191.1, read as the reverse complement.
AAAGTTAATGACTTCTGTTTCTTTTACATACTGGCTGATAACCATTAACATTATTATTTTGATGTTACGTAACGGACTTTGACATTTTATTTAGTGTCACTGTCTAGAGAATAATATCTAGAGAAAAGTTGTACTTTTATAAGCTTTTTTTTTTCAAAATTGCAGTATTATCGATCATACTCGAAAGTACGTGTATTTTAATTACAAACTTTTAAATATTTCTGGAAAGGGTCATGACTAAGCAAAAAAATGGCGAGATCGGCCGCGAAAAGCGTATACACGTCGTCACGTCGTTGTACGCGAGGGAGACTTGTGAGAGACAAGTCTTTGTGGAGGACCTTAAGGCATATCGCAAGCACAAACAGAAAGCCTTATTTAATGGCATGGTAACTGAAGTGGGGCCCGCATGGTACCAAGCTTTAAGTGTGCGACAAATGAATGCATTAGACTCTTTAGCGACGTGCATTTACCAAGATCTGTTGAAAGGGCTTCCTACCCGCACGGCCGTAGTTATACATAAGCTTGGTCTGATCCCTCGTCGGTCTAGTTCGGAACTGATGTCTTGTATCACTTTAGGTAGTGATGACCCAAAAGAAATGCTCGCACAACTTTACTTTTCAATGTACGGCTACGCTATAAATGGGAAACTTGTTTCTTACTGTCTTAATGCCAGACTTATATTGTCAGCAATTTTATATTTAGGACTTGATGATTTGATTTTGGCGCTTGAGAAAACATTCGCTCCAGATAGATCAATAGCAAAATCTGAACCTAAACCGAAACCGCGACCACCACCTAAACAACCTTCTCCGTATCTTTCGGAATTGGTTGCAGCATTGTATATTCCGAACCGGCACCGTCGCGCGCCACCTGCTCCCTTGCCTGACCTGACTGTACTCAACGAGCCCTATGTAGAGGAACCGGTCTTGAGGTCACCACCACCGCCACCCCCTCCTCCGCCACCACCGAAAAAGCGAATACCGATATCACACTGCGAACAGCTAGCTGGCATCCAACGTATAGAGCCTCATGCATCACCCCTCGTACTTCCACCGATACACGTCCGACCCACAACAAGGAGAACAAACAGAGCTCCACAAATTGTCGAGTCTAAAAAAAAATACCGCACTGACACTGGACTTAAGCCAACAAAAGGTGCGAGTAAGAGGAGAATCCGGCCCCCTACGATTTCTGGTTTGTGGAATGCACAATATACTATAAACGGAATTTTCGAAATTCAGGGGAAAACTTTTTATGTTTTGGGCAATGTATGTATTCTACCCGCACTAGGAGAACTCATCCACGGAGGTTACGCATTGTCGAATGGCAAGATGATTAACATACACTGCGGTTTTCGTGGATACTTACCAAAACAGCAGCCAGATCCCTGTGACTGTTTAAAGCAATGGCAAGATTCTACTTTTCAGTATGTTAAAAACAATAAATGCTACTGTGGGCATCACTACGACCTTCGCAATGAAGGCACCTTTTCACAAGAAGAATTGCCCTTCTTTACAAAACCTACTCGTCACATCCCGTTACAGTTTCACTACGACAATATATTCGATACGGATGAAAAAAGCCTGCATGTAAAGAAATCATTCAAGAAGATTTGGGAGACAGAGAGTATGTTGCGAACGGCAGAAGATACACTAAGAATGGAGAAGAAATTAAAAAAGAAGAAAGAATTTAAGAAGGCTCTTCCAGCTCCGGCGACACCTGCGACTGCGGCGCCACCTCATACAGATACCTCACAGGCCAAGGATCACGCGAGTAAAGTGACTTCGTCGAAAGTAAATCCACTATTTGCCGAAATATCTCAAACTTGCTTAGGGACGCAACCCAAGATTACCGACTACTTAAAGTGTGGACTACGGTTAATGCGAAAGGTCAACGTCGCAGCGCGCCTGCCTGACTTGTATTTAGTTCCAGAACTAGTTGAATGGATGCGGCAAAGACTTTATGGGAGGCTTACTGTTTGTCAGAAAAAAGAATACCTACGTAAGAGCACCACATATTGGAGTATGTTCAAAACACTCGCAGAACATGGTTTCGGCCACGTGAATCCGCCAGAGGAGCCGAAATACGGACGCCACACAACATGGAAATATAAACAAAGTTTAAATGATGACTTTAGGCAGTATAGGCAGAGGTATAAACTGTCTTTGTTTAAGTCTTATGCTTACCTCACTAACCTGTTTTGGAGAACTATGTATCAGGCTGAATTCCCGGATAAAAAATTTCGAGAAATATTTTTCTCCTATTTGTTCAGTACAGCAGGCGATATTCAACTTATGCATCCTTACAGTACGAGAGAGACTACAGAAAGAAAGACTATTTTAATGAACCATCGATATATTTGCCTGCCAGCCGGATGCGATGCGTCAGTAACATAAAAAATGTGTTGTTCTTGTTGTACATATTATTGTCCATGTGCTGTTCCAGAATTACAATAATTGATTGACATATTTTTTCTTGTTATTTATCAAAGTGAATTTCAAAACGAGGGGGGAAATAGGAATAAAACGAATGTATTACGTATAATTCATAATTTAATGTGATAATTTATATACCTTTGCAGGTATATTAACTTGAAGTTATGGCTTAAATTACATTTTCGCTGTAACTATGTTGCACAATACGACAAAAAAGTTGTGGTCCGAAAGATTTTTTAAATTTTGATGCAGATTTATTCATAATTCCAATAGTCTAATACTCCCAAAGGTATTAAAAAATAAATTTAAATTTCATACCACATTTAACTTATCGTATATCTTAAGAATATTATGATACAAGTCCTATTCTATTTATTATAAAATCTATAACGTTTTTATTTAAAAATACAACACTAGGACGTTCATTGCAGCGGGTTCGATCTGACCACTACAACTATAGTCTAAGGGATATTCAATCGTCTTTGGTATCATTGTTACAGAAAACAAACATGTCGACACATGGAACTAACATTTCATCGAATTTTTAAGAAATACTGATATTTATAGAAAGTTAATGTCATTTAAAGCATATTTCAATAAAACTAACGAAACACAGTAACAAAAATGATAAATGGCAAAACAGTTATTGCGATACACAAATTTATAAAACAATATACTACTAATATGTTATAATAAATATTTGCTTCCGCAATGAGTTAATTCATATTGCAACTAGTAAAGACATACAACGTCGAAGGGTTAAATTAGACAATAAAATAGATAAACTGTGTGCAATACTTGTTAATTGTGCATTATGAAACTAGACAAACTATGGTAGACCATTCATTACACGATCACACCACCAAACTGACTGTTGTACCACTTGTGCGTTAAACTATGAGAATACAATTTATTTGAAGACAAGTACCGAAAAGAAAATATTTTAAAATCTTCTTTGTTAATATAGCTCGAAATAAACTAGAGCCTGACTGCATAATGATCTATACATGACATAGTAGCACTAAGAAACATTACAATACTCGCAAATAATTTTAACTTTATAACTGTTTACACAAGTATATCTTCATTCATTAACATCAAATGCATCAACATCTTAATCCATTTATTAGTCATCCAATAAAAACGGAGATCAAAATTAAACAGAGCGTAGAAATATATAATGCAGAGACAATATTACCGGTGTTGCTATTGAGAATGGAAGTTTTGTCACAGATATAGACAAAGGTGGATATCGCATCACATACATTGGTGTTTCCATCCTTTCTAAGGAGCAATGCTTTCGTTGGGAACTTTTGATAATTAAATACCATCATTTATATTAGCGGCGTTATTATCGACATATTAAGAAAGTGTTATAGTGTGTCGTGATCCTACTTCATTTATAGGGGCAGGTATAGCGTGGTCACACTAACTTGACGCATCTCTGCGTCTAGTGTTAAGCGTCTCAAGCGTCAAGTTAATGTGACCGAGTAGTAAGTTTGAGGGAGACTATTTTGTCATTGCTTCCCCTAGACGTTTAATCTGCTTCATACCGTCACGTATATCCGCTGGGTGTGGGTGTTATATCTGCAGTTCCTGGTGCGAGTGTTGCGCATGCGCCGCCTGGTGCGAGTGCGGCGCGGGCGGCGCGGGGGGCGCGGGGGGCGGGGCGCGCTGCTGCAGGTGTACGAGCGCGGACAGTAGGCGCGTGTTGGCCTCGTCCAGCGCCGCGATGCGATGCTCCTGCGCCTCTATGACGCGCTGCTTGTGTGACAGCGCTGCTGCCATCTTGCGCTGCTCCCGTCTCAGCTCTTCTTCTACGCAGATCAACCTGGGAATGAGATGAAAATTGTGAGTTTATGTGTGTATGTACAATGTACACCATCACATCCAGCCACCTAAAACTATCAAAAATTCTCAAACCACTGCAGCTCTTGAAAGTCAAAATCAACAGTAGCGACCACCAGAAAAGCGCCGAGACCATGAAGCTCGACGAAGTCCCAGTGAAACAATTTAACTGTCTTGGATCCCGCAGCGAATTAATCAGAAAAGAATAGCGGAGGAGTAGGAAATAGTAGATTGTATCATAAGGGAGCAAATAGTAGATTGTACACCAAGTGCATAAAACGCATCATTTTGCGCGAGACGTTTAACGTTTTTGATATAAAGTAGAGAGTAAAATGGGTTTTATGGACGAGTTTTACACTCTACTTTTCACTTCGATTGCGAGGAAATGAAACAGCAACTTGTAAATATTGTAAAAATAATAATGGTTCCCGCCAATTAACTTTTTTTTTTCAGTAGGAAACTTGACATAACACCTGACTTATGTCGTTACTCATACTGCTCAGTTGTCAAAACATTTTGAGCAAGCCTATTGCCATCAACCTATGTAATTAGGAGCAAGCCTATTGCCATCAACCAATGTAATTAGGAGCAAGCCTATTGCCATCAACCGATGTAATTAGGAAAAGCCTATTGCCATCAACATATCTTATTAGGAGCAAGCCTATTGCCATCGACCGATGTAATTAGGAGCAAGCCTATTGCCATCGACCGATGTAATTAGGAGCAATCCTATTGCCATCCACTGATTTAGGTAATTGAGAGCAAGTCTATTGCCATCAATCAATGTAATTAAGAGTAAGCCTATTCCCATCAAATGATGTAATTAGGAGCAAGCCTTTTGCCATCAAGCGATTTAGGTAATTGGGGGAAGCCTATTCCCATCAAGTTTCCTTGTATTCGTAATGAAAAGCAGTAATCCCTTTTTCTTAGAATACTAACGAAACGAATTAAATTAAAGAGGTTGAAGTTGTTCCTGTGGCTGTTGGGCCGATTACCTGTGCCGATTACCTTGGTCTTCGACGAAGATTTTACTTTATGCTCTAGAGCATAAAACGCGACTTTATGTCGCCTACGCACGACATAAAGACGAATTTTAGAGCGAGAGATGTGAAAATAATATTTTTACGGCGAGGGCGCTTTTTTGAATCCAGAGCGAAGTGAGGGATTCTAGAGTAGAATCCCGAACGTAGTGAGGGATTCTTTAGTAGAATCCTGAACGTAGCGAGGGATTCAAAGTACGTCGCCCGAGCCAAAAATATATTTTACGCCCAAGTGATACACTCTGCTTTTCATCACTTTCTTTGAGAAAATAAAAGGCGCCTCATCTCATATTATCAATACTTTACTAAACAACTTTCTACTCGAAAGAGTAGAAGGTTGTTTAGTTTTGGCTATATACTGGAAGTAGACCAGAAACGCAGATTCTGAAAAATTCTTGGCACCTCTTGCATTTCTCCATTCAATAAAATTACCATAGGCTTTCATATATTTCTCCCGCGATTTTGCAGGTCAGTTCACATACTTTCAGGAGTTAATTCTATACTTTTACTGTCACTTAAAGAATTCATTTTTCAAAACAAAACCATGAATTTCTAGAAATCCGTGAGAATTGAGAATTTCAGCGCTGTAAACCAATATAAACTTAACTATGCGCATTTAGAGTAGAAAGCTTTTTCATGAAAGCAAAGTCGGCCAGGCATCACAAATTTTTGTTTTTTTTTTTAGTTACCGCGCCTCCTCGCCGCGTACAGCCAACACTTACAGCCAGTAAAATACAATTTGCGTTCGATTTCAATGAACGATTCATGTTCTAAATTCAAATCTCATTACTGCCCGCTAAAAAGTCTAATGGAGAAAAGAGCTACTTTGCTCGCACTTAAAGAGGAACAAAACGACACTTTTCGAATTGAAGGGATGAAAATAGTAGATTGTATCATAAGGGAGCAAAATAATATTTTTACGGCGAGGGCGCTTTTTTGAATCCAGAGCGAAGTGAGGGATTCTAGTTTAGTAGAATCCTGAACGTAGCGAGGGATTCAAAGTACGTCGCCCGAGCCCAAAATATATTTTGCACCCGAGTGATACACTCGACTTTTCATCACCCTCTATGAGAAAATAAAAGGCGCCTCATATTTTATTGTAATGTTATTATTTAATAAAAATAGAGTGACGACACGTTTAAATCCATCAGACATATTAATTACGAATATGTGTCCAGTTTTACGTCCTTACTAAGACAACACGTTACTAAACAACCTTCTACTACATGTTAAGAAATTGTCGACATGCCTTTAAATATTTCTCCCAGGATTTCGTAGGGATTAAGTTTTGTATGACGTTATTAGCTTCTATTTTTATTGTTTCAGGAGTTAATGCACTATCACTTTCAGAACTCGACGTAGAGCTCATTTTTAGGGTTCCGTACCTCAAAAGGAAAAAACGGAACCCTTATAGGATCACTTTGTTGTTCGTCTGTCCGTCCGTCCGTCCGTCTGTCAAGACCCTTTTTCTCAGGAACGCGTGGAGGTATGAAGCTGAAATTTATATCAATTACTCAGGTCTACTGTCCCTTGAAGCTGTGAAAAAATCAAACTTCTAAGCCAACGCAATCAAAAGATACAGCCGTTTATGCCGCAAATTTTCGACACTTGCAAGGGAATCAAAACCTACAGGGTGCTTCCCGTGAACTCAGAATCTTGAAATTTGGTACGAAGCAACGTCTTATAGCTCACATAAAGGAAAAATTCCGAAAACGCGCCCGTAATGAACGAACTTTGTAAACCTTGCAGGTTTGTACGGAACCCTCGGTGCGCGAGTCCGACTCGCACTTGGCCGGTTTTTTTTTTTGCACAAAATACAATAAAGTCCGTACCGATTATTAGAACAGGGAAGTAAATCGCGCGCTTTTGTTTTTTTTTTAATTTAGTTACCGTGTCTCCTCGCACCGTACAGCCAACACAATACAATTTGCGTTTGATTTCAATGAACGATTCATGTTCTAAATTCAAATCTCATTACTGCCCGCTAAAAAGTCTAATGGAGAAAAGAGCTACTTTGCTCGCACTTATAGAGGAACAAAACGACACTTTTCGAATTGAAGGGATGAAATAGTAGATTGTACACCAAGTGCATAAAACGCACCATTTTGCGCGAGACGTTTATCCATCCGATGCGAGCTTGCGAGCGAGGATGGATATAAAGTAGAGAGCAAAATGGGTTTTATGGACGAGTTTTACACTCTACTTTTCACTTCGATTGCGAGGAAATGAAAACAGCAACTTGTAAAAATAATCAAGGTTCCCGCCAATTAACTTTATTTTTTCAGTAGGAAACTTGACATAACACCTGACTTATGTCGTTACTCATACTGCTCAGTTATAAAAACATTTTGAGCAAGCCTATTGCCATCAACCAATGTAATTAGGAGCAAGCCTATTGCCATCAACTGATGTAATTGGGACCAAGCCTATTGCCATCAACCAATGTAATTAGGAGCAAGCCTATTGCCATCAACCGATGTAATTAGGAAAAGCCTATTGCCATCAACCAATCTTATTAGGAGCAAGCCTATTGCCATCAACCGATGTAATTAGGAGCAAGCCTATTGCCATCCACTGATTTAGGTAATTGAGAGCAAGCCTATTGCCATCAATCAATGTAATTAAGAGTAAGCCTATTCCCATCAAATGATGTAATTAGGAGCAAGCCTATTGCCATCAAGTGAATTAGGTAATTGGGGGAAGCCTATTCCCATCAACTTTCCTTGTTCTTAGAATCCCTTGTTCTTAGAATACTAACGAAACGAATTAAAGAGGTTACTCTATGAAGTTGAAGTTGTTCGTGTGGCTGTTGGGCCGATTACCTGTGCCGATTACCTTGGTCTTCGACGAAGATTTTACTTTATGCTCTAGAGCATAAAACGCGACTTTAAGTCGCCTACGCACGACATAAAGACGAATTTTAGAGCGAGAGAAGTGAAAATATAATTTCCATTTCCTTCCACATTTGGGATAAGCGCAGTTGCCTAGCACCACGGATAAATATCATAATCTTTCTGTACTATAGGTATGAAAAATAATTACCTTGAAATGATAGCCTTCATTTTGGCGTCAGTATGATCGACTTGACCTGGTTCAGCTGGCCCCAACCTTCCCCGTAAAAGTTCCACAGAACATTTTAACCTTTCGATTTCGCGTTCGTACTGCAAAAATAGAATTTCCAGTTAGTCTTCTATGTCATGCTGTGACTTCGAGATGATAATGATTTATCATCATGACCTCCACAACCCAATTAGTACTGGGTAATCCTGGTAAGACTGGTCGGTATAATATGAAATGAGCGAATGTTGCTTACCTGTTCAATGGTCCTCTGATGTTTGGAGGCACGTCGTCTGCCCGTGGTGCTGTACAGCGTGTCGTCCAGCTCGTCCGAGCTATCCGTGAGCTCGCGCGCAGACTCCAGGCTCAGCCGGCGCTGCAGCTTGTCGCGCGTGCCAGCCGGCAGCACGGCCACGCGCTCGCTGGCCTCGCTCGACTGCGACTCGCGACCGAACATTACCCTCGAAGGTGACTCTCGTCTCTCCCGAACACCATAGTACTCCTGATGCCTCTCCAAATCCTCGTTCAGTCTACTACTCGACATCTTTGCACCGGAATACGTCCGATCCAACGGATAATTTGTCTCCGGGATCGCATTCTCCGTCATTGAATACTTCTCGGGAGAGTTTTTGGAGTTCTCCATGTTGTAGAGCGCCTTTTGGCTTCGCGAGATCTGTAACCTGTACATTTCTTTGTTCACCTCCTCTACGTTCGATTCAGACCTGCTCATCGGGTAGCCGGAGTCGGTTGAGATGTGATGAGGCTTGCTTTCGTACAGCGATTCTCCTCGTTGTCCAAAGTGTTTGAAGTTGAGTTGATTTTGATTTGTGGAGTAAGAGAGCATAGGGTTTGTTCTGGGCATTCGCGTCTTACTACTTTTCCGTAGACTAGGCGAATTGCTCGACGACTCATCGTCCCGTATCCTCGGGGAGTGACTGTGGTTGCTCCTCTGATACGTATCATCATAATTACAGTTATCTCTGGTGAGTTTTCGGTGGGAATTGTTGCGATTCTGTTGGTCATAGTTTCTACTATCCTCGTTGAAGTTAGTAGAACCCTCTTCAGAGTTTGTCTCGACGTTGTCTGTGCTCAAACCCTCCTCATCTATCGATGAACTGGATGAGCCACAAGGACAACGTTTTGAATTTCTGTTTTCAGTGTTCTTCTTCTCCTGCGCTTGCCTGTTGTCATCCATGTTATACACTGGATTCGTGAACACTAGCGGAGCTACCTTTGGATTCGCATTAGCATTTGAAGGAGTGTTATCCGCGGTTGTGAAATTTTGAATTCCGTATTTTTGGATGTCATAATCAATTTTCTGTTGCACTGGGCTCTTTGGATAGAACTTTTCGTTTTTGCTATCGTAATACTGTTTGTCTCTTTGTTTCTGGTAGTTTATTTGCGAGTACCGACTCATGGGCTGTCCGCCGTTCTCGTAGGGCTGATGGAGGTGCGCTGTGTTCTCGATAGGACTTGAACTTTGGCTGTACGTAGCTATACTCTGGTAGCCAGAACTTGCTACGTTTGATAAACCGCTGATGGAAACGTTCGAACCGTTGTTTGTATAGTTCGTTTTATTCCCATTTACGATATTATTGTTGTTGGAAATAGACTGGGACAAGTTCTTCTTGTTCATGATGAGTTTGTCTTCGACTATTTCGGAATCATCAGCGTACTTCAACAGGTCGGACAGTTCCTCGAGCGTGGCGGTTTCCTTCATGATGTTCTGCATGTCGTTGGAGCAGTAGTTGTGGTTGATGCTGTCACTGCTCGGTGACCGCTCCGTGCTGTTATAATTAGAGTTGTGGAAGTGCGATTGTTGGTTGTTATAGTTGTTATTAGGTTTGTACCGCTCCTGGAACCTACGCTCTAGGCTCTCGCTGATACCATTGTTGATGCCTTTCGGGTACTGGTCGGAGCCGAAGCCAATCTGCACGACCTTGAGATTAACGCAATGTTCTTGGTTGTTGTACTGCGAGCTATACCTGTCTGGGTTAACTGACTGGCTGACGGGACTAGGGCCGTAGCCATTTCTGGGTAGCGTGGCTGACCGTAGGTTGAAACTAGGTGACTTTGTGACTGCAGCATATCCAGGCTTGTACTTAGACTCCTCCGCGTTAGACTTGGACGGACTGATGTTGAACTGAACGCCGTTCTTGTTCATGATAGGTGAGCTGTGAGCGAAGTTGTTGTTGAGCTGACCGTTGGTGACCGGCTCGGCCGCTTTCGTGGGAGTATTGCACGTGGGGTCGTTGAACCTGCAGATAAACGTTCGGTTATGAGATTGTCGATCAATTGGGCATCGAGACGAGTTTAGTATTTCGTGTGTGATTGTTGCTTACCTAAAGATGTTTTCAGAGGCAGGGGGCGCAGGAGGGCTGATGTCATTGCTGAGTAGCCTCTTGCTCAATTCATCCAGTATATCTGATAATGGGTCCAACTCCTGGAAAGCAAGAAATATTTGGGTATTAGTAGATATTTCAGGAAATAAGTCTATGACGCAAATGTGAACTTTATTAATTTAGGATTTTTTTATAATGAAATTGAGAATAGTTCGACATACCTGTATCTTATTAGCAGGCAGTTTTGGCAAACTGTCAACAAGCAGTGAATGCAGCGTCGCAAGTTGCTTGCCGAGATCCACATGAGGAGCCCACTCGGGGTCGGGCTCCACGGCGTCTCGGGGTCCCTCAGAGCCCGTGGCGGAGCCCTGCGACGCGGCCGAGTTACGCTTGCTGCCGTCTTGTTGCTGGGTCTGTTGCTGTTGCTCTTGGGGACGCGTCTGCAGATAATAAAAAGGGTTTTCAGACGATTCACTCTTTCGCCATCGAAACATTGGGTAGCTCATGTTAAGGCACTAGTCTCATTAGTTTTACTCCCGATAAAAAAGAGAGAAATAAATCAGTTTCGAAGCACGTTCGGCTTTTTATAGTTATAGACAGTTGTTATCGAAAGACGTGACTGGAAGTCAAGTTAGGATGGTTAAATAGTATTAACTACGATAGATAGTAATCACACTCTATTCTAAGAAAAATGTAAGTTATTGTTTGAAATCTATGACTAATCAGTCTATAATGTTTTAACTCTATAATTTCCCACAGAGGAGGCCTGTGACCCAACACAGGCCTCCTCTCTATGAGGACTAGAAGTTGCCTTACCGATATCGCTCTAAGGAAGGCCTTCATATTAGGTGCCTCTTGCTCCAAGAAGTCGTTGAGGAACTCCATGAAGGCCTCCTTGCCCTGGAAGCGCGTGAAGTTGGCCAGGGTCTGCAGGGTCTTCGCCACCAGCGTCAGGTTACGGGCCGCACGCTCATTCGGGTACTCTGCAATACATATGAAGGTTATGAGAAACCTGTAGGTAACTAGTTGATCCAGACATACCAAGCTGAATTAAGAAGGCAGAGCTAAAGTTCTAAATAATGAATTATTGTTTTGTGGTGTTTTTCTCTGCAATACGATTCAAACTTAATGGCGGTTCGGAAATTAGCTACAAACTTCGGTCTGTGCAATTCCAATTTGATTTCTAAAATTTATAAATATTATATGCACAGACTGATTTAATTAAAGTAAGAAAAATACACAATTGCACTTAAAAAAACTGGCCAAGTGCGAGTCGGACTCGCACATGAAGGGTTCCGTACCAAAACGGTATGCTATAATAATTTATACAATTTCTTCTATGGGCCAATGAAACTTGACCTCTAGATTGTATAGGCGCTCATACGATTTAGGGACCAAATTATATTGGTTAACTGCTGTTTCCATCTGTTGTTTCCATTCAAGTTCAAAATGATTTTCCTAGAAAGTCCTTATAAAGTTCTACTTTTCAGATTTTTTTCATATTTTCTAAACTTATGGTTCAAAAGTTAGAGGGGGGGGGACGCATTGTTTTTTACTTTTGGAGCGATTATTTCCGAAACTATTGACATTATCAAAAAATTATTTTAGTAAACCCCTATTAATTTTTAAATACCTTTCCAACAATATATCACACGTTAGGGTTGAAATTAAAAAAAAAATCACTTCCCACTTTACATATAGGAGGGCTATCCTAATAAAACATTTTTTTCCAATTTTTATTTTACCACTTTGTCGGCGTGATTGATACACATATTGGTACCAAATTTCAGCTTTCTAGTGTTAACGGTCACAGAGATTAAGCGAGGACGGACGGACGGACAGACAGACATGGCGAAACTATAAGGGTTCCTAGTTGACTACGGAACCCTAATTACATTCAATATTTGTATCAATAGGCTCCTAATTAAAACGAGCCTGCCATTAAATTTGAATTGAACTACAAATGAAATACGCAAACAAACAAATCGTGACCTCTGGTCTCAAAGGGCGTATAGGACACTGTAGGCTTTTCAAAGTGTGCTTTACGCCTTTTGAGCCCAGATGTATCGAAATATGATCATAGGTAGGACAATAACAATGACTCCATAGTTGGAATTGGTGGAGATCTTGGAGTAAGTTAGGTATTATAAACAAGAAATTTGCAAAGGTACGTACCATGTGTGATTCCAAAGAGACTTGGAGACAGTATAGCTGGACAAAGGAAGCGAAGGAAGATCGATGCACTGATCAGATTGTCCGAGATGTCCTCCCGACCCATCGCCGTCAATCTGCAATGGGAATAAATAAGGAGTTAGTAAGACCAATGTCGATAACATACACACATCACACTGTCTTGTATTCTTGAAGAATGTGGCCTTGGCTAAGATAAGAAAACACATTTATATGATGACTTTAGGAGATGAGCTGAACCCATCTGTCTATTCATGATAGCGGCAGCAAGAATGAACATTGTGGAGCTGAGCGATGGAGCGATGGAAGAGAATTAATTTACAGATTGGGATTGTGGTTGAATCTACGATCTCCCAAGGTTCCTTATTAATTATGGTAGTAGTTAAAGCAGAAAGATTTTATCCAGACTGTATTACCCCTTAAAGAATAAATAAATAAGAAGAATTCAAGAAAGATCAACGAAAATAAAAACGATCTCACCTCTCCCGGAAGGTAGCGAAACAGTCCCGGAGCGGCGGCGGGAAGCGCGGCGCGGAGTGCGCGATGGAGCCCCAGGCCGCCGCCACCGCGTCCCGCAGCGCGCCCTGCCCGCGCCGCAGGGCTCCCGCGCCGCCCGCGCGCAGCGGGTCCACCTCGCACTCCGCCGCGCCCGCGCCCGCCGCCATCTGTACGGCTTCACATAGCGTGTCCTAAGAAAATGGAACAAAAAACTCAATGTTATGTTTCTTCGGGCATCGTCATCATCAGGCCTGAGGACGGTGAGTAATGGACTAGCTCGCCGTCCAAGCGTCTTATATAGATAGGCCGTGTTGATGACGCGTTCGTGTTTCACCCGCGCCTTATAGAGTTGCAAAAGCTGACGTCTGCCGGATGGTTCTACAGGACTGTTCGAAAGAGATACCGCGAGATAAGGCTAAGGAACATTGGGTTTTTATAGTAGTCTGACACTCCCTTCTACTCCGCCCAGAGCAAGGGAGTATTTCAATCAAACTTTTTCTAGAATTAATACTGCGACGTTAAAACAAAGGCATAATATTTACAACAGGTCTATTATCAGGACTAAGTGTAAATTTAGTGCTGTTCCTCAAACAATGGAGCACCTAATATCGTGTCGTACGTATCCACACCACAGGAACTGATGGACACTATCGAAAGTGCCAAACTCGTAGCTCAGTTCTGGGCCGACACAATTTAGATTACCTTCAGCACACTAAGAAGAACTATACAGTAACGTTTTCTATACAATAACAATGTTAAGCCATCAAACGCGTACCTGCAGATACTGATCTCCCACCAGCTTGAGGTAGGCCTCCATGCTCTTGGTGGCGAGTGAGTTCCCGCGGAAGGTGAGCGAGTGGTCGCCCGTGCGCCGCACGTCCAGCGCCACCACGTCCGCTAAGTAGCGCGGCGCTAGGCCTGCGCCCGCCATGCACAGCACTAGCGCGCAGCCTATGTCCTCTTTGGCTTTCACACCTGGAAGTAAACAGGGTGGTTGAGTTGTATGAGAGGGTGTAAGTAAGTGGGTTGGAAAAAAGAGGAGTGTATCGGTATTTAAAGTATGTGACTATAAAAGTGATGGCAGAGAAAAAAATACTACGACTAAGGAGTATTTATGTGTGTGAGTAGGTATCGATACAGGCACCTCATTTTGAATGGGTTTAGACAAATTAGATGCTTTTAGATCCACGGTTTAGGAATGATGGATGGATTATATAACTTGAAGAACCAAAAAAAGTACAGAATTGTTGAGATGTACAAGATAGTTAAAGTTAGTGATAATACTTAGCAATAGCTCTATTCGCTACCAATAGTTCTGATGACCCTCGCCTGATAATACGTACAACCACGCACACTGACGGTCGACCCACAACGTTATGGCCAGAGCAACAAAATTGTAAAATGGTCGACCGCCAGTGAACGCGGTAGTACCACCTTATACTTTTAAAGATGAAAAAAAAAACCCAACTTACCAATAACAGGCTCCAAATATTCACAGAGCCTCCTATAATTCCTCTTGAGATAATCCAGGAACCTCGCATAGTGGTCGATGGGAAGCACGTCGACGCTCTGGTAGCGGCACTTGATGCGCAGCGCGGGTGCAGGCGCCGCGGGGGACGCGGGCTTGTCTGTCTCGGTGAGCGGGTACCAACGCTCGTTCAGGTAGCGGGAGGAGACGTCGTCTACTGGTATGCGGACTGTACCTGTCGATAGAGATGGCCAATGATGTAGTTGGTTACAATTTTTTCTATTAATAACGACAGACCGGTTAGCGGACCAAATAGCAGTTCTTGAAAATTGCTCAGGTAGTGCTACATTTTTATTCCATCGACTATCATACCGCCGGCTTCCAGTCTAGCCAGATTGTAGCTGAATACCCTTACTTTACCATTGAACTGCCTTTCTGACCTACACAACCAAGAAACCTTGACAAGATTCAGAAGATTTACACAAGATTGATTGGTTGTTAAACTTTCGGACAGTTATTAATTGTGTTCTAAGATTTTATAATAGGATGTGGAAACTTGAATTGCGCTACATATCCTCTTATATTACAGATGTGCATATTGATGTCGTAGATTTATCACAGCTTCTTTTTCTTTACGTGTCGATGATCTCAAATTGTGTTAGACCAGTATATAGCCACCTGTACAGCTCTATCATTTGCTTCGAGTAAATCCTGAAAGGTGCAAGTGGTTGTGCAGGATGGGCAGGATAGGAGGTGGCGCGCATATCCTGCAGAGGGGCTATACACTGGCTATTTGTTTGGGATAGATAGAGGATATCAATACCATATCACTGCTAGGTCGCATCGTAAATGTTGTTAGACTTACCAACAAGCGCATGTTTGTCTCTCTTCCTTGACCGTCGCTCGGGCTCCCGGTACACATTGACGTGTATAGCGCGCACGGCGGGCAGGTTCGCGAACTCGTACACCTCGCCCCAGAAGCATAGCTCCGTCTTCAACTTTGATGATGACCTGGAATTTTAAATGAAGGTTTATAATTTGTAATTACCTAGATTATTATTGTGACGGTTTGGCAGTTTTTAAACGCACTCACGATACAGGAGTAATTCCTAGTATCGTGCAACGTATCGTAAACAATTTGCTAGCTTTTGACTGCGGTTTCACCCACAGTGTAGAGCGAAAATGATCCCTAGTACAAAGTACCCGAGTTAAAGTATGCTTTGTCTTAGCCCAGATAATGGTTCATGTAAGTGCCCTATTTACAGGATAACTAAGCTAAAAGACTGCTTTGTTAGTCTAGTAGACTTAATACATAACTGGCGCAATGGGGGGTACACCCCCGTTGTGCTATTAGGTACACCTCAGCCTAACCTTTCAGGGATTACTGGCATGTTGTTTGTTATGTTAAACAAATTTCATTCAACTAAGTATATTGTAGTTGCCCAAGTCTTGTACGTTATAGAGATTCCATGGCTCCCGCTTAACAAAATAATTGCTGCGCCTTTTGGGCACAAACCTAACACGATAAAAATCTTTCTTCGTTCATTTAAAACACTTTCGTTTATATAAACGCAGCATGAAAGATCAATTTGCTTTGCTATCGACAAGCGTGGTATAAAACAAACCAGTAATTACCTGTGGCATATTGTGTTCGTTTGTATGAATACTATGCAAATATACCGAGGTCAAACGAAAGATTATGTTTGACCCTTGCGTGTTTTCTATTCCTTGGTTTCTTTACGCTAGTAACTTTCTTTTTACAGATACTTGTAGCAGAGATGTGATTGTGTGTTGTTGATAATATATTTAATACTTTAGAAACTTTTAAACCACCTAAGTTTTGTTGATTTTAAAATTACGTCTGTTGGGCTCTTTGTTAGTGTAATAAGACAAACTAAGTATCAATAATAATTCCCTCTTACTGACAACTACGAAACGCTACGAAATCAACGTAACATAACATCACGCCAGTACTCGCCGAGGGGTTAAAGCGCAGGTTTATCTGATAATACATTACACCAGTTGTGTAAGTCCAATGTAATAGTGCGCGAGCTTATTGCCATCAACGAGGCCGTCAAAGCAGTTTTGTAATAGTTTTATTTTAAGTATTTCTATTATTAACCAAATACTAAAATCTCTCTCTTTAAAACCTTATTTTTTCTTTGCCTATATTGTCCCATTGCTGGGCAGAAGCCTCCCATAACCTTCCACTCTTCCTTGTGCGTGGTTTTCTTCGTCTAATTCGTCACAGACGCTTCTAGGTCGTCACGCCAGCATTTTCTAGGCCTCCCTCGGCGACTCTTACACCTTACAATAATAACACTTATCATATAAATAATAAAGTGTATATTTACCTAGCGTATAACGTATCGTCGAGTAGGATTTCGCAGTAATATCTCTTCTTGGGCGGGATCGCCTTGGCCTCCAATAGCCACAGCTTGACGGTCCGCTCACACCGGCGGGTGCGCATCTCGTCTGGTCGCGCTGCTTGCCGCAAGCTGGTGGGGGTAGACAAAGAAATATTGTTATTAAATCAAGAATAGAGTTAATAGAAATAGTTCTTAAATAGAAAAAAAAAAACTAATTAAATGTAACGTCGGAGAAAGTAATTATGCAAGTTGACGCCCCACAATCCCCACATCAAATTAAAGTAAGCAGGAAGGAAAAAGACTGCACGCGTTTTAGTGACATTCAATGAAGGTTTTTTTTGTATTTAGACAAGCTGGTGGAGAATGAACAAATATAATCGACACTCCCTCACTCATTTATGTTCTTAATAATCTATTCACTCATCTATTCTTTTTGCTCACAAAATAGTACAAAGGCGAACTTTATGCATTCTCTCTCTCGATATTAGGCATTAACTACCAGTCAACCAATGGTGATGGAAAATACTTGAACAAGTTGCTTAACAATCAAATTGTATTGCTTTTAAGAGTCAAAATTCATAGTTTAAAATAATTTATAGTACCTTAGACAACTTTCTAAATAACAATAACGACAAAGAGTACACAAACACGAGTTTAAGATAACACTTAACCTTCCGGATCATTTTCTAATGAGTGAACTGTAAAGATTTATCTGTCTCATTACTACGTTATGACATTTCTTTAACCTCTAGCTAGTTTAACTTGCAACAGACTAAACTCATTACAATGGAATGATAGTTTTGTATAAACACCGCAGCGAGCAGCGGTGGCCCAGTGGTGTCGGCCCCGACTTACGAACAGTAGGTCGTGGGTTCGAACCCAGGCAGGCGCATTACTTTGTGTAATTTATTTCATCACCGCTGCTCTCAAAACGGTGAAGGAAAACATCGTGAGGAAACCGGCATGTCTTAGAACCAAAAAAAAAAAACGAAGACATGTGACATCTGCCAATCCGCACTGGGCCCGCGTGGTGGATTATAGCCCATCCCTCTCCTAGAGAGGAGGCCTGAGTCCCTGCAGTGGGAACATTATAGGCTGATGAAGATGATGATGATGACCTCACAAACTCATACATACAAACAATTTTGACGATCGTATGCTTTATTGCTTAGCTGAGAAGAGCAACGCATTCTTTCATTGTTTGTGTTTAAATTTAAACAACTAGCAATTCGCGTGCGACTTCCTCCGCAAAAAAATTGATATAAAATATAATGTAGATATAGCCTTTGGTACCCACGAATAATGTAAGTTTCTATCAGTAAAAACATTTTCAGAATTGGATCATTACTTCCGGAGATTACACACTATTACAAACAAATACTTCTTTATGATATTAGTTTAAAATTACTATTTTAAACTAATTATACAAAAAACTTTATTGGTTTAACAAACGCATATTTTAATTACTGGTTGGACGAGAGTCTTGTTCTGAATCTATAGCAAATGCCACTATATCCATTACACTATGTATTTGTCCTAGACCTATTTATAGATAACCAATTTACCTGTGGGTGTAACGTTACTTAGAAGCGCTACCTACACCTTCAGGGAATAGCTGCTGACGCTACAAAGAAAGTTACGTTTACTTTGTACGTGATATTGATTGATAGTGACATCGACGACCTACTTAATAGGGGGTTAATGGAAGCAGACTTATACAAGCAATCTAGAATTGCTAATGTAGACTTTTCGAAGTCAGTATCAACCAGAAAGTAAGAAGTATTACTTACACCTTAAAAATATACAAACCTAATAATACGAAAAGGGCCTTTTTTTTTTTTTACCACGTAATCTAGTACAAAAATCCGCGGTCCCGACCTCAGGTCAGTATAATGTCAGATGGCAACACACATGACCTATCGCTGATTTCAGCTAGACCAGTGAAAATTATAGGGCTTGCTTGCGACATTATCCAGTTTATTTAGGGTCCGGAGCAGTTTTTTTGGGCCATAAATTTAAATTTGTCGTCATTTCAATGAAACATAAACTGCAATACAATCCATTCATGTTTTCTTAAGTCTGCCTCTTTCATAAATAGCCATCCACATTCTTCCTACACACTTTTCTTGTTCTGTGCTCTTCATTCTTCCACAACACATGGACATTCCATGCTTCGGTCCTAGTCATATAATATATACCTGTATATCCAGCGATCCCTCTCCTTTCGTGAGGCACAAGCGAAGTAGCGCGGAGCTCGAGTTTCAGCACTTAGCGCAAAGCAATGTGGCCTCCCTAGTACTGACGAGTGGAGAGATCGGATTTCTACCTGAAAACATGAAATAGTAAAGTTAGTTTGCATCCCTTACTGTTTTAAATACCTAGATACGTTATAAAATGTAACTGAAGATCTGACTAAAATGAGAGGTCATTGGTCCAGTGGTCATGGAGTCTGGGATTCGTGCTCGGTTGTTTGCAATAGGATCGTCTCCTTTTATATGCGAACTAAACTGTAAGCTGCAGGTGTACTATTACGTACACCTCTGCGTAACCCTTCGGGGATTACAGGCGTGATGTTTTGTTATACATGAAAGTTCAAAGGTATCTAGATTTCAAAGTTACGAAAGTTCTGAGTCAAAGCATGCCTACGATGGCATGTCATACTAAATAACAAATTTCGTCGGCGAAAGCTGAATAGTTTCCATTGAGGCTGGAAAACCGACTACAGCGTAAAGCTACTTCAATGTAAGATCAAGATAATGTGAAGAAATATTGGGCCTAAGTGATCCACTTAACCAATTTCTGTTACTATATTCCCATTTTCTTGTATCCTATAGAAATCAAATAAATTTAACTGGGTTTAGATTTAGAAATTGAATACGCACTTGATTAGGTGGTCCCAAATCCATGGTAGAAACGGCGGGTGAATGTGCAGACAGGAGGCTTTCGTGAGATCTGAAACAAACAGATTTGATTACCGTTAGAGCTTTGCTCTTCAAAGGGATTATTTGGCCGAGAATTGAACGACGGGTTTCGCTCTCCCACAAATGTGAATGGTAAATGATATATTGTACCTACCTAGAGTATGTACAAACTTAAATCTAAAGGTATATCCTAACTAATATTATAAGTGCGAAAGTAACTCCGTCTGTCTGTCTTTCTGTCTGTCTGTCTGTCTGTCTTTGCTTCACGCCTAAACTACTGAACCGATTTGTGTGAAATTTGGTACAGACATAGTTTGGAACTTGAGAAAGATAAACCAAAAATCTGCCGGAAGTCACTATTCCACGCGAACGAAGTCGCGGGCAAAAGCTAGTACCGGATATTTTAAAATACCGTTTTATGTTAAAATTTAGATCAAAAGTTGTGTTCGAAACGCGTTCCTTATTAATCCATCTACATATCAAGCAGGGCCAATCCAGGAAGTGATTTCTTTACAGTTTACGACCTCCATTGTTTGTGTAAACGTTTACACTACGTGAGGCTTTCCATCTGTTACACGAAAGCTTCAATAATCATTGGTCTATTTAATGCTGGTGTTAATTGGCCGCCACAAGTTACACTATTTAATTAGGTCTCGATGAAGTTGTCGTGTTTGCGTTAGGAGGGAAGTAATTAAGAACATTTAGTGAACAGCCGCGGGGCAGACTGGGCGGGGCGACACTCCTACACGTTGAAATACGACACCATACAACCTGGATAACGTTTTACAGTCACGACATATCACTAAATACACTTGACAGTTGTTTTACTGGCTAATTTATGTCAGGATATACGACAAGCCCATTTGCTATCCAATTTGCTGACTATAAAGTCGAGCACACGTCATTGCTCGAACGAACATTTCGAAACTTTTACAACACAGCTAACTTTGTGATTATGCGTACGGATAAAGTTGTGGCTTGACTAGATTTCTAAATATTATAGATAATAGAGCTATGTTTTTGAAGAACAAAACACGTATTAAATAATATTTATGTAAAATTATGAAATGTTTCAAAAAAATCGAAGACATGTGACATTTACCAATCCGCACTGGGCCCGCGTGGTAGATAGAGAGGAGGCCTGAGTCCCTGCAGTGGGAACATTATAGGCTGATGATGATGATGATGGAATGTTTTCAAGTACAATTTGTAATGTTTTGATGGATAACAATAACATGGAGAAACATTACACCAAAGAAACTTCGATATTAACTTAAGCGACGAGTCATTATGATGACTACTCGTAACTATAAGTAGTACAATTTCGCAATGAAAATAAGAATTCGCGGCTGTTTTACGAGCAATATTTCGTCGAAAACACAACTGATATTTCTATCTTAAACTACGTTATGAGTTGAGAAGAGGAATGTTTCGTATTACACAGATTATTTTATTTGGGTCATAAAACAAGTTGTTGTTGGCAGCGATACGATTTCTTTTTGTAGTAATCCACTGCAATAGCGACATTTTATAGCCATCAATAAACTGGGTAAATGGATGGATCAACAAACTGTGACAGCTGTTCTGTGAGAGAATAAAAATGAAATATTCGTGAGAATACTTTCTTCAAAGAAAAATTAAATCACGCTTACGTGACTCCGATCAATTATTTGTCTGAACTTTAAAGGCTATTGTGTTTTATATCAAGTTGTATCTCTTCTGAAAATCTTATCGACCTTCAAGTATTTAAAAACGATTTCTGTTTTGCATTTTCAAAAGACACTAACAAGAGACGATGGTCATGTTCCCATCTAGTTATATTGGAAGCAAACTCCTACAGCTATTAGTCGGATTACCGCTAGTTCAACACCTAATTAGATGCACATAATAGGTAGGTACCAACCTTGACGTCCGCAAGGCATGTGTAGGTGGATGTGTGGGTGCGGCGGCCAAGGCTCGTTCCCTCTCGATTTTCGTCGCCGACTTGGTCCTTTTGAGGGGGTTGCTCCTGAAGGATCGCTTTGAGAAAAAGAAGGAGGCGAGGCGGGAGGGACTGTGCTGCGCCTGCGCTCCGGGCACTGGCGTGCTCGGTGCTGAACCCCGTCGGCATGCCTTCTCATATGAAGTATCTGGAAAGAAAGAAAGTAAAGGTCAGACATTGTAATACAATTTGTCAACACTATTGACAATATAGTCAACTTTTGCCAATGGAAAAAGGATTCTTTTAAATCATTACCTACACAGCCCAATAAATGATAAAATAAATAGTGCCTCATATCCGTTTGATCGAACAGCACAATTGACACTGATTTACCGTCAACCTTGCAAGAAAATTACTAGAACTGTGTTGCCAATGCGCATGTAATGTTCGCGAGGTTTCACATTACGGCGACACATTACATTTAGTTATGCATTACAGATAGATATGTAATGTGATATCAACTACATAGAAGGAGCCATGTACGGCGTGGTTTCCGCCGGAAGTTGCGCGCACGCCGGCCGTGACCGCTGCGCATGCGTCGGCAAATGTATGACAAAAAGTTTCGAGCAACAAATTATTATGGTGTCCGCGTCCAAAACATTCAGCGATATTTTTGTGTAGTGCCTCCGTTGAATTAGTCGTTTGTTTCTGTGTACGATTACTACCCGCGGTTTTACAAAAACCATTGATTTTAATTTGTACATAAATATTCTTGGAAATATGATCGTCCATTGATCTGACTATTCATATTAACAATACTTAAATGTTTATGACAAATATTTGTAGCGACTATTAAATGTGATGGCTGGTTATGGATAAAGTTTCCTGTTTGTTTTGATTCGTGATGCCACAAAGTTATTGTTACGAAGGTATTTTGTCGAATAATAAATGTGGGGAAGTTAAGTTGGCAACAGCCTGCCATGTCAACGACTCCTCGGCGTGTGAAGCAACAGATGTTCTTTCGGCCCCATTATCGTTATTACCTCGGTTTATGAGTTGTACTCTACGAGTCTACGTTTTGAGTTTTGGCCCCTTTACTGACCAGTGACCGGTAGCAACTACACAGGTGTCGATTAACTCGGCTTCTGCTACTGTTTCCAATGCAAATCAACTGCAAAACTGTTTGAAGAGAAGTCAATAATTTGAGCAACGATGCGACGGGACAAAATGGCACTCAGTCACAGTTTTCAATGTTTTCATGGCTACAACTTATTGTTGTCTAGAGTTCTTCGACGTAATTTAACAGAGGTTATTTCGAAAATCACTGTGTTTCCGAAATCAGGTAACCTTCTAAATTACCAAGTAATCACTCGGACTTGTCGTTAACAATACTATTTGGAAGCAATTATTTAAAAAGCCCGCGGACTCGTTTCTCTGCGCAATCATTATGCGTACTTTTGATAAGGAGACGACGACGATAACAGACCACGAGGAAGTGCAACGCGACGATACGATAGTGACGGTACATTAGCGACATTTTTATGTTTGTGTTACGAAACATCTAAGTAAGTACATTGTTTTGGAAGAGCGACCGACTTCGATTTTGTAGCGCAGCGTTTTTGAGCTGAAGTCGTGTCGCGAATATTTAATAGAAACGGTAATAGTCTTTTGTTTACAGTTTTTCAAAGCAGACAAAGACACTCGTATTATTTTAGAAACATTATACTATATAAAGCTCGATTACCACTCACTCACTGACTCACTGACAGAATTGTTCTCCCAGATGGTGGATGGGGAGGTGGGTATATTTTGACAGATTCGTAAACAAGTCACTCTCGTGAGTATGGAAAAAGTCCCAAACACCCCCTTTCCCCCCCCCTTCTCCCCCCTCCCTATCGTATCTCGGAAAAAAAGAGACTTTACTTGTTTTTTTTTAGGGATTCATATAGAGGAAGCTCGGGGAAGTAAAAACCATTTTTCAAATTTGACCCTCTTGCCCCCCTTCTCCCCCCCTTTAGGCAGATCTCGGAAGTTAAGAGATTTTACGAGTTTTTTTTTAGGGATTCGTATAGAGGAAGCTCGGGGAAGTAAAAATCATTTTTCAAAGTGGCCCCCTTGCCCCCCTTCTCCCCCCTTTTAGGCGGAACTCGAAATTTAAGAGACTTGGAACGAATTTTTTTTCAGATTCATATAGAGGGGCATTGCGTTAGTCGAAATCATTTTTAGAAACTCCCCCCTCTCCCCCCCTTCACCCCCCCTCTTCATCTCTTTTTTTACTCCTGAAAATTTTTTTTGATTCTTACCTAAATCTATTTGAGGGGCGTTGAAATTTGTATACCCTCCCCTCCCCAACCTCCCCTACAATTAAAAGGACTGTAACTTCATAACGGTTAGAGATAGCCATTAGGTGTTTGAACAAATATTATAGTAGGCGTCGAAACCTGTCCGGTGGTGGTACAGCGGTAAAGCGAAGGGGGGAGCGGGCGAGCGAAGCGAGCCGGTGACCCCCGTAGCGTAGAGATAAAGTCATGATAGCTTTCCGGTGGTAGGTAGGTCCTGAGTGGAGCGAATTAGCGTAACGAAGGTTGAGTGGGTGAAGCGTAACTCAGGGGCGACGACAAGCAAACTTTAGGGTAATGTTTTTTTAGTGGTAGTAGGAGGTAGTAGGTAGGTGGTAGGTAGTAGGTAGTAGGTATGTGTAGGTATGTGTAGGTAGGTGTAGGTAGGTGTAGGTAGGTGTAGGTAGGTGTAGGTAGGTGTAGGTAGGTGTAGGTAGGTGTAGGTAGGTGTAGGTAGGTGTAGGTAGGTGTAGGTAGGTAGTAGGTAGGTGTAGGTAGGTAGTAGGTAGGTGTAGGTAGGTGTAGGTAGGTAGTAGGTAGGTGTAGGTAGGTAGTAGGTAGGTGTAGGTAGGTAGTAGGTAGGTGTAGGTAGGTAGTAGGTAGGTAGGTGTAGGTAGGTAGTAGGTAGGTGTAGGTAGGTGTAGGTAAGTGTAGGTAGGTAGTAGGTAGGTGTAGGTAGGTAGTACCGCGAGCTGCATTGGAACATTTTTTTTTTCAGATTCATTGAGAGGTGCAATGCGTTAGTCGAAATCATTTTTCAAAGCTCCCCCCCTCCCCCACTTCACGCCCCGCGAGCTGCGCGCAGCTCGCGCAGCCACGCAAATACTAGTTATATTATATAAAGCTTAATTACCACTCACTGACTGACTGACAGAATTGTTCTCCCAGATGGTGGATGGGGAGGTGGGTATATTTTGACAGATTCGTAAACAACTAACTCTCGTGAGTATGGGAAAAGTCCCAAACCCCCCCTTTTCCCCCCCCTTCTCCCCCCTCCCTATCGTATCTCGGAAACAAAGAAACTTTACGTGTTTTTTTTTTTGGATTCGTATAGAGGGGGCTCGGTAAAGTAAAAATAATTTTTCAAAGTGGGCCCCCTTTTCCCCCTTCTCCCCCCCTTTAGGCGGATCTCGGAAATAAAGAGACATTACGTGTGTTTTTTTAGGGATTCGTATAGAGGAGGCTTGGGAAAGAAAAAAACATTTTTCAGAGTGCCCCCCCTTGCCCCCCTTCTCCCCCCTTATTGGCGGATCTCGAAAGTTAAGAGACTTGGAACGAATTTTTTTTCAGATTCATATAGAGGGGCATTGCGTTAGTCGAAATCATTTTTAGAAACTCCCCCTCCCCCCCCTTCACCCCCCCCCCTCTTCCCTCTTTTTTTACTCCTGAAAAAATTTTTGATACTTACCTAATTCTATTTGAGGGGCGTTGAAATTTGTATACCCTCCCCTCCCCAACCTCCCCTAAAATTAAAAGGGCTGTAACTTCATAACGGTTAGAGATAGCCATTAGGTGTTTGAACAAATATTATAGTAGGCGTCAAAACCTGTCCGGTGGTGGTACAGCGGTAAAGCGAAGGGGGGAGCGGGCGAGCGAAGCGAGCCGGCGACCCCCGTAGCGTAGGTAGGTAGGTCCTGAGTGGAGCGAACCTGCGAGACCGAGTGGAGCGAAGGGGGGAGGTGGCGAGCGAAGCGAGCCGGCGACCTCCTTGGCGTAACGAAGGTTGAGTGGGTGAAGCGTAACTCAGGGGCGACGACAGGCAAACTTTAGGGTAATGTTTTTTGAGTGGAAGTAGGAGGTAGTAGGTAGGTGATAGGTAGGTAGTAGGTAGGTGTAGGTAGGTGTGGGTAGGTAGGTAGTAGGTAGGTGTAGGTAGGTGTAGGTAGGTGGTAGGTAGTAGGTAGGTGTAGGTAGGTAGTAGGTAGGTGTAGGTAGGTAGTAGGTAGGTGTAGGTATGTAGTAGGTAGGTGTAGGTAGGTAGTAGATAGGTGTAGGTAGGTAGGTAGTAGGTATGCGTAGGTAGGTAGTAGGTAGGTGTAGGTAGGTGTAGGTAGGTAGTAGGTAGGTGTAGGTAGGTAGTAGGTAGGTAGTAGGTAGGTAGTAGGTAGGTAGTAGGTAGGTAGTAGGTAGGTAGTAGGTAGGTAGTAGGTAGGTAGTAGGTAGGTAGTAGGTAGGTAGTAGGTAGGTAGTAGGTAGGTAGTAGGTAGGTAGTAGGTAGGTAGTAGGTAGGTGGTAGGTAGGTAGTAGGTAGGTAGTAGGTAGGTAGTAGGTAGGTAGTAGGTAGGTAGTAGGTAGGTAGTAGGTAGGTAGTAGGTAGGTAGTAGGTAGGTAGTAGGTAGGTAGTAGGTAGGTAGTAGGTAGGTAGTAGGTAGGTAGTAGGTAGGTAGTAGGTAGGTAGTAGGTAGGTAGTAGGTAGGTAGAAGGTAGGTAGTAGGTAGGTAGTAGGTAGGTAGTAGGTAGGTAGTAGGTAGGTAGTAGGTAGGTAGTAGGTAGGTAGTAGGTAGGTAGTAGGTAGGTAGTAGGTAGTAGGTAGGTAGTAGGTAGGTAGTAGGTAGGTAGTAGGTAGGTAGTAGGTAGGTAGTAGGTAGGTAGTAGGTAGGTAGTAGGTAGGTAGTAGGTAGGTAGTAGGTAGGTAGTAGGTAGGTAGTAGGTAGGTAGTAGGTAGGTAGTAGGTAGGTAGTAGGTAGGTAGTAGGTAGGTAGTAGGTAGGTAGTAGGTAGGTAGTAGGTAGGTAGTAGGTAGGTAGTAGGTAGGTAGTAGGTAGGTAGTAGGTAGGTAGTAGGTAGGTAGTAGGTAGGTAGTAGGTAGGTAGTAGGTAGGTAGTAGGTAGGTAGTAGGTAGGTAGTAGGTAGGTAGGTAGTAGGTAGGTAGTAGGTAGGTAGTAGGTAGGTAGTAGGTAGGTAGTAGGTAGGTAGTAGGTAGGTAGTAGGTAGGTAGTAGGTAGGTAGTAGGTAGGTAGTAGGTAGGTAGTAGGTAGGTAGTAGGTAGGTAGTAGGTAGGTAGTAGGTAGGTAGTAGGTAGGTAGTAGGTAGGTAGTAGGTAGGTAGTAGGTAGGTAGTAGGTAGGTGTAGGTAGGTAGGTGTAGGTAGGTAGGTAGGTAGTAGGTAGGTGTAGGTAGGTAGTAGGTAAGTGTAGGTAGGTAGTAGGTAGGTGTAGGTAGGTGTAGGTAGGTGTAAGTAGGTGTAGGTAGGTAGTAGGTAGGTGTATGTAGGTAGTAGGTAGGTGAAGGTAGGTAGTAAGTAGGTGTAGGTAGGGGTAGGTAGTACCGCGAGCTGCATTGAAACTTTTTTTTTTCAGATTCATTGAGAGGTGCAATGCGTTAGTCGAAATCATTTTTCAAAGCTCCCCCTCTCCCCCGCTTCACGCCCCGCGAGCTGCGTGCAGCTCGCGCAGCCACGCAAATACTAGTTATACTATATAAAGCTTAATTACCACTGACTCACTGACATAATTGTTCTCCCAGATGGTGGATGGGGAGGTGGGTATATTTTGACAGATTCGTAAACAAGTCACTCTCGTGAGTATGGGAAAAGTCCCAAACCCCCCCTTTTCCCCCCCCTTCACGCCCCTCCCTATCGTATCTCGGAAACAAAGAGACTTTACGTGTTTTTTTTTTGGGATTCGTATAGAGGGGGCTCGGTAAAATAAAAATCATTTTTCAAAGTGGCCCCCCTTTTCCCCCTTCTCCCCCCCTTTAGGCGGATCTCGGAAATAAAGAGACATTACGTGTGTTTTTTTAGGGATTCGTATAGAGGAGGCTCGGGGAAGTAAAAACCATTTTTCAAATTTGACCCCCTTGCCCCCCTTCACCCCCCCCCTTTAGGCGGATCTCGGAAATAAAGAGAATTTACGTGTTTTTTTTTAGGGATTCGTATAGAGGAGGCTTGGGGAAGTGTAAACAATTTTTCAAATTTGACCTCCTTGCCCCCCTTCACCCCCCCCCCCCCCCTTCGGATCTCGGAAGTTAAGAGACTTGGAACATTTTTTTTTTCAGATTCATTAAAAGGGGCAATGCGTTAGTCGAAATCATTTTTCAAAGCTCCCCACTCTCCTTCCCTTCACCCCCCCCCTCTCCCCCCTTCAACGCCCCCCCTCTTCACCCCTTTTTTTACTACTGAAAAAAATTTTGATTCTTACCTAAAACTATAGAGGGGCGTTGAAATTTGTATACCCTCCCTTCCCCTCCCCAACCTCCCCTAAAATTAAAAGGGCTGTAACTTCATAACGGTTGGAGATAGCCATTAGGTGTTTGAACAAATATTATAGTAGGCGTCGAAACCTGTCCGGTGGTGGTACAGCGGTAAAGCGAAGGGGGGAGCAGGCGAGCGAAGCGAGCCGGCGACCCCCGTAGCGTAGGGATAATGTCATGATAGCTTTCCGGTGGTAGGTAGGTCCTGAGTGGAGCGAACCTGCGAGACCGAGTGGAGCGAAGGTGGGAGGTGGCGAGCGAAGCGAGCCGGCGACCACCTTAGCGTAACGAAGGTTGAGTGGGTGAAGCGTTACTCAGGGGCGACGACAAGCAAACTTTAGGGTAATGTTTTTTTAGTGGGAGTAGGAGGTAGTAGGTAGGTGGTAGGTAGTAGGTATGTGTAGGTAGGTGTAGGTAGGTGTAGGTGTAGGTAGGTAGTAGGTAGGTGTAGGTAGGTAGTAGGTAGGTGTAGGTAGGTAGTAGGTAGGTGTAGGTAGGTAGTAGGTAGGTGTAGGTAGGTAGTAGGTAGGTGTAGGTAGGTAGTAGGTAGGTGCAGGTAGGTAGTAGGTAGGTAGTAGGTAGGTGTAGGTAGGTAGTACCGCGAACTGCATTGGAACTTTTTTTTTTCAGATTCATTGAGAGGTGCTATGCGTTAGTCGAAATCATTTTTAAAGCTCCCCCTCTCCCCCACTTCACGCCCCGCGAGCTGCGCGCAGCTCGCGCAGCCACGCAAATACTAGTTATACTATATAAAGCTAAATTACCACTGACTGACTGACTCACTGACATAATTGTTCTCCCAGATGGTGGATGGGGAGGTGGGTATATTTTGACAGATTCGGAAACAAGTAACTCTCGTGAGTATTGGAAAAGTCCCAAACCCCCCCTTTTCCCCCCCCTTCTCCCCCCTCCTTATCGTATCTCGGAAACAAAGAGACTTTAAGTGTTTTTTTTTAGGGATTCGTATAGAGGGGGCTCGGTAAAGTAAAAATCATTTTTCAAAGTGGCCCCCCTTTTCCCCCTTCTCCCCCCCTTTAGGCGGATCTCGGAAATAAAGAGATTTTACGTGTGTTTTTTTAGGGATTCGTATTGAGGAGGCTCGGGGAAAAAAAAACCATTTTTTAAATTTGACCCCCTTGCCCCCCTTCACCCCCCCTTTAGGCGGATCTCGAAAGTTAAGAGACTTGGAACGAATTTTTTTTCAGATTCATATAGAGGGGCATTGCGTTAGTCGAAATCATTTTTAGAAACTCCCCCCTCTCCCCCCCTTCACCCCCCCCCCCCTCTTCAACTCTTTTTTTACTCCTGAAAAAAAATTTGATTCTTACCTAAATCTATTTGAGGGGCGTTGAAATTTGTATACCCTCCCCTCCCCAACCTCCCCTAAAATTAAAAGGGCTGTAACCTCATAACGGTTAGAGATAGCCATTAGGTGTTTGAACAAATATTATAGTAGGCGTCGAAACCTGTCCGGTGGTGGCACAGCGGTAAAGCGAAGGGGGGAGCGGGCGAGCGAAGCGAGCCGACGACCCCCGTAGCGTAGGGATAATGTCATGATAGCTTTCCGGTGGTAGGTAGGTCATGAGTGGAGCGAACCTGCGAGACCGAGTGGAGCGAAGGGGGGAGGTGGCGAGCGAAGCGAGCCGGCGACCTCCTTAGCGTAACGAAGGTTGAGTGGGTGAAGCGTAACTCCAAGCAAACTTTAGGGTAATGTTTTTTTAGTGGTAGTAGGAGGTAGTAGGTAGGTAGTAGGTAGGTGATAGGTAGGTAGTAGGTAGGTGTAGGTTGGTGGTAGGTAGGTGTAGGTAGGTGGTGGTATACGTGAGATTCATATAGAGGAGGCTCGGGGAAGTAAAATCCGTTTTTCAAATTTGAACCCCTTGCCCCCCTTCACTCCCCCCTTTAGGTGGATCTCGGAAGTTAAGAGACTTGGAACATTTTTTTTTTCAGATTCATTGAAAGGGGCAATGCGTTAGTCGAAATCATTTTTCAAAGCTACCCCTCTCCCCCCTTCACTGCACCCCCCCCCCTCTTCACCCCTTTTTTTTAAACTCGTGTTCTGTTTTGTTTACGAATTCGTATAGAGGAGGCTCGGGAAAGTAAAAACCATTTTTCAAAATTGACCCCCTTGCCCCCTTCTCCCCCCCTTTAGGCGGATCTCGGAAGTTAAGAGACTTGGAACATTTTATTTTCAGATTCATTGAAAGGGGCAATGCGTTAGTCGAAATCATTTTTCAAAGCTCCCCCTCTTCCCCTCTTCACGCCCCGCGAGCTGCGCGCAGCTCGCGCAGCCACGCAAATACTAGTTATACTATATAAAGCTAAATTACCACTCACTGACTCACTGACTCACTGACAGAATTGTTCTCCCAGATGGTGGATGGGGAGGTGGGTATATTTTGACAGATTCGTAAACAAGCAACTCTCGTGAGTATGGGAAAAGTGCCAAACCCCCCCCTTTTCCCCCCCCTTCTTCCCCCTCCCCATCGTATCTCGGAAACAAAGAGACCCGTATTTTTGTTTTTTTACAGATTCGTATAGAGGAGGCTCGGTAAAGTAAAAACCATTTTTCAAAGTGGCCCCCCTTTTCCCCCTTCTCCCCCCCTTTAGGCGGATCTCGGAAATTAAGAAATTTTACGTGTTTTTTTTTAAGGATTCGTATAGAAGAGGCTTGGGGAAGTATAAACCATTTTTCAAATTTAACCCCCTTGCCCCCCTTCACCCCCCCCTTTAGGCGGATCTCGAAAGTTAAGAGACTTGGAACGAATTTTTTTTCAGATTCATATAGAGGGGCATTGCGTTAGTCGAAATCATTTTTAGAAACTCCCCCCTCTCCTCCCCTTCACCCCCCCCCCTCTTCCCCTCTTTTTTTACTCCTGAAAAAATTTTTGATTCTTACCTAAATCTATTTGAGGGGCGTTGAAATTTGTATACTCTCCCCTCCCCAACCTCCCCTAAAATAAAAAGGGCTGTAACTTCATAACGGTTAGAGATAGCCATTAGGTGTTTGAACAAATATTATAGTAGGCGTCGAAACCTGTCCGGTGGTGGTACAGCGGTAAAGCGAAGGGGGGAGCGGGCGAGCGAAGCGAGCCGGCGACCCCCGTAGCGTAGGGATAATGTCATGATAGCTTTCCGGTGGTAGGTAGGTCCTGAGTGGAGCGAACCTGCGAGACCGAGTGGAGCGAAGGGGGGAGGTGGCGAGCGAAGCGAGCCGGCGACCTCCTTAGCGTAACGAAGGTTGAGTGGGTGAAGCGTAACTCAGGGGCGACGACAAGCAAACTTTAGGGTAATGTTTTTTTAGTGGTAGTAGGAGGTATAATATTCCACAATATTCCACAAATATCACACAACGCCATCTAGTCCCAAGCTAAGCAGAGCTTGTGTTATGGGTACTAGACAACTGATAAACATACTTATATATTTCTAAATACATACATATTATAGATAAATTACACCCAGACACAGAACAAATGATCGTGCTCATCACACAAACATTTGTCCTGGGTGGGAATCGAACCCACGACCTCCGGCATAGCAGTTAGGGTCACTAACCACTAGACCAACAGGCCAGTCAAAGGTAGTAGGTAGGTAGTAGGTAGGTAGTAGGTAGGGGTAGGTAGGTCGTAGGTAGGGGTAGGTAGGTAGTAGGTAGGTGTAGGTAGGTGGTAGGTAGTAGGTAGGTGTAGGTAGGTGTAGGTAGGTGTAGGTAGGTGTAGGTATTTTTCAAAGCTCTCTACCCCTCTTCACGACCCGCGAGCTGCGCGCAGCTCGCGCAGCCACGCAAATACTAGTTATTATACTATATAAAGCTAAATTACCACTGACTCACTCACTGACTGACTGACAGAATTGTTCTCCCAGATGGTGGATGGGGAGGTGGGTATATTTTGACAGATTCGTAAACAATCAACTCTCATGACTATGGGAAAAGTCCCAAACCCCCCCTTTTCCCCCCCCTTCTCCCCCCTCCCTATCGTATCTCGGAAACAAAGAGACTTTACGTGTTTTTTTTTAGGGATTCGTATAGAGGGGGCTCGGTAAAGTAAAAATCATTTTTCAAAGTTGCCCCCCTTTTCCCCCTTCTCCCCCCCCTTTAGGCGGATCTCGGAAATTAAGAAATTTTACGTGTTTTTTTTTAGAGATTCGTATAGAGTAGGCTCGGGGAAGTAAAAACCATTTTTCAAATTTTACCCCCTTGCCCCCCTTCACCCCCCTTTTAGGCGGATCTCGGAAATAAAGAGATTTTACGTGTTTTTTTTAGGGATTCGTATAGAAAAGGCTTGGGGAAGTAAAAAACATTTTTCAAAATTGACCCCCTTGCCCCCCTTCACCCCCCCTTTAGGCGGATCTCGGAAGTTAAGAGACTTGGTACATTTTTTTTTTCAGATTCATTAAAAGGGGCAATGCGTGAGTCGAAATCGTTTTTCAAAGTTCCCCCTTCAACGCCCCCCCCCCTCTTCACCCCTTTTTTTTAACTCGTGTTCTGTTTTGTTTACGGATTCGTATAGAGGAGGCTCGGGGAAGTAAAATCCATTTTTAAAATTTGACCCCCTTGCCCCCCTTCTCCCCCCTTTTAGGCGGATCTCGAAAGTTAAGAGACTTGGAACGTATTTTTTTTCAGATTCATATAGAGGGGCATTGCGTTAGTCGAAATCATTTTTAGAAACTCCACCCTCTCCCCCCCTTCACCCCCCCCCCTCTTCACCTCTTTTTATACTCCTGAAAAAATTTTTGATTCTTACCTAAATCTATTTGAGGGGCGTTGAAATTTGTATACCCTCCCCTCCCCAACCTCCCCTAAAATTAAAAGGGCTGTAACTTCATAACGGTTAGAGATAGCCATTAGGTGTTTGAACAAATATTATAGTAGGCGTCGAAACCTGTCCGGTGGTGGTACAACGGTAAAGCGAAGGGGGGAGCGGGCGAGCGAAGGGAGCCGGCGAACCCCGTAGCGTAGGGACAATGTCATGATAGCTTTCCGGTGGTAGGTAGGTCCTGAGTGGAGCGAACCTGCGAGACCGAGTGGAGCGAAGGGGGGAGGTGGCGAGCGAAGCGAGCCGGCGACCTCCTTAGCGTAACGAAGGTTGAGTGGGTGAAGCGTAACTCAGGGGCGACGGCAAGCAAACTTTAGAGTAATGTTTTTTTAGTGGTAGTAGGAGGTAGTAGGTATGTGTAGGTAGGTAGTAGGTAGGTGTAGGTAGGTAGTAGGTAGGTGTAGGTTGGTAGCAGGTAGGTGTAGGTAGGTAGTAGGTAGGTGTAGGTTGGTAGGTGTAGGTAGGTAGTAGGTAGGTGTAGGTAGGTAGTAGGTAGGTAGTAGGTAGGTAGTAGGTAGGTAGTAGGTAGGTGTAGGTAGGTAGTAGGTAGGTGTAGGTAGGTAGTAGGTAGGTGTAGGTAGGTAGTAGGTAGGTGTAGGTAGGTAGTACCGCGAGCTGCATTGGAACATTTTTTTTTTTCAGATTCATTGAGAGGTGCAATGCGTTAGTTGAAATCATTTTTCAAACCTCCCCCTCTCCCCACCTTCACGCCCCGCGAGCTGCGCGCAGCTCGCGCAGCCACGCAAATACTAGTTATACTATATAAAGCTAAATTACCACTGACTCACTCACTCACTGACTGACTGACAGAATTGTTCTCCCAGATGGTGGATGGGGAGGTGGGTATATTTTGACAGATTCGTAAACAAGTAACTCCCGTGAGTATGGGAAAAGTGCCAAACCTCCCCTTTTTGCCCCCCCTCCTCCCCCTCCCTATCGTATCTCAGAAACTAAGAGACCCGTATTTTTTTTTTTTACAGATTCGTATAGAGGAGGCTGGGTAAAGTAAAAATCATTTTTCAAAGTGGCCCCCCTTGCCCCCCTTCTCCCCCCTTTTAGGCGGATCTCGAAAATGAAGAGATTTTACGTGTTTTTTTTTAGGGATTCGTATAGAGGGGGCTCGGTAAAGTAAAAATAATTTTTCAAAGTGGCCCCCCTTTTCCCCCTTCTCCCCCCCTTTAGGCGGATCTCGGAAATAAAGAGATTTTACGTGTTTTTTTTTAGGGATTCGTATAGAGTATGCTCGGGGAAGTAAAAACCATTTTTCAAATTTGACCCCCTTGCCCCCCTTCACCCCCCCTTTAGGCGGATCTCGGAAATAAAGAGATTTTACTTGTTTTTTTTAGGGATTCGTATAGAAAAGGCTCGGTGAAGTAAAAAACATTTTTCAAAATTGACCCCCTTGCCCCCCTTCACCCCCCCTTTAGGCGGATCTCGGAAGTTAAGAGACTTGGCACATTTTTTTTTTTCAGATTCATTAAAAGGGGCAATGCGTGAGTCGAAATCGTTTTTCAAAGTTCCCCCCTCTCCCCCCTTTAACGCCCCCCCCTCTTCACCCCTTTTTTTTAACTTGTGTTCTGTTTTGTTTACGGATTCGTATAGAGGAGGCTCGGGGAAGTAAAATCCATTTTTAAAATTTGACCCCCTTGCCCCCCTTCTCCGCCCTTTTAGGCGGATCTCGAAAGTTAAGAGACTTGGAACGTATTTTTTTTCAGATTCATATAGAGGGGCATTGCGTTAGTCGAAATCATTTTTAGAAACTCCACCCTCTCCCCCCCTTCACCCCCCCCCCCTCTTCACCTCTTTTTTTACTCCTGAAAAATTTTTTGATTCTTACCCTAATCTATTTGAGGGGCGTTGAAATTTGCATACCCTCCCCTCCCCAACCTCCCCTAAAATTAAAAGGGCTGTAACTTCATAACGGTTAGAGATAGCCATTAGGTGTTTGAACAAATATTATAGTAGGCGTCGAAACCTGTCCGGTGGTGGTACAGCGGTAAAGCGAAGGGGGGAGCGGGCGAGCGAAGCGAGTCGGCGACCCCCGTAGCGTAGGGATAACGTCATGATAGCTTTCCGGTGGTAGGTAGGTCCTGAGCGGAGCGAACCTGCGAGACCGAGTGGAGCGAAGGGGGGAGGTGGCGAGCGAGGCGAGCCGGCGACCGCCTTAGCGTAACGAAGGTTGAGTGGGTGAAGCGTAACTCAGGGGCGACGACAAGCAAACTTTAGGGTAATGTTTTTTTAGTGGTAGTAGGAGGTAGTAGTTAGGTAGTAGGTAGGTGGTAGGTAGTAGGTATGTGTAGGTAGGTGTAGGTAGGTGTAGGTGTGGGTAGGTAGTAGGTAGGTGTAGGTAGGTAGTAGGTAGGTGTAGGTAGGTAGGTGTAGGTAGGTAGGTGTAGGTAGGTAGGTGTAGGTAGGTAGTAGGTAGGTGTAGGTAGGTGTGAGTAGGTAGTAGGTAGGTGTAGGTAGGTAGTACCGCGAGCTGTATTGGAACATTTTTTTTTTCAGATTCATTGAGAGGTGCAATGCGTTAGTCGAAATCATTTTTCAAAGCTCCCCTTCTGCCCCACTTCACGCCCCGCGAGCTGCGCGCAGCTCGCGCAGCCACGCAAATACTAGTTATACTATATAAAGCTAAATTACCACTGACTGACTGACTTATTGACAGAATTGTTCTCCCAGATGGTGGATGGGGAGGTGGGTATATTTTGACAGATTCGTAAACGATCAACTCTCATGACTATGGGAAAAGTCCCAAACCCCCCCTTTTCCCCCCTCTTCTCCCCCCTCCCTATCGTATCTCGGAAACTAAGAGACTTTACGTGTTTTTTTTTAGGGATTCGTATAGAAGGGGCTTGGTAAAGTAAAAATCATTTTTCAAAGTGGCCCCCCTTTTCCCCCTTCTCCCCCCCTTTAGGCGGATCTCGGAAATAAAGAAATTTTACGTGTTTTTTTATAGGGATTCGTATAGAGTAGGCTCGGGGAAGTAAAAACCATTTTTCAAATTTGACCCCCTTGCCCCCCTTCACCCCCCCTTTAGGCGGATCTCGGAAATAAAGAGATTTTACGTGTTTTTTTTAGGGATTCGTATAGAAGAGGCTCGGGGAAGTAAAAAACATTTTTCAAAATTGACCACCTTGCCCCCCTTCACCCCCCCTTTAGGCGGATCTCGGAAGTTAAGAGACTTGGCACATTTTTTTTTTCAGATTCATCAAAAGGGGCAATGCGTGAGTCGAAATCGTTTTTCAAAGTTCCCCCCTCTCCCCCCTTCAACGCCCCCCCCCCCTCTTCACCCCTTTTTTTTATTTTGTGTTCTGTTTTGTTTAGGGATTCGTATAGAGAAGGCTCGGGGAAGTAAAATCCATTTTTAAAATTTGACCCCCTTGCCCCCCTTCTCCCCCCTTTTAGGCGGATCTCGAAAGTTAAGAGACTTGGAACGTATTTTTTTTCAGATTCATATAGAGGGGCATTGCGTTAGTCGAAATCATTTTTAGAAACTCCCCCCTCTCCCCCACTTCACCTCTTTTTTTACTCCTGAAAAAATTTTTGATTCTTACCTAAATCTATTTGAGGGGCGTTGAAATTTGTATACCCTCCCCTCCCCAACCTCCCCTAAAATTAAAAGGGCTGTAACTTCATAACGGTTAGAGATAGAGCAAATATTATAGTAGGCGTCGAAACCTGTCCGGTGGTGGTACATCGGTAAAGCGAAGGGGGGAGCGGGCGAGCGAAGCGAGCCGGCGACCCCCGTAGCGTAGGGATAATGTCATGATAGCTTTCCGGTGGTAGGTAGGTCCTGAGTGGAGCGAACCTGCGAGACCGAGTGGAGCGAAGGGGGGAGGTGGCGAGCGAAGCGAGCCGGCGACCTCCTTAGCGTAACGAAGGTTGAGTGGGTGAAGCGTAACTCAGGGGCGACGACAAGCAAACTTTAGAGTAATGTTTTTTTAGTGGTAGTAGGAGGTAGTAGGTAGGTAGTAGGTAGGTGTAGGGGTAGTAGGTAGGTGGTAGGTAGGTGTAGGTAGGTAGTAGGTAGGTGTAGGTAGGTGCAGGTAGGTGTAGGTAGGTGTAGGTAGGTGTAGGTAGGTGTAGGTAGGTGTAGGTAGGTGTAGGTAGGTGTAGGTAGGTGTAGGTAGGTGTAGGTAGGAGTAGGTAGGTAGTAGGTAGGTGTAGGTAGGTGTAGGTAGGTGTAGGTAGGTGTAGGTAGGTGTAGGTAAGTGTAGGTAGGTGTAGGTAGGTGTAGGTAGGTGTAGGTAGGTGTAGGTAGGTATAGGTAGGTGTAGGTAGGTGTAGGTAGGTGTAGGTAGGTGTAGGTAGGTGTAGGTAGGTGTAGGTAGGTGTAGGTAGGTGTAGGTAGGTGTAGGTAGGTGTAGGTAGGTGTAGGTAGGTGTAGGTAGGTGTAGGTAGGTAGTACCGCGAGCTGCATTGGAACATTTTTTTTTCCGATTCATTGAGAGGTGCAATGTGTTAGTCAAAATCATTTTTCAAAGCTCCCCCTCTCCCCCACTTCACGCCCCGCGAGCTGCGCGCAGCTCGCGCAGCCACGCAAATACTAGTTATACTATATAAAGCTAAATTACCACTGACTGACTGACTGATCTATTGACAGAATTGTTCTCCCAGATGGTGGATGGGGAGGTGGGTATATTTTGACAGATTCGTAAACAAGTAACTCTCGTGAGTATGAGAAAAGTGCCAAACCCCCCCTTTCCCCCCCCCCCCCCTTCTTCCCCCTCTCCATCGTATCTCAGAAACTAAGAGACCCGTATTTTTTTATTTTTACAGATTCGTATAGAGGAGTCTCGGGAAAGTAAAAACCATTTTTTTAATTTGACCCCCTTGCCCCCCTTCACCCCCCCTTTAGGCGGATTTCGAAAATAAAGAGAATTTACGTGTTTTTTTTTAGGGATTCGTATAGAGGAGGCTTGGGGAAGTAAAAACCATTTTTCAAATTTGACCCCCTTGCCCCCCTTCTCCCCCCTTTTAGGCGGATCTCGAAAGTTAAGAGACTTGGAACGAATTTTTTTTCTGATTCATATAGAGGGGCATTGCGTTAGTCGAAATCATTTTTAGAAACTCCCCCCTCTTCCTCCCTTCGACCCCCCCCCTCTTCACCTCTTTTTTACTCCTGAAAAATTTTTTGATTCTTACCTAAATCTATTTGAGGGGC
The DNA here is from genome assembly GCA_949775195.1 of Diarsia dahlii. Taxonomy (NCBI): domain Eukaryota; kingdom Metazoa; phylum Arthropoda; class Insecta; order Lepidoptera; family Noctuidae; genus Diarsia; species Diarsia dahlii. The sequence goes on along the minus strand of OX459191.1, from coordinate 18,516,431 downwards.
GTTGAAATTTGTATACCCTCCCAACCCCCAACCTCCCCTAAAATTAAAAGGGCTGTAACTTCATAACGGTTAGAGATAGCCATTAGGTGTTTGAACAAATATTATAGTAGGTGTCGAAACCTGTCCGGTGGTGGTACAGCGGCAAAGCGAAGGGGGTAGCGGGTGAGCGAAGCGAGCCGGCGACCCCCGTAGCGTAGGGATAATGTCATGATAGCTTTCCGGTGGTAGGTAGGTCCTGAGTGGAGCGAACCTGCGAGACCAAGTGGAGCGAAGGGGGGAGGGAGGTGGCGAGCGAAGCGAGCCGGCGACCTCCTTAGCGTAACGAAGGTTGAGTGGGTGAAGCGTAACTCAGGGGCGACGACAAGCAAACTTTAGGGTAATGTTTTTTTAGTGGTAGTAGGAGGTAGTAGGTAGGTGGTAGGTAGTAGGTATGTGTAGGTAGGTGTAGGTAGGTAGTAGGTAGGTGTAGGTAGGTAGTAGGTAAGTGTAGGTAGGTAGTAGGTAGGTGTAGGTAGGTAGTAGGTAGGTGTAGGTAGGTAGTAGGTAGGTGTAGGTAGGTGTAGGTAGGTGTAGGTAGGTGTAGGTAGGTGTAGGTAGGTGTAGGTAGGTGTAGGTAGGTGTAGGTAGGTGTAGGTAGGTGTAGGTAGGTGTAGGTAGGTGTAGGTAGGTGTAGGTAGGTGTAGGTAGGTAGTAGGTAGGTGTAGGTAGTAGGTAGGTAGGTGATAGGTAGGTAGTAGGTAGGTGTAGGTAGGTAGTAGGTAGGTGGTAGGTAGTAGGTAGGTAGTGGGTAGGTGTAGGTAGGTAGTAGGTAGGTGTAGGTAGGTAGTACCGCGAGCTGCATTGGAACATTTTTTTTTTCAGATTCATTGAGAGGTGCAATGCGTTAGTTGAAATAATTTTTCAAACCTCCCCCTCTCCCCACCTTCACGCCCCGCGAGCTGCGCGCAGCTCGCGCAGCCACGCAAATACTAGTTATACTATATAAAGCTAAATTACCACTCACTGACTGACTCACTGACATAATTGTTCTCCCAGATGGTGGATGGGGAGGTGGGTATATTTTGACAGATTCGTAAACAAGTAACTCTCGTGAGTATGGGAAAAGTCCCAAACCCCCCCCTTTCCCCCCCCCTTCTCCCCCCTCCCGATCGTATCTCGGAAACAAAGAGACTTTACGTGTTTTTTTTTAGGGATTCGTATAGAGGAGGCTTGGTATAGTAAAAATCATTTTTCAATGTGGCCCCCCTTTTCCCCCTTCTTCCCCCTTTTAGGCGGATCTCGAAAGTTAAGAGACTTGGAACGATTTTTTTTTCAGATTCATATAGAGGAGGCTCGGAGAAGTAAAAAGCATTTTTGAAATTTGACCCCCTTGCCCCCCTTCACCCCCCCTTTAGGCGGATCTCGGAAGTTAAGAGACTTGGAACGATTTTTTTTTCAGATTCATATAGAGGGGCATTGCGTTAGTCGAAATCATTTTTAGAAACTCCCCCCTCTCCCCCCCTTCACCCCCCCCCTCTTCATCTCTTTTTTTACTCCTGAATAAATTTTTGATTCTTACTTAAATCTTTTTCAGGGGCGTTGAAATTTGTATACCCTCCCCTCCCCAACCTCCCCTAAAATTAAAAGGACTGTATCTTCATAACGGTTAGAGATAGCCATTAGGTGTTTGAACAAATATTATAGTAGGCGTCGAAACCTGTCCGGTGGTGGTACAGCGGTAAAGCGAAGGGGAGAGCGGGCGAGCAAAGCGAGCCGGCGACCCCCGTAGCGTAGAGATAAAGTCATGATAGCTTTCCGGTGGTAGGTAGGTCCTGAGTGGAGCGAAGGAGGGAGGTGGCGAGCGAAGCGAGCCGGCGAGCTCCTTAGCGTAACGAAGGTTGAGTGGGTGAAGCGTAACTCAGGGGCGACGACAAGCAAACTTTAGGGTAATGTTTTTTTAGTGGTAGTAGGAGGTAGTAGGTAGGTAGGTGGTAGGTAGTAGGTATGTGTAGGTAGGTGTAGGTAAGTGTAGGTGTAGGTAGGTAGGTAGGTATAGGTAGGTAGTAGGTAGGTGTAGGTAGGTAGTAGGTAGGTGTAGGTAGGTAGTAGGTAGGTAGGTGTAGGTAGGTGTAGGTAGGTGTAGGTAGGTGTAGGTAGGTGTAGGTAGGTGTAGGTAGGTGTAGGTAGGTGTAGGTAGGTGTAGGTAGGTAGTACCGCGAGCTGCATTGGAACATTTTTTTTTTCAGATTCATTGAGAGGTGCAATGCGTTATTCGAAATCATTTTTCAAAGCTCCCCCTCCCCCCCTTCACGCCCCGCGAGCTGCGCGCAGCTCGCGCAGCCACGCAAATACTAGTTATTATATAAGAGTGAAAAAGTTACCCAATTTTGCCGAACAGCCGAAAATAACTTGTATTTTAATAAAAAAGTATATTACTGAGTCAAGCAATGTTTGGTCCTGGTAAATAAACCTACAGGGGAGCAACGAAAATAACCTCGGTACAAATATAGTTTCATATCAAATATGGGAAACACTTCGTGCATTCGTAGCAATCCTTTGACATATTAATAGGACGATGACATAGGGGGAATTGTACGTTGCAGTGTCATGGGATTCCATCCAATCTTTTTGTACCTAAGTAAGGTAACAACATAGGTGGAACTATTGAGGAAAAAGTTAAAAATAGCGGTGATTTACGTGTTATTAATTGGCATTGTTCTCGATCATCGTTCCCTACTACAATCTATTATTAGATTTCTCACACCTATGGGAATCTTTAATTGTAATTTATTTAATGTGTTTCACAGGAATTGAATGCAGACATTCCTACATTGCATCATACCATAATAATTGTTAATTGTTGTTGTTAATTGTTAATAAACCTTGCATTTTTAAACTAAGCTAAGAAGAAGAGTACCTGAAAGAATATATTTTATATGAGGGAGGACTTTAGCAAGCAGTGGGATAGACAAGGCAATTAAAAAAACGATTCTGAAGTTTTACTATATTGTTTTTACAATATCTCTCTCCATCTCTATTGTTTGTAAAATAAACTTATTGTTTTCTGTTCTAGTTATAACAATAAATCAAGTCGACGATGAACGTTTAAACTAAACTACAAATTGAATAAACCATTGTTTCTAACGACAGTCACTTAGATATAATGGGACTTGAATAACAAGATGACTTCCACTTTTCGTAATGCCAACTTTAAGACATGATGTATCGTTCGCTAAAGACCTTCGCTTCAGATCCTTGCTGTGTAATTAGAGGGCATTGTTTGCTGCTGAACAGGGTTTAGTGGAAAATGCCACACACTGGTAGGATAGTTCAAAAGTGTTAAGTCATCCGTATTAGGTACTCGCTCTGTAAGGGCTTTCAAACGCTTTCTCCTCTCAAGTGTCTGGCATTGTCCAATAAGTGCTCCAGTGTGTGCGGTGTTAGGTGATCGATCAATATAGTACGTATAGCACGTATAGTGAAGGTATATCCAGAACATACAACTCACTGAGTGGTAGTCTGAAGAGTTGTAGTATAGTAAAAACATTCATTGAATAGCTGAAAATGACTTCGAAGTCAAGTAGGTATGAATTGTTTTTGTCTGACTCGTAATATTGTATTGTATTCGTAGTTAATTTATTTTAGAAAGGATCTCGGTTATTCATTCAATGCTAGTTATAATTTGACGATCAATGTCAAACAGGCGCACGCCTCCATATTTCACTTTACGCAACGAAGTTTAACGCGCTGATTCTGTTATGGTATAAATTATGGTCAACGAACACAGGCGATGGGAAGTAAATTACAATTTATTCAAGGTTGGAATAAATAACGATTTTATGAAGGCGAATGTCTTACCAGAATGTACGGCTACATCGTCGTCCACATCAAGGTATGCTCGTCGTATGCTCATAGGGCTGTTGGCCATTTGAGCTTCGTGTTTCTTAATTAGAGCACAAATCACTTCAGATTCGCCCCCATTACTATCTACAAACTTATCATAATTTTCAGTCAGGTCCGTCACTACAGCGGCATGTTCGTCCAGCCCCTCTTCGATATGTCTCGCAGTAATACTGCGCAATAAGGAGTTGCTTCGTGACAATTTTGTGCTACGAGATCTTCGAATAAAATTCAGTCCAGACATTTTTCCAGGACTTTTATTTGGACTCTCAGGAGTGACAGTTATTCTAGGTGTTCTAAATATAGACGTAGAACTACTGCTGCCTCTAATAGGCGATGGCACGTTGAGATTTTGTGGAAGTGTTTTTGATTTCTCCTTCGCAGGAGATAAAAGCTTTGGCGAATCAGGAATGAGTGATAAGTTGGAATTCATGATTGAAGTTTTCGAGGGTATTTTACTTCCAATGTTCGTGGTGGAACTATTCAGTTTGTTTGATGAAATTGATCCACCGATCGGTGAAAATATCCGGTCGTAACGTGGCTCGCACGATGTGGTGCTCCGTAATCTCGGCTTGGTATTCTTCATGAGAGTGCTTTGGGCGACAAGTCTCGGGCTAGTCAAATCGCGATGACCCAATCTTGTCAGTGCCTCGTTAGAGCTCGCCGTTGATGACAAAGGCCGACGAAACCGTCTCTCTGGACTAAACGCGTTAATGTCACTTTCACTTTCCGTAAAGGATGAATCACCCCGAGATGGGATTCGTAATCTGCCGCTGTCTGACGCATTCCTCCTTTTAGTTTTTGTAGAGATGCTATCTATATTTTCGCCAGATATTAGAGCGTCTTTTTCTTCTGGCGTCAAGGGCAAGTAATTGTCGAAGCTCTCAAACAATGGCACGTAGAAGACGGAGCGTCGTCGCGGCGGCTCGTCGCCGACGTCGGAGGCGCTCGGAGACAGCGCACTCGACATGGCTGGCGGTCGCGGCGCGGCAGCGCGACGGATGCACGCTGCGTTAACGCCTATCGGCCTCCACTAAGTTCTCTCGCCGCATCGCCGCCGCCATTCGTTTCACTGTTCCTCTTCTAGTTATCCTTTTTCTGCTTTCATTTCACACTTTGCAACTGTTAATTGAAATCCAGAGTGCACTTTTGATTACTCACTGTTTTAGATCACTTGAAATGACTCGTTCTACAAAACAAGGACGTACATGTTGGAGTATTACAGGGCCGTACAACACCATAATGGATACTAAACATTTTTCGCGTCTATTATGAAACTAACGAATAACCGAAAATGATTTACGGCAAATGAGATAAGCAAAGAGAACTGATTCATAAGTGGGTGAGGTACATGTATGTATACAAGTATTGATCGAAGTAAAACTGTTTTGTTTTATCAACTCGCGATAAGATTATGCACTAACAGCAACCAATGAAAATGTCGTATCGAATCAATGGAAGGAGGCCAGGCAAATGTCACACTTGTACTTATATTATGAATAAAATTACAAGTGTTCTAACATGGATCTGAGAACTAACATGCTTTAACTGGACTAGAAAATATTGAAAGTTGACATGACGGAAATTCAACATAACCTATTAATTAAATATGATGTAGAAGGCGCAATTCCCCATAACGTGTCATGTAAGTAATTGTATGGATGGCCGTTAGCGCGTGAGCGAAAATAGGAATGTTATTAGGGCAACATGTGCGTTCGTTTGTGTTTGTGGTGAGGAGTGGTGGTGTCGTGCGAATATATTTAGAGCCGCCCCCTAGCCCATCCGCAGTCGCAATTAGCTTACGACATACGAATCAGTTTAATTTAATTAACGTACGCGTGTGTACTGAACATTTTATTACAACTCTAGAGGGCGTAAAGACTATGATTTATGCAAACTCGTTTTGTTCGTTTTTTCATTACGATTTTCCAGGTCAGACTCATTTCCGCGTACCTAGAGTGCATGTAATGGCGTCACTTAAAACGTTAAAATGTTTGCTTCCCTAATCAGTGAAACTCGATTTTTCCTAATGACAGGTTTCCTACATCAAGTAGGTTTCAGCCATCACGATGGTAATTTGTGTAATCACAGTCACGACGTGTTAATGGCTGCAAGTTTAAGCGTCGCTGAACTAAGCACATTTTAATAACCCCGGAATAGTATGCAGCCCATCACTCAACTCTGCAGACGAACAAAACTTAAACAGTAAACAAAAAGTTTACGACAAAACTACGGGCGCATGAAAAAGGCATAATTTAAAATATTAGTATAGTACAAAATCTGAAGAACATGGCCATAATTGTTCCCCATACGAGCCTGCTTCAAGTTCGTTGTACCATGTTCAAAGAAACGCAAAATAAAATACCGGATGTCGTGAATACAGAGGCGAGGAGCGAATGAGATCCGAGCTTGTGATCGCACGACGAAAGCGAAGCCTGCGGAACGAATGCACATAGTCAAGCACCACAATGTAGTAGCTTACTGAATAAAACAAGTTTACTATCCACGCGATTATCTACGCTGATGTAAGAATTAACAACAAGAGTAGCTATCGGTCTTACGATACTTGAGACACTTCCCAAGTTCCCATCCGATGATGCTTCATTGAGAGTATCTACCATTCATATGTAAATTAATGACTTTAGTAATAGCGCTTGTAGTAATTTATTGATGCAATCTGAAATCTGAACTCACAACATATTACAACATCAATATGTTTTTAAAGTAAGTATGTAATAAAGTAATTTCATTTCTAAGTAGCTGAACATGGATGGAACTCAGTTTACCTCATAGAGCGAGAAAAAGAGACAACCCTCTTGTTCATATTATGTATGATATGAAATACTTTACACATAACATCTCAAAGGTAATTTCTCAAGCTTTGCGGAGATGTGGACCTAAACAAACACGCCCTTCACAGATTTAACAATTCCAAGTATTTCAATAATTTCATTTGAGCGACAGAAGGGGACGCTACAAAGGACCAATGTGAGAATTAGTTAATACAAACGAAAACTCACAATCAACACTGGTTTATTATATCAGCAGTGTTTAGTTGATAACGATTTCTATCAATGAGATAGAGTAAAGATAGAAGTATTATCATCATATGTGTCTCGATATAAATGGAAAAGGTATGTTGTTTTGTTTAGATCTTGTAAAATAATCAACATACATAATACTTTTGATAAATAAGCTTTTCAATTACCTAACCAACCATGTACTAAAACATTTTCTAATTACTGAACATTTTTACGAGTAATGTAAACTATTCGTTCACCGCCACCAGGAACGCATAAAACTATGGAAAATAAAAATAAATGGTGAGGAATGGAAATATGAGCCTTCGCTGAAAGTGGTCGAGCGGTGGCGTGACTAACGCGCGCGGACAATCATGATTCAAGGCAGCGCAGGCGCAGGGCTGCGCAACTTTGTAGCTATGAGTGTCCCTCCCTCGGTCTTTCAACTCGGAGGAAAGTGGAATATCAGCTTACGTAAAGCTAGTAAGCACCTAGTACACTAATTATTATGCATCAAGTAGGCTTTATCTTATATAAGATTTCAAGCTTGTTGTTGTTTCTAAAAGTATTAATTAAACTCCGTAGAACTTCTACGATTCATTGTTGAAGAAGCTTTAGAATATAAAATCAACATCAAAAACCAAACTGGAAAGCTAACACAATGTTGTAAACAACACAAAAGAAGATAAACAAAACAAACTTCAAATAAATACTTAATCATAACATCTAACACGCGGAGATCTCTGAGTGTGAAATATGGATACGAAAATAAAACGTCCAATATGGCGGCCAGGGCATTTTTCTCACGCAGTCCTCGCGAATTATACAACACGCAACTTAGCTAAGCAATTTGCTCGTCACTTGTGTGAAAGAATAATAAATGGATACATATTCCTTTTTTATCACTGTCCTTATGGGAATATTGTAAGACAAACCGTTGGAAGTAATTTGTTAGCCATTACAGATACAAAACACATTAAGGGTTTCAAAGGTCATGTAACTAACGTAACGGGGAACGGAGTCGATGCCAATTGGCTGGCAGTTACTATCTCCATTACTGTACAGAAAATAGACACGAATCCTAGAACAAAACGAATGGAAATAACTACCCAAATACCAACGTCAAGGAACATACTAAATATATTAGGTAATGGTTAGACGTTAGTTGAACATCTTGCTGTAAATTTCAGGACTTTGTTTTCAGATTAATTGGAAAACTTTTAAGCAGTCTAGGTAATATCCAATCAATATAATAAGTATCTCATTTCTTATTATAACCACAGGTAAAATGACTACAATATTACATAATTTTATTGTCATTTAACCTGGGGTTTGTTGTGCGTTATTTTAAGATATTATATAAATTATAATTTACAATATAATTTAATTATAATATCCCAAAATAACGCACAATAGTAATGAGTATTGTAAGTATAACGAAGTAATTAATAATTTTCCTTAATTGGCGAACACAAATGGCATCTTAATTGGGACAGGTACGTGCTTATTATATTTAAATAGAACAGGATAAGGGGGGGATAAACAAAGGAAATAATAATATTGAGCGAATATACTGAGGCGGATGATAATGGAAAAACTTAACCGTAATTAAAGGCATATGAAGAAGTATTTCCTAATATCGTTGAGCTCCTATCTATAGTAAACGAAATAGTACAACAAGAAATAGAAGCCTTATTTTTCAAATGAATGGACTAAAGATCAAACAAACTGATAGTTTAATTGGATTGCCAATTGCTATGAGGATTTAAGAGCGAGTTAATTTGTGATTTAGAATCGGCCTTAATCAACTGAACAAGAGTTCAATCAAATTACAACAAGACTAGTGCACACTTAATAACTACGACCTAGAAGATCAATGTACTGAGAAGAATCTTGAAAACTGTCGTCATGTATGCGGTTAAGACATTTCAGACAATGATTAGTGCCAGCACTGCCAGCCGGCGCCAGACGCATGAAACTAAAGCGGTTGCAAAAGTTTCCTCTAGGCTTTCGCAAGTTATTCCGACCGCATGCTCCGCGAATGCAACGAATACCATAAAACCACAGAACCGTTACTCTTGCGCAATCAAAATATTATGTTCTTTGAGATCATAATATACAAGAGCACAATGACGAAAAACATTAGTACGAAACTACTTGAAGGTAAGGAGCGCACAGAGTTGGGCTCATTTACAGTTTTAGAATTCTTTCTGACAGACCAAATAAGCAGTGTTTTATAATAAAAAATGTTTTAGAGCCTTGCTTCTCTTTTGCAGGTTCCTAACAAAGTAACCTTAACCGATATTTTATATTTATTATTCATGTTTTTAAGCCAATGGTTGATATAAGCGTTCTATAAAATAAATTGCAGGCAATTATTGCAATTTACAGCAATCATTAGTACGAGCGCCGACAATTCATCATTCATGCAAATTATACTGCTAGAATAAACTCTGCGGGTTTTTCCGAAAGAAAACCTCACAAACATTTTTGACACTTCATTAGAGATATCGCAACACTGAATTATCATGATGGATTTTATGACCTGGCAACATTACGTTGCGTTGGGCTATAAATTATTTCTGTGTAGGAGGCAAGTCGATAGTAGATTGAACGGTCTCAGTATTATGTGAATCGCTGTTATATTCGCAGGCTAAGAATAAAGTTGCAGGAAAGCCAGAACACGGAACACAAGCCGGATTTAATTGCTGCGTCTAGGTAAGTGCACAAGTCTCGGATGGCGAATGGTGTCAAAACTAGAAATGGTATCCGGTGACAGCGGTACAGTATCTGGTAATAGCTCCAATAATTATAACTCGGAGAGAAAGAGCTATTACTTTAAAACAAACACGTACCTACCGAGTTTTTATTGTTACGGTTTCATGTTGGGGTTATGACCAAACACAGATCTAAAAGATCAAATCCAAACCTACGATTACTCTCTGCAACGAAAAGCACGGGTAAAAGCTCTTCGATTGCATCACACAAGCGTAAACTCACCTTTCCTTTTACACAAAGACTTCTTTCGAACGAGTAAAAGAAAATCCGGTTTTATCGACAAAAAATATTGACGCAATTATCAATACCATGGATGGGACTGGATGCTTTAGTAGTAATTGTGTGAACAGCACAATCATACGAGTAAAAGGCGTCTCCGTGGTCGTTGCTAGGAGACGTTGTATAGTGCGGATGCAGTCCGATACTTCCTTAGCCCGCTTGGCAAGATTACTAGCAATAGATACATACAGGTTTGTCGACCGGACATCGACGTGTGAGTTTAGAGCTAGGCGTATTAACGTTTGATCAAAGATACTCATTTGAATCATACTTTTAACTAACGCTGTTACTATCAATTAGGGATGTCTCAAATAGGGCCACATTGGAATCGGGTAATGAATATAATTTCACGTCTAAAACCGCATTCAAAGCAAACTTTCTGATAATCATCATTAAGTTTGAAAGCTCTTTGGTCGAAGGGTTAAGTAGCGAGTAACTCAATAGAAATCAAGTTTCTGATCAAAGCAAATCACCCAATTGAGGGGACGGCTGCGATCTTACGTCAATTTGATGTAGGAAGACGAACAAGCTTATCAATCACGTGTTTTCAATGAAAAGGGTCTCCGCTCGTCACTGTGTCACGCATTTACGTAAGTTCAATTTATTTGGGAGTAGTGATGCTGCTCTTTCGATACTGCGGAATCGTAACTTTCTTGGAGTAGAAATCGACCATTACTCATAATTTTACTCGAATTAAGGTTGATTTCTATTACAGTATAGGAAATGCGATGTTATGCAATGCATACTTGCAGATATAAGTTAAGTGATATAATTTATGTCGCTGGCTTGGTAATGCCAGATTAGTTAGCAATTCTAAAGTAACTTGTAGGCAAATCCTCATGTTTTTGGTGGAGGCTATTGCATACATTAAGCACTAAGGTGAATAAAAATCCAGCCAAATCTCTATCAAAGTACCCCTAACCCTAACCTAGTAACCCTGTCAAACTTATTGGATCTTCAATTTTCAAAACGTGGTCAAGTTAAGGTCCATAGAATATTCCTGTTTTAATCTATAAATGAATAAAGATAAGCACATGTGGCTCTGGTTGGCTGGACAAAACTTCAAAACGGCTCGCATTTACAATAGGGCAATAGGGCACTTTATGTGACGGCTAAACACCCTTAATTTCAGAATAGGTGACGCTACAGAATCTTAGATAATCGATCGAAAGCGTGTCCAGCCAGCTTGAAAAACCACTTTTCGCTGGTCTCTCAATCTCGGTAACGGAAGTGATTTTGACGACTTTTTGCATATCAACGGGCGTCATATAAATATGTGACAGGCATCAAGCTAAAAGTTTTGTGATACGTACAGTGGTTTAGTAGAAAAATGCAAAAAACTGTGTCCAGCCATCTTGAATTTACGTAAAAAACTTTTGGCTGGCACTTCCGAATCCCACATAACGGGAGCGTTTTCGAATATGGTTCCTTTACTAATACTTGGTGACGCAATGTGTGACAGTAATAACGTTTGATTTATGGCGTCACATGTAAGGGTTTACGAGATATCAATGAAAACTTAATGTATACTTGTGTCCAGCCATCTTGAACTCAGGCTGGCTGGACACGTGTATCTCCGCTGCCTGATGATCTACGACCTTCAAAATGTTATCAAAATGTTGTGACGGGGACGATAATGATAACCTGAATTTGTGACGGAGAAACTTTGCGTAGTTTCAAAGATATTGATCATTTAAATTTTCCCATACAAACATCCATTAATATTGTGAGGTGACCATATTTTTTACATAATTATAGGATTTCTTTTTAATCGACTAATCGGCCGGTAGCAGCCAAGCCACGCCAGCTTTGTATTTGATTTCTCCGTGGGAATAAAAGGTTTTCCTGCAGAAAAAGGGGAAGTATGTGTTAGTTCTAAATAATAATTAAAAACACTAACAAAAAAAACAAAGTGCATTGCACTCAGTGATGCCAATTTAGCATAAGCTTTATTATTGTAATTTGTGTTTATATTTGTTATTTTATGTGTGCAATAAAAATAAGAATAATAAGAATAGCATTTTTTCATGTTGTTTAGCAAACTTATTAGTTGTTTAGCATATAGCATATTTTTTAGCATATAAAATTATGTATTTTAAAATAAAATACATTAATGCGTAAGCAATTATTTCCATTTAGAAAAAAAATCCCTTTACTAAGTACATTGTTGGCGCTCCTGATGCTAATGCTGATGATAATGGAAAGAGTATTTGAGAACATAGTCGATTAAAACAGTATGTATATTTTGTTAAATAATAAAAAAAAGTTAAAACTATGTTACGTTTCATTTGACACTGAAAAATGTTAGCAGATTTTTTAGCATTTCTATAAAGCAATTGGCATAATTTTAGCAGATTCTATATCGGTCTTGTTGGCAACATTGATGCACTGATAGGTACTGAGTTTGTTTTGTACACAGAGTCTGTGAGTGCTGTGACAGCGTAAACCGTTTTCGTTTAATCGTTTAGAGTAAAGTATACATAATGGTATTTAGAGCCTTCCGTCGATTTGTAAGGAATACGTGCAATATTTGCTAAGCGCGTTGTCATTTAACGAGGTCCTTGGTAAGTAACGTGAATTACATTATTTTTTCATTTAAATACCTTAGAGCATTAGTCTGTTATCCTGACACATATATCTACATACGTACTTATACATTAAACCCCCCCCCCCCTTTCTACACTTTTGTCTTCTATTGATTTAAATATCTACACTTGTTCGTATTAGTATCACCAATACGCGGATTTTCGTACATTAAAGAAAACACCTTAAAATATACTTTGTCCTACATAAAACCTACAATATTGGTAACCCTACTACAGTGTTTGTATGAGAAAGTTTAAATGATCAATATCTTTGAAACTACGCAAAGTTTCTCCGCCACAAATTCAGGTTATCATTATCGTCCCCGTCACAACATTTTGATAACATTTTGAAGGTCGTAGATCATCAGGCAGCGGAGATACACGTGTCCAGCCAGCCTGAGTTCAAGATGGCTGGACACAAGTATACATTAAGTTTTCATTGATATCTCGTAAACCCTTACATGTGACGCCATAAATCAAACGTTATTACTGTCACACATTGCGCCACCAAGTATTAGTAAAGGAACCATATTCGAAAACGCTCCCGTTATGTGGGATTCGGAAGTGCCAGCCAAAAGTTTTTTACGTAAATTCAAGATGGCTGAACACAGTTTTTTGCATTTTTCTACTAAACCACTGTACGTATCACAAAACTTTTAGCTTGATGCCTGTCACATATTTATGTGACGCCCGTTGATATGCAAAAAGTCGTCAAAATCACTTCCGTTACCGAGATTAAGAGACCAGCGAAAAGTGGTTTTTCAAGCTGGCTGGACACGCTTTCGATCGATTATCTAAGATTCTGTAGCGTCACCTATTCTGAAATAAGGGTGTTTAGCCGTCACATAAAGTGCCCTATTGCCCTATTGTAAATGCGAGCAGTTTTGAAGTAATGTCCAGCCAACCAGAGCCACATATAAGCACTTGATTTATTATTTTATGATTTCCAATAAATGTCTACTGTAGACGAATAATTGAGTAAAGCGTAGTTAAGTCGGCATATAGGGAGATACAGTAACAGCCTGATGTATTAATAACAGATTTAAAGTACCGTTTTGATCTAGGAACGGTTGCCCTGGTCGTAACTCAACCAGACACGAGTTAACTCGAACAAGTTACCTTTAATACGTACGTGCCAATGCATCAGGCCGTCTTCTAGCAAGTCTATTGGGGTCAGCGTGTTGCACGCTTTTGACAGACAGTAATTGGACGACAATGAATAGCTTCTAAAATCTTTTTCGAATAGGGGATCGGACTGACTCAAAAAAATATGATTCTGTGTAGTCCGTCAGTTAGATTATCGAAAAATATTAGATACGTGTTTTTTGTTTCATCAAATCAATAAAAATTGACGAAGCTATAGCGCGTCAAAGATCATGGAGCGGGGCTTGCAACGTCACTTGAACGTACAAAATGTACTATCATATGACGTCACACGAGTTTTCGAAGCACTGTATCGTCTTCATGTTTTGTTTACGTAAAAAAAGAAAAAATATGTGGTCAATATTTTTTGGAAATCCTTTTGACGGACTAATTAGTTTTTTTTTTTGTCCGATCCCCTATTCTCAATAAATCATTCACCAGTTTCCTGGATACCAAAGTAGACTACATAATATGGCTTAAATAGCGCTAGAAGAACTTAAACCATCTAAGACAGAAGAAAATATTTCCAACCAACTAAAAATATTCCCTTTAATCACTTCCATAAACGTGCTGCAGGAAACGAAGCAAAAAGCAGCGATGGCGTCCCGTTATATAAGAGTAAAAGGCTGTTTAACGAATGAACTGTATCTGAAGAGTTGAACTCTCATACACGTGTTTGTACTAACTTGCCCAAGAGAACAGTTATCTGTGGTTGTATTTCGGAGTTGCAGTACAAATATTGTTCGAATGTATTTGTATTGTTGTAATTAATAGGAACCGGTTCGACCACTTTCTGTTCATGTGCGACGTTTAGCAGTACAAGTGGTTTAGTTAAGTTCAGATAAACTATTTGCTTTATTGTATTTAGTACTGTTCTTGCTCTCTATGAATACTTTCTCCACTGATCTAATACATCTAGATAATAAACGAACCGCCCTTCAATTCCTTTCCTAAACTCAATAAATTCTTTTCACGTTCTGTCAAACGGAAAATCTGCCTTCGCCAAATACAATTTTCTTTATTACATTTTCGTAAAAGCTCAAGTGCTCAAATGTATTCAAAATATGTCCCCGTTTGTCAGATATGACTTGACGTGACATCACAGCCGCGGGATATAGGGCAGGCGGTGGGTCACGTTAAAAGCTCTTAGTTACAGTGCACCTCAGCAAGACTACGAAACGAGGGCAAGAGCGTGACTACCAAGTACCAAATGCAATTTGTACTAACAACACTACCGTTCATGCTCACCAAATGTGTTTACTACGGAAGAAGTCACGGTTAATACTACCGCGGATAAACAACCGCTAGCATTTCGAAATAACTTAAACCATAATCTTTGTGCATGTCTTTATACGTAACACAATATTGACTTACTACATCACGAAGAGCTGTTTGCTAAGTAATCACTAGCTAGGAATATGAACATCTAATCCAAATATAGAGGTACGGAATTTGTATGCGGTACAACTGAAGCTAATAAAATAATAGAGAGAAAATTGTTCCGAGGAAGTTCAAAGGTGACACGAGCAGGAATGATTGGAGGCGATGCAAACAAAGGTGGCCAGGGAACGGAACGTGTTCCGAAGGTAATCACGGTTGCGTTGTGCAATAACGATTTTCTACGCCACGCTAGACATTGTTTGAACAGTGAATGCATGAAGACAAATATTTACAGACGTCGTCGTCAAAGATTTCACCAGTGTTCCTTAGATTTCGAAACGACAGATTAGAAAGAAGAATACGAGGTTAATGCATACAAACTAAACAGGAAATACTATGAAATGCAATACCAGAAATAAGTCGATGAATAAAGATGAAATGTCGCACATAGTAGGTAATGCGGAATCAGCATCCAAAACTAGGCATGACTCAGTTTTATTCACGATTTTAAGATAGATTGTGTACACAAAAGAAAACTAAATCAAATGGTAGATGGAATCGTGCCGAGGCTTGGTTGCATAGTAGATAGCCCAACATTCACTGACGCAAGGTCACGATCAGCCAGTATGACGGCACTTAATGTTGCTACTTATTTAAATGCAACAGCCCAAGTCCGATTGCAAGCGGGTCGGAATCCGCATAATCGCGGAATAGAACGACCACAGAACATGCACATTCATGCAAATTCTTACCATGAGGATAGTTTCGGAACCAAATGCTGTTTTTACTTTAACTCGATGTAGAGTTTATCAAAGTATTTAAAGTCCTCTTTATCTTAAAACAACTGTTTCAATTAGGATATGATAAGATAAAGGCAAAGACGCGACAAAAACGGATACAAATGGTTATGAAAATGCCCATAGTATTTAATTCATTTGTTTGACGCGTTACAATTTATTTATAACCCGCTCTCAATGACACCTATCGAAGACAAATTAGAATGGTAACTAAAAGGTCAATATAATAACACAGCCCTATATGTATGTTACACAGCAGAGGTTTCTGGGTATCTACATCAACAAAGTTATTATCAAAGACTAGCTGACGTTCTACAAATATGTATATTGTAATAACAGCTTCATTAGGAAGCCTAAATTATTCATATTTGTTGACGCTATCGTAATGAATTATAAAATTCTGTTAATCAATCATATTCGTTAATTAAAGTAGATAATTGCAACTCACTACGACAATTAGGACATTTGCTAATGACAATATAATTGCTTCATTCTCCTAAATCGTACTTAGCAGTCGATTATGATAATTAGAAAATCTTTATGCCAGCTGCCGTCTGGAGAATGTCGACAAAAAATCTAATTAAGAAGCCGAATTCTGACAGAGCACTTATCATCTATAATGGACGGAATGGACCAAACGATTTCCCTCCGTCAATGTTCATTGAATTTTCTCTATCTAAAAATTCGTTCTGGGTTCCGTTTGTAATGTTGAAGTAAGAAAAATAATCAAGTTGTAGAGTGATGTTTCAATTGGAATCAATCGCATCAATGAAAACAATAATTGCATCGCTCGTAACGGTTTCATCCGGCGTTTAGGCGTTGATCGAGATGATTCAACACACAAAAGAGCTGATTACTGAAGTAATTCGCACGGGGTTGCGTGACTCACAAGTCGCTAGTCTTGAACGTGAAGCTATCGAAAGGATAATGAACTGAACTTAGAGGAACAAAAATTAATAATGTATTGATAGTAATACGGGTGGTCGGTAAACAACGAGTCATGATCATAATTAAAATAAGTCATAAACATTGGGAGGAAGCGTAAAGCATTTTAGTTGTCAATGAGATAACCCGATTTCCTGTCAAATGTTTTCATGGTCTGTTATTGGTCAGTAGTCGGGGTCAGTTCGATACTACAACTATTATTCTTTAATACTGTTTCACATAGCCTTGTTTATTGTTAGGCTTTATTACAATTTCCTTTTATTTTTTTTAGTTTATATAAATCAAAAGCTTTAGTGATGTTCCACCATTTGGATATTAGTTTCACCTGTTTTCGGTGTACAGTCATATTTAAACATACACGAAAAAGGTGTATCCAAGACAAGACAGGTGATTGGAATACTTTTTGTGGTAGCCACTTTTAATTACGGATATAATACATACATGGAATAAATTAACCTCCCAATATTTTATATATTTTTGGTGGATTACAAAGTCTCGGTTATTTGTTATTCAAAATTTTTCTGCTTTATTTAAATTATGTAAGATTACACACACTAAGGCTGTGTAAACTCAGCCCAGTCTGTCTGACCAAGTGTTTCAATGCAATCGAATCAAATGAACCGTACCAGCAGTAACAATAGGCAATAATTTACACATTAAATGCACTGTTACACACTGATTTTACCATTTATTTTAAATGCTACGCACTTAAAACATGCAGTACATTCTACATAAATATACTACATCTCTTGTTCATAAAAATCTTTTGAAAAGTGCCTATTCATGTAATAAGGGTTCAATAATCTGCCCTAAACACAAACGCTTCCTTTTGTTTTCTAATGGTTGGTTGTTTCATACAGAAAAGCTGTTCCTACTTACTTTTAAGGAACTCTTCTTTAAAATTACCATTAACGTCCGACATTAAAAAATGTATTGGAGTGGCAAAATATTACAAATTAGCATAAATTGACACTGGTTTCGTGATGATTCACATACCGTGAGAGAAAATTCAAAAGTGAACGTTATTTGAACAAAAAATATTAGTTCAACGTAATAAATAGTAGTTAATGGACCTTCAAGTGTAATTAGATCATAAAATTGAACCGGTTCCACAGCTTCTGGCCGGATAAACAAAATCTAGTTTACAAATCGTGTGGATTAATACGTTATTAATAAGAAAAGCTTAATAAAATATGCAAATTAATTTAAAAACATCACTAAGTTTATCAATAACGTCGTTATTTATCATATTTATGTAGTTTCTAATAAAAAAGATAAAACAGCGATGGTTTTGTCTTTGGTATTACACCTTATAGTTAGAAACTAACACTAGCATTACTGCAGTAAATATTATGCTTTAGCAAGTTTAGCACTTAAAAACGTAGTGAAAAGGGGGGTACTTGGCCTCGTAAAACTAGTCAATACTTTTTGCTATTTGTAAACTTAAGTGTGCATAGATTATTATTTTAATTGCTTTCTAAGGTATCATATAAATTACAGGCAACAAAATGATGATTGCAGCCTTCATAAGTAGGTACCTAAGTATCTTGTAATTTTTATTATCATACATAACCATTATGAGCATTGTAATGATAAGTTCCCCGACTGAAATCGTATTTTAGTTGTGGTTTTATGTTCATTTTAATCGATGTATTTTAAAACCCCATTGACGTCTTATGGAAGTACGAATAGACACCATATTGCTGTGAACACTCAAGGGATATTAGTACCTTCGTATGGTTGGTGCTATGCTTCAAATAATAAATGAAATAGTCATATAACTTTTTGCGTCAAACGAAACAACGTTGTAATATAAAGTAATTTGCTAATAAAACATTAATCCTATAAACATTCAATCTTAAAGATTTAATGCTTTATCAAGTTCTCGGTTAATTCCGACACCGGAAACGACAGGCCTTATAAATTAAATTCAATCGTTCTTCGCTCATATAACACTTAAAAAAGCAGCAAAAAAACCTAAGAGTAAGGAAAGCGAATTCAAATCACCTGCTTTAGTATGTAATAGGACACCTGCCTCGACAGATGGTTAACGAAAACCGCCCCCTTTGTGATGGGGGTTCGAGGCCCACAGCGAACTTTTACTGACTCATACATATGTGATCCACACAAAGACTTCGAAATAAATATCTTTGGTAACCAAATACCTGTTACATCATATCATAGTACTACGGGTTTCCTTAAAGATTTTGCATTCCTTTTTTAAAGAAATAACGTGATTTCGCGATACGGCTTATTTAAGTGGACCGTTGCAGTTTGGTGCTTCAACGATGGTATTATGTAATCGGAAAAGGTAAAAGAGAAAAAGGAACGCGTGTAGTCGCGTGGGTCCGGTTTGGTGCGCCCGCGCCGGCACTGGCGGCAGCCCTGGAATGTGACCCAGACCTCGATGGGACTCGATGTGACTCATATGAACGCACTTTTTTTAAAACTACAGTTCGTCGAGACTCGACACAACATCCCGCCGTTTAGAAAGTCCAATAAGATCCGACGTGGGTGCATAGGTAAACAGGATTACACACGCCTACACGTTTTTTTATTCATATAACATCCCACATGCGTGTTTGATTTGAATTTATTCACGCCTGTTATTATTTTTATCCGTCAATCAAACGCCTGCTATACAAAATCTAATCAAACGCGAACCAAAATGGAAATGCTCTACCCTTCGATTGAATTAGATAAACAACAAAAATCTCAAATACTAACGAGGTCAAGGGACTGTTGCAAAGATGCAGAATATAATAGATCTACTGTTTGTTCGAAGACATTCCTGAGTGAGAAAAAAAAACAATACCGCCTCAAACAAAAAAGCCGAAAGGACATTAATTTAATTTGAATTAATACAATGGCGTGTCTGAAACTGTTATCTCAAAGCTTTGAAGGATAAGACGGGGCGGTGAGCTGCGAACTCGCTAAGAAGATTAACGCCAGACAGCGAGTTAGCTCCAACGCGGATTTATCAAGCGGCTACTGAATTTATGCACAACGCCTAGAGACGGATTAACTCTCTATATACAACGCATTTATCTTATCAAAGGAAGTGCATTGGAGTGGGAATACAGAAGGATCGAAAGATTAAAGGATCGACTGTAATTTATGTCTCTATTCAACACATATTTCTGATAACTTATGGACAGGAATGTAGAGATACAGACTGCTTTTTGTTTAGGAATAACTATCGATTTGCATTTTATTTATTCAGTGCAGCCAAAGGATCTAACGCTCATGTTTATTATAATTCGAGAAAAAGAAAAGCTCAAACTATTCTCTCTCCTATAAGGGGCGTTAGAACTATCTCGAAAGCCAATTCGGAACGTGACTTTGATGTGGGTGTCACGTTTCGCGGATTTTTTCCTAAATGCCGGTCTGTGTAATAGCTGTCCAAACACGCACGTTGGTCCCTCGGGGTGACGTAGCGCCCACACACGGTCTGACCATCAGTTAAACTGCCCTTCAGTGGAACCCAAGAATTCATCTTAGAGCTTCGACGGTCCAGACATAAACTAAACACTTGGAATGTTTACCATCCGGGGACCCAAGACGATCCTCATGAAAGATATTCCTGTCTTCATATATTCATCTAGGGATCGAAAGAATTAATGTTTCCTCTATTTACTCATATTGATGTGACACACTTGAGATGTGTGACAGGAGTCCGTTTATTCGATATTTTCTGTCTTTTCTTATAAAATATGAATGGGTCTATCGGAATATCTATTTATATTCTCTTTGGAAATTCAAGATGTATGAACATTTCTCTTTACCATAGCAAATATTTATAAAGCACGTTCAATTTATTTGTATTTGAAGAAAAAAGGTTTTAAAAGAACAGTTCAAAGAATCGTCACATTATTTTAAGATGTATGACCTATTGTGTTTGCTGACAATGCATTAAGAAACGTGAGGGATCGTTTTTATGCAACAAGTTGAGCACGTGCGTGGATCGGCTTTGGGGAAGAATAAATAATTAAGGAACAGTGTCGCATGTCCGTGACGTCCCGGAAAACAGTGTGTGCAGGCCATTAGTTAGGGGGAATGTATTACTACTACCGGTAACAGTATCCAGTATGCTAATATGTTAGCATCGACCGGCTCTGCTGTGTTTGGGTGAAAGTCACCTTACAAATACAAACTATGTAACTTCTTTAATATATTAAATAAGCGGTTATATCATAATGTACAAGGTTCGAAGCCCGGCCAAAAAGTTTTCTGATATTTGAAAACTACTTTGAACTTGTTCCTATTTTTTGTGTGACCATTATTTTAAACTACTGCTTTAACGAATTTATAAATTATGCATGATTATTAAATTATGAATCCACAATAAACATTGTAATCATACGCGGAGTTCTACGGCCCTCAATACTCCAACATTCCATTTAAACACGTTTACATACCACTTTTTATTTAAACGAAATAACAGAAAAACAAATAAACACAATTTCCACACAAATAACGCTTGTTTTATTCACTTTCACACTTTTTTGACACAAAATTCACTTGTAATTCGCGGCTAAGAAGGGAACACGAATGCGCGCGACCGGTCAGGCGCTCCAAGTCGAGTAAACTTTGTTGACAAGCGCTAAGCGCACCTCCGCCGCCGCCATGTTTGAAGCCTTCGGCAATCTCCGGCCGCGCTCGGCAGTCTTCGGGAGTGTACACTACCAACGTTACTCACTGATTCAACGGAGTGGTTCAAATGAACAAGCCCTCCTCTTTTCAAATGTCTTTATGAACGCAATGAATACGCGTCGTTTTATTTTTGTTTGAAATGTTCGCATTTCATAAATAGGCTATGGTCAATTGTTACCTACTATTGTACCAATTAAATACTTTTGTAAGCTTCTCTACCAAGCTTTAAAAGTTATGTAGGTATGTATTTAGAGGAAAAATTTAATTTAAAAAATGTTTTTTTTTAAACGATAAGTACAAATTTAGGTTTATCAATCTACATTCAACACAAATGTGTAGTGATTTTGGCTGCAGGATCAAGTCATGTCTGTCTTATAATGTATTGTCACCAGAATCAAAGGTGTGTGCAAAATTTTAGGTCAATCGTATACCAACAACTAGTCAAAAAATGGTTTGGTGAAAATAACCACTTAGGTACATACATATTATTATGAAAAACGTCATAATAAGTAAATGAAGGCAAAAATACAACTAAACAATAACAAACATTTTGAGAAATTCTTTTGAGTTCAGAAACTTGCTACGAAGCTACGGGCTACGCCAATTTATTGCATTTTTTACTTCCGAATATCGCAAATTACGTGAATTTGAAAAAAAATTACAATACAATGACCTATTTCAAATAATTCATCGATGTTATGAGAAGGGAATACGGAATAATTGTGTATGTTGTTCTATTTAAAGGTTGACTGGTAGAGCATGCCTTGTGACATTAAGTCCGCATATGTAGGTACCATTTGTACATGAAGTTTAAATAAATAAATAAAAATAATCTCACAAAATTGACACACATGAACGAACAATATCCAACGCTAGTAATGTTGATAAAGCACAATGAAACGTGTATTACAAGTTTTAAAGAATTTACCCTAAAGTTATTGTGAATTAAGCTTTCCACTACGAAAGTTCGTAGCGCTACGGGCTACGACGATACAAACTCGTAACCTTTGTAACTCTAACAATAGAAAGTGAACAGGTAATCTTTCTATAAAAAAAAACGTGTAAAATATATTCTAGAAAACATATTCAAGGTTAGATATTTAAATAATTTTATACGTTTCCGCATTCTACGACCGATACACGCTACGATGTTAGTAGTACCTTCTTTTATTTTCAACCATCCAAATTTGACCTCTATTCCGCTTCAAAATATGCTTAATGAGCTTTTTATAAAAGAGCATGTGGGTCTAATAAAAGTGGTAACAAAGTGCGGTTCCTTTCTTGGCCAGTTTTTATTCGCCGCAGGGCACAAGTACATGAATAAATCACGACAAGGCTTGGCATTATGCGAGAGGCGATCGCGTCGGTCATGAACCTACTAAACTGGTTCTTGTGGTATTGTTCTTAGTTCACATCAAGGTAAAGACGTTACAAACCTACATATTTCTATAAATTTATACGATATTGGAGGTCATTCATGAGATTTTCTGTACCTATTTGAATTGATTTCCAGTTTCAATTGATTTTTTTTTTATGTGACAGTTTTATACTTTGTACAAACTTGGAAAAAGTAAAATACAAATTTAGATTGACTCATAGTCACAGGGACAGGGATTTAGTACAAAATATAATGAATGTAACCGTATTGTAGAATTTATAGAGCCATTGTGTTATTGTGTGAAGTAGCGCTGCTACTGCCATCTTGCGTCAAGTAGCAGAACTACAGTTGCTTTACCTTAACGTAGAGGGCGCTACCAGTACTTGAAAAGTCCGGTGGTTGTGAAACTTACCTGAAACAATAAAATTAAACCATTAACCATTTTGTAATGTCTGTAAATTTAAGTAACTTTGTATTTTGTATGTTTTTTTTATGTAATTTGGGATTGAATGCCTGTTTAAATAAATTATTATTATTAATACAAAATAAAATACAAACACAGTCATTATAAATACAGTAGCTACATACTTTGACCCATTTTAATACAAGAAGCTGCCACGAAACTGATTTATTACTTTCCAACAGCACACTATAATTACGTAGCCACACTTAATAGGAAAATTATTATGTAGATTGAAATGAGTGTTGTTGGTACATATCGGTCGGCTGGTATTGCAAAATATGTACAAATTTACATAGAAACTATCATTTCCTGCGTACGGCATACTTTTCACATGCGATAACAGTAGACGGCTATGGTTATTGTACTAGCTTATTCCGCACTACATTTTTTTACTAGTCAATCATTATTTCAAATGAAAACGAACGAACAGAACGTTATACGTTGCGCACAAACAGGTCAATTATGATCATTATTCTGTAGCTAAATTATCCTTGAAATTATAGGATTTTACAACATGCGAAATTGATCTTGAAAAGTATGATTTACACATGGAGGAAAAGAAGAGTTTTTGGTTCTACATTCAACTAAAGTTCTATATAATCTATATAAATAAAGAGAGAAGTCCTGACTGACTGACTGACTGACTGATTGACTGACTGACTCATCAACGCCCAGCCCAAACCCTTGGACCTAGAAAGCTGAAATTTTGCACAGAGGTTCCCTTTATAATGTAGACAAGGAATAAGAAAGGATTTTTTGAAATTCAACCCCTAAGGGAGTTAAATAGGGGATGAAAGTTTGTATGGAAAATCGTCATTTTCACGCGGGCGAAGCCGCTGGCAAAAGCTAGTATAAAATAGTCTCGAGGGCTTAAAACATGCTTCCATCAACGTATATAGAACCGTATTTACTTTTATAAATTCAAACAAAAAAGTATGCGCCTTTCTTTCTTCATTCAATGCAGATATGAATAAAACTGCATTAAAAAACTCTGCACGCACAATTACTAAAATAATGTTCTTTTATGAATGACGTGTGACAAACGCTGCTCATATCAAAAACCCGCGGCTTGCCAAGAACAAGATATTAATAGAAGACTAGAGTGCAATGCACGGGACAAATCAAAACATTTTCTGACCAACGGCGATCTTGTGTTTAACACAAAGAATTAGGTAGATACCTAATAGATATTAACTTTCTGTCACCATTTCCGCAACGGTAATTGGGAAATAATTACTAATTACTTGTCTCATTCGTTTCAACAATTGACGATATCGATAAGAAACTTAAGTGTAAATAAAAAAATGGTTATTAATAGGTTAATGTAAAACAGTATCTTACATACTACAGTTGACCACTTTTTAATCTTATTACTTAATGCATGAGGGTGAAAAGTGGGAGACTGTCAGTGAACTCGGTAGTATAGCACCTGATTCATACCGAGTTTTTCCCGTAAAAATGTAATAACTCCATTTGAAATGTTTCGTACCGACATTTAGTTGTCACCTTTTGTAACCTGCATGGTAGAACAAGTGCTTGGAATAATTGTTTAAACAGAAACTAGGAAAAGCAGGTTACAACAGTACCTGCAAACAATGGCCTAGTATACCTACGTGTACGGGTACATACTGTTAATTCGCACTATTGACATACAATGTAAGTCAATAGGTTTATTGCTTTGCTAAGAAAAAAAATACACATTTCTTATGCACATATGACTTGGAATTGTACTGTGAAAACACGAGCTGTGATTTCAGAGCGTTAAACTTCAATATTGTTATAATGACAGATGAACGTCGATAAGTAGGTATGATAATTGTGACATTATGATGAGCTCACGAGTGATCTCATGCGCGTCTACAATACGCGCTTGAGCGAAACGAACGTTTTAATTGTCACAATTTACTTTATGATTGAATATGGCACGACTTGAGACTAGACTAATGTCTCGTCTCCGAAGACTTCGAACCAAACCGTGATGAACCATAATGAGATGAAGAATGTTAGTAAGTTTGTGGCTGAGAAAGTAAACCCGAAGTGTTCGTGCTACAGCTGTTTGTGATGGCAATTAGCACGTGCACATACTTCCTGGGTTCTAAACCTCATGCGTATGCAGTCGCACGACACAGGGTTACGCCGGTATGTTGGCTCTTGGCTCACAAGTCACCTCGCAGCTTCCGTCAGTAATGGAAGTCTCACAAAAACCAGCCCCCGCAAGATGCTGGAGATAATACAGGTAACAGGATTGACAATATTGATGTCGACGCACTCAGCGGATGCTAATAATTAACGAAATATCTTGACTCTACGTGACTTTGTCGAGACGAGTATTATAGTGAGACCGCTTTTTTATGTTGAAATATTACTTGGTGGGAATTTAATACGATTTTCTGACGATAAAAGGTAGGCCACCGTTGTGTTAATGTAAGTACGATGTAGATTATAATCGTATTGTCCACTATGGACTTAAATTGCTATATGTGAAAATGTTACAATAAGCTTTTTATGTGAATTCAATTATATCTCACGCCAATCGCACCAATTTTCATTCACTTTGGTGTACTAAGCTATGAGAGATTCTGTTAGATTATATTAAATTATTAATACAGTTAGCAGATCATATAGGTAAAACAAAAAAAAGGAACATTACATTAGTTAACCCCTCAAACTCATCTCTTTGAATATGATCCATTGTTTATTTAACCTTGATATAATATAATTTGGGGCGGAAGCCGTGACTGGTACTGCGAAGGGTTGTAAAGGCAGGAACACAGGAAGCGGATGTGCGGCGTTGCGCACATAGCAGGCACAGGTGCGGCGCCCGCGCACCATGATTCAACTAACTTCAAACTTTGACGTAGACTAAACGTAAACACGTGACTTTTTTGTTTAATAATACATGCTTTGAATATATTTTAAGCCAGGTAATTTTTTGACTCCGCTAAAATACAAAATGTTGAAAAGATCCGGTTGCTACGTCTTATGGTACTTAGGTACGTGTTTATGCATTCAGAAGAGGTGTTACATTATTAGTCTGTAATAGTAGGTAAGTAAATCAATGATTTCAAACACATCTTAGGTATAAAGTAGACAATATTTAATTCATAGTAAATTCTCACACGGAACCGGTCAAAGTGGCGATACTTGGGGAAGGCCTATGTCCAGCTGTGGACGTCTTTCTGTAAAATGATGACGAAAATAAAAATCTAGAGACTCAACATGCAACTAAACTCATACTTATTTGTTCGAAGTCTGCAGCGATAAAAAAAGATAAAGCACATTTGTTATGAACACAATGAGAAAAACTGTATGTAACACAAGATAAGATTAAAAACTACATAAGGAAAACAACGACCACATGGAAGGAAGGTCTATCAACACTTCCTTTAGATAGATGATATCAA
Source organism: Diarsia dahlii (assembly GCA_949775195.1). NCBI lineage: Eukaryota > Metazoa > Arthropoda > Insecta > Lepidoptera > Noctuidae > Diarsia > Diarsia dahlii. The sequence continues at coordinate 18,489,727 of OX459191.1, read as the reverse complement.
CCTACACCAACATACACGGGAATTTGACCTCTATTGTCATGGAGATACAATGAAAATCATGTGAGATGGTATGAATCGGCGATAAGTATATAATACGTCAGGCTACCCACGAGCCCACGATCATGTAAGAAGGACGTAATAACATACCTATCCGGTGTTACAGTGAGTCATAGTTGGTGAACACGCGAATATAACTCCGAATCAATGTCAAGATCGTATCATTGATAATATCACCTTGAATTTTTTAGCGAATAATGTTTGTAATGTTAGCGTTGATTGTTATGTTAACACTCTCGAGCGTCGAATAATTCTTTATGGATTTAGAGACAGTATTACTGATTTTATTTATTACTTGCTTCTGTTTGCAACTTTGACCGCGTAGAGTTAGATTTTATCATAAAATGTATGTTATCTGTATTTCCATATTTCGTAATTGAATGAGTGGCTTGCATTCAAAGTTCTTCCCAATTCAATTCTTTATAATATTATTAAAAAATTCTTGTACTTAAATGATTTCATGCTACGTCATTTTTTCATACGTGCCTCAAAGTCAATAAATAATGTAAATACATAATAATTAAGAGATTAAACATTAGATAACTTCAACAACTTCTAATATTATTTTGTAAGATATCCCCTAAACTTTAACTTACTTAGCCAACTTTACAGTCTATTTGTTTTATCTAAGAAATATTAGTTCTACTGTTTCATTTACTAATCCTCATCATATTCCCCATAGTGTGTCTATCATTGGAAGCTACATAGTTGCATCAGCAAAGTTATTGCTATCCGAGTTAAATTACACACGTATAAAGTTAGACACGGTTTTACTTATAGCAGTCACAATCTGCGGTTAGCGGTTAGGCTGACAGTTAGATCAGTCGCCTGTGATATGCCGTAAATGTACGTAATACCTTCCTTATATGCCACGTATATAGCAGCGTTTCTGTTTGTACGGGTTTAAGGGACCATCTGTCTTTCTGCTCTAAGTATACGTGCTGTTACAGCCTGCATACCCTTTTCTATTCTATCTAGATATTTTCAGGATTTTTGTATAGAGCACAAAGTCAATTCATCAATGAACTGCTGGTATTAAAATACTCTCCTTATAAATGTACCGCAGTACCAACTGGATTGTGGAGGGTCAGACTCAGATAGGCAGTCGCTCCATGTAAAATATTGGTATTCTGCAGCATCCGGTCAGACTGTACCGGCACCATGGGCAGTATGAGCCTCCCAATGACCTATTCATGTCAATACGCGAGAAAATAAAAAAGTCAGTCTACAGCACTATTTTTACCACACCCACCTCAACAGCAATACAATGTTAGCGTTACTTTATAAATTACTAGCTTTTGCCAGCGGCTTCGCTCGCGTAAAAATGTCGATTTTCCATACAAACTATCATCCCCTATTTAACTCCCTTAGGGGTTGAATTTCGAAAAATCCTTCCTTATTCCTTGTCTACATTATAAAGGGAACCTCTGTGCAAAATTTCAGCTTTCTAGGTCCAAGGGTTTGGGCTGGGCGTTGATGAGTCAGTCAGTCAGTCAGTCAGTCAGTCAGTCAGGACTTCTCTCTTTATTTATATAGATAGATAGTTGATGACATCTTCATCATAACCCTTTATGAACCTTTGCGGTTTGAACCTTTGAATTTTTGCGGTAGATTTCTCCTTCCATGAATCTCTATCAGTGGTTAATGGTCACAATTTAGTCTTCACCTGAAGTTTTAATTGTTATAATATATGGTTGCATAATATTATTTAGCCCTGGGCTGCTCTACATATTTTGAAGTTAGGCCAATAGCAAATAAAACAGGCTCTAATGATAACAATCGACTTTTGCAAAGCAGTTCCAGAATAACTAAGAGACATTAGCATGCAAGAGCGAGCTCGAAATTTGTTGATTTTCTTTTTACCCATCAATTAAACTACAGGTTGGCGGTAGAGTGCTTCTATCAAGTAAATATGGGGTGACAAGGCAGTAAATAAGTCCCTCTGTTTGCGTTATCAGGTCATGGCCTGGCCTAAGGGTAAAAACACGCTACTGTCACACTTTCAGATCTTTACGAAGATACTTAAAAAAAAATTGTATCCATGATGTCAGGTTTTTGATTTAACTTCGAGTTAGTAACTTGAGAATGAGATAACAAAACAAAATATTTCTAATGCCTGAAAAATATTTCATTGTTAACCAAGTCAGAGGCTCATGGGCGGCATGAAACTCTAACACCAGGGGCCCAATTCTGTAACTTAGAGATAAGCAACACGCCATTGACACTCTATCGACACACTACAGACATTATTATGCAATAGGGAAAAGAGGTGTCGTTGTTAGGAAGTGTGGTTGTGAGGTGGTGTTGTTAGGAAGTCACCATACGATAAAGAAGTAAGTAGAAGAAAAATGTTGTTTCGATCAGATTTGGAATTCTGAAATATGTTTCATAAATACTGTCATCAGATCACCGCTGATGGTCATTTCAAATGTGTTGGCCTGTGTTTAAGCAGCCTTGATCTAGCCAATTGGTTTTCTGATATGTCCATATAATCTCAGCCTACTTTCCCGTAGCTTGTCCTTCCTTATATGCCAGACACATAGCCAAAACGGCCATATGCCATAGGTATATACGACGGAACCACTTTAAATACATTTACTATAAAAAGGATGTATGATTTACATAATAACAGAGTGTTGTAAGCTTATGTAATATTACTAGTTACTTATTAAGGACCGGTTAAAAATACTGGTTTTAATGGTGGAGAGTAAGCAAATGTAGCTACATGTATGTAAATGTAGTGAACAAATGTACTCTCGTGTCTCTACTTAAGTATGTATTAGTTAGTTAGTTAGAAATAGAAGATCATTTATTAATTAATCCATAAATACTGCTTAAGTTGTACACAGACCACCTTTTATCTAGGGATAATATGATCCCTCTATCGCCTGAAGGATTCTAAAGGAAGGATATGCTGATTTAGAGAAGCTGCAAATTAGATGCAACGTGCTTTGATACGCCTGCTGACAAGCGTGTCGGTGCCAATATTACTAGTTTAGGTTGCTATTTAGCAATAAATCATTCTAATGGTAAGGTTCTATGGGGTTTACAATAAAATATACTTAAATATAGTTTCAGGATAATTCAGTTGTGTATTTTCCACCTTATTATAACGGGGATATTTAAAAAAATATTCAAACAATATTCGTCATTGGAAACTTTACATGAATTAAGAATTATGAATCTTGTTGTTTGATAAGCGAGATACTTTTGAAGCTATTTCTCTACCTACATACATTGGGTAGATGGGTAGGTAACTAGGTATGTAATATACGATAGACGTGGGGCGCTTTTGATATTACCATGATTCATGCTATAAGAAGCCGGATTCCGAAAAGGCTTCAGTACCGTAGACCACATACATACACTGCGGCAAGTTATACAGAAGACCGAAGAGTATAACCTGCCTCTCTGTTTAGCGTTTGTGGACTACGAGAAAGCCTTCGATTCGATCGAGACTTGGGCTGTACTGCAGTCTATCCAACGGTGCCAAATCGACTACCGGTTCATCGAGGTGTTGAAGTGTTTGTACAAAAACGCCACCATGTCACCACGGAACCTATCCTTCTGCAGCGCGGTGTGAGACAGGGAGACGTCATATCTCCGAAACTGTTCACCGCTGCATTGGAGGATGTCTTCAAGGTTCTGGATTGGAAAGGACTTGGCATCAATGTCAACGGCGAGTACATCACTCACCTTCGGTTTGCCGACGATATAGTGGTCATGGCTGAGACCATAGAAGACCTCAGTAAAATGCTCGATGACCTCAGTAGAGCTTCCGAAAGAGTGGGTCTTAAAGTGAACATGGACAAAACCAAGGTTATGTCGAATGTTCATGTAACACCCACTCCTATCAAGATCGGAGACTCTACGCTCGAAGTTGTGGACGATTATGTCTACCTGGGACAAACGGTCCAGTTGGGTAGATCTAACTTCGAGAAAGAGGTCAATCGTCGAATCCGACTCGGCTGGGCAGCGTTCGGGAAGCTGCGCAGTATCTTCTCGTCAAACTTACCCCAGTGTCTCAAGACGAAAGTCTATGACCAGTGTGTGTTGCCAGTGATTACATACGGGACCGAAACGTGGTCGCTCACAATGGGCCTTATCAGAAAGCTCAAAGTCACCCAAAGGGCAATGGAGAGGGCTATGCTCGGAGTTTCCTTGCGTGATCGAATCAGAAATGAGGACATCCGCATGAGAACCAAGGTTACCAACGTAGCCCGAAGAATCGCCAGACTTAAGTGGCAAAGGGCAGGGCACATTGCTCGCAGAACGGATGGCCGATGGGGCCGAAAAGTTCTGGAATGGCGACCGCGAACCGGAAGACGTTGCGTTGGAAGGCCTCCCACTAGGTGGACCGATGACTTGGTCAAGGTTGCAGGAACCCGCTGGATGAGAGACGCACGGGACCGGTCAATGTGGCGACGCCTGGGGGAGGCCTATGTCCAGCAGCGGACGTCTTTTGGCTGAAATGAATGATGATGAATGAATGCTATAAGAAGTGCCACACGTCTATCTCAAACATATTAAAACGAACATATCCGGAAAACAGAACGCCAGCTCATCTAACAAAAATAAAAGAAACAAACCGGATGATTTGTTTGTTAAACTAAATAGAGAACTACTGAACAGATTCAAACAACAAATCTCCCGAGAGAAACCAAACATCATCCCATTTATTACGACGGGGAGAAACATAAACACCGGTGATTATTAAAATAAAATATAGTCGATGGAATTAAAAATATAATGATGGGATCACTGACGGATAGGTCCGGATAATGAGTCCGCTAATTAATAAATACTTCGATCTTTATATGCCAGACCCCTTTGTGGGTCAGCGGGCAAATTATGTACGGCCCAGTTGTCATAGGAGTATTCTTGATCGAGGGATAGATAGATTTATGTATACCCTCTGCTGGAAGTTAGGACATGTAAATAATATGAGGCTTTTAAAACATACAATACAAGCTACCGGGAAAATCCGGGGATAAACCCGCAAATTCAAATTTTCTTACAGTGTTTGCTATTCAGTGAGTGGCGTGTTGGCGTGTCTAGTGGCAAAAATACGGTAAGCCTATAAAGCAAGCAGACGGTTCAGAAACCCCATCATCATGAAGTTGAGTAAGCAAGTTATAAGGGCATAACAAGCTTTTAGGCTTGTATAAAAGTACGCGAATCATGTATTCGCGTATTAAATTACATTGTTCGCGTGCGTAACATTATGTAGTAACAGAATTATAATTATTCATAATAATACAACCCCTAAGTTAATATAGTAGTTCGCGGGCCACCCTGGCGCTTCCACCTTAAGTTTGGTTTTTTTTTTTTGGTTCCCACGTTCAATGTGCACTTGCAATGTTCTTATTGGCCAAATTACAGTCGCTAACCCTTATCGAAACTGCAAGATTCCAAAAGTAATATTTAAACTTTGGCATTGAATAATTCCCTTCTAATTGCAAAGTTCCATTAAATGAAGAGAGACCCGAGGAATGAAAACATCGGAATTTTAACAGCATTGCATTATCAATTATCATCTACTATTTAAGAACCAGAATAAAATGCATTAATTACTTCTAAATGTCAAGCACATCACAGCACGTGTTACTAAGATGTTATTCGTTTGTGTAATGTCAGCTTGTTGATAGAAGCCGAACGGTTACGACCGATGCATAAATTAAGTTTCGATAACTGATTAAGTACTGATGAGTAATTAACAAATGAGTCGTCAATTAAATGTGAGGTCGTAAATTAAAATACATTTAATGAAATGGCTGTTCTCGGGAATCGGGTTATTGTTAGAAATAACCCTAAACCAGTGACATGTGTCACGATATTTCAAGGAATTTGAACGAGGGGAACCGACAAAATCAGTTACAAAAATACCGTGTTTTGTTAATGTTAGAACCACCCAACAGCTGATGATTCTACATGACATAGTATTGAATTTATGCAGTACATACCATTTTCATCCTGTGCTTCGAAATCTGCTAAGGATATATTTGTCAAATCCTCCACATAGACTTGTGGCTGTGTCCTGTTCAAAGAGTGCCTCCCTCCGAGGGAGTGGTAGCAGCTTTCCTCATCGTCTGCTGCCTCCTCCGTGGAGGAACCTTTCAAGCACGAGTGGAAACTCCGGGAGAGACGCCTCTCTGTACTCATCGTCACTCATGTCCCGAACCACGCACTAGTTTTGAACTTCACCACGTTTAAAACAAGCAACAGCTCGTTATATTTCATTCACTGTATTTTTGCACTTTTCTTAACACATTTAACCTTCCACTGATTAATTGATTTCGTATATTACGTCACTTTCTGTATCGAGTTCTTGCGATTGGTCGTTTAAGCGTTAAATGTTCCGTGTAAACTGCACACCTTTTTAGATAACACTGTTTATTTCACATTTTCGTTTTCTTATCATTCGTTATCGCGAAGGACTCTGTAATCGTAAGGATTCAATGATCTACTACTCGAATGGTCTACATGCAAATAAACAGCATTTAACTTTTTACAGTATAATAATTCATTTCGTGCAACGTTGCTTTAGTAACTAGTGGGAATGCTTGGTGACACGCAGAAGTAACTGCATCTTTGTCACCGGTATCGCAATGGGGGTTAAATAAATATTACGCATAATTTCACGTCTGTTACCTCAATTCTATTTGCCTACAATTTGAGCTTTTTACATCAAGAATTCACGACAGTCACGGTTAGACGCGCCTATACAATCAAAGTTCACGCCATCACTAAAGGATTGGATATGCGTTATTTCCAGTTCTCACCACTACTGAAAAACCATCATTTTATTTTGAGAACGCATAAATAATGTCATTTCAGTTCCGAGTATAATGCATGAAGATAAGGAGAACATATTTAAAGCAAAAAGAAATCTCCTTATCTCAATTTGTTGAATCTCGACATGGTGAGCGATTGCAACATCGAAACGTACCAAAAGCGCGTCAACCCGTAAAACACGTTACATGCGGACACGCAGGAAACATGACAGTTCAACGCACTCCACAAGAATGGGGACCATGCCACATTCGGCTAATGAATGGCAGACGAACAAAGGAGCACATCTTTGTGGCGCCGTGGACCTATTCACGTATGCTTGCGACTGTCGAGTGTGTGATGTTTCAGTTTTTAGTGTCGTAACATTTTAGTACGGCCTCACCGTTAACTAAAAATACAATACACCCTTTTCGTACAGCAACATCACCCGCAGAAACAGCGCAATCCGATATTTCCTCAGAAGTCGTAGCCCTGACCGTTGCTTAAACAATGTAAATGACGGAACCAATGACTGAATTAACCATTAAGCTATTACAACCCAAAGATTTCATGACAATCTGCCGAAGTTTTAATTAGACGAGCATTATGATTTACGAAATAACGAAGCTGGTACTCAAATAATGTTAGACATAACGGATTAATTATAAAATTACTTTACATTCCACATAAATCATAATTTCTAAAAATCTCAGCTGACCGTATTATTAAAACTGATTTGCAAGTCACATTGAGAAACATTGCTAAATATTCCAATCTGAACAAAACTACACTCCCGGAATCATTGTTTATGTAATTAGCATTGAAAACACAATAGCAGAATAAGCTCTATCATGCAAGTTGCAGTAACATATAGGAACTGAATATCGAATGATATTCCGCTCACAGCAGGATTATGTTTACGCAAGAATCCGGACGTGATTGTGAAAAAGTGAAAAAAATATACATGACAAATCTTGCACGCATTGCAGTACTTGGCGTGTGAGAGCTCGAGGTCTTTACATAACAATTAGTGAAACAAAATGTAAAACCTGAATCGAGGAAGAGACTGTTACGACTGATTTTAATTAACACCGGATTGCGGCAAGTTGATGCGTTGACAAAAACAGTGAAATCTTCAACGACCTATTGTCTCAGTGGAAAGTTCTGCGTGGGACCCGTTGACTTCAATCGTGCTGCCGAGAAAATTGCGGAATCAAGCAGTGAACTTTCATGAGTATCTATTTGATGTAGAAACAATTGATGTTCCTCTGCTTTCACACTTATTTCGTACATTACATAAACACAGCTTCTCGCAGTCGTTTGTTATGAACAAGAGCACGTGGCTATTTTTGCCGATCGGCCCTCGCCAAGGGGCTCCTTGATGTAAACAATGCTACCAATTTCCCATTGTTCCGAAGGTCGTCGCAAGGTGCCAGACCACCCGGAACGACTCGATATATTATTTAATACCTTTATAGTAATTCCATTCAAGTAATATTAAACAATGGAAGTTCAGATTCCGTAGCCATGGCAAAAATGTAATAGGAACCTTAAAATAATGACGCAGAGTTATAGAAACATCTATAACTCTGCGTCATTATTCGTTAATGAGCTCATTATAGACGAATTTACTAAAAGCGAAAATAGACTCTAAAAACAGAAATCCATTTGGCATAGTGCAGTTAATCAAGCCTAGCGTAACCGTAACACAGTCGGTACAATAATGGAAACGCGCGTGAGGACGAGGACTGGCACAATGCCAATATTTTCCGTTTGCGACTGAGATTTTCCCAAGATAAAGTACGCCAGGGCTCCGACCAGTGGCCTCAACATCGCGTGTGCCACCTAAATTTTCAGATTATCAACACGAAAACGCCAACCGGGTTAAATCATAATGCCAACACTAAAATTATACATTTAAGTATGTCATAAACTCATACTCATAAACGACAACCTTGTCATACTCATAATCCAGATAAAGAAACCTTTGATTTGATAACTCGAGTGTTTTCGATGTTGACCTTTCTCTGAGATTTCCGTCGGAGCAGTATGCGATAAGATTATAAGAACTGTCGATGTATTATTTTCAGGAGTTAAATTTAGAAAACAGTATGACAAGCCACGAATGAATAACACTTAGGTAGCATCGGTTAATCCTCTAAGTGAGACCTGTAAAGGTTCCATTCTTATAGAGCTGGTTATAAATAGAGTAGGAGCAAATAAAATGCATCCGCTAGCGACAATCGTTGACATGTTAACTAATGATGGGTCAGGTATAAATCATGTTTATAATAGCGAGTCAACGCGAAGATGGTCGGAGGAAACGGTCGATTTGCGACGGATATGGCGATTGGAGCAAGTGGAGCGGCGTACGCGCGGTGAACTCGTGAACTGACTTATTAATCTCGCTCATTATGTCGGCCACACTACAATGCCGTCATTGTCCCACTCGCTACTGTCTGCTAATCATTGAATAGTTCACATTTTTTGTAATATTTATTTTGTTTGGCGAGCGCGTGTGTATGAATGTGAGACATGTGTTTTGTTCTTGTATTGAATGCAAAAACAAGTCCTCGTTGTCTGTTTATTATCTTTAGACAATCGGGTATCGAGAACAAGTGCAAAAGTTGAAGGTTGCTTCTTCTTTAACACAAATTTTAGGGTGTACTACCACTAAATGCATAAATAACTACTAAGCTCTCATTCACCTATGTTGTTGTTATGGCTCTAAAAGTGATTCATAGCGAAACGTCTCATATTTCATACTAAGTAAACGACGACGCACAAAGCTCGACTTCTTTACGGCAAACTCGTGAATAACCTTGTATGTCAGCCATGATAGGGACAATATTTTCATCACCTTTATTGTCTATCAGCTTACAGGTAGTCTCTTCAACTTTCTGTGCCACTATACGTAGAGCGAATACTAATATAAATGCTAATCAAACTGTTAAAGATATACAAGAAATAACGATGCTGTTTAATCACACGAAGAACATCACAACTAAAATAGAATTTACCCAGAAATAAATGTACACGTCACAATCGTGTTGAGAAACTTTAAACACAACACAACACTGGGATCCGTACGCGGACTGGACTCGTTAGGTTATAGGCCTAATCCACATACACACGGATTCGCCCGACTTTCGTACTATAACGTAATTATAGAGTAGCACGGAACGCCGCGTGACTGTCTCCATTGACAGATAGCAACACACTGAGTGAACGAAGCGGCGAGTCGGTGAGGCGCGAAGACAAGCAAGAGCGGCGCGCGCGCACGCCTCCTGTGTGCCCTCCGCTGCCAACCGTTTATTTACTATTCACAGTTTAAAATTCGAACGTGCTCTAGTAATCAACATGGCGCAGATAGATAGAGGATACCTCAAGGTACTATCATAGGTCCACGGGTGGAGCATGAATGCATAAAAACAAATTTGTTAGAAATAAGACAAGAAACGCGTAGTAGATGATGTTGTATCTTATAAGCGGATTAAGGAAACACGCAACTGAATGAAAGAGAAATAAATGCAAATGACGTTAATATAATAGATAAAGTATACGGAAACCGGATCAATAATACTAGATACATGGATGGATAAAATCGAAAGTGAAAGTCAGGTCGTCGCCACTCACAAAATCCACTCGAGAAACCTGTTAAAAGTTTGGAACACTTTTACTCTTACGAGAAAGAAAATGCCAGGTAGCCAGGGCTAAGGTGGAAACTGGAAGGTGAGCCCGGGGGCAAGGAACTCTAAAGGGTGGGTTGCGCCAACGCACTTGTGTAATTATTTTAAGCCCACTAGACGAGGACGGGTAAACAGAGAGACCGAGACTGGAATGTCGGCCGCATATTTAAGGAGGGCTTCCACACTGTCATGGAAAGAACACAGGAGCTAGACAATACACACTCTATATACACTTACACAAGCGCATATCTTTGTATAACTTGAACATGAATCAAATGTAACTAGACACCAAGTTTATCAGCGTTTTGTTAGAGTAAACATTTCTACCATTCTACTAACACGTCCCTACGTGTAAACTTGCTCAAATTTCAGCTTCTTCAGCTAACATTCCTTGGCTATCTTGTGATGATCTTTAACAAAACAATGTCAAGCAGAAACTCGAGGCTAGACACAAAAAGTGCAAAAGAGCCTGTGAACAATAAACACCCAATGAAAGTTGGCAAAAACAAGACTTACCAAATATCTTTCTAAATGAAGCGTAATATTTTTCCAATTGAGTTTCATTTTTATAAGTATTATAAATAATAACAAAAAAGGGAAGGCCAATACTCAGTAGTGGGTGACTCCGGGCTGATATGATGATGATGATACAAATAACAGAAAAAATAATACTACAGAACAGTTAATCCTGCATCACAAGTTCGCAAGGCAACCCCATAGCAGCAGGTGGTACGCCCACTGTCGCACACCGGTTTACCTTTAGCCCACTTTTGCGGGAATATTTACTACAAATAATAAAATATTTTTAGAGGCTCGTGGCTCTTGAGTCTTGACCTCTTCAACCCTGCTGTCATGTTACGTAAGTTGATGCAGGCAAAAACATAAAAAGCATATGTATAAATTATCCTCCCAAATACTGGCACAACTAACCTAGCATACTTAGGTACATTCCATGACCAAGTTTTCCACTCCGATCAACTAAACCGATCAACTGAAACGGATCAACTATTTTTTGTTCCCAACGAATCAACCATTTAGTTGATCCGATAGGAACATTTGTTATTCTCCTTGTTTGTTCCTATCTAAACAACTTAATCGAGTGATATAAAACCTTTTCTATAAGTATTATTCTTATGAACTGTCCACTTGTGAATGATACATAGATAAAATGTTCTTTTTATTAAGCATTGACATTGTCATAGAAAATATTATAAATAAGATAAAATTTTCTATTCTGATCAACCGAACAAAGATATTGTCGGCTGAATTCATCATTCGTTCCTTTATAATTGCATTTTTCCTCCAAAAACAAATTATCGTACAAGGAAAAACCACTCTTATTTTTCATTTTTAAAACTCTGATAATCTGGCAACCATAACAAAATACCGAAAGAGTTTGAGGAAAATGTAATAAAATTCGCTTCAAACTGTAATTTTGTATCAAAATAACATATTCAATTTTTCATGCATTCGCTGTCAAATAAAAGTAGTCGGTCTTAAAGGCTAACTCATGAATTCATCTAAATATCAACACTTCGTCAAACCGTTCCACCATTTGAACAACAGAGTTAGTTCCACTTCACAAGGTAAGAAACGCTCCAGCGAGCAGTCTAATACTGCCCACAACTTAAACTTTACCACCAGAAATCACGTGCTATTGAAATTCGAAGATCTCAATTGGCAGTCGTGATAGGACACAAATGCAGTAACTTCTCCCAGTCATTCACAAGTTCACAACACGCATAGGATAATAAGCAGCTGTTACACTGCATTTATTTTAATTCCTCGATCGGTATGAGCATAAAAATCAAAAAGCGAATTTTCCCATGGCAACACTTGAAACTGAAGGTATGTCAGTAGCCCAAGACGACGGCCTTGAGTACAGAACAATGTTACGCTTACGTTGCATCTTGTATAGCTGGTTCATGGACACGCGATATCTCGTCCCAGTCTCGTCGAGCGAGATGCATGCGAGATGCACTCGATAAAAATAAACATTAACATTTATCATGGACGCAGGTGCAAGTAGCTTTGGAAGGCGGGATTTTGACAGAAGCTTTGGTGCAATAGGAAAATGTGCAGTTTGCAACATAAGGATGGAGAGATGCGTACGTGCCGGAAGACACATTGCCAGGTACGATATTGATGTTATAGAAGGTATTAGTCATAACTTCATCAGACAATCCTCATTGGATAATGTTTGCAGTACCCAAAAGAACTAATATGGAGACGACATTAATAGAACGATTAAGATGAGTCACAAAAACAAATCATTCGATTTTGTTCATCTATTTTTTTCTGTTCTACTAAAGCCATTCTTACTCGTATCGTACCGACCCAAAACCAAGTCTTAAAAGTATATCTCCGCCTGTCGGCTCCATATTTGAGATAGGCGTACAATTGTAGAACATTAACAGTTATCTTATGTTGATCGTAACAATCACAAATCCTAATGGATGCTAAGACCAGCTTACCGATGCTGCGTAGGCACATGTTTGGGCGGAGGTGGGCGACTCAACTTGGCACGACGGCGACTCTTGCGCAACCAATACAAGCCCTTCTATATTCAATGACAACTCGAAAAGGATCACAATTTGTCCACAATACAAGTAAACATCCACTTGTTAAATACAAAGCTATTATTGGATGCATGAGTACACCTTATAAATGGCAGAAGGTTATTTTACGATTGCTCTACACAATTCTTATGTCGTAGCAATTATGTATATTGTAATGTAAATAACATTAAATTAAATCGCAGCTAATAATTGAATACAATTTATTTAATGCACATGCACAAGTGCACATGAGATAACAAAACAAGGTGCATTTATTTATTTTCATAATTTCGACTTTACCAGTCGAAATTATCAATCTCAACGACTTTGATAAAGTGGCTAACACGGAGCAAACTACATAGCGCGTAGCATCAAATCAATTATTGAATCAAACTCTTTAATAGCACACTGGATCAATGAATAAGTCAGTGACAAGGAAAGCGCAAAAAAGTGGAATAAATAACAAACTTTCGTTGGAGAGAAGTGTGCCAATAGAATGCCGAGGGAGTGTGCGTGTGCGCAGACAAACGGTCGACGCAGTTGCAGCCGTGCAAATGTAGTGAATAACTGCATGCGTAAATACTTCAGCAAACGTAAGTGAAACTGATGCGTTCCAGACACAAATACAGAATAATCGTGTAAATAATTAAACGAGTGTGAAAAACGAACGCGATGCATCGGAATTACTATTTAATTATGTAATTGGAGCAAGAAATAATATTAAGAAACATCATCTCAAAATAACCAACAACTTTAAACAGAATGTTAATGATAACACACGTTAATGATACAAGCAGTCGTGCTCATGAATAAGAATTTAAATGCTGAACATCGAAATATAACGCGTTACTGTAACATCTATGAGTATACGCTAGACGAGTCAATCAGGGCAGTAGGGTAAAAAGAATGCAGCCGCCTTACAAATGCTCAATGGAAGAGATTAAGCACGCACGCCGAACGCCGACGACGCATTACCGTTGCATTACATACCTACCCAACTACTGTATGTGTATGTGTTTACACTGCCTTATTGCTAAGGGGAAAATTTTACGTAAACATTATAGCTACCTTTGATGTTGAAAATCTCGGATTAGAAACTTTATATTTATGATGTATAAATTGTCGCCTCGGTCTTTCAATACAGTATTTTCTAATGGATTTATAAGACTAAATAATTGTCGACATGGTATGGCTCTTGCTATACAATTAATATGACAAGCCAAACATGGCATATACATATACGGAACATAATATTTACAATGCAAAACGAAAACATCACTGATGATGACACACAATTCCGCTAGAAATGTATCGCGCACCATTTCTACGCTGATTGCAGTCAGCACTTCCGCATCCGGAGAGGAGACGAGTCGAACAACGCGTTTGGGCTCAGATAAAAGCTTGTAAAGCCGGGAACATATTTAGGTGACGACTCGGCTCGGTAAACAGTGTCAGCTATAAACTGTTGTTTGGACGAACGCCAGCGTTGATCCCCATCGGCTGCTCCCAGCATCGATGAAACTGTATCTGCCTTTGCAATGATATTGGAACATTCGTGTATCGCATCGCGCCTCTCAATTTAGACGGCCTTACGCTGTATAAATTGCTCAATGAGATAGACTTGACTGGAATGCCCGATTCCCACAGAATGCAGAATGGTACAGTACCGTCCCTATTAACAAAGTAGACTACAGCAATTAAGAAAGTGTCACAAGACGGGCGGATGTAGCAAGTGTATCTATTAATGAGAACGTTACTAATATAACAACACATTAAGAAACTAGGAAGTCTCACTTACGACTACTTAAACTTACATCAACTGAACATATTGAAAGAATCCAACAAAGTATAAAATCAATCAAAGACAATGAAATGCAGTACTTCACTACCCAGATTTTCAAGTGAACTTATATCACAGCGTAGTCTAATGAACACGAATAGATTGCACATAGCCACATAGTTGCAATCTAGCATCGTAAACCGACGTCATTGTCGATTCGCATAATGATCTAACAGGATGGTTTCGCAGAACTAACCCAAGCTTGGATACAGACAGAGCAATGTGCTAATGACCGAGGATACGGCGCGTTCAGAATTTTAAAATAACAAACAAGCAATTATGTCGTACAAAGCGTAAAGTGTACATTTATCAAGATTTCCTCTGACAGGACGAGCTCGGCAATTATGTTAGGATTAGTTTAGGCTTCAAATGGACCCGGTCTTACTTTGGAATAGAAGTTTATTTAAAATAACACTCGCATCCCTCTTTCGACGTATCAGATTTCGATTTCTTCAGATGATCTATGAGTTGACGCGTGTGAATCAAGTAAATGAACATTCTAGTCATATTTTCGCTAAACAAGCAAACTGTTGATATTAGATTTTGAACCATTCATAACATTATTTATCAATGACTTCTACTAACACAATCATGAGAAATATTTATAACAAATTCTGAAGATTGGTATGCGATTATTGTATCAATGCATTCTCTTTCCTCTAATATTTTGTTTTTTTTTTATTTGTGGGAAAATCAAACATAGGTACGTCTCTAAATTCAATGATGTTCCATTTTCACATACGTGTGAATGCTACTTCCAAGATTTATGACTGGCATTTCAAATATTATAATCTACTGCAAGTCAAGACTCAAGATTGCGCCAGAGCAACATATTTACGTTCTAAACATAACTCGGATGAAACCATTCTGCTGGCAACGTGATGATTACACCAGCTCTATCTAGTATAACATTACTTTAACAGAATGCCTGCAGGACATCAATAACATATTATTACACGTAGTTGCCTTTAAAACTGCAACTAGAGCTAGATTAACTTTGTTTAGTTCTGTCTCGTCCATCGCTTGTGTTATAACATTTTTACACATTATCTTAAATATTGATGTATACTCGTAGTTGCAATATTGCAAGCTGCCAGCATTTTCACAGGTTTCGGTATGTCAAAGAATTTCACTTAAAGTGGCACATGGGCAAGTAGTCCGACAAGTTCTACATGCGGTCATAAAGTGCGACTCCGGTCCCGTAATTGACAGACCTTAGTGAGCTACAAGAGTATGAGAACACACGCCCATACAATGAGATTTCTCCACATTTACAATGCACTCACTAACTTTATGAGATCAAAGAAATCTTTTTGTAAATGTACCTTCACGTAATAGGCTTTAAGTGCATTCGAAATTTTCATAAAAGTGAAAGCTCTTGTATAACCGTTACAAGAACAAAGTATGCCGTAAAAACTCTAAAATAATACAATAATACAGTATTATAATTTTATGTAGATTATTTCCATGTTTCCCACGTAATTACAAGAATTACTCTCATTATATAGAGCGTTCCCAAACAAGATTGAATTCGTGACTATCACTAAACGTGTATACGAAATTTCTATAAGACATTGCACGTTTTGTACCGTTTCCTACTTGCAAAATCGTTGTAAAATAAGCCCTATACTGTAGTAAACTACCAAATATCGACTTGCTAAAGGTTAAGCGTGCAAGAAGTTAACAATGGTCTGCGGTAAATAGGCAATAAAGAATAATTACATGTCGGAGTTAAGGCGTTTAGAAAACATGATACTTTAGTGAACAGTTGCAGTTCAGTAGCAAATCACTTTGGAAAGCGAATATTAAGTACTCGACACTTTCCCTCGCTGGCTGATGTCAGTAGACATTAGCGCTAAGGGTACTATCAATATTTATCAACGGACTCCGGCTATTCGATGTGTTCTCGATTCACATCATTTTATTGCTCACAAATCAAACGCTAACGGAAATAAAAGTCTACTTTCTAGTTGTAAAGTCTAAAACTGTTTGCAGTCATCTTGCTAACGGAGATAACAATAAAATCTCAAGATTGATTTAGGCGTTTTATGGAAGATAGTTAAGTTAGTCGAGGAAACCAACTTGTGCAGTATCCACAACAAATACACATATTACAGCAGATGACTATATTCCAATATTTTTTCCTATTAGTATTCTATTCATAGCCCCAAAAACCTAATAATACAAGGACAATGCGATGATATTGGCCAATAGTGGGCTGACTGACACCATGAGTGTGCGTCAATATCCGGCGTATACCCAGGTGCCGGAACTGCGGGGGAATGACCGCGATCCTTTCTGACAACTGACCACTTAAGTCTGCAGCACGCTGCGAAAAATTTACAATAAGTACCGTTTGCTGCCACACTTTTAAGGAAAAGATGTTGCTATACCAGTGTTTTTATCAGCTTAACAATCGGTATACATTTAATTTTTAATTGAGTGTTATTTAATTATAATATTTAATTCCCTCTCAAAGAGAGGAGGCCTGTGTCCCAGCAGTGGGAACATTAACAGGCTGTTGATGATGATGATGATGATGACTTTATTTCCGGGGGCTGAGCAACGGTCTTTCTTTTCTCTTTCCTTTCAAGCTATTCCTCTTTATGCTGAACATTCATCTTGTCCTAAACATTGCAGCACTATTCTGCGTATGTAATCAGATGTAATATCAATGACCATGATTACCAAGATCAGGTTACCAACATACTTCATTATCGTCAAGCTCAGTGCAATGACTTCCATGTAAGTGGAACTCCCCCCTACTTTCAAGCTATATAACATAGTTGTAAGATTCAAGCATGTGTGTTGATGTTCGTCGAGATAAGCGTAGGATAGTAAAATATCGATATCGGCCTATTTAAATAGATATGTGATAGGGCCCAAATAACGATAAAACGTTTCGATTATAATAAAATCTCATACAACCTGACATTGTAACGCACCCTTAAATCTAAGGAAAGCTTCTATCGTAATCAACTTGAGTTATGTTTATTGGCCTTAAATGTTCCCCAAAAATCCAGGATTATCCCCCGAATGCGTGTTCTCACGGCATGTTATCGGCTTCTCGGGGAATTCGGTTCAGTGACGATAAGCACGCACTTATCTGTCGCCGGAGACCACGACACCGATTTATAAGCTAGTGACGATACGCAAGGGGGACTCTCTAGTTAAAACACTAGTAATTTTTTCAAAACTTTCCGTATTACGTGTTCGCTTTGCACAAAGAAATTAATGTGGACCGCAGCTTTTATCTTCCGTACCTACACAAACATTTAAGGATTCCGGCGGTGAATTACGGAATTTTATTTGTAAGCGGGCTTCGTAAAGTATTTTTTTGCCAAGCAGCGGTCCCCAAAATAAATTTCTATTATGAAAACAGCGATTAAAATTCCATCGCCCGAATCGGATTCTCTTTACATTCAACGTTGATGCACGGTGTGGGTAAAAGACGTGGTGCGATTGACAAAACAGCCCATTGGACTATTATGAATCGTTTACCTGTATGCCAGTATCGCGAACACATAACTTTATATTCTGTCAATGTTTGCAACCTCCTGCAGCCGCATGACAACATACGCATTTGATTTGCACTATGTAATTGCGTTGATTACTCAAAAGGAGCTGTGCTTTATTAAGCAAGCGAGTAGTAATAAACTATAAATAGCAGGACGGACGATGGCGACGGTGCAGGCTGAACTTTCTACTAATCAAGTGCAGCTACGATGGCGTACTTGAGAACAAAACAACGTGTTATTGTTGTTCTTAGAACAAAACCGAGTAAGAAGGTCCATTATAACCACGAGGAGGGAAGAGAACAATACGTGGCGAGAGGCAGGTAGCGGGATACGGGCCCCAAGACGTCGGCGTACGACCACACGACATGTGCAAGCGTGATATTGGAACACCCGGCATGGCATCGGCAGAAGCTTCCTTACTTTTTTGAATCACCCGTTCAAATATTCGCCAAGATTAAACCCAACATTCCGAGTACTTGATCAATAGAGAAACCGAAAGTTATTACAAGATATATTTTTTATCAAATGTCAGTTGTTATTACGTGAAGATCAAAACACGAATGCTTTTGTTAACAATATTGGATACCAAATCGTTCGTGTGTATCTAAACTTCTCTTCATTGATGGCAATCGAACCGCGAAGTGTCGGCGCTCAGTCACGCTACTAGATCAGGAACATTAACAAAATATCTTCAATATTTTGAAAACTAAATAGTTAACTCGTTCCCTGAGACTAGAACTAATTCATTTCTAAACGTAAAGGTAGTTGTCAAATTTTAACGGCCATAACAAGCAATCAGACAGTGATAAAAGTAATGTAACGATGAGGCGCAAACTTTAAAACAAACTGAAGTGAATTGATGATGCCAAATTGCCAACGTAGCCCAATAGAAGCCTAAAATAGTAAATAGACGAAAGTTACAAGAAGTTAGTAGTAAAACTTGCTCTTAGTAAAGTTCGGCATGAAGCCGAACTTCTCAAAGGTATCCGTATCAGAGCAGGTAGGTTAACGGCATAATTATTTGTGTCCAAAGTGACCGTCCCTCTCAATTGTTTAGCTGCAACCTGTCTCCACGTAGAACAGATGACAAGATCTGTTACAGAAAGAGACAAATTGTAGCATAAATAAAACGTTGACACGCTAATTAAACGCGTGGTGTCTATGTATGTAGATGTCAACGCAAAGGGTGACTGTTGTGACCGCCACACTCGCCAGCTATATTTAGGCTCCTCTTGCACGGTGTGCGACCCACCGAACGTGTGATACGATGCTTGGGCCACTGGAGGCAATCAATATACTGAGTGATTAATTGATTTATTACAGAACACTGCTCTACAGGGCCACTGTCAACTTATCTGTTGACCTTATAATTTATGAAACCTGACATCTGTATGAAGACTTATTTGCAAGAAACGCAAGACGATCCGTCAGACGCTTTCGAAAACGTAAGCTGCGTAAAGTTCAGAGTGGTTTCAAATTTCTTATCTCAGTTATGTAAGTTGAGTAAACTTGACTGGTTAGTCTTGAAAGTTGCATGTAGTCATTCGATGGATCATTGAGGTAAAATTAAGTTAACAGTATACACCATACAGCTATAGCTGACATACAAACTGTTGGAAAATGGTCACTGAACAAAACCACGGCGTGTAACACTTGACAAAAGCACGTAATGATTCCACAAAACAAGCACAATGGTACGGTGTACGGTGGTTCATTGGAAGCAGACCGCAGAGTTCCTGGCCATTGTGGCGGGGACACACCGGGTGACGGACACGAGTGTGGACGCACCTCGCACAATGCCGGACAAGCGAGGCGCGACGTGCACGCGACACGGACCGATGCCAACTGTTTACCAAATACCAACCAACGCGCCATCGCTTGGTGGCGCGCTCAGTGTGCACCCACCACTACCAGGGCTGCCACGTGATCTAATGAGGATATTGTTGTTTGTTTACTTTACCCATACGGATTATATCGGTGCTTTAATAGCATTTGTAGCGGAAACTAAAACGATCAAATTGAATCATTCCGTTAAAGGAAAACTTATTATTTTACCTTATTACTTTATTGCATTTAGTATTATTACATTATTAAAATTTGAATAGAAAAACCTAAAACTTACGTATTTACATTTAACAATGCCTACTTTATGGGGTATTTTTTATTGCAAATTGCAAATCAGAATAACCATGGGGAACCCTTGACACAATCAGAAGACAATGCGGCAGACCTCGCAGAAAACGGCGGACGACCTGGACAAAATCAACGACCAGTGGTCCAAGTTACCCCTGAATCTATAAAAACTGGAAGTCATGCACAGTCTTTACCCAGCTAAGGGATGACGCAGATCTACAGTAATTAAAAATATCGAAAATCTATGTCAATGCAATTCTAGGCAACCCTGTTTAAATCATACAGCTTATTTCACATAAAACATGGCCATACACGATAAGCATTATCATACGCGTCGGAACTTCGAAGTTTGTGTTATCATTCCTAGTTGGTCATAGAAATACAATATTTTCTCTTTAGACGTAATATTGATATTTCCAACTTTCCAACATCATGTTTATGTGATGCAGTCTACGTAAGCCGTTGTAAGGCCATGTACATAAGCTCATAAAACTAGTGTCGGCTTACTGGACGCTCTTTGATATAAACAGCTTACATCTGTGACCACCTAGCTTAGCATCACAAACAACTGTTCTATTTTTAAAAGTTTATTTTTTAATCCGCGCTTGACTTTTAGCGGCTTACGAGGGATACAAGTATGCACCAGCCTTATTGCAAAGTTTTACCCAACGAGTGAGTGTGCACAAGTTTATAATTACGGATCATGGCCTGGCTTGCTTGACACACTTTCGTACAAAATTAAAGCAATTTTATTTATTACTTTGAAATTAAATACGTTTCACTGGAAATGTAGTTAAACAAACCATCAGATATGTTAAGCATGGTTCGGTGTAAAATACATGTGTCCAAAGGGAACCGAGTAGTGCAAGCAAACACGAGCTGTGTGAATGGTGAACGTGTCGTTTACTTATACATAATTGAAACTTCACTTACACAAATTAACACTGATAGAACCGAAACGGGGTCGCACGAACTCGTAACAACGATAATTTGACGGCAGTTTTCTTTAGTCTCGTTTGCACAGCGATACGGCAGAACGTTTGGAGCCCATCGTATGTAAATATCGATAGGACAGTCGACATGTGTTCAGCGCAGTAGCCCCCTTATCTGCATGCAGTGATAATTGAGCAATACATTGCAGTGTGGCCGTTACAACATACCTACTTATTAAAGATTTAAATTCTGATACGAATATAAAGTTATCTTAATTAACACAAGAATGTAAATTATCACACATTCAGTATTTATGTGTTGTTTAAACTACGAATATTTATAGCTATCGCCGGAAGAAATAAGTAAACATAAATCTTGGGCTAAAATTAGCATCCAAACAGTGAGGAACACACAGCATAAAACCCCAGCTGCCTTGTACAGTGTGTGCAACACAAAAAAGGAAAATTATTATATGGACAGGGCAGTACAGCAGTCCTTACATCAGTAAGAGCCGAGCCCATTGAGTCACGTTTTCAGAGTATCTTACGAGTTTTCACGCACGCACTTAAGCTCGTCCAAAGATAACAATGAATAAATAAATCGCGATAACAACAACTTAATCTGACTTCAACTGAAAGCTTCATTTAGTTGGTATGCTGTTTCGACGCTTCTACATTTTAATTCGCAATTTGAGAACAAAATTATAAGATTATTGATGATCATGTCAGCAGCACGCCACATCACTTTTTCTTGCTGATACATTTTTACTAAATTGTTTTACATGCATGATTACTCATGTAATTACAGTAACACATTTACGTAGAAAACGAATCAACACAAGTGCATCAAGAGTGCTTCGTTTAAACAGAAAAAGCGAATGCTGTTCGTGAAAGTTTTAAAATATTCGGCATATGAGCTCAGTACCCACTACCCAGCTGTGTCCCAATTTGTATGCGTAAAATGGCACATCTGCATTGCCGTTGAATGTGGGAATAATATTTTTGGCACAGGAGTTTTAAAATCGGGCCAAATCGCCGTAGCACCGAACTATTGGTTTTGACGTGAAGGAAATGGTGTGATTTAAATTTTGTTGGAGTTGGGGCTATTTGAAGGCCTCTCACTAGGTGGACCGGTGAGTGGTGACCTAGTGAATTTTGCGGGGATCCGTTGGATGCGAGACGTACACTTGGGGAGGCCCATGTCCTGCAGTGGACGTCTTTCGGCTGAAATGATAATGATGATGGGGCTAAAATTGTTGCCAAGAAAGTTCATAACATTTTACTGGATGATGATGTTATTGGCGTAAGACAATTAAGGATAGTCAATTTAGAAGTTAATGGGCAATACAAATTGTCGAAATAGCCATTTCCATCAACTCAATGTATTCCAAAAACCATCTCGTTAATAGAAATGTACTTGTTTTACTAAGAAACATTTTACGGGCGTATAAAATGCGTATTTGTATCTAAATTCTCCATATAAATGTGAGTTTTAGTACAAACTGTTCCAAGACTCCCACACTCCTTATGCGTACATAATCGTTAATGTGCGTGCACTATGGCTTATAGAGAATATCGACTGTATAACGATTCTAGGAAATCATGTACGGAGCCGGCCACGAGAGCTTCACATTCTGTTATGTGTCTCGCATAATTAAAACGTATCATTTAAAAGAAATTCTGCGTTGAAGACAGTGAAGGTGAATACTTTTGAACTTCTATTTATCTTCGGGGACGCCGGCAGACACCAGACGGGCGATCAGTCCTTTCGTTGTGGATTATTTCGCCCAGTTCCCCATTTTGGTGGATCCTTTTGAATACTTTTGAACTTAGAAAATACGCCACTTTGAAACAGGTTCACAACTACTTAAAAGTCATTGGTTTTAGAATAAAATGCAAAACGAAAATTCTATATACAAGGTGTAAAGTCAAGTCAAGGTGGTCAAGTCAACCAAGTATTCTGTATATCAAACTAAGTGACTCTATTCTTAAATAATTGAAAAATCATGTTTTACGGTAGGACTCAATGCAAGTGTAACGCACTCTAAACATAATGCTGATGGATGTATTGTGTCATAGAGGTATTTAAAGTAAAGATCTTAAATTTAAAAAAAAATTAAGTATTAAAAAAGTAAAAAAAAAAATTGGTGATAAAGTTGGAAGTTTGACCTCTATACCTCCGTAAATAGAAAGTTCCCAGGTATGGTCCATACCAAAAGCAATGTCGGGGAGAACAAGTGCCCTTCGGAGTCGTTATGGGTCTATTTCCACCCTATATATTCTTTTCTTTTTCTATATTAAATGGGCCTTACTACCTCAAGCTTGTCCTGAGGACAGAGATGAGGTCGACTACGGATCGTGCTAACTCAAAAGAAGCCTATTCCCTCGCCACATTGTAAGCCCACTCAAGCTAACAACTATGCAGATCGTGTCAATCAAACATAATCCCGTTCGGAACGGTGCGTAACAAATTGTCAGTGGCACCAGGCCATCATGACATAATCACAACAGGTTTATAAATCCATACAGACAAAGTGATAAACAGTGGTTGTTGATTAACTCAGCTAATTCAATAACGGTGCGAGGGTGACGACATGGCACACGACTGCTATCAACAGCACAGGAGGAACAAAAATAACTTTGTAAACATCCTTGGGATCGGTGGCAGATGAGGTCGTGAAGGTGCAACGGGGGTATTGTAATTTTTGTTGATACTGAACAGAATCTTTGGAAATAATAACATAACTTCTCGCCTGTAATCTTCGAAGACTAAGGTAGAAGTATACCTATTAGTACACCCACATTTCAATAGTTATGTTTGATGTTTAATGTTATAATGCCTTCAACCGGGCACAAATGCAAACTGCGTCTGCTACTGAGACATTCCTGGGAAAAACTCAATAAGACTTTGACTATCTGACCTGGGTATCGAACTCCAGGACCTCAGGCTCAGCAGACGTGCTTACGATCACTAAACCAACGAGGAATTGGAAATAACATGAATAAAAATTGGGTCAATACATAGATGACGATTGATAGATTATGATGGTTGACAGCTGATGCTGTAAGAGATTTACGCTTTTAAATAAATTGGAATAAGGGCAAGAGAATGATGAAGTTATAGTTTATGGGTTGATGTCGATCGTAAAGAAATCTCAATAGAATGCACGCGAGTGAAGTCGTATTCTAGTCGATATGAATGGCACTCACGAATCTCATAACAACAAAGATGACATACTTGAGCGGTGGTCTGTAGCTCTACCATGAGCTGTCATAGAAAAATTACTCGCTAGCGTTGGACTCGCTAGCGTGCTAACGTGAATCAAATAGATTTCAAATAAGTTTGCACCATGAGATTTACGGAGTCTTACGCAGGCGCTAAGGCAAGCTCGATAGATTGTGTCGTCTAGCTAACTTCACTCTACTCATGTTTTATTTCTTTCTTTCCCACTAGTAACAAGAGAGAACAGTATCTACGCAAATAAACCGACGATATTGAAAAGTTGACGGATAGTAGACTACACATAGTGTTAGAGTGGTTTTTGAATTTTTATTCCATATAATATGTCACTGTCGTGTATTCAATTTGTAACTTTGATAGTTGACCTTGAGTGACACAGTTGCGTTGTGTAGTTTAAAAGTTTACTATAGATTCAAACAGATTATTTAATACAATGAGGACCAGTGTCACACAGTTCCAATTGTTGGTAGAGATACACGGAAAGGTAAGTTTGAACTTTCGTCAAAATTATATTTTCCAATTGGTATGTAATATTTTGGCTTGAAATTCATGTTATTCAAGTCGTTGGTCTTCAAATTCAGCGACCACTGACATATTCCACGCTAAATAACCACTTGCAAACATTATTTTGACTATATTAGACTCAAAAACGTATATAATTTTAATGTAAACATATGTTTCACACGCCAGAATGCTAGTGAGCTACGTAACTACTAAAGTAAACGTTCTTTGTCCTTAATTGGTGTTTAACCAATCGTAATATGTAGAGCTCTTGGTATGTATTTTAATTATTTCTGTGACCGCTATGCTAGGGGCGCTGTGCAATATTTCATACAAATAATTTACGGAGACGGTAGCGAGTTTTGGCTGTGTAAACTCATGGTAGAGCTACTGAGCCTTGATCCATAGTCACTAAGTTAAATCTGCGAGCATACAGGATTTTCACAGCCCCAATTACGCACGTCAACCAGTAGCTCTACCATGAGTTTACACAGCAAAAACTCGCTAGCATCTCCGTAAATTAGTTGTATGAAAATATTGTACAGCGCCCCTAGCGCTCACAGAATGAATTAAAATTCATACCATGAGCGCTATAGATTACGAAAGGTTTAACACCTAGCGTAATCTATTCGATAGTCACTAACGTTCTTCAACTGTCACCATACAAAACGGTACCATGAGTCACTAATTTCACTAAACCTATCGAGTAAGACGCTTACTTTAGTAGTTACGTAGCTCACTAGTATTTTGGCGTGTGAAACATATGTTTACATCAAAATTATATACGTTTTTGAGTCTAATATAGTCAAAATAATGTCTGCAAGTGGTTATTTAGCATGGAATATGTTAGTGGTCGCTGAATTTGAAGACCAACGACTTTAATAACATGAATTTCAAGCCAAAATGTTAGATACCAATTGGAAAATATAATTTTGAGGAAAGTTCAAACTTACCTTCCTATAAACTCTACCAACAATTGGAACTGTGTGACACTGGTCCTCATTGTATTAAATAATCTGTTTGAATCTATAGTATACTTTTAAACTACACAACGCAGCTCTGTCACTCAAGGTCAACTATCAAAATTATAAATTGAATACACGACAGTGACACATTATAAGGAATAAAAATTCAAAAACCACTCACTATGTGTAGTCTACTATCTGTCAACTTTTCAATTTCGTCGGTTTATTTGTGTAGATACCGTTCTCTCTTCTTATTAGTGGGAAAGAAAGAAACAAAACATGATTAGAGTGAAGTTAGCTAGACGACACAATCTATCGAGCTTACCTTAGCGCCTGCGTAAGACTCCGTAAATCTCATGGTGCAAACATAATCGTAATCTATTTGATCCACGTTAGCACGCTAGCGAGTACAACGCTAGCGATTAAGTTTTCGATGACAACTCATGGTAGAGCTACAGATATCTTGTTTGCGGTCGAAACTCGGCACGTCAGCTTGAAAGCCTGGACGACTGGCGTGTAACCCTAAGCTGCTCTTGTTTTCACAGACATCCGGCGACCGGTGAGGTGCGACCGGACGGCCTCGCCGGACTAACGCGACACACGATACAAAAGAGCTTTAATTACACCAGTAAATTACTGCACTTTATTGCATCCGTTACACAACATATTCTCTTTTATTAACAGCGTCATGTTTTTCAAATTATCATTTTTAAAGTGGTATTGCATAAAAATATACTTAATTTGTTTTTAAATAACGACCCGTAAAAGCTTTTCGGTACGATGCAATTTGAACTGTATTACATAAATGTCATTTAGGATGCCACAAAGATTCGGATAATCGTAAACAATCTTTTAACGATTCACTTGATACGATCCAAAATAGTATTAGCAAGTATCAGAGCAAAACAGTGTTAAACAGTAAAATTAGGAGATAACACATCTTGATGGATACAGTAAGGTAATTATAGCGGTCAGTCACCAAATTAAAAGTTAACTGAATTCGCACCAATTGTGTGGGAGATGAGATCGTAAAGACCTTTGTTTAGAGAGCGTGAATATAAGATAAGTTAATCTAAAGGTACGCAGTACTTACCGTTTAATGCCTCAATTAATTCGTAAAGCAATCGACACTTACCTGTAACAAAAAGATTACATAATTAGTGAAAGCTTATAATTATAATTTAAATATTTGAGAAAGTGTTTGTGAATATATTTATGTAAAATGGTAAGCCTATTAATTACAATATTTCATCAAAAATGTTGGTAAACAAACTCGCAACATTTAGCAATGTGCCTAATTAAAAGTTTACAGCGGGTACGAAGTAAGCAGGCTACGCTAGAGTATGTCAATTAGAGGCGGCTCTCTCAGGCATTTACAATTACTTGCTAACATGCAAACACTACAAATACTTAAGGGTATACAGAGGCAGAATACGAGATTATCTTTGCTAAGAAAAAAGGCAAGGATAAAGTGCAGTGCAATATGGCCTCCACAGTGAGGTGGGGAGGTGACTCACTAACGAGCACTCCGCTGATTCATTGTTTTCATCGCCATAATGAAAAGTTATATAATTTGCTGCGAGACCCCACTCAGACACTATGCAGTATAGGACGAGGATACAATCATGTCTACCAGTCTGCCCACACTGCAACTGGTAACTAATCCTACCTACATCAATTCTCAATGTATTTAGTAGATCAGGTTATGCCTAGTCACTGACTTTCAATCTTGATTTGACATGCTAAATGTGTATTCCAGAGGATACTTCAGAATTATTCGATGTCACAATAAATAAAACCTTATTAACAACCGGAAGCTGTGCTCTGTAAGCGTAGTACGGAACGGTAAAGTAATTTAAAATGCAAGAGAAAAAGATCGCTAATCGTATATTCGCATCCTGTTGCCCCCAGCTGCGTCGAAGGTACCCAGCGTCTCCCATATGTCGCGGCCGAACAATACATAAATATTAAATAAAACAAAACATAGCCGACGCTAATAATCATGTTGATACCATCTGACTTCTGAAAACAATCTCTAATTTTCGATGAGAAATCTAGGGCGTTTTTAGGTAGCATAAACAAAGGAACAGCTTTCTGAGAAACATCAATAGGTTTATGAATCACAAACAGTGACTTGGGCAGTCACAGATATTGACGTCTTAACAGATTGCTAACTAGGTAACCTCTACTCAGTTTAAGAAACATTTTAGAAGAACAAAAAGCTTTTCAATTTGGGTCTGATCTCTGTCTGTCAATCATAGAAGCGTTTGATCGTCTTACAGATCGTCGTCCCTTTAATGGCAATCATAAAATCAAACTACGTGTTGACATTATGTAGGAACCTTTAAAAAGTCGAACAACGCCATATAAAAAAAGGAAATAAAATGGACCACGGGCACGAATGGGCACGAAACGCTCTTAACTCTTTCCTCAAGTATACGGGTACAGTAGAGATCGGTTTTCCGTATTCATCGAAAGAACGCAATTGGAATTGCTTCTGAGAGCTTAGTCGAATAAAAACTATGGAGAATTTAGTAATGACGGCCTTCAGAGCGTAACTAGTTTTTTTCAGCTCTCGCTTCCACATCCAGAGTAGGAGGTTGTCTCTTAAACGAGCTTGACATATACGGAGAATTAACTTGATCTCGCAAAATGGATATCGGAAGATCAAGAGCACTTTAGACGACTGTGTTTTTGTGTTGGCAAATTGTAGTATTTATGCAAAGTAGTCTCATGATTCGACATTACGGACAATAAACGAAACATGACAATGCAGTCCGTATTGACCCTTTTAGTAAACAAGGTAAGAGAATAAGGTGTAATAGAAAGACCCTATTCAGAGAAAGCCCTTTATGCGAAGCTCGTAAGCTGACCGCAAAAAGATAAAACACTGAGTTCGTAGCACTACGTATTAATTCGTCATGAGTCAGTTCTTAGAAAACGGATGCGTTAATTTGACACAATTTGTACACAATAGCAGGAGCTGCTCATTACCCGTGACGCGCTCGGGGACACCGTGGCCGCCGCATTGGATTTTTGCGAATCTCTCATTGGATCAAGGAAACTCGAGAATTATTCACCCGTAAATTAAGGTTATCAACGAATTCGTTGTAAGTGCATTAACAATTAGACCGAAAGAAACTTGAATAACTAAAGTACTACATAGTAGAAAGCGACTCGTGTGAATCAAAAGCCTACAATTTGAACACAACATTAGATAACAGTGAAGGGAATAACCAAAACTGTAATTATTCTCTAATTGCAAATGACTTCCGAGTGTCCCAAAATCATAATAATCAAGAACGAACCGCAATGCGTCTAATACGACCGGATGCACTAGAAAATGTTGGCCTCATAAACTAATATATGCGAACCATTGAAGGGACCCATTTTGCTGGTTATTGTTGATTCAGATATGCATAAATACATTCGAGAGTATGTACGTAGCTGTGTTTGATGTCCCGAAGGAGGCGGGCGCGCCGGAGACGATGGCCTGGCTAAGTATGTGGGTCAGACCTAGTGTACACTGACTCCGACCATTGAGGCTTGCGTGAGCGACATTCAGTCACTCACGTGTACAAACAAATATTGCATTATGTACTTATGGAACTTAATAACCATGGACGTTTTACAGAGGAAATAAAACGTTTTTACAAGAAATTAGAGACATAGAAGTGGGTGGAGCTCAAAATACAAAGATAACAAAAGAAAAGAAAACTCTACGACAGACTGATACATTGCCAAGTTGAAAGACCTTCGATTTTTAATGCATGTAAATGGCTTTGATGATTGATGTTTCCTCTGTGTTCATTTACATGATATATTTTACGTTTCCAAACCTCAAATGCCGAACACTAGGTATTTAGGCATATCTTTACATTATTATTCTAGCCTTCCAAACGGGCATTATAATAATATTATCCATTATGGAAATTCTATGTATATTAAAGTGAGGAAACATATCATTGTTATGTCTAAATGCGCAGTAATTAGCAGATTTACGTAAAGTCATGGAAACCATGTCGTGGGAGCCATATTGTCTGCGCGTGGGCAACGTTCTTCGCTAGTGTCAGTTTCTATAAAGTCAGCGCATTGTTAAGTAGTACCGAATGATTACCTCTTCGCATTGCCAACTGATGTCCTTTCATGATTTTTACTTGGAACAATGACAATTGTTTCCGAATAAGGATGGGGAATGAGACGAGTAAGCTCAGGGGTATTCTTTGCTGGTGTTCGCTTGAGGACAGGCTTTTTAATTTTTATTTTAAAATATTATACCTACCCGGTGGCAGGAAGATGGATGATCAATGCAAAACAGTTACCATGTATTAGAACCACACAGATTAGAACTTAAAAATCTGCTGTTTCATTTGTTTTGGTAATATTGTTGAAGTTTTGTAACCGTTTGTGCGTCTATGTCCCTTCCATCCTGTACGCCATTGAAAAAATAGAAACTTAGATATTTTACAATAAAAAAATGGCCAAGTGCGAGTCGGACTCGCACATGAAGGGTTCCGTACCAAAACGGTATGCTATAATAATTTATACAATTTATTCTACGGGCCAATGAAACTTGACCTCTAGATTGTATAGGCGCTCATACGATTCAGGGACCAAATTATATTGGTTAACTGCTGTTTCCATCTGTTGTTTCCATCCAAGTTCAAAATGATTTTCCTAGAAAGTCCTTATAAAGTTCTACTTTTCAGTTTTTTTTCATATTTTCTAAACTTATGGTTCAAAAGTTAGAGGGGGGGGGGACGCATTGTTTTTTTACTTTTGGAGCGATTATTTCCGAAATTATTGACATTATCAAAAAATGATTTTAGTAAACCCCTATTCATTTTTAAATACCTTTCCAACAATATATTACACGTTAGGGTTGAAATTAAAAAAAAAAATCACTTCCCACTTTACATGGGAGGCTATCCTAATAAAACATTTTTTTCCAATTTTTATTTTACCACTTTGTCGGCGTGCTTGATACACATATTGGTACCAAATTTCAGCTTTCTAGTGCTAACGGTCACAGAGATTAAGCGAGGACGGACGGACGGACAGACAGACATGGCGAAACTTTAAGGGTTCCTAGTTGACTACGGAACCCTAAAAAGGAGAAAACTATGACATTATTCCCAAGTTACAAAACAAGAAAATCTGTTTTCTAAGATCTTGAAGATAATAATAGTAATGCTTCAGTGTTGTCGGTTGTCGCAAGGGCTCCGTTTGTTGTAAAACCGTGGGTCACGACTAGTCACGAGCGTTAGAGTCGCCAGAAATGTAACAAAGATTGACCTCATTTAGAGAGCGGCAACGTTTGACGCGGTTGGTATAGTAAACACAATGGTATGAATCATATTTTCCCACAATTGAAGTCCGAGAGGAGGCAATGGTCATGCCATTATGTTACGCGTCTCCACAAAAAATGCACACAATGTCAACGTGTTGATTTTCAAGTATTGTACAGGTATGACAAGATTTAGTTATATTTTACGCAGTGTGTTAAGGTGTCTTTAAAAAAAAGTATTTCTTCAAAGAAACTTCTCTCTTTGAAAATAAAAGCTAGATTTTTCGTAAATATACGACTAAATAGATTATCCAGAGATGTTTTTAGACTAGTAATTATTACTTCTAATAATTATGTAAAACCATAACATCGCCAAAACATTATTGTGATTTTATCTGTACGAACACGCGACCACAACAAAGACAATAATATTTGCGCGGAACAATCAATGCTGCCATCTAGCGTCGAGTAGCGATAATACTTACATGCTC
Source organism: Diarsia dahlii (assembly GCA_949775195.1). Classification (NCBI taxonomy): domain Eukaryota; kingdom Metazoa; phylum Arthropoda; class Insecta; order Lepidoptera; family Noctuidae; genus Diarsia; species Diarsia dahlii. Next base: position 18,457,744 of record OX459191.1, on the reverse strand, counting down.
TGAGCGCGTCAAGAGATGGCGGTAGTGTCGCTGAACTACCTCCCTGCATTGCCGCTAGAGCGGAGTACGACTCTCGATCGCCTGGTAAAACATCGCTGTATTTCCTCTTCCTGTGTAGAATCGCCTTCCACATGTTAAATTTTGTACGTTTTTCCCTTTGAAGACTCATTAGATATTTTTATAAACACTTTTATTGGTACTAAAAACACCTCTCACTGAACTTGTACTTTTAGAAGTTTTATTATAATCGGTTATTCATTGCTGTTTAAACGAAATTATTTGAGTGTCTAACAGTCATAAAGTTTGAGATATAAATTGCAAGCGAGTTCAAGGGTCAAGTGAATAGATGCCGACAATTGGCGTGTAAATCACTAGCATTACGACACGACGATGTAACAAGATAACGATAGTGAATGAAGATAGGGGCGCTGCCCTCAAGAGTCTCTCTCCGCATTATTGTAGATTTATATCATTTCACCATTGATATAATATTATATATCAATGCATTTCACTTTAAAAGTCAATTTGTCTACATTACTGCCGTCTGGTGGCAAAACGATAAAACCATGGTTTATTAAAAGAAATAAACTTGTAATAAGGGTAACTGATATGAATTAATGGAGTTTTTTTTAAACTGACATGACTAACATTATCATTAATACTGAAAACGGGATAGGTATTTAACATGTTAAATATTTGTTTAAAGTTTCCGATAGGTATTACGGCGCTGTTGCACACGCCATAATCATGTTTTCAGTGTTAACGATAATTTAATCATAATAACTTATTTAGAGTTGCTGTAAGTGTCGAATGACAAAAAATATTGAATAAAAATATAAATCATCAAAAATGAGCCCACAATTCACCAAAATTTCAATACAGTTCATGCCTGAAACTATCTCGAGATCAAGCCGTGTCTAACGAGCAGGTAATTACTCGTGTTATTATTTAATTACAGTTCACGTTATATCTGTAATTATGTACACAATGATACTTCTCATTTCAGATGTCTTCATCAATCTTTCAGAGCGTGTTATGTGAACAAATGATATCGTTCTGTTAATTGCTTGTTTTAATACAAATGCATTGAATGAAAGTTTTTTTTTAACTTAACAGCTAAATTTGATAATGATTTTGAATAAAGAATAGAATAGAACATTCTTTATTAGGTACGTTTATGCGAGAAGAAAATGACGTGCAAACAGGAAGTTTCTGCGTGCGTTTCTGAATGCGTTTCAAACTACCTGAAGCTGTACAAAAATTTGACAGATTGTAGTAACTTGATGTGCTGGCGTCTGTTCACCATACAAGTAACATTCTTAGAAGAAAAAAAAACACATCTTCCTGCCCTTGCCCCATGACATTGTATCGAGTCAACACATATTTTTTAACACTTTTAGATAAAGAATGCGTCCTTATACTAAAAAACCTACTCATAAGGTAACGGATAGTTATCCTGTGAGGTCACTCCCTAAAGTCCTACTTGAAACACTTATGACAAAGTTATCAGGACGAATAACGGGCTCCTGGCATTCCGTAAAGAGCGACGACATTAGTAAGGTCTCTTGACGATGAAACTTCTGTACGATTAAGGAATTCAAAGTCAAAGAAAGCTTATAAGATATTGTGTAAGATTCTGAAATAGTCCAGTTTTAAGCAAGGAATAAAATAATTAGAAGAATAGTTGCAAATTGTTCATCGACACTAACCAACTTTTCAAGTGTGTGGTCGCAAATATTGAATGTCAAAACTACTACGATGGATTTGCATGAGAGGCAGGTATACTTACTTAACTCTAGTGCATTAATTTACAATAATTGAGGGCTTACTTAACTGGGCACTAGTGGGGCCAGCTCGAACGGTTAGAGTAGCCCATTGAACTGGATCAAATAACTGTCCGTGACACTTCAAACAATCAAATCACAGGTGCACACTTTGCATTTCGATTAACTTCCGATAATGAACAATTTATTAGTCGTCCATTTAAAAGAAAAGCACGTCCCACCACATTTTAAAAAGTGCTGCAAATAGCTGTATTTGTTTTACAATTAAGTAAATGAGGACGCGTGTTGACACGCTCCACGGACCCTGGACTGCGGCCAAGAACTAATCCTAATTAAAAATCTGATGAGATGTAATCGTCACGTCGTTCACAGAATTAATGTACGCGCTTCTCAAATCCTTCACTAACAATGGACCACGAAAACCTTTGACAGAAATTATATTTAATTAGCGATGTTTTAAGATTAGACAAACAATAAAGGGAACATATTTACAAATGATTGTTCACGAAATCAACAATGGTGGGAATACAATTCAATTGAATAGATGTGACGTCCAATCCAAAATTATTCAAATATCGGGCTCTGTCACAGCTATTGTCCACTTCATCAGAAGCACACAAACCGTACTTACAAAACGAGATTACGAGATAGGTATTGCGAAAAAAATTAAATTGACATATTTATCTTGGCTAACGGAATTAGGACAGCACCTTGGTCCATCTGGGTCGAAAAAAAGTTTGGGAAAAAAATAGGCGGGTAGGTTACTTAAGTGTAGTGTCTCAACTTCCTTGGTGAGGCATGACCAAGCTCAGTGCAATACCATAACAAATCATTGGTTCTTTGTCTTAATTCGCCATTGTACCGAAACTAGCAGACGTCACTGCGTTGGTTTGCATACAATGCCGCTAACTAGCAGATGAGTCAACTGTACGCGACTGTACTGCGGTCTGTGGAGGGTTTGCATCATCCCGTAATTTTAATTTGTGAGTAATCAATGTGGTTGTGGATGTACTTTATGTGACGTAGCAGGAAAGTTTTGTTTTCAAGAATTAGAGCGCAGTGGTGGGCTTTCTACGTAAGCGCTAAGGAAAAACTATTTGTTCTTACATTTTCGTGTGGTTAGTGACTAAACCTGGTGTCAGTGTTTCTATGCTGCCTGTAGGCTTCTGACTAGGCTTTACATGCCGTCGAGAAATATCTCCCCGGCATGCTAGTTTGGTTTCCTTACGATGTCATGCTTGATTGCTTCACCGGAGCCAGCGATGATTATATAATACGCATCAGAGCTGCCTGTCCTGGGTTCGAACTCGAGACCTTTGCATTGGGTCCGGCAGTCACACCACTCGGCAATAAGTACTTTTAAAAGTAGAACTATTGAACTACTTTTATGAGTGATATATTTTGTTTTGCTACTACTCACTCCTAAAGACGTCAATAATCATAGTTTTTATCGTCTAAGTGGTGAACCGTTAGTTATTAGGTAGGAAAGTTCTTGAAGTTGGAAACTGCAGGAAACTCAGAACAATTAAGTCTCCGAAGCATTTCAAACAACTTTACGTCCAACTTTCACAGACTACCCACATTAACAGCTATTGCGGAAATGGTTAACGTTTTACAAGTTACCTGGAAACTGCCTCGAAACTAAACTTCATTTGATGGCAGTGGTAACTTGTGAACGAACCAGAAACAACCCAAATTAATTTTATTTTTAAATGCTCAATGACGTAGCCATAACATGTTTGGAAACGCATCGATGCCTTATCAATGTATTCGAAAACACATAATAACGAGTCCATGATTGAACCCACGACATCTAATATCATGTATTTATCCGATAACCTACAGCGTAACTTATCTTTAAACTAAATTTAAGTAGGTAACATAAGTTATACCATCAAGTTTTCAAAACAATACTTCCATAACCGTTCAATATTATCGGTTCGTGTAACAAATTTATGAATAGCCTATAAACGTGCGTATGTTTAGATATATAATTCCTATTTATAGAGCTGATTATTATGTGGGTACTTATAACAAATCTTCACGCCTGCGCAGAAGGAGGTGCTGCCCATCCATCCCACACTATATGAGTACTCGATCTCTCAACAAACGTTTTACTAATAATAGACTCATATTTAAACGTTACATCATCTTTTACTGACGTACAAGTTATCCCACTCAATCTCTGGAAATGCATCCCAAACTGAAAATGATTGCAAAGTTTTCGAGTATTTTTAGTTTTACTAGAAGTAGAGAGATTTTTACATTACACACACTGGAGAGCTATTTATACTGAACAACGCTTTATACTGAAACCTGTGACTCTTATTTTAAGATCAGGCTTTCCATTCACATTTTTTTCATGTAGACCGCTCATTCATTATACTAGCGTACGCGTATTACTTGAGCGCGTGTACAAGAACGTTTGAAACTGAAAACAAATCGTGATGATATACATTTACTTACTATTGTGTAGAACGTAAAACAGACAATAAAATGACTGTCAAAGTTTGTAAACAGGTTGTAAACAATGACTGATTACTAGCATACTATGTAGTTAGCTACGTTGTCATTCGTAGTATGTTAGTGGACGAGAATTAATTGGGTCCATATTGGCTCACCTAAAGTTCTTTATCCGAAATTGTTCTTCCTAACGATTTGTAATCCGAATGATCACTCTTCCTAAAATTTTTCATCCTAAAGTTTTCATTCATACTATTTGTAGTCCTACCGACGATGTTCATAACACTCATGTTTCCGAAAATTGGAATTCATAATATCATTAGTGTAAATATATTTAAACTCCTACTGTTTTTTATCCTAACGCTTTTATTCCTAAACATAATTACCATAATATTTTCACTCATACAACTGTTTAGAATGATTAAAGGTCGTCACTGATTTTTATCTTGAAATAAAATAAATGAATGAAATTCAGGTCAGAGTGTCGTCTTGGGGGCACTATGAAAAAAATACTTAGAAAAATTTCGCGACCAATTTCGAGGTAGCGCTCGCCGGCCACTGCCGCGGCACCGCTCGCTTCGCTCGCTCGGCTCGCGCGTAGTTGGTCACAGTTCTAACCTAACCTAACCTATGGATATCTTTGCATAGTATATAAGGTCCCATTAAAATAGGTGGACAAATTTTAACACAGCGTTTAGTAAGCCTAACTAAAGACATCTAAACAAAAAAAAAACACTATATATAAAGTGATTTTATTTTGACTTAAAATAATACATTGCCGGCACTCTAGAACAAACTCATCCTATAAAAGTAGGTATTTTATTTCTTATTCTTATTTATTTTTTTGCTATTGTCCTTATTTTAGCGGTCTGAATGATTTCTAAAATTTTGTCCACCTATTTTAATGGGACCTTTTATAATACTGATTATTATGAATAAAAAGTAATATAAACAAAAAAAGATATGACTTTGAATAATAGTGTAAAAGATGGTTATGTTGAGAAAATATAGGAAAACAAATAATAGTGTAATAGATGTTTATTGCTACAGACATTATGAAGTTGAATGCTTCGGAATTAAAACATTAGAGACAGAGAAGTTAGGAATTGCGATTGTTAGGATGAAAAATGTTAGGAAGAACATTTTCGGATTTCCAATTATCGGAGTTGAAATTTTAGGTGAACTTTGGCGCACCCGAATTAATTCTACAGTTAGTTAAGAAGCTGCCTGTGATGTGGATTTTTTTAATAAAAACACTTACAAATATCCTGATATTTATATGCACCAGAATTATAAAGATAAAGGAACTGGGATAGGCCAGACATAGACCATTCGTTACTGAAAACTCTAAACTACTCAATGGTTAAAGGAAAAGGAAGGAGTAAATGACGCCGTGATGTTTGACAGGGGATAATGAAAAAAGAAAACGCGTTGCGCCGATCCCAGATAGAATGGGACAAGGGCAGGAAGATGATGAGGATGAAATTAAATTGCAAAAGCCAAGCCAATCTGACAATTTTAGTGTCAGATTGCCAAGACCGATGAGCTTAAACTTTGAAAATATTAGACACAACAAGAAAGCTAGCCACATTTTCTCGAAACCCATAATTATGATGCACCGGATGCACATCACTTTAGCATGGAGGCGGGATTACACATCCCATCAGTGAGATTTGACAGGAGGATACAATAAATCAAGTCCTACATAAATCGTTGGCAGAACAGATAATAACATTACCTGTCCTATCCTATCATCGCTAATGCAAGTAATTACCACTATCAGCATCATATTCCTGCAATAACCTTGTATTAGTCATCACTACATCAAACGTTCGCGCTAGTCACCAGCAGATGGCGCCGCGCCAACGCCATTGTTTACTCTGCGATTGCCGTAAAACAGAAATAAGGCCGTAATCAAAAGAATACGGTTACTCTTACATTTGATACTATCAATGAAAATAGATACAGGAACTGTTACTGTTTATTTCATTCTTGCCCAATGACTTATGTAGGTAAACTGTATTTAGATGACCGTTGATCTCATAGCCTGGATTTTCCAAACGTTCTCTGGAGTATAGGTACCTACTAGGTACAAGTTTTAGTGATAGAAAATCCACTGGATAATTTAATAACTTGACCCCAGGAGTTGTTTCTACGTCTATTCTTGTACTCTAATTAATTAACGTGATTAATCAAAAGAATGGCGCCTTAGATCTTCCTTATTGCATACAGGAATGGCCCTGCTGACGCACGCTAGTCATAAAGTTGTGATCTATTAAAGATAAGGTAAAAATATTATTTATACAAGTTTGGTATGACAACCATGAAGTCCATAAAGTCCTGGGCTCGATTCCCAGGTCGGTCAGGTTTTATTATTATTATTTATTATAACTGGCGAAGACTAGATAGACAACTACTCTGCCTAACCCGCCATTGATTAAAGACGTGGTGTAACATTATGTCATTTGACCACCTGAAAATTGGTTTATTTTCTTGTCAGTGTAACCACACCTCAATGTAACTAGTCATTGTTATAAAAATTAACGCATTTGACATTGAAACTTCAGGGTTGCATACTTTATGCTTGCGGTTTAATTTTAATGGCGAAGATAACTAAAACACCACGAACTGTAGCCAATGTCATGACCTATATGCCATCTATCCTATTTGCGTACAAAGAGTAATTTACCGATATACATTTAATATTATGGATATGACCACCCACTGCGAGTTACGTCTACGACGTAGACTTTACTCAAAATACATGTTTAGCTAAAAACATATTTTATGGGCTAATAATACTGCCCATATGAAGTCAGTCGCCGGAACAAGTCTGGTAAAGCTTATTATAAACTTTCGTTAATATGAAGACTCTACGATATGTTATGATCGAAAATAATTCTTTGATCCAGCAGGATTTAGGGGTCTCGCCCACTACATGGCCACGATCACGAGTTTTGGTCGCAGAAGCGACTTTTGGTTGAAACAAGGAAGAGAGTTTAGTCGTACGAGCACGTGTCCGAACAGTTGTGTTCGAAATAGCGGCTGGTAATACGACAAGTCGTGGTCGTACGCACATAGTGCGAAAAGTCTGATAACTAGTGTAAGCATAATAAGGGGAACAAAAGGCGAACATTCGTCTGACTTTGCCATTTTAGAGTAAAAGGGGAGATTCGCCCATGACGTCAAGTTACAAACGCTGATCATAACATCCCGACTTGTACATCCTTGCTGAACGGATGCTGGCAGCTCGCCAAGCCCACGTTACGAACAGGAGAAATGATTTAACGCTTTATTTTCGACAGTTACCCAGACTCTGCAATATACGGTTTACTACCATTGAACCTTGGCGCGGTGCTGAAGCACAGGCTGAAGTATAATTTTACTAGCCATTTTGTAACTACCGTACGGCTCGTCTACAATAGTTCAACTGAGCAAACTTCTGCAGTTTCCTGCCTTTATTGGTCTCGGTCTACTAACATTGTAAAATAGACAATCCGAAGGCATTACTTAGGTACTATACCACCTACACTAACATCCATCTTACTTGCACACAGTACCTCATAAATACGTTTCTATGTTCGTGTTCGACGTTACGACGACACCATTCAGTACTGAGTGTCGATGACTCACAAGAGGTAGTACTATTTCCATAAGATTCTCCCATAGCAAATTGGTCATCGATTTTATAAAACCCATATCGCACTGAATCCGATTATAACGTGATATGGCATATTGCCCATTGAGTAACGAGCATAGATATTAGAATCATAATAAAGGTGATGTGGTCATATTTTTTTTTAAATATAATGTTGGTTCCATACAAAAAGTTGTACAGTTTATTATTAATCTGTACCACACCTTAAATATGACCACACCTTGATGAGATTTACTGTATCTATTTACTAATAAATCGGAACAAACACTACCAGCGAAAAAAGCAAATTTGCTTTTTCGCTTTGGATCCATACCCACTGTTGACATAAAATTATGTAAATTAAATTAACCATCTGTTTTATCTTTAAATGTGACGACCCGGAAAACTAGTGTAGGTATCTTATCTCGCACGCAACTATGACATTAGTTGAAATTGTATTGCATTTGGTAATTAGTTTCCCACTAAAAACATTCTTAATGTAAAATGTTACCAAGACCAGACCATGAAGCTCGCACTGTCAAAAAGTTATCAGACCTCATGTAGACCAAGCTTCTAACTCTACACGTCCTAACTGTGCAAACTCTAACTTCTCAGGCTCTACACCTTAGTCGAAATGGCGTGGCGACTGAGTGAAGGATGATCTAGCAAATAATGATGAAATGAAAAAAATAGAATGGACCCCGCCTTCTTCCAAGTTTTGTTTGATTTAAAATGCGCTCGTTTTTTGCTTTTCAGTTTTTTCAGTCGGGTTTTTTAGTTTTTTAACTTATTTCAAACTTTTTTTTTTATTTTGATTTACCCAGTGTCACTCTCACAGTAAATACGAATCTAACGACACCTCTCAAGCTAAAATCCGTCGACCCGTTCAGGCCACAGAGCGTGCCAAACAATAATACATACATACTCTCGAAAAACACCCTCCTTCTGCCGCAGTCGGGTAATAAAAAGGAGGTGTCTGATCTCTGATGAGATGACGAGTCAAAGAGAAGTGTGGAAGAAGACGGTGGATACAGCGACCTCCAATAAATTGAGATAAATAAGGGTAAGAGAGAGTGATGGTCCGAGCAGTTGATTGTTTTGTGTAATAAACAATATGAATTTTGTGCATTACAAATGATGAATGAATATTATCTAACATACGAAGTTAAATGTTCGTAAGATTACTGTTTTCTGTGATGGTGGTAAACTGGTGCGAGTAATGGAACAATAATAATACTTCGGATGTGGTTTGCGGGCCTCACATACAGACAAATGACAATTAGTTTGCGAATCACGTGCTGAGACCAACTCAGCTACGTCATGAGAAATATTTATTTACCCGTATAGAAATACTACATTGACACATCAATATTTATACTTATAGCAGGTTATTTTGAGTCATTCCATCTTAAAAATGGGTGGACGCACTTTTCTGTAAATACCAGTTACTTGATTTTTTTTTTTGGAAATTCAAATCGTGTGGTTTAAACGAAGTTCAAATATTTCTGTATCAATATTAATATCTGATAAATACATAAAAAATAAATAGGTAGTATTATGACTCAAAAAAGCCTTTACAGCTTAAGATATTTACAGCAACCGTCGTATTCTCTACATATTTTCAGCTCACTTACATTTTTTTCAGGCTGGCTTACATATGTTTTCCTCTCAGCAAAATCTTTATAGCTTAGGTTACTCGTGCCATCAATCTCGAATAGATAAAGGGTCCATTTAATAGTCCTACTGGGTGGCCTTCCAATGTTTACACCCGCCCATCAATAATACTGCAAGCGATAACTTATTCGCGATCAAATCATTCACGCAATCACCGTTATCTATATGTCAATCACGTTTAGTCTATTGCCGCCGCGGTCAGGACTTACGACGTAACTTGGTATATTAGAATCTATTACAGTAGATAAGTTGGCTTGAGGAATATTGATATGTTGACTTCTACTTCCAGGGGTTACACGCGCGGAGAAACTAGTGTTATGCAAGTTCTTGTTTACTAATATCTTCTGACGCAGGGGTTTTCACAGATTCTGGTTTAAATTATCTGGTAATCACTAAAAGGGAAAATTGGGTTTTACAATTCTCACACACAGTCCTTCTCTCTACAAAAGATAGTGGGTAAAGGTTGCAACGTACCACCAACTACTCCATACATTGGTCCTATCACAAATCAATAATATCGGTAAAGAAAATAAGGTACCTTGCGTAATTTTTAATAGACTTGGTTTTTTACAGCAAGGACTTCATACTTATTTATGTTTTGTAAAGCTATTCATCAACCAGTCAAAGATAATCAGCGACAAGGACCAAGAAACCTTGCTGTCCACAACTTGTACAGGTAACAAACAACACATCTGTTACTGTCCACGCCTTTTAATCAGTTCAATAACCAATGACACTTACCTATAACTACAAAGTAAGCTGAGATTACATACAAATACACTGTTCCTTTTATGGAAGAGTTTATTGTGTGGAGAGGACGTACAACTACAAACTATCGGCATTGAATCCTTGACGGTCGAAACCTTGGCATCGATATCTGCTGCCATTTAGCGTAGATTTAGCACGATTAGAAATAAACCCTTCAAGTGGACTAGTTTAAATATTCATAAACATTACTTTAATATCCTGACGTAATACTTTGATACTTAATCTCAATAAACATACATTTTAAGAACGGTACTGCACACCGGAACGTGACAATTGAATTATTAAGACTTATTCTGAGAAACATCGCACATGTAACTCGATATTAAAAACTCCTACGGCTTCTTAAAACATGTAAACTATGTTTGAAAACATTCGTGTTTCATCAAAACAAAACATCACACTATTTTAATCGTAAAAAAACTCCTTAATCCAGTGAATAGGGAACAAAGACCCTATCTCATAAATATGTATGTACCACGTTCCAATTACGAGCTGCACCCACTGCAGTTGATGCTCATCTAAGCATATCGACTGCACAAGCAGATTCAGAGGGCGTCCCCTCGCAGGATTTAACTTTGGGGCCCTAGGTTACCCTCCAGGGGTGGCAAATAATGTGACTACCTAATGAATTGCGTCGGAGTTCCCCCAATAGTAATGGAAAGGGTTCAAATTGCTAAGCTAGCGAATTCTGCAATGACAAAAGAGGAGCGTCGTTAAAATGCAATGGAAATTAACTGTTTGTACATGGCAATGATTTATCTTTTGTACTGGACAGGCGTGTTGATTAGTATTCGTGAGCACCAAACCAAGCACCTTATACAGCTTCAAGTATTCGTCGAAATAACGAGCTTTACCTCTCAGTGGCAATGTAGATAGCTATAAGAGTAGAGTACGACCAAAGAAACGAGGCATGGACTGTGTGAAGGAGGATATTGCTAGAAAGGAGGTGTCTAATGGAGAACTATAGACGAAGAAGACATGCTGCATCGACCTCAAATAACTTGGGATAAGAGCAGGAGAATGATAATGGCAATCAGCAAAACGTTCCATTCCAGGCTCGAAAGCATTCTTCCAGTCGGCTTACCAATAGAAATACAAATTAAGTGCGCGTTCAATTCAAGGATCAATTAAGATAGTTATCGGGCAGACATCTAAATAAAGGCAATAAAATTAATTATGAACGTGATCTCATTTTAATTGGAAACAATCTTATCCGAGTGTTTGCTTTCTCCAGTTCGCTACGCAAGATATCCTTCGTCTAATGTCCATTACGGAGTTGACAATAAGATAATATATTGTAACATCTATTTCCTGGTATCCTGATATCTATGGTCTACGTATTGTATGAACTCATCCCATTATTGATTCTCTTTTGTCTTTGGTGATAAGAATCAGTCATGAATCGGTAACTTTTATCGCAAACTAGCTTATGCTTGGCATGCTGCTTTGACATTTTGTTATGTTAAATATTAAACAAAATACTACTGTATACTGTAAGAGCTCCTGCAGCCTGTGATATAAGATTATCCGAGCATAGACAGCTAACATTATTATACCTACATTTCTAGTTTCAGATTCATATTGTATTTTACCTTCTCGGATTCTGAATCTACTTAAATGCCGACTATTTTGATTATTCCTGACAAGAAAATCTCTAATGTTTGTAAACATTGTATGCCTTATCGTGTTGTATTTTGAGTGCAACTCCACCTCATTCAGCAAACACTTCCCAAAACAAACGTACTAATTACATTTACAATTAATTACGGTTCAAGGCTATTAAAACACCTATCACAGCTAATCTCATTACGTTTTATCACAACGACCTCCGATTGCGTCTCACACGCCAATGATGTTTACTTTATATAATAGAAGGGAAAATGTTTCCACAATGTTAATAACGTATCGAGTCAACTTTCGCTAAAGACATAAGTTTCACTGCGGTGGGGAAATTGCGGTTTGACAAGCTGCGCATGAGTGCCTGCTGATTATGATAAGGCTTTAGATCAAGAGATATCGTTGCGTAATAGATCGATACAGAAACGGTATGGGCTTTTTCTTTTCGATTTTTGAATTGAGAAGATTAGTTGTTAAAGTCACGTACAAGATTGAGTAATGGAGTAAGATATCTTTGGGATAAATGTTAGCGTATTGACGTTTTAAGGGAAAACCGACCTTATTACTAATGGCAACATTATGGACAATTTTTTTTTTACGTAATTTAGAAACAGTCACATGTAAAGAGTAGTAAGTTATGCTATAACAGTTAGAACAATGTCATAGCTGTAGTTACATCATGTAGATTGTTCTAAGAAACTGCTCAAAGAAATACGTAGAAAAACGTTGTCAAGAAATGCATCTGAAGCCAATTTAATTAAATGTTTTATTTATCCGTACAGGCAACATTGACGAAAAAAATATGTAGGTACATAAAAACTCTTTGCAAAAAGTGTCAACTGTCACTTTATATTACCGTATATATGACCCGTAATTACACTATTCAGTGCTAATAAACTTGATTACTTTGTTGTGATTTCTCATTTAAATAAGGAAATTACATTTTATTGAATTAAGATCATTATGACTTCCTGAAATACATAAATTTACCGCAAAGTCGTCCTTGTTTACCTTTTACTACATTATTTGTTGTGATTTTATTGTTATTAAGTTCTTTAAATAAAGTGCGTTTCTGTGTTCCTATTTAACCTACTTATGTTTTTATTAAGTTAAAACGATAAGCCTGGAGCACATAATAATAAAGGTCTTAATTCATTCAATAGATGTTGGTATTAATTTTAATTTTTTAATATCTCTAGTTGCCTAACTGTATCATCTCTATATTTATCACATATTCCATATTCATAATTATTACAGTCTATGTATACAAAAACAGGATTTTACATCAAAATAAAAAACTAAATTGATTAAGTCGAGACGTACATTGTATAACTAATCTTATTAGCACTAGGTACTGCTACAATTCACTACGGTTAGTTTCTTGCGATGATTCGACGCTGTCACGGCTTCTGTTTATCGTATTATATAAGTTTACGATACAATAACATAGCTAAATACATAAGAATAAGGTACTATTTTGACAATTTTCATGTAGCCAGAGACAAAGAACCATACGAGCTCGCTCTACATTGAAGAAAAAAAAACGCAAAAATTATGTTTTTAAACTTCTTGAGCTAAAGCACGCGAAACAATAGAATGAATCCGTTATCTGGTAATGTAATCTGTTATTCTAATAGTTTATTAAAAAACCTCATTAGTGTTTATCTTTCATACAAAGATGTCTGACAATTACAATGAAATCCAAGGTTCTAAGAAGTGTGCAAGCAAATTGAAATTGAAAAATAGTGTTATTTCTATGGCCTGTCAAATTATTTACATTTTATGATAAACAAACTGCGTGATTGCTGCAATTAAGTAATTAATTTGCATAGTTTTCACTTACTAGCCATCATTATAATATTTATTTACCTCACTAAGTAATTAATTACTTATGCATCTACTGCACACCTCTAAGACTTTCGTGCAACCAGTCATCAACCACACGTTTCTAACTAAGTACACATAAACAAAAGTGTTTATTGCAGATTAAAAGGAAATCACTCGAATACAGTGGCCAATCAGTCGTAACTGTCACAACTCATTTAGCATTTATCTATCACATCAGAAAGTGGACACGTCCACATCGCCAGTAATTTCCCCTCGCGTGATCACATCTCCGATTACCTGCGAATACGAGTACGTCTCGATAGAAACTTGCGTATCAAACCAATACAAGATTAAAAGCAATAAGTGCTACATTTGTCAAAATCAGGCATGCTATTTTATCCCCTGTTGTTATTCGATTAACGTTTAGAATGGTATTTGCGAATTTGATCTGTGATGAGCTAGTAGCTGGCACGAAAAGTTATCGACATCAACGGGCAAGAATCGATGAGCGAATTCAGATCTTGAAAAATCAAAACAATGTTCGATAACCAACTTTATGGCTCATGCTCAGATGTTTCATGATAGTTATTTATAGTCGTCATATTCGTAGCTTTATGAAGATATTCATAGAACGAATCGGAACGAATCGTCACAGTTACTGTTAATTGCATCACACACGTCAGGAAGTAGTCATTATAACACTTTTAGAAGAAGGAGCACTGCTCAAGTGCACGCTCACTAACCAATTAACGGTGCTCTGATCGAGTTTGACACGATAGCTAGCCACCGCACGGTATTTTTATGCAATACCTTACTATCATATATAGTAGCATATTACATAAACTATGAAATCGATAATAATTATGCTGTAACAGTTACAAGCTTAGCGAAATGTTTAGACATTAATGACTAGGTTTCGCATTAACGTGCTATCTCGAACAATTAGTGACACAGTGATTATGATCATACTTCTATTTGCTTGGATAACTATATAAAGTGAGCGATAAATCTTGAACACGCAATGGAAAACGTCTGCGCCTAGATTTATTTACGACAGTCCATCTTCTACGGTTTATCAATGAAGCTCGTGGCTCTAATGAGGTTGAATATGTCCCGAGCGAATGGTAGCGTAAACTGCTTATAAAGTCAAATATCAAAAACACGGAATTCCCACTCGCGAGCCTGACTCATGAGTACTGAATTTTATCAGAATATCTCATGAATATCTAAATGTTTTTACTTCTCACTTGCGTTCCTAGTAGAGCTAACACTTTGAGCTTGAATGCAAGAACAAATTCCAGTAATACTAAGAATTCTCACGGGTAAAGTGCGTTGATCTACATAGACTTGTATGTGCATAATGATAATGATGGTCAGGTCAGTCATTAAGGTAAACTTCTACATTACCTTCGCGAGAACCGCTTGGTTCACTCTCTAAGTTTTTACAAACGTCATTACTCATTACTGTGACAATAATTACTTTAAATTCGCCGGAAACGCGTATCAAATTATGTCAACTTGCTATGTTTTTGTATACCGACATATTTTCATTATGTTTGTACTCGTAAAGTACTATATTAGGACGGTATTTCACAACACTGCTGGGAATGTTTACTGTTTACATTCAATTGGCATTTCAATGGTTTAAAAACAGAATAAGAAACGCACCTGGTACCGACAATAATACAATTCTGAGACTCCATTCAAAGTAAACAAGGGCTCGGGTTAACGTTAATTGAAGAAGAGAAAATATATTTTTATAGGCGTCACTCACTAATCTAGATTTCCATTGACTTACTTAGCCCTGAAGCAGTTTCAGTAAAGTATGCAGAGCGTAGAGATACATTTACTTTACTTTTTATCTTTATTATTATGATCTTCATAAATCTCACACTTGAATGAAAAACTTATCTATTACAAAACTGGATTCATTCATTGAAGGATTAACAGCGTAACTGCTTTATACGTTGAGGCCTCATCATGTCTTGACCCTGCTTGTGTATTATTTATAATTATAACCATAATTACAATACTTATAATCAATTAAGACAAGGCGAACTGTGAGAACGTAGTTGACAGACTCCTACGCATGTACTTGTACGCATGTGCTGCCAACGGATGCTGATCCATCTTCCTTTTTTATTCAGCCAACGTGCGAAGGTTGTATTAGAATATTAATCTGAAAAACTAAACAGTATCTAGATACTACCAGTACTCTAGTTTTTGTAAAAAATGTAAATGAGTTAGATATTCAGGAAATTACTGTGCCCGTCTGAATGCGCAATATATCTCTGATAAGACATAATAGAGGACTGGACTGGGATGGCTTAATATTCATACATACGAGACGAAGAGGAATGTCTAGGTTCTCTGCTGAGACCTAGAAGGTCAGCCAATAGAATTTATTCCTATTTATCATTAGTATACATTACTCTGTAGCTTTTTCATACAGTCATCAACACAGTTTCCCACAAATTAGTACCAGAACTGTGAGAACAGGAAGATGGATCTGTACTTAACTAATGGGAAACTTTGTCGCTATAAAATTTGTTGCCGACAGTACATCGATTATAAGTTAATTTTAATAACAATCAATCTAACACCCACACGGATACCTTAATTTAATAATACACCAAGAAGGCATGTCATGAGTACTGGCAACATTCAATTATAAAATATTGAGTAAATAGTCAGCTAAAAGATTTAAGATAAATCTGGGTTCAGTCTTGAACATAAAATCGATAAAATTAATGGCTTCTTAAATACCCTGCCGAGCCTCCAATTGGAATTTAATGGCAGCTGTCAATATTATTGTTTAGTCAACGAGCTATTTGTTACAATCAGTTGAACTCATCTATTGTCTTCACCAAATGTCGGTATAAGTTATCCACAATGAGTTTCTAGTCATTCATACAGAATTCCGCACGTCTCGTATTGCTAGTACGTAAAACATATATTTCGTAATGCGTGTAATTTAAACCAATTTGTTGCCAATGTTTACCATAAAACAACAGAAACCTTATGACGTTAATTCCAAAACAGCTGATCGAATCACAAAACACAACACAATAGCACCACACTATCAGATTTTATAGCTTTAGCCAATTTCCACGCACTGAACTTTACTTTCAATCATAAAAGTAGGAAGTACGCTGAAAATTTTCAAAAGAAGAAAATCGCGCCCGATTGTTTTCGAAGTTTGAAAATCCGATCGGTTTCGGCTCCTCGGTGTGTCGAGTCGGAAGCGGCATCGCACACTGGCGCGGACACCGCGTACGCGCCTAGCGTCTGCCGCCATTGACTCAGAGAAAAGTAGGGGCGTCACTCACTAACACAATATGTATAATTTTCCGCTAGTTAACAATTAAAATACGAACTGCACACGATTTTTCAGCGAACTGTGTCTATTGTCGTATACACGCCCCAGAGAAAGCACATAATATAATTATGGCTAATTGCCGTCTTTAACTGTGTTTGTTTACTTTCATTTATTTAAGTGTACAGCTAAATATTTCACACAGCGATTAAGAATAATTACATGCGGCTTTATGAAGTCTTTATTCGCTACTCTTACATTTCACACCTATTCTGAATACATGGGAGACAATGAATCTAAAAAAGTTACCTATGCACTTTTACCCACCAGAGATCGTAGCGGGGCTCTACGGCGTAGCAGCCCTAACAATACATTACGGCGCGCGGCGGGACAATAGACAGTAGCTATATCAGTTCTGTCGCCGGCTGATATCAACGGACACTGGAAATGCATCGCATCCAATATTGGAAATATTATGATGAATCACTCGCTGCACCAAAAAGGCCGCGAGCTATTTTTGGCAGGGTTGCAACGTTGTGGAGGATATTCATTAGTGTCGCAGACTCCCCCGCCTACATGTGATGTCAATGCTGAATGCACGATTGTATCGTGTTTTACGATCGTATTAAAATGTGCATCGATAATCAAATAAATACAGTTGGGTACGTAAACCTTCAAATGTATACGACCAAATATCTTTAAAGTCTCTTTGCTTAGGTATAAGATTTTCTTTCAAAATATAACATAACATCACGCCTGCAATCTTTGAAGGGTTAGGTAGAGGTGTTCCTAATATTACACGCACATTTCGGCAATTATCATTAAGTCCCATGTAAGAGGGGGTGAGCCTATTGCCATTAACGGGGCACACATTCAAACTCCGTGACAGTTAGTGACAACATTCTGAAGAAAACCCCCTATAACACATTAACCGACCTGGGAGTCGAACCCAGACTTCTGTCCTTACATTCAATTGTGTTAAATGGAATTCATTATTATGTTGCGGTTAAAACTGAACGTTAATATTATAATTGCGAGGTCACATGACCAACCGGAAAATCAAGTTCACAACCTTTACTTAGTTGTGGGCGACCATTACTAATACATAAAAATAGACTAATATTCTCTGTATTACAATAGATATTCCATGGTCACAGGGTAAAGATTACTCTATTGACACTTCTAATACAACATGTGGCGGTAAAGTATGGTCACATTGCAGATGGGTTAAAGACTATCAAATTATATTACTTTTTTAATGACCAGCATTGGCATCGTGAAAAAATATTCAACTGCCCCATACAAAAAACACTCCACGGACAGCTGCTGATTCCTTCAGGACTACGATGTTGCTCCCATGGACAATTTTATTCAGTTTGATTGGTCTTCTTCATCATCTTCCTGTCGCTGGCACAGTGGCACTACGATTATAAATGTAATAAGTCCAGAACTTTGCCAATCGCACCGTGTTATAGGTGGCAGTGTAAAGGTAACCACAGGTGCATGTTTTTGGGATAAGAGGGCAGGATAGAAGGTGAAGCATAGCTTGTGACATCGATCTAAAGCACATGCTTTAATATGATCATTGATCACACCTTTCTACATGCCGTACATATTGATGCTGTTATACGGATCTACGGTGCCTTATATAGCACACATGAATCACTCATTGTTACCTACATACACGTAAGTATATTCCACTGGGTATAGACAACTGAGCTGTACTCCTTTCATGAAAGTTCAATAACGCACGTCTGGCAGTGAGGAGCGAGGGCACGCCTTTTATGGTCGACTCATGCTTACCAGTTTTAATTCTCTGACCATTTGAGTATCGAATGTTTTGGTTGGTTTTATTCCGAATATTGCGAGAATCATCTTCCTGCCCTCGTGCCATTTTACTTGGAGTCGGCGTAACACGTTTTCTTCTTCCGTCATCCCCTGTCAGAAGTCACGGCATCTTTACTCCTTTCTCATTCATATCAAGCCCCACACTATCAAGTACTATCAACGTTTTATCATTTTTATGGCGACTTCTGCTCCCTCGATCTACATTCCTATATATATCACTCTATCCATATTTATCACTCTTTCAGAGACATGTGGTACATTTTTCCCCATCACAAATAAAGAGAATTATGAACAATGGCATGCAGTAAAATGCGGCCTGCGATTTTGATCATTTCATAAAATTATTTAGCAAATAGGTATTCAACAATAATAAAGTACAAAACATAAATAAAGTATTAAAGTCAGAACAAATATGATTGGTTTTGACTTCCTATTCTTCATATTATATTATTTAATTTACCGGTTCCAATCACCAAGTATTGGCTGTCCAAGTATGTGTGTGTAATTCTACGGAGTGTTTGTTATTGCTTTCAATTGATTTTCCTGTTTGGTAAGTAAATATACTGTCATATACAATCGCAAAGTAAGCAGCATAAATATATTCATTCACAGCATAATTATACATTGTTTCGTGAACCTCCTCAAAAACTGATGGTGCTAAATTAAATCATAGTAGAATTTTCAATTTCACAGAAAAATTGTATCAAGTGAATTAATGCAGTATGACTCGCAAGTTAAGTATACATTTAACGTGCCAACGTTTTTGCTTAACATTCTGGCAACACTTAACAGTTTAAGCTTGTGATTTACTGGCTTATAAATACAGACTAGCCGGTGGTAAAACTTGAAATTTCTCGCTCCGTACTTTCGCAACTCGGGGTATTAACAAGTTGATCGACTAACCGACGCCAGGTCTATTAAGAATTCAGTTTTTGTTCGGAAACCAGCCGGTCCTTATAGGCAGACAATGTATTGAATACCAATTAATATTCAGGACGAGCGTCAGGAACTTATGTGTAAGCGGTAAGCCGCCTTTACTTCCCTATCAGTCCACTGACTCACACTAAATTTTATTTATGTAAACGAGGCATCGAACTCATTACTTCAGAATTATTCGTAAAAGTTTTATGCGTTTAGCTTAGTCACAAATTAGACCTAAATAATATTTTCCGTGTCGTCACAAAACCGAGAAATGAGACAAAAGAAGCACGACAATGCAACCGGAATTAATCGATCCACTCGTTAAATTACAATTAAGAGAAGTAGTCATAAAATTATCTTCATTCTTAGGTTGTAATTAACACCCAATATAAACAGGTCCGGTCCCGTGCGTCTCTCGTGCGTCGTGTGTGGCGACACCTGGGGGAGGCCTATGTCCAGCAGTGGACGTCTTTTGGCTGAAATGATGATGATGATGATGATAAACAGGTCGAAGCCACCCAGTGCACTTTGGCAGTGACATCTTGAAACGATTCTTCGTAAACTCCTTAAATCTGTTCAACAAATAAACATTCCTTAATCAGGAAGTCTCCAAAAAGAGTAACAAATTACAGAGGAAGATCAATGGTTTTTTCCACGCTAAGTGTTCAGGCCGACGCGATTAGTTTTCCAACCACCCAAAATATTACGGACAAGAATAAAAAAATCTCTGGTTCGAAATTAGAATTTCTTTTAGTAAACCGTTGCTCCTCTATTTCGGAGTCGTCAATCGACCCGTGTTTGCTTACTAACAAAGTTCGTGTCGTGCAACCGTGCGACAGGTTAAACTGTTCAGCGTATTTTAGTTCTTCTTTGTAACGAAAATATGAAAGCTGAAAACTGAGTGACGGTTGGTGCATTTGTATTGTGGCGCTGCGTTCTATTTTCAACACGAGCTTCAAAGACTGATTTTCTGGAATCGTATTTTAGTCTAGGAAGTCGATGGAAGCAGTTCGGTTGGAAGATTTATCGTTTAAAATATTATGTTCAGTGTATAAGTGTATGAGTGTTCGAACTTCCGCTATTCAATGGATTTATTCAAAACATGGACTGGCCTTCATTCCTGTACACATTAGGGCTTACGATATAGATAAGATAGCCATGATAGACACTGGACTATCACCATGTTTTTATGAACAAGGAAAAAGATATTAATATTTTTAAATAGATGCACCTTTAAAATAGCAAAGCAATAAGTTCCACCTACGTTGTCTATCTGTCTAGTAGGTATTAATTACTAGCGTTTTCCTCGTGCTACACAACATTTAACTACAGGCATAACATAATTAATTAAGAGAAATACATAAATAAATAAATAAATAAATAAGCCTTTTATTATTTCTCAATTTCATGCAGTTTTACAATTATTATCATGCAACAATTAATAACAATTTTTTTATAATTGAATTTATAGATACTAATATTATTTCATAATTCTTCATTTATTTTGATTATTATATTTAAATGTAATTTTATTTATTTGATTATTTGCTTCGTAATTGTTATTTATATTTTAATTATTTGATTGAGAACCCCCCTGCAGGGTAAAGGCCTCCTCCAGTTTTATCCACTGTTTTCTATCTCTCGCCTTTGTTTGCCAGTCGTCGCCTGCTATTTCTTGGATGTCGTCGATCCATCTTCTGGATGGCCTCCCTCTTTTCCTTTTCCCCTTGGGACCTTTCCATACCACGACGCGACTCGTCCATCGAGCATCCTTTATTCTGGCTAGATGTCCTGCCCATTTCCATTTTAGTTTCTTTGAGTGGAACAGGAAATCAATTAGTTTTGTTCTCGCTCTTATCTTGGTGTGGCGTACTTTGTCCCTCTTTCGGAGCCCGAGGATGGATCTTTCCATGGCGGCTTGACATATCCTGACTTTTTCCTTAATATATTTTGTATATGTCCAAGTTTGTGAGCCATATGTTAGGCAAGGAAGAATGCAACTATCCATCACTTTCTTTTTCATAGAAAGCGGAATATCTCCTTTCATTATTTCTCTATGAGCCCAGTATTTTTGCCATGTTATGTTTATTCTTCTATTTATTTCCTCTAGGTTGTTGTTCTGGTGGAATGAAACTTGTTTCCCGAGGTAAGTGTATGTCTCTACATATTCTAGGTCTAGGGTTCCAACCTTTATTGGTGACTTTGAGGCATTGGTCATGAGATTAGTTTTCTGCAGGTTCATTTGAAGCCCTACGCGAGCGCTTTCTGCCTGTAGACTCTGTACCATTTTTTCCAGTTGCGAACTTGATTCCGAGAATAGTATTATGTCGTCAGCAAAACGTAAATGGTTAAGATACTCCTTATTTATTAGAATACCGAGATTTTTCCAGTCAAGTTTTTTAAATACCGTCTCTAGTACGGCGATGAAGAGCTTTGGCGATAAGGGATCACCTTGTTTTACACCCCTTTTAATTCTTATTTCTGGGCCACTTGTTTCCAGGCTAATTCTACTCGTGCTTCTCTCATAGATGTTTTTTATTATATTGCAATAGATATCGTCTATATTGTTCTCTTTCAGCGCCACCCATATTGAATTGTGCGAGATAGAGTCAAATGCTTTTTGGTAATCAATAAAGGCCAAGTAGAGAGGCCGTTGAAATTCCTTGTATTTCTCTATTATGCTTTCCAAGGTTTGAATATGGTCAACAGTCGAATAACCTCTACGAAACCCTGCTTGTTCAACCGGTTGATTTTCTTCAATTTTTGCAGATATTCGCCTTAAGATACATTGTGAGAAAAGTTTGTAGAGGCTAGGAAGTAAGCTGATGGGTCGGTAATTTCCAATGTCCTTTGGGTCACCCTTCTTGTATAGTAATATAATGTTAGATTTAGTCCATTGCTCGGGGACTCGCTGCTCTTTGTTTATACTGTTGAATAAATGGGCTATCATAGGTGTCAGCAATGGACCTGCTAGTTTCAGTGCCTCATTTGGTATACCGTCTGGTCCTGGGCTCTTATCCAGTTTAAGTCTTCTTATCTCTTGATCTATTTCGTCTTCGTTCCAATCGATGGTCGTTTGGTCTTGAGAGTTAGAGTGAAAGGTTATGCTCTCAAGGTTTCCAAAATATTTATGATCGTAGAGGTTTTCGTAGAACTTTGTTGCTATGTTTAAGATGTTCTCTCTATTGGTTGATGGGATAGAGTTTTCTAATAAGCTTGGTATCCAGGTTTTATGTGAACGGAGTTCTTTAAATGCACGTTTGCAGCTCCCGCTAGTCATTAAGTATTTTTGTATTGTGATTGATCTATGGTTTTTATAGTCTTGTCTGATTTTTTTGTTTGTTATTTTGTAGAGATAGCTGAGCTTTTTCCTGTCTTCGCGGCTTTTAGGTTTTAGGTTTTGTAGGTTGTGACGTTGTTTGATTAGGCTTAATGATTCCTCTGAAAGAATGTTGTGCAATTTGGGTTTTTCTCTTTGTTTATCCATTTTCATACTTTCTAATATACATTTTTCAATTTTATCGTATAAGCTTTGAACCGTGTATGTTTCTTCTGGTTGTATAGATTTTAAATGTTTGTTTAGTTTTTCTAGGTAGTAACTTACTTCATTTTTGTCTTTCAGAGTGCATTTAGGAGTTCTGTACTTTAGACGACTCTTCTTCATTAATGTAAATGATATTTTTGATCTTACCATTCTGTGATCTGATGAGAACATGATATTATTTAGGACATGCACATCTTGAAATCGATTAGGAAAATTTGTAAGTATGTAATCTATTTCATTCTTGGTTGACTGGTCCGGAGATTTCCATGTCCATTTCCGACAAAACTTTTTCTTGAAAAAGGTGTTCATAATGGATAAGTTATGTTCTTGAGCATAGTGTATTAATTGTTCACCTCTAGGGCTTCTTTTTCCAAAACCAAAGTTTCCAAGAGTTTTATTTTCTTCGGAGATTTTCTTCCCAACTTTCGCATTAAAATCACCCATCACTATCACAGATTTTCTTGAAACTGCATGGGCATTTTGTATAGTATCGTAGAATATTTTGATTTCTGATTCTTCGGATTCTTCTGTGGGTGCATAAACTTGGATTATAGTGATTTGTAGGTCATTTATATCCACATCTAGAAGTGCTACTCGATCGGACAAACCCTTAAAGCTCTTGATGCAGGTTTTAAGATGTTTTTTTACAATAAATCCAACTCCATATCTCCCTTTTGTCTGTCCGTTGTAGCATAATATGAAGTCGTCGTATTCGTCCACACCACAGCCAAATCTTCTCATTTCTGACAGACCAATGATATCATATTTAATATTCTTGAGCGCGTTTGTAAGTTCTATGAGTTTTTCCGGGCTTGCCAGCGTTCTCACATTATATGTGCCAATATAGAGGTTGTATTTATTTTTCTTGTTATTATTTATAACGTTTCCTTCTTTTGTTGGAGGGTTGTAGTCAGGAGAAAAATTAGTTACGTTTTCCTCCCCCGCGGTGACTAGCCGTGTTGGGTTTAGTGATGGTAGAGGGGTCTCTGTTGATTGCTAGAAACTGGATGTTGGAGTCACATTTTTTGTGGGGGGGTGTTCGGAGGCTTGTCTTGGTCTCATAAAAGCTGTTATTTTGTTTTTCTTCAAAGCTTGATTTTCCTGTATTGTTCCATCTTGGTTTGGAGAAGTATGGAAATTTCGTTTCTTTGGTTGTTGTTGGTCGCTTTGGTTACTATTGGATTTATGCTCCTTCAAAATTATTAATTTATCGTACTTAATTATTGCTTTTATGCCTTCTGCCTTGTATTTTAATAGCTCCGATTGTAATTGTTTTCTTTTCTCTAATATTTTGTGTGGGTAATCTTCTTTATAATATATGGTGCTATTTTTTATATTTTTCTTATTTTGTAATAGAGAAATACATAGGGACAACTTATTAGATTAGTATTTTTTTTAATTTTCTACACACGTTTTGATACTCGGATGGAGGGAGTTTAACTGTGCATTTCTGGAGGCTACACTCCATTATTTATTACAGATACACTTTAGTTTTAGTGAAAGAAACGCTCAAATACAAAATTCCACCCCTTTTAGTTTGTTTCGTGCCGTACTTAGATAAATATCAAGTGGCGTACATATTTGCGTATATATATCAAGTCAGAGATTGATAGGCAACGGGGCAACGCACACGAGCCGAGGGCCGAGGGACCGAAGTCAATTAAAAACTGCCGGGGACCTAATTGTGCCCATTTTAGCTCGATTGCGCCAGACGGCCGAAGGGACGCCGAACGCTGTCGCGTGTCCAATTGCAATACTGTCGCGTATAGTGGAAAAACATACGTTTTATATACTTCATAAATCATGGCAACTATTTGTCAAGTGGCTTTACAAGTTTTTACTTGGAAACTTTCTGTTTACGTTTTGAAGTAGGAACACCATTACGGTTCCTGTTTTGTAAACAACTTTTTACCTGGTTCTTGACTTATGGTAAGTATTCGTACTAACTACATATTTTTTAAGGCAAGTATTTTGGCAAGGCGTTGACCAATGCCAAAAGATTATAAAATTTTGTTCCCTAAATGGGAACAATCAAAATCTCAAGTTTTCCTCGTCCACGCCAGCTACAGTTCCCGGAATTAATTATCAGTTGAGCCTTTTAGAAATCATGATACGATCGAAGTACAAAAGAAAACTGTGTTAAAGTTCAAAGAAAAAACATTTTACTGAGGGTCCTCAAAAAGATGAGACAATGCGCGCCACAAAAAATACCGAGGACTGTTTCACAACAGCAATGCAATGAAGATAAGGAATTCGTTAGAGAAGATAATATTCTCACTAATTTTAAGAGTAATAAAAAGAGTGACAAGTATAAAGCAGGGGCGTGAAACATTTGGTTGAAATCGATTGGTGACGGGTGGTGCGCTCGCGTCACGGTGCGCGGCTGCGGGCCCTTCTTGCGTTATGTTAGTAGCTCCGGACAAAACGTCACTCAGCCGACTTTACCGCTTAGTAATGAAGTGAAAACTTGTTAATGTTGTACATGATTAATGTCAGAGTTTTATGGCATTTCATTTGCCTTCGCGGAAGTTAAAGTTGGTCAATTGACAGTTTCCTGAAAGTTCAGATGCGAAAGTTGTGTTTCTTGTCATGACTAAAAAACTCTTGATTTCAAAACTTTAGTAACCTATATATTAATAAGAAAAATTGTTCAGAAATAATGTTTTCTCCTGTTGCTGAAAACTTAAATTAAAACTTACTCGACCTATCTGACATAAATTGTTTCGTAAACCCGTATTCCATCGCTGTATATCAAGTTTCCAAATTGCAAAACACAACTTAAAGAAGCCATTGTTTAAATAAATAGTAACTTTAACCTATTTCTCAGTCGCAAAGATTTGTCAAAAGTTTCCTTGAAGTTTCTAAGAACATACAAAGGTATACAGTGACACCTAGTGTACGAAGCATGAACTGATAAAGCGCCATCTAGTACCGAGTAGTTCAGAAACAAAACTATGGACTCACTCGTCAACACATCGACAGAGGGCGCTGATTGTCAGTTGTTGCTATTCCACGCTAGATGGCGTTGTCATAAAAATTACTACATACCTTGAACAGGCATCGCTCGTAGTGAGACTGCATCTTCTTCGATTTCTTCTTCAACTTCTTCCTCTGTTATCGACGGAGGTGCAGCCCAACAACGAAGTCTCACGCCGGCATTGCCAACGTTTGCTCCGTTGTCAAGCCTCACACGAGGAAGGCTTCGAGATGAGTAATCCCCGTTATTGTTGGTCTGTCAGACAAAATTAAACTTTTAGTTTCTATAATATTTCGTTGTATATACAAATTATGTTACTACTTCGTGAAATAATTAATGTCGACAGTTACCTGTCTACAGACTATTTACGCTAATTACCTAGGTAGGTGTATTCGGCTAATGAATGAAGCAAAAATAAAGCAATAAAATTAAGGAAGTTGCTGTCATTAGCACTACGTAAATGTATGCAAATTGCAAATTCTTAACTGAAGCTAATATAAGCACGTTGCAACCAAAATAAAACGGATTTGATGCAACTAATCAAATGGTAACGGAAATAGGAATTAATGAACGTCTGAAACACGAGAGCTATAGGAGCTTTAAGAGGCAAACACTGCCCGTTTGCCTTTGAGGAGGCAGATTTGGGAAGTCGAGAAATGCAAACCTACGTTTATTTTATCTCTTTCTGAACCCGGGTTCCACATTCACTCTTACCCGCACTCAGAGAGCTTTAATGAATAGGTACCTACTTAGGCCATCACTAAGTAAAGGTTTTGACAGGTAGCGTATGACAAAACTGTCAAAACCTTTACTAAGTGATGGCTTAAGTAATCATTAAAGCTCTCTTAGTTCGGCAGTTATTGTGTTAAAACTATGTGTTTTAGAAGCAAGACGCAACGGGGAAACTATAATGATATTCAAGCAAGGTAATTATAACATGTATTTGATAAGGTCACTATTAGTAGTATTAGTATCAGTCAAGAGGACCGTCCTCTTGACTGATACTAATATCGACGGTACAGAGCTTCTAGAACGCGTCACAGCGTCGAGAACTTGCTGTGGCAATTGATCTAAAACCCGGTACCTAATGCAAATATATTATTATACAAGAGTTAAGTAGGCAAGTAAATAAATGCAGTGGTTTGTAATCACACGCAGCCGTCGACCGAACGACTCACATTTACTTAGCAAGCACGAAGTAGCAGCTGGCTACTGATAATGATACGTTATGAAGAATAAATACTGCTTTAAATAAGGTAATGTTGGGAGAAGGGATTTGTAAATCAAGCTTTGCAGCTTATATACAGCTTATCGGTGCAATAAAGAATATGATGCGTTGACTGGGATATTTAAATTATTTGAGTAGACACGGAAGACTATGCGAGGTTCTCTTCGTCGTTTTTGGTAACACAAAAACTTTTTTGATTGTCTTGTTAGTCAAGTATTCGCAAGCGCGACTGCTGACTGACCCTCAGGTGTTGAGTTTAATTCCCGGGTCGGTCAAAGCTTTTTTTTGGGTTTTTCTATAAATAATTAAAATTTTTCAGAAGCAGTCACGGAGCGATAGGTTCGCCCCATTTTACATGCGGTTTAAAAACATAACTGGCGAAATGTGGGTGTTATGGGTGTACTATTAGATACACCTCTGCCTTTACACTTCGGGGATTACAGGCATGATGTTATGTTAATCCGTTTTCATAAAATTATTAATCGTTATAGGTTACGTAGGTTCTGCGTGGCTTCCAGCAATTTAAAAAACGCTACAAGACATGTAGAGAAGAACCAGCAAAGGAACTTTCAGTTTTTTTTTTTTTTTTTTAAAACGCTTAAAAAACGTTGTCCCACACTAGGAATTTCTCCTGTATCGTGGGTGCGTTCACAAACATTTAAACTCACATACACAAATACCCAGACCCGGAACAACTATCTGTAGGTCATACAAATATTTGTTCCGTGCGGGGATCGAACCCGCGACACGCAGCGCAGCAGTCCATTGCTTGAGCCACTGCGCTAACCGTGCCGTCAGATTTAAGAATCATGAATTAGAATCTAATTTAACTAAAACCCAAATTAAACAGAATGCCGTGATCTTAGTCCTTGAACTACCTAGACGCATTAGTGATGTGAAAACATTTGATTATTCAAATCATAAGCTAACAGATGTCATCAAATTTTCAAAACTGCCAAATCTCCCAATCAACTTTGAACCTAATTCTTTAGTGACAAAATTTAAAATATATTAAAGAAAGACAGATTGTAGTAGCGTGATGTGCTGATGTCTCTATGTACACAAAAAACCTCAGTCAATCAACCTTGAACCTATAGCGATTAGGTTGAAAATCTTTTGAAGAAAGACAAATAGCTTGATTTGCAGGCGTCTGTACAAAAAAAAAAAACGTCAGTTTGTAACTGCGTGTGTTCCTGAGGATGTCACAAGTCACAAGTAAAGCGTATTCTATCGCTGAGTAACGGGTCAACATCCCGTCAGCGCTTAGCGTTAGCATTATCGCTGTTTTTTTGCTAAGTTATTTTAGGAGATCCTGTCGTACGACGGATTTCGCGTAATGCACGGTGAATGAAACTGTCTTATATTTACTTATAAAAGATGTAGGAATGATATAAAAATAAGACCTGTGTGCTTACTCTCGAATATAATTCCGATAGATCGACATTGGAATTGTCAGTCAAACGTCAGGCATTGGCTGGACTCACTGAGTCTAGCCAATCCCTGACGTTTAACTCAACCAACTGACGTTTGACCAATGTCGACCTATCGGAATTATATTCCAGAGTAAGCACCCTGGACGGATGAAAAGGTCTTGGCATGTTGGTATAGGGCTTGAGCTTTACGTGGCGTTTTGGCTAGTTTTTTTGGCTTAGTCGGTAAATGCCTTTATGAAACACATCTTCACGCCTATAATCCCCGAAGGGCAAGGCAAGAAGTCCACCTAAAAGTACACCCATATGTCTCTAGTCACGTTTAAAGTCGCATGTAACACGGGTTGATCCTATAATATTATCATCGACCGAGAACAAATCTAGGCTCCAAGGGTGCTACTGAAAAATTCCTGATAGAAAAACCGAATATAATACTTTGCGACTCGGAATTTTAACCATGGTCCTTATGATCATATAAAGTAGCGCTTGTCATCACTCGAGTAACGAGGCAACAAGTGTGTTTTGATATAGAACTTATCCGATGAAGCAAAAGCTCTAAAGGATTGTATTACATACAAAAGTATAGAACTCAGTTTGAATAAGAATAAGCCCTTTAGGGCTTATTCTTATTCCATAGGTAGGCCGGTATGCCTATCACAGAACAGCTACATAACTATTTAACAAACAAATCAAATGCTCAGATTATGACACAAATGTTTATTCAAAACAAGCACGTACTCAGTCAGCACAAGTGTTCTCTATGATGAATAACCACCAGCTTAACGTGCGACAATTAATTATCTAATTAAGTACTCGAACAAGTTATACCGATGTATAATTTGCTGAGCTATAATGAAGGGTAATATAAAAGTAATTAGGTATAATGTAGGTGAGTGGTATCGGTAAGGGTACCGTGGGAACGCAACAGCATCGCTGCACTATATCTTGCTAGTTCGAATTATTCCGAGGCCTTATACAGATCCTTTCGACTCGAGATCATCTCACCCAGTGAGATAGTGTTCGAGTGTACGGTATAGGTTACTGAGAACTGCCTACTTTAAACTTGATTGGATTGATTATAAACTTGTTGTTACCGTTGATTATGTTGTCGTGATGTTTACAAGATTTGTAACTCTGTGTGAGAAGAATAGAGTTGTATTTTGAAGACGTTATCTCCGGTTCAAAAACAAATGCATGTGTATTTTTCAGATGATATTGTGTAATGAAAACAGCCACCGCCTGGTAACTGGTTTACACGTTAATTAACGGCCTGAAATACGATGCGCGGTAGACTTTTGTTTCAGATAATGAACCCAGTAATTAACGAACGCTGAAATACAATAAACATATTTCACTCAAACTCACTGTTCATAACTTTTCACTAACACACATCCACCCATTCATAACTCTTCATTACCGCCAACGTTGAAAATCTAGAAAATGCTCAGAGCATTTATTAATCACTAATTGTGCCTCATTAGTCATTAATAAAGGCTGTACAAGAAATGAGGTAAGTATAGCAAAAAGGTCACAAATAGCCACAATCACAATGTTTCCATATCGTAACATAATAATATTGTACAATATCGTTGCATAATGTACAGTCGAACAAGCTAATAAGTATACAGGGTAGAGATCTTTATAATTCCATAAAACTGAAAATATTGATTGTAATTTTGTTTTATCAAGTGTTTCGCATTAAGCGACTGATGTCAAACGCTGTATCGTTTGACATCAGTCTGTAAATATATCTGAATAATCTTAAAAGTAAATACAAGTTAGCTGGCTGTATACTTATTAGCTTGTTCGACTGTACCTATGTTATACAGTCGCTAGCACTAATAAGTACTAGGTGTAAACGGATCATTCATGAAGACACACGATCGATATTCCAAGAGCTAATCGTTACTGTGTTTTGAAATTTTCTAGGTGTCATGGAAGCTGCAGCTTGAACTAATCGCACAATCTGTCGAAAAGTGTCCCTGTCCATTTAATTGAATCACTAATGTTCTTCAATTTATTGGAAAATCGCTAAGAAAAGTTGAGAGTTTCCATAGGAATTGACACGATCTACTGAATAAAATGTAAGGTAAAATGGTAAATTATCGAAAAAGTTTTGAATTTTCAAGAGGTTATGCTTTATTATGTTACACTTGGCACATATTTATACTAGCGACTGTACAAGTAGGTACAAAACATACCGTATTGAACAAATGCCATACAATAGAGGTGCATGAGTACTAACACCCGAGCTCTGGCGGAAGAATCCGAAGCACGCGTTTATTTCCCATTATACCAGCGATATGTATGACATAGCGCGTCATGTGAACGGACTGAATGGTTGGACCGTGACGCTGATCGCCACTTGATACTAAGTCACTCAATGTCCTTGCTGGACGGTGTACCTCTCTAATGACACTGTGTGAGTTGTGTGACATGATCACTTGCTCGCATTTAAACATGCAAACGGATTTATTTTATAATTACTTGGGCTGTGTGCTAAATTTTAGTTTAAAACTGGCTAGACACGATTAGTTGAGTTACTAGGTTATGAAAAAGTCGTGAAGTTATACTATTTCACAATTAGTTTATTATTCCCGGATCAGGAGTTTGTCAGTAGTAGCCATGGAGTCTCAATCTGTCCCCGGTTGATGGTAATAGGCTCGCCCCCTATTGTACACTTGACTAGACTAGACTGAAACATGGATCAGACACAAACAACAACTAGACACAACTGGTGAAATACAGGTGTACTATTAGGTACACCTTTGGCTCACCTTTCATGGATTACAGGCTTGATGTTATGTGTAGGTATAATTATGTTATTCAGTTTATTATTTTCTGCAATAGTTATTATTGTAACCAACAATGAAATTTAACTAAAGAAGGACCTAGAGAATAACTCGCTGAAGTCGTACTTTCGGCTTTTAAATCAATTAGTAAGTACAAAGTACAAACAGCCGAACAGTCCCAGTCAGCGGTCCAGTAGCACCATCCACAGCATTTAATTAACTAGTATGTATTTGTATCACACAGGGACACTATCTCCGACAATATCACCGTTCCGAGCCAGTGACACAAGTAACAGTTCCAGGTTTCACGATAGCGGGCGAGTATAGTTGACAAGTTGCGACAAGGCCTACGGGGATACCACAACACTAACATTTGCCTGACACTTACAGCTGGCGTGGCGTGGGCAGATATAATAAGTAGCTGAACTTTTCACGTCAACATATATTAAGAATTTAATTATGAACGAATTTTAAAGATAATAATGAAAGGGATGAGCACCACAAACGGCGTTCTATAGCGGATAATATCATTGGCACACATATCTTCAACACAGTCTAGAACTCTACATTAAATATCTCATCAAAGATTTGAAATTTTAAAAACGTCAATTCATCTAAATCTGCTCATCTCTTTTGGAGTTACGGGGGAACAAAGAAACGGACATACATTATATACAGACACGTAAAACGTAACCTCATTTTGGGCTTCGCCGCAGTCGGGTAAAAAGGCTTCAAAACTTAACAGTTTCGTTCTAAATACCATCTTTTACTTCAACGCAGCACTTTCTATACCTCAGTAGCAACCTAAAAATGGAATAACGACGGGCCCACTTATGTGTGGTTTGTGTTATTGTTATGTCGGACAACATGTCATAAACACCACGAGCTAGACGCAACATCATGTCCGGTTGGCGAACAAATATACTGACATAGAATTGTTTGTACTATTTTTTAAGGTTAATAAGGAGAACAGATGTAGAAAGAGTTTCCTCTGGATCTTTTTGGCTATTATTGCATCAACTTGCAACCACTATACATAATTACACTTTAGGTAGTTCATCATCCCGTCGGGGCTGTGGATTGTCGAAAGGTTAACGCGGCTCCGACACAAGGGCGAAGAAGGAACATGGGTTTGGTTTTTAGTCAGTAGAAGTCTGACACTCCCCTTCGCTCTGCCCAAGAGCGGGGGGGGGGGTTATTCGATGATTTTCCACCCAACAAAAAAAAAAGGCGGTTCATCATCTGCCAAGCGTTTTCCCAAGTTTCTTAGAGCCGACTTCCAATCTAACCGGGTGCAGCTAAATCCTTTTACAAGGAGTGACTGCTTATCTGACCTCTACAACCCATAGCAAGATTGGATAGTTCACTGTAGTTAAATACTGTTATAATAGTATGGATTTATGGAAATCAAATAAAATCAAATTAATTCTTAACGGTGTTTACATTTTTTGGGGCTGACTGCATGTAAAAGTAATACTTAGGTTCTTCGGAGTTGAAGTCTCAAGAGGATCCCTTCACAAAGGAAGAAGGGTTTCCAGCAGAAAACCCTAAAAACCGTCTAATAACAGAGATAGAGCGAGTAAACAGCTCGGTATTTCATACTCGTAACACAGAATATTAAAGAGAATTGCCTTCACAATTGAAGAGCACACATGAGTAATTAAATACCACTGGCGATGGCGGATTAATGAACGTGTATGATGATGCCAACGAGGACATATTGATGTAGGACAATGTATTAAACCATTTTCGTTGCAGATAATAATATACGATGAACTATACTTAATTGATATTTTTGGTTTGATTGAATGATTACTAAACATAAGGTTAAATACTACAAAATTAGTAATCTTATTCTTAAAGTACAAACATAGCAAGAACCTTCACTTCTCATAAGATCCTTAATGACTTAATGTTAATACTTATATTTAACAAAAAATACATGATGATGATGAAAGTGCCCTTTTTGCTATTAAGCTACGAATATCAGAAATTATGATACAACTGAACATAATTTCCCAAGGTGTCTTCAAGTAATTAAGTATGATAATGACTATTGAACTTTAAAAAAGCCGTGTAGCAATTAAAATATCCAGGGACCGTGTCACGATTAATAAATGAACAAAAGTATGCCTACATACATAATTACATACACCAACACATACTCTTTGTAGCTGAGTGCAATACATCGAAATTATTTCAGGACGAATGGGACGGGCAACTGGTGGAACTAATGGCGCTAGCACCGCATGAACCTAAGCTCTTCATTGGTTGAATATCTGTCAATGTCATTTTATATTTCAAAATAGCTTGACCTCATTGGTCGGATTGGGACAAGCTATGGACACGCCATCTACAATCAGCTTTCACTTGCCAACCCCATTTAGCCAATAAAAATCTTAATCGCGTTCCAGAACTGTCAGTGTCATTTTTACAGAATAATGAAACTGGTGTAGAAGATAGCGGGATGAGTCGGACAAAACCAACGACCAGTGTTCCACATTAGCCCTGGATTAAAACAACTGTAAGTCATGGGCTCTCCCCATGACTTACAGACTTTGCCTCTTTCAGCAGAGTGAGATGACGCAGGCTAACTAAAGTATCAGTATTGCGACTGACTGCTCATAATCGCGTTCAGTTTTAAGGTGCAATTCGTCCTAAAAAGATTGTCATACAGATCAAAGAGACGACGACGTTCTACAAAGCCAAACTTTCAACCAGGCAATATTAACAGCTCGATACTGCAATATTACTTACTATACATACAACAGCATAATGCTCCAACAAGTTATCAGCTGTACCGCTCTTTCCGTTAGCTAGAATCTAGGTTCAAATCGAGCGATAAATAGCTTTACCAGTTAATATTCTGCGTTCACTCACTGTTCATAGAAAATAACAGAAGAAGCTATGAACTGTCGGACAAGCTATTTGGTATACACGCAAATCTGAAATCTTTATAATTCTAGTACACTGACAATATTGATTGCAGTTTTGTCAAATAAAGCGTTTGGCTTTAAGCGACTGATGTCAAACGCTGTATCATTTGACAATGACATCAGTCTCTAAATGTATCTGTGTAAT
This sequence comes from Diarsia dahlii, assembly GCA_949775195.1. NCBI lineage: Eukaryota > Metazoa > Arthropoda > Insecta > Lepidoptera > Noctuidae > Diarsia > Diarsia dahlii. The sequence continues at coordinate 18,422,837 of OX459191.1, read as the reverse complement.
CTTAAAGTAAATGCAAGTTAGCTGGCTGTATGTGTATAGTTAATGCGTTGTTCGACCGTACGTTCAAAGCGAGTTGGTGCATCAAACGGGTAATAAAAAGTGAACGAGCAACATAATTCACGATGTTCAGAAAGCTATACGTGACCTAATTAGCAGGCTTCCTTATTGTGACGGGACTTGTTCTGGGAAACAGGGAGTAGTCAGTGTGTGGCCGTTTGTTAAGAAAACTTGTTTAACCTACTTTATCGTAACAACAAACCAACATATAAGCTTTATACTAAATACATATTTCTGTGTCATTGGTCTAGTGGTCACAAGCGTGACTACTGAGCATGAGATCTTGGGTTCGATTACCGGGTCGGGCAAAGTGTTATTGGGTTTTCCATTAGGATTCTCTCAGTAGCAGCCACAGAGTCTGGATTTGGACCCGGTTTCTGGCAATAGGCTCACGTCTATTACATGGGACTTAAAACATAATTATAGCGTTGTGAAAAGTAGATGTACTACTAAAGGGCTTTGCCTAAACCTTTAAGTTATGTGTAATTTATCTGGACCCCATTTTATTCGCGAGCTTATTGTTTGACTACTTTAAAGTAACTATTATTGGAATTAAATTAAAACGCTTTGAATTCATACAAAATTGATCACTGTCCAACCTAATAAATATTTCAATCAATCTAACTCCAACTGCTGAACAATCACACAATTCACTTTAATGTAGCCATGAAAATTAACATAATTAGATACAGTGGACATTATAAACTATTAACATAACAATACGCCTGTATTTATGAAGTGGTAGACAGAGAGGTATGGTTCACTTATGCAGTACTTAACTTAAATACCTAAATAGGAGCCGGAGTGGACACTTACTGAGCATAAATCCAGAATCCGAGCTGCCACAGAAAATCTTCCTAGATGGAAGTATCAAAAACACTTCGCCTGACCGGTGGATCGAATACAAGCTCTTCACTTTGGCAATATCTATCTATCAATCTAACTGCCTCATTGGTCTAGTGGTGGCAAGCACGACTACTGTGCCTGAAGTCCTAGTGTGCATGAAGACTAGACTAGACTAGACGTACTGCAGGTTATCACCGATACCTAGTCGACGTTCCACACATTCTTATGCGCACAGCCAAGGAGTGGAATTCCCTGCCTGCGTCGGTTTTTCCGAGTTCATATAACACTAATCTGTTTAAGTCGCGAGTAAACAGGCTTCTTTTGGGTAAGCTCGTTCCATCGTCAACATCATCTCTGCCCTTAGGGCAAGATTGAAGTCAAGAGTAAGCCCATTTAAAATTAAAAAAAATAGTCCTGGGTTCGATTCCCAGGTTTGGTTCCAGGTTTCGATCCCCAAGTGTCATTGGGTTTTTCCATCAGGAATTTCTCAGTGATAACCACAGAGTCCAGATTCTTATTAGCTGGGTGATCGCCACCTATTACATATGTGTACATATGGGTACACCTCTGCCTAACCCTTCAGGGATTATATGCGTTATGTTATAATCTAACTGATAAAGTATGTTTTCTAACCACATCAGATCTAGGGTACGTAATGTATGGCATGTAACACAAAACTGGCGGACATTGCACCGTGTTATAGACACTTAAAAATAGGCCGGAGAAAGCTGTATGAAATTAGAAACGGCGCCGAGAGCCCTTTGATATGTAGGTAAATAAATTGTGTAGGCTACTGCTATGAATTAGCTTTATTATTAGGACGTCATAATTACAGGTTATTTTGTAAACAAGACGAGGAAAAGCTATGAAAATCGTAGCCACGGATGCTGTCAATTGAGATCAGTGTTTGACGTCTGATTTCTCTTACATGTCTAGCATAACAGATAGATAAACAACAGATCTAGATAGCTCATAATTGTGGAATAAGCATGTAGCTCTTGAATTATTAGTCACTGACATACCTAAAATAAAACACATGACATTATTAATATTTTCTAAAGAGTTCTTGATTGTAACGATTATGAGCACCAAGGAAAGATTTTAAAATTACGAATTGAGTTGAAAGTTTGTACGTAAGTAAAGTCATTTCTGCCGATTGGTAATCCTTTAAACATGGTCGTTATTGTTAAACAGAACCGCATGATTGAATAATATAACTTTATACACGATCAATGTGATTTTGATGAACATATATAAGTAGATACTTGTACATTATACTACAGTAATAAATAACGGTAAGTATTCAGTAAACTATGCACCGGCGTGGTCAAGGAATTCTGCTAACATTTAATTTTGCTTCTTTCAATCCTTACGAACTTAGGTAATAAATTATTTTACTAAAAATTAATCTCTTGTAACAAACTCCGTAGTCATTCTTTATGTTTTTCGTAGCACCCGCGTAGCACCAAATAATTATGTAGAACTGATTTAGGAAACTGATCTTTATCTACAATAGTTTGGAGTGAGATATTTATTAATCTGTAATCGTACTGTAATATTTCCATAGATATCATGTATGTATTACAAAATAAATATAAACTACACCTTGCATAATAATATGGTAAGTCAGGATGGAACGATTTTTTTCGTAGCAAGTGTAGCGGTTACTATGGGTTTAGTTAACCAAGCTTTTGTAATTTTTTTTTGGATGATTATTCATAAATTCTTCTAGGAAAAGTATATACAGCGAAAATTCTGTATAATTCCTCTATTACTGTTGTTTAATGAAAAAATTAAGTTCAAAAATCTAATAAATCCGACTACTAACAAAATCGCGGTCTTAAAAGTAGAAAACAAGAAAATAATTCTTGTCTGATATTCTTCGTAGTCGCATGCCACTGATATCTGATGCTCCTTCATGGCGTTCTCATTGATACAGAAGTCAGCTGTTAATTGCCATTAGCAAGGTGGCATGCGACTACGAAGAATATCAGACAAGAATTATTTTCTTGTTTTCTACTTTTAAGACCGCGATTTTGTTAGTAAGTAGTCGGGTTTTAGATTTTTGAACTTAATTTTTTTATTTGTATTTAATTTTTGTGTGTACTAAAACTATATTATAATACATATTTGTAATGTGCTTGTCAAGACCTTTCATTTGATACCAAACATGTTATGATTATTTCAATTTTTTTTTTTATTCTATGTTATAATCTGACATTTAACTTCCGTCATAAAAATATTTGATAAAATTTATATAGCCTATGTCACCCGGGCTATTTTTACTAATCTATTGCCACCTCATTTATTAAAATCCGTTCGGTAGTTTAGGCGCTACGGTGGAACATACATACACAGACTGCCAAAATCATTACCCTTCCTTTTGGCTTCGCCGTAGTCGGGTAAAAACCATAAAAGAACCTAATGCAATACACCGAATACACGCAACTTATCAAAAATCAATAAAATTTCCATAAAAGAACGTAATAGAATATTTATTCTTCATTTTATTTTGAAATAGCCCTCTTTCATACTTAGCGGTTTGTGGCCATTCTGAGATGTACCAGGCATGCATGAGTGAGGGGAGAGTGGCTATTTATGAAATGGCGTGATTGACGGACGCATGTTTTGTGAAGTTTTCATATTTATAAGTTTAAGTTTAGCAGTCTCTGCTAGTAGAGAACAAGAGACTAACAAAACATAAAATGATCACCATGATCATAACGACCATTAAGAAATAATCTAAAATATATCGATAAACTCAAACTCAAAACATTTATTTGAAATAGACCTATGACAGGCCCTTCTAGTCAAAAATAAACTACCAACAGTCAGTAATGGCTCATTTCAAAATCGTAGATGTCATAGAGAAGTATGGTCAAGAAACTCCATGGACACTTTTTTCAAATTTGTACATAGTCGTGGGTACAATATTTTTGCTTATTTGTGAGCACAGTATGGAAATAGAAAAGACAATTGAAATCCTAAAGGTAAGCTTACTGAAGTAGCTTAGGTTTCTTTAGAATGAGACCGATATTAACTCGAAAGATAATTTTGGCTATAAAGCAAGTTCGAACTCCTTGCCTTAAACAACAAACATAACCTCACACAAACGGTTCTGTAGCTCCCAACAATCATAAAACTCAACAGACAGCTCAAAGCAACAAAGTCTATAGAAATCCTTTTACATACAAATCATGCAGAAAGCACAGAATTCCTTGACATAAAGCTCTTCACACATCGGCGAGTCGAGAGTCGCGTCTGTATGCAAACGAAGCGACGACGGACGGACGGACAGGACGAGACTACAATGTAAGTACCTAGTGTACCTATCACTTAAATATATACACTAGTTGCATAACGTGCACATTGCACGTGTGCTCAGCTATGCGATTGAGCTCATAACGCATCGGCTTCGACCATATTTCAAATACCGATCCATATACGTTTATTGAGGAAACTTGACTTAGAATTGCGAGAGTATCGTAGATGAGAAGTGCTCTATCTTAATAGTGGATGCTCTATCTATATCTAGAGTATTTTTTCTGTTCATAACAATGAAAACGGGATATTTACCCATGTAATAGAGGGCGAACCTATTGCCACCAACCGGACACAGACCTAGACACCGTGGTTGCTACAGACAAATTCCTAATGTACAAAACACAATAACAGTTTTCCCGACCAGGGAATCGAACCCAGGAACTCATGCACAGTAGTCGCGCCTGTGACCATCACTTGGATTAGGTGGGAACAAATCAATCTACAATGATAAACTATCACTTTGATTAAAACATGATCATCATCATCATCATCATTTCAGCCAAAAGACGTCCACTGCTGGACATAGGCCTCCCCCAGGCGTCGCCACATTGACCGGTCCCGTGCGTCTCTCATCCAGCGGGTTCATGATCATGATCAAAAACTTGAAAATTCAATCAATACAATTCGATCTCCTGTTCATATTATTAACTCATCTTCAATCTGACGACATGAGCAAAGAATTTTTAAATTGCCTTTATCAACTTCCAAACATCATTACAAGCTTAGCTATTAGTATTACCGAAAATATTTCAACTGAAGAAAAAATAAACGAAATTACGTGTGTGCCGAATTCGGCGTGGCCAATCAATCATTGAACTACCGCACTCGTAATTAGGTAGTTTATTACCGAACCGTTTAAATAAATTACTTTATCTACCCAAATATCATAAACCCTCTCTAATGCGTTCAAAAACCATAGGCAATGACCAGCATTACCAACCAGCAGAAATAAACAGAACTGTAATGAGCTCATAACGTACTGAAAACAGTAGGTTATGAGTTTTTTGGAACAGGTGTCAAATTCAAGTGAGTGTGCTATACTAGTATCTACATTAAAACAGATACCTATCGATACGAAACCCCAATTCAGTATGATTTTAATTATAAATCGCACGACATTTTGAACTCGAGTGACACAAGAATAGTGACTTTGTTCGTTTGCCTATGATTTAAAAATAAATGACAGATATCCGAAACGCCGCCATTTCGAGCTGTCATTTGTTCGTTAGCTTTTTATTTCCAGTTATAACGAGTAGACAAATTTTCTGATAAGTTCTTTATTTCTGTCGAAAATGAGTGATAGTGACTCAAAAATTAACATTAACACTCCGCCAGATATCGTAAATGCAGCGACGAATGCAACTAATAACCTGTTTATTTTTTATTGCATTACACTGGTAACAATGCTGGTCATTTCCCTATGGTTCCTGAACCCATCATAGAGCCCTTATGATATTCGGGTAGATAAATTAGTGTATGCAACTATACATAATTAGGCATTACAACACTCGTGTGATGCTATTAAGAAACTCGCCTTCGGCTCGTTTCTTAAACCCACACTTGTGTTGTAATGCCCTTCATTATGCACAGTCGCATAAACTACTATAGTTCCTGTGCTGGCGCAGATTATTATATAAATGTTATTCATGTTACATGTTACATAGCGATAAGGTAACAAGTTTTTTTGAGTTTACTCGCTACAAGCTTGGTCAGAAATAGGTTTACGCGATATACAACATTAAATAAAACACCATTAACATAACATAACATCACGCATGTAATCCCCGAAGGGTTAGGCAGAGGTGTACCTTGAGCAGATGCGTACATTAGTACACCCACATTTCGGTAGTTATGTTTAAGTTACATGTAATAGAGGGTTAGCCTATTGGCATCAACCGAGCTCAAACCCAGACTCCGTGGCTGCTAAAGAGAAATTCCTGATGAAAAACACGTTGTCCAGCCCCAGAACCAAACCCAGGACCTCAGCGCGCTTGCGGCCACTAGAGTATTAGACCAACTAAAAAGTATTTAAGTAGCTTTACTCATATTTGAAATGTAGTTAAAGTTTACTCAAGATCAAAATAAAACTAAGGTAAAACTAGTTTGAAAGGATCTAACGATGTGAAACGCACCAACTTTTCAGTTCAAGTCTCACAGTTTATCAAAACGCTGTTGCTAATCACTGTACCCGACGGAATACATAAATAGCTCCGACTGTGGGCACTGTGGCACCCAGTGCAGTATTAATTGAGAGCGTTTGTTACTCGATATTCGAGGGACAAGTGAGTCTATGCGACTCTACCGTTCAGAGCAATAATAATATTTATGACTGTATTATACATATTTACGGAACTCCGAAGTTCGAAATACTGATGTAGGTACCTGTACTCAAGATACAGTCGAAAAGTTTGTAAGCGTCTCGTGAAATAACAATTGCAACTTCGAGATATAGGTAACCTACTTTATGATAGCATGGGCTTCAAAATATTAATTTCGTTACGTAACATAAAAATGAACTGAAAACAATAGACGAAAATGCTTCTAAACTTTGCTAATTGTACTTATACATATTGGCGCTGCTGACTGGACTGGACGCTGTGCCCACAATTCACAGCACTTGTTGTTTCATTAGACACTAAACTTACTAGCTTTACTTTATTAACTTGAACTTTAAACAAAACACTATCGCACTACAAAAAGCAACATAACATACCTGTAGACTACAACGTCTATAACTAACTAACACCCCTGAGGACTACAGGGGTTTTGTTATGTTATGTTGCTTTTTGAACCTGTTGTTTACCCTGCAGGGATCTGCAAGGTCAGGCAGAAGTGTACCCTGATAGTACACTCACATTTCATCGTTTATATTTAAGTCTCTTAATAAAGTAATAGGGGGCGGGGCTTTTGCCAAAATCAGATAAAAATCAAACAATGCGATGAAGGACATTATCTTTATTTTTAGGTATGCCGATTAGGTATTTCTGTAATGTGTAAACTTTTAAAGGTCACGTTCCATGTCTGTATTAATTACAGAACAATAACAAGTCAGTTGAATGGCCTTTGTTTTGTTTAAACCAATGTGATAATTCTACTGTTGGGCATAACAAAAACTATAGATAGTTAGGCCATACGTTCCAAAATACGTTAAGTCCATTACTTTTATAAGCGTTAAGCCTGCTATTATTCTTAGGCCGAAATTAAAATAGTTTTAAAAGCAATATTTCATCCTTGGAACATATTTTTTTAATTGAGCAGTGCGTAGTGCTTTATTTCTTAGCGATAATATCTCCCAGAGCCGTGCGGACCACATGTTTATTGGTAACGGTCGTCGATGGTCAGGTATGTACAAACACCAATTACGCACGATTTTATAAGCCACGCGATCAAGTACTCGATAACCCGATTACCTACTTCAGTTTTAATGGTATAACATTTACCAATTGTTCGAAAGGTCAATTTAACGTGAGAGTCGGTTTTATGTTACACGGTTCCACCAGTCGCCTGGGAATGATCTGTCCTTGCCTTTACTCCCTTGAAAATACAATTTCAAGTATTACATCAGATAGAGTTAGGTTAACAGACTCTGCGTATACGCGTCTTATTTCATTGAATTTAGTTATTTATTTAACAGTTCTAGAATGAACTGATATGTTAGTTAAATTATGATCAATCAGCATATATTTAACCGGTTTTCAGTCTATCTGGTTCTAAACGCGGTTAAAAATAAGCGGCAACTAAATTTACATCATAAACAAAAAACAAAATCGATTCTAGCTTAGCTATTCCTGTGGACAAAAACGTGCTGACGAATTAATTAGGGCAAAAAGATTCTAAATATACACTTTATATAAAAATAAACACTTTGTCCGTATCCCTCTATGGTCCGCCGCGCACATGGCCTTTATAAGTCCATGACATCACCCAATGTGGTTCCATTTACATCGCCACCATGATCCAAAAGTACTTCCGAGAATCAGGACAAAGAGGAATGACTTATAAAAGCTGAATACAACAAGTGTGTTTTGAAAAGACGCAAAGTTATTAATATTGAAAGATCAATTATTGTAAACGTGAGTTTTATTGCTTGATTAGTCATTTCATTAGTTATTGTAGAATGTGTCTGTTTGTGTGTCGTACTATATGGGGCTTATTCAATCACTTATTCGATCACGTAATATATATGTATTTATGTTTTATACTTTATATAACACTCACTGTCAGCGGACATTTACTGGTGAACAATAAAGCTTATTCTATTCGTAAAACTGGATAAATGTAAACCGATAAACCTTTTTTTATGTCTCAGATTCATTAATTTATTACTAAATAGGTTTGCGTTTGGCCACAACTCACCTTATATAAAACTGTAAAACGATAATGCAACCTAGGGTAGAAATGGTCACAGAATTAAAGTAATACTATATGGGGACAACTCCTATCTACATGTGGAAAACTAATGATTTCATGCATGTCCTTCAGAAAAAGGGGTGACGAAAAAAAATCAAAACACCACAGGAACAAAAAATCAAATTTACAAGGCACTACTCAATAAAACCGGTCAAACAACGAAATATTTGCACTCATTTAACGACATTCATGAATCAGGTGATAAAGGGGTGAAACAATCGTAAAAAGCCAGCGCACACATCTTACCTTGTCCACATAAAACCCGGGGAACGACTGTCCGGCCGCGTGCAACAATACAAGTCACAATCAGTACACATAATACAAAAGTACATAGAACAAATTGCAGGTGAAAACATCGCTTTGTAGCTTTTTAATGTAACTCTCTATATTATCTTTGTCCACTTTTTATAAGCTATTGACTGAATAGTCTGCTTATGGTAAATATGTACATAGATCATTCTTATGTCACATTTATCATGCCTAAGAATGGTAATATTATAATAACTGTTGTCAGAGAAGGTCCTCATTTTGACCTCACAATGTGGCAATAAGATGGTTTAGCTTGTTGGTGATAAATAAATAATAAATAAATATATAATAACACAAGATTTCCTTGTGCTATGGCCGTGGCTATGGTATGGAGTTTCTTTCATCTGTGCTGCCGCAGATTTTAAAAATAATACAAATATTCTAATCTCACGGAAGTAGTATAGAGTCAACGAGAAAAGCAGACGGTAAAGAACACGCAAAGGAAGCTGTTATTATGGAGATCGTGATCGTAAATGATTAGCTAACTACAGTAACTACCCGACTACGCCATAATATTATTTTAATATTGCTTGACACGTCTTTAATATTCATAGCAGCATCATAAATATTATGAAAAGTAAAGAATATTGTTATATTAAGGATATCATTTCAGAATGATCTGCATTTACTTTCATTGACTTTATTAACTTTTAAAACCTAATCATCCTCAATCTTTCAAAGTCGGGGTAGAACATCGAAAACAGCTGACTTTCGCCCAAATAATAAAACAGAAAAAACAGGTTTATCAACACCTTCCGAATTCTGAATCAAAACCAATTCGATTCACATTAGAGTCAAGTAGACACTTAGGTATTTAAATGAATAATGAATGGCAATTTCACACCGTGTTTGGAATTCGTGTCAATTTGCCAAACATTCGTGTCTTATTCGATGTCGATAGTCGACGTGTTCTTTTCTTCTACTTTTAATATGGATCCCTTATTTTATGTTTCCTCTTGGATATGAACACCTACTCATCCAAATAGACGAACGAGAAGCAACCTTGCGACCCAATCATCGTAAACAACGCCTACTAGATGACACAACGCATCTTCCACTTCATGATTCAGCTAGAAAGCGATGCGTGTTCGTGAGAAGCGGAACCCAGTAACTCAGTCACTCCACGTTTCCGTCCTCATTGTTCCAAGACATCCTGCCTTTGATTAATAACTTCATTTAGGACGTATTTTATTTACTATCTTCTAAACATTTGGCCATAACGTTCAAAGGCTCAAATGACCTCGCCCAAAAGATGGCTTCTTACTTTGAAGAGGAATGTAAATTTTTGGGACAAGAAACTCATTAAGAGTCATGATTCGCGTGTTGGCGATCTCATCATGTGATTTTGAATAACGTTGAGGTTCAACGGAACAAATACTGTTTAGATAATTATATGGCTATGATGAGGCTAAATGATTAAATAAATAACGATACAGTAGCAGAATGATTTGCTTTTTCTGAGTTTTTGCCCAGTAAATTGTGTGGTCATGAGTTCAAAATATGTAAGAAACGATTCGAGTAATCTTAACACACGGTGTCTACCATTTATCTTGTGATTTGCGTCCTTATATTTTCGCATTAAAACCAATAAAGAAAGCTTCTTCGTCATGATTCCAAGCCACAGGCACATTGTACAAAACCTCGAGCTCAGAAAAGAAACATCTTCATTTCAATTCACCACAAAGTGTCTAACAAGTATCAAATAGGCCATAAAACTGCGGTTCAAACAAAGGTTTAACTGCAGAGTTCATTCGTCTTATCCTGCGGCCGGGCGGCAAAAAGCCGCTCTTAGGCGCGCAACGCATAATTTTGATACCGCGCGCCCACGCCTCGCATTTGTCTGTTTGTACTCAGTGCGCAGGCGACGCACGACAAAAATATTGTGGCCCTATTCTAACAAATAGGAAATTCATACGAAATAGGCAATTTGAGCTTTTGACTTTTTGACATTAAAATAATGGTTATTTCATGAAGTATTACTTTATAACAGAATAAGAGTGTTTTTCCTAACCAACTCTGTCCTACTTCTGGGCCCGCGCGTCCTCCTTCCAGTTCTGACGTCCCTATAGAATAAGATTAATTTAATAATAACACTTACAACTTAAAATATACATTCAACAATTACGAACAACAAAAGCAAGTATACCAAACATTCAGCGAACAGATTACCAATTTCCTCAAAAATATGAAACGTGTTAGAGCAATCTTTATTACTTTATTAATGTACCTCAAATTACTATAAATCTGTCCGAGGCCTACAATTAAGCCGAAAAATGTAAATGAGTGTTTCCATCTCATTGTAGATCATCATTAAAACGGTTCATGTGGTTCGGGCCCGTTTCAAACGCGTACGAATCGCGTTCTCTGTTACAGCACTTAATCTAATTTCCCACAGAATGACGTAACATCACTCGTTGGTCCCAACTCCCATAGTTATCATAATGAGTGTAATCAAAACTAAAATAATGCGAGGCTGTGCTGTCGAACGTATCGAGGTGGTATCGGTATCGATAGGCTCCAAATCGACTTTCACTTATCTTATTAGGGTTGAATATATAAGTACTTCCAAAAATAGGTCATACAAAGTAATAAGTTCTGTCAACGAAAGTTAGGCGACATAGGTCTTGATAGGTCTTTCCTTTCTTCCATCCTTTAAAATTACTGCTCCATAGAAGTAATTAAACTACTAACATTATTTATTCAATCACAAAAGTATGTGAGTATCAACCGACATAACTTTGTTTCTATTTAATGTTATTTTGAGCAACACACAAAAAAGTAATACTTTTTTTGTGTTTAGTTTGAATGCTCTACAAATTATTATGACGTGTTAATGGCAGCCCTGTTCCAATGTGTAAGCATAATGGTCCGGAATGTTCCCTTAGCTGCCCGATGATGACGATGAGCCACTCCGGCGCACGCTACTGCGCGCACGCAACCACAATCAGATCAACACTCAAATTGAGCTATTTCTAGCGCTAATACACTAAGTAACTGCATCTGTAATTTGGGTTTTATCAATCTTTGTTTTACATGTCTTATCTTAAGACAGGGGAACGGTTCTTCATCTTCTAAGCGTGTCGATGGCATTTAAATTGATTCAGTCCATGATTTGGCGACGAGTTTAACAGTTTCAGTTGCGCCTATCATGTCCTGTAATGTATAAGCGACAGGACAGACAGACAGAACGTGTCCCTGGCATCGTTTGTGGAACAACACCAAATTTACACTCCAGGGCAGAGTATCTATCTCTAGCTGAACAGGTTTTCCTTGCTTCGGCCAACCTGTGTCCGGAGTCTATTTAAAGATTTGCAGGTCAGCCATGGCAAGTATATGTCCAGAAGAAAGATTCTCAGCAAGTGGCTCAAAAGGGTTGGTCGAGGAAACACTTTCTTGTCAAAGCTTGAGTCTTTTTCTAGAAAAGACTTTTCTTTGGCTTGAGGCTTTTGCCAGTGAGCGCCATGCCTGCCAGTGGATACACCATCTGCACTGGCGTCGGTTTGAGGCAACCAGTGATTTTTTTCAAAGCTGTATCCACTAACTTTGCATTGGCTGAACGACTCCAAATAGACCAGGGTCGATAATTTTTGAAACCAAAAAAATTTACAGTAGGATGAAACCAATTATAAAAGGAGGGGAATATGATCAAAATGAAAGGAAAAATAAATTACGGTCGATCTGAGGTCGGGAAGTGGGGGTGGGGGGGGTTTTAAGGGGGGAAAGCGGTTTATCTCGATTTCCGGCAAAACTACAAGTCCTATCGAAAAAAATACAAGGGCAAAGTTGTAGAGAATAAAAAGATCTACAACTTTGATTTAACATTTTTTTCACATAACCTCAAAATTTAGGTGAAAAATTCAAAAAACCAAGTTTTTGGTTTTTTATTTATATCTTTTTCAAAAAAAAACTTTTTTTCTACGAAACTTGGTGAAGAGTTACCATACTATGTCCCAAATACACTGTAATTTTTTTTATTAAAAATATTTATTTTTCACCTTATTATTGACTTAGTATCGAAAAATCAGCCATATTTTCAATCGAAAATTCACCCGTCAAAATATCTGCTTTTTTTAAAAAGTCGGTGGGCGTTGTGTTCCTTATAATCTCTACTTTCTGATGATGTATAAAAAATATACATTGCAATGGTAAATTTTCTCAGAAAAAGCAAAATCAGCTGCTACGAAATAACAGGTAGTAAGGGCCAAACCCTCCTAGCCCCTTCCCCACTTCTCTGTGAAATACCTTTTGATGGGCTAAAATTTTCCGTAGGTCTCCACGATATATAAATTATCTTAAAATAACAATAAATAGGCATAAAACAGCAATAAATACGCTTATAATTTCTTGTCTAGGCCTTAATATTTGGTAGTGGGATTATTTCGCAGCAGCTGATTTTGCATTTTCTGAGAAAATTTACCATTGCAATGTATATTTTTAATACATCATCAGCAAGTAGAGATTATAAGGAACACAACGCCCACCGACTTTTTAAAAAAAGCTGATATTTTGACGGGTGAATTTTCGATTGAAAATATGGCTGATTTTTCGATACTAAGTCAATAATAAGGTGAAAAATAAATATTTTTAATAAAAAAAATTACAGTGTATTTGGGACATAGTATGGTAACTCTTCACCAAGTTTCGTAGAAAAAAAGTTTTTTTTTGAAAAAGATATAAATAAAAAACCAAAAACTTGGTTTTTTGAATTTTTCACCTAAATTTTGAGGTTATGTGAAAAAATGTTAAATCAAAGTTGTAGATCTTTTTATTCTCTACAACTTTGCCCTTGTATTTTTTTCGATAGGACTTGTAGTTTTGCCGGAAATCGAGATAAACCGCTTTCCCCCCTTAAAACCCCCCCCACCCCCACTTCCCGACCTCAGATCGACCGTAATTTATTTTTCCTTTAATTTTTGTTATATTCTCTACTTTTTCCATTGGGTTTCATCCTACTGTATTTTTTTTTCATTTTTTACCATTTTTGAAGGCTTCGGCACTGGTCTAAAAGTAATTCCAGTCGACACTTGCGAGGCACCTTAATAGAATTTTCTTGTTTTCATGTCAACAAAATATAACATCCTTGATAAGTCGTGGTCATCATCGTCGTCTGTTCAAATATGACTAAGCAAATGACTTGCTGTGCTACATCACTTTAAAAACCATCAAATGCACCGAACAAGCAATTTTCACGAGATTAGGAAAGCGGAACAAACGAACCGACGGATAAATCGCCATTTCGAAAATAATAAAGCAACTTGTGTATGTGAGAAAGTGACCATCATTACGTATAACGAGAATTACTCTTTTTTGGTGAGCGATAAAAAGCCTTTCCTGCGCGAAAAACTCCGTAACTTTCTTTCTGGGGTTCGTGGCAATAAGGTTGAAAATCAATTGGCATTTGTTTTGTCTAACATCCATTAACCTTCCTAATCGTTCCGCGGATTAGCATAAAATATGCAAAGGACTAATGCATTGTGGATACATAAAAGGATTTATGTGCCAAATACAAAAACCTAAACGTGTTCGACAATAGTCACGCTCTATTGCACTCAGATTTAGTAACATCACCGCATCCGGTTTTCTATGATTATACGGTAATAAATAAAACCTTCGTGTTGGCATTAGTTACTGACCCATACGGAATGCTAAACTACACGATTTGTCTACATAAAATCGACATTAAAACTGGCAAAGGTAGGAAAAAATTGGAACGTCCTGGATACGATGAATTGTTTCTTTTTTCAGGACATAACACTCATAGGTTATTATGCGTTTGTAAAACAGAGCGTGTAATTTGAAATTATGATAATTAATTTAAACTGATCCATTTAGTTCAAAAGGTAGTTTCAACATAATGCCTCGACCTTTAGGTAGACAAATTGAGCCGGTTTTATTACTTTCCTTTGAAAGTGACTGATTGTTCCGTTTCAGTGAACAACGTAGGTACGCGTTAATTTATTGATCAAAATAATTGTACTGGATGCAATGAACGCTTTATAGCCTCAATCATGTTTATGCCAAATGCAATCATAATAAATATGTTCACAAGCGAGTATTCTGTAATTCTTTCTTCGTATTGAGGTTTACGATACTACTTCTTGAAATGGTGTAATATTAGCTATAATCCTTCACGTTTTGTAGCAGGGTTCTTAGATAGTAGCGTGCCTTTAGGGTCCAAAAATACGGCAAGCCCATAAGGCTAGCAGAATGACCAGAAACCCTAACATTATGAAGAGTTGTAGGTGATAAGGGCAAGCCAAGCTCGTAGACTTGTATGAAAGTAATAGTAACAAAGCAGGTAAATTTATCAAAGGGTGAGTACTTACAGCTAGCTCTTCGCTGGTGTAGGCGGTGAGGATGCGGCGGTCCTGCTGCAGCACACAGTAGAACGGCTCCCAGGACAGCGGCACCCCCACAACCGCGC
Organism: Diarsia dahlii; assembly: GCA_949775195.1. Lineage (NCBI taxonomy): Eukaryota > Metazoa > Arthropoda > Insecta > Lepidoptera > Noctuidae > Diarsia > Diarsia dahlii. The sequence goes on along the minus strand of OX459191.1, from coordinate 18,407,467 downwards.
CCGCCACCGCGCTTGATGCCCCATCTAGTGGAAAACACAAATAAACTTTAGATACTTGAAGGTAAACTATATAATCGTAATCATAAAGTCCAGTGCAACAAGACACGTGGTTTCGATGAATATAACAAAAGACAGATCCGATCGAAGATCCGTTTTTCAATTATTTTACATCAATAGCACCCGGCTATCATTCTAAGTCGGCTAAACCAGTTCTTTCATGGGGTTTCATCTTATCCAGTACCTCTGGGTTATGAGGATCGGATAGGTAGTGACTCTATGTAAAATACTGGTTTAGCCGACTTAGCTGTACCCGGTTAGACTGGAAGCTCAACCTATCATATTCGGGAAAAGACTGTAGATTCTGATCATATCACAAGTCCCTATAGCTTTTCCAATGATTCAGATAGGTCAAGAGTTCACCACAAAAGTTGAGTCATAATATTGGCGGCCAGACCTTTTACGCCATATCTATTTATGCTTTCATTAGCAATAACCATCGACCGCATTTGGGCACCCAACAAATCTATTAGCAGCTACATAGACATTTCATAACATGTGGTCGATGATGACATCTACGGAATCATCTGTTTGTAATATCGCTCATCTTTATCTAAAATAATCGATATCTATCTGCCTAATAAATCAGCGCTTTAGAGGCTTCTATTCAACAAAGAAACTAAAAAAAACTTTTATCTCAGTTAAAGTGAAAAGTTATGAATAATAGAACAATAGAACTTCGAAAAATTGTTTTTGTACAGCTTCTTTTACTACCTTAGTTTTATGTTAAAATAAAATGAAAAAAGTGGAGAAATTCTTGAAGTGTCCAAGAGAGATTTGAGGGATCGGTGCGTTTAGCTTGCCAATTCTATACAAATGTAATGTAATGCTCATACTTAGCCAAGGCAGTGAAAATTAGAGTGTAAGATAAATATTTTAGTAAAATAATCTACCTAGTTGCAATGTTTCTTGATGTTTTGGAGAACATTTTGTAACCCTGCGTTGTAACTTTAACCTCGTTCTTCCGCCATATTTAGCCTAATTTCTCTCTCATAAGTTATCGAGTTTATGACCCTCTGTTATGACCGAACTTAGTTCGCCATAACAACAACATAAAAATCCAATTAAACAACAATGAAAACGTAATAAACATAATAAGTCAATAATAAACACACTTACGTTACGTTAAGGTACTATACTATCAAGTGAAAGGTAATTTACCTACTTATTTAATTGTAAACATTACATTACATGCCACAAAATACCATAAGGTTACGTGACTTTAGTGATATAGCTAAATTATACTTGTTGTTGTATTGTCCTCGATGATTAGGAAGACTAGTGTAGTCTCGGCTTTTAAGTCACCGACGCCTACATAAGTTTAAAGAAAAAAGTTTCTTTCCGAACGCAAATGCCTCCTGTCATCCGCTTCTGAAAATAGGTTCATTCGGATTTTATGTCATACCGGCGCCATTCTTTCCAATAATTTTTATTTATTTTTTAGGTTGATAAGTCTTATTTTAACGTTTAAATGGGAAAATAAAGTTGGTGTTAACAAAGTCGAAGCTACTGAAGATATCTATATATATAAAAGAAAGTCGTGTTAGTTACTCCATTTATAACTCAAGAACGGCTGGACGGATTTAGCTGAAAATTGGTAGGGAGGTAGCTAAGAACCAGGAGAAGGACATAGGATAGTTTTTTTTTTTTTTTTTGGTTGGGTAGTAGGTAGGTAGGTAGGGTAGTAGGTAGGTAGGTAGGGTAGTAGGTAGGTAGGTAGGGTAGTAGGTAGGTAGGTAGGGTAGTAGGTAGGTAGGTAGGGTAGTAGGTAGGTAGGTAGGGTAGTAGGTAGGTAGGTAGGGTAGTAGGTAGGTAGGTAGGGTAGTAGGTAGGGTAGTAGGTAGGGTAGTAGGTAGGGTAGTAGGTAGGGTAGTAGGTAGGGTAGTAGGTAGGGTAGTAGGTAGGGTAGTAGGTAGGGTAGTAGGTAGGGTAGTAGGTAGGGTAGTAGGTAGGGTAGTAGGTAGGGTAGTAGGTAGGGTAGTAGGTAGGTAGGTAGGGTAGTAGGTAGGTAGGTAGGGTAGTAGGTAGGTAGGTAGGGTATTAGGTAGGTAGGTAGGGTAGTAGGTAGGGTAGTAGGTAGGGTAGTAGGTAGGGTAGTAGGTAGGGTAGTAGGTAGGGTAGTAGGTAGGGTAGTAGGTAGGGTAGTAGGTAGGGTAGTAGGTAGGGTAGTAGGTAGGCATTAGTAGGTAGGGTAGTAGGTAGGGTAGTAGGTAGGGTAGTAGGTAGGGTAGTAGGTAGGGTAGTAGGTAGGGTAGTAGGTAGGGTAGTAGGTAGGGTAGTAGGTAGGGTAGTAGGTAGGGTAGTAGGTAGGGTAGTAGGTAGGGTAGTAGGTAGGGTAGTAGGTAGGGTAGTAGGTAGGGTAGTAGGTAGGGTAGTAGGTAGGGTTGTAGGTAGGGTAGTAGATAGGTAGGTAGGAAAAACGCATTGCAACGCATGCGCGGGTTCAGCTAGTTAAAGATATTGCGGAAAGCGCATAAAATGCTATTAGCTCTGTTTTGAGTGCTAGAAGTAAGAAACCAAAATGGCTTCACTTGTGTGACCTTAATTTGTTTTTTGCCTACTGCTGAAGAATTGGAATCAAAAGCCTAAAGCTCTGTTATGTGGCAATAATCGCTACATCTAAAATATTGTATGTTTTTTATGCCTTGCGCTTTGCACGTACCTATTTGCAACTAACGGCATGATTGCCATGTGGGCACTACATCGGAGTACAGAGAGTTTAAAATGTTTGCCCTTGTTGGCTATTAACATGACCTGAGACCGCTCCGTTGGAACTTGCAACAGACTATGAAGTCCAAAATGGATACATTATGAACAACTGGCCTGGACTTATGGCCTACACCGGCAATGCCGTAAGCAACCTGAGGGGTGTTCGGTAGGAACACACGCGGTTGACTGTTCTATTATAACCTGCAAGGAAAGTGAACGACTTGCAACGGACTATGAAGTCCAAAATGGATACATTATGGACGACTTGCCTGGCCTGGGACGTCTTGTGGGGGCGTACGCGGTCTAAAAGGCTATGTCGAGAACTCAGCAACCTTCACAGGGTGCTCTGTGGGAGTACACGTGGTTGACTGTTATATAATAACCTTCACGGGAAGTTTTTTGGGAACTTACAGGTTATTTATGTGTAGTTGTTCTTCAACATGCATTATGTTTTTCTTCAAGAAGGTGAAATACCATAGGAGGTCACCTTATGTGGGTGAAGACAGTAAAATTGTCCCTCCACAGTGATTAGAAAATATCCTCCCGTTATCGGTTGAGAATGATTGCCCGGAATTGGTATATGGATAACCACAATAGAAGTTGAAAATGCAGATCAAGAATTAAATGAAGTAAGTACCATAGAAAGAATTATTATATAATCAAGTTTCTTGAAATACTTTATGTGGATATACACCCAGAGAAAGAAGAGAAGATTTACATACATTACATACAAGCTGAATCTACCAACCCGCACTGGGCTGGTGTGGTGGATTATATATAGCCCATCCCTCTCCTAGAGAGGAGGCCTGAGTCCCTACAGTGGGAACATTATAGACCGATGATGATGATGATGAAGAAGCTGAATGATGCTTCTGTTATTTGTGTATACATTAAGATACAAGCAAGGGGACACAGATCACTCTTATTGTTGGTAAACAACAAAGACATTCAAGAGTTTGTTGCATTCATAGACGGAAACATATATTTTGGGTGAAGACGCTGAGAAACTAATCTCAGAAAAATCTATAAATAAATCTGGTTGAGGATTAAAGATGAGTGTAACATAAAATTCACTCCTAGAGAGAGCACATGGGTGCCCAGAGCAAATGCTCCTAAAATTAACAATAAATTTTTAAAACTGGCGGGGCCCTCCTCTGGCAGAAATGCAAAAAAAAGGGGGGGGGGGCGTCATCAAGAGTACGAGTGCAGCAGACAGGTGGCCAGGAGAAATCATCCCCCTAAATTCACAGGTTGGTGGACTAAAATATAATTTATGATTGGAAACTAGTCACTCAAGCGACCCAGTTATTCTTAATTGGATGGTGGTGATGGAGTGATACTCCTCTAGATGATAAAATCTCTATACTTGAATTTATTCAGATAGTATCTGAAATAGAGAAGTGAATTGCTTTCATAGCAATGGAATTTTGTTACCCAAAGGCATGTTTACAAAAACAATTTTGCTTACCATTTTTTCCTTGTCAAAGGCACAAAAATATAGCTTTCCGTTTTTTATGTAAAAGGCGTTACATATGTTTAGTTTACTTGGAGATGACCTAGTATACAACAGTATACCAATTTTTACAGAATAATGGTTTTTTTTTTCTTGTCACATTGGATTGGATGCTTATTGCATGAGACAAGGAAAATGCTATGTTTTCAATATTATGTTCAGCCCCATAAACATAAATAACAAAAACATTGAAACCCATTACAGGTTTCAAAGGACCCTTAGAGAGGCCTTTTAATTTTTTAAGAGATGTATAATGTTTAGAAAACATGCAATCACCAGAACCAAAGAGAAATGTCATTTCATACCTATCCGACACTGTAAACTTCTAGGTTTACTTCTTAATACTATTCACATAGCTTAACAAGTCAAGACAAGCCTTAACATCACTGAAGAGAAAAGAAATAATTTAGAATTTATTGATAAAAAGTCGAATTAAAATTGTTTTTAAGGTTTTAAAACTTTAATATTGTCCAGCCATTACTATAGGATTCTATTCACTAAGAAACTCGAATGGAACAAATACCTTGTTCTAAGAGATAGTTATGGTAAAATAACATCACACCTGTAATCCCCGAAGGATTGGGCAGAGAGGTACCTAATAGTACACCCTCTTTTTTGCCAGTTTGTTTTTATGATATAAACACTGCAATGAATATATCATATCATTTGGCTTGGTCTATGTATAAACATAGCCAGTTCTTTTGAGTTAATAAAAATATTCACAGATGCTTCTCCCGCATGGTGTGGCCCATAGATTGCTATTATACTATGAACTGTAGATTCAGTTCAGTTTTTTCATATCAAAATTGAGTGCTGCCCCCTTTTTTCTGGGCTTAAGTGTTCAGTCAGTCATTTACTAGTTATTGAAATTTTTCAAGAATTGAAAATATAACTACAGAATCAAAATTTTTATTTATTAAACATAGTTATAGTAGGTACATAATGGATACATTATTATACTCTTTTTTATGATGAGCTATTACATACATTTCTGAAAAGCATTGGTGCGAATCTAAATAGATGGTTACTTACTCGATATTACTTACATAAATACCAAAGGTAATATTATGATAGCAGATTTTGAATGTGGAAGGGAATCTTAGGTGTTTTTAAATTATCAAAATATTATATCCGTATTGGGTGAACCCCCAATTGATTAATAATTGTATCATGGACTAACACAAAATATCACACTTATGCATCATGACTCTGGGATCTCCAGGGGTTGCGCTGTGATAAGTGGTGGATGCTCCTTGCCAATACAAGGTGGCAATGGAAGGAATGGTATTGAGACCAATATCATTTATTCTATACTTTTTTCAAATTCTCTATGGCTCTGGAACCTATAGAAAAGATAATTACAGACAAACAACTGGTATTATAGGAAATAGATACCTTACTCAACCATGGTCTTTTCCATTATTTAATTTAATACTTTTGTCATACAGGAACCTGCACTTTACATAATTTCAAATAGTTACATCCCTTTTTTCACAAAAAAAAAAAAAAAAACTGGGATTGATGGCAGGAGTATTATCAGGAATATATTTTAGGTTTTCTGGAACTAGTAATGAAGCTGTTGATATTATTAGGAATTCAATAATTAAAAATACAGAATATTAATGCTTGCCTCATTACCTGCAATTGTATAGACAAGACAAGATACTGTAAGTAATTAAAATATTATATGCATTAGCAAACCATCACTGAAGTTATTCAGTCTTTTCGTTTTGAGGATTAATAAAGGTTTTTTCCTCTATTTTCATATTCTGTTAGTTCAGCTCTATCTCTAACTATAAGACCACATAAAGGTACAGATGAAATATCAAAATACTGTTCAGAGACTTTTTTAAGTTAAGTCCTCCAAGATCCAGAGAATTCTTGGGAATTGGGATGTTTTCAGTGTTTTATTCTCTCTCTACTAGATTACATTCAACAAAGTGATTTACAAATTGTTATCAAGAAAGCGGTAATTATATTACTGTTAGAACCACTAACTGCTACTGTTACCACTGTTGCTGTTATTACTGTTGCTCGAATGAGTTTATGTTTGCACCAACTTATTATATAAATGTAATTGTACAACTATTGAATAAATAAATAAATAACCACAAGTGGAAAAGTGCAAACAATATCTCTAATATATATTTATTATGTAGTGATTACACAAAATCGTATTACTTTAAGGATTGATATGCTTACTTTTCTGGGCCAAACAAATGCCAACCTTTTATAACTGTTCCTTTCTCTAGCAATAGAATATGGAGTATGAAAGCCCAGCTACAGCTGTGGATATGATAGAAGGAATTAGTTAAAAATTTACCAATATTGAACAATAGAAAATTCTCTGAAGCAATTTTTAATAACACTGGTAATGATTAAACCTGAACTGTAAAAAATGACTTATTAGTTATTTTATATTCATCTGAATGTTTATTGACTTTAGACAGATGTTTATTAATTAAATGTTTATTGATTTTGTATAAATGTTTATAGGTTTTACATAAATGTTTACCTATTTTATATGAATGTTTAATGTTTTTATATAAATGTTTATTGATTTTATATGAATGCTTAATGCTTTTATATAAATGATTATTGATTTTATATAAATGTTTGTTGATTTTACAACTAGTCTTTAAACATCTACACTAGTCTTCCTAATCATCGAGGACAATACAACAACAAGTATAATTTAATAGTCAAACGAACTTACCTGTAAGTGAAGTTCGATGGTAATTATACTTGTTGTTGTATTGTCCGAAGATGATTAGTCCCACCCGACCCAGAATCTTCATGCTATATAGTCATATGAGCATGAACCCTATGTTGTAAAACCAATAAATTGCTATGAACTTAATGAACCTATTTTCAGAAGCGGATGACAGGAGGCATTTGCGTTCGGAAAGAAACTTTTTTCTTTAAACTTATGTAGGCGTCGGTGACTTAAAAGCCGAGACTACACTAGTCTTCCTAATCATCTTCGGACAATACAACAACAAGTATAATTACCATCGAACTTCACTTACAGGTAAGTTCGTTTGACTATTAAATTATATACGTTCATACTGTATCGTGTGCCGACAGTTTTTAATTACAGTATACGACGTTAGCTTGAGTTATTATGGAAAGTGGGCCGTTCATCTATCAGATAAAAATTGGAAAGAACTGAATTACATGCACGCTGTGCGCCGAGGTGTGGCGTAACGTACCTATATGTAAATCAATTTCATTGCACACTTTAAGCTAATGTCTGTTGTCAACGGCTTTGCGAAAAGCTCTAAAAACTGCTTATAGTTTATGGAGAATACTGATTATAAACAAATAAATAAAATTTAAGTGTAAAGTTTATGTTAGTAATTTCAAAATAACAGCTTTTGTACTAAATGCATATAAACGTTGTATACGGTACTTATAACAAATTGTACGACTGGTAGAGCTGGTTGGTTGGTTTTAGTTGATGTTGTGAGAAGTAATATTGGCTACTTTTATTTTAGATAAATTAGTATGTAATGTTAGTAAATAAATAAATAAATTAGGGTTTCTAACAAAAAAATTAAAGCTCTTGAAATTGTTAACAAGATCAAATTCAAATACCGTAATTATATTTTACAATAATTTTACGCGGACGAAGGTCGCAGGCAATAGCTAGTATGCAATTGAATCTTTTTTGTAAGAGCACAGACTGCCTAAAGGTTTCTTAAGGCGAGGTTACCCCGATAAACGTCGTCAACAATAGCGTTTTACTCGTACATGGAACGGATTTAAATTTTGAAAAAAATGTATTACATAGTTGACTCTTCGATCATGATATGTCGGGCATGCGATACACGATTACTTACACTTCACTGCATCCAATTAAATCGCAAAGACATGTCCAAATGATGGCTAAATATCATAATAAAGGTCGTAAAAATGTGTATTATCTCGGGTCACGTAATGTATAATTTCTTTATCATTTTTCTCCAAGAGAGAAAAAACAGTAAAAATTTAGGCATTATATCGCTCGCGCGGCAGGGCGGGGGGTGAGGTCGTGCGTACATAAAAACAAAGTAGTGCAACCTCGCCTTAAACATTTAATGATATTCAAAAGAGATGTGATGTAGCATTATCATAATAATTATGTCATTATTCATAGTAAACCCATCAAATCAGATACACCCACAATATAAGACAAGACTAACAAGCTGCCTCGTTATCTTCTAAGTTATAAAAGGTTTAGTTTACAATTTAAATAATCACGATGCAACTAGTCGGCAACTAAGTAGTTTATGCAATATATTACGGCATCGATTGCCGCGGAGTAGAAAAACGAGTCAACCCGACTGATGATGGACCAATATCTTAGCTGCGGCACGACTGATCTATTACAGATGTCCCATACATATTTTATTGTAAACCTTTCAACGCGATCTTAATCAGTATTTTATAACAGCGTGCCCACATGTGATTAGTCACAGTACGCAATATAAGCATACTGTAACCATAACAACAAAGGCAGTATTTTAAAATCATCTGAACAAACGGATTTCAATGGGGCTTGTGCCTCGTTCACACTGTTCTTCCTTACGAGGTAAACAAACGGGCCGAGAAACACAAACATGAGGTGTTCGCGCCACTCGAGCCACATAAGGCAATGAATGTAATGATGCTCTGCGCTTTAAACCTATTTGTAGAGATGCAGCTGCAAATTCATCACTTGTGTGAATATAACAGAAGCTATCGCTCAATTGATTGTCAGAGATACTAAAGAGAGTCAGCGATGACAGAAACGTATGATTACCTAACTACATACTTCTTAAATAAGTAATAATAATAATAATATTCCACAACTATCACACAACGCCATCTAGTCCCAAGCTAAGCAGAGCTTGTGTTATGGGTACTAGACAACTGATAAACATACTTATATATTTCTAAATACATACATATTATAGATAAATTACACCCAGACACAGAACAAATGATCGTGCTCATCACACAAACATTTGTCCTGGGTGGGAATCGAACCTACGACCTCCGGCATAGCAGTTAGGGTCACTAACCACTAGACCAACAGGCCAGTCAAAATCAAATCAGTTTCAGTAGAAATGAGGATTCACAGATTAACGTGGGCTTATAACCGTCCAGATACTACCATTGTCTACAAAAGCTCTTATCTCGAAGCCAATTAAGATCGTTGATCTGAAAATAACTTCTGTATTTGTCTGCCATTGTTTCTGCTATCTAAAAATATCCTTTATAAAAAATCCTGGAGTCGATTTTAAACGGGACAAAGACAGTAATTGAAGCACTTGTTCAGCTAATAAAAGCCAGCGGTGGTGCGTCGCTGCGTCCACATGGATTAATGCGTTCCATTTAATCTATTAAATACTGACTCATAGGGAACGACGATTCAGTACACGATCATCAAAAGGGACAGCGATATTAATTTCGAGCTTAGGTACTACTTTGGTCGCTATATTAGGATATTTTAGAAAGTCAAGCATATATTTGATAAGTTATTGTCAAAAGTCATGATATAAACCAAGCATAGAAATACTTTGTAAGGCCAAAAGCTTCGAATATTGTTGCACTGAAAAGTACAAACTTCTAATGCCCATAAAATAACAGACTGAAATTGATGCACGCAATGTACTTTATGTACTGTACTGTCTACGGTAGTGAAACTGTGCAACAAATACATTTTACTCTCTTTGGGTGATTGGTAGTACAGTTCGGCGTGACTCATATAGCGTTTGCAGTTGCTGCAAACGCTATACGGCACTGAATTATGCTCATAATATCAATCGTTTTGCGTCTATTTGTCTCGTGTTCTTGTGGAGCACGCGAGCCAGTAAACGGTATCAACGTAATACTGAATAAGTGTAGTTTAGGTAAATTGGCGTAATATGTAGTGTAATTATAGTTGCACTAAGTAGAATAGTATGGAATAAATAATACCTAGCTACTTGACTTTAAAGCTGAAAATATGATTATCATATTTGCAGTACTTTCTCAGTAGGCAGTAGGCTACTCTCGATGCTATATGCGTCCTAAAAGATCACAATATTGCGTAAGTAAGCAGTAATGTGTGTAGCTAGTCTCATAGCCGACGAACATGATCGTAAATCGTTTCCTTTCGAAGCTTACTCAACTTGTACGGAATGATAAACAGCTGCCGTAAGATTTTCGTTGACTCCGAGATGCCAATGCACCTACTGGCATATAAAATGTTACGTTGGTATTACTAGCTAGTACAGTACCCACCCACCACGGCGACGTTGTGAATTTTTGTGATAATCTATCGCGCAAAGCACACCTACTCGAGCCAGCGCTTGAGGCAAGTCGGCAAGTCGTATTGAATACGCGATAATGAATAATCGTGTAGAAAGCACATTTATTAACGCCCATAGAGCTTAAACTTTTAATAGCACTATTATCTATTGTATAAATTTAATTAATTGTTCTATTGGTATGGCGAATTGTATGAATAAAAAATATCATGAAAAAACGTAGGAAGATAATGGATTAATTATTGATTTCATGTGTCTATTTCTTATTAAACTGACTGGATTGTTGCATGTTCATAAAACTGGTTTATTGATTAAATTGATTAACGACTTTATTTGCGTAGAATTGTTACTTGTCAAAACATATTATTTTAGATAGGTACTTAGACTGTCGGCCGATCAAAAATTATCAATTGATACGAATCTATAAGAAAAATATTGGTTCCACACCGTTGCCGCAAGGAGTGTTCGAAATACACGAACATGTAAATTGAAAAGTACATACAATCACACCTGCATTACAAAGGTGCATAATGTTCTTAATTAACATTAATTTCACATGTTATCATTGAACGAAATGTTAATGCGCTGTGTTGCGTAAACTTGAAACAAGACCAACACACACTTGCATTTAAAGTTACTTACCAATTTTTATATTTCCCCAAGTAATATCTGCAGCAGTGAAAAAACCTTCTTCATCATCTGTTCAGTCATTTCCCAAATGTGTTGGGATCGGCTTCCAGTCTAACCTGATGCAGCTGAATACCAGTATGTTTACATGGAGCTACTGCCTATCTGACCTCAACAACCCAGTTAGTACCCCAGTACTAACTAATACGATAACCCAGGAAACACTTAAAACCGCGACTTATTAACTAAAAAAATAAAGATGCTTTATAAAGTTGTAGGTGCTCAAATATAACTTAAGCCCGCAATTCCAAAGCTAAACACTATCTTATCTGTTATTTCTTTCAAGAATTCCTCAGAGCCGCCTCAGAATACTTATAGTTAATGAGCGTAAACCTAGAATCGCCTTTAAAAGCCCGTCGTGCTTCGAAAATAGCCGGCGGCTATCAAAATCACTATCTCCGTCTAAGTCACGCACGCTTCGCCTTCCATGATATGGCTACGAGCTAGGAGGGGAAAACCCTATTATAATGGATATTCAACTAAATATTCAGAAACCATTGTTTGAGAACTTTGCTCAATAACTATTGAAGTCTTTTTAGTATTATTAAATATGCTTTATATAACGTCGAATTATTAAAATTACATAACTAATAAGGTCTGCTCCTGCATTATGTATACGGTGACATTGCATTTTGATGCAATTTTTTTTTACTATCGCCTAATGAATTCAACACACATAGCTCATAATTCTGCCGGTGTACCTTTCACGTAGGTAGGCGTATCCGGTGATCGTATCTTAGATCGGCGATAGCCCTGATTACCAGTCAGTGTGGTAATGCCGGTGGCACATAGTTAGCGCCAGCCCACGGCAATGATTCAAGCCGAAGCGAGCGCATTTCGCGACTCGTCAACGAACAAGAAAGACTCGTCTGGGTACAAGTTGCCTTATAATAACATTATACAACCGAGCTATGCGGGACCCGATGGGCTAAACCTGAACAAAACTTTTGGAAGTCTGTCAATCGTAACGAAAGCAAAAGACACCAATCAAAAAAAAAAAAGACGGAGGACTGCGCTGAAAAAGTTTTTATACGATCCATGAAACAATATACTTTAGTGGATAAACATGTATAGTCCAAGAGACTGCACAGTATCATTACGTTTCGACTTAACAACAGAATCCACTTTCCAGTTTATTATTCCCTTCTCAGTTTGGCGTCCTAAATGTAAACAGTAACCAGAACAGCGTACAGAGGCATATTAACGACTCCGTTTCCAATGAGAGGAAGCTTTTAAGTTTGTGTTAAAATAATTTCAGTATTTGTGTGAAGGGGTTCGGTTGCGTGGGAGGGCGGCGCAAGCGCAGGCGAGGCGGTGAGGCGGCGATGCGCGCCTTCACGCGAGATGCCGCACAACAATGAACTTGAAATAAACAGGCGAACCTCACGACCGACGCAACATGTTGCCCGCTGTTTATTTATAAACACACCGACACCACGACAGATAGATAAACGGATAGCTACCGATGCTGCACGTTACATCAATCTAACTTTGAACGTCGCAAATATTTTACTGCCCATTGTCCAGTATTGTTACCATCTGCACGCTATTGGGACTGACTGCCCCGTTGGTGTCGTAGTCGTAAGCGCGACTATTGACCGTGGGATCCTGGGATCGATTCCCGGGTCGACCAAAAACTGTTGCTAGGTTTTTCATTAGAAATTTTTAAGTAGTAGCCCGAAGTTTGGAAGTTGGCGGTATGATACCCCCCCCCCCCCCCCCCGTGCCTCGGAAACCGGCCCTGCGCCTGATCTCTGTCCGGTCATGTTGGATTGCCGTCCCATGAAGCCAACCGCAGCTTGAAGATCTCATAAACAATTCCTAAATTTGCATAACAGTGCTCCAATTCTAACGATACATAACATTATCATCTACCTCTACATCTCCTTTGTGTAATCTTGTCAAATCTAAGGCAGATTCAGACACAATGTTGCCTAATTTGGGAACTAAACGACTGTTATTATTCTATTTATCTTCATAACAATGTTAATAACTTGTTATGTAAATACATTGCAAAGCAACGAGAGAATATAACAATAATTGTTTCTCACGGAGGTGTTGTACTTGCGCTTAATTTATTTTATAAATATGTCATTAAGATTTGAGGAATAGATTAACAATTGATTAAACTTGTAAGCCTTGAAGGTTGAGCTCGTTGACTAGCCAGTAGCCACAACCAGGTCGAAGGGACTTGAATGAAGTGTTTCTAACAATTATTATTTAATATAGGTTCGTCGAGTTTGAATATTTAAAATGAATTTAAGTGCTGTCCATCATAGCCTGAGCTTTGGTCTTCTGTCGTCGTCTATATCAACCTAGGCTTGTCTTCATCAACCTAACATGGATTGACTGACCCCTTTTTAACCGACTTCAAAAAAAGGAGGAGGTTATCAATTCGACTGTATTTTTTTTTTTTTTTTTATGTTTGTTCGCTCATAACTTGCGACTGGGTGAACTGATTTTCTTGATTCTTTTTTCATTTGAAAGCTGGTGCTTCCCGTGTAGTCCCATTGTCACCATTTCAATATCTGATGATGGGATCTTGTAGAAATCGGGGGAACTCTTCAATAAATAACAGCAGATTAACCGCGATTGTTGCTATAGCATATCTAAGCATTGTTTACGCCATCACACAACATAATATCACGCCTGTACTCACTACAAAGGTTATAAAAACTATTTTGTGAAGATCTGATGAAGAACTTCGGAGATAGGCAACGGAACTCCTCAATAAATGATAGCAAATGGACTGGGATTGCTGAAATCTCATATTGTCTGTCTACATAACATCACGCCGGTACGTTGTGAAGGGGTAAGCACATGTGAACCACTAAAAAGTGAAAAATAAAAACTTTTTTACAAAAAATAAAACCGACTTCGACAAAAATAAAACACAAAAAAGTGAAAAATAAAAATCAGCTTCTGAAGTCGGTGGCAAAAACATGAAATCAAACAAACAAAAGTCACCGACTTCAGAAGCTGATTTTTATTTTTCACTTTTTTGTGTTTTATTTTTGTCGAAGTCGGTTTTATGTTTTTGTTTATCACGTCTTCTGAATTTTGAGAAATTCAAAACCAAGCAATGAACGAGCAATTTCATACATTCTCAAAGATTACTTAATTTTATGTAGGTATAGCTTTTCCCGGCATGCGTTGCAATGCTCTTTTTCCTACCCTACCTACCTACTACCCTACCTACTACCCTACCTACTACCCTACCTACTACCCTACCTACTACCCTACCTACTACCCTACCTACTACCCTACCTACTACCCTACCTACTACCCTACCTACAACCCTACCTACTACCCTACCTACTACCCTACCTACTGCCCTACCTACCTACTACCCTACCTACCTACTACCCTACCTACCTACTACCCTACCTACCTACTACCCTACCTACTACCCTATCTACTACCCTACCTACCTACTACCCTACCTACCTATTACCCTACCTACCTACTACCCTACCTACCTACCTACTACCCTACCTAAAAAAAAAAAAAAAAAAGTATCCTATGTCCTTCTCCTGGTTCTTAGCTACCTCCCTACCAATTTTCAGCTAAATCCGTAAAGCCGTTCTTGAGTTATAAATGGAGTAACTAACACGACTTTCTTTTATATATATAGATATGACATTTTACATAAGAAAATTAAGTCAAACTTTATGGCACCAACCAAGGTTTACGATGTAAATAATAATTACAACAAAAAAAAACAATTGTATTACCTACATAATTAAACGTAGCATAATTAACACTCAACAAGGTGTTTCGTTATAACATAACTGCTTATAACATTAATTTAATTTGCTTTATCGCTACATTCGTTACTAAACGTAATGAAAATTAAATGTCAGGTCAATCCGACGCAGGTTTTTAACACTTCAACCTCATTTACTATGTAACAATTATGATTGAATACAATTACGAAATTGAACAGACTATGCAAAATATTCTATGTGTTGTTGATTTAACCAGGAGTTTTGGTTCAAAATCCCCTGTTATCAGGAAAAGCGTTTTTAAGAACCCCCGAGATAATTCAAGAAATTCATTTCAAAAGTTTCGAGATAATACTAGAAACAATCTTTTTTCATGCTTCACGTTTAAATTCTATGCTTTTGTATACTTATTTGTATAATAAGCTGTACTTAGTGGTGTAAGAAAAAGTGTGCCACTTCAATAAGCAAGTAGCTTTTTAGAAACTAAGTACACCTCGTAAGAACTTGACCCCAACTTGAAAAAAATGAGGATACCTGCATCTAGGTTTCCTGCCCTAAGTAGACCTAAAGGTCAGTTGTCGGCCGGCTGTAAAGGTCGTCGCCCTTTGGAAGCTACGCCAAGCGGCCACAATTATAAATTATACGTTTGCACACACGGATCTCTTTATACTGCAATTATATCACCCCCCATATACATACGCACTTATATCGTATCTAGTATATCTTCATAAAAACTAACCATTAACGTAGACTGGACTATAGGAACGTGGGAATCATAATAGTATGCAATTTTCTTCTTGTAGGTAAAACTATAATATTCATGAAGCCCATACGCTAAAAGAGCTTACTGATTTTTAATGCATTATCTCCAAATTGTAAAATAGCATCAAGTTCTCTGCCAAGACGCAATTCGTGTTGCCAGTTGCCACTGAGACGAACAGGTTGAACAAGCCCATATTTTTATTAGACTCTAACAATGGCACAGAAAACTAAACTTTTATTACGTGTCATTAGTAACAATTCCACGGAGTTGAATACAAACACGGTCCTTTCATCACGACAACGGCATACTTACATTTTCATTAATCATATTTGTATGTGATTCACGTCATGTTCTAAGGAACGTCTTGAAGTACTAACGAATCAAATTCGCCTTTAGATCTCCATCACGGTTGCATTGGGGACAATGTAAGCTTCCCGTCAGGCAGATAGTCGCGTAGGAGTTAATCTTCGTATAATATAATGCTGGGCGTTAAAAATGTGAGCGTTTTGACAGACGATTACGTAGGCATGTGAACGCCACGCCTGCGCATGGGCACCGTTTGTGTCGAATTTCATGCCTTACATCGTGAGCTGAATACAATTATGGAGTGCTTCGAATACAATTACAAGTGGTTTGGATATTTTTGGGCATAATACAGTTGAGGAGCCGATAATTTGCGGGCTTTAAAGATATGTTAGTTTTTGACGAATTGTGCGTCAGAGTATAGGAATCCCAGCATCTATCAAATTAACGTTATCCACGTACTAGCACGGTTGTCCAATTCGGCATCGATGCTCATACACGGACGGTAAATAATGACCTGGATTATGAATTCACAAAGGCATTGCCTGAAATAAATTGTGCTTAATTTACAACACAATACGTGAGTGCATACCAGGTGATAATTTCTGAAGTGCGTAGGCGCAACATGTCGACATCTCGCGCGACTGACTTTCAAGCCCTTCACGCGCTGTAGAGAAAGTAGATCAGATTATTCCTACGTGTTGATAAATGTCAACATTGTGTTCAATTGTATTGTCTTAACGGTCGTCTGCGGCCTGAACATAACATCAACCACAGCAGCTATTAAGTCAATAACAAACAGAACACAATTCTTATCCATGAGAAATGTTTCAAATCTATCCCACTTGTAAATCAAACACGTTATACAATCAATCTTACGTATAAATAACATGAAAAGCTATAGGAAGAACGTCTAAGCAATATAATTCTTGTAAAACAATAGCGGGTCTATGAGCTTGATTATCATAAAGTGCATATAGGTTGCGTAGGTGCTCTTATTACCTAGAAAGAAACCATAGTCTAACAATACTGTGATAATTACAAACGTATGCAACAGTTCCCACAATTGCACGGTTGATGTAACAGATGTGGTGTTGGATAACCGGCATTATTTGCAGCGGAAGCCCTACGACCTCAAAGCTGATTAGCTGCAACATACACATCACGCGAGAGAGCAATAAACTGATCGAGCCGAGCACGAAAATCACAATCACACAAAGGTTTGAATTACCTTTAATGCCACCTCCAAGGATTTCCTCATAGTAGGAATGTTCCCTGGTCGTGCTAGTAATACGATCTGGGTATTGTAAATTCCTTTGTTTCCCTTAGAAATAAAGGTGAATTAGATAGTGGTTCACATTTCATAAGTCGTGTTGGCCATTGTCAACGTGATGAACATTTAGCTGACAACGAAGGCGCGCGGCGTGTCCGTTGCCGGTGGCTATTTCACACGCATCGGGCTGGAACATTAACTTGTGCGCGTTTTACTTATTGTTCATATTTCGTATCAGTCACTACATCTACTCTTTGTGTGCAGCCAATTCGCCTTTAGACACATATTACATGTAGTGTAGTTAGTAGATCAGAGCATAATTACAATCCTGTATTGTTTCGAAACCTGACCTGCCCTGAAGCAACATGTGCATCAACTTAGAATTTCCTGTGAGTATGTTTATGATGAGCAATGTTTTGTTATTTTACTAGTCTCTAACTTTGTAGCTGTGTAGACAAGATATTTTGGAGTCCTATGCCGGTAATATCTTTTGCTGCATATTCCTATTTTTGTGTGTATAACTATAAACATGGCAAAATAAAAATGGTTTGAAAGTCAGACCTCCAGAAAGACTAAGCTGTACTAGAACAACAAAAACCAATTAAGGTAAAGCATAAAAAAGAAGCATCGATCTCTCCATCATAAGAAGCTCATTATTTTAGGATAAACCATTAACTTCCTGCAAAACAACAGCAAGATCGAACGAAATAGTAATGTTAGAACATCAATCACATCGCTTTTCTATGAAGAACTCCGATATTAGTTTCATAATCTCTTCCTACATCGACTAATCATCCAAAAAAAAGCCGGAGACATGATGTAATGGCAAAATGCTATAGAGCATTGTTAAGAAAGAAGGCTTGACAACTTTCTCTATGAGCGAGTGCTGAGCCTTCCACCGGAAACGCATTTGTTTGCGCACGCGTCACTTGTGAGCTTCCAAGAACTAATTCTCGGACTTCCTTCGTATTTTGTGCATAATATAAATTGATATTAATATATTATGTGAATTTCATGAAAACCCATAAAGCCCGTTCATTAAGCAAACATTTCCCGTTTATGAGGCCATTACGAAAGCTCCACAGGATGTTTGAAGAATCAATTTATAGTAATACGTATGGTCACACACTCAGTAAGCTATTATATTTATCTGCCCACGAATGAATTATGGAAGCTTATGAATGAAACACAGAACAAAGATAAAAAGAGGTCACTCCTTCCGCGAGGCTGAGTACATTCATTCATATAAGAAGAAATCAATTATAATCACATGAATAAACTATTCAAATTGCTATGTGCTGCACACGCGAGCGCTGCGACTTAGTAGAATTGAGTGGTACGGTACAGTTGACACAAGTCACGAACTCTCCGCCTTTACATTCAATGCATGAATAACACTTTTGTCGGCTGTACCGAGGGGTTGCAGATGTGCACAGAATTATTTCAATGCCCATTTAAAAATCATTGATCATCCGTCTTCACTGTATTTATACGAACTTGACTTTTAAATGTATTTATAGACGACTGTTTAGGCCTGGCGTCGTCGTTTATCTCGTGTCATTTTAAACGGTTTGTCCGGATTATTTAGTTTCCTCTCGCTGCTATTTTTTATTAGAAAATGTATTCTTATTCTTAGCTTCTGAATGGTTTATTCCATGTAATGTACGCTAAACATGGAATTTGTAAGTCTAAGCGTACAATTAATATCAGTATTATGTAGATTAAAGCCGTTGTAGTACTTCAAATGCCGTGCATAATTTAATGTTACTTTCGTGAGACTAAATCTGACATTTGAGCAGCGCACCGTAAAAGTAATTCAAATGAATGAATTTACAATTTTGTATTCTTTGCCCATCGTTTTACGTTGAATGTATATGTTAATATTAATAAATGTTTAGATACAAACTGGTTCTTGAATGGAGACCACGTACCGAAATGAGCGTATATGACGCGCACAAGTCAGCTAAAGTTACCTATGTTACGTACGACCTAAAAACTTATGTTCCATGTAAGACAAGAAAAACGTGAGTACCTAATAGAGATATAATCATAATGCCTCACAAAAGCTCCGTGCTAACATTCAAGTCAATTAAGAAACTGTGCCAGTTGTTTGGATACAAACATTATGAGTAAGCTCAAGCTGCGGTGCAGGTGTAAAACAAACAAACAATCAATGTATCAGCAGGCCTTGACTTTTAGTTAGTCACTATCACTTTGAAAGTTTTAATCGATAAGTATGTGGTTGATGACGTCAGCGTTGAAGTGAGCTGGGGAAACTGGACCAGTCGGGCGAGTGGTCGAGTGGCCGCGCTGGTACAGGTGCGCCCGCGCTGCCGAGCGACGCGCGTGCCCCAACACCACAGCTGCCGACCGCTCATTGAAAACTATTCAGAAAATTCACAAGGCAGCAAAAAATCCTATGAATGCAATTCAAATACTTAACTCATTTTCGATCCACACCTATCGCAGCTTTTATTTTACCTAACCGGTTCCAGCTAGTTGTTCATGGTTTTGTAGAAATAAATCTTCGTTAATAGTAAGACAGCCGAATCTGGATGCTTAGTGAAAGGCTCTTAATATATTCAACGGTTATGCCATATCAAATAAATACCAGCTGGTACTTAAATCAACTATACCCACCCAGTCACATATTTGAACATATTTTATGATATGGAAATAAATCACAAGCGTATTTATCTCACGTACCAAAACACCATAAATTGTGGAACGACGATGGATATCGGTTCTCCTAATTTATTTACTAAAAGCATTCCGATTCCCAACAGTATGGAAATTATGCGATATACTTCGTTGCTGCATTCTAGGCTTCGTAGTCTGTTCCCATGATTATCGAGGATATTTGTCTCTCAACGAGTTGTAAATTATCTGCAGATAGCAGTTATTTAAAGCGCTTTTTCAATGAACAAGATACTCGCAAGACGAACGACTCCACTCAATTCCAGAATCGTGTACATTTTTCTAACTCGACAATTTCTAAACATTATACAGGATTGAACATTAGAAGGATAGTGAGTGATGTATTATCATTTGACGAATTCTGATGATACTGAAGTTAAGCTGTTGATATCTAGATGTATCCTATACCAGAACTCCTTAACTTATTAAGTTCCTAATCGATGTTAAAACCTATGGTGCACAAACTTGGTACCTATTTAACTAACATCCAGAAGTCCAAACTTAAGGTTTACAACGAGGAATGGAGCGCAGTATACTAGGTTACTATTATCGGATCGTGATCGAAACACAATACTACGCTCCAAAACAAATATGGCTGACGTGGGTCAAAAGGCCACCCAACTCAAATACAGCAGCACATGTCTGCCGCATGTCCGGTGGCCCAAAATAGCAGGAAACTGGAGCTATGACAGCGAAGCAGGTCACAAAGGAGATGGTGGGACGAACTGAGCAGGTATACGGTCAGAACTGCAAGGAAGATGAGCTGGTTCGCGAGATATAGAAAGGGTGGAGAAAGGCCTTTGCCCAAGAGTGAACATCAATGACTTGTTGGGTAAGGAACAGAAATAAGAAGTTTAAAGCTTATTTGTAATTTGCGTATTTCCAAGATAATGTTACCATTTGAGAACGGTTTAAAAACAAGAGATCATAACCATCATCATAACGTCAAGCAAATGCATGTTATGTAAACACAACCGCACGTAATACACGCTTACTTCGTGGAAACAAATATTAGATGCCATAACAAACTATCAACGGCCAATATCCGATATACACATGGCATTATCAGAGATGTGATTATAGTAATTATTTTATATGCCATCGCTATCCAAAACGTACACACACCATAATGGTAAAATTGCGCAATACTCCATGTATATGAAGGTCGAACGATTGCGTTGAAATGAAAAATTGGTCAAATTAGTCTCAATCATGCCTCAAATTATTTCATTTCACAACCACACGTCACGTCACTCAACAAACAATAGAGACAATGCCCCTTGGGCGAATGAAAAACCCAATAGACATATTTATGCAATCGAAGCGGACAATGTACCGGTATTCGGAATCGATATTGAAGATATCTTCATTGTAAGACATTGCATTTCCGAAGAAACGTTGTTCATTTTTATTCTCGGCAGTTGAAAGGATGCAGCGGGTCGTAAAAACTTCCTTCAAACAAATGCAAGTAACTTTCTTGGGAAACGCGCACACAGTTGTGAACTTTAAGTCAAGACTGATAAATATTTGGAAGGCGTTTCCTTTATCAATAAGCAAATAGAAATCAACAAACGCCCTCACCTTGGACGCAATGGCAAACTTACTGATTAAACCAGACTATAAGTTGTCTGAGTCATATACACGACGCTGATTATGTATGTACTGCCATCATTTGAAATAATATGTCTGCATTAAGAAAACACTCGGCCTATGTCGAATAGACTGCAATTCGCTAAGTCAATAAAGCAAACACTATCATTTTCGAAACTTTTGAAAGGGATTTGTACACTATCCTTGTCAAATCTCGGCAATCCTTGTGTAAATTATGTTCATTG
Organism: Diarsia dahlii; assembly: GCA_949775195.1. NCBI lineage: Eukaryota > Metazoa > Arthropoda > Insecta > Lepidoptera > Noctuidae > Diarsia > Diarsia dahlii. Next base: position 18,385,630 of record OX459191.1, on the reverse strand, counting down.
GCCTGATGCCAGGATCCGCTTTCCTAATAGACTTTCTCCGTTGCATACAAGTAAACAGCCAACAGGACCAAGATTGCGACAGAAATAACCCTCAAGCCATTATTGCGATTGGAATTGTTTTATGACTGCATGTTCATACATTACGACTATTGCCATATCTATGCTATCATTAAGTTGAGGTTCTAAGCCAAAAAATTCTTTAAATTTTCATTTAGCGTTGTCGTCAGCAAAAAATTCTATGAATTTTGAATTATCTTTGTAATAAACTTCAGTTGAATTGAAGTATGCCGCCGAGCCTACGGTAATAATTAAGCTAATAACGTTATGTGTATGTTAAAACATTAAAAGCCCAGTACTAAAGTTGGTCGAACTCAAGTAACTGTATACTCCCAAGTTACTCCAAAATACACAACCGCATATAATCATTATGACATAATTAGATACCGTACACTCAATTCCGTATCCGTATTGTCTGTGAGTTTCTCATACAAATTGCTGGTTATTACGCGAAATTGCCACTACGCCAGTAGGTGACCGTCCTGGTATTTCTTTTTCTATTATCGAAACGTAAGAAGTTCTCAATATTGTTGTGTGTTCCAATTTGGTTTCGATCTCAATAAAGATAAGTTGTTGTAACACATACTTGTATCACACATAAATCGTACCTACATTTTGTTTTACTACGTTTCTTATTTGTGTCTAGAATCTCTCCATTCTTATTCATTATTAATACATAAATGTCTTCTCATAATTCAAACTATACCTACTTTTATTTGCATGTTCGGTTTTATAATTAAGTTTGCATTCTGTGCGCTTGTCGCGACGAATATAATCACCAAGTTATTAATTATTCATATTCAAAATGCAGGTGACTGCCAAGCAAATTATAGAATTATTCGCAAGCTGACCGACATTTAAAGTCTTGTTTGTATTGAAAATAAGACTAAAACTTTCGACATTCTGACATCTAAAGTTGCAAAACTTGTATTTGAATCAAAACGGCGTGTAGTGAAATGTTAAATCCTGTGCTTGCCTCACATTGCGCTGCACGCGAAGTTCTAAGTGCATGCGCGAGTGGCTTCCTTCAAGAAGCGGCTTACAGGAAGGGCAAGCTCATTAGAAAGTATAAGCAAACGATTGCATCACATACATAACTGGACAAGGATGCGCACCCAGTCCCTGATCGAGTCTAGCGAGATTATTGACGTTATAGTCTCGGGATTCCATATAAGAAACTCGAAAGAGCATGTGAGGTTATAACTGAGCGGGATTTAGTGCTGGTACCGAGGCTTGTTATTGAATTTAATCGTCCCCATCTTATAGTAGGCTCGAGTTATGGCTGATGACGATCATAACTCGGACAGACGTACGACTCATTTAGCTAGTGGAGGCATGTAAGCCCCTAATGTCTTGTATATTGCGAACGTGTCGTAATTAAACAGTACAAATGTTAGAATAATATTTGCATAGAGGATTAAGATAAGATTGCTTGTCGTATTGGAGCTTGACATGGGGTTTGATTGGTTTGTAACAAGTTGTACGGGATTTGCAACATTCTTGCCGATCGTGGAGGTGTCTAGTGTTAAGTTGTTGAAGTTGATGAGTCGCCGCAAACCGACATGAAGTAATTATTGCCGTTAGCACTGAACGAGTGCTACTGCGCATACATATCGATGATCTCCGGTAATTACGATGTTGATATATCGCAACAATTTGTGACTCTATCTAAAGTCAGTCTATCTTACGTTAGGGGGCGTCCATAAATTACGTGAGGTGTTTAAGAGGGGGAGGGGGTCGAGTCAAATCTCATCTAATCTTACGCTGGAGAGAGGGGGGGGTCGAGTCAAATATCACGCAATTTTATTGTGATTGAAATTTAAAAAAAAAACTATTTTGGTTCATTTAATCCCGATTGTACATGCTTAAGATTTAATCTTAGCCACTAGTCTTTACTAGTCGTAAATAAAAGCACGAAGCAATTTTTGACGTGACAACGTCTTATAAATTGGTTTGTCGGGTGACACTTCAAGAAACTGCGTTACGCTCCGCTCACGTTATGCGCTCACAATGAGAGCGAGTGAGAGGCACGCGTCCCTTCCACTCGGGCATGGTTAGCCCGCCTAAGAGCGAGACAGACAGACATAAAAAGAATTCACATTAAAATTATTTTACCACTCAAAGTCGTTGTCACGTAAAACTTTCGCCCGTATACCGACTTTACAGGCAACCAATTTTTTATTTCTTTTTACAATAACAATCCAACGCGTTTACGTAAGAAAGTAAGAAACCCACAATTTGAAAAATCTCACGTGAGATTGGGGGATGGGGGAGGGGGTTGAGTAAAATCTCACGACATCTCACCAGGGGGGGAGGGAGGGACAGAAAATTAAAAAAAAACCTCACGTAATTTATGGACGCCCCGTTACTTATCGATAATTCTGATACCAGATTATTACTAGATAAGAGATTTAAGGAAGATTAGGAAACTTGTAACACAGCGACGCTGCTGATAACAAGAAGTGCACCAAAACAAATCAGTGCTTAAATTACGTCAAAACACACTGCGCGAATTTAGTTCATAAATCAAGTTCAACAACAATAGACGCGTAAACATGATGAATCACTTTCCGACTAAATCCGATGGAAATGTTCCTTTGATAATAACACTGCAGTTTTTAGTTGGCATGGCACGTCTGCACAATGTACTGTGTAAATCAACATAAGTTTCCTTGTTTTGGCCTTTTGGGTAAGCAACGTATATGACTCAAAGGTGATCGCTCCCACCGCGGCCGTGTTGTTAAAAACATTTGGAAAAACTGGGAGAAAACAAACTAATGTTTGTTTTCTCCCAGTTTTTCCCTAATGGGAAAGAATACTTGGAAGTCGTTGCGTGAGGACAGTTAACAGTTTTAAATGATGATGATGTAACCGAATCGCCAGCAGCCACTTTCACGGGAAAAAGTGAATTAATGTAGAAAGAATATGTAAAAGAGCAAAAACCCGAGTTTCTAGAATTAAGTCTAGAACTTAGAAACTTTCTGATTTATTGTATCAGTTGACGACTAAATCACAAAGAAAAATAAACACTAAAAGTGAAATTAAATTTTATAGTTATATATTATGTATATAAATAAATATATATATTCAAATACCTAATAAAGATGCATATGAAACTATTAAGGCTACATTTCAAAATGACGTTGCAAATAGGTAAAGTAAAACGAAGGATCTTTTGCGTTACACACTACCACGACAAACCCTCGTAAAATATTAACAGCAGTGACCCCTTAACTTTCTCACGTATTGTAAAATACTTGTTTATATGGTAGGCCACGTCCCGCGACTTTTAGCTCTTTTAACATGAACGCAATATTGACGTTTGTTATGAATGTTCGCCACTCCACAACAATGTCACGAAAATACCATTCCATATTCGTACAATTCACCAAACTATGCCTGTCTGTATGTTATCTGATAACCTTGAGTTTAACGGCTTTTTTGTTGCTAGTCATTCATTCTTAACGTTGGTAGTCAGATCTGTTGATAGGAAGGTAAGTACGAGTGATTTTAACTTAAATTATGATGGAACTGTAATAGCTTACAGGATTGTGTCAAGATTTACGATAAAGCTTACTGTGCCTATAATTTTCGGTGCTTAGAACGATATTAATCACCTATTCATCAATCGTGATGACTCAGGCGGTGAATCTTTAGACAATACTGAATTTGTTTAACCCGAAGGTTCTATTATGAGACAATATTGTTTCCCTTACATTCAAACTTTGTCATCATTGCTATTTTTATCATACTCCACTACAAACAGAAGAATCCAGTTGAATATATTTAAATCAAGAAGTAATGCTGTATTGCGGGCCAAAAAGTCAAATAAATATAGAACCAGAATGTTTGTCTCTACCTGTCTGATCGTCGAACACAATTGGACCCATTATAAATCCATTGGATCATTTTAATAGTACGTGCTGTTTTTAACGTTTAACGACCGACATTTCAAAATTTTTGTTCACACGGAAATAATTACTTCAACGTGTACGCTTAAAATTACGAACGCTATAAAGTTGTAAGCTTTAGAATTCTCGTTATTGCATTAATTTATTAGCGTATTATTTCATCGTATTTTTTCGTCTTCTTAATTTTATTTTTGAATATGCTACTGAATAAGGGTCAAGTTATTTCGCATATACCCATTTTGACCCAAACCACGTTAAGTTTGTCCGTTACATTTTCTCCACCGTGTGTGCTTTCAACGGGAAAAATACAGAGCACCGACATAAACCATATGTTTACTTGCTTGTGTATCTCTCTGTATCTTTGCTTATCTGCTCTAGTATCCATCGGATTTGCATGAGGCAACAATCGCCCTCTATCGCTACCGGTAATTAGAAACTTGCGACTAACGGTACGCAATTTGTTCGTAGCGCTATTACTACAATATAAAAGCTTCGTTGGCTGTTGGCTTCCGCATTACAGAATGCTAACAGTTTACAGATTTTTTTCTACCAAAGCTCTAGGTAGCACATCCGTGATACCTTTAAAGATAACTTTTTTCCATACAGAACTAGTTTTTCGCCAATCTAATTTCAATTCTAATATCGATTGGTATATACTAATGAAGGCCTACTCGGATCAACAATGTTACATCTAGTATTAAATAAACAGGCATTCGATCAAGATCAAGCCCATGACTTGCGAAGTATGTAGGTAACGTTGCGTGTGTTATGAAAAGTACCTTTACGGTCTATTATGCTTGCTTGTCGATAGCAGGCGCTGTTGTCACTACAAGTATGACAATGCTGCCAGTGATTGATGCGATAGTAATTTCCCGCACACCGTTGTTCGTATCGGATACGACTCGGATTGACGGAGACCACACGGCGGTACAGCGCGGCTGCTCTATTCGCTGTGCTCCTAATCACTATAATTGAGCGTTATCACAACAGCGGTTCCGGGATGCCTGAGCTTCACTGCGAAATACTGCGAATGAATTAGTTTACACGTCACTTACCAATGCTGCTATCAGGAAGCGCGTACAATATCCCGCACAACGTAGTTGAAGCGGATACAGCGGGGTTTCGAATGGGCCCCTCACTGCAGTCTTCAGACTCAGTTTGCGCCGGTTCAAACAGAGCCAGGTCCAGACCGTCCATATCACTTCGGTTCGACACACCATCCTCTTCCGCCACACGATCACAAAAGTGTTCTGGTGAGTCGACATCCTTGGGACTGCGACTACACACACCGTCACTCAATGGATCGCAACAACACGTGTCCGAGAAAGGCTCAAAGTCTCTACAGTCAAACTCACATCGTTCAAAACTGTCACAAGTGCATGATGACAATGCATCTGAATCGGACTCTTCCACAAGAAATACATCATTGCTTTGCACCACCTCTTTGCGTGCGGTGTCAGTTTTCGCGGAGATGTAAAACACGCTTGAAGTGTATGGCACTTTCTGAACTTGTAATGTTACATTATCTGTTGCAATGTCATCAGTGTAAACCTGGTCTTCAGTTTCAGACGAGATCTCTTCGATCTGTGGGCGGCAGTCTTCATAGCGAGCAAAGCTTGATGTATCGGTGAGATTGGACGAGCGGTCTACAGAGTAAACGTCTGCATAGGGATCTATAGAATCGCTTTGCAGAGCTGGTAATCTGTAGGGAGCGTGGTGAGAGCGAGCGCCCAGGAATATGGTGGTGTAGGGGCAGGTGTGGGGAGGTCGGCTGCGGTCGGCGCGGCGCGGGTAGCTGGCGGCGAGTGGGTCCCGCATGGGAGCCCCTTCAGTGTCTATATACGCCTCGTTGGTCGAGAGCACGTTGTATCGCCAATCTGGCATCGCTGATTACAACCATCACTTTACGGAGACACAATAAAGAACTGTTGGTTTCATCCCAAGGTCACATCCACACTGGTGAGCTAACTAGCCTTAAATGCACATTATGTCACTTATTGTTCAACTTTAAGAAAATATTACAACTTTACTACTGTCGGTGTCTGCAGTTGTACAAACATGCGCTCAAGTATTTTTTAGATCGTTTCGTATTATAAAATGACTCATTTATGCGAAAAATGTCCTAGCACTACTAGACTATTAGGTGTATGTCCAATATTGATATATATACCAAAACAGCTACTCATAAACCTAATAAATTAATGAAACCGTAAAAGGCGACAGAACTGCATACTATCGAGGCTAGCACCATAACAAATTTCAAATTTCATACATAACAGCTGCTTTATATGTCTATAAACTGCCCCAGTTTACATAATAGTAATGAACTGTAATGATACATGATATTATGAGCAATCACATAATTTCTGTTTGACTGATTAATTTCAGGCGGCCACACAAACGCTAATCGAAAACGCGTCACGGCTGTTAATGGGTGAAGCAGCTTCAAATGGGACGAATCTTATGTGGGTCAGCTGAGCAAGTAAGCAACAACTCGTAATAAAACCAAACAATGAACATAATATGCATAACATGCACACTACATGTCTCACGAACTCGATAACGTTACAATAACCGTTAAGGAATAGTATCGAAATGGAATAGTAACCATTGATGCTATATTTAAATTCGTAGATATCAATCATTGAGTGATATCAAAGGATCTTCTATAGAGATAGCTCTATTTCGAATCTAGAGGATACTCTAGATTCGAAATACGTACGTACATTATAGTATGTAATGGTATACAAAGAGGCTTGTGTTAAAGTTGCCGGATGTATTTGAGACTGGTTGTAGATATGGTAACAGGTCCAGTACGTTACGGTATCGTATCGGTGGACCCGTTACGTTCGAATTATTTTGACTCACGTCCGCTCCAAAATGTTTACTCTTAGCTACTGTAAGTGGTATTTAAATATGATCCAACCGTGTCTTTTAAAGATTTAGAATAATTTAGATCGTAATTCGTTCGGGCCTTCGTATCCGTTGACCGGTTTCATTTCCTTCCCCCAGGGAAATTCCTTGAGTTAGTTCTCGACAAGTTGTTCTGCATATTTTATGTGTTAGGTCTTAAGAATTTGTTAAGAAGTATCGATTAGTATTTGTTGATACTGAATAAGGGCTACGCTAGACCCTGGGAACGATGGTTCCATTTGGACTGTACCTAACAATATAAAGGAGTGAGTAGCCCGTATATCCAACTAGTTTGGGATCAATTGAAGCCCTTGTTCAAATTAATTGTCATCTGTTAGGGTATTATTATTTAATCAAACATGCTTTTATCTACCAGCTTCTATTTTGGGCGCCATGATCTTTAGAAGCATCGTGAGATACAGAATCAAACTGTCTTATACCTACATACTGCCATGTACGTACGCATATGGAACTTCATCCTTATATATAAATAAATAATAAATAAAATACTGCAGGCAGGCTTTTCCATTTGTAGAAACGACTAAAGGCTAGAAAACTTTTCCAAACAATCAAATCATTTGGCGGCACTTAAACTAAACGTCACTTTACAGCGAAATAAAAAGCATATTTCGTTCCATGAAACAAACGCCAGTAAGTGAATAAAGGGTCAACGCCTGCGAGTCGTGCTTAGAAAACGCAATTATTTTGTAAGTACGTTGGAAATTGTTATAGCGGCATGATAATAAGAGATGGGACTTCGTGACCACTAGGGTACTGTGCTCTTTGGAAAAAAGTTCGTGAGTACTTACTGCTTACTGAACAAATCACGAAATAAAAGAGTCTAGAGCTAGACTAAGAGCGGTTTTACATTAGCGTATTTTCGGAGCGTAATAGCTCGGTTTGCCACACGCCGAGGATATAAGCTCGTTCAAGCGCGAGTCGCGAGATGAGTCGTCACTTTTGCTGACTTCTGTCATTTTATAAGCGCGTGTACGCGCGTTCGGTTTTCTGAAGTGCGTTATGTGGCGCGTGTAACACGCGAAAGCTTGTACGAGCTTATACGCGCTACAAAATACGCTAGTCTCAAGTCTGAAACCGCTTTAAAAACGTTTTTCACGTTAGCTAAGCCCACGCTTCAACGGTTTAGTCAGTACAATCTTAACCTTCGATCAATAATAGTACTAGATTCAGCATCAGGAACAAAACTAAGTCACTCAAGTGGACACGTTTGCACACACGTAAACATCTACATAACATCTTAGAAAAATGTTCAATATTATTTACAACTTCAGATGATTATAAACCTTAACACTTAAACATAACGTTTAATTATCATTGTAAAGTATATTTATTTAAGCCCTTTCATCGGAGAAAGATTAGAAGCAAAACATTTTAAATGTCGCTCCAAAGTAAAAAGTCATCAGTACAAAAACATTCATTCTAAAATGAAACTTAAACTCTAAGTAATACGGTTAAAAGCATTTTGTGTACAATGTCGTGCTTATTCTATTGCGGAACTAGCGTTCCCTGTTCAAGAACATGATACAATAGTTGGTGCGTTGTAGCAAACATTGGCCAAACAATTATAATATTCGCTGATTTAATTATATTTCCAGTTTAATTATGTTTAAATATTATGAAAAAGCACATAATGACATTCAATTACCGAAAAAAAGATATTCCCTCCAAAACCTTGGTGTTACGGTGGTTATTTCCGCAGTTTTTGAACGCATACTGCGGCATTTTGACGTCTTACTGTTGGCTATGATTGGACCATACTAATTTGAAATAAGACCACAAATACGTTTGTGGTCTTATATTTCGGGCCGTTTTTGAAGGGCTTATCGGGAATCTAGTACATTATTGATCGAAGATCTTAACAGATAATTTGATCGCCATAACTAGAAGTTCACATGGAGTACAAGTCTACAAGATCTTTTAAGAGCTGTTATAACAAACTAGGTCAGAACTATTAAGACTTTAAAGCTGTACACACGGCTACACATCAAGCTATACAAAACCAGTTAATCTTGGCCTCATTTTACTACATCTTTTCGCACAATGAACGATCAGATTATACTGGTTTGTATAGCTTGATGTGTAGCCGTGTGTACATACACTAATTAGTTATTATCACCATTTTATCTTGTGCCTGTGAACAATGACTTTTACTTGACTGCTATGATTTAATTAGCGTAGAATGTGTAGATAACAAATAGGAACACTTCACGGGTTGTTAAATATTTAATTTGCAAGAAATTAACATACAAATTGAATTATTTAAAAAAGTTTTTAATTCAAGCAAGTGTAATTTTAATATCATAAACGGGATATTTACCATGTTTGATTTTTGTTTCGAGTTCCCGATGTTCCCGATATTAATAGTAGTGTCAGTGACCATGTCAGTTTAAAAACTTATAAGTGTAATTTTGTATATGATTTACATGTTAGGATTTTTTTGCATATGAACTGAATTATTTAAAAAGTATATTTATTTGATTTTTATTTGATTCAAACATGTAAGTGTAACCGAACTTCTATTTACGATTTACATGTTTAAAAAAGTTTAGTTGTAATAAATCGGCGCAGGCGCAAGCTCGTAGCGGTCGTAGGCACGTGCTACAATTCCTGAGGCTCGATGCGGTGGGCGACAAAAACATCAGTTAACCACGGTCAATGAACGAAAATAACCAACCATTTTACTCGTATACCTGCGCACGCGTCTGATACGAATAGGAAATGCTCTACATCTATCATTAAATAAATCACCCTACGGAATAATGGAGTATAAACGCTTTTGTTATATGAATGTGCTTTGCGTCTGCGCGCCATAGAATGCATCTAAAGTCGTTGATCTTGTGTACATGTCGGTGGAAAAGAAACAATTAGTTAAAAAGCTCGGCCAGTAATTAATTACACTGGAGTGCATTTAAACTGACACTAACTTAGACGAGAGAATATACTATATAAATATTTTATACATTTCGATGTTTTGTGTTATTTTACGTAATGTGAAACTTAGAAAATATTTCCAATACATATTCTTTCTTAATTTTAACATTACACTGCAAGTTGGAATATTACGAAAGTTTTTACAACTCCCGTAACTTTTCTTATGTAATTTTAAATTAAACACCGAAAAACTTTACACTTTTCAATGTTATAAGCCAATGTTAAGTTGAACATTGACAAAATAAATATTATGTATTAGTTTCCTTGCAAATAATATATTCCTAATGCACTTGTTACATCGACATTAACATAAAGTATTGAATCTTAAAAGCTCTTCAAACGATTTATCACGTACTATTTTATTGCATCGAAAAACAAAGTATGTGGGTGTAGTAAACTCATAAAATGGCCATATTCCTACACTTAACTACTAATGCTAGTAGATAGAATAGTAAACTAGTAAAGTTTATATGCCGCAACTAAGCCATTTGTACCACGTATATATAGCTGCGCTGCTTCTTTTGGTTGTTTTTGTAGACTATGAACTACCATTTACAGGCATTTACTTGCATAAAAGGACACTTCTATCACTAGTATGTAGTACAAACTTGGTAAAGAAAATAAACTATTTGTATTTATACCATGGAGGTTTTACTGAGAGTTTGCCTTCTTCATTTTTGGTTTGTTTCTTTAATAATTATTATCATTACATATTAACCCATTTATCAGTTGCTCATAAAGAGTAAGGACACGATGTTTAGTTTGAGACGCCAGGATCCATTTTAGAGACATACAAGGGTTTTCAAAGAGACTCTACTTTTTATTTAAAGTTAAGACAGTACCAAATTACTCGATTTTATATAACAAAATAGTTTGTGATTTATGGTTCGCGTAAAAAAATAATCCTGTTTAATTGATGCCTCAACACGCAACACAACTTTTCTAAGCCATTAATGAATCACTATCAATTTATTTGCACCTGACTACCCATTTACCCAATATCCACGAAATGGCATTCACTTTCTATTTTATTTATAGTTTTCGCGTATCGTTTTATTAATGAACATGTAAATATAAAAATTAAGCATTTCGCTGTTCGAAATTCGAAATGTGGCCAAGGAAAGTTGGCCTAGACATAGACAATCGCGGCCTCTTTGGAAAAGCTCCCGAGAGGTTTGACGAAGCGGGGCCACCACTAGATATTGCATGGTAAGTAGCGGTGAGAGTTGCACCCACTGGGCCAGTATTGGGGATTATAAACCAGGTTTATTGTTGGCATCGCCTCCTAGCAACGGCCATCGATATTTTATAGACCCGTGCTATCAGAGCAGTGCCCCTCGTGCTTGGCGTAGCAACAGGCGTAGGCCTGAGCTTTCGTAGTTCGCACATTACTTGCGCGCATTTAAAAGGAATTGAAGAAAATGTATGGCCTTCTCACTAGTATCTAAAAATCTCTGTGGACACATAAAGCCAAAATTCAGTTACAGGACAAGAAATAGATTGCTATATTTGCTTATACAACCACCTTACCATACTTAGTTATGAACTCTTGACCTCCAGAACATTAATTAGGTAAAGATGTTGCTTACTTGGCAGTACTTGGCACGTAAAATCCTTGGTTATTTTTATTACTACATGTGTGTGGTTATTCAGCAGAATTTCATTATTCATCTCTATAGTGCAATGAGTAAACATTCCGTGGAAAAACTTTTTCCTCAATGTCACACAAACTCACGTCTTACTGCACGTTAGGTACATGTCGTCTCACACGGTTTCCTAGAATTTACTTTATTTATAACTCAATATATTTAACTTTAACTTAACTTTACAATAATAGTTTCCAGCAAAAGCTGGAATCTGAACACAGAAGCACTAACGAAGCGAGTAAACATGCACGTTACCAATGGTAAATAGGAACACGGAATAAATCAACACCAGACCAAACAAAGTAGGTAAACAATCCGTGAAATTGAGCGCATGGACATACAAAACATTTTCTTCTTAAATACTTTCAAATGAGGTAAATCCATAAAACGACACGTGAATATTAGACGCCGACAGTAGTAAACATAAACAATCTAAGTGCTAGGAAAGTCCTACCAAACGCAAACACAGAACTTGACACTGGACATAAAGCTGTCACTTTTCAATGGTAATTTGACAAGACAGTTGACCGTTTCATTCGAAATTGGAATGTTTCGATAGTATTCGTTTCGTATGACGCGCGGTACAGAGGTGCGCGTGGCGGGTCGCGCTCGCACCGACTGTGCGCGGCGCGGCTGCGCGGAGGGCGCCTGCTCGAGACCCGCTCATCTGTTCGCAGCTGGTCGCGACGTACGGACCGTTACCATGTTACCACTCGTGAGGGACACCAATTTCAAGTCACAAACAAATCCCATTTGATATTCATGAATTCATGTCAACTATGTAGTATTAAACATGCAACAAAGGATTTGAATCGAACGCGCCTATCCAAAGCGTATACTTGTCAACACTTTTTTTAAACTAGTTTGCGCGCCTAGCTTAACAATCGGCTAGGGCTGGGGGGAGCACACGGGGGCACAATCATAACACCGCTTTTTGAATCCAGTGATTTACAATAGAAAGTAGATACATGGTATTTTTATTCCATTGAAGAATCATAGGGGTCGAAACAGTCCCCAAAATCTCGTCTATTAGTTGAGAAAGAGTGTCAAAAAGTTTTTATAATGGTACGGTATCGCTACTTGGCACATAAGCGTTACTTTATCGTTGATTTCGAGCGGTGTCTAGACCGGTCCGGTTCTGATATATTTGCATTGAACCGCTTTGGATCCTATTACGAGTAGAGACAACAGCCGATGCCTGTTAAGCCGAGATAAAAATAGTACAAACAAATGAACATGCACAGTGTTAGCAATATGACACTGAGCGTTTATAGCGCTTGTGCAAGGAAATTGTATTGTGTTGCTTAATAGAGCTTAATTGAAAAGTCAAAGGTCTCTTATCTTGGGCCATTACGGGCCACAACGATTACTGACGCGTTGTTGTACAATTACTGCTCATACTCTGTATTTACTAATTGCACAATTATATTTTCGTTGACATTCGTTCGGTGCACTAGCACAAGAGTTTTTGAAACCGTTCTCATTTAGCTTCAATGTAAATGAAGCCTTATTCATGAACGTTGTTTTCACGATTTGACATCATAGTAAAGTGGCGTATAGAATGCTATGAAACTGCATGCAGTCAGAACCGTCAAGTTGAAACTAACAAATACACAAACTGCTATAGAACTTTTACAAATGAAGAGCTTTTAAACGAGACTTGAAATCTACAGTGCAGTAGGGTTAGGAGGTTAGGGTGCAAGGGTTAGGAGTTAGGGCTCCCAAAACCCTTCATTATCCGAACATCGGGATTAACAACGCATTCAAACTTATCGAAGCACTTCACTGATGCATCCTATAACAATTAACAACCCAATCCAATTTCTGATTTCAGTAGAGATAAAATTAATCTGTAGCGTTGTTTCAATGTTTTTTTAACGTAATGTTTTTTTGTGTTTGTGTTTTTATCACTGCTTACTAACATAATCTAAAGTTTTACTAACAGTTTTTGACTCATGGATATAGACCAGTGCCGAAGCCTTCAAAAGTGGTAAAAAATTAAAAAAAAATACAGTAGGATGAAACCCAATGGAAAAAGTAGAGAATATAACAAAAATTTAAGGACAAATAAATTACGGTCGATCTGAGGTCGGGAAGTGGGGGTGGGGGGGTTTTTGAGGGGGGAAAGCGGTTTATCTCGATTTCCGGCAAAACTACAAGTCCTATGGAAAAAAATGTAGACGGCAAAGTTGTAGAGCATAAAAAGATCTACAACTTTGTTTTGAACACTTTTTTCACATAACCTCAAAATTTAGGTGAAAAATTCAAAAAACCAAGTTTTTGGTTTTTTATTTATATCTTTTTCAAAAAAAAAAAATTAATTTGGTGAAGACTTACCTTATTATGTCCCAAATACACTGTAATTTATTTGATTTAAAATATTTATTTTTTCGGCTTATTTTAACTTAATATCAAAAAAGCACCCTAATTTTCAATCGAAAATTCTGACGTCAAAATATCAGCTTTTTTTTAAAAGTCGGTGGGCGTTGTGTTCATCATAATCTATACTTTTTGATGATGTATAAAAAATATACATTGCAATGGTAAATTTTCTCAGAAAATGCAAAATCAGCTGCTGCGAAATAATAACATTTTTTTCCATAGGACTTGTAGTTTTGCCGGAAATCGAGATAAACCGCTTTCCCCCCCTTAAAACTCCCCCCACCCCCACTTCCCGACCTCAGATCGACCGTAATTTATTTTTCCTTTCATTTTGATCATATTCCCCTCCTTTTCTAATGGGTTTCATCCTACTGCAATTTTTTTTGGTTTCAAAAATTATCGACCCTGGTCTAATAGTCGAATAAAGCGACATTATATTCTAATGGCGGAGGCCTATGTCCAGCAGTGGACGTCTTTTGGCTGAAATGATATTCTAATGTAGCTCGAACTTAATTCGAAATTTAAAAGTTTGATAGGGTTCGACCGTTCGACAATATCTCAACTTCAGTTACTCAATTCCGAAACCGTTAATAATTCTATTTTTAAATATCTAACGTTGTTTGTAATTGAACGGTATATTATCATTATTACTATGGATACATCAACAATGTTGCTAAGTAAGCGATCTAGATGTAATCTTTCACACGGGAAGCTATTGTTTGCGCAGAGTTCCAAAGCAGATGGTTACTCGTCATTGCTCCGTCAATATTGAAGTTTACAGTAGGTTACCTAAGTAAATAGTTCTGGACATTTCAAATTTTGTTGGTCACCCTCTGTTTTAAGTATCAAAAAGAGGTCGTTCTAAAAAAGCTTTGTGAACTGGAGAGCTTTACGACGATACCGTTTTATTATAAATACTTATACATACGTAATAGATTTACCAGTAAATTGTATTCATTTTGACATTGCAATAAATATTAAGTTGGCAAACGGTCACTTACTTGGACACCATACAAAACAGTTTTTAAATATGTAGACAATTAGAATTGATTCCGCTATGAACGGCAAAAATCAAACTAGCATACAACAAGATCGGTAGTCACATAAACATACAAACATCACGCCTGAAACCCCCGAAAGGTTGGGCAGAGGTGTACCGAATACAGTACACCCACATTTCGCCAGTCATGTTTAAGTGACATGTAATGCAATAGGGGGCGAGCCTATTGCCATCAACCGGGCACAAATCCAGAGTCCGCAGCGGCTACTGAGAAAATCCTAATGGAAAAACCCAATAACAATTTGTACGACCTGGGAAACGAACCCAGTAAGACCTCACGATTATCCAAAAATAATAATGATGATGATCGATTTACATTCTTACTTCTAAAATCAGTTGCACCACTTGTATCCTCATGTTATTCTGACATCAACCAGAGTATTACGTCACACCAATATCTTGGATACCTACATTACTTAAACGGACTCGTTACAAATTAGCTCCATGAGTCAGTTCTAAGTACGTAGTATGAACCAAACTTGACTAAAGTTAGGTACTTTAAATGCATTCGTAAAAAGGTACATCACACATTCACCTGTAATCCCCGAAGGATAAGGTAGAGCTACACCCACATTTCGCCAGTTTACGTTTAAATGCCATGTAAAGAGGGCGAGCCTATTGCCATCAACCAGGCTCAAATATTCAAACTCCGTAGCTACTTGTCTACTGAGAAATGCCTATTGCAAAAACGCAAGAACACTTTGGACGACTTGGAAGTCGAACCCAGGACCATATGCACAGCACTCGAGTTGACGATCTCTAGACGAACGAGGCAGTCATGTCATGTTATCTACACTTCTACACTAACATTATAAAGAGGAAAGATTTGTATTTGTGTGTGTGTGTATGTTTGTACTGAATAAACTCAAAAAATACTGCGCCGATTTCAAAAATTCTTTCACCATTAGAAAGCTACATTCACACTGAGTAACATAGGCTACTTTTTTATACCTGTATTCCCACGGGAACCTTAACTACGCGGGTGAAACCGCGTGACGTCCGCTAGTAACTTATAATGACACAAATAGGTAGTTAAACAAACTACTTGCTTATGAATGCCAAAACACAATGTAGTACGGAGTAGTACTGTAGTGCGAAGAAGCCGAAGAACTATCAAGAATGTTCACCTTTTCAATGAAAACTTTATAAAAAAACTTGTAGTCATACTAACTTTAAGAAACTTGTCGTTCAAAGCTCTGTTGCAAGAAGTTTGTTCTTCCTATATTCCTAATCTATCTTCTTTCTTCTTCTTCTTCTATATTTAAAGGGCAAAGCTAACTGACTGAGGATCAACGCACAGGCCAAACCCTTAGGGAGACAATCTTAAAATTTCGCACACGTATTCCTCTTCTAGAAAAATTCCTTAGGTTAGGAAAACCTAAGGAATTTTTCAAAATTCAACCCCCAAGGCGGCGAAAATTGGGGGGAAAAGTTTGTATGGAAAATCGTCATTTTTGATATTTCCGACATCTGCGCGGGCGAAGCCGCGAGCAAAAGCTAGGATTCCTGTAATCGTGACAATGTCTTCCTCACATGATCCTTCGTCATTATTCGTCGCGTTAAGTTACATGGTAAACTTGGCCCTAAACCAGGAATTATTTAACGACACGAGTTGAATGAATACGTATTGCTTATTTACGTCGTCTGCGGCCTCATTTGAAATACATCACAATTTTCTAGTCAAACGAAAGGCATCTCACGTTGCCATGGTACAGTCCATTCACACTTATTTTACCCCTGATAGCAACAGCCCAACACTAACCCTATCTTAATGAGAATAAAGGCCATTGTAGCTTTGACAGATTTGTCAGTGGCAGCAACCGAAAAGCATTCTTATATAACACAAATAAAGACTGACTGTGACAAAGATGCGACGTCAGAGTTAACATAATGGTGAAAGGACTGTAGGAACCTCATAGCTAATGGTAGTGTCATCTTGTGACAGCAATGAGGTCGCAACGCTTAAGGCCTAACGTGTTCTACACGAAGTGTTACAATGCGGAGCCAATAAGATCTGCCTTGAGCTTGATTATTAATATATTAATTAATAAAAAAGGTTTAATAGTTATCACATTTTACCACTGTTAGGGAAAGCTCTTTGAATAATTTAATTTGCAAGCTTTCTATTCTAAGTCCTGCTTCATATCAAATTGATGTATTTTTTACTAGACGAATGAATTTACACAATAAGTAAACATGGTAAATATCCCGTTTTTAGTATTAAAATAGAATTTACAATTTATGTAAATCGCGACTTGCCACTAATAGTTCTTAACTTCTTATTCATTAACTATCCCCTACAGACCTTGTTGTTCGAAATAATTATTTGATTTTGAATAAATCACCAATACCAAATGACACATATTTTTGGCATCACTAACTTATAATATAAAACAACTTAAAACAACGGAAAACCTTCATGCCAGAACAAATATTGCTCGAACTTTATTTATTTTCCCGCCCTCGCAAGTACATCAATATTTTAGGATTACTGCTATTTACGGATGAAATCAGCAAATATTTCACGCCAAACAAACAAATGAACGTAGGCGTACTGACGCGGCGTGAATAGCATTCTCGCAGAGGTCCTCAATCCTGCGCCAATTAGTATGAACAATAACACCCACGGGGACTAAATAGGTGCTTTACAAATCATATTTTAATCACGATGTCGTTGACCGAGCAAACAAAGCTGAAGCTATGATAGACCATGCGATATCTATGTAGCTCACATGTGGTAGCCACATTACCTACGTGTGGTACAAAGAGAGATGAACCCGATATTATTGTGTGTGCCTGGCTAGACCTAAAAATAATGATTTGCTATTTATTTGGGAATATTTTTGTAACGTTTTTCTCGTACTTATATCCTGTTTTGGATACAAGGACACAAATCGAATTTTGCCAAAATCACAGACATTGCAAAGAAAGTTCATATGAGCCTACATTCTTACGGACACAAATGGAATTTTATCAAACTCAGACATTGCAATGTTCATTAAAACCTGTGATTAAAACCTACATTTATACATAGACTAGCAGTTGCCCGCGACTTCGTTCGCGTAGAAATTTTGACTCTCTTGTCTGGACTGCCTGTGGATGGTACTATGTCAAATCGAATGCCAAATGCCAATCGAAGCGATTATATTCCCTTAAACCAGCCCTGTCGTAAAATCTATTCCTACCTGAAATGTCTTAACTATATTCTATCTCTCTGCCAATTTTTGAGGTACAAAAAGCCAAGGATTTCATATGGACTTACGGGAGCCCTTAGTCCAGGTCTTCCTTACAAATTTCTTAGCTTAGATCTCCTACTCCTAAACTCTAGACCTGTTAAATTCCAGGTTGTTAGTACAAAAAAAAACAGTAAATTTTTACAAACATGTGAAAGCCCTCAGACCTCCTTAATCTGGCCATGTTGCTAAACCCGCTAAATCTGTTCTTAGTCAACGTCTACTAACTATAAAGTACCTTCCTGCCAAAATTGTACCTCAAAGAAGGAAGGACTGTCATACAAACTCGCGTGAGCCCTTAGACCTCCCTAGTCCGGCCCTGTCGCAAAATCGGTTCTTAGCAAACTTCTACTCACCTACTACGTCCCTGCCAAAATTCAAGTTAGTAGCACACAACATGATGGACTTTTAATAAACAAACTTGCGAGCGCCCTTAAACCTCTCTAATCCGGCCCTGCCACAAAACCTGTGCTTAGCAGAGTTCTACTAACTATAAACTATGTGCCTGCCAAAAATCAAGTTTGTAGCACAAAAAATTAAGGATTTTCTTACGAACTTGCAAGAACCCTTAGACCTCCCTAATCCGGCCCTGTCACAAAATCTGTTCTTACCAGACGTCTACAAACTATAAACTACGCCCGTCTCAAAAATCAAGTTTGTAGCTCAAAAAATGAAGGACTTTCATACAAACTGGCGAGAACCCTTAGACCTTCCTAATCCGGCCCTGTCTCAAAATCGGTTCTAAGCAGACGTCTACTAACTTTAAACTACGTCCCTGTCAAAAACGAAGATTGTGTTACAAAAAATGAAAGACTTTCATATAAACTGGCGAGAGCCCTTAGACCTCCCTAATCCGGCCCTGTCACAAAATCGGTTCTAAGCAGACGTCTACTGTCTATAAACTACGTCTCTGCTAAAAATCAAGATTATAGCACGAAAAATTAAGGACTTTCATACAAACTTGTGAGGGCCCTTAGACCACCCTAATCCGGCCCTGTCGCAAAATTAATTCATAGCAGACGCCCACTGACTATAAACTACGTCTCTGCCAAAAATCTAGATTGTAGCACAAAAAATGAAGGAGTTTCATACAAACTTGCGAGGGCCCTTAGACCACCCTAATCCGGCCCTGTCGCAAAATCTGTTCTTAGCGGACGTCTACTAACCATAAACTACCTCCCTGCCAAAAATCATCTTTGTACGTCCAGCGGTTTTTGAGATTTCGTGATGAGTCAGTGAGTGAGTGAGTGAGTGACCTTTCCCTTTTATAGATATAGATAATCGGATACGGCAGCGTTTAGATGAAAATTTACGTGTAAAAGGATTGTTTTACAATACAACAACTTTATTGCAAAATTAATAACAAAAAGCCTAAATACAACATATTCGATAAATATCTTTTAAGACGAAGACGAAGAAATAAAAGTAATTTCAATTAGAATAAAACTTTGAAAAACATCGGGAAAATAAATAGACAGAACAAAGTATACCAGCGCCATCTATTGTCGAGTGGAAGTTATGTTTAATCGTAAGTTCAAAATGCGCCATCTAGCGACACCTTTATCAAACAATGTGACAACGAATTAAATTCTACTTGTAGTAGTTCCGCTACTCGCTACTATGTGGCGCTGGACATAAAACTAATGGACTGTATACAAAAATTACATGAATGTGAACTTTTTAT
Organism: Diarsia dahlii; assembly: GCA_949775195.1. Taxonomy (NCBI): domain Eukaryota; kingdom Metazoa; phylum Arthropoda; class Insecta; order Lepidoptera; family Noctuidae; genus Diarsia; species Diarsia dahlii. The sequence goes on along the minus strand of OX459191.1, from coordinate 18,365,792 downwards.
CATCAGTAATTTATTATGGGCGGACATTTTAACAAACAATCAAACCAATGAATAACAGTGCAAATTAACAATGGTACAAAGCAAAGTTGTCCTGGTTGTCCACCTGGTTGTCCACCGTTCAGTGTGGGTTAAGCGAACTTTCGGCCTGTTACAGATTCGATTCTTGGACGGGAAAAAAATAAATACGACCCTAACACTATTCACTTGTCTAAAACAGTGATTGCACCTGTGATAATTGTGTTTAACTTTAACCAAGACACTGGACAAGAACTAGTTGGGACAGGGCCTAATGATAAAAACCATAATGATAAAACAAGGGGGTGGGAACTTCCTTGCACTTTGATAAATTATTAAAACGTGTTATTGACCTTCAGGTAAATGGCTTGTGACTCAGTACGTATGAGCTCATAAGATGTGTGTCAAGAGCTTCTCACGTTAAAATTAATTCGTGCCATGACTCTTGCCGGTATTGGTCAGGTCTTTTGTTTATACATACTAGCTGAGCCCCGCGACCTTCTTCCGTGTGAAATTGTTATAAAAAAAACTAGTAAAGCATAATAAAGTAGTATAATATAATTCAATCATGATTCGAAAGACACGTCGCGCCATCTATTATATTTATGAAACTTTTTTGTTGTTGTTTTCCTCGGGAAAAGAGCTTTTTTTCAGGGTACTCAATGTACTCATGTCTGTTTCTGTACACCTGACGTGTATGAATAAATTAAGGATGGTCGGTTCAGTGGTTTAGGTGTAGAAATGTAACAAACAAACTTACTTTCAGATTTATTAATATGATAGGTTATACAAGTACCTCCTGAAAATACAGACCTTGAATGGAAGACTGTCTATTAATCCGAACTTACATAAAGATACAGGTTCCTAGTATGAACCAGTAGGAATTGTATGGATTACTGATCAGGGGGCCAATTCTCGATTTTCGACATTTATCTCGAGTTCGAGTTCGTAAGTCTATCTCTATGTCTATCAAAAATATCTCTATCTCTACCAAAAAATGTCGAATTGAGCAGAATTCCGTATTCTCAGTCAAAATAGAAATAAATGTCACGAAAATCTCGAGTCGAGTGAAGCTAATGTTACCATTATGAAGAATCGCGCGTTCCGTTTTAGGTAGCTATGAGTGAATGAATGATTTTTTTTTAAAAAGCTGACTAAACCTAACTATTTAAGTATAAAAGAAAGAAAGAAAAAGTATTTATTGGTTTCACAAACAAACAAGTAAACATAATTATGAGAAACACTTAAAATTAGGACATATTTTATATATTAAATTTGAATAAGTCCCGTGCAAAGCCAAAGTAAAACGAAACGTTTAGTGTAAAAATAATGAGTTGGACAGCTGACTGTCTGTCAGTGACTAATAAAATTATGAAGCAAACAATTATTTACCTTCGTTTTCAGGTCTATTTTAGTGGTATCCTGAATTACAGAAGCCAATAGATCTAAGTATTAGAACCCTTATTAAATCTTTATTTAGTCTGAAGTTTTTAATGACTTCTGTTTCGCTCAAGTCGTAAATATCGACGGCGGGATAGCTGTTGTCGCCGTGTATTGGCCAGTTGCTCGCCACTTTCCAACAACTCCGAGATAAAAATGCTAATAAACTCGTCCATCTTTCAGTGGTTTCAAATCCAATCGTAGGTACACAAATAACAGAGTTTCAAGAAAACACAATGCACAAATCAAAGAGTATAAATCGAATTTCCAGTATGAGATGCCAAGCCGTATTTTATTTAAAAACTAAAGAAAAGAAAACACAGTGTACAATCCCAAAACTCAACAAATTCACTCAGAAATGACGTATCTTTATAATCGACATGACATCTCTACTGCTCAGAAGCACTCGACATGAACTCTAACGTTAGCCTTCGACAAATGTCGAATTCGACATCCCCAGAATAGCAAATTTTAAAATTTCTCGAAAAAATGACGTCATTAGAAATTTTTCTCGAGTTTGAAACCATCTCTAAAACCGAGAATTGGCCCCCTGTGCGATGAAAATAGTCTCATACTTTCTATATTTTTGCGTCTGGCAGAGGAGAATGGCAGAAGATAACGTGTTGCGCCGCCCCCAAATAGAATGGGAAACAAAGAGGTGCCTAACAAAACTATAAATGATACAGGTTTTTCCGATCCCTATTTAACGGGACCGGAAATCCTGTGTATCTTTATACAAGCACACATCCTTAGAGACGATTATTAGATACAACGCAAATAAACATATTTCCTGTTTATCTGTTCTATTTTTTCACGCCATTCGCGGAAATTATTTCCCAGGAGAGTTCTATAATGGTAATATAAATAATCGCTTTCTTATTGGTGTTATTGCGTATCGGAGATTTGTTAACATGAGAACATAACATGATTCATCATTGATTAGGAACCTACTTTTAGTAAGGTGTGACTGAAATATGTGTGTAGCGAAGTATGTACTTACTATTTACTATAGATGGGCACTTTAACTTCGACAATGTTTTACAGAGACATCGTAAGTGACATCTTACAAGACTATACCATTAGCAAGATGTCTTCGATGCTCACATTCTACGCATAAGTACTTAAATCTCTATAACTAACAAAGCTTTGTCATACAATTACGTACTTATGTATGAGTTCAAATAACAGGTGGCATAGCGAGTTAGCCTATAGCCAAAACATGCTCATTGCTCGCGGTTAGAATGCGCAACCGTTACGATGAGGTCACTGCATTAGCGCTGCCCCACACGTCCGGCATGCATCGCCGCGGCAGGACATCGGCCGTCCTTACAGTCGTACTCCTTCCTCACCCATCAGTCACAAGCACCAGTTTTGCGCACATCACTCACTTGAAGTAGGTACCGTTAGGAGTATATTTGCACATCGCCATCGTGACAACCGTTTTTGGGAGCACACAGCCATTAGAGCTTGCGATTTTTGAACACTCTTTGTTCATTGATCTGTGTAATGCTCGTTGAATAGTTAGGTCATTATTCTCGGAAAATGTTGAGCGCCTAACATTGGCTACATTGTTCGATATATCTTCACATGTTGATAACATCAAACGGGAACGTTGAAAACACGTGTAGTATCAAGCTTCGAAAATTTAAGAGCTGATTACTATTTATTGAGATTGATACGAATTGATGGCCAGACCTTGTATGGGCAGCTCGCTATTATTCTATTGATACCCAACAAATTGTCTTTCACATAACGGATGAACAATAATATAAAGACTATGCATGCATCCTTTGTGGGCGTCACGCAAATCAACTGTTTTGAATACATAAACAGTGTCTCTATTCAAATTAGTGTGAAGCAGCCTTTGATGACCCCGGGCGGACATTTCGACATTCGCGGTATGGTACCTAACACAACGTTTCGTATAAAAATATAAGGTGGAAGAGTATTCATGAATATTTATGAATAAATTAGCAGGTACAGTCATTATGTCGTTGAGCAAAAGATCGCCAAATCGATTTGATAAATCAATTCTTTTTAAACATAGTTAGCGTCGAACTGATGTACCTATACTGTTTTCAATCAAAGCTTAAGTTACTACCTAATGAAAATATTATACGTAACAGGAAAATACCTCTCATTTTCCTTCATCCCCATATAAAAGATAAAAGCTCAATTTCAGGAGGTAGGTATTTCATTTCTCAAAGGCCGGAAAATCCGGACATTCCTTTGTGTAAGTTATTTAACTTTTAATACCTCACATTCTAAGTTCCTAACAAAAAAGGTATTTACACAAGGTATCTTTGACCACATGAAAATTCTGCTGACCTCGTTTGCAAAAGAGACCGTGATATTAAACATGTCTGTCAACAAGTGTTCTCTGACTAATATAGACACAATAGCATAACAACACATCTATTTAATTAGCACCAGTGTTTACGACTTACGGACTATAAACGTACTATAAAGTTTATATTCGAGATATTTATTATGCATTATATTCTCTATTATGTTCTATCGACCGACACATTATTACATATAGTTTGCCTCATTTATCTTTATTTTTAGCGATCCACACGGAAGTTGAATACAAGTATATTCAACAGATTGCGTTACGAAGCGCTTTTGCTATTTGGAACACTGGGCGGCCATTTTCCAACAGTTTCACAAAAACTCAACGGGTTGGGCTGTTATTGGAGCATTTCAATACCATTATGGGTAATGAAATTGCGTAAACTGCAAGTCACAGTACCTATAAATATTGTCCTAATTAACAATAGGTGTGGTAGGTTTAGTTCAATTTGCTAATAGTACGACTTTATCGGATTCTCACATAAGATCACGTTTTGGGAAATAGTGACTAACAGAAATAGCATTAAGTGTACTTATCGTCCCGCATACAAGTCGTAAATAACTGAGGGAAATCGTTATTAACGACTATTGGTAACTGTAACACAATTTGAAACCGAAACATTAATATTGCCCGAAGCTGTGGGCCACCCATCCCACACACATCATATTTCCGGCTAGAGAATAGGCCACTGCTCGTAATGTATCGGTAGCAATCAAAACAAATGCCTACTATCTTGCTTCACTTTGTATCCAGTGTTTTTCTATTACACAATGTTCTTATAAGCTCGCAGTAAGGTGCACGTGAATACCAGGAAAATATAAACGCATACAAGTTCTCGTCAGCCACGGCTAAAAATAAACTATTACAAAATCAGTAAGGTCTAGCTGACAATATTAATAACTGCAGTTTGTCTTAGATATCTGTAGGAAACAAACCCATCAGTTTAATAAAGAAAAACTCGTAAAATGGAATCCGTCCACGTTCCACATAAAAAAAAGCTGGGTACATTTTATTACGCTGCATAAAATTTGAGTTTCCATTTGATGAAAATGGTATATCCAGAGAGGGATGAGCGCTGGGGCGGCATCCGGCAATCCCTCCGGAGAGAAATGACGTTACACGCTTGGATGGACACTGCCTGCACCCAGCGATTAACCGGAACGACGCAGATTAAGCTCACATACCCAGCTTCATAGCATCATAACGCATAGTAAGCCTATTCCAATTTATGCTGAGATCGTCTGCCTCGTAAATTGAAATAGCCCAAGAGTAGACCTTCCCAGAAGGCTATGATTTTAGTACCTACACCTAATGGATTTCCGTACCAGCGATAACATGCGCTCAATGTCGTCCCTCTTCTAATATTTGAATAACATCGGGCAAACCAGCATTATTATGTTTGTTCAAAGCCAGTACGTTATTCAATGTACAATGCATTGCATGTATTAAGAAAATATGCTACAGAACCAAATTGCTACTTGATATTTCGATCTCCATTCCAGATCTCCAGTCTACATTCCTTTTAGTAGAAATTGAATTAATTTGAACTATTCAGATTAAAAGAACCGAAAATTCGTAGTATGATAGATCGTTTCTTATATTGACTCTACAAATAAAGCAGCAATCGACGTGGATTGAGAATCAATAAAATCAGAGTCGAGCAAATATTTTCAATCATCTTAAAAATAATGTTTACCTACATTCAAGAGAATGCGAATGCTACGAAACATTTTGCATGAGATTCTATTTCGTCTACGAAATTGTAGACCCATCCGTAGCGGTCGCGTAGACCTTGCTACGAAAACTCCTAAAACGTAGTTTCCTTTTTAAAATGGAATTGAGTGAGGCACATCCGTAAACACATTTACTCTCAACATATTTGACTACTTAGTTTGTATGCAAGCCCGACGCTTGCCGATTCAGTGCTCGGTCCTCGCGTCCATATTGAGTAGTCATCGCTGACGCAGCGGTTTATTTACAATCCAGTCCACTGACTTTGAGTTGCATTTCAATATCCGTGTCAAGGGCTCAGTGGGACGACAATATCGTTACATTCAACACTATGTTTATAAATCGCACATTAACAAGCTACATTTATTACCCAATCTATTCCATTGTGAAGTTATTGCGAAATCAATACCGCAAGGTCGACAACCCCTCGCAGTCGAACTTGTTTATGATTTTACGCAAAAAGCTAATGTCAATATGTCCCAAGTCTATGAATATAGATTCTAAAATCCGTGCAAAGTAAATGTCAGCGTGCGCGGCTATTGGCTGTTAAATGAATTAGTAGATTTCTATTACATATCATTAAATTCTACGCACATTGTTCCAAGAATTTCTAATGCAAGATGCGTCACTGCGTCATTCATTGTACTCGATGCAGATTTGTGTAAATGTCACTGAAAATTCATGCATAATATCTTTATGAACGTACAGTATTTCAATTTATAACTGTAAAAGGATTTTAAAACATTCATTTTAATTATAATATTTCATTTAAAATGCAACGAAATACGCAATCAGGAAGTAACCCGAAGCCTGCAACATGAAGCACATTATAAATTATGGGTTCCGTAATAAAACACATCCGTTCCTTTCTTTTGATCATCATAATGCTCAAAATGATTATGACTTGTGCTGCCTGTCCCAATGTATGTGATTGGCGTTTTTAATTTCACAGATTACCACTGGCAATTTAAGTATTATATATTTAAGCTCAAAACAAATTACTGTTAAGTATTCACCAAGTTAACCCTTGTTAAAATTATATTTGCGAATATGGCAGATGTGTTATATAACACTTTCAAAAGTGGCCGGCAATAAACTCCCCATTGGGAATCGCACAATGGCAGAGACACCTTATCAGTAATGAGCACGTCATCACTGTGGGGACGTTAATTCTTGTAAAAATATATCATTGGAGGCAGACACGCGTGTAACACAGCGGCGGGTGAGGGTTGTTTCGCTCTGTCTACTCTGCGTCTGTCCATATTCGCGGGAAGCGGCGTTGTCATGGCGACGAGGGAGAGCTTCCTACATGACGGTCGCTGCCCCCTGCACAACAGAGGGTCGGAGGGCGAGAAGCGAAAGAGGCCTGTTGTCTGGGATTTATGCAAGGGCGTCCCCCGTGACGCGATGCAAAGAGCCCCGAGGAGGACTTAATGACGTCTAAAATATTCACAGATGGATGATGTCATGCCATGCAACGAATAAAATCATGTTATTAATAAATACTAAAGCTGTCTCGATGGCTCCATAAATCTTGGTTTTAAAAAACGAATAAAAATATGGTTCTGTTTGAAATATCCTATTTATTGAAATATTCGAGTAAACGAAGCAAGAATTAGGTTTTCCCCACACTTGGTCACGTAGCTCGTAGTTTAGCTGTTCCAGTTCCCTTTACGATTGCGTGACAATAATAACAGTAGAATTCCCGTTAAACTTCGCCTAATCATTTTCGAATGCTACATGCATGCAGGCCGTTGTACAGAATTACTTGTGTAAAGTTGCTATGTAAAACGACAAACACCCAACAGAATGAGACCTCATTTTGCTACGATATTTTCCACGAATTTAATAGAACAAAATACAAAAGTTACTACAATACGCACTGATGTTAAAACTTTATAATTACGGTCGTAAGGTCAGTAACATATTCGCCCACGTTACGTTATGAACCCATGTCACGAAACCTTTTAAGTTTTAACCATTTCTACATCGTACACCGAAATAAAAACGCACATTAATTTATGAATGGAAATTAAGGCCAATGATCCAATCCGTTGTGGCGTGTTATTATTATTATCATAATCACAGCACGAGGATCGAAGAACGGTGTAATTGTGAGGTAAATGTGAAATTAATATGAGTAGAGTGTGGCCAGCCTCCCACGCACATGAAGACGCGTAGTGTCACAAGATGCGTTCTCACCGTAACACGAGATACTGTTCTAGCAACAATAGTCGCGCTTGACCGCATCACAGCCATCCACTCGTCAGTGAAAAAGTCGTCAGACATACCTAGATTTGTAAGAATTATAAATAAAAAATAAAGCTGAATCTATTAAGTAACAGTTTTACCAAAGCGGTCCGACCAGATTCGATCCACTGGTCAATAAACTATCGAAATAAATTTTACATTTGCACTCTTTTCGAATGATCCAGCCTCGCCCCCGATGCAGTGGAAATGAATAAATAATTTACCGTTAACTAACAAAAGGTGCCAGGTTTAATATTGAAATTATACAAAAGCTTAAATGACGCACAAAATCATTTTCGATACATTAATTATCAGCAAGCCGCGCAGCTGGAATTATCGGAATTGCGGCTGAAAACGGAAATGGGAAATGTATGTACTTTGGAATATCGATGATGGCAGAAAGCGTGTTATTGTTTTGCACCTTTACAGCCGTATTGATTTTAGGCTTTTGTGGAAGCCAGGCTTTATTCAATTTTGACATACATAGGTATGTACTTTGTACTTATTAGAAAATTGATTTAACCTATAGCATTTAAACTGCGTGCCTGCGTTATAAAAGAAATCATTATATCTTACGACTGACAGTTCAACAAATCATAGCCTGAAGCTATCCACAACTTTTACGTAAGTGTTTGTGCGTGAGATGTGAATGTAAGCTTTATTCGGTGTGCACTTCAAACTTAGCACCATAGAAATAGTATATTAGGTAATTACCTTCATTGAATTGGTTCAAATCGTTCAAAAACTAGGACAGACGTGAGGGTCAACCTGCAACCATGCAATTTCTCATTTTACGCTTTCATAATCAATCTGAAGTAAACAATGAAGATAATTACAAAAGTAGAATACTGTTTTATTATACTATAATTTTAATTACATAGTTTATTCGCGCATAACTTTTACAATCAATACTATCTGTCGGATCTGTTACAGGTGTGTAATTAAATTATGAAAGAGAGACTCGTAACAACGTTATATAACGTCGGTGCATTTTTAAAGTTCTTTACGACGCTAGCTGTGTAAACAAATAAATACCTTTAATACAAGACGTGAAAAAGCTTTAATAAATTTTTGAGGAATTAAGAGGCAAGTACGAGTAGTTAGTCTAAATACTGTTCAGTTTATTAATTATTTCCACATAAACCGTCATCAGTCGCTACGAAACAGGTCCCTCAAATCAAGTTTTATAAAAAACCAGTGTGCAGTTCATAGTCACCGCAATTAAGAAGCAGAAAGAGAGTTTATTATCTGCGACTGTTTTTGAAATAAAGGCAGGTATAAAACTGTCACCGATCGCCAAAATGGCAACTTGTATAATATTGGAATAATAAAAACAAGTGTGGAAGAAATCCGATATCCAAGCTAGTGTCACGAAGTCACGTTGCATTGATCAACAGCGAATTCTTCGGTTTCGATTACCGCACATTGAGCTTTGAAATAGATCTCTTGGATTATAGAAATTGGAAACATAATCCATGATCTTCGTTTATTTTATAGTTCCAAAATGTGTTAAGGCTTTTCGTGATATAAACAATGTGCGTCAGGAAATGTCCTCACTGTCGTCTTTTCCAAATCCTCGAGTTCTTTTATAGATAGGACAAATTAGGGACATTAGGGTATTTAAATGTCAAACAGCATTATTAGAAGTTGAAATTTGACAATTTTATCAGGACAGTCTACTGTTATCCACTTCTAGGCAGTTCTGGGCAAGTAACGTATAATGTAGAACTCTTTCTGGAGTCAAAAATGCCATATTTTTACACAGCTTTAAGTTTTTCGTATAAATTACTATGCAAATTCCAACGTTGAACGTGAACCATCCTCGCATACCTCAAAATTGCACAACATAAGAAACAGCGACAAGGGCAGATAATACGTTACGCGTGGCAACATAAAAATTCTTTACAAAACTGCACTTTACGAAATCGTTGGCACGGAAAACAGTCGGTTTCGACGTCCAACGAAGAAATAAAACTTGTCGCACGCCTTATCGTGATTGAAAATGTGAAAGTAAAAATATATCAAGAGCCGGCACGACCACCAGTCTACCACGAGTTAGTTGCGTTTTCACGACAACTTTTATAAGCAAGTTTTTGTTTATGTACTAGACGTCGACGTGACGTGTAAACATTTAAAAGCTTAAATTAAAATAATTGGTATTTTTTCCACCTGTTCGCGAATCTGAAGACCTCAAATCTGCTGATGCTACTTCAGCAATCATCACC